>OX451738.1:158457424-159818500 GCA_948472305.1 Vicia faba
TTCAAGGCACCAGTGTTTTCTAAGTACGACGGGGTTTTGTGTCCCAAGAAGCACCTCCGATCTTATGTGAGGAAGATACAGCCTCACACTGCTGACAGAGATTTGTGGGTCCACTTCTTTCAGGATAGTCTATCCGGGACTTAGCTAGATTGGTTATATCAACTGGAGAGGACCAATATCCATAATTGGGAAGACCTGGCTGCTGCTTTTTATAAGCAGTATCAGTACAACACAGACCTTGCTTCCAGTCGTACTTAACTCCAGAGTCTGGCTATGGGTTCGAGCGAGGGTTTCAAAGACTACGCTCAGAAGTGGAGGGACTTAGCAGGAAGAGTCCAACCTCCCTTGTCTGACAGGGAGCTAGTGGACATGTTTCTGAGTACCCTGTTCGGTCCTTTATTTAATCATCTAATTAGAAGCTCCTCAGCTGGCTTCACTGAATTAATCTTGAACGGGGAGAGAGTGGAAGTTGGGATTAAGAGTGGGAAGATCCAAAAGGACACATCCTCCAGTGCCGTGAGAAAACCATTTTAGGAAGAAAGAGGTTGGTGTTGTGTACCATCAAAGGAATCGGGATAGAACTGAACGCTTTCCAACGGTAGGGGCCGTCATGATCCCTAAGTCTGCACCTACTTAACAAAAAAACAACCAGCCTAGAACAAAAAGACCAGTAAGATAATTTACCCGGATAAATATGACTCTGTCTCAAGTCTTGCCATATTTGTTGAGATCTAAACTGGTAACCTTGCAGGAAGTTGCAAAGAATCCCAACACTGCCTCTCCCCATTACAACCCAAATGCCCGTTGTGCTTAGCATTCAGAAAGTCCAGGTCATGATACAAACGATTGTTAGTCTTTGAAAAACAAGGTGCAAGACCTTCTCGAGGAAAAGGAAATTGAATTTGACGCCCCGAGATCCCAAATGTCATCACTGCTCCTATGCCCAAGCACGACCGTGGTGTTAACGCCATTGAAGATGATGTGTTTGTTGCTGTTGTTGATAAACTTGTTACTCCTCTCCTAACCGTCAAAAGGAACCTGTTGAAGGCCAGTTTATTTCTGGGCTATGGCGAAGGCTGCCACCTCTGTTTATCCCTACCAACTGGTTGTCATTTATTGAAAGCAGGTGTCCAGCGCCTGATGGATGACAAAGTGATTTTGTTTGAAAATAATCTCGTTCCAACCATTGCTTACAAGGATGTTTCAATAGTAACCATTTCCGCCAATCCTCCCAGGGTCTCCACCAAGAGACCCATTAGGATTACATCCGTTCCGAAGGTGACTCCACCGATAATTACTATGCCAGGGCCAATCCCATACTCCTCAGATAAAAATGTCCCCTGGAACTATGGGGGACACGTCTACTACCACAACGTCAAGCAAGTTTGGCTGGCTGATGAAGACTCGGTTGTTGAGAGGGCTGACCTCGACATCGGCAACATTGTGGGAACCAACAAAATAACCAAAAGTGGAAGAGTGTTATCCCCTAAGATTGCTCCTCCAAAAATTGTTATTGGTCATGTGATCATCCCTGCTTTTGTTCCTGTTGATACTACTACTACAGTTCATGTGGTTACCCCTGCTGACACCCCTATCGCCGAGTCGACCGAGACTCGGAGCAAAGGCATTTTGGTTGAAGTTGTCTGGATGAAGGCACAATCAGTATCTATCCTAGAGGCTTCCAAGAAGGAGATGGAAGAAATTTTGAAAATCATAAAGAGAAGCAACTACAACATAGTCGAACAGCTAGGGCAGACCCCTTCAAATATTTCTATGCTAGCTTTATTGTTGTGCTCTGAAGCTCATGCGAAGGCCTTGGTGAAATTTCTTAAAACTGCCCATGTGTCATAGGAAACCTCTGCTGACCAATTCGAAGATTGTGTGGCCAGTTTGACCGCTGATAATGGTTTGGGCTTTTCTGATGCTGACCTGACACCTAGAGAAAGGAAACACAATGAAGTGTTGCATGTCTCTGTCGAATGCAGGGGCACTACTTTGGCCCATGTCCTGGTAGATACTGGTTCATCATTGAATGTGCTGCCTAAGAAGGCTCTGGATAGACTAGACTATGAAGGTTTGACCTTAAAGCCCAACAACATTGTGGTAAGGGCCTTTGGCGGTTCGAAGAGAATGGTGCACGGGGAGGTGGACATCCCCATTAAAGTTGGAACTCAGACCTTTGATTCAACTTTCTATGTGATGGATATTCGCCCTTCCTATTCATGTTTATTAGGCTAACCTTGGATTCATAACGCTGGTGCCGTCACCTCTACATTACATCAAATGTTTAAGTACCCAATCAAGGGAAAATCATCACTGTCCATGGAGAAGAGGAATATATGGTCAGTCATCTGAACTCCTTCAGATATGTGTAAATGGATGGTGAATTCTTCGAAACTCCATTTCAGGATTTCGAGGAAGTCCCACAAACAGTTGCGGCAACCAAGACTGTTTCCAAAGTTCCGAAGATTACCAGACCTCCGCTGAAGATGGCTTCTCTGAAAGATGCCAAGGCAGTAGTCGAAGAAGGTGGGTGCACTATTTGGGGCGAACTCCCGGATATTCCCTACAAATCTGAAAGATTTGGTTTGGGTTTTACTTCAGGAGCCTAGAAAGTTGTTCGTCATGCTCGTGTCGGGGGACCACCTTTACGGATCAACACACATGGATTCAACGCAATGGAAGATAGTGATGACAACTGTGACCTGGAAGAATGGATTTTTCCAACTATCAGCGGAGGACTCAACAACTGGGAAGCCAAAGAATTTGTCCCTATTACTTTCATCCAACAGTAATTGTCTTTAAATTTTTTGTCGGACTTGTAATAATTAAACAATTTAGACTTTTAACACCTTGTGTCTTACCCGAGGCACAACAGTCCATTTGTAAGGGTTGTTACTTCATTTTCATATGTCATCAATGAATCATGGACGTTTTTGCATGCAAATTTTACGATCTTTGTTCTTCCTTTTTCTACATTTTTATTTATTTCAAATATAGTTATGCTCTTACACACACTCACATATCAAAATGCAGATCCACATCCACTCAGGATCCCATGGGTAACGATTCTGCTATGGCCTATTGTGACTTTGAAAATCCGATCTACCAAGCAAAAGACAAAGGTGAGGAAGATTGTGAAGTGCCAGGGGAACTAGCCAGGTTACTACAACATGAAGAAAGGACCATACAACCCCACGAAGAACCGGTTGATACAGTTAACTTAGGTACCGAGGAGGACAAGAAAGAAGTCAAGGTAGGTGCCAATTTGGAACCGAGTGTCAAGAAACGCCTAACTCAATTACTATATGACTATGTTGAGGTCTTTGCTTGGTCATACGAAGACATTCCAGGACTTGACGCTGATATCGTGGTCCATCGTCTACCGACAAAAGAAGACTGCCCTCCGGTAAAACAGAAAGCTCGTCGCATGCGGCCAGACATGTCAGAGAAGATCAAGACTGAAGTCATGAAACGATTCAACACCGGATTCTTAGCCGTCACCTCCTTTCCACAATGGTTTTCCAATGTTGTTCCAGTTCCTAAAAAGAACGGTAAAGTATGCATGTGTGTGGATTAAAGAGATTCAAATAGGGCAAGCCCTAAGGATGATTTCTCGCTTCCCCATATCGATATTCTGGTTGACAATACCGCACATCATAAAGTGTTCTCATTTATGGATGGTTTCTCAGGCTATAATCCAATCAAAATGGCACCTGAGGACATGGAGAAAACGACCTTCGTCACACAGTGGGGCACGTTCTGTTACAAAGTTATGCCATTCAGGTTGAAAAATGCTGGGGCAACATTTCAGTGCGCCATGGTAGCTTTGTTTCACGATATGATCCATCACTAAATAGAGGTCTACATGGATGACAAGATAGCCAGATCTCAAACTGAAGAGGAACATCTGGACCATTTGCAGAAACTGTTTGAAAGAATAAAGAAATACAAGCTAAGGCTGAACCCGAGTAAATGCACATTTGGAGTGAGGTCCGGTAAACTCCTAGGCTTCATCGTCAGCAGTAAAGGTATCAAAGTGGACCCTGCAAAGGTAAAAGCAATACAAGAAATGCCTGCTCCTCGCACCGAGAAGGAAGTCAGAGGATTCTTAGGCTGGCTAAACTACATCGCCAGATTCATTTCTCACCTAACCGCTACTTGTGAACCAATCTTCAAATTACTGAAGAAAGATCAAGTGTTGGATTGGAACGACGACTGCCAGGATTCCTTCGACAAGATCAAAGAGTACCTTCAAGAGCCTCCTATTTTGATGCCACCCGTCGAGGGAAGACCTTTGATCATGTATCTAACTATCTTAGAAAAATCAATGGGGTGTATGCTGGGGCAGCATAACGAGTCTGGCCGAAAAGAGCATGCAATATACTACCTGAGCAAAAAGTTCACTGACTGTGAAACCAGATATTCACTGCTCGAGAAAACTTGCAGCACTCTGGCATGGGCTGCTCGCCGGCTAAGACAGTATATGTTGACTCATACTACCTTATTGATATCCAAGATGGATCCAATTAAATACATATTCAAGAAGCCTGCCATCTCTGGAAGAATAGCAAGATGGCAGATGATCCTAACTTAATACGACATTCAATACACTACCCAAAAAGCAATAAAGGGAAGTGTGCTAGCCGATCACCTTGCTCATCAGGCTGTGGATGACTACCAATCCATGAAATTCGAGTTCCCAGATGAAGACATCATGATGGTAAACAATTGTGAAGAATTCAGACCATATGACGGACCTGAACAAGGATCCCGATGGACCTTGGTTTTTGACGGAGCTTCTAACGCACTCGGCACTGGCATAGGTGTTGTGATCATAATCCCTGAAGGATGTCATACTCCCTTCACTGCAAGACTTTGTTTCAACTGTACCAATAATATGGCGGAATATAAAGCGTGTATTATGGGCCTCAAAGCTGCCATAGATTTGGGAATCAAGTCCTTAAGTGTATTTGGACATTCAGCCTTAGTCATCAATCAGATCAAAGGAGAATGGGACACGAAGCACCCTAATCGCATCCCCTATAAAGAACATGTGTTGACATTAATCCCACATTTCGAGGAAATTATCTTTGAGTATTTTCAACGAGAGGAAAATCAACTAGCGGACGCGCTAGCCACTATGTCATCCATGTTTAAAATCAAGTGGGATAACGAGGCTCCCCAGATCACCATTGAGCGGATGTATGAACCGGCTTACTGTCACGAGATCGATACTGAAGAGGTAGTGGACAAGCCTTGGTTCCATGAAGTTAAGAGGTATCTCGAAGCCCAAGAGTATCCGGAGAGAGCTTCGGTCAATGATAAGAAGTTCTTGAGAAGATTCTATGCTAAGTTCTTCCTCAGTAATGGAATTCTTTACAAGCGCAACCACGACTCTACTTTGCTTCGTTGCGTAGACAAGGTTGAGGCAGACAAGATCATGGCTGATCTACATTAAGGCACTTTTGGCACCCATTCCAGTGGAAACATGATGGCTAAAAAGATCCTATGGGTGGGGTACTACTTGTCTACCATGGAAGCAGATTGCCATCAGCATTCACGAACCTGTCACAAGTGTCAGATCTATGCTGACAAAGTACATGTGCCTCCAGTTCCTCTAAACGTCTTGACTGCTCCCTGGACATTCGTGATGCTGGGCATCAACATGATTGAAGAAGTCTAACCTACAGCTTCTAATGGACACTGCTTCATTTTGGTGGCCATTGACTACTTCACGAAGTGGGTTGAGGAAGCTTCTTTCGCTTTTGTTACCAAGAATGTTGTGGCCCGATTCATCAAACAGAATCTCATCTATCGGTACGATATCCCGGAGAGAATCATCACAGACAATGGTATGAATCTCAATAATACTATGATCACCGCACTATACGCACAATTCAAGATCCAGCACCATAATTCTTCTCCTTACCGGCCAAAGATGAATGGTTTCCTCGAAGCCGCAAACAAAAACATCAAGAAGATCATACAAAAAATGATAGTGACCTACAAGGATTGGCATGAGATATTACCATTTGCTCTCCATGGTTACCGTACCAGGGTGTGCACGTTAACAAGGGCTACTCCTTTCTCTTTGGTATACGATATGGAAGTCGTCCTACCAATTGAAGTCCAGATACCTTCTCTGAGAATCATAAAGGATTCAAGGCTGAATGAGGATGAATGGATTTAAACTCGGCTTGACCAGTTGAACTTGATTGATGAGAAGAGGCTTACGGCTGTCTGTCATGGTAAGATATACCAAAAAAGTATGATAAAGTCTTTTAACAATAAGGTCAGACGTCAGGTATATCGGGTTGGTGACTTGGTAATAAAGTGTATCATATTGCCACAAGGGGATCCCAGGGGAAAATGGACTCCTACATACGAAGGACCATTTGTGATCAAAAGCATATTCTCAAGTGGAGCAATGATCTTAACTACTATGGATGGCGACGACCTTCCACACCCTGTAAACACGGACATAGTCAAAAGATACTACGCATGAATAAAGACCCGCTAGGTCGAATGGCCTAGGCAAAAATTAGGGCATTCTGGCAACCAAAAGGGTTCAGCCAAAAATTAGGGATAAAATACCAAAAAAAAATGTACACCCGGCAAGCTGAAAACCCGAAAGGGCGGCTTGGGCAAAAAAGGGTATCCCGGTGGACTGAAAATCCGAAAGGGCGGTTGTTGTACCCCAAAATTTGCCCTCTCATTTTACTCAACAAATGTCAAGTGAGGTCCCCAATTTGTCAAGGTTTCCCAAGAGTTGACCAGACAAACTCTCTCCTAAGGCAGTATACCTCAAATTAGGGTTTCCATCTTCATCAAGATGTGTGAACCACAAAGGACTCAAATTCTCACCATTTTCCTAATATGTTCTCAAGATCATCCATGTCAAATTTCAAGCCTTGCAGAAGAAGTTTGCTCAGTTAATTGCTCAAATGCTTGAAAATCAACTGTACTAGGTCAAAGTCAATTGTGGCCCACATACAGTAAAACTTCAAGATTTTTTGGTCAACATCCTTATTTTGAAGTATTATCCATCATTTAATCAAGGGTTGATCATGATTCCTCAAGGATTTCTCACAATTTATCAAAACCCAAAAGTTGCTAAATTAGGGTTTTATAGGAAAAGTCAACTCAACTTTGACCAAGCATAACTTTCTCATAATTTATCAGAAATGACCCATCCAAAGCTCATTTTGAATAATATGCAATTCCCTACAATTCATATGCAGCTCCCAAGTTCAGAATATGCACTCACAAAAAGATATGAATTTTGACATTATAGGTCCTTTTGAAAAGTCAACAAAAACACCTTTTGGGTCAAAGCTTCATACATGAACATGGAAGACTCAATTGAGATGAGACAAAAAGGGTTGTTTAAAGGACATCCTAAGATTTCTAAAAAGTCCAAGAACACCTCTCTAGGGTCAAAATTGAGAGAGTTATGCATTGGCCAAGTTGACCATTTTTGCAAAATTGCCAAAAGTCAAATGTGCTCAAATTTGCATTTTTTGCTAAATGGGCCCAACTTTTTATGCTTGCACCTCAATTATAATGTGGTCCACGACTCAAATGTTCACTCACCCATTATGTGCTTCATTTTTAAATTTATTTTGATTTTTCATTAATTAAAAAGTTAATAAATCAAATAAATGATGAAAATTAACGAAGATATGATTTGATTTGTTTTTTTGACAGATTAGTAATCAAGATATGCTGAGTTAACAAGATCAAATTGAATCAAGGTCAATTGGTACAAGAAAGGCATGATTTGGCTCAAAGTAGCAACATATCATATAGCTTGCAAATCAAATCAAATCTTGGATAAATGCAAAGATTTAGTCCAAGTTTGTTAACCTAATTTACTCTAGGTTATATAGTGAACAATTCCAGATCAAAAACAGAGGGGTTAGAGTGGTGAAAAAAGGCAGAGCAAACTTCAAAATTCAAAGAAAAGTGTGAATTGGTTTTCACTCCATAGGCCATCTCAAGCCATCCTAGCTATCCCAATCCATTGCTGGACGTCTCAGGAAGTTGTCCAAATCGTTTGCAAGGCCTGAAACACCGAGAAACACGCACTACATCTCATACTGTTTGACATAATTTTCCAATTCGATTATCATAACTCTTGCATCATTAGCACTTTTGATTGTTATATTTGTGTTTGTCATCATGTTTGCAAGCTAACCATGTCGTTTAATTGCGTTTTTGAAGCATGTACACGATGTTTCCATTGCTAGGGTTTTTGTGTTATTTTTAGGGTCTTTTTGTACAGGAATAATTGGGCCTTGAATCAGGTACCATGATACTGGTGAGGATGAGATGAGTTGATTGGTACCATTACCTTTCATTTATCTTGCGTATACATCATTTTGAAATATGTAGGGTTATACCTACAGTGGATGTCTATAGGTAAAAGTCCTTTTTTTCTAAAACGACAGTTGCAGCAAAGAAGGTGATGTGTGGTAGCCCATGAATGGATGATTTAAATTTTGCACGCATTTTCTGAATCCATTGTTTATTTTGCTTATATTGTTTTGTTTCTATTATATGAACAAAAGAACATGGTAGCGCAGCTGGCAAAGCATCACCGGAGGCGAGCATAAGGACCTGGGTTCGATCCCAGGTCCCAACATTTGCTTTCTATTATTTTTTCTCATAAGATCAGGTGCACCACATTCCCAACCATCCACCATACAGCTCAAGATCTGACCATCAGATCCATCTCTAGCCAAGATCCAACGCCTGCAAGGAAGGAGTAGGATGCACCACAAAGTTAACACTACACCAGATCCAGCGCTGACTGGGCTTGGGAGCTTAATGGGCCAAAGATATTCATATTGACACCCCCAACATTGCTATTCAACACATGCCCAATTCTCAACTTCTTTTTATTTTTTATTTTATCTTTTATTTTGTTTAATTATTTTATTTTTAAAAGCAGTTTTAATTAAATCAAAAAAATCAAAAAAAGGTAAAAAAAAATTAGATTTAGTTGTTTTCTTATTAAATTTAATTTTGTTAATTAATTAGATTAATATTTAAATTAGGGTAACTTTAATTTGTTTTTTTACAATTAAAATTAAATTAGAAAATTAGGTTAACTCTTGATTTAATCTTTCTCTTTTTTTATCAAATAAAACAAAAATACAAAAATAGGTTGTTTATAATTAATTTATTTATTTTCAAAAACTAATATAAATTAGGACTGAGGTTTTTCTTTTAATTTAATTCTCCATTATTTTCTCAAATAACAAAACATGATAAAAAAAAACATTTTTTCGTTAATCAATCGCAAGTATGATTAGTCAAAGGGTCAAAATCCTAATCGCCTCGCATTTAACTTACCACCGCGCATTTAATTCTTTTATTATTTTTGTAACTATTTTGAGGATGTAATAGCTTTAATTAGGTTTTTTTTTCAATTTCCGCAACTTTATTAACTGTCAACGACAATTATGTAACTGTCAAAGCCATGTAATAAGCGTAGGTTATTTTTTCCGCTTTTACTTTCCGCAAAACTCTTAATTGTTAGATGTATGTTTAGGATTGTATGGCAAGAATGCATGACAAAATTAAAATAGTTAGAAAACCCTAATGTGCAAAGATAATAAACTGAAAATAAATCACTCGCACATATTCACTCTTAGGGTATACTCTCACTTCCGTTGCCTTCGGTAAACGATCATTAAGCATAGGGTGTCTTAGTGGTTGCCCTCCCGTCTAAAGAGATCAAATTATCCCATTCAAATGTTGGCTCGGAAATGTTGCCTCGAAAAGATCTTAAGACTCTAGGGTTACTACTAAGGTGTCCTAATATTGCTTTAGTGACCGTACGTCCCTTTCGAATTGACCCTTACAAATTCCAACGACGGTGCTACCTATTTCTCAAAAGTAGGATAGCACTGTCTAAAGGAAACAAGAATAGAAACGATCTTTTTTTAAGTGGGTAGATGCTAGTAGGTACTTGCTCAAATCAAAACTTTCCACACTTACACTTTTCAAACAAATGTTCAAAACAACTTCAGCACACCCTTGAGGACTGATACAAGGGTTATCACGAAGTAAAACATTTTTCAAAAACAAGCACACAAACACAAGAAATTTAAAAATGAGAAAGTACCTAAGAGCCCATGGAAAACAATGGATAGAAAGGGTGCTAACACCTTCCCTTTCTATAATCTACCCCCGTACTCAAAATCTTGAAAAAGGATTTTTTCTGTACTTTTTTCCTTTCCGGTTGGACGAAATAAAAGTCGGTGACGACTCTTGCTTACCGCGACATTTTATGAATAAAAAAACGAAAAACACAAACAAGTATAAACAGCCGGTTCTGCCACCGTATCACAACGGTCAAGGCAAAAGTTAGGGAATTAAAGCGTATGACTATGTCCCGTTGGATCACCTTACAAATAACCTTCAGTATCGACTAACAAGCTAAAACGGTTCTAATCAATCCAATCAGCTTCGGACAAAGCAGCAAGTGGACGAGACGCTCAGTGACACGAAGGCTATAACAGAATGGGAACCCCATGGGATTATTTCACATAGCTATCTTTTCTTTGTATCAATTTTCATTTTCTACGACGACACTCCCTTAATAGGATGTTCATCTCGCTGTACAAAAAATATGTATTCAAGTTAATACAAAGATATTCCTTTGAAAGTGAAAAACAATTTGTTTTTCTTTGTGTTTTGTTTGCAAAAACGTCCAATGATTATTTTTGAACATATGCATTTGAACGTGACTACTGTTTCCAAATGAGCAAAAAAAGGGGAACAAAAAATAGAAAGACAATCACTAATGGCTTTAAGAAATGGGATAATATCTTTAGACCATTCCATAAAATCCCCCGTAGGTACTTTTCCAGCAAGAGTGGAAACCAGGACATCCCACTACAACATCGCTAACATACCTCCAGTGTGCAGCCTAATGGTATCAAGTGCTCTCACATCCCCGACGGAACAAAACTTCTGGTTACCGCTCCGAAGATTCCCCAGTGAAACTCGCCCAATTTCTCAGGATTCCCCAACAAGATTTCACGAGGTCCACAAGTAATGCACGACGCTTCCCTTCCACAACAGAGTTTATTTCTCTAATAAATGGAAACTCATCCATCAACACTTCAACTTCAAGATATGAAGACTCCTCATTCCCAGCAGTACTCAGGGATTTATTTTCCCCAACTCCAGCAACACCTTGGCATAACGATTAACGTGTTCATACATTACATCCATACGTCATAGAATTGACAACACATATGCATACAACACGATCTCATTTATTTTGAGAAGCAACATTATACCATGCATTTCATACATCATGGCATTGCATGTAACTATCCTTTCACCTTTTCAGGAAAAAAATCAATCAATAGAAAATTATCGTCAAATTTTCAACAAGTCAATTATAGATCAATTCCCGAGAAAGGACTGTTCAACCATCTATATAATAGATATTTCCTTCAGGCCCCTGCTGGTTCATTTTAAATCTCTCAACGGTTTATTCTGATTCTTTCCCGCAGACGTTTTCTCTGGTTCAGATAAATCTCTCAACGATTTATTCTGATTCTTCTCTAGATCCCTGCCGGTTCAGTTTAAATATCTCAACGGTTTATTCTGATTCTTTCCCATAGACATTTTCTTTGGTTCAGATAAATCTCTCAACGATTTCTTCTGATTCTTCTCTAGATCCCTGTCGGTTCAGTTTAAATCTCTCAATGGTTTATTCTGATTCTTCCCCGCGGACGTTTTCTCTAGTTCAGATAAATCTCTCAACGATTTATTCTAATTCTTCTCCAGATCCCTGTTGATTTAGATGAATCTCTCAAGGATTTATTCTAATTCTTCTCCAGATGCCTTCCGGTTCAGTTTAAATCTCTCAACGGTTTATTCTGATTCTTCCCCGCATACGTTTTCTCTGGTTTAGATAAATCTCTCAACGATTTATTCTGATTCTTCTCCAGATCCCTGCTGGTTCAGATAAATCTCCCAATGATTTATTCTGATTCTTTCCCACTGACATTTTCTCTGGTTCAGATAAATCTCTCAACGATTTATTTTGATTCTTCTCCAGATCCCTGCTGGCTCAGATAAATCTCTCAACGATTTATTCTGATTCTTTCCCGAAAACGTTTTCTCTGGTTCATATAAATCTCTCAACAATTTATTCTGATTCTTCTCCAGATCCTTGATGGTTTAGATAAATCTCTCAATGATTTATTCTGATTTCTTTCCTAGTAGGCACTTTCTCTGGTTCAAATAAATCGCTCAAAGATCTATTCTAATTCTCTCCAGTTAAAGAATATGCAAAACCTCTTTTGGTTCAGTTTAAACCTCTCAACGGTTTATCCTTATGCTTTCTAAAGGAACACTTATGGTTCAGATAAATCGCTCCAAGATTTATTCTGTTTCTTCCCAGTCAAACAACGTACGAGACTTCTGCTAATTTTAGATAAATCGCTCCAAAGATTTATTTTGATTCTCTTCCAGTTGAAATCAAGTTCAAACTTAGTCCATTTTCTATCAACAGTCACCTTTGGATGGCATCCACAAGCCCATCTCCGGAAAATCTCCCCCATTAATCCAAATGGCATCTATAAGCCCATTCACAAGTCATCTTCGAGTGAAAATTTCTGGGCACTCTAGTGTTCAATCATCTTCCACCTTCAAGTAACGAATGGAGGATCCGCCAATTTAACTTTTTAGGTTTAAGAAAATTGAACAGGGGCAGCTGTTGTATCCCAAAATTTTCCCTCTCATTTATCAAGTATTTTCTCACAAGATCTCCTTTGGTTCAAGACTGCACAAGGGCTAATCGGCTCAAGACACCTCCTTAAGCACTGATGACTGAAATTAGGGTTTGAGATTGCACAAAGATAATTGAATTTTAATGCCTCATATGACTTTCATGGATCATTATGGACCCTCAATATTTCTCATGTCAAGTTTCAAGTCTTGGATCACATTTTTGCTCAGTCAATTGATCAGTTGACCTATAAATCAATTGTATTGGGGAAAACGTCAACTGTGGTCAATTTACAGTCAAACTTCATAATTTTTTATCCAAATCAACATTGTGAACTCACATATGTCATTTGATCAAGTTTGGATCACAATTCCTCAAGAAATCTGATCAGATCATCAAAAGGGCAAAATGGTCAAAATTAGGGTTTTGATTGAGAAAAAGAAATTTCTGATTTTTGACCTAGAAAATGGTTGATTGGTTGGAAACATGATCTCAAGGATTCAATTGCATCAATTTTACCTAATGGAATGACTCAAAACATTGCTCAAGGTCATTTGATTGATAGTTAATTTTCAGTCAACTGATCAAAAGTCAATTGTACACTGAAAAGTCAAACTTTGACTTTTTGGTAAAAATCAAGTGTCAAAGATCACAATTCATCAAAACATGTAAAAATATGAAACTTGTTCATCAAGAAATCAAAAAGTCAAGATTTCATTTTTGTCACAACTTTGAGCCAATTTTTCACCATGATGCCAGATGATTCAAAGGAAACTTTCAACATGAAAGTTGTAGATCTCAATGAGATCTAAAACATTTATTTACACAACTCTTCCTAGAAATTCTTGGATTTCAAGTTATTACACCATGAAATCATGGTCATGAAACTAAAACACTTAGTGAAATTTTAAGCATTTTGGTCAGGATTTTGACCTAACTTTTGGGCCAAGTTTCATATAGTTCCAATTGGATTTTGGAAAAGTGATTCAAAGAGGGGTTGTAGAGAACATTACAATATTTCTATAATGTCCAAGAAATCCTTGAGATCATTTTTGATCAAGGAGAATCGAAGGCCAGAAATTAGGGTTTCAAGTTATTTTACAAGGCAGAATTTTATGATGAACAAGAATGAAAAACCATGCTAGGCTGCACAATCTTTACTTTACATACCTCAAACTTGCTTGGCAATCCATAAATAATGTTTTTCACAGCTGTTAGAGGCTTTAATCTAAGCATTCAATACATTGCCCATGCTTAATGCCATTTTGGGAAGAAAGTGCACATTGCCATTTTGGAAAAGTAGCTTTTATGCACAAAATAAGTTCTTGAGCTTTGCACTTTTTTTCTTCTGATCACACACAACCTATAACCCAAAAGAAACTTGTCTAAAGCCTCTAAGAACCCAGCCCATGCTTATACTTTGCTTTGAAACGATATTTCCATTTTTCTTCAAAATCAAGTAAGATAGCCATAACTCTATATCTTGCACTTCTGACCCTCTCAAGTGCAAGAACATTTTCCTTACTTATGCACAAGTTGTTTGCAAACTGACACATGAATACACAAGCTCAAAAACTCATCAAAACTCAACTGCATCTCAGACTTCCATTGTTGCATATTCTGGCCAGAAATCCCAAAATCAAAAACTAATCGTGCGTTTCTTGGCCTTTTGCTTCCAAAACCTTCCAAACGTCATACATAAGCTACACATGTCTCTGTTACACGACTATAACACCATCTTCACCCATTTCCAAGTTCAAAAATAGAGCACCACAGTTGGACTTCTCCAGACCATTCCAACCACCTTCATCTCAAGCCAGCCATTGCATTAGCTTCCTAGAGGTCCAAGGAAGCTAACCTGATCATCACCATCACTTGAAACAAGCTCAAACTCATTTCATGATTTCCAGTTTTGAGGTATTTTTCTTGAACTTCTATCTCATTATTTAGGCATTGTTAGGCTTGCATTTGTGAAGATAGAATGTAGATATCATTGCCCTGAAACTATACATGTCCATAGATTTCATTTATGTTGCTTAAGCATGGAGAACTTTAAGTTTGAACTTGCTAAAATATTTAGGTCAGAATTTGGTACATTCATAAATTCATCCTTATCTTTGAATGTTAGCTTAAATTAGTTACATGGTTGGATTCGTGTTGGGAAAATGCACAAGTTTCATGTTTACATTTTTGAAAATGGTTGAGGAATGTGTAATGTTTTTATTGTTGTGCCAATGTTAACGGATGTATCACCACCCCAGTGGTTAAAGCGCGTGCCTGTCATCCCTTGGACCTGGGTTCGAGCCCCAGCGTCCATTTTACATTTTTTGTCACATTTTCTGTTTTTTCTCTCCTGTTTTTTGTTTGTACAGGTGTTGGGCCTCCTCCTCCTTGGGCCGTTATTTCTGCTGAATCCCCCCTGATTATGTTTCATACCCTTTGGCCAATTTATTTCTTTATTTCATTTTTATTTCTATTTTAGTTTATTCTACTTTCATACTTTCATTTTATTATTTTTATTACTAATATTATTTTTTATTATTAATAGAAAAAAATCAAAAATATTTATTTTTATTATTTTTACACTCATATTTTATTTTTCTTTATAAAAATTAAAAAAACAAAAACAATTTTCTTTGCAAATTAATTTCTCTTTTTTTTTTATGAATTACTATTTAGGCTTAGAATTAATGACTACATTATTTTCTTTTCTTAATTAAAATTAATTTAAAACTTAGGTATTTTAATTAATTAATTTTCCTATTATCTTTATTATTCAAAGCCTTTTCATGAAAACCCTAAAAAAATCATTTTTAACTTATTATTCTTTGTTAATTAATTTAGGTTTTAATTTTAGTTAATTTCCATTAATTATTTTCTTAATTAGGTCAAGATTATAACCCTTCATAAAAAAAATCAAATAAAAAATCATTTCTTTTTCCATTTTGCATTCTTGCATTTTTATCTTCAATCTTGTACAATATTTAATATGGTTGTAATAGTTAATTAGATTTAATTTTCTTGCAAAATTCCCCATTTGTAAATTTGTACACCCCCTCCCCTATTGATGTAATAGCTTAGTATTTTTATTTTCCGCAATTTAATGCTTTATATAAATGCTAGTAAATTAGGGTTTGTATGGAAAGACTAAAACCAATGATTAGCAAACCCTAATCAAGACAAAACAATGCATGTAAATCAACACACTTGCACACTTACACCCTTAGGGTAAATCCACTTTGTTGCCTTATGAAAAATGGTTATGTTATGCATGTGGGGTATCTTAGCCAAAGTAATCAAAAATACAAGATCATAGTCCCTCGATGACGCTATCAAAGTTGCCTTTCAAAAATGATCTTAGTCCCTTAAACAAAATGCTAAGATATCTTACAATGTTGCTAATCATGGTTATTCGATGACCTATGTACGTCCCTTTTACATCCAAAGATAAGGTTACTTGCCAATCCATGGTAAAATAACAATATCAAAGGAAAGAGGAAATAAACATGAAATACTTTTGAGTAGGTAGAATGTTCCTAGATGCTTGCTCATTTTCAAACCAAAACATCCTTTCTATTTTCAAAACAAACACCAACACTTTCAAAAACATCTTTCAAACTTGAAAGATTTTCAAAAAATCAACACTTTGTATACATTCTTACGAACTAGAATCATTAAAGTTTGCCTAAACGATGGCGCCTTTTCAAAATACTTTCAAAAACCACACAAATCACATTTTCAAACAAAAGCAAGTGATCTAGAAAGCAACTAAGAGCCCGTAGATAACTACGGATGAAAAGGGTGCTAATACCTCCCCTTTTTATAATCTACCCCCCGAACTCAAGAAATCATCTATAAAGGTCTTTCCTATTCTTTTCAGCCTTTCCTTTTGGATAAAAGAAAAGTTGGTGGCGACTCTTGCTATCCGCAACATTTGCGATAAAACGCAAAACTACCAAGTCAGTTCTCCCACCGTGTTACACCGTGAAACCCGGACTCGACCAAATAACAACTCACTTTTGTCTCATCAATCAAGAGTTAATTCCCCAGTAGAGTAATGGACAACCGAGACTCCTAGACTCTATTTCCCAAGACATAAATAAACATTCCCCAGTGAAGTCCTCCTCAACGGCAGGTACATGGATTCTCACAAAGGAATCTCTTATGCAACCAATATCTTTTCTGGATGGCATCTTTAAGCCCATCTTTGAAGATTCTCCGTCGCTTTCTAAATGGAATCTATAAGCCCATTCCTGATATTATCGATCGACATTCACTTCATGCGAGTGTAAATTTTTGGGCACTCTAGTGTTTAATCATCTTCCACCTTCAGATCACGAAAGGCAGACAAGCCAATCTACATCCTCAGGTATAAGAAGATTGAACAGGGGCAGTTGTTGTACTCCAAAATTTACCCTCTCATTTTACTCAACACATGCTCATTGAAGTCCTTAACTTACTCAAGGATGCCCAAGAATTAACCAGACAAATTCTCTCCTAAGGCAATGAATCTTCAACTAGGGTTTCCATTTGAATTAGGATGTGTCAACTCCAAAGACTTAAATTGCTTTCCATGGTCCTATTATAACTCCAAGAATGTCCATGGCGAATTTCATGCCTTGTCGAACAAGTTTGCACAGTCAAACTGCTCAAATGCCTGAAAATCAACTATATTAGGTCAAAAGTCAATTGTGACCCACATATAGTCAAACTTCAAGATTTTTGGTCAACATCAAAATTTTGAAGTGATATCCATCATTTGATCAAGGTTTAATCATGATTCCTCAAGGAATGTTCCTAATTCATCAAAACTCAAAAGTTGTTAAATTAGGGTTTCTATAGGAAAATTACACCAAACTTTGACCAGGCATACATTTCTCATACTTTATCATAAATTTCTCATCCGAGGCTCATTTTGAAGAGAATCCAATTCCATACAACTCATATTCATCCCTCAAGTTCAAGAAATGCACTCATGAAAAGATATAAATTCAAACATTATAGGTCCTTTTCAAAGGTCAGCAAAAACACCTTTTGGGTCAAAGCTTCTTACATGAACATGGAAGACCCAATTGAGATGAAACTAAAAGTTTTGTTTAGAGGACATCCTAAGCTTTCTAAAAAGTCCAAGAACACCCTCTTAGGGTCAAAATTGAGAGACATGTGCATTGTCAAAGTTGGTCAATTTTTGAAAATTGCATGAAGTCAACAATGCCCAAGTTTGAATTTTTTTCCACACGGGCCTATCTTTTCAAGTTTGGAACTTGCTCCTAACATGGTCCACGACCCATAAAACCCTCCATGAATTTAGATTTGTTTTGATATGATTTTTGCATTGAATGATGGATCATATATGCTGTCAATAGCTAAAGAAATGATGAAAGGCCAAATGCACACAAAATATCCACATATGGAAAATTTTCAAGATTTGGTAATATTTCTTAAAACCATGCCATTAAAATTTGGATTCTTGCCACAAATATTACCCTAATTTGATTCACTACATATGCCAATGTATTAAAACCCTGGAATAAAAAGTTTTTCAGATGCGCAGCTGCCTATAAGAGCAAGAACAAAGTGTCATTTTTTTGTCAAAAAATGTAGATCGGATTCCTTTCCATAGGCGAGTTCAAAGAATTTCAAGGATTAAACAACAATCATTGGACCTCTAGGAAGTTACCACACTCATTCCTCGGGCCTGTAGCATCAAGAACGACTCTCTACACTCACGGTTTGTGTTCACTTTTTTCCAACTTCGTTTCCATTCATTTACCCACTGTAAACATGAGTTGATTGCATCTTTATGTTCATCATCATCATAGGAACCCTTTTGAATGGTTTAATCAGAGTTTAAGCGCGGATACAGCCATTCGCCATCGTTAGGGTTCCGAAGCTCCAAATTGGGGAACCCTAACTAGAGGCAAAATTTGACAAAATTAGGGGTGTTATCATGCTCAGGAGATCGTTTATAGTAAATCCATGTATTTGGTTTCAATTTATGTTGCTTGTATCGTGTTTTAGAATGTTGCGGGTTTGTAGCTACGAACAAAATCTGTCACTATAGCCTATAGTGACGGAAATAACTATAGGTAAATGTCCATCACCTAAAACGATGGATCAATGAAGAAGGTGATGGCGTGGTGTTCATTGATTGGCCCATTCAAATCTCCAGGGATCCACAGCGCGCGCATTTTAAAACGTGTCCAATGATCCGTTTTCATATCATAATATTTTTGTTCTATTATATTCATGAGTTAATATCCAGCGCAGTTGGTAAGGCATAAGGCGTGTGAAGGAAAGGACCTGGGTTCGATCCCAGGTCCAACAATTTTGATATTTTCCAATTAATTCTTGCAGGATCCAGTGAGTTGCATCCTGGTGCGTCCATCCTGTGCACTCACCCTCAGCCATTGGATCATCCCTCGATCCAGATCCAGTGTCCAGGCCATCGTCATGGTACATCCTCAGAAGAACGCAACACTGGATCAGACGCTGACAACAGGGCCACCAGCAAAATGGGCCTAACACAAATTCAGCAAGGCACCCCCCAGATTGCTATCATCAGCAGACCCAATTTTCTTTCTTTCTATTTTTTTTAATTGTTTGTTTATTTTTTTATTAATTGTTTACCATTTAAAAAATCTATTTTTACTCAATCATAAAGCCGATCAAAAATCACAAAAATAGTAGGATTAGTTTTTTATAAAAAAATTAATTTTGCTAATTAATTAGTTTAATTTAATTAGGGTAATTAATTTCTTTTTCATAATTAAAGTTAATTAGAGATTAGGTTTTTAATTGCAATTAAATTACTTTTCTCAAATAAAAATACAAAAAACATTAGAATTAGGGTTTCCTAAAATAAAATAACAAAAAATATTTTCTTTTTTAGATTTCCTTTGAATTTAAACGTTAATTCCCGTATTTAATTCGTCGCACGCGTAGTATTTTATTTTTAATTCCGATTAATGTAATTGTTCCTGGTTTGTTATATTTTTAATTAGGTTTAATTACCGTTTTATTTACTATTTAATCCCCTGTTTTTTGGTTGTGTAATCCTCATTCCCCGAAGCCTTGTAATAATTAGATTCACTTTTCCGCTTTATTTTTATGCAATTATTAATTGTTAGATGTATGTATAGGATTGTATGTAAAAGATCAAACAAATTAAAACAGCAGATCACCCTAAATGTACAAAGATAAATAAAATGAAATCAAACACTTGCACATGCTCACCCTTAGGGTATATCCCCACTTTGGTTGCCTTCGGAAAACTGTCACTATTCTCGAAACGTGAGAATTTTTAGTGGTTGTCCTCTAATTCAAAATATCACTAGTCCCTCGATGACCCTTTCGACATTGCCTCGGTAAAAAAATGATCTTAGAGTTTTAGGACAATTACTAAAAGATCTTGCCCAGTTGCCTTAGTGACCGTAAATGTCCCTTTCGATAGTCCCTTAACATCCAATGATAGGGCTACCTACTCCTTAATAGTAGGATAGTGTTGTCTAAAGGAAACGAGAAAATGAATATCCTTTTTCGAGTAGGTAGATATTGTTAGGTACTTGCTCAAAAACCAATGTTATTTCACAAACACTTTCAAAACAATTTTCAAAAACAACTTCGTCACACTCTTGAGGACAGATACAAGAGTTACCGCGACGTAAGCAAAAACTTTTCAAAACACAAGCACAAAATCAATTTAAAAATGAGCAAGTACCTAAGAGCCCGTGGAAAACCACAGATAGAAAGGGTGTTAACACCTTCCCTTTCTATAATCTACCCCCCCGTACTCAGAAACATCTCGAAAAAGGTTTTTCTGTTCTTTTTCCCTTTTCTTTGTTGGATAAAATAAAAGACGATGGTGATTGTTGCTTACCGTACATTTGCAAACAAAAAACGCAAAAACCAGTAGTAACTAAAAACAGTCAGTTCTGCCACCGTAGCTTCCTACTAACTAATGGTAGGGTAAAACTATCTAAAGGAGGAGGAAAAGTACAATAAAGACTTTGAGTAGGGTTGAACTCCCTATTGCTTGCTCATAAAGCTCTTCAAAACAAAACATTTCTCACAATCACACTTTTCAATAAATATTTTCAAACAAACACTTTGTACGCATTCTCGAGAACAGAAACGAGAATCATTACAAAGTTCGCCTTACAATTGGCATTTTCAAAATATTTTCTAACACACAACACAAAGCATTTTTTTCAAAGAAATTGAGCTTACGATTAAGAGCCCGTAGATAACTACGGATGAAAAGGGTGCTAACACCTTCCCTTTTCATAACCTACCACCCGAACTCAGAAAAATCTCGAGGGTCTTTCCTGTTCTTTTCACCCTTTTCTTATTGGATAAAAGAAAAGTCGGTGGCGAATCTTGCTATCCGCACATTTGCGATAAAATGAAAAACTAATTCAGTTCTCCCACCATGTTACAGAGGGCATATTAGACTCGTTGAGGAATGTATCTTTTTCGAGGATGAGTTTGTAAAGGTAACTCTACAGAGATTTCTCTGTGGAGATTTGTGGATGACTTGAATGTTATCCCAACTCCTAAAGTCTTTAGTAAATGCTAACCCTATTTTTATTCACTAATTTGTTAACAGTAATCATATTCATATGCATATGTTCACTCAATTTAGTCATTGGACGTTTTTGCAAACAAAACACAGAAAGCAAGTTTGAATTTTGAATTATATTTGTATTGATAGTTTTCCTATAAACAGACAATTTTGTACAAAGAGACAGAGATCCTAGTAAGAGGAAATCACCATAAAAATGAAGGAAAGTACGAAAGAAAACAAAGAAAACAGCTATGTGGAATCGAGCTCATCAAGTTTCAACTCTGCTATTACCCATATGTATTCAAGCATCTCATCCCTCAATGTCGAAAGAAGTTGACTGAATTAATTTGTACCATTCTAACTTTCCATTGATAATAAAGCTTGTTGTAAATAGATGGGTTATCTAATAGAATATAGTCGTAAGCTTTAATCCCTAACTTCTGCCTGGACCGCCCTTTCGGGTTTTCAGTATACCGGGATACCCTTTTTGCCCAAGCCGCCTTTTCAGGTTTTCAAATTTCCGGGTGTACAATCTTTATATATATATATATATATATATATATATATATATATATATATATATATATATATATATATATATATATATATATATATATATATATATATCCTTAATTTTTGCTCGAACCCTTTTGGTTCGCCGAGATGCCCTCATTTTTTCCTAGGCCCGTCAACCTAGCGGGTCTCTTTAATGCGTAGTATTTTTTGACTATGTCCGCGTTTATAGGGTGCAGAAGATCTTCACCCTCCATGGTGGTAAGCATCATAGTGCCGCCAAAAATTATCTTCTTGATCACAAATGGCCCTTCGTACGTGGGAGTCCATTTTCCCATAGGATCACCTTGTGGTAGGATGATGCACTTTATTACTAAGTCACCAGCCTGATATACCTGCTGTTTGACTTTCTTGTTGAAGGCTTTGATCATACACTTATGATACGTATGACCATGATAGATAGCCGTAAGCCTTTTCTTGTCGATCAAATTTATTTGGTCCATCCTAGTGAGAATCCACTCCTCTTCATCTAAACCTGTATCTTTCATGATCCTTAAGGAAGGAATCTAAACTTCGACAGATAAGACAACCTCCATACTATAGACTAGAGAGAACGGGGTTGCCCTAGTTGATGTCTGTACTGAAGTGCGATAACCATAAAGAGAAAATGGTAACATCTCATTCCAATAATTGTAGGTCACCGTCATCTTCTGCAAGATCTTCTTGATGTTCTTGTTGGCGGCTTCCATTGCGCCATTCATCTTCGGCTGATACGGAGAGGAATTATGACGTTTAATCTTGAACTATGTACAGAGTTTCGTGATTATAGTGTTGTTAAGATTGGCACCATTGTCTGTGATAATCCTTTCAGGAATGCCATACCGACAAATAAGATTATCCTTAATGAATCGAGCCACAACATTCTTGGTAACGGAGGCAAACGATGTTGCATCAACCCACTTTGTGAAGTAATCAATAGCGACTAGGATGAAATGATGCTCATTAGAAGTCATAGGCTTAATCTCTCCAATCATATTAATTCCCCACATTGAGAATGGCCAGAGAGCAGTCAAGACATTCAAAGGAACCCGAGGCACATGTACTTTATCAGCATAAATCTAGCATTTATGACAAGTTCTGGAATGATGATGGCAATCAGTTTCCATGGTCGACCAATAATAACCCGCTCTCAGAATCTTCTTAGCCATTGTGTGCCCACTGGAATGAGCACCAAAGATACATTCGTGCATATCTTCCATAATCTTCTTAGATTCCTTCTTGTCTACATAATAAAGCAGTGTCGAATCATGATTACACTTGTATAAAATTCCATTGCTCAAAAAGAACTTAGCAGAGAACCTCCGTAGAAATTTCTTATCATTAATAGATTCCCTCTTGGGGTACTCTTGAGCTTTGAGATATCTTTTTACTTCATGAAACCAAGGTTTTTCCTCTACTCCATCAGTACAACCTCGTAGAAATGTGTCGGTTCGTCTAGTCTTTCAATGGTAATTCACGGAGCTTCATTATCCCACATAACTTTAAACATAGATGACATGGTAGCTAAATTGTCTACCAACTGATTCTCTTCTCGTGGGATGTGCTCAAAAGTGATTTCCTCAAAGTACGGAATTAATGTCAACACATGCTCTCGATAAGGGATGAGATTTGGATGTTTTATATCCCATTGTCCCTTAATCTGACTAATGACTAAGGCTAAGTCCCTGTATACATTTAAAAATTTGATCCTCATGTCAATAGCATCTTTGATACCCAAGACGCACACTTCATATTCTGCCATGTTGTTGGTATAGTCAAAACATAATCTGGCGGTAAAGGGCGTATGACAACCCTTGGGAGAGACAATCACAGCGCCAATCCCATTACCAAGTGCTTTAGAAGCTCCATCAAAAACCATAGTTCTTGGGGTCCTGGATCAGGTTCTTCATACGGTCCAGGTTTTTCATAATCAGTAATTAGCATAATATTCTCATCCAGGAACTCGAAATTCATAGGTTGATTCATCTACGACTTGATAAGCCAAATGATTTACGATTACACTTCCTTTGATTGCTTCCTGAATGGTGTATTGAATGTCATATTCTGTCAAGACCATTTGCCATCTTCCTATTCTTCCGGTTAGAGCGGGCTTATTGAATATGTATTTGATCAGATCCATCTTAGAGATTAACAAGGTAGTATGGGTCAACAATAGCCTTAGTCGGCGAGCAGCCCAAGCCAAAGCGCAACAAGTTTTCTCGAGCAGTGAGTATCTTGTTTCACAGTCAGTGAGCGTTTTGCTAAGGTAGTATATTGCATGCTCTTTTTGACCAAACTCGACACGTTGCCCCAGTACACACGTCATTGAGTTCTCTAACACTGTTAGGTACATGATCAAAGGTCTTCCTTTAACTGGTGGCATTAGACCTGGAGGTTCCTGGAGGTAATCCTTGATTTTTTCGAAAGCTATCTGACAAATTTCGTTCCACTTTACTACTTGATCTTTCTTCAGCAACTTGTAGATCGGCTCACAAGTAGCGATCAAATGAGAAATAAATCTGGAAATATAGTTTAATCGTCCTAGGAAACCTCTGACTTCCTTCTCAGTATGGGGAGCTGGCATTTCTTGAATGGATTTGACTTTGGAGGGATCAACCTCAATACCTTTACCACTGACGATGAAACCTAGGAGTTTATCGGATCTTACCCCAAAGGTACACTTATTTGGATTCAATCTCAGCTTGTACTTCTTCAATCTTTCAAACATTTTGTGTAGGTGGTTGAGATGTTCTTCTTCAGTATGAGATTTAGCTATCATGTCGTCGACGTAAACCTCTATCTCTTGATGCATCGTGTCATGTACCAAAGCTACCATAGCATGTTGATATGTTGCACTAGCATTCTTTAACCCGAAAGGCATAACCTTGTAGCAGAAAGTGCCCCATTGTGCGAAAAAGTAGTCTTCTCTGTGTCTTCAGGTTCCATCCTAATCTAATTATAACCTTAGAAACCATCCATGAAAGAAAATACTTTGTGTTGAGTTGTGTTGTCAACCAAAACATCAATATGTGGAAGAGGAAATTCATCTTTGGTGCTTGCCCTATTCAGATCTCTGTAGTCTACACACATATGCACTTTACCATCCTTCTTCGATACTGGAACAACATTTGCAACCCATTGAGTATAAGACGTAACAGCCAAGAAACCTGCATTGAACTTCTTCAGAACCCCAGCTTTGATCTTTTCAGAAATCTCGGAACACATACGATGAACTTTCTGCTTTATTGGAGAATAACCTTCCATCATTGGCAGACGATGAACCATAATATCATTATGAAGCCCATACATGTCTTCATATGACCAAACAAAGATCTCAACATAATCACGCAACATCTGGATTAATTTTTTCTTGACACTACCTTCTAGGTTGGCACCTATGTTGTCTTCTTTCTTGTATTCTTTCGTACCCAAGTTCATAACCTCAATTGCCTCTTCTTGCGGTTGTATGGATCTTTCTTCTTGCATTAACAACCTAGAAAGCTCTCCAGGTACTTCACAATCTTCCTCACCTTCGTCCTTGGCTTGGTAGATTAGTTTTTCAAAGTCATAATTGGCAATAGCAGAATTGTTATCGACGGGATCCAGAGTTGATATGGATCTGCAATTTGTTTTATGGGTGTATGTAAGAACACATGGCTATTTTGAAAGTAATAAAGTAAAATAAATACATAGAGCGCAAAATTTGAATGCAAACGTCCAATGTTTTATTTAATGAAAATATGCGGATGAAATGACAACCGTAACAAATGGACCGTTGTGCCTTGGGTAAGGCACAAGGCTTAAAGTTATCATTTTTAAAAATTACATAGCCAAAACTTGAAAGCAAAAAGAAACAAAAAATAACATTTACTTCTGACTAAAGGAAATTGGTATAATGTCTTTAGTCTTCCAATTGCTGAGTCAGTTGTCGGTAGTAGGAAAGATCCAATTGCCTAGGTCATAGTCACTATCAGCATCTTTTACTGCATTGACTCTATTGTTGGTGATGTGAAATGGTGGTCTTCCAACACGAGCACGACGAATAGCCCCCTGAGCCTCTACAGTGAAACCCAAACCAAATTTATCAGATTTGTACGGAATGTCAGGAAGCTGGCCCCAAGTAGTACAACCATCTTCTTCTACCACATCTCCTGCATCCTTCAGAGAAGCCATCTTGGGTGAAACCCTGGTAACCTTAGGAATAGCAGAAACGTCCTCAGTAGCGGTAGTTGTCATAGGAATAACTTCAAAAGTTTAGCAGGGAGTCTCATTGAATTCACCGTCCATCTCAGCATACTTGAATGAGTTCAAGTGACTCACCATGTACTCTTCTTCACCATAAACCATAACGACCTTTCCTTTCACGAGATATTTGAGATTTTGATGTAGGGTTAAAATAACAGCGCCTGCCCCATGGATCCAGGGGCGTCTAATTAAATAGGAATAGGCCAGTCGAATATCAATTACATAAAAGGTAGATTCGAATACCTACGAACCTACTCTGATCAGAATATCCACCTCTCCATGCATCATCCTTTTTGAACAGTCAAAGGCTCTCACCATAATATCACTGGGTTTCAGTATAACCCCTTCACAATCAAGTTTGTCTAGGGCACCCTTTGGTAAGACATTCAGCGAGGAACCCGTATCAACCAACACATGAGCTAAGGTAGTTCCCCTGCATTCGATAGAGATATACAGGGCCTTGTTGTGGTTTCTTCCCTCGGGAGTCAAGTCAGCATCAAAAAAACCTAGCCTATTATCAGTCGCCAGGCTAGCAACATAATTTTCAAATTGGCCAGAAGAGATTTCTTGTGGCACATGAGCGGATTTCAAGAACTTCACTAAAGCCTGGGAATGGGCTTTCGAACACAATAATAGGGATAACATGGAGATCTTAGAGGGAGTCTGCCCCAATTGTTCAACAATCTTGTAATCACTTTTTCGGATAATTTTTAATACCTGCTCCAACTCTTGCCTGGAGGTATCTTTAATGGTAACTTCTTTAGGTGCAGTCTCGGTAATTTGTTCTTTGCCCCGAGTCTCTGTAATTGACTCGGTAGCGGTAACACGAACTGGTGTAGCAATGGTCTTTGGAGAGATTTCTGGAGAGAAAACCCTTCCACTTCTGGTAACTTTACTGGTCCTGACAATATTGTCAATGTTGGAATTAATAACTTCAAGACCTTTACTTTCGGTATTCAATGGTTCTTGTTTGACGTCGTGGTAGTAGACATTGGCCCCATAGTTCCAAGGGATAGCTTTGTCTGAGGATTATGGGATAGGTCCGGGTGCGGTGATTATTAGAGGAGCAACTCTGGGTTTGGCAGTAATTTTCATGGGGCCCTTGGAAGTGATCCTGAGGGGAGTACCATAAATCACATATACCTCTTCAAGCTCTAAGTCTTGAAACAAACTTTCAATAGCAAGAGTCTTTTCAACTAGAATAATATGATTGTCCATCAGACACTAAATACCTTCTTTCAGCAGTTTGCAGCCATTGGATTGGGTTGTGCAACAGTAACATCTTTCAATACAACGTAGAAATAAATCGGCTTGCAACAGATTCTTCTTAATAATCAGGAGGGGAATAGTCAATTCACTTACAGCAGAAACATACAAAACATCATCAATAGAACTAATGTATTTGTCGTGCTTAGGAATAGGAGCGGTAATCACATTGGGAGTTTCAGGAGGATAAAATTCAATCTCTTTATTATCAATCATATCTTGAATTCTATTTTTCAACGCCCAACATCTATTTGTGTCATGTCCGGACTATTGGAATGATAAGCACATATTACATTAGGATTGTACCAAGTAGAGGAGGTGTTGGGATTCTGAGAAGGATCTCTTAGCGTTATCAGCTCAACCTTTAGTAGGTATTGTAATTCCTGAGACAATGGCATGTTGATCCTGGTAAACTGTCTCCTTGGTGCGTCTGGCCTACGTTGATTACCTTGTTGATATTGTGTTGGTGCGGGATTAGAAATTACCACAGCTCCTACATATTGGTAGCGATCACCTCTATAATGACCCTTTTGGCCATACACAACATTAGTTTCTTTCTTTCCATTAAACATCTTCTCTACAGTACTTGAAGACGCGGCCACTTGAATTTTTTCACTCCTGATTCCACCTTCAACCGGTTCCCCTATTAATATCAGCTCGATGAATTTGGCTGAAGAGCTTCCGATCAGATCATTGAATAAAGGACTTATCAAAGTTCCCATAAACATATCAACCAGATCCCTATCAGATAAAGGAGGTTGAACTCTCGCAACTATATCCCTTCATTTCTGGGTATACTCTTTGAAGTCTTCGTTCGAGCCCATAGTCATACTTTGTAATTGCACGCGAGTTGGTGCAAGATCAACATTGTACTTGTATTATTTGTAAAAGGCAGCAGCCAAATCTTCCCAAGTACGGATATTGGTCCCTTCCAGCTGATAGAACCACTCCAACTGTGTTCCCGACAAGATTTCTTGAAAGAAGTGCATGCATAACTTCCTATCAGTAGTGTGGGGTTGAATTTTCCAGACATAAGACCTTAAATGGAGCTTAGGACAAGCAACACCGTCATAATTCGCAAAGGTAGGGACTTTGAATTTTTGAGTGATTACAACTCCCGAGATTAAACCCAGATCTTTAAAATCCAACCCAGGCACTCTCTGAATCTTCATAGCATTGAGACGATCTTCCATCTGTTTATATTTGTCATCAGCAGGAGGATACTGTTCATTTAAATAGCCTGCTTCTTCTTCATCAGAACCCTGGTTGTTATTCTCCTCAACTTTCACACTATTATCATCTTCCTCTTGGTTATCATCTTCATTTGATGGGACCTCAAAATCTAGATCCCTTCTGACCGGACCTTTGAACCTTCTACCCATATTAAGAATGACAACTAGTTTTTTAGTCTTTTTCTTCCTCTCTTTGGTGATGAGGGTCTTCAGCTCTTCTTGCCCCTTGGCTAACAGGAACATTTGTTGAAATTGAGCGTTTTGAGCTTGAAGTTCTTTGACAGTTTGTTCGAGAGTCATCTTTTACTTAAATAAACGGCAAGAAGATGAGAAAACAAATCTTGGGAAATATCTATTATGATGATATGTATGGTATGCATATGCAATGTTTTCAAGGATCTCGCAGGATAAATAAAAATGAAATGTTATAAGTTGAGGCTGGCTGCATCTTTGACTGAAGAACTTTACGTCTTTGAATGTCCTTTTATGAGAATCAGGCTCATCATGTCAAGTGGGTCCTAGCCTCTTACTCAAAAGAACATGTTTTGATCTTTGATGGCGTCTGGTTAGAGGAAAATAAAATCCCCTTGCCTCCTTGCTAGCAGTCTGGTTCTTGATAAACCTGCATCACAAGTGCCTAAGATCCTTGAAAAGAGTTAGTGAAAATGACATGCTATGATGTTATGATGTCATGTTTAAATAAGATAGCAAGCACAAACAAATCACACAAAGGCCTTAGGTTTAAAGGCTTGCATGAGGTCTATAGGAAAGTAACCTTTTCTATCAAAGTTCAGTTGGCTCAACCTGTCCTAAAATAGTAATCGGGTTCTAGGAATCTCATATCATAGATCTTTCTCGAAGGTTTTATTTTAGTACAACAACTGATTTTCCACCAAAACATCCCACGAGTCGAATCTCAATGAGTATGACATCGAGTATCAACCAACTTTGGACTGCACCAAAGAAGGCTATCTCACTACCTTCTAATGGCCAAGATGGGTCAACTAAGGTTCTAAAAGTCAGTTAGTGCTTATGACACCACACGGTAGACCAATGTTATCCTCGACTGACTCAAGGAACATTGGTACAAACTAAAGTGTCACACTAACATAGCCATCACTTCAACCATATCGGTCTATGTTATATAATTTCTATGATCTATTGCTACTTGCCTAGAGTACCCTAGATCCGGGTGTAGGATCTTTGAAATAAATTAAACCTAATAAGCCCTCAATTTTAAAGCAAACAAAGCAGACAAGTAAAAGTGATCTAAGACTCTAAGGTGACCCCTCTTTTTTAAGTCATCCCCAACAGAGTTGTCAGTTCTGTAATACGGTGAGAGAACTGACTTGGTTTGCATTTTATTACAAATTTTGTGGATAGATAGAGTCGCCATTGAATTTTCTTTTATCTAATAAGGAAAGGGTTAAAAGAACAAGAAAGACCTTTAAGATTTTGAGTTTGGGGGATAGGTTATGAAAAGGAAAGGTGTAAGCACCCTTTTCATCCGTAGTTATCTAGGGCTCTTAATTGCTTAGATCACTTTAAAAATTTGATTTTTTGTGTGTGTTTCAAAAATATTTTTAAACTTGCCAATGTAAGGAGAAACTTTGTAATGATTCTTGTATCGGTCCTCAAGAATGCGTACAAAGCGTTTATTTGAAAATATTTTTGAAAGTGTTTGTGTGAAATGTTTTGTTTTGAAAATTTTGAGTAAGCGATTAACAGTTGTACCCACTCAAGGTCGTTCTTGTACTTTTCCTTCTCCTTTAGATAGTGTTATCCATACCATTAGTTAGTAGGAAGCCTTTTCGTTGGATGTGAAGGGACATGCGTAGGGTCGCCATACAGTCATTGAAGGCAACTAGTAAGGATGCTTTAGCAATTTCGTAAGGGACTAGATCATTTATCGAAAGGCAACGTCGAAGGATTTTTGAGGGACTATGATCTTTTATTCGAGGGACATTTTCTAAAGCGTCCCCACTTTAAAGGGACATGACTGCTTAATCGAATGGCAATAAGAGAGGCTACCCTAGAGGTGTAAGTGTGTAAATGTGTTGTTTTCAATTATTTATCTTGAAATTAGGGTTTTCTATCGTCAGGTTTTTATCTTGTCATACAACCCTAATTACTAAGCAGTAGTATGGTAAATATAGAAAATTAAAATAAGGAAATTAAAGTTCCTACACTATTACAGGACTTCGGGACAGTTACATAAGAATGATGTGAGAAAGTAAAATGCATAAATTTAGACCTAGACTATTACATCCCGTAAACAGTTACATAATGATAAGAAAGAGCGAAAAATAAAATCTAGACTATTACATTCGCTAAACTTATACAATCGATCTAAGAATTATAAAAGTAAGATAAAAATAGAAAAGGACAGTGTTTTTGGTGATTTTTTAATGCAAAAAGGTTTATAATAATTAATAAACTAAACCTAAAAAACCTAATTAGTTTTAATTAAAAAAGTTTAATTAATGAAATAAAAAAAATGTCAATGAAAACCTAAAAAAAATCTACTTGTTTTTTAGGATTTACAAAAAAATAATTATTTTTAGGTTTGTGAAAAAAGGTTTTATTGTTTTATGGTTAAGTGAAATTAGAGTTAAGAGGAAAAGAATTAGGGTTGGAAGAAATTAAGGAAAACAAATTGGAAGCAAAATAAAGTAAAAAATTATCAGGGATGGGTGTTGAATCCACACCCTTAGCCTTCCCACCAACAAGGTTCACCACTGCGCCAAGCGTGCGCTGGTGGTAGAAAAACGTGTGTCATTCAATATGTAATCAACCTGCAAGGGTTAGGAAAATATGAAAAAATAAATGTCAAAAGCAGGGATCGAACCCACGCCTTATTGTACAAATGCCTTATCATGTGCGCGCTTTGCCACTAGGGTGGCTGTTACATCAGGTCATTCAGTGACAACAATTAAATATGTAATAAACACATTTCTTGGAATAGAGAGACGCCAGAGCCCTAGCGCCGGTCGTCTTCTCCAGTGACTCTTTTTTCTCTCTGCAAAATAAGCACAATAAGTAATTCAAGGGTACCTTACCCCCTAATTCATGCCTTGCGAATCCAATGGAAGTATTAGTTTTGGCTGGTTCTCCTTGTACAAGGAGATATAAAAAATAGCTTAAAATGGCTCAAGCATGCCAATACATGATCCAGTATTTATGGAGGCCACGTGATTGGTCTAACCTGCACATTGAGATCTTAGAAGCATGTTAAATAAGTTAGTACACGTTGAAATAAAACAAAAAATGTCAGTATGAATTTTATGGAAAAAATGCAACCGGCGATGCATGCATACTATTTTTTATGTGCTTTGGATCATAAATACATATCCATTCATACCCTATGGTGCTTCTGGAAGTGAATGAGATAATAGGTTTCGCTTGAATGTGGCTGCAACTAGGGTTTACAAATTTCCCTAGTTTTGAGAATTTTGGAGTTTGTATGGAATATTTTCTTGTGAAAGGGTATGGTGTGATGTTTGTCTGAAATGTATAGAATATATAGAGCTTGAAATTAGTTCAAAAGGTTATGGGCTTGGACCTTGTAAGAAAGCTTGACTTTATCTTATTTAATTTTGAATTTTCATGAAATAAAATAAAAAACAAATAGAATAAAAACCCGAGGGGTGTATAAATAACTTTTGAGGTTCACAATGACGCCTGTAACACGCATGGATTTTGAAATATCAGCTCATTAGCCCAAAAGTCCAAGTTTGATCACTTTTGTGCATTTTCTCAAAAATTCTCAACTTGCACCAATCATAACACACTCAATTTTTATCATATGAAAGTGACCTTAGACTTTTTGGAAAGCTCAATATGTCCTCTAAATCTCTATGTTTATCATTTTTACATTTGAAGACTTTATCTTGATGTAAATTTCCTTGACAAAAAACATCTTTTTGTTGACTTTTGAAATGACCTATAATATTTTGCCCATATCTCTCAAATGAAGCATTTTTTGGACTTGAGCTTAGAGAGACAACAGTTGTAGAGAATTTAATTTCCTTCAAAATAAGCTTTGGTTAAGAAAAAACTGATGAAGCATGTGAAAATTGTGCTTGGTCAAAGTTCAGTTGACTTCTCCTTAAGAAAACCCTAATTTGGTAACTTTTGAATTTTGATGAATCTAGAGTTTTCTTGAGGAATCATTATCAAAACATGATAAAATGATGAATATGACTTAAAAATCTTGATGTTGACCAAAAATCTTGAGGTTTGACAGTATGTTGACCATAATTGACTTTTTATCCAATACAGTTGATTTTCAGTCATCTGAGCAATTGACTGAGTAAACTTGTGATGCAAGGCTTGAAACTTGTCATGAGCATTCTTGGAGACATATGAGAAACCATGAAATCCACTTGAGTCACTAGAGGTCCAATTTTCCTTCAGAAACACAAAACCCTAGTTGTAGATCTATTGCTTAAGAGGAGAATTTGTCTGATCAATTCTTGAGTAACCTTGAGCAAATAAAAACCCTAGAAGCTTGAGAAGATATCTTGAAGGAAATGGGCGGGAAAGTTTTTGGGTACTGTGATACGGTGGGAGAACTGACTATGGTTTCGCGTTTGTTTTCGCAAATGTTTCGGTTGAGCAAGAGTCGCCACCGACTTTTTATTTTATCCTAAGGAAAGGTTTAAAAAGCACAGCAAAAAACCTTTGAGATGTTTTCTTGGGTTCGGGGAGTAGATTATAGAAAGGGAAGGTATTAGCACCCTTTCTATCCATGGTTATCCATGGGCTCTTAATTCCTTGCTTAGATCAACTTGCCTTAATTTTCAATTGTTTGAAATGGTGCTTTGTGTGTGTGGGTTTTGAAAATGTTTTGAAAAGAGGCCAATGTGGTGGCAACCTTTGTAATGATCCATGTTGGGATGTATACAAAGGTGTATGTCTTTTGAAAAGGTTTTCATTTGTTTTTGAAAGTTGTTTTGAAAGTGTAGTGATGTGTGGTTTAGAAATAGGCAAGTGTTTTGTTTTGCAAGTTAGCAAGTAACTAAGAGCTATCTACCCTAAATTTCTCAAAGATCTTTGCTATGTTTTAACCCTTTTAACAATTTTTGTTACACCATTGTATTTGGTGGACAATCTTGTGTTAGGATGTGAAAGGGACGGGCGCGGGTCATCGTTTAGACCATAATTGCAATGGTGTCAAGTATCTTTGGGCAATTTTCCTTTAAGGGACTTGATCATTTTTTAGGCAACTTTCGAAAGCGTCATCGAGGGACTATGATCATTTGAATTGTTTTGTTTTGCCCAAAGAGACCTAACATGCAATATGGCCCATTTATTGAAGGCAACAAGTGGAATACCCTAGGGGTGCAAGTGTGATTAGTGTTGTCCATTTTCATGCTTGATTATCTTGAAATTAGGTCAAACTATTTTTATTGTTGTTGATTCGCATACAAACCCTAATTCTAACATGGTATATTTAGAAAGCATTAAAGTGCGGAAAATAAAGTTCCTAAGTTATTACAACACAATATGGGAAGGGGGGTACAAATGTTCAAATGGGGGATATTTTGACAAGGAATTTAAACCTAGACTATTACATCAATTTGGGAATTATACAAGATATTTAATATACAATAATTAAATAAAATGGAATAAATATGCAAGATGCAAAAAATGTTTTTTTTATATGTATGAAAAAAAAAGTATTTTTATATGTCAAAATAAACAAAATAAAAAGTATTATTTTTTTGGAGTTTTTATGTTTAGGGCAAAACCCTAATTCTATTAAATAAAAGTATTAATTATTTAATATGTACAATATTTAATTATTATATACAAAAATAAATAAAAAATGAAGTATATTTGTCAAAAGAGTATTTTTTAATGTTAAATATTAATAAAAAAATAAAATGTATATATTTTGTATTTTTAACCTAAATATACTAATATATATATAAATATTTGTATTATTTACTAAATATATATTATATATACAAAATAATAATATTTAATATTTATAAAAAATAAAATGTATATATTTTGTATTTTTAACCTAAATATACTAATATATATATATATATATAAATATTTGTATTATTTACTAAATATATATTATATATACAAAATAATAATATTTAATATTTATAAAAAAAGTATATTTTATATAAAATATTTTCAGAAGATAAAATAAAATAAAAATGGAAAATAAAAGGTGTTTGCATTATTTTAGTATTTTTCAAATAAAAGTATGTTTATATATTTATTTATGTACAAATATTAATCTAAACAAATAAATACCTAATAAATATGAAAATGGTGTAAAAAATATTTTTTATATTTTTAATATTATAAGAAAAAATAAATAAGTCAGAACAAAAAAGAAAAAGTCAAAAAGTCATAAAAATAAGCAAAATGGGCCTAGGGGGTGTGTGTGTGAAAATGAGGTGTAAACAGAAAAGAGATCTCAGGCCCAGCCCAAGAAAGGTTGTCTTAAACCTTCAGACAACCATTTGAAAAAACGCGCGCCTATGATGCCTCAACCACAACTCCTGATTCCTGGACTTTTAGCACAAACTTCCAACATGAAAAATGTCAAGCATTGAACCACGAATCCAGACATATAAAGAACTCATCCTAACTCTCAGAAATGAGAGAGAATTTCTTCTCCCCCAATTCCTGACCTAGTTTTTATTCAATGTTCAGACTTAAAATTCTCTAAGCATACATAATATAAATGAAAACTAATGATATGGGCATGTTCAGGGCTATGAATGTGACATATTTTCTTCACAAACCTAAAGCTAACAATGCCTGGATAGAGAGATACGAGTTCATGAACTTACCTGTTCAGTTGAAGTTGTATCTGGTGATGGACATGTCTTCAATGCAAGGTGATGATTGGTACAGCTTCCTTGATGTTCAGGGATGCTATTCCAAGCTTTACTTTGTCTTAAAACCTTTTGAATCGTGCTATGGAAATTCAACTGCAAAACAAGAAAATGAAAATGGTGATGTTGCCTGGGAGTGTTACGGGTCGTGTTTGAGGTTTGGAATAGCTTCAAGGGATGTTGTGGGATGTGTTTGAAGTGTTTTTAGCAAGAATGCATGGAAGGTTTGAGCTATGGAACTCAAACTGCAGGGATGCCCTGTTTTGGACAGTTCAATGGTGATTCTGTGAATGGGAAGGTGTTGGAGATGGTTGGCTCGTGTTCTAGCTCAGAATGGATGTTTAGAAAGTGTACAAAGTCTTTTCTTAAGCTTGTGTTAGCTGAGATGAAAGTTGTGTCATGTTATGCTAGTTTTCTTCACACTTAAGCAAGAGATGGCCACTTGAGTTTTTAGACAGGTAGAGGCCCCCCTAATGTTCTGAAAACCTTGGCCTTGATCAGTGCAATTAGCCCATAAACTTGTGCCAAGGAGATTTGAACTGTACTTGCTTGGATTGTTAATTGACATAAAGTGAAACTTTTCTAAAATGGATATTATGCTTTATCTAAAAATGGATTAATCTTGCATACAATGTCCAAACTCATAGAACAACACCTTGGCACAAAGGATTGGCATTAAATTATGGAGTGTAGATGAGATAAAAGACCTGTAATCTAGCTTAAGGCATGCTGAGTTCAAAAATGCAAGGTTATGGACATGTAACTTGGTCATGAACAAAGTGAGTTTTTCCCAACTTGCCAAATTCGATTCTCCCTAACCATGAGGTTGTTTGATGAGTTCTTGTACATTTTGGAAATCTTGGAATGTGTACTACAATCCATCTTTGAAATGCAAATTGAAATTCCAAGTGGAAGTATGTGAAAGATGGTCTTGAAGTTAGGTAAAAACCTTGCCTAAAATAGGTCAAATTTTCTCTAAGTTAAGAATGGTTTGGTACCCTTGTTCCAAAAATTGTAACTTGAGCTACAAGCTTCTTTTGGGAAAACTTTGTGAATAAAAGTTGTAGATTTTGAAATAGGCTACAACTTTCATGTTTTGACTTTTGCTTGAATCCAAATGAATCTTGGTGAGAAAGTGGAACAAAATTTGGAAAAAATTAGGGTTTTTCATAACTTAGAAAAATTCTAAGTTATGAAAAATCTTCATTTCAAACCCTAATTTGCAATTCTTGATTTCTTGATGAACAAGTTTCATGATTTGGCATGTTTTGATGAAAAATGAATCTTGACATTTGATTTTGACCAAAAAGTCAAAGTTTGACTTTTCAGTATACAGTCAAAATTGATCAATTGACTGGGAAATTCAACTGTCAATCTTGTGTATTTGGGATCTTTTGAACTTGTTGAGTATGTCAAGACAATTCCATGGGGTCCTTGAGTCCATATGTGAGTTTGATTTGCCATTGGCTAGGTCAAACAGTCAAAAATTACCTTTGTGCACTCAAAACCCTAAAAATGACCATTTTGCCCTTTTGGTGATCTGATCAAATTTCTTGTGGAATTGTGATCCAAACTTGATCAAATGGTTCATGTGAGTTCATAATGTTGATGTGGGTCAATTTTCATGAGATTTGACTGTCAATTGGCCACAGTTGACCTTTTCCCCAATACAGCTGATTTCTAGGTCAACTGTCCAATTGACTGGGCAAAATTTGGAATCAAGACTTGAAACTTGGTATGGATAAACTTGGAAGTCCAACATGAAGCATGAAAGTCATCTTAGGCATTTTAGGTCAAAACATCTTTGTGCAAACACAAACCCTAATTTGGGTCAACAGTGCAAGGAGAAGTCTTGAGCAGAGGAAACCCTAACTGGACCTTGAGCTCCAAGGGTCTTGTGGTGAGAAAATGTTGAGGAAAATGGGAGGGTAAATTTTGGGGTACAACAGTTGCCCCTGTTCAATCTTCTTGAACCTGAAGAGTTAGATTGGCAAGTTTGCCTTTCGTGACTCAAAGGTAAAAGGAGATTGAACACTAGAGTGCCCGGAAATTTGCACTCGCATGTTGGAGTATCAGCAATGTGATGTCGGGAATGGGCTTACAGATGCCATCTGGAGATGTGGTGGATAGGGAGATGGGCTTATAGATGCCATCTGGAGATGTGACAGAACCTTGTCGGGAATGGGCTTATAGATGCCATTTGGAAGTGTTGATCGCATAAGAGATTCCTTTGCGAGAACTTGTGTATTTTGAGAAAGACAGATGTTTTCCTGGCTTGTTACAGGTGTTTGATCTTCAATCTCCTCATGCAGATATGCCCTGGCTAGATGCAGGTGTCGAATCTACAATCGGATGCTCACAGATATGCCCTGGCTGGATACATGAATCAAATCTGGAAATAGTTGTCAATAGATATGCCCTGGCTGGATACAGGAATCGAATCTTCGAACTCTTCAGACATGCCCTGGCTAGATACAGGAATCGAGTCCGGAATTGTGACAGTTGATAGATATGCCCTGGCTGGATACAGGAATCGAATCTTCGAACTCTTCAGACATGCCTTGGCTAGATACAGGAATCGAGTCCGGAATTGTGACAGTTGATAGATATGCCCTGGCTGGATACAGGAATCGAATCTGGAAATAGTCATCAACAGATATGCCCTGGCTGGATACAGGAATCGAATCCAGAAACTGATCACTCACATATGTGCCCTGGCTAGATACAGGAATCGAATCTGGAAACTGTGACAGTTGAAGGTAGTTGTCTTTTTCCTGAAAAGGCAAAACATCAGTTGTATGCAATGTCATGATGTATGACATGCATGATGTCATGACGTTCAAAATGGGATAGTGTCGTATGCACTTTATCATGTATGTAAGCAAGATGTATGAAATGCGAAATGTTTATGAATGTATTTTCGTCTAGGAAAATAAATCCTTGACGATCGATCATGGAATTAAATCTCGGGCTGACGTTGAAAAGTAGAGTTCTTTGTTTCCGCTGGGGATGATGGTTGCAAGAATACACCGGTAGGAGAAGGTGACTCCGTTGAGGAATAAACTTGTTGGAGAGATTGCTCTGAGGGGAATTACTCTATGGGAAGAGATACTTCGCTGAAGTTTGACGAGAGCTTCACTGAGGATTTTAATGATGGATTCCGCTGGGGATAACAATGATAAACTCCTCTGGGGATGACAATGATAAACTCCGCTGGGGATGACAATGATAAACTCCGCTGGGGATGGAAAGAATTTCGCCGAGGACGATCTTCCGTGGTAATTAGCTGAGGATAACCCAGTTATAAGCCCTTGTGAGGAATAACTTTGAATAAAGCTCGGGAGAGACGTCTGTACTCTGCAGGGGATAAGTTTCCAGAATCTACTGGGGATAAGCTTCAAGACCTGCTGGGGATACGGATTCCGATTTTCCTGGGGAAGCTTTTCAGACTGTACAGGAAAATGATTCCACTGGAGTATCCGTATTCCGTCGGGGAACAATCTTAGATCAAGACTGCCGGGGATGCTTGTTGATGAATGCCTATACTCCGCTGGAGAACGTTGCTATCTTGTCTTACTCTGTGGGGAGTTGAGATAACTTGATCACATACTTCAGTTGAATCTACCTTAGTACCTTGGCGTTCAAAGCAACTAGACTGCCCGGACAATTCTACATTGCCCCTACTTCTGATGTCACCTGTAATTAGTCTTTTGTTTCATATGCAAGTATTTATGAATTAGCAATTTTAATGTCAAATGCATATATCAAAAATGATCATTGGACGTTCTTCGCAAGACAAAACAGAAGAAAGGAAAAAACAATTGGCAATTTGTTTAGAAAACTGAATCTGTATTGATTTTGAACTTTGCCTGTAAATAGGCGTTTTTTGTACAAGAGGCTGACGTCCTAGTAAGAGAACGCCGCCGAATAACACAAAGTTCATACAATTTTAAAAAGGAAAGAAAACAGCTATGTGCATAATATTCCCACTGGGTTCCAACTCTGCTATCGCCTTTATGTCTTCAAGCGTCTCATCACTTTGCTGCTTAGTTGAAGATGAAGCTGATTGATCGACGCCAACGTCTGAGCCAGATAGTTGATGCCAAATTCTGGATGCTAGGTGATCCAATGAGACATAGTGTTACGCTTTATCCCTAACTTTTGCCTGGACCGCCCTTTCGGGTTTTCAGTCCACCGGGATACCCATTTTTGCCCAAGCCGCCTTTTCAGGTTTTTGACTTGCCGGGTGTACAGATTTTTTTCATTTCATCCCTTATTTTTGCCCGAACCCTTTTGGTTCGCCGGGAAGCCCTTATTTTTGCCTAGGTATGTCAACCTAGCGGGTCTTTTATTCATGCGTAGTATCTTTTCACTATGTCTGCATTGGCGGGGTGAGGAAGGTCGTCACCATCCATGGTGGTCAGAATCATGGCTCCTCATGAGAACACATGTTTAACCACAAATGGCCCTTCGTACGTAGGGGTCCATTTGCCCCGGGGATCACTTTGAGGAAGGATGATGCGCTTGATTACTAGGTCCCCAACTTGATACTCTTGTGGTCTGACTTTCTTGTTAAATGCCCTGATCATCCGTTTTTGGTACGTCTGACCATGACAGATAGCAGTGAGTCTCTTTTCGTCAATCAGGTTTAATTGATCTAGTCGAGTCTGGATCCAGTCATCTTTGTTCAAGTCTGCATCCTTCATTATCCGGAGAGAGGGTATCTGGACTTCAATCGGCAAGACTGCCTCCATGCCATAGACCAAGGAAAAGGGTGTTGCCCCGGTTGACGTCCTTGCTGAGGTACGGTACCCATGAAGAGCAAACGGTAACATTTCGTGCCAATCTTTATAGGTCACTGTCATCTTCTGCACAATTTTCTTGATGTTCTTATTTGCTGCTTCTACAGCCCCATTCATCTTCGGCCTGTAAGGAGAGGAGTTATAGTGCTGTATCTTAAATTGCTCACAGAGCTCAGTGATCATCTTGTTGTTAAGATAGGTACCATTGTCCGTAATGATTCTTTCTGGGACGCCATACCGACAGATCAGGTTATGCCGGATGAAACGTGCCATGACACTCTTGGTTACCATGGCGTAGGAAGCTGCCTCAACCCACTTCGTGAAGTAATTAATTGCTACCAAGATGAAGCGATGCCCATTGGATGTCGTCGGTCGGATCTCGCCGATCATATCAATGCCCCACATTGCAAAAGGCCAAGGTGCTGTCAGGACGTTCAGAGGAACCGGAGGGATGTGCACCTTATCAGCATAGATCTGGCATTTATGACAAGTTCGAGAATGTTGGTAACAGTCGGCTTCCATTGTGGACCAGAAATATCCTGCCCTAAGGATTTTCTTTGCCATGGTGTGTCCACTGGAATGTGTTCCGAATGTTCCTTCATGCAGTTCTATCATGATCCTCTCTGCTTCAGCCTTATCCACACAACGCAGTAGAGTTGAATCATGATTCCGTTTGTAGAGAATGCCGTTGCTGAGGAAGAATTTTGCCGCAAACCTTCTCATGAACTTCTTGTCGTTGACAGATGCACCTTCAGGGTATTCCTGAGCTTCCAAGTATCTCTTCACCTCATGATACCAGGGTTTTTCAGTCACCTTTTCGGCCTCAAGATCGCAGCAGTATGCAGGTTCGTCCAACTTCCAGATAATGATCCGGGGAGCCTCATTGTCCCATTTGACTTTGAACATTGAAGACATCATAGCTAGTGCGTCCGCTAACTGATTCTCCTCTCTTGGGAAGTGTTCAAAAGTTATCTCTTCAAAGTGGGGAAGCAAAGTCAGCACATACTCCTTGTAAGGAATAAGATTTGGGTGTTTCGTATCCCACTCGCCTTTGATCTGATTGATCACGAGAGCGGAATCTCCGAAGACACTCAGAAACTTGATCCTTAAGTCGATTGCAGCTTGAAGACCCATGATACATGCCTCATATTCTGCCATGTTGTTGGTGCAGTTGAAACACAGTCGGGCAGTAAGTGGAGTATGAGTTCCTTTGGGGGATATGATCACAGCGCCGATGCCGTTACCCAAAGTGTTGGAGGCTCCGTCGAAATGCATAGACCATCGGGATCCTTCCTCAGGTCCTTCATCCGGTCCAGGTACCTCACAGTCAGTTACTACCATGATATCTTCGTCCGGAAATTCAAAGTTCAATGATTGGTAATCGTCCACAGGTTGGTGTGCCAAATGATCTGCCAATACACTTCCTTTGATTGCTTTTTGAGTTGTGTACTGGATATCATATTCTGTCAAGATCATTTGCCATCTTGCTATTCTTCCAGACAGAGCAGGCTTTTCGAATATGTACTTGATGGGATCCATCTTTGAAATCAACAGAGTGGTGTGAGTCAGCATATACTGTCTCAGCCGGCGAGCAGCCCATACCAGAGCGCAGCAAGTTTTCTCGAGCAGTTAGTAACGAGACTCACAGTCGGTAAACTTTTTGCTCAGGTAATAAATAGCGTGCTCTTTTCGGCCAGACTCGTCATGCTGCCCCAACACACACCCCATTGAGTTGTCAAGTACTGTCAAGTATAGTATCAGAGGTCTCCCTTCCACTGGTGGCATAAGAATGGGTGGCTCTTGGAGATACTCTTTTATCTTTTCGAAAGCAGCCTGACATTCATCGTTCCAACGTACTACTTGATCTTTCTTCAGCAATTTGAAGATTGGCTCACAGGTAGCAGTTAGATGTGAGATGAATCGGGCTATGTAATTCAGTCGTCCCAGAAAGCCTCTGACTTCTTTCTCTGTCTTGGGAGTCGGCATATCTTGTATGGCTTTTACCTTGGCAGGGTCCACCTGAATACCTTTGTCGCTTACAATGAAACCTAGCAATTTTTCGGACCTCACCCCAAAGGTGCATTTGTTGGGATTCAACCTCAGCTTGTATAACTTCAATCGGTCAAACAGCTTCCGCAGATGGTCAAGGTGTTCCTCCTCAGTTTGAGACCTTGCAATCATGTCATCAACATATACCTCAATCTCATGATGGATCATATCATGAAATAAAGCAACCATGGCACGTTGGTAGGTTGCCCCAGCATTTTTCAACCCGAATGGCATGACCTTGTAGCAGAAGGTGCCCCACTGAGTCACAAAGGTAGTCTTTTCCATATCTTCAGGAGCCATCTTGATCTGATTATACCCTGAAAAACCATCCATGAAGGAGAACACCTTGTGTTGAGCAGTATTGTCAACAAGAACGTCGATGTGAGGCAGAGGGAAATCATCTTTGGGGCTGGCCCTGTTCAAATCCCTGTAGTCGACACACATTCTGACCTTACCGTCCTTCTTTGGAACTGGCACCACGTTGGCAACCCACTGAGGGTAAGAGGTTACTGCTAGAAACCCGACATCGAATTTCTTCATAACTTCAGCCTTGATCTTTTCGGACATCTCTGGACGCATGCGGCAGACCTTTTGCTTTACCGGAGGGCAATCTTCCTTGGTAGGCAGGTGATGAACTACAATGTCGGCATCCAAACCAGGCATGTCTTCGTAGGACCAAGCAAAGATCTCCATGTAATCATGTAGCATCTGGATCAATCGTTGCTTCACGCTGAGCTCTAGATTGGCACCAATTTTGACTTCTTTTCTATCTGTCTCAGTACCCAGGTTCACTGTTTCCACCGGCTCTTCATGCGGCTGAATGGCCCTCTCTTCCTGGAGTAGCAGTCTTGCGACTTCACCAGGCACTTCGCAATCATCTTCACCTTCGTCTTCGGCCAAGTTGATCGGATTCTCGAAGTCATAACTGGCAGTAGCAGAGCTGTTACCAGTGAGATCCAGAGTGGATTGAAACCTGTATAAGTGAGTGTGTGTAAATATAGCTGTTTTGCAATATATAACACAGAAAGAAAAAGAGCGCAAGATTTGAAATGCAACAAACGTCCAATGTTTTGATTAATGATATATGGAAATGTCATACAAAAAGCCCTCACAAATGGAGCTACGGTGCCCCGGGTAGGACACCGAGCCAATAAAGTTTCAACATATTGTTTGTTACAAATTGAAAATCAAAAGAGTTAATTACTGCGTGACAAATGTGATAGGTGTAAAATCCTTTGCCGTCCAGTTGCTTGGTCCGTTGTTGGTGGTTGGATAGATCCAACTGTCAAACTCTGCTTCCTCCACGTCCTCCTCGATAGCATTCACCCTTGGATTGGTGATGAACACCGGAGCCTTTCTGATCCTTTCTTTGCGCACAGCCCTCTGAGCCTCTGCAGTGAAGCCCAACCCAAATTTGTCGGTCTTTTGAGTAAAGTCAGGAAGCTGACCCCAGTTTGCACATTTGCCTTTCTCGATTACAGCCCGGGCATCCTTCAGGGAAGCCATCTTCAGAGGAAAGTCTTCTTCAACCACTGCCTCAGCTGATTCCAACGTTAGAGGTACCTCCTCAAAATGCTGAAAGGGGGTTTCAATAAACTCCCCGTCCATCTCGATATACCGGAATGAATTCAAGTGACTAACCATGTATTCCTCCTCACCCTGCACAGTAACAATCTTCCCTTTGACAGGGTATTTGAGCTTTTGGTGTAGGGTGGATGTTACTTCCCCAGCCTTGTGAATCCAGGGTCGACCCAACAAGCAGGAATAAGATGGACGAATATCCATTACATAGAACGTTGAGTCGAAGACTTGGGAACCCACACGAATAGGAATGTCTACCTCACCGTGGACCATCCTCTTAGAACCGTCGAAGGCTCTAACAATGATGTTACTAGGTTTCAATTCCAGGCCCTCACAATCCAATCGATCCAAGGCCTTCTTAGGAAAAACATTCAGGGAAGAACCGGTATCCACCAACACGTGTGCGAGAGTAGTGCCCATGCATTCTATAGAGACATGCAGGGCATCATTGTGATTTTTCCCTTTGGCGGTAAGGTCAGCATCCGAGAACCCCAAGCCATTGTCAGCTGTCAAATTAGCCACACAGTCAGTGAATTGATCTGCAGAGGTCTCTTGCGGCACATGGGCCGTTTTCAGAAATGAAATCAGGGCTTTTGCGTGGGCCTCCGAGCACAGCAGCAATGATAGCATAGAGATTTTGGAGGGGGTATGCCCCAGCTGTTCAACAACATTGAAGTCACTCTTTTTAATGATTTTAAGGATTTCCTCCATCTCTTGTTGGGAGGCTTCAACAGCAGTCTTTTTTGGTGCCTCCGTCCTGGCAGGCAAATCGGTAGCAACTTCTTTGCCCTGAGTATCAGAGGACTCGGCGGCGGTAGTAGACACAGGAACTTGATTTGGAACATGCACACTTGCGGGTGTGATGATAAGAGGCTTTCGGATAACTGGCGGTGCAATTTCAGGCGAGAAGAGCCTGCCACTGCGAGTAATCTTGGCGGGACCAATGATGTTACTGATACTGGTACCGGTGTTGAACTCCTGCTTCACTCCAAGCACATACACGTCTGCCCCATAATGCCATGGGACAGCCTTGTTAGATTCATAGGGGAGAGGCCCAGGAACAGTAATGGTAATGGGTGCAACAGACATAATTTGCACTGGCTTCCTCGGGGGAGCCTTGGTAGGATTGTTGAAAATTGTGACGACAGATACTTCTTCAGCGGAAACAAACGAAACAGCAGTTTTCTTGAACAGAGTTTCTTTGCTATCCATCAGGCTTTGGATGCCTGATTTCAGCAGCGGACAACCGGTAGGGATAACAGCACACAGGAGGCAACCCTTGCTACAACCCGGAAATAAACCGGCTAGTAGTAAGTTCCTCTTAACAGTCAATAGAGGGGTAGCAACATCATTCACCAAAACAGCATACAAATCTTCCTCGACGGCATTTACTCTATGCTGGGGCATAGGAGCAGTTACAATATTTGGCCTCTCAGGCGCCTCAAACTGAACTTCCTTCGCATCGATAAGGTCTTGCACCTTATTTCTCAGGGCCCAGCAGTCATCAGTAGTATGCCCGGGGCTATCAGAATGATAAGCACAACGGGTATTTGGGTTATACTTAGGAGATGCAGTGTTCACGACCTTCGGCGCTTCTTTGATGGTCACCAAGTTGGTTGATAACAGTTGCGGTAGGATTTGTGACAAGGTCATACTCAACCGAGTATACTGCCTCTTGGGCCTTTCACCTCTTTGTTGATTGTACTGCTGAGGAGCAGCAACAGGCTTTGAAATGACCAAGGCATTGACGGCTTGGAGGCTTTCTGGCTTGACTTGTCTTCTAGGACCATAGACGACACTTGCTTCCTTCTTGAAAGGCCTCTTCTCAGTACTTGCGGAGGCAGCTTTTTGTATTTTCCCTGACCTGATGCCAACTTCTATCCTTTCACCTGTCAGGATCAAATCTGTAAACCCAGCGGAGGAGTTACCAACCAAATGATTGAAAAATGGACCAGACAAGGTCCCTAGAAACATATCAACCAGCTCACGATCAGTCAATGGAGGCTGCACCCTGCCAGCCAAATCTCTCCATTTTTGTGCATATTCTTTGAACCCTTCGCCCGTTCCTAGAGACATACCCTGAAGTTGGGTACGCGTAGGAGCAAGGTCAGAATTGTATTGATATTGTCTATAAAATGCGGTTGCCAAATCTTCCCAATGTCGGATACTAGTTCCATCTAGTTGATAGAACCACTCAAGCTGTGACCCCGAAAGGCTATCTTGGAAGAAGTGAATCCAAAGGTTCTTATCTGCCGTGTAAGGTTGGATCTTCCTTACGTACGACCTTAGATGCAGCTTTGGACAGGAGGCCCCGTCATATTTGGCAAAGGCAGGTGCCTTAAACTTGTGTGGGATTACTACCCCAGAAGATAAGCCCAAATCTCCGAAATCCAGCCCCGGCACATTCTGAATCTCCATGGCACTCAAGCGGTCTTCTAATTGCTTGTATATGTTGGCAGTAGGAGGGTATTGTTCGTCATTGTAGTCCGTCTCGTTGTCAGAGACTGCAGGACTAGGAACTCCTCCCCCTTGGGGACTGTCTTTCTCTGCAGAGGAAGTAGTTGGATCAGCATCGTTGTGGAGTGTGTTCCCAAACCTGCGTCCAGTATTGAACAATGCGGTCCTCTTCTTCTTCTTCTTCTTTAGGAGCAGAGTCTTCAACTCTTGCTGACCTTGGGCCAGGCTTAGGACCATCTCTTGAAACTGGGCACTTTGGGCCTGAAGGGCCTTGATTGCTTGCTCACTGGATGAATCTGGATTCATGATGACTGTTCAAAATAAACAGCGAAGAAGATTAAGCAACTTGTAGAAAAAAGGGGTACCTGTTATGCACATGATGCATGAGATGCTATCTATGCAATGCATTCAAGGGTTTTGGAAATTCACAATTGTTGTAGACAAAAAGAACGCACGTCATATTAATAAGAAAAGACTTGTTAGTACATAAATGCACTATGGGCCAAATATTAAAAAAACAACCTCTCAAGGTAAAAAGACGTTGCGCATCCTCTTTGGCGCGATGTAGGTGTTGAGGGCCTCTTGCTCATGGAGTCGGCGGGTGAGCTCTAAAACCTTCTTCTCGCTGGCGTAGAAGCTGGCTTCAAAAGTGTTCCATTCCTCCTTGAGTTGGATCCAACTCTTTTGCATCTCCTCCCACGATGTAGGCATGTCAGGATGTAGGACGGTGTAGGGAACCTCTCCTTTATTGACGGGCTCTTTAATCACAGGGAGACCATAAGGATAAGGCATCATTAGACTCTGGGCTCGGGCTCGTACCCACTTGAGATAAGGTTCAAGAGGGATGGAGTTCTTGTGCCCCAGTGTCTTGCTGTCAACCTTGTTGGGCCTCCCCCAAGCTCTGATGAATCTTTGGCGAAGTCCTTGTGCATCGTTGTCGAAGTCAAAAACTAGGTCAGGAATCAACATGTCGTGAGGGCTATCTCTTCGTGCATATCCAAATTGCCTCAAAGCTAGGCAAGGGTTGTAGGTGATACCTCTTCTGATTCCAAGTAAAGGAACATTAGGAAACTCTCCACAACGGTCGACGATGATGACATTTTCTCTGGACCAAGAACACCAATGTACATCAGAGTGAGTAAGAGTCATCAACCGTTGGGACCACCTTGAGCCTTGGTCATTCTTCAAGACAGATTGTGGAAGGTGCGAAATAAACCACCTTGCAAGGAGAGGAGTACAACACATGAGAACACCCCTCTTTCTCATTGTTCGTGTATAAAATGAGTGAAGGATGTCCCCAAGTAATGTTGGTATTGGATTTCTGGACAAGAAGATTTTGACGGCGTTGATATCTACCAATTGGTCAGAATTTGGGAATAGGACCAACCCATAGATAAGGAGTGCCATAATCTCTTCAAAGGCTTGTAGGTCCAATGAATTCCAACACTCTTGCGCCTTCTCAAAAAAGAATTTTTCTAAGAAGCCTTTGATGCCGCTTCTAGTTTCCCAATGCCCCTTGATGTCAGAAGGCTGTAGATGTAATGCTCGAGCAACATCTTCCGGCTTTGGTTCCTTTTCCGTACCGTTGAAAGGTAGTTGATTGAGGATAGGAATTCTCAGGAGTTGAGAAAATTCCTCCAAAGTGGGTACCAACTGGTAGTCAGGGAAAGTGAAACAGTGGTGAAGAGGGTCAAAGAACTGGAATAGCACTTTCATCATGTCTTCTTCAATGTTGGTGTTGACTAAGCTGAGCAGTCTACCATGTCTTTCACTGAAGGATGAGCTTTCCGGAATTCTTGAGGTGAGCTCCTTGAGTTGAGGAGAGATTCTCACAAGGTTAACTTGGATGGTTTTTCTACGAGGAATTTCCATGACCTACAAAACAAGAACAAAGATGAAGATCTAAACCCTTGAAGTGGTTAGTGAATGCATATGATGCTTTATGATGTTCATGATGTATGCACAAACATATGTACAAGCAAATCACACCAAACCCTAGTTTCAGGCTTACATGGGGTTTCATAGGTAAGTACCCTCTTGAGTGTAGTTGGCTTAAAAACCTGTCCTATAAATAGTAACCGGGTTCTAAGGAGCTCAATATCATTGGATTGTTTTCATTGTTCATTGTTTTGGTTTAGCCACTTAACTAGCGACCAAAATATTCCAAGAAAACAACCCTCAATGAGTGTAGTATCGAGTATCTACCAACTTCGGACTGCACCAAAGCCGGTCATCTCACTACCCCTAATAAAAGGCCAAGATGGTCAAGTAAGGTTCTAGGTCATTAGTGCTTAGTGACATCACTCAGCAGCCCCGTACTCTCCTTGATTGAACTCAAGGGTTACCGGTACTCACAAATATGTCGCACTAATATAACTATTGCTTCGACCATGTCGGTATACCCCGCACAGTTTCCACAATGTATTGCTATCTATGAATGTTTCCCAAAATCCGGGTGTAGGATTGCAAACCCAAACAAGAGAGCCAAGATATAAAGCAATCAATTCAAACAATTAGTCATGCAAGAGGGTGATCTAAGCCCTAAGGTTACTCCACTTTTAAAATTTTCCCCAGCAGAGTCGCCAGTTCTGTGATACGGTGGGAGAACTGACTATGGTTTCGCGTTTGTTTTCGCAAATGTTTCGGTTGAGCAAGAGTCGCCACCGACTTTTTATTTTATCCTAAGGAAAGGTTTAAAAAGCACAGCAAAAAACCTTTGAGATGTTTTCTTGGGTTCGGGGAGTAGATTATAGAAAGGGAAGGTATTAGCACCCTTTCTATCCATGGTTATCCATGGGCTCTTAGTTACTTGCTTAGATCAACTTGCCTTAATTTTCAATTGTTTGAAATGGTGCTTTGTGTGTGTGGGTTTTGAAAATGTTTTGAAAAGAGGCCAATGTGGTGGCAACCTTTGTAATGATCCATGTTGGGATGTATACAAAGGTGTATGTCTTTTGAAAAGGTTTTCATTTGTTTTTGAAAGTTGTTTTGAAAGTGTAGTGATGTGTGGTTTAGAAATAGGCAAGTGTTTTGTTTTGCAAGTTAGCAAGTAACTAAAAGCTATCTACCCTAAATTTCTCAAAGATCTTTGCTATGTTTTAACCCTTTTAACAATTTTTGTTCCACCATTGTATTTGGTGGACAATCTTGTGTTAGGATGTGAAAGGGACGGGCGCGGGTCATCGTTTAGACCATAATTGCAATGGTGCCAAGTATCTTTGGGAAATTTTCCTTTAAGGGACTTGATCATTTTTTAGGCAACTTTCGAAAGCGTCATCGAGGGACTATGATCATTTGAATTGTTTTGTTTTGCCCAAAGAGACCTAACATGCAATATGGCCCATTTATTGAAGGCAACAAGTGGAATACCCTAGGGGTGCAAGTGTGATTAGTGTTGTCCATTTTCATGCTTGATTATCTTGAAATTAGGTCAAACTATTTTTGTTGTTTTTGATTCGCATACAAACCCTAATTCTAACATGGTATATTTAGAAAGCATTAAAGTGCGGAAAATAAAGTTCCTAAGTTATTACAACACAATATGGGAAGGGGGGTACAAATGTTCAAATGGGGGATATTTTGACAAGGAATTTAAACCTAGACTATTACATCGATTTGGGAATTATACAAGATATTTAATATACAATAATTAAATAAAATGAAATAAATATGAAAGATGCAAAAAATGTTTTTTTATATGTATGAAAAAAAAAGTATTTTTATATGTCAAAATAAACAAAATAAAAAGTATTATTTTTTTGGAGTTTTTATGTTTAGGGCAAAACCCTAATTCTATTAAATAAAAGTATTAATTATTTAATATGTACAATATTTAATTATTATATACAAAAATAAATAAAAAATGAAGTATATTTGTCAAAAGAGTATTTTTTAATGTTAAATATTAATAAAAAAATAAAATGTATATATTTTGTATTTTTAACCTAAATATACTAATATATATATAAATATTTGTATTATTTACTAAATATATATTATATATACAAAATAATAATATTTAATATTTATAAAAAAATAAAATGTATATATTTTGTATTTTTAACCTAAATATACTAATATATATATAAATATTTGTATTATTTACTAAATATATATTATATATACAAAATAATAATATTTAATATTTATAAAAAAAGTATATTTTATATAAAATATTTTCAGAAGATAAAATAAAATAAAAATGGAAAATAAAAGGTGTTTGCATTATTTTAGTATTTTTCAAATAAAAGTATGTTTATATATTTATTTATGTACAAATATTAATCTAAACAAATAAATACCTAATAAATATGAAAATGGTGTAAAAAATATTTTTTATATTTTTAATATTATAAGAAAAAATAAATAAGTCAGAACAAAAAAGAAAAAGTCAAAAAGTCATAAAAATAAGCAAAATGGGCCTAGGGGGTGTGTGTGTGAAAATGAGGTATAAACAGAAAAGAGATCTCAGGCCCAGCCCAAGAAAGGTTGTCTTCAACCTTCAGACAACCATTTGAAAAAACGCGCGCCTATGATGCCTCAACCACAACTCCTGATTCCTGGACTTTTAGCACAAACTTCCAACATGAAAAATGTCAAGCATTGAACCACGAATCCAGACATATAAAGAACTCATCCTAACTCTCAGAAATGAGAGAGAATTTCTTCTCCCCCAATTCCTAACCTAGTTTTTATTCAATGTTCAGACTTAAAATTCTCTAAGCATACATAATATAAATGAAAACTAATGATATGGGCATGTTCAGGGCTATGAATGTGACATATTTTCTTCACAAACCTAAAGCTAACAATGCCTGGATAGAGAGATACGAGTTCATGAACTTACCTGTTCAGTTGAAGTTGTATCTGGTGATGGAGGTGTCTTCAATGCAAGGTGATGATTGGTACAGCTTCCTTGATGTTCAGGGATGCTATTCCTAGCTTTACTTTGTCTTGAAACCTTTTGAATCGTGCTATGGAACTTCAACTGTAAAACAAGAAAATGAAAATGGTGATGTTGCCTGGGAGTGTTACAGGTCGTGTTTGAGGTTTGGAATAGCTTCAAGGGATGTTGTGGGATGTGTTTGAAGTGTTTTTAGCAAGAATGCATGGAAGGTTTGAGCTATGGAACTCAAACTGCAGGGATGCCCTGTTTTGGGAAGTTCAATGGTGATTCTGTGAATGGGAAGGTGTTGGAGATGGTTGGCTCGTGTTCTAGCTCGGAATGGATGTTTAGAAAGTGTACAAAGTCTTTTCTTAAGCTTGTGTTAGCTGAGATGAAAGTTGTGTCATGTTATGCTAGTTTTCTTCACACTTAAGCAAGAAATGGCCACTTGAGTTTTTAGACAGGTAGAGTCCCCCCTAATGTGCTGCAAACCTTGGCCTTGATCAGTGCAATTAGCCCATAAACTTGTGCCAAGGAGATTTGAACTGTACTTGCTTGGATTGTTAATTGACATAAAGTGAAACTTTTCTAAAATGGATATTATGCTTTATCTAAAAATGGATTAATCTTGCATACAATGTCCAAACTCATAGAACAACACCTTGGCACAAAGGATTGGCATTAAATTATGGAGTGTAGATGAGATAAAAGACCTGTAATCTAGCTTAAGGCATGCTGAGTTCAAAAATGCAAGGTTATGGACATGTAACTTGGTCATGAACAAAGTGAGTTTTTCCCAACTTGCCAAATTAGATTCTCCCTAACCATGAGGTTGTTTGATGAGTTCTTGGACATTTTGGAAAGCTTGGAATGTGTAATACAATCCATCTTTGAAATGCAAATTGAAATTCCAAGTGGAAGTATGTGAAAATTGGTCTTGAAGTTAGGTAAAAACCTTGCCTAAAATAGGTCAAATTTTCTCTAAGTTAAGAATGGTTTGGTACCCTTGTTCCAAAAAATTTAACTTGAGCTACAAGCTTCTTTTGGGAAAACTTTGTGAATCAAAGTTGTAGATTTTGCAATATGCTACAACTTTCATGTTTTGACTTTTTTTTGAATCCAAATGAATCTTGGTGAGAAAGTGGAACAAAGTTTGGATAAAATTAGGGTTTTTCATAACTTAGAAAAATTCTAAGTTATGAAAAATCTTCATTTCAAACCCTAATTTGCAATTCTTGATTTCTTGATGAAAAAGTTTCATGATTTGGCATGTTTTGATGAAAAATGAATCTTGACATTTGATTTTGACCAAAAAGTCAAAGTTTGACTTTTCAGTATACAGTCAAAATTGATCAATTGACTGGGAAATTCAACTGTCAATCTTGTGTATTTGGGATCTTTTGAACTTGTTGAGTATGTCAAGACAATTCCATGGGGTCCTTGAGTCCATATGTGAGTTTGATTTGCCATTGGCTAGGTCAAACAGTCAAAAATTACCTTTGTGCACTCAAAACCCTAAAAATGACCATTTTGCCCTTTTGGTGATCTGATCAAATTTCTTGTGGAATTGTGATCCAAACTTGATCAAATGGTCCATGTGAGTTCATAATGTTGATGTGGGTCAATTTTCATGAGATTTGACTGTCAATTGGCCACAGTTGACTTTTTCCCCAATACATCTGATTTCTAGGTCAACTATCCAATTGACTGGGCAAAATTTGGAATCAAGACTTGAAACTTGGTATGGATAAACTTGGAAGTCCAACATGAAGCATGAAAGTCATCTTAGGCATTTTAGGTCAAAACATCTTTGTGCAAAAACAAACCCTAATTTGGGTCAACAGTGCAAGGAGAAGTCTTGAGCAGAGGAAACCCTAACTGGACCTTGAGCTCCAAGGGTCTTGTGGTGAGAAAATGTTGAGGAAAATGGGAGGGTAAATTTTGGGGTACAACAGGTACAATACCTGGGCATGGGCTTCAGAGCATAACAACAGGGATAACATGGATATTATGGAGGAAGTCTGCCTCAGCTGTTCAACAATCTTATATCACTTTTCTGAATGATTTTCAGTACTTCCTCCATCTCATACCTGGAGGTATCTTCAGTCGTAACCTCTTTTGGTGCCTCATCCTGGGAAGACTCAGTGATTTGTTCTTTTCCCCGAGTATCAGTAGTTGACCCAGTAGCCCTAACACGGACTGGTGTAGCAACAGTCTCTAGAGAGATTTCTAGAGAGAAAACCCTTCCACTTATGGTAACCTTATTGGTGCCGACAATATTGTCAATGTTGGGATCGGTAACTTCAGTATCTTTACTTTTGACAACCAATGGTTCTTGCTTGACACCATGGTAGTAAGCATCAGCTCCATAATTCTAGGGGATAGCCTTGTTAGAGGAATATGGAATTGGCCCTGGTGCGGTAATGATCAAAGGAGTAACTCTAGGTTCGGCTGTAATCTTCACAGAGCCTTTGGAAGTAATCCTTACAGGAATTCTGGAAATTACAGACACTTCTTCAAGCTCCATGTCTTGAAACAAATTCTCCATAGAAGGAATCTTCTCAACTACAATTATATGGTTATCCATTAAATGCTGAATACCTTCTCTCAACAGTTTGCAGCCATTGGATTGGGTTGCACAGCAGTAGCATCTTTCAATGCAGCCTAGAAATAAACTGGTTTGTAATCGATTCTTTTTAATAATTATCAGGGGAGTAATCAAGTCACTTACAGCGTAAACATAAGAAACATCTTTGATAGCATTAATGCCCTTGTCGTGCTTGGGCATAGGTGCAATAATCATATTGGGAATCTCGGGAGAAAACCAAAACCCTAATTATAAGTCACTCCTTAGGAGGGGAATTTGTCTGATCAAACCTTGAGTAGCCTTGATCAATTGAAAACCCTAGGAGCATAAGGAGATATCTTGAAGAAAATGGGAGGGAAAATTTTGGGGTACAACAAGTGAGTACTATGATGTTTACTTTGTCGGAGACAGAATAGAAAGAAAAGTACTTCTAGAAGCTGCCAATTTTTGGGAGACAATTTAATCTCGTGGTCCAGCAAAAGACAATCCACCATTGCATTATCAACTTCTAAAGTTGAATATATAGCAGCAGCTAGATGCAACACAAAAATGATCTGAATGAAGAGTCTGCTTGGAGACTTTAACATATATGAGAGTAACATTCCTATCCTCTGTGATAATACGTCGGTTATTTGTCTTTCAAAAAATCATATTTTACATTCTAGTGCTAAACATATAGAAATTAAACATCATTTTATTAGGGACTATATTCAGAAAGGAATTCTTTCTTTAAAATTTATAGACACAAATCATCAATGGGCTGATGACTTCACTAAACCCCTTTATGAAGATAGATTTAATTTCATTCTAAATCATCTCAGTATGGAATTAATCCTAGAATGATAATGTTGTTTCTGTATATTTAAACCCTCAGAACTTTATACTTTAATTTTCTTTGTGTGAACATATGATCAATAGTTCTTCAGAAGTGAGAAGGAAAGTTGTATCGGGATCTATCCAGAAGATCTGAACATTCTCCAAAAACATTTCATTTCTAAGATAGATGCAAGTAGTTCACAATATCAACGTCTATCAACTCTAAACGCAAGGTCACCCTCTAAGGCTGAACACGTGTTCAAATTCTGAAGGGACTGAAACAGTTGAGTTGATGCATTGAGGCTCAAGTCAAATCGGTAATTGTTCCATATCTTCACGCTATCCCTATTTTCAGGAATCATTAAATGCACGTAATCATTTTTCTTAAATCCTTTTCTTTTAATTTAAATTTTCTATTTTTCGTTGGCTATTTATACTTCACTCATTCACAAACACTATCACATATTCACTCGCACTCACTTTTCTCTCTTCATTTGTTCATCCTTCAAAAACCCTAAAAGAGTTTGTGTGAAAAAATGGCTTCCTCTCAACAAATTTCTCAATTTTCTCAAATCATTTCTGGTTCTTCCTCCTCAAATGAAGAAAGGTACATCGAACCCTCAAGAAATCTTCTCACACCCATTGATTCTCTAGAAGTTCTTTGTGAGCTTATTGTTGATTTCATTAGCATGAAATAAAATGGGTATGATTTAACCCTTGATGTTGAGTTCCAAGGATGGAAGAAGTATTTTGATCGCCTCATAGGTCCAGTTTTTCCAAAACTTGTGAAAGAATTTTGTATCCATGCCACAACTTTAAATCATACAGTAACATCCTATGTTATGGGAAAGAAGATCATCATCACTTAAGATCTCACATGGAAACTCATAGGTCACGACAGCGGCGGTACTCGATGTAGTGATATGGAAGACAAAAGTTCTAACCTAACCATGGTCTCAAAGGAAATTTTTACTTCTGGCCAACCATCCAACAAAATCAAATATATGAAGGATTATCTCAGAATTTGGTCCAAAATAATCATGGGATGCATCAATCACAGGAAGCGTACCAGCTCTCCAAACTACATCAACATAGATCAGTAGTACCTTCTATACTTCATCGCCACCAAAGCTAAAGTTCATCTTCCATATCTTCTGTTCAACCATCTGAAGACTAGTGTAAAAGAAACAAGAGAAGAAGAAAGAATAAAGAGAGATCGGATCCCTCTGGGAAGACTCATTTTAGATATTTTGATAGAAAATATACTGATAGAACATCGGACTGAGGCTTAACAAGCTAGTGTTCTGGAAGCTTGTACTAGTAAACCTCTAGGCACAAAGAATCTAAAGAAGATTAAGATTATTGAAACTATTAAGAAGTACTCAACAATCACCACCAAGGAAGTCATCACCACCCGAAGAGTGCCTCTGAAGGATTTTCCTCTCTTCACTCAAGCAGACTCATCTCCATAAATTGTTCCCAGGTATTTGAAAGCCTACAAGAGTGATGTTACAATCCTATATGTGAATATTCTTGATCTAAGGAAACAACCTATGGAAGTTGCTCCCATAAAATCAAGAAAAAGGAAAGCAGCTGGAGAATGAACTTCTTAGAAAACCCTCAAAGCTTCCGAAAAGAAAGGTAACTTGTCTTTTATTTTTGTTATTGAATCAGTATTTTCATCAACATTTGAAACCCCATCATCTCTAAAGCCCACGGAAGATCCATCTCCTCAAACCTTTGATGATTTTGACTTAGATATTGACACTTCAATACCTACAAATAGTCCTCTGACTAATCCACCTTTTACCCATTTTGATTAGACTCATCCTGAACTTACACAAGTTCTCTCTGATATTGATCAATTTGATCCACTATTTGAAGCTCCTCAAACCGAAAATCCAAATTTTGATTATGATACCACGACATCCATCCCTGGCATAATTTTCCCTCTCATGATTTCTCAACCACCAATAAATCCCAAAACCTTATCATAAACCTTCTCCATTCTAGATATTCCATCTCCCTATCATTCAACACCACCCATTTCACCTATAATTCTTTCTGGCTCCCCCTCTCCAAATAACTACCCAAAAGATCCCCTCAGAAAAATCATTGATTTAGAAGATTGGGAAAATCTTGTCACAAGCTCTCAGAAAATTGTCATTCCCGAACCAACACCAAAAATATCCAAAGCAGATGTTGGTAAATCCTTGTTGATTTTTGAAACAAAAATACAAGAATGGGTTAACTCTCTAAAGCTAGCTTGCGTAGAGAATCTCAACCTAGTTTCTTCTGATTCTCACTAGAATCAGTTTAGAAAATGGTTTAACTTTAAATCTCTAAAGCTAAAGGAGCTCAGCTATGAAATCGCTCAACAGAACTTTTGTAATCGCCTGAAAATCTTCAAGGATCAAGTTCTACGACACTGGGTAAAGAAACCCCTCCTTCTGCTGGACAAAACCCATTGGGAAGCCCCTCAAACATTAGAGTATAATGAACCATCTCCTGAACCTATTCCTCTGGTCATGTTTCAAGACAAAAGCAAGGCAGTCGAAGAATCTCCTTTGCCAGAATCAGCTGCAGTAAGTTCTGAGAATGTGGACTCTTCTGCTGAAACAACATCATCTTCTCTTGTGCTGAAAACTCTAAAGGAGTTGAAGAAAGAAAATGTTTTTTTTAAGGAAAGGTTAGACAATCAATATGAAACCAGCAAGGAAATTAAGGGGATGCTTGGGAAACAACAAGAAACGAATAATCAGATCAAGAGTTTGTTGGAAGCCTTGTTCACACGACTCTCACCTCCTCAACCATAGCTCTGAAAAATTGTTTTGTTTCTAATATTTGTTTCTTATTTCAATCTTCTAGCTATCTACCTCCTTTTGTTTATCTTAATCCACTTTGAATACAAAATGCATCGTTTTTACTTACGTGTTTTTATTTCATTTTGATTCTTGACAAAAAAAGGGAGAGAACGTAAGATGTTTTGAATATAACAGTACAGAGACTCAGTCTCAATCATTTTGAATATCGTAACTTCTATTTTTATCCTCTGAAAGAAAACAGGATAAATATATTGAAAAACAACCTATGATAGTAACTTATGTTGTGGACGCATCAAAGTCCTCCATCTTAAAGCCCTAATCAGAACATCTTCAGGCAAGTATTTTTTCTTTATCTGAGTATCCAACTCAGGGGAGACTTTAATTCTTTATGTTCTTAAGTATTCTATCAAAATATACAAGTTTTTGTCATCATCAAAAAGGGGGAGAGTTATAACATAGTTTGGTTCTACATCCCTGTAAGATTTTTGATGATAACAAACACATGACATATATAAAGAACAAATATGCTCTTTAATAATGTCTTTTATATGCAGGAAAATTCTGATGTAAGAAGCATAGAAGATGAGAAAGTTTCATTTTTGAAGCTCTGTTGTGACACATCATACTTAGAAGCAAATCTGTGTGACACGCTTAAATGAAGAATTTCTAATGTTACAACTTTTGAATGCACCAAACACTGCGAACAAAAACTCTGATATTCTAATACGTAAAGTTCTTGAAAGAACTAAAAAAGTCTCAACGGTAACATCCATCTTCTGATATGATCCCAAGAAAGCATGTTCTGAAGCGTTATAATTTATTTATTGCAAATCAAAAGTAACGGCTGAATCAAGACATGATTTCTACTTTTGAAAAGAACATTAAGTACACTTTATCAACCTTCCAAAAGCATCCTCTCATGTCTCTCATGCATCGCCTATATAAAAAAGACTTGAAGTAGAAATCGCATACAACAGTATTGTGCACTGAAAAAGAGAAGTATCATTACCTTTCTATCTTGTGCTATTAAAATTGTGAATACATCACTATAGTGATATAGTTTTGTCTAGAAAACATCTTTGTACACACTGTTAATTATTTTATTATGTAATACCTTGAGAAAACCGAGTTTTGGTTTAAACTCAAGAAGACATTGACAATAATCATTGTATCTGTGTAATCAAGATTTGATTAGTGGATTAAGACCTCATTTGAGAGAGGCGAAATCACCTTGGCAGGTGAACTGGAGTAGTTTAAATTCAAACGAACCAGAATAATCAACGTGTCTACTGCTTTATTTTTTAAAACCCAAATTTAATCCCCCTTCTTGTGTTTTTCCATTCTTTAAACATGTATGTACAAAATACACAATTAGAGTGCTTGGTGATCCCTCAAGGACAAGCTTAAAGCAGGGAGAGAGCACAGGGTGAGAGGCAACTCAAAGATTGTGATCTTTATGTATTTCAAAGATATGTAGTGATGAGGGATCTTGTGGGAAAAATTAAGGTATAACTTATACCGTTGAGTTTTTCTTATTTTTGAAGTTTTATAGCAAAACTTAATATTATGAAAGCTGTGTGACAAAGGCAATATAGTCCATCTGATTCTTTTATATGAATGTTCTTCCAAAATACTTAACTAAAATCTATCTTTTTCCTCTTCTAAGAAAACATTTTCCAAAATACCATGACTATGTAATAATTCATACATGTTACCTTCATTAATTTAACCACTTTTGATGTAGAGGGAGAATTATTTGATTATGCAAGTATCACATAGAAAACATCTCTAAAGAATAATGATCAAAGTAAATATCAAGATCAAGGTCAAGTTCAAGAGGAAAATCAAAGTCAAGTCGAAAATAATCAAGCTGGAGAAGCAAATGTAGATCTTCCCAAAGAATGTATGACCATGAAAGACCATCAGATTCAAAATGTTATAGAGATATTTCTATTGGGGCCATAACTCCACACTCCCATAGAAATTTATGTAACCATGTGGCTTTTGTTTCCCATATGGAGCCAAAGGAAGTTAATGAAGCCTTCATTGAAGAACATTGGTCTCTTGCTATGTAAGAAGAGTTAAATCAATAAGAAACAACATATGTGAACTTGTTCACAAGGCTTTAACTAATCAAGTGATTGGAACCCATTGGATCTTTCAGAACAAGAAGATGAAAATGTTGAGAAATAAAGAAAGATCTATTGCAATAGGATACGATCAATAAGAATAATTAGAGTTTGATTAAACTTATGCCCTTGTAGCCCGACTATAAGCCATAAGGATTCTTCAAACTTTCTCATGCATCATGGATTTTAAACTCTTCCAAATGGATGTAAGTAGAGCATTCTTGAATACCTATATCCATGAGAAAGTATCCGTTGATCAATTTTCGAGTTTTGTAAACTCTTCTTTTCTTGATCATGTCTTCAAATTGAAATAGACTTTTAAGACCTGAAACAACCTCCTATAGCTTGGTAGTTGGTATGATTGTTTGAGAAACTTTCTTCTTGAAAATAGTTTTCAAAGAGGGAATACTGACAAAAACCATTTTATCAAAAAAGTTTAGCATGATATTTTATTAGTTTAAATTTAAGTCGATGACATCATATTCGATACTATTAACGAATACTCGTGTACGAATTTTTTGAGATGATAGAGAATGAGTTTGAGATGTCAATGATGGGGGAACTTTGATACTTCCTAGACCTTCAAATTCATCAACCAAATAAGGCATATTCATTAATCAAGAAAAGGCCTACAAAAAACTACTAAAGAGATTTGGAGTGGACAAAGAAAAAACTATCTTCACTCTGATTAGTACTTCATTCAATTTGGATAATGTTGTAGGAGGAAGGACATTCAAAGAAACTAGGTACTTATGTATGATCGGTTCTCTTCTTTATCTCACTACATATCATTTTCATATCATATTTGTTGTGTGCCTTTGTGCTTGTTTTTAAGCAAACCACAAAGAATCACATCTCACTATGGTAAATTTTTGTTATGAGATATCATGCGAGTACACCACTTATAGGTTTATGATACTCTAAAGGTACAAATTATGTCTTAGTTGGGTACTTTAACTCTAAATTTAATGGGTGTGAATTAGATTAGAAAAGTACCAGTGGTCATTTACTTCGCAACTCGCTTATCTCCTTGCATATCAAGAAACAAGCAAGTGTAGTTTATTGGTAAAATAGCAAGTGTACTATTTTTCTTATGCAATAATAAAGAGGAAATTCCTCGAATATCGATCTCAAGGACTGCATAGAAATATCGAGTTAGAATTACAGCTAAATTAAATAAAAACTAAAAGTGGGTTTATTTGGTTTAATTGTGATAATATTTGTTGTACCCCAAAATTTTCCCTCCCATATTCTCCAAGATTTAACAAGAATCATATTCAAATGGCTTAAGATTTCTCAAGGGATTGCACAGTCCAACTGCCTCCTAAACCAGTCAAAATTAGGGTTTTGTTTCTTACAAGGAATTTGAGGTTTTCAAGGGTACAACCAAGTCTCATAGGCCTATACATAGTCTCAAGCATCTACATGTCAAGTCTCAAGTCTCACAGCATCAAGTTGCACAGTCAAAAGCCCTAGTTGCTCCACAATCAACTGCAGTGGCAAAACGGTCATTTTGCAGTCAAAAGTCAGAATTTTTGGCCAACATATTGTTTTGAGCTCACAATCATCATTTGATCAAGTCTTGATCATGATTCCTCAAGCATGGCTCAAAAATCATCAAGATGCAAAAGTTGCTATTTTTGGACAGTTGAAAAGTCAACTGTAACTTGACCAGGGCATAACTTTTGCATGGTTCATCAAAAAAATCCCATCCAATGCTCATTTTGAAGGGGATGATATTTCCTACAACTCATCTTCACATTCCGAGTCCAAGAAATGCTCTCACAAAAGTTATCAATTTCTACATTATAGGTCATTTTCAAAAGTCAACAAAAATGCACTTTAAGTCAAAGACCATAACTTGAGATTGGTAAATCCAAACATGGGACCAAAGGAATTGGTTAGAGGACTTCAAGACCTCTCCAAAATGTCCAAGAACATGTTCATATGATCAAAATTGAGCAAGATATGCATTGGAGAAGTTGGGAAATTTTTAGGAATTTGCAAAAGTCAACTATCCTTAAAACTTCAATTTTTGACAAAAGGGCCCACTTTCTTCCACTTGATTCAGCCTTGTCATGCCATACACGTGTCGCATGCTTAATTCCAAGATCAAACATTTATTTTTCTATTTTATTTAATTTTTATTGATTTAATTCATTTTAAATCCATAATAATTCAAATAAAATCTAAAAAATTAATGGAATAACATCTTTTGGTTTGAATAGCTTTTATATGTCATATGCCAGCTACCAAATTCGTGCTAAGCCTTTTTGTGCATAAAATCCAAGATTTGAACCAAGTATGGAAAGTTCTTCAATGGTGGTCAACAAGATCTCAAAACTTCAATACACCAAGATCAAGGCCCAGTTGCTGACCTAATTTTGTTCCCATATACATAAGCAAGCAGTAGCAACAGCATTCACGACCTAGAGATTGCACAAACGGCCAAAGCAAAAGTGAAAAATTATTGAAAAGTGTGAGATCAAAAACAGTGTTGCAAGCATTTTCAGATCAAAGTAAGCACATGGCCTTCTTCCTTGCCATCCCCTGAAGCTAAGACGACCATTACCACGTCCTAAGGTTCACCATACAACACTGTAAGTTTTCAGAAATAGGCCCCTGAACACGAAACCTCAATTCCCCATTCTTGCTTTTTTTCTCAAAAATATTGGCATATTCATGTTTCTTGTTTGATTTCTAATCTAATGACAATAGCCAATTTCGTTTTTAGGCCCTGAATTGTGATGCCCGATTCTAGGGTTCATCCTTTTGCGTTTTAGGTATTTTATTTCCAAGTACAATTGGAACAAATCAGGAGTAGGGATGAACTCAGGAGACATGGACGAGACCAACCATGGTCTTGGAATGGTTTTTTGAGGCCTAGGGACGATTCTAAACAAAGCCTACGAAACTACCTGCGGATAAAAATCCACAGGTAAATAACCAGGAATTTTGATGAAGAAGATGATGATACGTCACTGTGTGATTGGCCCGTTTAAAACAATCGCGCGCTTATTTTTTTTTCCAAGCATTGTGTTGATTTACTAATATAATAATCACTTATTATTATTATTTCAATTGAACAAGGCAGTTGGGTTGGTTAAGGCGTGCAAGCATAATCCCTTGGGACCTGGGTTCGAATCCCAGGTCCCCCAAATAATTTGTTTCCTTTTTTTTCTTGTATAATCTCATGCAGGCTTCAAAGCATAGTCCATCATGCACCTCATATCCAAGCGCACCAAATGGCCATTCTCACAGATCTGATGGCCATGATGTGCAGGCTACCATGTTCCTGGTCAACCCACGCTCTAGGCAATCTCAAAAGTCCAAAAAAGGTTGGCTGGTTAATAGGCCTCAGATTGCCAAGCACACCCCCAATGCTGGCCCAACACCCATGGTTTACTATTCTTTTTTTTCATTTTCTTTTTCCTTTTATTTTCTTTAATAATTATTATTAGTATTATTTAATTAAATTAACAAATTAACATTTTCACAATAAAATTCAGAAAACCAAAAAAACATTTTTATTAATTTCAATTACCTTTTTTTGTAAATAAATTCTAAATATAATTAACTTAGTTTAATTAGAATAATTTTAATCTCTTTTTTCACAATAAATAAAACAAATTTAGACTTAGGTTTTTCTTTTGACACTTTTAATTTCTTTTATTTTTATTTTATTTCATTAAAAACATAAAAAACACAAAAAACATTTTTTTTCTTTTAATAAATTAATTAATTAGTAATTAGGCTTAATTTCATTAATTGCAAAAAAGGGACAAATCTCATTTTTTTTCAAAAAAGGGTCAAAACCCTAAGGACATCCCGATTCAATCTTTCGCGCGCATATTATTTTTCAATTCGTTATTTTGATTATTTATGTATCTGCTCCGGAAATGTAATAGTTAATTAGGCTTTTATCGCTTTATTTACTTTTTCGTATTTATTTTCCAAACGGGTTTTGTTTTTGGCAATGTATATACCCGCGCCTTGTAATAGCGTAGATTTACCTTTCCGCAATTTATTTTATGCACTCTTAACTGTTAAAAATGCATGAAAGACTTGTATGAAAAATAAAATCAATCTGTAGCTCACAAATGCATGTACAAGATAATATAACATGAAAACAACACACATGCACATGCCACTCCTAGGGTACGCCTCACTGGTTGCCTCGACGTGGTCGTCAAGTATAGGGTGTTTTAGAGGTCGCCCTCCTGTCTAAAGATCCAGTTGCCTCGAAATGGTTGCCTCGGATAAAAAGGATCTAGGACATTAGGGTTACCGCTAAGGCGTCCTACTATTGCTTCGGTGACCACACATGTCCCTCATAATCGAATTGACCTGAATAACTCCAAGGATGGTGCTACCTACCTCTCAATGGTGGGATAGCACTATCTAAAGGACTCTTACACAGCCTAATTCCTTAGAGTAGGTAGATTTCTCCTAGGTACTTGCTTTTTCAAAAAACAAAAACATCTTTTCGCACCTACACTTTCAAAAGGTTTTCAAAAAAATATTTCATACACTCTTGAGGACAGATACAAGAGTTACTTAGAAATTTTTCAAATGAAAATTTTTCAAAACCCACACACACTTGAAAAGCAAACAATTATTTTGAAAACATAGTGAGCAAGTACCTAAGAGCCCGTGGATAACCACGGATAGAAAGGGTGCTAACACCTTCCCTTTCTATAAATCTACCTCCCGAACCAAGAGACATCTCAAAAAAGGAATTTTGCTGTGCTTTTGTCCTTTCCATGTTGGAGAACATAAAAGACGGTGGCGACTCTTGCTTACCGCGACATTTCGCAAACCAGCTTAAAAAAAATAGTCAGTTCTATTTCCACCGATCACAATATTGATACATAAAAGTAAATGGAAAATGTAATATGGTGGGAGAACTATCTATTAATACTAGTTTTGTGTTTGTATTCGCAAATGTTGCGGTAAGTAAGAGTCGCCACTGACTTTTCTTTTATCAACAAAGGAAAGGGTGAAAAGAACAGAAAAAGACCTTTTCGAGAGTTTTCTGAGTAAGGGGGTAGATTATGGAAAGGGAAGGTGTTAGCACCCTTTCCATCCATAGTTTTCTATGGGCTCTTAGATACTTGCTCATTTTTGAAAATTGCTTTTTATGCTTGTGTGTTTGAAAAATTGTTTGCTTTATGATAACTCTTGTATCAATCCTCAAGAGTGTTGATCAAGCATTTTTTTTAAATGTTTTGAAAAGTGTAGTATGAAAAAGTTGTTTTTGAGCAAGTACTTAACAGTTATCTACCTACTCAAAAAAGGTGTTATGTTCCCCCTTTCCTTTAAACAGTGATATCCTACTATTAGTGAGTAGGTAGCCTTAGTCACTGGATGTTGAGGGACTATCGAAGGGATGTTTACAGTCACTAAGGCAACTGGGCAAGAACTTTTAGTAATCGTCCTAAAGTTGTAAGATCACTTTTTAATCGAGGCAGCATCGAAAGGGTCATCGAGGGACTTGTGATCTCTTGAACTAAAGGACAGTCACTAAAAATTCTCACGTTTCGAGAATTGTGATCATTTTCGAAGGCAACCAAAGTGGGAGATACCCTAAGGGTGAACATGTGTAAGTGAATTATTTCAGTTCATTTATATTTCAATTTAGGGTTATGTAATCGTTTTAATTTGCAGTCTTTCCATGCAAACCTAATTACTAGCAATTAATAGTGCGGAAAGTAAAAACAGGATGGTAGAGTCCTATGCTATTACAGGGCCTCGGGGAGGGGGGATTTACAAATTCAACAATTGGGGGGAATAAACAGTAAATAATCCCTAATTTTAAACTATTACAAACTGTGCACAGATACATTAATTAAAAAATAATAGTACTAAAAATAACAACGCGCAAAAATTAAGACGGAAATAAGTTTGAGAAAGCCTAAAAATTGAATTGCTTAGCAAAAATATTTTTGGTATTTTATATGAAAAAGATTTGAGATTTAACCTAATTTCTAATTAATTTTAAATTAAAGAAAACAAGTTAAAATCAATTAAATTAAATTAATTTACAAGAGTTTATTTTAATCATATAAAAAAAACTAAGTCTATTTTTTTGTGATTTTTGTTGATTTATGATTAAAATAAAAAAGAATTTTAAAAATATAAAGTAAAAAAATAAGAATGAAATGGGCCTAGTGTATGAAACAGTGTGGGGGTATGGCGCTGAAAATTGCTAGGCCCAGATGTGTTGGCCCAACGCCTGCCTGATCACATGTTGCTGATTCTCTAGAGGTCCATCCTAGGGAAGCACTCCAGAAGCGCTGGATATGGATCCACTAAGATCCAATGGCTGTGATCTAGATATGTATGAGGTACGCGCTAGGAGGCGAAATACTGGATCCTGCAAGAAACATTAGGAAAATGCAAAATGAAAGAGGCAGGGATCGAACCCCTGCCCTTGCACCTTGTAACGCCTTAACACCCTTCATTCTCACCACTGGACCATTCTGTTCATTCGTAAATATAAACAAAACAAAACATTATAATATGAAAACAAGACAACTAATGAGTTGTCAACGCGCGCCCTTTAGTGGGCCCCTGGGAGTTTGAATGGACCAATCAAGAATCGTTGTTCAGCCACACCAGCGCAGGGAGGGTCAAACCTCCTCTCACGGTGGTCGACCACCATCGTATCTGGCGCCTTCAAAATCCCAACCTGCAAAATAACATGTTTCCGAACCAGAAATTTAACCTACTCCCCCCCCCCCCCCCTAAATCATAGGCTGCAAACTCAACCATATGGTTAAATTGATCTGAAAAGTCATGCATCATGGAAACCGAAGCTTGCACATCTCTAAACCCTAACAATGGTGATCTATAATTCTGGCATTGTTATTTGCATGTAATATGTTAGGACATTCGCAAACAATAATAACAATATGGATGTGCAGTCAAAAGGAGTTTATATTAAGAGTTAAGTGAGTTTCAGATCCAAGGATTTTACCAAAGTGAGAGGATCGGGCTAGGACGATTCTGTGCACTTTGGCCTTCAAGGATGGATGGGATAAGGTGCTGAGATCTCCAGGAGGTGGATGGAGTCCTTAGTTTTGGTTGAAGATGGCTAGAGAGAGGAATCTCGAATTGCACTACTCTTTGAATTTTTTTTGAGAAAATGTTAGGGTTCTTTTGAGGCTTTTGTGAGTATCCCCTTAGGCTGGGATGTTTGTGCTTAAGTAGTAAATCAAATTAGGGTAAGTATTCAGGAGAGACATCAATGGTTTTCATGGAAAATATTTGATTTCCAATTATGTGAATATTTGCTTTTTTGGACCAAATCATATCTCTTGCCTCTTTCCACGAGATTTCCTTATTATAAACTGAACATATATTCAATATTTAATTGAAAACCAATCCCACGCAATCTTTATATATTTTTTAATCATTTATTTAATTTAAATTGAATTTTAAATGACTAAAAATCAAGATAAATAAAATAAATGACCAAATAGGGCACGTATGGGTTTAGAGGTCGTGGACCAAGTTAGAAACAAGTTTGGATCACAAAATGATAGGCCCATTTAGAAAAAATCTAAGTTTGATCAATATTTCCTTTATGCGCTTCTTCCAAATTGGTCAACTTTGGCAATGCATATCTCTCTCAATTTTAACCCTATGAGGGTATTCTAGGACTTTTATAGAACTTGGCATGTCCTCTAAACAACCCTTTTGTTTTCATCTCAATTGGATCTTCCATGTTCATGTAAGGAGCTTTGACCCAACAAGTGTTTTTGTTGACTTTTTGAAAGGACCCATAATGTCTGAGCTTGTATCTTTCAATTGATGCATTTCTTGAACTTTAGGGCTGAAGAGAAGTTGTATGGAATTGGATTATCTTCAAAATGAGCCTTGGTGGGAAATTTTCTAATAAAGTATGAGAAAGTTATGGCTGGTCAAAGTTCAGTTGACTTTTCCTATAGAAACCCTAATTATCAATTTTTTACTTTTGATGAATTAGGAGCATTTGTTGAGGAATCATGATCAACCCTTGATAAAATTATGGATATCACTTCAAAATGTTGATGTTGACAAAAAATCTTGAAGCTTGAATGTATATGGGCCACAATTGATTTTTGACCTAGTATAGTTGATTTTAAAGCATTTGAGCAGTTGACTGAGCAAACTTGTAGTGCAAGGCATGAAATTTGTCATGGACAATCTTGAAGACATATTAGGACCATGGAAAACATTTTAGACCATTAGAGCTCACACATCTTGATGAGAATTGAAACCCTAGTTAGAGGTTCATTGCCTTAGGAGGAGAATTTGTCTAGTCAATTCTTAGTCATCCTTGAGCAATTTGAGGACCTCAATGGGCATGCCTTAAGTAAAATGAGAGGGAAAATATTGGGGTACAATAGCTTCCCCTGTTCAATCTTCTTAAACCTAAAGATTTATATTGGCTTATCTGCCTTTCGTGATCTGAAGGTGGAAGATGATTGAACACTAGAGTGCCCAAAAATTTGCACTCGCCTGAAGTAACAATATTGATTGATAATATCGAGAATGGGATTACAAATGCCATTTGGAAAAGGTGACAGAAGACTATCGGAGATGGGATTAAAGATGCCATCTAGAGAGCTTATTGATTTCATGAGAGATTCCTTTGTGGGGATTCTTGTTCCTGTCGTTGAGGAGGACTCCGCTGAGGAATATTGGTCTCTATTTCAGAAAATATAGTTTAGGAGCTTCAGTTGTCCATTACTCGAATGGGGAGTTATCTCTTGACTGGAGAGACGAAAGTGAGCTATTATCTGGTCGGGATCCAAGCTTCACAGTGACTTGTTGAGGACAATAAGTTAACTGTTATCTGGTCGTATTCCATGCTTCACAGTGACCTACTAGGGAATATGAAATTAACTGTTATCTGGTCGGTTTCAGGCTTTGCGGTAATTTGACGGAGTAAACTACTATCTGGTCGAATTCCAGGCTCTACAATATCTTTAACTGGATAAGAATCAGAAAATCTTATGGTCGATTTAACTGAACCAGAGAAAGTATCTACCGAAAAAGAATCAAGATAAATCATTGGTCGATTTAAAATTGAACCAGCAGAGGTCTTAAATTATCTTTAGCTAGAGTAGAATCAGAGAAATCTTAGGGTCGATTTAACTGAACCAGAGAAAGTGTCTACCAAAAAAGAATCAGAATAAATCATTAGTCGATTTAAAACTGAACCGGCAGAGGTCTTGAATTATCTTTAGCTGGAATAGAATCAGAGAAATATTAGGGTCGATTCAACTGAACCAGAGAAAGTGTCTACTTGAAAAGAATCAGAATAAATCATTGGTTGATTTAAACTGAACCAGTAGAGGTCTTAAATTATCTTTAACTGGAATAGAATCAGAGAAATATTAGGGTCGAATTAATTTAACTAGAGAAAGTGTCTATCAAAAAAGAATCAGAATAAATCATTGGTTGATTTAAAACTGAACCAGCAGAGGTCTTGAATTATCTTTTTGAGGAAAATGCTGAAATAGCCCTTCGTTAGATGTAGCCTTTGAGAAGACTGTCAGGCCATATAAGTAGTTAATTATGTTTGTTGATTGATCTTTCTTGAAAAGGTAAAGAATTAGTTGTATGCAATGTCATGATGTATGAAATGCATTGTGTAATGATGTTCTCAAAATAAATGATATTGTGTTGTATGCAATATGTATGCGTATGCCATGATGTATGAACAAGGAATGTTGTTGCCGAATTTCCTAGTCTAGGAAAATAAGTCCCTGACTACTGCTGGAGAGTACTAGGAAGTTCAATCCCAGACTGCTGTTTGGTAGATGAGGAAAGTGGTTCTTTCATTTCTGTTGGGGAGATGATTTGTCGGGGATTTCCTCTTTCCGTTTGAGGATACTCTGCCGAGGATCTTTGACTTCTGCTTGAGAATGCTCCGCTGGGGAGAAGATGCTCTGTTGTAAGATTTTACCAAATGTAGAGAAATAAACTCCATTAGGGGATGAATTTCTGCAGCTAGAGAAATAAACTCTACCGGGGATGGGGATTTATAAGCTGTTTGAGATTATAAAAACTCTGTTGGGGCAGAAGAGGTCAAAACTTCGGTTGTTTTCACTCTGGGGGATATAGGCTCCACTAGGACGTGTGCTGAGGGCGTAGCGGTGACTTTGCATCAGGACGTCTTTGCCTCTGTACCTGCTGGAGAAAGTAACCGTGGGGGCTACAGATGGCTTTTTAGGCATTATCCCATTTCTTAAAGTCATTAGCAATTGTCTTTCTCTTTTTTATGCAAGTATTTGTAAACAGTAATCATATTCAAATGCATATGTCAAAAATAATCATTGGACGTTTTTGCAAAATATGATATGCTGGCAGAACCGACTGTTAATACTGGTTTGTGTTTTTTGTTCGCAAATGTTGCTGTAAGAAAGAGTCTCCATCGACTTTTATTTTATCCAACAAAGGAAGAGGAAAAAGAACAGAAAAAACCTTTTTCGAGATGTTTCTGAGTACGGGGGTAGATTATAGAAAGGGAAGGTGTTAACACCCTTTCTATCCGTGGTTTTCCACGGGCTCTTAGGTACTTGCTCATTTTTTAAATTTCTTGTGCGTGCTTGTTTTGAAAATTTTTTGTTTACTTCGTGATAACCCTTGTATCGGTCCTCAAGAGTGTGACGAAGTTGTTTTGAAAACTATTTTTTGAAACAGTGTCTGTGTTAAAATGTTTTTTTTGAGCAAGTACTTAAGATTTCTACCTACTCAAAAAAGTATGTTCGTTTTGTTTCCTTTAGACAGTGTTATCCTACTATTAAGGAGTAGGTAGCTCCGTCGTTGGATTTTTAAAGGGTTGTTCGAAGGGACGAAATGGTTTCTGAAGGCAACAAGTAAGGATACCTTAGCATTTTGAAGGGACTATCGTCATAAGATAAATTCGTAGGCAACTCGAGGGACAAGTAGGGACTATGATCTCTATGATGATTTTGAATCGCGGGTCATTGCTAAGGTATCCCTATGTTCGAGGGACACAACCATTATTTCTGAGGCAACCAAGTGAGGTAAACCCTAGGAGTAAGCATGTACAAGTGTGCTTTTGATTCAGTTAATTATCTTTGAATTTAGGGTTATCTATCATTTTAAATTATTAGTTTATCCTTAGCATACAATCCTAATGTCCATACATCCAGCAGTTTAATAGTTGTGGAATTTTAAAAATGCGAGAATTTAAAGTCCTAACTATTACAAGGCTTTGGGACATTTACATAAAAGATACAAGAAATGAAAAGCGGAAATTTAAACCTAGCCTATTACATCCCATGATCAGTTACATTATATAAGGAAAAGTGCGAGAAATAAAATAATGCGTGTGATACGGGATAATACGTCTAAGAAGAAAAACCTAAAAAAAGTATTCTAAGTAAACAATAAAATCTTTTTGGTATTTTATTAATTTATTAGGAAAAATAAATAATCTAAAATCTAAATTTAATTAAAAAAGAAAATAAAATAAAATTGAAGTTACCCTAATTCTAAATTATTTTTATATTTTTATTAAGAAAACAATTCAAATTAAAATGGACTTAAATCTAATTGGTTTTAAATTAATAAAATGAAATTAAAATAATTAATTAATTAAACTAATTTTATAAAAAAAAGTAAGTCTATTTATTTATTCTTTGATTTTTTATGATTATTAGAAGAAAAAAATGATTTTTGAAAATAATAAACAAAGTAAAAAAAAAATAAGAAAAATAAATAAACAAACAATTGGCCTGGTTGTCAAAAAAGAAATGGGGGTTTCTGCGCCCAATCCAGTGTTACGGTCTCTTGAGGATCTATTATGGACGTTTGGCTCTGGGTCGTTTAATCTGGACTGGTGGTGATCAACTGCCTAAAGGTGAGTACGCACGGTGTACCTATGGGCTTATTCAACACCTGATCTGCAGAAAACGCATAATGGAAAAATAATAATCAAGGCCTGGGAATCGAACCCAGGCCCTCCAGCTTCACAAACACGCGCCTCACCACTACACCAACCTGCTCATTCATTAGTATACACAATAAAGTAATATTATATAATAAAATGAAGTCCGAAATATGTTTGACAAAAAAAACGCGCGCAATTTAAATTATCCAATGGGAGAAAGACAGCTAGGTGCCAGAGTCAGCGGCCAGAGTCAGACCTCCGGTCACCTTCTCCGGCCACACCAAAGTCAAAACCTGCAAAAATGTGAGATTCATGTTAAAGGGCCTATCCTACGTGAAATCAAGCCCTGAAAGTCCTTATATTTAGAGATCCGACCCTAACATCCATGGATGCCCTAACAATGGCATTTGGTGTTTTAGGCCCAAAAACTTCCATACGAAACGTCCATCATGTCCTAATGAAGGTCCTGAGTAATAATCAAAGCATTAAAATATTCAACAACGCGAGGAAAGAAAGATTAGATTCTCCAAAAATTTACCAACGGTGATGATCGGGGATGGTGGTTCTGGCGTGTGATTGCTTGAATAAAAGGGTGATACGTGTTCCTGGGAACCTCTGGGCGTGAATGGAGGGATTAGGTTGGATCGAAACGATCTAAAAGTATCTATTTTAAATTTGACCACTTTGACAATTTTTTGAATTTTGTATGGTTCTTTCTAGGCAATCTCTTCGTCCACGATGCTTGCAAGGACGTAGTATATATAGAGGAGAATGGAGAGGATAACACATTATGGCCATAATCATTCTTAATCATGGCTCATGAAAACAAAATCAATCACTTTGAAAGAATTCTATAATTGCATGTTCTTGCCTCTTTTGATCAATGCAATGTATCTGGACATTGTAGCACAAAATTATGGGCCTGAAGCTGAGCCAAAACACAAGCCCAATTGTCATGATCCACCATTTATTATTTTATAAAATTTATTTTGTGTTTTTGGGAATAAAATCAAAATAAATATGAATAAAATAGTTTAAGAAAACAAGGCAAGGTGGGAATGAAATTAGGGGTCCTCTATAAGCTTAGGAAGATGTTTGAACTTTAAAAAGTTAGGCCATTGACCCAAAAATTTAAATTTTCTCAATGCACCATTCTTGAAATTTCCAAAATTCTCCCAACTTAGGCAAGCCATAACTTTCTCATTTTTTATCTCATGGTGATGATCTTGGACTTTTTATAAATGTTAGGATGTCCCCTAAGTAACCTTTTTAGTTTCATCTCAATTGAATCTTCCATGTTCATGGAAGAAGCTTTGACCCAAAAGGTGTTTTGTTGACTTTTTAAAATGACTTATAATGTCTGAATTTATATCTTTTCATGAGTGCATTTATTGAACTTGAGGATTGAATATGAGTTGTAGGGAATTTAATTCTCTTCAAAATGAACCTTGGGTGAGAAATTTTTGATAAAGTATGAGAAAGTTATACTCGGTCAAAGTTTGGTTGACTTTTTCCTAGGAAACCCTAATTTAGCAACTTTTGAGTTTTAATGAATTAGGGGCATTCCTTGGGGAATCATGATCAAACCTTGATCAAATGATGGGTATTACTTCAAAATGTTGATGTTGACCAAAAATCTTGAAGTTTGACTGTATGTGGGCCACAGTTGAATTTTGACCTAATATTGTTGATTTTCAAGCATTTGAGCAGTTGACTGGGCAAACTTCTTGTGCAAGGCATAAAACTTGGCATGAATGGTCTTGAGAACATCTTAGGACTATGTGGAGCATATGAGACCCTTGGGACTCATCCTTCTTGATGAAAATGGAAACCCTAGTTGGAGGTTCATTGCTTTAGGAGAGAGTTTGTCTGGTCAACTCTTGGGCATCCTTGAGCAAGTTGAGTATATTAATGAACATATGTTGAGTAAAATTGGAAGGAAAATTTTGGGATACAACAACTTCCCCTGTTCAATCTTCTTAAACCTGAGGATGTAGATTGGTTGGTCTGCCTTTCGTGATCTGAAGGTGGAAGGTGATTGAACACTAGAGTTCCCAGAAATTTGCACTCGCATAAAGTAACATTGATTAGTGATATCGGGAATGGGTTTACAAATTCCATTTGGGAGTCGACAGAGAGTCATCAGAGATAGGCTTAAAGATGTCATCCAGAAAAGATATTTGTTGCATAAGAGATTCCTTTGCGAGAATTCATGTACCTGCCGTTGAGAAAGACTTCGCCGGGGAATATTGATTTATGTCCTGGGAAATAGAGTATAGGAGCTTCGGTTGTCCATTACTATATTGGGGCATTAACTCTTGATTGAGGAGGTGGAAGTAAACTGCATGTCTGGTCAGGGTCTAGGCTGTACAACGACTTACTAGCGAAATGTGAGATTGACCGTTTCTGGTCGGATCCAGGTCTTGCAGTGTTGTAAATTATTGTCTAGAGATAAGAGAGAAGGAACTTGGATAGTAGGGTTACTTAGAGATGAAATCCTGGATAGTAGGGCTATAAGAAGGAACCTGGATAGTAGGGTTACTTCGAGATGAAATCCTGAATAGTAGGGCTATGAGAAGAAACCTGGATAGTACGGTTACTTTGAGATGAAAGCCTGGATGGTAGGGCTACGAGAAGGAACCTGGATAGTAGGGTTACTTCGATATGAAAGCCTGGATAGTAGGGCTATGAGAAGGAACCTGGATAGTAGGGTTACTTCGAGATGAAAGCCTGGATAGTAGGGCTGCAAGAAGGAACCTGGATAGTGGGGTTACTTAGAGATGAAAGCCTGGATAGTAGGGCTATGAGAAGAACCTGGATAGTAGGGTTACTTTGAGATGAAAGCCTAGATAGTAGGGTTGCAAGAAGGAACCTGGATATTAGGGTTACTTCGAGATGAAAGCCTGGATAGTAGGGTTGCGAGAAGGAACCTGGATGGTAGGGTTACTTCGAGATGAAAGCCTGGATAGTAGGGCTTATGGGAAGGAACCTGGGTCGTAGGGTTACTTCGAGATGAAAGCCTGGATAGTAGGGCTTATGGGAAGGAACCTGGGTCGTAGGGTTACTTTGAGATGACAACCTGGATAGTAGGGCTTATGGAAAGGAACCTGGATAGTAGGGTTACTTCGAGATGAGAGCCTAGATGGTAGGGCTTATGGGAAGGAACATGGATAGTATGGTTGCTTCGGGATGAGAGCCTGGATGGTAGGGCTATGAGAAGGAACTTGGATAATAGGGTTACTTCATTTGGTCATGTAGATTAGCTGTCTGCAGACATGACATGTATAACTGCTGGGATTGTTGATGATAATTGTCTTTTCTGAAAAGATAACAAGGTTAATTATATGTGATGCATGCAATGCATTGTGAGATGATGTTCTCAAAATAAATGAGATTATGTTGTATGTGATATGTATGCGCATGTCATGATGTATGAACATGAAGTGCTATTTGGATATGTCCGAGTCTGGGAAAATAAATCCCTGACCGCTGCTGGAGAGTATATCATTCCTGACTGTTGTAGAGGACTGTGGTTCTTCTACTTCGGATGGGGATGATGAACGGAAATGACTATGCTGGAAAATTAACTCCTTATTGTTTGTGACTATTCTGCCAGGGAGAGACTCTGTTCGAGAATAGCTCTGAGGGGGAAAAACTTCGTTGGAAGATGAACTTCCATAGCTGAAGTAATAAGTTCTGTTGGGGATTGAGCTTCTGTATGCAGAGAAATAAACTCTGCTTGAGAGACAAATTTTATGACCTGTTTGCGATTTATGAAATTCGGCTGGGGAATATAGATGTCAGGTTTCTAAGAGACCCTGGCTGGGGAGATTACTTCATGTTTTGGGAAAGCTGACATCAAATTCCTTGATTGCTTTTACTCTGTAGGGAGTATAGATGCTATGAAGTTGTATGCACTGATGATTTTGTTTCAAAGTTGTCTATGCCTTGGTACCTGCTGGACAGAGTAATTGTCGGGTTTGACATTTCTTGTTTTTGCCCCTATTTCTTAAGTTACGAGCAATTGTCTTTTCGTTTCTTATGTAAATATTTATGAGCAGCAATCATATTTAAATGCATATGTCAAGAATAAATCATTGGACGTTCTTGCAAAACAAAACGGGAAAAGAAAAACAAATGTTTTTTTGAAAAAAATGATTTGTAGTAATTTCTTGAAGTCGGCCTATAACAGGCGTTTTTGTACAAGGAAGTTGACGCTCTAGTAAGAGAACAATGTCGTGAAAAATAAGCTATACAATATTGTGTACAACAAAAAGAAAACAGCTATGTGTAATAGTCCCATTTAAGTCTCAATTTTGCTATTGTCGCTATGTCTTCGAGCATCTCATCACTTTGCTGCTTGTCTGAAGCTGATTAAATTGATCAGTGTCGTTTGAGCTTGATAGTTGATACTGAGGCCTGAATGCAAGGTGGTCCAATGGGACATAGTGATGCGCTTTACATCCCTAACTTTTTCCTGAACTTCCCTTTCGAGTTTTTAGTCCACCAGGATACCCTTTTTTGCCCAAGCCGCCTTTTCAGGTTTTCGGCTTGCCGAGTGTACAAATTTTTTTCATTTTCATCCCTTATTTTGCCTGAACCCTTTTGGTTCGTCGGGAAGCCCTTATTTTTTCCTAGGACAGTCAACCTAGCAGGTCTTTTATCATGCGTAGTATCTTTTCACTATGTCTGCATTGACAGGGTGAGGAAGGTCGTCACCGTCCATGGTGGTTATAATCATGGCTCCACCCGAGAAAATTTTTTTAACCACAAATGGCCCTTTGTATGTGGGAGTCCATTTTCTAGTGGGATCACCTTGCGAAAGTATGATGCGCTTGATTACTAGATCCCCGACTTGATATTCTTGACGTTTAAATTTTTTGTTGAAAGCCTTGATCCTTCGTTTTTGATACATCTGACCATGACAGACAACAGTAAGTCTCTTCTCATCGATCAGATTTAGTTGATCAAGTCGGGTCTGGATCCAGTCGTCTTCGTTCAAACCCGCATCTTTCATAATCCTCAAATAAGATATCTCGACCTCAATGGGTAGGACTGCTTCCATGCCATATACCAGAGAGTAGGGTGTTGCCCTTGTCGACGTCTGTGCTGAGTTACGGTACCCATGAAGAGCGAATGGTAACATCTCATGCCAGTCTTTGTATGTCACTATCATCTTCTGTATAATCTTCTTGATGTTCTTGTTAGCCGTATCAACAGCGCCATTCATCTTCGGCCGGTAGGGAGAAGAGTTATGATGTTGTATCTTGAATTGCTTACAGAGCTCGGTGATCATCGTATTATTGAGATTTGTTCCATTATCAGTAATAATTCTCTCTTGCACACCATACCGACAGATCAGATTATGCCTGATGAACCGCGCCACAGCGTTCTTGGTCACATTAGCAAAAGAAGTCGCCTTAACCCATTTCGTGAAGTAGTCAATGGCCACCAGGATGAAGCTATGTCCATTGGAAGCGGTAGGCCTGATTTATCCGATCATGTCAATGCCCCACATTGCAAAGGGCCACAGAGCTATCAAGACGTTCAAGGGAACCAGAGGCACATGCACATTATCAGCGTAGATTTGGCATTTATGACAAGTTCGAGAGTGCTGATAACAATCTACCTCCATAGTGGACCAGTAGTATCCTTCCCGTAGGATCTTCTTAGCAATGGGATGCCCGTTTGAATGGGTTACGAAGGTACCTTGATGTAGATTTGTCATAATCCTCTCTACTTCGCTCTTGTCTAAACACTGCAATAAGGTAGAGTCATGGTTGCGCTTGTAGAGGATTCCATTATTGAGGAAGAATTTCGCAGCGAACCTTCTCACAAACTTCTTATCATTGACAGATGCCCCTTCAGGATTCTCTTGATTCTTGAGGTACCTTTTTACTTCATGGAACTAGGGTTTGTCTACTACCTCTTCGGTGTCAATCTCACAACAGTGCGCAGGTTCATCCAACCTTTCAATGGTGATTCGTGGAGCTTCATTGTCCCACCTGACTTTGAACATGGAAGACATGGTAGCTAACGTGTCCGCCAACTGATTCTCCTCTCATGGGAAATGTTCAAAGGTTACCTCCTCAAAGTGTGGGAGTAGTGTGAGCACATTCTCTTTGTATGGGATGAGATTGGGATGCCTCGTATCCCATTCACCTTTTATCTGACTTATCACTAAGGTTGAATCCCCGAAGACATTTAAGAACTTGATCCTGAGGTCAATAGCGGCTTTGAGACCCATAATGCGAGCTTCATACTCTGCCATGTTGTTAGTGTAGTTCAAACATAATCGGGCAGTGAAAGGAATATGACAGCCCTCAGGAGATATGATTACAACACCAATTCCATTACTGAGTGCGTTCGAAGCTCCGTCAAAAACCATAGTCCATCGGGATCCTTCCTCAGGTCCTTCATCCAGTCCAGGTTCTTCGTAGTCAGTAACCACCATAATATTATCGTCCGGGAACTCGAAATTCATGGACCGGTAGTCATCCACGGCCTGATGAGCCAAATGATCAGCCAATACACTTCCCTTGATTGCTTTTTGGGTTGTATATCATATTCAGTTAAGATCATCTGCCATCTCGCTATTCTTCCAGAGAGAGCGGGCTTCTCGAAGATGTATTTGATTGGATCCATCTTAGATATCAAAAAAGTAGTGTGGGTCAGCATATACTGTCTTAGTCGACGAGCAGCCCATGCCAAAGCGCAACAAGTTTTTTCGAGCAATGAGTATCGTGTCTCACAGTCGGTAAACTTTTTTCTAAGGTGATATATTGCGTGCTCTTTTCGACCAGACTCGTCATGCTTCCCCAACACACACACACACATCCATTTAATTGTCTAGCACTGTTAAGTACAATATCAAAGGTCTTCCTTCAACCGGAGGCATCCGAATTGGCGGTTCTTGGAGATATTATTTGATCCTTTCGAAGGAGGTCTGGCATTTGACATTCCATTTTACCACTTGATCTTTCTTCAGAAGCTTGAAGATGGATTCACAAGTAGCAGTCAGATTTGAAATAAACCTGGCAATATAATTCAGGCGTCCCAAGAAACCTCTAACTTCTTTCTCTGTACGGGGAGTCGGCATCTCTTGCATGGCCTTTACCTTTGCAGGGTCTACCTGAATACCTTTGTCACTGACGATAAAACCCAGAAGCTTACCAGACCTTACCCCGAAAGTGCACTTGTTCAGATTCAACCTCATCTTGTATATCTTCAATCTGTCGAACAACTTTTATAGATGATCCAGGTGTTCCTCTTAAGTTTGAGACCTGGCTATCATGCCATAAACATAAACCTCGATATCATGGTGAATCATATCGTGGAACAAAGCGACCATGGCTCGCTAATAGGTTGCCCCAGCATTTTTCAACCCAAAAGGCATTACCTTGTAACAGAAAGTGCCCCACTGTGTGACGAAGGTTGTCTTCTCCATTTCTTCAGGAGCCATCTTGATCTGGTTGTAGTCAGTGAAGCCATCCATGAAGGAGAAGATTTTGTGTTGCACGGTGTTGTCAACCAGAACATCAATGTGAGGAAGCGGGAAGTCATCCTTGGGGCTCGCCCTGTTCAAATCTCTGTAATCCACACACATCCGTACCTTGTCGTCCTTCTTAGGTACCAGAATGACGTTAGCAACCCACTGTCGATAGGAAGTGACAGCTAAGAACCCGACGTCGAACTGCTTCATGACCTCTACCTTGATCTTCTCTGACATTTCAGGGCGCATACGATAAACCTTTGTTTAATCGGAGGACATTCTTCTTTAGTCGGCAGGCGGTGTACCATGATATCAGTGTCTAAACCAGGAATGTCTTCATATGACCAGGAAAAGATCTCAACATAGTCGTGCAACATTTGTATCAAATGTTATTTTACTTTAGTCTCCAGGTTTACACCGATCTTAACTTTTCTTCTGTCCTCCTCCGTGCCCAAGTTTATTGTCTCAACTGGCTCTTCATGAGGCTGTATAGCCCTCTCTTCCTATTGTAATAGTCTAGCAGACTCTCCAGGCACCTCACAATCGTCCTCACCTTCGTCCTCGGTTTGGTTGATCGTATTTTCGAAGTCATAACTGGCAGTAGTAGAATTGTTATTAATGGGATCCAGAGTGGATATGGATTTGCAATTTGATACATGAGTGTGTGTAAGAGCATAGCTATAAAAATAAAGGCAGAAAAGAAAAATAGAGAGCGCAAAATTTGTATGCAAAGAACGTCCAATGTATTATTGATGATATATGAAATGACAAAATAACCCTCACAGATAGAACCAATTGTGCCTCGGGTAAGACACAAGGCCATAAAGTTTAAATTTTTTATTACAAACTTTAGAAAACAAGTAAGACAATTACTGCAGAATAAAATAAACTGGTATAAAATCCCTAGCCTTCCAGTTACTCTGTTCACCGTTGGTAGTCGAGTATATCCAACTGTCAATGTCAGAGTCTTCCTCATTATCTTCAATGGCATTAATTCCCCGATTGCTGATGCATAGGGGAGGTCCTTCAGCTCGAGCGCGTCGAACAGCCCTTTGAGCTCCTGAAGTAAAGCCCAAACCAAACTTGTCTGTTTTATGAGTAAAATTAGGTAGTTGTCCCCAGTTGGTATACCCACCTTCTTCAACCACTGCTCTGGCGTCTTTGAGAGAAGCCATCTTCAGAGGAGGTTTGGTGCCAGTAGTAGTCTCAGTCGACGCCAAAATCTAGGGAACCTCTTCAAATTTTTAACAAGGAGTCTCTATGAATTCCCCGTCCATCTCCACATACCTGAAGGAGTTCAGGTGGCTCACCATATACTCCTCTTCTCCATGCACAGTGACAATCTTCCCCTTCACCGGATACTTCAGCATTTGGTGCAGTGTAGAAGTAATAGCCCCAGCTTCATGGATCCAAGGGCGACCCAACAAACAAGAATATGATGGCCTGATGTCCATCACATAGAAGGTGGACTCAAAGGTTTGAGAGTCTACCTTGACAGGGATGTCCACCTCCCCATGCACTTTTCTCTTCGACCTGTCAAAAGCCCTTACCACAATATTACTAGGCTTTAAGGTCAAGCCTTCACAATCCAACCGACCGAGAGCCTTTTTAGGAAAAACATTCAGTGAAGACCCAGTATCAACCAGCACATGAGCCATAGAGGTGCGCCTGCATTCGATCGAGACATGCAGAGCATCATTATGCTTCCTCCCTTTTGGTGTTAAGTCAGCATCTGAAAACCCAGCCCATTGCCAGTAGTCAAGCTGGCTACACAGTCTTTGAATTGATTATCCAAGGTCTCTTGCGGCACATGCGCAGTCTTGAGGAATGTAATCAGAGCCTTTGCATGGGCCTCGGAACACAACAACAGACACACCATGGATATCTTTGAGGGGGTCTGCCCCAGTTGCTCGACCATATTGTAGTTGCTCTTTTTAATTATTTTTAATATTTCCTCTATCTCTTGCTTAGAGGCTTCTACGACAATTTTTCTAGGTTCCTCTGTCTGGGAAGTCTCGCCTATAGCTTCTTTGCCTCAGGTCCCAAATGACTCGACAGCAGGAGTGACAATTGGAGTAAGAACAGGAGTCGTAGTTGAAGTACCAGTGGGAATAGCAGGTGAAATAACAACAAGCTTATTGGCAGTCTTTGGGAAAATCTCGGGAGAGAAAACCCTTCCACTTCTGGTAATCTTACTGGTCCCGACAATGTTACTGACATTGGGATCAACCTCTTCATTCTTTAGATCTTGTTTAACGCCATGATAGTAAACATCGGTGCCATAATGCCAAGGGACAGCTTTGTCCGAGGCGTACGGGACATGACCAAGAAAGGTGATTATTAACGGAGCGACTCTTGGAGTGGGTGTAATCCTAACAGGTCTTCTCGAGGAGACCTTGGAAGTATTGGAGGAAATTGTTATAATAGCAACATCTTTGAATGGAATAGTTGGAATCAAAGTTTTCTCAAACAAAGTTTCTCTGCTGTCCATCAGGCATTAGACACCTGTTTTCAGCAAATGGAAACCAGAAGGCAGAGATGAACACACGTGGCAACCTTCACCACAACCCGGAAATAAACCGGCCAACAACAAATTCTTCTTAACAGTCATAAGAGGAGTAGAAACTTCATTAACTGAGGTCACAAACAGATCGGTATCAACAACATTAACTCTACGATTGTGCTTAAGCATGGGAGCAGTTATGACATTGGGCTTCTTCGGAGCATCAAACTTAATCTCCTTGGCTTCAATTAGATCCTGTATTTTATTTCTTAGAGCCCAGAAGTCATTTGTATCGTGACCAGGGCTCTCAGAATGATAGGCACACCGAGAGTTTGGATTGTACCAAGGAGATGTGGTATTAGGATTCTTAGGAGCCTCTTTTAAGGTTGCCAAATTGGATCTCAGCAAATGGGGTAAAACCTCTATCAATGTCATGTTAATCTAGGTAAACTTCCTTTGTGGTCTTTCTACCCTTTGCTGATTGTTGCATTATGGGGCAGCCGCAGGCCTAGGTATCATTACAACACTTATCGTTGGACGGTATTCAGCTCTGCTATGACTTCTCGGGTTATAGATGGAACTGGCCTCCTTCTTACCAGTGAAGGTTTTCTTTACTGAACTTAAAGAGGTGTCTTTCTGTATTTTACCGCTCCAGATCCCAGCTTCTACCCTCTCCCGAGTTAATATCAGCTCAATGAAACCAGCTGACGAGCTTCCAATCAAATGATTAAAGAATGGACCAGACAACATCCCAAGAAACATGTCAACCAACTCCCTGTCAGATAAAGGGAGTTGTACTCTCCCATCCAAATTCTCCACTTCTGTGCATAGTCCATAAAGCCTTCACATGCACCCATGCACATACTCTGGAGTTGAGTATGAGTGGGGGCAAGGTCAGCGTTATATTGATACTACTTATAAAAAGCAGCAGCCAAATCCTCCCAGTTTCGGACATTGGTTCCCTCCAGTTGGTAGAACCATTCAAGCTGAGTCCTTGACAGACTGTCTTGAAAGAAGTGGACCCACAATTTTCTATCAGCGGTGTGGGGATGGATTTTCCTTACATAGGAACGGAGATGGAGCTTTGGGCAAGACACCCCATCATACTTCACGAAAACTGGAGCCTTAAACTTCTGCGGGATGACTACTCCCGACACTAATCCCAGTTCTCCAAAGTCCAATACAGGTATCCTCTAGACTTCCATAACGCTCAACCGATCTTCTAACTGCTTATATTTATCCTCAGTAGGAGGATACTGCTCATCATTGTAGTATGTATCATTGTCAGAAACTTCAGGGCTTGGGTCCTCCTCCCTTGTATCCCTTTCTTGATTCTCCCCTTCATTGGCCGAGGAGGTCAGATCGACTGGTTACTTGAGCAGACCTTTGAATCTTCTGCCCATATTAAGGATACCAATGGGCTTCTTCTACTTTTTCTTTTTCTCTTTCAGGATGAGGGCCTTCAGATCCTCCTCGCCTTTTTCCAGAGTTATGAACATCTGTTTAAATTGGGCATTTTGTGCCTGAAGATCTTTGATGCTTTGTTCAGAAGACATTTTTGCTAAAATAAATAGCGAAGAAGATGAGAAACCTATAATAGTACCTGTTTATGCAATGATATAGATGGGATGTGTATGCAATTATTTCAAGGACTTTGGGAAATTTAAATTTGTGAACCCAAATGAAACAAATATTTTATTAGTAGAATTCAAAATACAATTGCCTTTTAGGCGTTACAATTGAAAATTCTAAAAACTAAAAGAAATCAAGTTTCCCATGGATGCTTCCTCTTCGTGTCGAGATAGACATTAAGGCTTCTTTCCTCATGAAGCTTCTTTGTGAGCTCTAAAACTTTCTTCTCCTGGGCATAGAACTGGTCCCTATAAGTATCACGCTCCTTCTTCAACTGGATCCAAGACCTCTGTAGTTCTTCAAGATCAGTGGGCATATCAGGATGAAGAACCGTGTAGGGAATATCCTCTTCAGTAATGGGCTTCACAATCACTGGTAAGACGTCTATGTAAGGCATCATAAGTTTCTGAGCACGATCTCATACCCATTGGAGATAAGGTTCCATAGGAATGGAATTCTTCGCCCCCAAAGTCTTGGCGTTAGATCTGTTTACCATGCCCCAAGCTCGTATGAACCTCTGGCGATACCCTTGAACATCATCCTCATAGTTAAATATAATGCCCTGGATAAGTAACTCATGAGGACCATCCCTTCGAGCGTAACCAAATTGTCGCAGAGCCAAACAAGGATTGTAAGTTATGCCTCCCCTAATGCCAAGCAGTGGGACATTAGTGAATTCCCCACAACGGTCAATAATAGCAATATCTCCCATAACTCGGGAATACCAGAGAATCTCTGCGTGAGCAAGTGACATTATCTTTTGCGACCAACCCAAACCTTCTTCATTCTTCATTACTGACTTAGGGAGGTGATAAATAAACCACCTCGACAGCAATGGCATGCAGCACATGAGAACCCCTCTTCTCTTCATGGTACGAGTATGGAGAGCGTGCAAGATATCTCTGAGCAAAGTAGACACTGGGTTGCGAGAGAGGAGGATCTTGATAGCATTCACATCTATGAGCAAGTCTGGATTAGGGAATAGTACTAACCCATAGATTAGAAGAGCCAAAACCTCCTCAAAAGCCTGAAAGTCCAAATCATTCCAAAATAGCTGGGCTTTATCTATTAAGAACTTGGCCAAAAAACCCTGGACTCCGCCTCTTGTTTCCCAATTAGATACCACGTTCCCCATTTCAGATGAAAAGCTGAGGCAATGACTTCTGGCTTCAAAACCTCTTCTAAACCTATGAAAGGCACTTGGTCAAGAATGGGTATATTCAATAACTGAGAGAACTCTTCCATGGTAGGCACCAACTGATAGTCTGGAAAGGTGAAGCAGTGGTGCTTGGGATTAAAGAACTAAAAGAGTACACCCATCATCTTTTCATCAAAGCTTGAAGTAACCAGGTTGAGAAGTCGACCATGTCTCTTAGTGAATGCAGAAGTTTTAGGAACCCTTGATATTAGTTCTTTGAGTTATGGAGGTATTCTTACAAAGCTGATTTGAATAGTGTTTCCACGAGCGGAAGCCATGATCTGCAAAACAGAATAAAGATAAATTCCCTTGGTCCTTGAAATGGTTAGTGTAATGAGAATCAAAACTATGTTATGATGCATGATGTTATGTTTAGACAGAGTAAATCACACACAAGTAAAGAACACAATAGACCTTAGGTTCAAAGGCTTGCATGAGGTTAAAGGTAGGTACTCTCTTGAATTTTAGTTGGTTTCAAACCTGTCTTAGAAAAGTAATCGGGTTCTAAAGATTCTCAATATCACTGATCATCCTTTATCCGGCGTTGTTTCAGCTCAGGCAATCTTTTCTTGCGGCCGAAATATCCCGAAAGTCTGACCTCAATGAGTGTAGCATCTAGTATCAACCAATCCTCGGCTTTATACCGAAGCCGGCTATCTCACTACTTTCTAATGGCTAAGTTTCTTCAACTAAGGTTCTAAAGTTCGTTAGTGCTTTACGACACCACGCGGCGGCCCCGTATTCTCCTCGTTTCCAAACGAAGGATACCGCTACCAACCAAAGTCTCACACCAACACAACCATCGCTTAAACCATATCGGTCTATGCCGTACGGTCTCCACAATCTATTGTTGTTTACCTAAAGAGTGTTCCCAGATCCAGGTGTAGGATCTTCAATAATACCCAAGCAAAACCCTTAAAGACAAGGCAGACAAAGCGAACAAGAAAGCAATTAAAATGACCTAGATCCTAAGGTAAACCCCACTTTATACTATACTCCCCAACAGAGTCACCAGTTCTGTGATACGGTGGCAGAACCGACTGTTAATACTAGTTTGTGTTTTTTGTTCGCAAATGTTGTGGTAAGCAAGAGTCGCCACTGACTTTTATTTCATCCAACAAAGGAAAAGGAAAAAGAACAGAAAAAACCTTTTTCAAGATGTTTCTGAGCACGGGGAGTATATTATAGAAAGGGAAGGTGTTAGCACCCTTTCTATCTGTGGTTTTCCACTGGCTCTTAGGTACTTGCTCATTTTTTAAATTGCTTGTGCGTGCTTGTTTTGAAAAAAATTTGTTTACTTCGTGATAACCCTTGTATCGGTCCTCAAGAGTGTGACGAAGTTGTTTTGAAAACTATTTTTAAAACAGTGTCTGTGTGAAAAGTTTTTATTTTGAGCAAGTACTTAAGATTTCTACCTACTCGAAAAAGTTTGTCTCCGTCGTTGGATTTTTAAAGGGACGTTCGAAGGGACGGGATGGTTTTTGAAGGCAACAAGTAAGAATACCTTAGCATTTTGAAGGGACTATCGTCATAAGATCAATTCTTAGGCAACTCGAGGGACAAGTATGGACTATGATCTTTATGATGATTTTGAATTGCGGGTCATTGCTAAGGTATCCCTACGTTCGATGGACACGACCATTATTTCTGAGGCAACCAAGTGAGGTAAACCCTAGGAGTGAGCATGTGCAAGTGTGCTTTTGATTCAGTTAATTATCTTTGCATTTAGGGTTATCTACCGTTTTAAATTGTTGGTTTATCTTTCGCATACAATCCTAATGTCTGTACATCTAGCAGTTTAATAGTTGTGGAATTTTAAAAATGTGAGAAACTAAAGTCCTAACTATTACAAGGCTTTGGGACATTTACATAAAAAATACAAGAAATGAAAAGCGGAAATTTAAACCTAGTCTATTACATCCCATGATCAGTTACATTATATAAGGAAAAATGCGAGAAATAAAATAATACGCGCGAGACGGGATAATGCGTCTAAGAAGAAAAACCTAAAAAAAGTATTCTAAGTAAACAATAAAATCTTTTTGGTATTTTATTAATTTATTAGGAAAAAGAAATAATCTAAAATCTAAATTTAATTTAGAAAGAGAAAAAAATAAATTTTGAAGTGAAGTTACCCTAATTCTAAATTCTTTTTATATTTTTATTAAGAAAACAATTCAAATTAAAATGGACTTAAATATAATTGGTTTTAAATTAATTAAATTAAAATAATTAATTAATTAAACTAATTTTATTAAAAAACTAAGTCTATTTATTTATTCTTTGATATTTTATGATTATTAGAAAAAAATGATTTTTGAAAATAATAAACAAAGTAAAAAAAAATAAGAAAAAAAATAAACAAACAATTGGCCTGGTTATCAAAAAAGAAATGGGGATGTGTTTAAATTGGAATTAATCAGGCCCATGATAGATCAACCCATGTTTTTGTGCCCAATCCAGTGTTACGGTCTCTTAAGGATCTATCATGGACGTTTGGCTATGGGCCGTTTGATCTGGACTGGTGGTGATCAACTGCCTAAAGGTGAGGACGCACAGTGTACCTGTGGGCTTATTCAACACCTGATCTGCAGAAAACGCATAATGGAAAAATAAAAATCAAGGCCTGGGAATCGAACCCAGGCCCTCCAGCTTCACAAACACGCGCCCCGCCACTACACCAACTTGCTCATTAATTAGTATACACAATAAAGTAATATTATATAATTAAACAAAATTATAAATATGTTTGACCAAAAAAAACGTGTGTGATTTGAATTATCCAATGGGAGAAAGACAGTTAGGTGTCGGAGTCAGCGAACGGAGTCAGACCTCCGGTCACCTTCTCCGGCCACACCAAAGTCAAAACCTGCAAAAATGTGAGATTCATGAATGGTTAAAGGGCCTATCCTACGTGAAATCGAGCCCTGAACTCGAATTTGGCCTTAAATCAGTCTGAAAGTCCTTATATTTAGAGATCGGACCCTAACAACCATGGATGCCCTAACAATTGCATATGGTGTTTCAGGCCCAAAAACTTCCATACGGAACATCCATCCTGTCCTAATGAAGGTCCTGAGTAATAATCAAAGCATTAAAACATTCAACAACACGAGGAAAGAAAGGTTAGATTTCCAGAAATTTACCAAATGGTGATGATCGAGGATGGTGGTTCTGGCGTGTGATTGCTTGAATAAAAGGGTGATACATGTTCCTGGGAACCTCTGGGCATGAATGGAGGAATTAGGTTGGATCTAAACGAGTTGAAAGTATCTGTTTTAAAGTTGACCACTTTGACAATTTTTTGAATTTTGTATGGTTATTTCTGGGTAATCTCTTCGTCCTTGATGCTTGCAGAGACGTAGTATATATAGAGGAGAATGGAGAGGATAAGACATTATGGCCATAATCATTCTTAATCATGGCTCATGAAAACAAAATCAATCACTTTGAAAGAATGTTATAATTGCATGTTCTTGCCTCTTTTGATCAATGCAACGTATCTGGACATTGTAGCACGAAATTATGGGCCTGAAGCTGAGCCAAAACACAAGCCCAGTTGTCATGATCGACCATTTATTATTTTATAAATTTTATTTTGTATTTTTGGGAATAAAATCAAAATAAATATGAATAAAATAGTTTTAAAAAACAAGGCAAGGTGGGAATGAAATTAGGGGTCCTCTATAAGCTTAGGAAGATGTTTGAACTTTAAAAAGTTAGGCCATTGACCCAAAAATTTAAATTTGCTCAATGCACCATTCTTGAAATTTCCTAAATTCTCCCAACTTGGGCAAGCCATAACTTGCTCAATTTTTATCTCATGGTGATTATCTTGGAATTTTTAGAAATCTTAGGATTTCCCCTAAGTAACCTCTTTGGTTTCATCTCAATTGAATCTTCCATGTTCATGTAAGAAGCTTTGACCCAAAAGGTGTTTTTGTTGACTTTTTGAAATGACCTATAATGTTTGAATTTATATCTTTTCATGAGTGCATTTCTTGAACTTGAGGACTGAAGATGAGTTATAGGGAATACAATTCTCTTCAAAATGAGCCTTGGATGAGAAATTTATGATAAAGTATGAGAAAGTTATTCTTGGTCAAAGTTTGGTTTACTTTTTCCTAGGAAACCCTAATTTAGCAACTTTTGGGTTTTTATGAATTAGGGGCATTCCTTGGTGAATCATGATCAACCCTTGATCAAATGATGGTTATTACTTCAAAATTCTAATGTTGACCAAAAACCTTGAAGTTTGACTATATGTGGGCCACAGTTGAATTTTGACCTATTGCAGTTGATTTTCAAGCATCTGAGCAGTTGACTGGGCAAACTTCTTATGCAAGGCATAAAACTTGAGACTATGGAGAGCATATTAGGCCCTTGGGACTCATCCTTATTGATGAAAATGGAAACCCTAGTTGGAGGTTCATTGCTTTAGGAGAGAGTTTGTCTGGTCAACTCTTGGGCATCCTTGAGCAAGTTGAGTATCTTAATGAACATATGTTGAGTAAAATGGGAGGGAAAATTTTGGGGTACAACACAAAACAAAACAGAAAAATAGAAAACAAATAGTCTTGTACTTTCAAAGAAATGATTTGTATTGATTTTGAAGTTTGCCTATAGCTGGCGTTTTTGTACAAAAAGAAACTGACATTCTAGTAAGAGAATGTCGTCGTAAAAGTGGAAACTATAGTATAAAGAGAAAACAGATATGTATAATAATTCCATCGAGTTTCAATTCTGCTATTGCACTTATGCCCTTGAGCGTCTCATCACTTTGCTACTTGTCTGAAGCTGACTGGATTGATTGGTACCGTTTGAGCTTGATGGTTGATACTGAAGTCTGGTTGCAAGGTGATCCAATGGGACATAGTTATACGCTTTAAATCCCTAACTTTTTCCTGGACCTCCCTTTCGGGTTTTCAGTCCATCGGGATACCCTTTTTTGCCCAAGCCTCCTTTTCAGGTTTTCGACTTGCCGGGTGTACAGATTTTTTTGTATTTATCCCTAATTTTTTCCTAGGCCAGTCAACCTAGCGATTCTTTATTCATGCGTAGTATCTTTTAACTACGTCCGCATTCACAGGGTGAGGAAGGTCGTCACCGTCCATAGTGGTTAAGATCATGGCTCCACCAGAAAATATGTTCTTGATCACAAATGGCCCTTCGTATATGGGAGTCCATTTGCCCCTGGGATCACCTTGCGGCAGTATGATGCACTTGATTACTAGATCACCAACTTGATATACCTGACGTCTGACCTTCTTATTAAAAGCCTTAATCATACGCTTCTGGTACATCTGACCGTGACAGACAGCCGCAAGCCTTTTCTCATCAATCAGGTTCAGTTGGTCAAGTCGAGTTTGAACCCATTCATCTTTATTCAGCCCTACATCCTTCATGATTATCAAAGAATGGATCTGGACCTCAATAGGTAGGACAACTTCCATACCGTATACCAAAGAGAGAGGAGTTGCCCCTGTTGATGTGTGTACAATGGTGCGGTAACCATGAAGAGAAAATGGTAACATCTCATGCCAGTCTTTGTATGTCACCGTCATCTTCTGGATGATCTTCTTAATATTCTTATTAGCATCCTCTACAATGCCATTCATCTTCGGCCGGTAAGGAGAAGAGTTATGATGCTGGATCTTGAATTGCTTACAGAGTTCTGTGATCATAGTGTTGTTAAGATTTGTACCATTATCTGTAATGATTCTTTCGAGGATACCATACCGATAGATAAGGTTATTCTTGATGAACCGCGCCACAACATTCTTGGTAACAGTAGAAAAAGAGGCATCCTCAACCCACTTCATGAAGTAATCAATGGCAACAAGGATAAAGTGATGCCCATTGGAAGCGGTAGGTATGATTTCTCCAATCATGTCAATGCCCACATTGCAAACGTCCAAGGAGCAGTCAAGACGTTTAGAGGAACCAGAGGTATGTGTACCTTATCACCATAAATATGGCACTTGTGACAAGTCCGTGAATGTTAATAACAATCTGCTTCCATGGTGGACCAATTATATCCCACCTGTGATCGGTGGGAAGAGAACTGACTGTTTTGGAATGCCGGTTCGTGTTTTGCGTTTGTTTTTGCAAAATGTCGCGGTGAGCAAGAGTCGCCACCGTCTTTTATTTTATCCAACAAAGAAAGGACAAAAGCACAGAAAAATTCCTTTTTGAGATATTTCTCGGGTTCGGGAGGTAGATTATAGAAAGGGAAGGTGCTATCACCCTTTCTATCCGTGGTTATCCACGGGCTCTTAGATACTTGCTCACTATGTTTTCAAAAGTTTGCTTTTCTTTGTGATTGTGTACTTGAAAAGAGTTTTTTTTGTTTGAAGAGAGTGTGAGTGCAAAAAGTTTTGTTTTTGTTTTCAAAGAGCAAGTACTTAAGAACATCTACCTACTTAAAAAGGAATTAAATTGTACAAGTGTCCTTTAGACAATGCTATCCCACTATTGAGGAGTAGGTAGCACCGTCGTTGGAGTTTTCGGGTCAATTCGATTAAGGGACATGTGGTCACTAAAGCAATGTTAGGACGCCTTAGCGATAACCCTAATGTCTTAGATCATTTTTATCCGAGGCAACTGTTTCGAGGCAACTTATGATCTTTGGACAAGAGGGCGACCTCTAAAACTTCCTATACTCAATGACCACGTTCGAGGCAACCAAGTGAGGCGTACCCTAAGAGTGGTATGTGCGAGTGTATTGTTTTTCAGTTATATTATCTTTACATGTCATGGTGAGCTACCGTTGATTTTAAATTAAAGATTAATCTTGTCATGCATAGCCTATTATTCAAACATCTAACAGTTAATGGTTGCGGAAATTAAATTGCGAAAAATAAATCTAAGCTATTACAAGGCGTCAGGTATTTACATCGCCAAAAACAAACCCTTGAAAATTAAATAGCAAAAAGTAAATAAAAGCGATAAATAAATAAATCCTAAGTTAAAAAACTATTACATCCTCAGAGCAATTACAATATATGGATCAAAAATAATTCGTGCGCGAGAAAATTAAATCGAAGTGCTTTTAGGGTTTTGACCCTTTTTATTCAATAAAGCATATTTTTGTTATTTTTTGAACCTAAAAAATTAAGTCTAAATTAATAATTAAATTAAATGAAAATATTTTTGGTTTTTTTATTCTAATTAAGGAAATAAAATTAAAAAGGTAAAAATATATCAAAACCCTAATTCTAAATCATTTTTTTTTATTTATTGCAAAATGTTATTATTAAACCTATTTAAACTAAATAAATTAATTAATGGTTTATTTACAAAAATAAATAAAATTAATGGAATTAAAAAATATATTTTTTGTTGTTTTCTGATTTTTATGAGAAAAATTATTAATTGGTTAATTAACAATAATAATAAAACAAATTAAATAAAAGAAATATAGAAAAGAAAAAGAATAAACCAAAGGGGGTTTGGGCCTAGAAGGGAGGTTGATTCAGCAGAATTTCAGGCCCAGCACGTTGGCCCTTGTTGACTTTTCCAGTCTCCCATGCACGCATTGACTTGAATCCACGGTGGATCAATAATTCTGGCCTTTGGATCTAGCTTGAAGCCACTTGGCACATTGAGATCTAAGGACATATGGCAGTCCACGCTTGGAATGCTGCGCCTGAGTACCTGAAGAAAAAACATAATAAAGTTTTGGGGCACCTGGGATTCGAACCCAGGTCCCATTGGATGATTCAACCAGCGCGCTACCAACTGAGCCATGATGTTAACCTGTTAGTGGAATAAGACACAAATAATATAAAACAAAACAACAATTATGCCTGCTAAAAAAAAATAAAAACGCGTTAATATTTCAAATGGCCCAATCACGTTAAGACACATCTTCATCTTCTTCACAAAAACCTGGTTCGATTAGCTGCGGATTTTTATCCGCAGGAAGATTCATAGGATCTCTCTAAAATCCTCCCTAAGCCATATAAATGCAAACCAAGAGTGCCAATGCACTCGTCTCTCTCCCCTGAACTCGTCCATGGCCATTATTGGCCTTAATTTAACCTGTATAAAGAACGCCCAAAAACAAGAACAAGAACCCTAGGTTCTGGATATGGGGTTAGAGGCCACGAAAATAAAATCAAATAATGCAGAATCAATGGAAATTGAATGGTGAGTATGAATGTACAAGAAAATTGGCAAGAGAATGCAAGAAAAGGATTTCACGACACCATGTCCAGAGCCAAGTTCGTGGTGACTTACAGGGAATTTCAGGTGATGAAAAGGTTTCCTTTTGATTGGTATAGCTCCACTGGATGTCAAGGAAGAGTGCTACGTTTTTCTTTTGGTCTGAACTCGCCTCTAAGGTTGTTTTCAATCTCACACTTTTCAAGCTTTTCTCTCAAAGTTGTATGGCTGTTTCTGCAGTCTTCTATGCGTGTTCTAGGTTTGTGAGGCTTGCTTGCATATAATGGAATGATTCTAGGTCAAAATATGGGCCAATATCCATGTGCATGGAAGAATTAGGATTTGATCTTGATCACCATAACCATGTTTCCAAATATAGGCAAGATCTGATTTTTTTTATGCACAAAAAGCCAAGATACGAGTTTGATTAGGTGTTATATGATGTATGCAAGATGTACAAATCACAAAGATACCATTTCATTAATTTTTGGATTTTATTTGAATTAATATAGATTTAAAATGAATTAAATCAATAAAAATTAAATAAAATAGAAAAATAAATGTTTGGTCATGAAATTAAAGATGAGACACGTGTGTGGCATGAAAAGACCAAATCAAGTGTAAAAAAGTGGGCCCTTTTGTAAAAAATTGGAGTTTTAAGGATAGTTGACTTTTGGCAATTTTGGAAAAATGCCCAACTTCAACAATGCATAACTTCTTCAATTTTGAAATTTTGGAGGTGTTCTTGGACTTTTTAGAAACCTTGAGATGTCCTATAATCAACCCTTTTGGTCTCATCTCATTTTAATGTTCCATGCTCAAGTTACAAGCTTTGGCAAAAAAGGTGTTTTTGTTGACTTTCAAAAATGACCTATAATGTCCAAATTTGTAACTTTTTGTGAGAGCATTTCTTGATCTTGGGGTGTGAATATGGATTGTAGGAAATTGCATCCTCTTCAAAATGAGATTTGGATGGGTCATTTATCATAAAGTATGAGAAAGTTATGCTTGGTCAAAGTTGAGTTGACTTTTCCGGCAAAACCCTAATTTAGCAACTTTTGAATCTTGATGAATCTTGAGCAATACTTGATGAATCATGATCAAACCTTGATCAAATGATGAATTATACTTAAAAATGAGAATTTTGACAAAAAAAAATCTTGAGGTTTGACTGTATTTGGGACACAGTTGACTTTTGCCCTAACATAATCGATTTTTGGGCCTCTTGAGCAATTGACTGACCAAACTTCCTCTGCAAGGCTTGAAATTTGACATGGATGAACTTAAGAACATATTAAGACATTGGGAAGAAATTGGGGCCATTTGGATATGAGGACCTTAGTGCAACACAAAACCCTAATTTTGACTTGACTGCCTTAGGAGGTGATTTTACTGTCCAACTCTTGAGCTAACTTGAGTCACTTGGAGATTATTCTTGACATGTCTTGAGAAATATGGGAGGGCAAATTTCGGGGTACAACAGTTGCCCCTGTTCAATTTTCTTAAATCTGAGGATATAGATTGGCTTTTGAGCCTTTCGTGATCCGAAGGGGGAAGATAATTTGAACACTAGAGTGCCTAAAAATTTGCACTCGCATGGTGTAGTATCAGCATTGTGATGTCGGGAATGGGCTTACAGATGCAATTTGGAGATTGTTGGTGGGAGGATGGGCTTACAGATGGGATATGCAGAAGTTTCGATCGCATAAGAGATTCCTTAGCGAGAACATGCATACCTGTTGTTGTAGAAGATTCCGCTGGGGAAGCCTAACTTTTGTGGAGATTTAGGAACCTGCTTGTACTTCAACTGAGAGCATGCCTCGGCTGAGTCTTAAGAACATGTCCATAATTCAACTGGGGGGTAATCTTCATCAAGATCTAGGAACTGTCTCGTGCTGAATGGGAGTATACCGTTGAGGTTATAGAACTTGTCCACACTATGACGGAGGAAAACATCAAGATCTAGGAACTGACTCGTGCTCACCAGGAGTATACTGTTGAGGTTATAGTACTCGTCCACACTATGACGTAGGGAAGCATCTTCATCAAGATCTAGGAACTGTCTCGTGCTCACCAGGAGTATACCGTTGAGGTTATAGAACTCGTCCACACTATGACGGAGGAAAACATCAAGATCTAGGAACTGACTCGTGCTCACCAGGAGTATACCATTGAGGTTATAGTACTCGTCCACACTATGACATAGGGAAGCATCTTCATCAAGATCTAGGAACTGTCTCGTGCTCACCAGGAGTATACCGTTGATGTTATAGAACTCGTCCACACTATGACGGAGGAAAACATCAAGATCTAGGAACTGACTCGTGCTTACCGGGAGTATACCGTTGAGGTTATAGTACTCGTCCACACTATGATGTAGGGAAGCATCTTCATCAAGATCTAGGAACTGTCTCGTGCTTAATGGGAGTATACCGTTGAGGTTATAGAACTTGTCCACACTATGACGGAGGAAAACATCAAGATATAGGAACTGACTCGTGCTCACCGAGAGTATACCGTTGAGGTTATAGTACTCGTCCACACTATGACGTAGGGAAGCATCTTCATCAAGATCTAGGAACTGTCTCGTGCTCACCGGGAGTATATCGTTGAGGTTATAGAACTCGTCCACACTATGACGGAGGAAAACATCAAGATCTAGGAACTGACTCGTGCTCACCAGGAGTATACCGTTGAGGTTATAGTACTCGTCCACACTATGACACAGGGAAGCATCTTCATCAAGATTTAGGAAATGTCTCGTGCTCACCGGGAGTATACCGTTGAGGTTATATAACTCGTCCACACTATGATGGAGGAAAACATCAAGATCTAGGAACTGACTCGTGCTCACCGGGAGTATACCATCGAGGTTATAGTACTCGTCCACACTATGACGTAGGGAAGCATCTTCATCAAGATCTAGGAACTGTCTCGTGCTCACCGGGAGTATACCGTTGAGGTTATAGAACTCGTCCACACTATGACGGAGGAAAACATCAATATCTAGGAACTAACTCGTGCTCACCGGGAGTATACCGTTGAGGTTATAGTACTCGTCCACACTATGACGTAGGGAAGCATCTTCATCAAGATCTAGGAACTGTCTCGTGCTCACCGGGAGTATACCGTTGAGGTTATAGAACTTGTCCACACTATGATGGAGGAAAACATCAAGATCTAGGAACTGACTCGTGCTCACTGGGAGTATACCGTTGAGGTTATAGTACTCATCCACACTATGACGTAGGGAAGCATCTTCATCAAGATCTAGGAACTGTCTCGTGCTCATCGGGAGTATACCGTTGAGGTTATAGTACTCGTCCACACTATGACGTAGAGAAACTGTCGAGATTAAGAACCTTATCTGAAATTCAATTGACATTTAAGAACTGGTCCGATCTTCGACTAAGCTGAGAACTTAACTGTATCTTTCATGAAAGGTAAAGGTCAGTCGTATGCAATGCATGATATATAGCAAGCAATGACGTTCTCAAAATAAATGAGGTTGTGTTGTATAATGCGTATATGCATGTATCGTGATGTATAGGGATATAATGTTTTAGCTGGGGAAAATAAATCCCGGAGCTGCTGGAGAATAGAGCTGAGTTCTTCGTTTCCGCTGGGGATGATGAACGAAGATGATAAACCTGTAGGAGAGAAGAACTCCTTTGGGGGAATACACTGATGAAGAGATTACTCCGAGGGGACTACTCTGTGGGGGAGAGATGTTCTGCTGAAGATTTTACCGATAACTCCGCTGGGGATTCTGTTGATAAGCTCTGTTGGGAATTTTAATGATGAACTCCGCTGGGGATAGACAGAACTTCGTTGGGGATGATCTTTCAGTCGCAACTTGCTGAGGATACCCCAGTTAGACTCCTGTGAGGATAACCTTCTGAATTTGGCTGGGGAGATTTATTTGCGCTCTGCAGGGGATAAGCAACCAGAGTCTACTGGGGAGGATGATTCAACTCTGGTGGGGAAGCCTTTTAGACTGCGCTGGGGAAATGACTCCATTGTGGATATCTTGTATTCCGCCAGGGAACATTCTTATATTCTGTTGAGGAATATTAAGACTTTCGAGGGTATTCTTATACTTGCTGGGGAAGATTGAGTTCTTCTGGGGACACCAGACCTTTTCAGGGCTGATGGTAGATTAACTCTTCTTGGGGAGAGTGTTACTGATTTGTTCATATTTGCAAGTCTCAGTGGGGAGAGCTACCATTATTGTTTTACTCTACGGGGAGTGACGGTATCCTGGTCATATTCTTCATCTGAACCTACCTTGGTACCTTGGTGGATAGAGCAATTAGACAGCTCGGACAATTCTTATTGCCCCTACTTCTGATATCACCCGTAATTAGTCCTTTGTTTCGTATGTAAACATTTATGAGCAGCAATTAATGTCAAATGCATATATCAAGAATGAACATTGGACGTTCTTTGCAAAACAAAATAGATAAAGGAAAAACAGATTGAAATTTGTCTGAAAATGAATTTGTATTGATTTTAAAGTTTGGCCTGTAAATAGGCGTTTTGTACAAGAGGTTGACGTCCTAGTAAGATAACGCCGCCGAACAAATAGAATTTATACAATTTGTGAAAATAAAACAAAACAGCTATGTGAATAATCCCATTGGGTTCCAACCCTGCTATTGCCTTTATATCTTCAAGCATCTCATCACTTTGCTGCTTAGTTGAAGATGAATCTGATTGATTAGTGTTGTCTGAGCCTGATAGTTGATACCGAAGTCTGGATGCGAGGTGATCCAATGAGACATAGTATTACGCTTTAATCCCTAACTTTTTCCTGGACCGCCCTTTCGGGTTTTCAGTCCACCGGGATACCCATTTTTGCCCAAGCTGCCTTTTCAGATTTTTGACTTGCCGGGTGTACAGATTTTTTCATTTTCATCCCTTATTTTTGCCCGAACCCTTTTGGTTCGCCGATAAGCCCTTATTTTTGCCTAGGCCATTCAACCTAGTGGGTCTTTGATTACGCGTAGTATCTTTTTACTATGTCTGCATTGACGGGGTGAGGAAGGTCGTCACCATCCATGGTGGTCAGAATCATAGCTCCTCCTGAGAAAATGTTCTTAACCACAAATGGCCCTTCGTAAGTAGGGATCCATTTGCCCCTGGGATCACCTTGAGGTAAGATAATGTGCTTGATTACTAGGTCCCCAACTTGATACTCTTGTCGTCTGAATTTCTTGTTAAATGCCTTGATCATCCGTTTTTGGTACGTCTGACCATGACAAACAGCAGTAAGTCTTTTTTCGTCGATTAGATTCAGCTGATCAAGTCGGGTCTGAATCCAATCATCTTCACTCAAACTTGCATCCTTCACGATCCAAAGAGAGGGTATCTGAACTTCAATAGGCAAGACTGCCTCCATGCCATAAACCAAAGAATAGGGTGTTGCCCCTGTTGACGTCCGTGTTGAGGTACGGTACCCGTGAAGAGCAAATGGTAACATCTCATGCCAATCTTTGTAGGTCACCGTCATCTTCTGCAAAATCTTCTTAATGTTCTTATTAGCCGCTTCGACAGCCCGATTCATCTTCGGCCGGTAAGGAGAAGAGTTATAATGTTGTATCTTGAATTGCTCGTAGAGATCAGTGAACATTTTATTGTTGAGATTGGTACCATTGTTCGTAATGATCCTCTCCGGTACACCGTATCGACAAATCAGATTGTGCCGAACGAACCGTGCCACGACGTTCTTGGTTACCGTAGCAAAGGAAGCTGCTTCAACCCACTTCGTAAAGTAATCAATCGCTACTAGGATGAAATGATGCTCGTTGGATGCCGTAGGTCTGATCTCGCCGATCATATCAATGCCCTACATTGCAAAAGGCCAAGGTGTTGTCAAGACGTTCAGAGGAACTGGAGGAATGTGCACCTTATCATTATAGACCTGACACTTGTGACACGTCCGAGAATGCTGATAACAGTCAGCTTCCATTGTGGACCAGTAATATCCTGCCCGAAGGATTTTCTTTGCCATGGTATGTCCACTGGAATGAGTTCCGAAAGTACCTTCATGCAGCTCTCCCATGATCCTTTCTGCTTCAATCTTATCCCCACAACGCAGTAAGGTTGAATCATGGTTACGTTTGTAAAGAATGCCATTGCTGATGAAGAACTTTGCCACGAACCTTCTCAGAAACTTCTTATCATTAACAGATGCACCCTCAGGGTATTCTTGAGCTTCAAGGTATCTTTTTACTTCGTGATACCAGGGCTTTTCTATTACCTCTTCAGTCTCAAGATCACAGCAATGTGCAGGTTCATCCAATTTCCAAATAATGATCCGGGGGGGCTCGTTGTCCCATTTGACTTTGAACATAGAAAACATTGTAGCTAACGCGTCCGCCAACTGATTCTCTTCTCTAGGGAAATGTTCAAAGGTTATCTCCTCAAAGTGGGGAAGCAACGTCAACACATACTCCTTGTAAGGAATAAGATTTGGGTGTTTCGTATCCCACTCGCCTTTGATCTGACTGATCACGAGAGCGGAATCTCCGAAGACACTTAAAAACTTAATCCTTAGGTTAATTGCAGCTTGAAGACCCATTATGCACGCTTCATACTCCGCCATATTGTTAGTGCAGTTGAAACATAGTCGGGCGGTAAACGGAGTATGAGAGCCTTTAGGAGATATGATCATGGTGCCAATGCCATTACCCAAAGCTTTCGAAGCTCCATCAAAGTACATAGACCATCGGGATCCTTCCTCAGGTCCTTCATCCGGCCCAGGTGTCTCACAATCAGTCACTACCATGATATTCTCGTCCGGAAATTCAAAGTTCATAGACTGGTAATCATCCACTGCCTGATGCGCCAAATAGTCTGCTAATACACTTACCTTGATTGCTTTTTGAGTCGTGTACTGGATGTCATACTCAGTCAGGATCATCAACAATCTTGCTATTCTTCCGGACAAGGCAGGCTTTTCGAAGATATACTTGATTAGATCCATCTTTGAAATCAACAGAGTAGTGTGAGTCAGCATATACTATCTCAGCCGGCGAGCAGCCCATGCCAAAGCACAGCAAGTTTTCTCAAGAAGTGAGTATCGGGTCTCACAGTCGGTAAACTTTTTGCTAAGGTAATAAATAGCATGCTCTTTTCGGCCAGACTCGTCATGCTGCCCCAGCACACACCCCATTGAGTTGTCAAGTACTGTCACGTATAAGATCAGAGGTCTGCCTTCAACTGGTGGCATAAGGATAGGTGGCTCCTGGAGATACTCTTTGATTATTTCAAAAGCGGCCTGACATTCATCATTCCAACATACTACCTGATCTTTCTTCAGTAACTTGAAGATTGGCTCACAAGTAGCAGTTAGGTGAGAGATGAATCGGGCAATGTAGTTCAGTCGTTCTAGAAAGCCTCTGACCTCCTTCTCTGTCTTGGGAGCTGGCATCCCTTGTATGGCCTTCACCTTTGTCGGGTCCACTTGAATACCTTTGTCTCTTACAACGAAACCTAGTAGTTTACCAGACCTCACCCCGAAGGTGCACTTGTTTGGGTTCAATCTTAGCTTGTACAACTTCAACTTGTCAAACAGCTTCTGGAGATAGTCAAGGTGTTCCTCCTCAGTCTGGGACCTCGCAATCATATCGTCGATATATACTTCAATCTCATGATGGATCATATCATGAAACAAAGCAGCCATGGCACACTGGTATGTTGCCCCAGCATTCTTCAACCCAAAAGGCATGGCCTTGTAGCAAAAGGTACCCCACTGAGTAACAAAGGTCGTCTTCTCCATGTCTTCGGGAGCCATCTTTATCTGATTATAACCGGAGAAACCGTCCATGAAGGAGAATACCTTGTGCTGAGCAGTATTGTCAACCAGAACATCGATGTGTGGTAGAGGGAAGTCATCCTTGGGGCTTGCCCTGTTCAAATCCCTGTAGTCAACACACATTCGGACCTTACCATCCTTCTTTGGTACCGGAACCACATTGGCAACCCACTGAGGATAAGAAGTCACTGCTAGAAAAACAGCGTCAAACTGTTTCATAACTTCGGCTTTGATTTTCTCAGACATCTCTGGGCACATACGGCGAACCTTCTGTTTTATCGGAGGACAGTCTTCCTTGGTAGGCAGGCGATGAACCACAATGTCGGTATCCAACCCAGGCATATCTTTGTAAGACCAAGCAAAGATCTCTACATAGTCACGCAGCATCTGAATCAACCATTGTTTCACACTAGGCTCCAGATTGGCACCAACCTTGACCTCCTTCTTGTCTGTTTCAGTACCCAGATTCACTGTTTCCACTGGCTCTTCATGTGGCTGAATGGCCCTCTCTTCCTAGAGTAGCAGTCTTACAAGTTCGCCCGGCACTTCGCAATCATCTTCACCTTCGTCTTCGGCTAAGTTGATCGGATTTTCGAAGTCATAACTGGCGGTAGCAGAGTCGTTACCAGTGAGATCCAAAGTGGATGTAGACCTGTATATGTGAGTGTGTGTAAAATAGTTGTTTTGCAATATATAATAAAGAAAAACAAGGAGCGCAAAATTTGAAATGCAAGAAACGTCCAATGCTTTTATTAATGATATATGAAAATGACACACAAAAGCCCTCACAAATGAAGCCACGGTGCCCCGGGTAAGACACCGGGCCATAAAGTTTCACAACATCGTCTGTTACAAATTCAAAACAAAGAGTTCATTACTGGCTAACAAAAGTAATAGGGATGAAGTCCTTTACTGTCCAGTTGTTTGGTCCACCGTTGGCCGTAGGATAGTTCCAGCTGTCGAATTCAGACTCCTCCACATCATCTTCAATGGCATTTACTCCCGAGTTGCTGATGAACACAGGAGGTCTTCTGATCCTTGCACTTCGAACTGCCCTTTGAGCTTCTGCAGTGAAACCCAAACCAAACTTGTTAGTCTTCTGAGTAAAATCAGGAAGTAGGCCCCAATTTGCACACTCACCCTTCTCAATAACAGCCCGAGCATCCTTTAAGGAAGCCATCTTCATAGGAGAATCTTCAACCATAGTCTCCGCTGATGCCAGTGTCTGAGGAACCTCTTCAAAGTGCTGAAATGGGGTTTCAATGAACTCCTCATCCATCTCTACGTATCTGAACGAGTTGAGGTGGCTGACCATGTACTCTTCCTCTCCCTGTACTGTCACAATCTTCCCTCTGACAGGGTACTTTAGCTTCTGGTGAAGCGTCGAGGTTACGTCCCCGGCTTTGTGGATCCATGGAAGACCCAGCAAACAAGAATAGGATGGCCGAATGTCCATCACATAGAATGTAGAATTGAAGACCTGAGAACCAACTTTAATTGGAATATCAACCTCACCACGCACCATCCTTTTAGACCCGTCAAAGGCCCTGACTACAATGTTACTTGGTTTTAGCTCCAACCCTTCGCAATCCAACCTGTCTAGAGCTTTCTTGGGCAAGAAGTTCAATGAGGAACCAGTTTCAACCAACATATGTGCAAGAGTAGTGCCCCTGCATTCAATGGAGACATGCAGGGCATCGTTATGGTTCTTCCCTTTAGCAGTCAAATCAGCGTCGGAGAAACCCAAACCATTATCAGCGGTTAAATTAGCCACATAATCTGTAAACTGATCAGTTGATGTCTCTTGTGGCACGTGGGCAGACTTCAGGAAGGTAATCAGAGCCTTAGCATGCGCCTCTGAATACAATAATAGTGACAACATAGAAATCTTGGATGGGGTTTTCCCCAGCTGCTCAACTACGTTATAATCACTCTTCTTAATAATCTTTAGAATCTCTTCCATCTCCTGTTTGGAAGCTTCAACAGTAATGGTCTTCGGTGCCTCCGTTTGGGCAGGCACATCAGTGGTGATCCCTTTTCCCCGAGCGTTAGATGACTCGGCGACAGGGGTAGGACTAGGAACTTGATCAAGAATAGCAGTAAGTACACTTGCAGGTGTAATGACAACAGGTCTTCGGACAGTTGGTGGAGCAATATCAGGTGAGAAAAGTCTGCCGCTGCGGGTGACTTTAGCAGGCCCAGTAATGTTGTTGACGCCGGTATCAGCATCCAACTCTTGCTTAACTCCAAGAACATAAACATCTGCCCCATAGTGCCAAGGGACAACTTTGTCAGAGGTGTAGGGGATGGGACCCGGAACAGTGATGATTACAGGCGTGATCTTCGGAACAGATGTAATTCTAACAGGCTTCCTCGAGGGAGCCTTGGAAGAGTTGTCGAAAATGGTAATAATGGCAACTTCTTCAGAATGAACGGATGGAACAACAGTCTTCTCAAACAGGATCTCCTTGCTATCCATCAGGTTTTGGATACCTGACTTCAACAATGGGCAACCAGTAGGTAAAACAGAACACATATGGCAACCTTCACCACAGCCCGGAAATAAACCGGCTAGCAACAGGTTCTTTTTGACAATCATCAGAGGGATAACAATATCATCAACGGAAACTACAAACAAGTCTTCCTCTACAGCATTTACTCCATGCTTGGGCATGGGAGCAGTCACAACATTAGGCCTCTCGGGCGTCTCAAACTCAATCTCCTTTGCATCAATCAAGTCTTGGACCTTGTTCTTCAAAGCCCAACAATCATCCGTATTATGCCCCGGGCTCTCAGAGTGATAAGCGCAGCGGGCGTTAGGGTTATACATTGGTGACGTTGTATTTGAATTCTTTGGAGCTTCTTTTATAGTCACCAGATTAGTCTTCAGCAACTGTGACAGAATCTGAGACAAAGTCATGCTGAGACGGGTGAATTGCCTTCGAGGTCTCTCGTCCCTTTGTTGGTTGTGATGCTGAGGAGCACCAGCAGGTTTTGAAATAACAACTGCATTGACAGCTTGGCGGTGTTCAGTTATATTCTGTCTTCTTGAACTATAGACAGCACTGGACTCTTTCTTAAACGGCTTCTTCTCAGTGCTCGATGAGGTACCCTTCTGTATCTTCCCAGCCTTAATACCAGCTTCAATCCTCTCACCAGTCAAAATAAGATCTGTAAACCCATCTGAAGAGCTTACAATCAGATGGTTAAAGAACGGACCAGACAGGGTCCCTAAAAACATGTAAACAAGTTCACGATCAGCCAAAGGTGGTTGCACCCTTCCGACAAGGTCTCTCCATTTCTGAGCATACTCTTTAAATCCTTCACCCGTTCCTATTGACATACCCTGGAGTTGGGTACGCGTAGGAGCGAGGTCGGAGTTGTACTGATACTGCCTATAGAATGCAGTAGCCAAATATTCCCAGCTACGGATACTGGCTCCGTCCAACTGATAGAACCACTCAAGCTGAGTCCCTAAGAGACTGTCTTGAAAGAAATGGATCCATAAGTTCTTATCAGCAGTGTAAGGCTGGATCTTCCTCACATATGACCGGAGGTACAGCTTTGGACAGGAAACTCCGTCATATTTGGCAAAGGCAGGTGCCTTGAGTTTATGGGGAATCACCACCCCAGATGAGAGACCTAGATCTCTGAAGTCCAGACCGGGCACCTTCTGAATTTCCATAGCGCTTAAACGGTCTTCCAGCTGTTTGTACTTATCCTCAGCGGGAGGATACTATTCTTCATCATAGTCCGTCTCATTGTCGGAGACCATAGGGCTAGGAGCCCTCCTTTCTTGTGGACTATCCTTCCCTCCAGATGAGGTGGTCAGATCAACTTCATTCTGCAGCCAGTTTCCAAACCTGCGTCCAGTATTGAACAGGATGGTCCTTTTCTTCTTCTTCTTTTTCTCCTTCAGAATCAAAGTCTTCAGGTCCTGCTGACCCTTAGCTAGATTCATAAACAACTCTTGAAATTGGGCATTCTGGGCCTCGAGGGCCTTGATAGCTTGCTCAGTGGAAGGTTCAGTAGACATGATGATTGCTGAAATAAACAGCGAAGAAGATAAGAGACCTGTAAAGGGTACCTATTTATGAAGTGCATGGGATGAAATGCGTATGATTTATGATTTCAAAGACAATCGAGATTCAAATTTGTAAACAAGAAAGGAAACACACTTCATTATATTTAAACTTTAAAATTTAAATTGTTCAACAAATTGCTCTTAGGCATTACAAGAAATGGAAATATTAAAAAGTAAATGAAAATTGTAAAAGAACATCATCAAAAGTCCATCAATGCTCCCATGGTCTCTTCTTCTCAGTGCGAACATAATCATTCAGAATCCGCTCATTCTCCAGTTGCCTAGTCAGCTTCTGGATCTTCTGTTCTTGTTCATTGAACCTCTCCCGATAAGAATCCCGTTCTTCCCACAGTTGCATCCAAGACCTCTTCAGTGTCCCAATATCAGTGGGCATATAAGTTTGGATGATAGTTGGAGGAACCCCCTCCTCATTAGCAACTTCAAGAGTGACAGGCCTGGCAACTTCATATGGCATACCTAGCTTCTGGGCACGGATGCAGACCCATCTGAGATATGGCTCAATTGGCAGAGAAGTCTTAGGTCCCAACTCATGTGGGTCAGATCGGTGAACTCTGTCCCAAGCCTTTATGAATTTACGACGCAACTCGTCGCTATCTCCCTGAAAATCAAAGATGATATGAGGCACCAGCATCTCATGAGGCCCTTCTCTTCTGGCTCTTCCAAACTGACGGAGAGCTCAGCATGGGTTGTAAGAAGTCCCTCCATGGAGTCCGATCAATGGAACATTAGGATACTCTCCACATCGATCAATGACAGTCACCTCGTCCATACCTTTGAGAGTCCAGATAATGTCATCATCAGAAAGAGACATCATCCTATAAGCCCAGCCCATTCCTTCTTTGTTTTTCAGCACAGACTTAGGGAGGTGCGAAATAAACCACCTCGACAATAAAGGAACACAGCACATCAAAGTTCCCCGCTTTCGGGAAGTACGAGCATAGAGCTGATGAAGCATATCACCCGAGAGAGTGGGTACCGGATTCTGAGAGATGAAGATCTTTATGGCATTAATGTTAAAAAAAGTGTCAGGATTCTGAAACAATACCAAACCATAAATCAAGAGAGCCAGAATTTCCTCGTACGCTTTGAAGTCTAAGCTGTCCCAGAAGTAATTAACCTTGTCAACCAAAAACTTAGCCAGAAAACCCTTAGCTCCACTTCTAGTCTCCCAGTTAGCCATTACCTCCTCCTTGGTCAAGTGAAAGGCTGCAGCAATTTCTTCGGGCTTAGGAGTCTTTTCCCAACCAGTAAACGGAGTTTGTTCCAAAACAGAGATACCAAGCAGCTCAGAGAACTCTTCCAGGGTAGGAACCAGCTGGAAGTCTTGAAAGGTGAAGCAATGGTACAGCGGATCATAGAATTGGACCATAACACTCATCATTTGCTCGTCCAATTTTGAAGTGACCAAACTAAGAAGAGAACCATGCCTTCTGATGAAGGAAGTAGTGTATGGAATCCTGACAACCAAATCTTTAAGCAGGGTAGGTACTTGAACAAAGTTGATCCGGATAGTATTCCTACGCATGGGCATCATGATGTCCTACAAAACAGAGCAAAGAAGAAACCCTTTTGTCTTTGAAATAGGTTATTCCTTATGCAAAATGTATGCAATGTTATGATGTCATGATGTCATGGTAAAGTCACACCACAAGTATCCACAAAAGGCAAACATGGTAAAGGCACACAAGTCACACAAAAGAGCCCTTAGATTTCAGGCTAGCATGAGGCTTAGGTACTACCCTCTTTCTGTTTCAGTTGGTTTAGACCTGTCCTAAAAAATAGTAATCGGGTTCTAGGGGATCTCAATATCACTGACTACCCTCAATCGGTCATAATTCTAGTTTAGCAACCTTTTCTTGCGGCCAAAATCATCGCGAGAGTTTAGTCTCAATGAGTGTAGCATACTGCTACTGTTCTATGGCCAAGTTGGTCAATTTAAGGTTCTAAGGTAAGTTGGTGCTTAATGACTCCTTAGAAGACCCATATTCTCCTTGTTCCAACACAAGGGATATCGGTACAGACCAAGGTGCCACACCAACGTAGCTACTGCTTCATCTGTGTCGGTCTATGCTGGACAGATCCCTCACAGTTTATTTCTACTTACCTAAAGGGTATCCCCAGATCTGGGTTAGGATCTATAGAACACCGATAGAAGCCTATAAAATTAAAGCATACAAAGAACACAATTGAAAACACAAGTGATCTAATCCTAAGGTACACCTCACTTATAGAAAGTCCCCAGCAGAGTCGCCAGTTCTGTGATCGGTGGGAAGAGAAATGACTGTTTTGGAATGCTGGTTCGCGTTTTGCGTTTTTTTTGCAAAATGTCGCGGTAAGCAAGAGTCGCCACCGTATTTTATTTTATCCAACAAGGAAAGGACAAAAGCACAGAAAAATTCCTTTTTGAGATATTTCTCGGGTTCGGGAGGTAGATTATAGAAAGGGAAGGTGCTAGCACCCTTTCTATCCGTGGTTATCCACGGGCTCTTAGATACTTGCTCACTATGTTTTCAAATGTTTACTTTTCTTTGTGATTGTGTGCTTGAAAAGATTTTTTTTGTTTGAAGAGAGTGTGAGTGCGAAAAGTTTTGTTTTTATTTTCAAAGAGCAAGTACTTAAGAACATCTACCTACTCAAAAAGGAATTAAACTGTACAAGTGTCCTTTAGACAATGCTATCCCACTATTGAGGAGTAGGTAGCACCGTCATTGGAGTTTTCAGGTCAATTCAATTAAGGGACATGTGGTCACTAAAGCAATGTTAGGACGCCTTAGCGATAACCCTAATGTCTTAGATCATTTTTATCCGAGGCAACCGTTTCGAGGCAACTTATGATCTTTGGACAAGAGGGCGACCTCTAAAACTTCCTATACTCAATGACCACGTTCGAGGCAACCAAGTTAGGCGTACCCTAAGAGTGGCATGTGCGAGTGTATTGTTTTTCAGTTATATTATCTTTACATGTCATGGTGAGCTACCGTTGATTTTAAATTAAAGATTAATCTTGTCATGCATAGCCTATTATTCAAACTTCTAACAGTTAATGGTTGCGGAAATTAAATTGCGAAAAATAAATCTAAGCTATTACAAGGCGTCGGATATTTACATCGCCAAAAACAAACCCTTGAAAATTAAAATGCGAAAAGTTAATAAAAGCAATAGATAAATAAATCCTAAGTTAAAAAACTATTACATCCTTGGAGAAATTACAATATATGGATCAAAAATAATTCGTGCGCGAGAAAATTAAATCGAAGTGCTTTTAGGGTTTTGACCCTTTTTATTCAATAAAGCATATTTTTGTTATTTTTTGAACCTAAAAAATTAAGTCTAAATTAATAATTAAATTAAATGAAAATATTTTTGGTTTTTTATTGTAATTAAGGAAATAAAATTAGAAAGGTAAAAATATATCAAAACCCTAATTCTAAATCATTTTTTTATTTATTGCAAAATGTTATTATTAAACCTATTTAAACTAAATAAATTAATTAATGGTTTATTTACAAAAATAAATAAAATTAATGGAATTAAAAAAAAAAAAATTTGTTGTTTTCTGATTTTTATGAGAAAAATTATTAATTGATTAATTAACAATAATAATAAAACAAATTAAATAAAAGAAATATAGAAAAGAAAAAGAATAAACCAAAGGGGGTTTGGGCCTAGAAGGGAGGTTGATTCAGCAGAATTCCAGGCCCAGCACGTTGGCCCTTGTTGACTTTTCCGGTCTCCCATGCATGCATTGACTTGAATCCACAGTGGATCAATAATTCTGGCCTTTGGATCTAGCTTGAAGCCACTTGGCACATTGAGATCTGAGGACATATGGTAGTCCACGCTTGGAATGTTGCACCTGAGTACCTGAAGAAAAAACATAATAAAGTTTTGGGGGACCTGGGATTCGAACCCAGGTCCCATTGGACGATTCAACCAGCGCGCTACCAACTGAGCCATGATGTTAACCTGTTAGTGGAATAAGACACAAATAATATAAAACAAAACAACAATTATGCCTGCCAAAAAAAATAAAAATGCGCTAATATTTCAAATGGCCCAATCACGTTAAGACACATCTTCATCTTCTTCACAAAAACCTGGTTCGATTACCTGCGGATTTTTATCCGCAGGAAGATTCATAGGATCTCTCCAATATCCTCCCTAAGCCATATAAATGCAAACCAAGAGTGCCAATGCACTCGTCTCTCTCCCCTGAACTCGTCCATGGCCATTATTGGCCTTAATTTAACCTGTGTAAAGAACGCCCAAAAACAAGAACAAGAACCTTAGGTTCTGGATATGGGGTTAGAGACCACGAAAATAAAATCAAATAATGCAGAATCAATGGAAATTGAATGGTGAGTATGAATGTACAAGAAAATTGGCAAGAGAATGCAAGAAAAGGATTTCACGACACCATGTCCAGAGCCAAGTTCGTGGTGACTTACAGGGCGTTTCAGGCGATGAAAAGGTTTCCTTTTGATTGGTATAGCTCCACTGGATGTCAACGAAGAGCGTTATGTTTTTCTTTTGGTCTGAACACGCCTCTAAGGTTGTTTTCAATCTCACACTTTTTAAGCTTTTCTCTCAAAGTTGTATGGCCGTTTCTACAGTCTTCTATGCATGTTCTAGGTTTGTGAGGCTTTCTTGCATATAATGGAATGATTCTAGGTCAAAATATGGGCCAATATCCATGTGCATTGAAGAATTGGGATTTGATCTTGATCACCATAACCATGTTTCCAAATATAGGCAAAATCTGATTTTTTTATGCACAAAAAGCCAAGATACGAGTTTGATTAGGTGTTATATGATATATGCGAGCTGTACAAATCACAAAGATACCATTTCATTAATTTTTGGATTTTATTTGAATTAATATAGATTTAAAATGAATTAAATCAATAAAAAATAAATAAAATAGAAAAATAAATGTTTGGTCATGAAATTAAAGATGAGACACGTGTGTGGCATGACAAGACCAAATCAAGTGGAAAAAAGTGGGCCCTTTTGTCAAAAATTGGAGTTTTGAGGATAGTTGACTTTTGGTAATTTTGGAAAAATGCCCAACTTCAACAATGCATAACTTCTTCAATTTTGAACTTTTGGAGGTGTTCTTGGACTTTTTAGAAACCTTGAGATGTCCTCTAATAAAACATTTTTGTATCATCTCATTTTGATGTTCCATGCTAAAGTTATAAGCTTTGGAAAAAAGGTGTTTTTGTTGACTTTCAAAAATGACCTATAATGTCCAAATTTGTAACTTTTTGTGAGAGCATTTCTTGATCTTGGGGTGTGAAGATGGATTGTAGGAAATTGCATCCTATTCAAAATTAGCTTTGGATAGGTCATTTCTCATAAAGTATGAGAAAGTTATGCTTAGTCAAAGTTGAGTTGACTTTTCCTACAAAACCCTAATTTAGCAACTTTTGAATCTTGATGAATCTTGAGCAATCCTTGATGAATCATGATCAACCCTTGATCAAATGATGAATTATATTTCAAAATGAGAATGTTGACAAAAAATATTAAGGTTTGACTGTATTTGGGGCACAGTTGTCTTTTGCCCTAGCACAATCGATTTTTGGGCCTCTTGAGCAATTGACTGACCAAACTTCCTCTGCAAGGCTTGAAATTTGACATGGAGGAACTTAAGAACATATTAAGACATTGGGAAGAACTTGGGGCCATTTGGATATGAGGACCTTAGTGCAACACAAAACCCTAATTTTGACTTGACTGCCTTAGGAGGTGATTTGACTGTCCAACTCTTGAGCTAACTTGAGTCACTTGGAGGTTATTCTTGACATGTCTTGAGAAATATGGGAGGGAAAATTTTGGGGTACAACACCACCCGTAGGATCTTTTTAGACATAGTGTGTCCACTAGAATGGGTTCCAAAGTACCTTCATGTAAATCAGCCATAATCTTCTTCGTTTCATTCTTGTCTACACATCGAAGCAAAGTAGAATCGTGGTTGCGCTTGTAGAGGATTCCATTATTGAGAAAGAACTTGGCAGAGAATCTTCTTTGGAATTTCTTATCATTGAATGAAGCTCCTTCAGGATACTCTTGTGCTTTGAGATATCTTTTGACTTCATGGAACCAAGGTTTGTCCACTACTTCTTCAGTATCAATCTCGTGACAGTATGCTGGTTCATCCATTCTCTCAATAGTGATATGAGGAGCCTCATTAACCCACCTAACCTTGAACATGGATGACATAGTGGCTAGCGCGTCCGCTAGTTGATTTTCCTCTCGTGGAAAATGCTCAAAAGTAATTTCTTCAAAATGTGGAATCAGTGTCAACACATGTTCTTTATAAGGGATGAGATTAGGGTGTTTCGTGTCCCATCCTCCTTTGATCTGGCTGATTACCAAAGTCGAGTCTCTGAACACACTTAAGAACTTGATCCTTAAATCAATTGCAGCTTTAAGACCCATGATACATGCTTCATACTCAGCCATATTGTTGGTACAATTGAAACATAATCGGGCAGTGAAAGGAGTATGACAGCCTTCAGGAGAGATGATCATGGCACCGATGCTATTGCCAATTGCGTTGGAAGCTCCATCAAAAACCATAGTCCATCCAAATCCTTTCTCAGGTTCTTCATCCGGTCTAGGTTCTTCACAATCAGTTACTAACATGATGTTCTCCTCCGGGAACTCAAAATTCATAGATTGGTAATGATCCACAACCTGATGAACCAAATGATCAGCTAGTACACTTCCCTTGATTTCTTTCTGGGTTGTGTATTGAATTTCGTATTCGGTCAGGATCATTTGCCATCTCGCTATTCTTATGGAGAGAGCGGGCTACTCGAAGATGTACTTGATAGGATCCATTTTAGAGATCAACAAGGTAGTGTGAGTCAACATATATTGTCTTAGTCGGTGAGCAGCCCATGCCAAAGCGCAACAATTTTTCTCGAGCAGTGAGTATCTTGTTTGATAGTCGGTAAACTTTTTGCTAAGGTAGTATATTGCATGCTCTTTTCGACCAGACTTGTCATGCTGCCCCAGCACACACCCCGTTGAGTTCTCTAATACCGTTAAGTACATGATTAGAGGTCTTCCTTCAACTGGAGACATTAAAATTGGAGGCTCTTGAAGATATTCCTTGATTTTGTCAAAGGCATTCTGGAATTCATCATTCCACTTCACTGCTTGATCTTTCTTCAGTAGCTTGAAGATTAGCTCACAAGTAGAGGTCAGATGAGAAATGAACCTAGCAATGTAGTTTAGGCGTCCCAAGAATCCCCTAACCTCCTTCTCAGTGCGAGGAGTTGGAATTTCTTGTATAGATTTAACCTTTGTGGGTTCTACCTTAATACCTTTGCCGCTGACAACGAAGCCTAAGAGTTTACCAGATCTTACTCCAAAGGTGCACTTATTCGGGTTCAGCCTCAGTTTGTACTTCTCCAGCCTTTCAAATAGCTTATGCAGGTGATCAAGGTGCTCTTCTTCGATTTGAGACCTGGTTATCATATCATCGACATAGACCTCTATCTCGTGATGGATCATGTCATGAAACAGAGCTACCATGGCACGCTGATAGGTTGCCCCAACATTCTTCAACCCAAAGGGCATAACCTTGTAGCAGAAAGTGACCCACTATGTGACGAAGGTTGTCTTCTCCATGTCCTCAGGTGCCATTTTGATCTGATTATACCCTGAGAAGCCATCCATGAAGGACAATACCTTATGATGTGCAGTGTTGTCAACCATAACGTCAATGTGGGGAAGCGGAAAGTCATCCTTGGGGCTTGCCCTGTTCAAGTCTCTGTAATCCACACACATACGTACCTTACCGTCCTTCTTAGGTACCGGCACTACGTTAGCAACCCATTATGGATAGGAAGTAACATCTAAGAAACCGGTGTTGAATTGTTTCATGACTTCGACTTTGATCTTCTCTGACATTTCAGGGCGCATACGACAAACCTTCTGTTTTACTGGAGGACAATCCTCTTTTGTAGGCAGACGATGAACCACAATATCAGTGTCAAGTCCTGGCATGTCTTCGTATGACCAGGCAAAGATCTCCACATAATCATGTAACATTTGTATTTAACTCTCCTTGACATTATGCTCCAGATCGGCACCTATCTTGACTTCTTTCTTGTCCTCTTCGGTACCCAAGTTCATTGTTTCAACTGGCTCTTCATGGGGTTGTATTGCCCTTTCTTCCTGTTGTAACAGTCTGGCAAGTTCTCCTGGTATTTCACAATCTTCCTCACCTTCGTCCTCGGCTTGGTTGATTGGATTTTCAAAGTCATAACTGGAAATAGCATAACCTTATCAATGGGATCCAAATTAGATGTGGATTTTCAGTTTGATACGTGAGTGTGTGTAAGAGCACAAATGTATTGATAAAGTAAAAAGCAGAAAAGAAAGACAGATAGCGCAAAATTTGTATGCAAAAATGTCCAGTGCTTTATTAATGACATATGAGATTGAAAATGATAACCCTCACAAACAAACCATTATGCCTCGAGTAAGATACAAGGCCGTAGAGTTTATATTGTTTATTTATTACATATCCGAAAACAAGAAAGACAATTACTCCTGAATAAAAGTAATCGGCACATAATCTTTAGCCGTCCAATTACTGGGTCCACCATTGGTAGTAGGGAAGATCCAGTTGTCCATGTCACAGTCACGTTCACTGTCTTCTAAAGCATTGATCCCATAATTTCTTGTGCGTAGGGGAGGTCCTTCGGCACGAGCATGACGAACAGCCCTTTGAGCTCCTGAAGTAAAACCCAAACCAAACTTATCAGATTTGTATGGAATGTCAGGGAGTTGGCCCCAAATGGTACACCCACCTTCTTCAATTACTGCTTTAGCGTCCTTGAGAGAAGCCATCTTCAATGGAGGTCTGGTGATCTACGGAACACTGGTAATAGTCTTGGTTTCAGCCATGGTCTGAGGCACCTCTTCAAAGTTCTGACAAGGGGTCTCGATGAACTCTCCGTCCATTTCGACATACCTGAAAGAGTTCAGGTGGCTTACCATGTACTCCTCCTCACCATGTACTGTGACAATCTTTCCCTTCACTGGGTACTTCAACATCTGATGCAGAGTGGAAGTAACAGCTCCAGCCCCATGGATCCAAGGGCTTCCTAACAAACAGGAATAAGATGGTCGGATATCCATCATGTAGAAGGTGGAGGCAAAGGTTTGAGAACCAACTTTGATAGGGATGTCCACCTCCCCGTGTACCATTCTTTTCGAACCATTGAAAGCCCTCACCACAATGTTACTAGGCTTCAGAGTCAAACCTTCGCAATCTAATCTGTCAAGAGCCTTCTTGGGCAGAACATTCAGCGATGAACCGGTATCCACTAGAACATGGGACAAAGTAGTTCCCCTGCATTTGATGGAGACATGCAGCGCGTCATTGTGTTTTATTCCTCTGGGTGTCAAATCAGCATCAGAAAAACCCAGTCCATTATCAACGGTCAAACCAGTCACACAATCTTCGAATTGATCAGCGGAGGTTTCCTGTGGCACATGAGCTGTCTTGAGGAATTTTACCAAAGCCTTTGCATGGGCTTCGGAGCAAAATAGTAGGGCCAACATTGAGATCTTGGAAGGAGTCTGCCCCAGTTGTTAAACCACATTGTAGTTACTCTTTTTAATTATTTTTAAGATTTCTTCCATTTCCTTCTTAGAAACCTCAAGGATAGCTTCTGGATGCACCTTCGTCTGGACAGGCTCAACCAATATATCTTTGCCCTGAGTCTTGGCCGACTCAGTGACAGGGGTGGCAGCAGGGCTAGTAGTAGGATTTGTCATAGGAATACCGACAAGAGTAGCAGCAGGGACAATCACAGGAGTAGTAATGGGAGTATTAGCAGGAGCAGCTGCATGAATGATCACATGAGTAGTAACAGTTTTAGGAGGAGAGATCTCGGGAGAGAAAACTCTTCCGCTTCTTGTTATTTTACTGGTCCCAATGATATTGCCGATGTCAGGACCGTACCTTCAGTAACTTTGTCTTCAACAGCCAACAAGTCTTGCTTGACGCCATGGTAATAGACGTTAGCCCCATAATTTCAGGAAACAACTTTATCCGAGGAATATGGTATTGGCCCTGGCATGGTGATGATCAGGGGAGCAAACTTTGGAACATATGTAATCCTGACGGGTCTTTTGGAGGAGACCCTGGGAGGATTGGCGGAAATAGTTATAATAGAAACGTCTTTACATGAAACACTTGTGACTGGAGTCTTCTCAAATAAAATTTCTCTATCATCCATCAGGCGTTGAACACCTTCTTTCAACAAATGGAAACAAGTTGGTAGAGATAAACATAAGTGGCAACCTTCACCACAACCCGGAAATAAACCGGCTTGCAAAAGATTATTTTTAACAGTCATGAGAGGAGTAACGAGTTCCTCAACAGAAGCAACAAATATATCATTGTCAACAACATTAACACCATGGTCGTGCTTGGGCATGGGGGAAGTTATAACATTAGGAGTCTCTGGAGCATCGAATTCAATCTCCTTTTCCTCGATCAGATCCTGCACCTTGTTCTTCAAAGCCCAACAGTCATTTGTATCATGGCCTGGACTTTCAGAATGGTAGGTGTGATCGGTGGGAATGAGAACTAACTGTTTTGGAATGCTGGTTCGCGTTTGCGTTTGTTTTTGCAAAATGTCGCGGTAAGCAAGAGTCGCCACCGTCTTTTATTTTATCCAACAAGGAAAGGACAAAAGCACAGAAAAATTCCTTTTCGAGATGTTTCTCGGGTTCGGGAGGTAGATTATAGAAAGGGAAGGTGTTAGCACCCTTTCTATCCGTGGTTATCCACGGGCTCTTAGGTACTTGCTCACTATGTTTTCAAAAGTTTGCTTTCCTTTGTGTTTGTGGGTTTGAAAAGAGTTTTTGTTTTAAAAGGGGTGTAAGTGCGAAAAGTTTTGTTTTGTTTTTAAAAGGAGCAAGTACTTAAGAACATCTACCTACTCAAAAAGGAATTAGACTGTGCAAGTGTCCTTTAGACAATGTCATCCCACTATTGAGGAGTAGGTAGCATCATCGTTGGAGTTTTCGGGTCAATTCGATTTAAGGGACGTGTGGTCACTAAAGCAATGTTAGGACGCCTTAGTGGTAACCCTAATGTCTTAGATCATTTTATCCGAGGCAACCGTTTCGAGGCAACTTATGATCTTTGGAGAAGAGGGCGACCTCTAAAACATCCTATACTCAATGACCACGTTCGAGGCAACCAAGTGAGGTGTACCCTAAGAGTGGCATGTGCGAGTGTATTGTTTTTCAGTTACATTATCTTTGTATATTTATGTGTTCTAACGTTTGTTTTCAGATCTTATCATGCAATCCTAGTTAGCATACATCTAAACAGTTAATATATGTATAGGAATTTAAAGTGCGGGAATTGTAAATCCTACGCTATTACAAGTCTTCCGGGAGGGGGGATTATTTACATGTCCAAAATTGGGGGAATAAAGCAGTAAAGTGTAAAAGTCTTAGTTAAGCTATCACAAACCAGTAGGCAGTTACAATAAAATAAACGCGCGCGAATCTGAGAATAACCTCTAAAAATCCTAAGAATAAAATATTTTTGTTGTTTTATTTTATTTTGGGAAAATGATCTAAATCTTCTTAATTTTAGTTTTGAGAAAATGTTAAGATAATTAAATGATTAATTAACAAAGTTAATTTAATAGAAAAACTAGCCTAATGTTTTTGTGGTTTTTTTTTAATTGATTTTATGTTGATTAAAAAAAAGAAATAAAATAGTCAAAATAAAGATGAAATCGAAGGAACAGGAAGTAAATCAAGAAAGGTATAATTCTAGAGGCCTGGATCGAAAGAGGTGTGGGCTGTCTTTCGATCCAGTGAAGAGGCTTGATCGAAGGTGCATGAGGGGCTACACTTTGGGGGTGTTCGATCTGGATATGTCATCCTTCGATCTGGGAACCCTGGATCCAGTTTGAAGCTAAGCTGCTAAGCTTCGAAGCTCTGAACAAGATTCTAAAAAGATATTTTCTGCAAAACGAGACAAATGTTAAAGATCCAGGGGGGACTTTACCCCCCTGATTCGAATCTCCTCCCAATTCAAATCCTTCCTCAATTTGAATCTGCTGAATCTGGGTCTGGGTTTGTTTTATCCTGAGATTCGAAGGAGAAACTTAGATCGTGCCTAAGAAATGGCACGATCTCATCTTTGCGCTTTAGCTTACATGCAACATAATCAGTAATAACAAGAATACATATGCAATGTGTATTTAAATGTCATGAAGGTGCAATTTTGGTTTTGCAAACCCTTACCAATTAAAGATGTATGATCTGTGGCTCTGGGTGTGGAGATGTTTGTTGAATGGCTGCTTTGGCTTGGATTACTTATGAAAATGTTGATAACCTTTGGTGGGTTTGTGGGCAGCGTATCTCCAAATCCTCCTTTTTTTCTTTTTTTCTTTTTTCGTTCCCCATCCCCTCGGCACTGTATGCTTGCCCTTGTATTTATAGGAGTATGATGGTCTAGTAGCGGCAAGAGACAACCAATTAAACAGGCCTTTAAAGCCATGAGACAAGAATCAGACATATTAAAAGATTTCCTTTTTTGAAATATTCATGTCTCTTTGGAATCTTGAATGAACCTGGACACCTTTGATTTTTGAATGCCTTCAGGCCATGCTCTTCGATTGGTCTTGAGTTACCTCCTTCGAATGGACTTCTTATGTGCCCTTCGAATGGGCCTTCTGAATGCTTCTTCAACTGGACCTTTTGAATGTTCTTCGAATGACCCTTTGAATGCTTCTCCAAATGGACCTTTACATGTTCTTCGAATGAGTCATTTACATGTTCTTCGAATGAGCCTCTTGCCTGGTGTGCTGGCAAGTTGAGAGGCCTTTTCCTTTGTGAATCGAAACAAACTTGTAGCAGATTCTTGCCTCGTGAGTCGAAGGTAAGCCTGAAGTAGTTAATGTGTAGTCGAAGCATTGTGAAATTGACTTGATCGAAGGGGGTCCAGCGCTCAATCAAAGACTTGCAGACCAAAGCTTGATCGAAGGGTTCCAAACACCTAATCGAAGCTTACTAATCAAAGCCTGATCAAAGAGTGCCAAATGCCCAATTGAAGACTGGTGAGTCAAGCCTGTATCGAAGGATTTTGGATACCCAATCGAAGACTTTTCCCAGATGCCAATTGAAAGACACTTTGTTCATCTTCAAAAAACTTTATTTTCCTTAGGCAAGGGTTTGTGACCAACCATGTAAGGGAAGACCTTTGAAAACATGAGAGGGCAAATTTTGGGGTACAACAGTTGCCCCTGTTCAATTTTCTTAAACCTGAGGATATAGATTGGCTTTCGAGCCTTTCGAGATCCGAAGGTGGAAGATAATTGAATACTAGGGTGCCCAGAAATTTGAACTCGCATGGTGTAGTATCAGTATTGTGATGTCGGGAATGGGCTTAAAGATGCCATTTGGAGACGGTAGAGTCTTGCTGGAGATGGGCTTAAAGATGCCATCCAAGAATGTTTGTTGACCCACAATGCTGTAGGCCAAAAGAATGAGTATCGAAATGGTATTCGTGTCTGTAATGCCATTGAACTGTATCGGGGGACTGAGTTTGTATGAGCAAAATAATGGTGTCCGTGTCTGGAGCGTATCTGAACCGGATCTGAGAGTTGAATCTGGATGATTGTCAGAATTGCGTTTGCATCTAGAGCATATCTGAAATGTATTTGAATGAGTGATAGAATGACATCCGAATCTGGATCGTATCTGGACTATAATTTGAATGAGTGACAGAATGACATCTAAATCTGGATCGTATCTGGACTGTATTTTGAATGAGTGACAGAATGACATCTAAATCTGGATTGTATCTGGACTGTATTTTGAATGAGTGACAGAATGACATCCGAATCTGGATCGTATCTGGACTGTATTTTGAAAGAATCTAGAATAAGTATCAGAATGTTAGCCATATCTGGATCGCACCCGAACTGTCTCTAGAAGGAATCTGGAATAAGTATCAGAATGTCAGCCATATCTGGATTGCATCTGAACTGTCTCTAGAAGGGATCTGGAATAAGTATCAAAATGTCAGCCATATCTGGATCGCATCTGAACTGTCTCTAGAAGGAATCTGAAATAAGTATCAGAATGTCAGCCATATCTGGATCGCATCTGAATTGTCTCTAGAAGGAGTCTGGAATAAGTATCAGAATGTCAACCATATCTGGATCGCATCTGAACTGTCTCTAGAAGGAGTCTGGAATAAGTATCAGAATGTCAGCCATATCTGGATCGCATCTGAACTGTCTCTAGAAGGAGTCTGGAATAAGTATCAGAATGTCATCCATATCTGGATTGCATCTGAACTGTCTCTAGAAGGAATCTGGAATAAGTATCAGAATGTCAGCCATATCTGGATCGCATCTGAACTGTCTCTAGAAGGAATCTGGAATAAGTATCAGAATGTCAGCCATATCTGGATCGCATCTAAACTGTCTCTAGAAGGAATCTGGAATAAGTATCAGAATGTCAGCCGTATCTGGATCGCATCTGAACTGTCTCTAGAAGGAATCTGGAATGAGTATCAGAATGTCAGCCATATCTGGATCGCATCTGAATTGTCTCTAGAAGGAATCTGGAATAAGTATCAGAATGTCAGCCATATCTGGATCGCATCTGAACTGTCTCTAGAAGGAATCTGGAATAAGTATCAGAATGTCAGCTGTTGTACCCCAATTTTTGACCTAAGATCCCATTTTTATTTTTTGCATTTTTTCAAGATAAGTCAAGGTCACGAAATACGGTCGGTTTTAACGTCTCACCTTCGAGCTTTGACTATGCGAAGATTGTCAAGTGTTTTGAACATTTTTAGCATATGCATCACTAATTTCTAATCGCATACAAATGTGTATGTTCATGTTTTCTTTTGTGTCATGTGCAGAGACAGGTCTGAATCAAGAGCATCAGGTGTCGCGCCTCAATTAAGGTTTTGAGTCTCCCAAGCCAGAAGTACGGTTGATTGTGGATTCTCGAAGACTGATTCATCAAGGCACACCGTTGCACCCTTAATTTCGCCCCTAATTTTTCAGTCGCACATTCATACCATATTTTGTCATTTGGTCATGATCATTAGTAAATATCTTCATTCATCACATTTTGCATCATTAGACGTATTTAAGTTGATCAGAAAAAGTCAGTTTAAATCAAAGTTTGCATCGTCTTTCAGTTGTAAAATACCCGGCATTTTGCTTCATGCATTTTATCTCTTTACTCGTTTCTTGCATTGCTCCAAGTTGTTTATATGTCGATAATAAAAATATTTTGGTTTTATAGACAAACTGTTAAAAGCGATTCAACAATGTACGAAAAATTAGCGAGAAAAATATTTCAAGTCTTCACCTTTTACCGATCATTTTATGAATCTGCGCTTCGCGTAGATTATGACGGTATACTCGCTTTATTTTTCGGTACAGTTCGAAGTCTCGTTTTAATCTTAAACGTCTGTTTAGTCTGATATTTTTATTATTATTTTATTTTTGGTTTTTGACTTCTTGAATATTTTTTTCTTTAATCTTTGTGACATGTAGTTTATTTTAATGTGTTCATTTTATTTTATCGGATAAATTTTTGTCCGTTTTTTTTATCATTTTCGGTCATTTTTGAGTCTTTATTTTTTATTCATAAAATATTCAAAAAAATCATTTTAAATTGAGTTATTTTTTTTTATAATTTCAGGTTGTATTTTATTTTTGTCATTCAGGGACTTTTTGGTCACAAAAAAATATTAATTAGGCTTCGCTTAATTCTCATTGGTCGATAGCATAGTTTGCGGATTGAATTCTCATTGGTCGGAAGCATGGTTTGCGGATTGATAGAGATTGGATTTATATTGAACGGCTCGGATTTATTTTGAAATCATAATATTTCTAGTTTTTTTCTATTTAAAGACTTCATTTTTCTTTGCAAAGGGGGGAGACACATCACACAACAAGAAAAAGCAACTTACAGTAGCTAGCTCACTTTCTATTCATCTTTCCACTTTCTATTCCTCTCACATCACAAAACAACAACGAAAACAACACAGTAAATAATCTCACAACACCTCTCTTCTACTTCTACATCTAATTACTTTGTTCTTTCTCTCATTACAAAACCAAAATGGCATCTCTTATGTTCTTCACACTTTTTCTTACAATTTTTGTACTTCACTTTACTTTAACAACACCACCACCGAAAACACCATTGAAAGCTCCAGATTTTGTCTCACGTCATCAACCCACCTGCTCATACCGGTACAACACCATCATCATTCCGCCTAGCCTCCGTCTCAACACCAACCTTACCCATCACCGTAAACCTTCTGTTCTTGCTGTCCGAATTCCGCTTTCAACACAACCCACCACAACAACAATGTTCACCCATAAATCATCACCAGCCGCCGGAATCGCCAACCAGCGGCCATTAATCTCCTCATCATTCCGCCCATCCACTATTCATCCTCGTTCCCCTTCAATCATCACCGGAACCACTCACAATCGTCTCCCGTTCTCACCGTCAAATTCCCCATGTTCCCTCCGTCTAACCGTAACAGCCACCCAGCTTCAAGTCCTCCTTACATCTCCGTCTCCGCTAGCTTGCTATCATCGACCAACCATTCTCCATCGTTTCTCAACCAATCGGTCATTCCGCTTCCGCCATGCCGACCATGAACTGGAACAACAAGCTGAACAGTACGCTGTACTGACGTACACCAACATCAGATGGTCTGAAAACCTCATCATCCACCATGTCCGACGAAAAGCACCCACACAAAGAAGAACAAGTATTTTCCTAGATTTAGTTGTTTTAGAATCGATTACGGTGATGCAGTGCTGAGAATTGGAAATATGCTGCTAAACAGTTTCTGAAAAAGTACCCCTCTGATGCTATTATACATTGCAGTGAAAGTAATTCTTCAAAGTTGCTATGGTACATTATTTTTATTGTCCTTTTAAAATATAAGACCAATACCATGTTATTATATTGTCTTTAATTATCTTGCTGTCTTCAATTTTTATCTGGGTATTTTTCTTTTCATTTGATTTAGTTGTCAAGAATGGACATGTAGATTTTATGTATTTCTCTTTTCATTTAGTTGTCAAAAAAAAAATATAAACAAAATAGTAGTAAATTTTAGTTTAGTTTTAGTTTAGTTTTAGTTTAGTTTTAGTTTAGTTTTAGTTTAGTTTTAGTTTAGTGATTTTAGAATTTCATTTGACTTTTATTTAGTTAACTTTAGAATTTTTATTTAATTTAGAATTAGTTTAATAAATTTATAATTTTTATTTGATTTAGAATTAGTTTAATTTTAGTTTTAGTTTAGTAACTTTAGAATTTCATTTGACTTTTATTTATTTAACTTTAGAATTTTTATTTAATTTAGAATTAGTTTAATAAATTTATAATTTTTATTTGATTTAGAATTAGTTTAATAAGTTTATAATTTTTATTTAGTTTAATAACTTTAGAGTTTTTTTATTTGATTTAAATTTAGTTTAGTAGTTTTAGAATTTTATTCGATTTAGATTTAGTTTAGCAACTTTGGAATTTTCGTTTGTTTTAGATTTAATTTAGTAACCTTAGGATTTTAATTTAATCTAGATTTAACTTACTAAATTTTAAAACTTTAGTTTAGTTTAGATCAAATTCAATAATACTAGATTTTTTATAACCTTAGAATTTGTAATTAGTTTAGAGTTATTTTAGTAATTAATTTTTAGTTTAGTTCGAATAACCTCTTTAGATAATTAGTTATATTCCTTTTATTTGTATATTTCTGTCATTTCAATTTCTTGGTGCCTCTTGATCATTAATTTGTTTTTTGTCAGATTTATTTTCTTGTGAACTTCTGAATGTTTATACTTTGATGTTCATTTTATTTTGCTAACTCCAAGGGAAAGAATTAAATTTGTTGACTTCATGTCATCGAACATATCTCATACGATTGCGCGAACACCTTCATCCATTTTTTTGCTTATTTACTATTTTCCCAAACTTAAGATAACTTTCCCAAAAGATTCAATTTTAAACTCACACCTTTTAAGTCAAAACTTCGACACTAGGTCGTCGCACCTTCAAAATCTCTCCAACACTGATTTTTAGTCAAACGAACCATTTTAATCAAACAAACAATTTTAAACCAAAAACAGATATTTCAAAAGGTTCCTGCGGAGTACCGCAGATGCATTGGGTGCTAATACCTTCCCATTGTATAACCAACCCCCGAACTCTCGATCTCTTTCAAAAACGCATTGTATTTTTTATTACTTTTAAGTATTGTTTTACATTGCATATTTTAGGGTTTTATTTCGCTCTTTTCCCTTTTCCCTTGGAAACAATAAAGCGCGGTGGCGACTCTTGCTTTTGCGACTCAAGTTAATTAATAGCTTGATCTCCGATTTTCACCGCTACAGAATTGGCGACTCTGCTGGGGAAAGATTGACCTCTTGCTGGTCCATCCCTAAGTGGGTTAAGCCTAATTTGTTTTATCTGTTTTATCATTATTTGATTGTTTGATTATATGTATATATTATGATTATTTGGGTGTTGATAATATTTACAAAGGATAAGTCCTATACCCGGACTAAGTTACACTTAAGAATAGGACGGGCGGTATAGTCATGTTAACTTTGAGGGAGTAATCCCGAAGAAGGAGGCATGAGATCCCCCACTCAGTGGAAGGCCCTTTTGAACGTAATATTTGTTTACCGAGTAATCGGGAAGACATTATTATTTTCGACCTGGGAGCCAGAGAAGCTGGGAACTGTAGAACCCTAACCCATCTTGGCCTTTTAGGTGTAGCGCGGAGATTATAACGGAGTAATCCGGAAGTAATTGTTACGCAATGCTATGCTCGGATGAGTTTCTCTTGAGAATATTGCTGATTATTGAGTAATCAAGACGTTGGTAATATCCGAAGGAGGAATGTAGACTCCGGGAACTCTTAGAACCTTGTTCTGCAGGTGTGATTAAACTGTTAGTACATACCTTGGGGGTGTTCCTTACCTTGACTCCATGCTCGTGGCGTTGAACCTTTCGACTTTATTTGTGACCTTGCTTGTGGTTGTTACATAGCCATGCATTCATGCATCCATAAAACCCTTTTCACTTGACTTTGAAGGAATTTGGAGGTCTTTCTTTGTAAACATCACAAGTTTCGTCAAACTCAATGGATCTTGGATGTTGATAGGGCGAAAACCCTAATCCACCAAAATGGATGATTGATCTTGATGATAACTGGATCAATGTTTGGAGCCAATTTAAAATTCATCTTCTATCTTCATACTTTGATGTTTACAACTTAATATCTTGAGTTTCTTGAAAATCAAATAAAAACTCTCTTTTGCATATCATACATCGTTCTACATTTTGTTTGTTTCACTTTCAAAGGTCTTTTTCCGAGTCGTATTTTTCCTTTGGTCTCACCAGTACAACACTCGCGCTAAGAAAACAATGGAGAATATCAAGCAAGAGGTTTCTGAACTCCGCAGAGAGATGACTATTTTGAAAGCTAGTATGGAGCACTTGACTGGTTTGGTTGGAATTCTGGTTGCTGCCCAAGTCAATCCTTCTAGGAGGGAGGAAGCGATGATAAAAGTATTCACTGAAACTTTAAAATCATTCTCTCATGAGAAGGTGATGGTTAATGACTTTCCTGACAAGGAGAATGTGGGAGTGCGTCTAGAAGAAGATGTTGGGAAGGGATGTTCATATGAAGATGGTAGCTCAGCTAATGGTGTGAAGAAGTTTGATAATATTTTTTCCAAGAAGAGAACCAGAGGAAGAAATAATCATTGTCGGAATCGTCATGTTTCTCCTATTCATCAACAGAATCAGCAAGTTCCTAATCAGAGGAAAACCCAGTTTGATCCAATTCCAATTACCTATACAGAGTTGTTCCCTATCCTGATGCAGAGGAATTTGGTTCAGACCCGACTTCCACCGAAGGTTCCCGAGAAGATACATTGGTACTACAAAGCTGATTTGACTTGTACCTTTCATCAAGGTGTTCCTGGGCATGACTTAGAGGGTTGCTTTGCTTTGAAGATTGAGGTTCAGAAGTTGGTCAGAAGAGGTATCTTGTCATTCAAGGACGTTGGTTTTGAAGTTCAAATCAAGCACATGCCAAAGAGTAAACACGATTGACGGTCACTTTGAGTTTTGAAGGATGGTTTCGGTGATTCAAGTCCAGATGGAAAGCCTTCCCCGATCATTAACTTATTTCTGCTTTTTGTAATTTTTCTTGTTTATCAAAACATTGTTTGCATGTAAGAACTTGTTTGCATCTGTATGATTATCTTAATACAATGAGTATGTTTGTCTTGAAGAAATTCATTCGTTTCACTCATATTTGTTTTCAAATTTTAAATTTCTTTTGGCACTATGATACCAAATTGTTGCTCATTCTCTTGCCTAGGCAGAGATTGAAGGGAGGATGATGATCTAAAGAACACAAAATCTCTGTTTGTTTGCTTTTGGATAAAATCTTGCTGATGATGTACAGGCATTGTTTCAAATCCCTAAACACCGGAGATATAAGGAAGATAATCCCTTGCTAACCCCTTTTGAGCCTTGAAGTAGAAGTTTCTTTTCTATACAAAAAACCTTGAATTTTAACCTGGGGCAGGGTAGTTTTTAGTTAGTCTGACTGAGTGTTCGAAATTCATAAGGAAGATGTTTTTTGAAGAGAAACTACGAGGGCTATCTTTCATGTATAATGAAGCCAGAAGATGTGGAACCACAATGTTATCCCTCATTCATCAAGAAACGAGGCAATCACAATCCTCTCAATAAGAAAATACAAGCTAATGTCACACATTTTGTTCAAAAAGTCAAAAATCGAGAAAAAAGAAAAAGCCTGCTAAGTCAAGAAACATGAAAACGTGTGACTTAGGCAAAATTAAGGCATCCCGCTGGACTATCAATTCAAAAGAATTAGTTCAGGCAAAAGTTAGGGAAAATAAAAATTGCAAAGAAATGGACTGCAAAGAAAAGTCCTCAGCAAAGAACAAATTGGTGACTACAAACACGAAGACATGAGGGTGGTTTCTACTCCGAAAGCCTCGTCGTTTCCTTGACAGTCACAAAATCCTTTTGAGAGATGAACACTCACGCTGAATTAACTGAACATAGGGTTGGAGAACATCATGAAGAATGGGTGGGCACCAAATATTTTGAGCCTTAAAATCTTTTTTTCTAAAAACCCTGAACCAGACCACGTTACAACCTTCAAAAGTCCTAATTGAAGCAATGTTATTTTGAAAGCATACTTCAATGAGATAGTGTTCCTGACTCCCATGAATGTTCTAAATAGTTATGTTGGTATCCTTTGTTCTTCCTATACAAAAATAAATGGTGCTTTAACTCGCAAAATTTGTGCGATATCTTTCAAAATCTTCAAGACTTACATAACTGTTGCATTAGAATTTTCATTCTCATTGTAAACTTTTTCTAACTGCAAAACATTTGTTTGATATCAAGGAAGCTCACATAAGCACCAGTGATGAGTTTATTCTTTTAAGGCCTGAAACTATGTTGAGTAATTGGCGGATCACGTCAAAAAAAAATCGTATCCATGGGCATGTCACCTGAAGACCATAAGCACGAACATGTTGCTTCTCCTAATTAATGCTTTCCCAACTTGTTTACTCTTTTGGGGCAAAATTTGAAGACTTTGTTGTGCCAACTACAGTTAATCCGGGGCAATCACATCGAGATTTATTGAATCTCTCTAAGAGTTTGAAGACACCAGAGCATGGTGAATGCCAGGTCTTTTGTAAAATCCTCTTGAGACGATTTCTCCTCATCAACCATATAGCTCGGGGCATTTTAGAGGTGAAGCTATTCGCAAGAATCGTCGTGCATCACGCAGCTTATCAGCAGTAAACTTGGGGCATCCAAAATTAATCCCAGGGGCAATCCAGATTTGCCAAGATATGTTTTTCATACATTATCAGAGGGTGGTGTTCCCAGTATCTCCAGCTAAACAAGACTTCTTTCCAGCTGAAACTTTGTTTGTGTTGTTATCCTTTCAATGGATTGTTTGCAATAGAAGACTGGACTTTGGGTTTTCTACCTGAAAATATCTTCCTCTCCAGAGATATTTAAGCCTTGTAAAAGGACCTTGCTCCAATGATGGCCTGTGTTTTATCTCCAGTAATGTTCCCATCCTGTTGAGATTAGCCGAGTGTTGGGTTGTGCTATGATGTCTTATCATCTCCAGTTTATCTTGTCTATTTGTTTTGTCAGCACATACATGGCATTCATTTATTCATTCACACTTGCATCATGCACGCACAGTTGTATTTGTTGATGTCATTGAGTCCGTACACCTTGGTTATGTCTATTCAAATAGCGTATTTGATCTTTCCAAGTAGAGTGACAACTTAAGCAGAAAGTGCGCATCTTTTCTAATTCCCCATTGAGTTAACTCTCGTGGAAGAATCTTGCTTTAGCTTTCCTTTTCCATCTCTGGATAGGATAAATCCCCATTTGAGTTGTTTCCTCATTGGGTGGAGTCTTGTTTGACTAGTTTTCTCTCCAGTTTACTCCTGGATTGAGCTCTGTCTCTTGTGAACGATACCCTGTGGATCTCTCTAGGCTGTGAAACCTGGATGGAGAGTGCATTTATTTTGCAACGTAAATACTTAGTCTCCTCAAGAAGGATTTATTCATTGGTTCCCCATTGAAGATGAACTTTATTCCCCAGCAGTGTTATCACAACCTTCTTCTGGAATATCGACATGACAACAAGCGACTGACTCTTTATTTGAGCAGTTTGATTATTTCTGATTTCTTTATGACAAATGGCGGTCTCTTCATGAGCAGTTTGTCCATCCCTGATGAAATTATTGGCTCTCACCTCCAACAATATCTTCATGATATTTTATGGGTATCTTTTTGGGAAATAGCAAGCGGCAGTCTCTTCATGAGGCAACTTGTGTGTTATGGATACTCTTGACAAACAGCAAGCGGCAGTCTCTTCATGATCAACTTGTATGTTATTGTCACCTCTGAAAACATCAAGCGGCGGTCTCTTCATGAGCAACTTGTATGTTATTGTCATCTCTGAAAACAACAAGCGGCAGTTTCTTCATGAGACAACTTGTGTGTTATTGACACCTTTGAAAACAACAAGCGGCAGTTTCTTCATGAGACAACTTGTGTGTTATTGATACCTTGAAAAGACAACAAGCGGCAGTTTCTTCATGAGACAACTTGTGTGTTATTGACACCTTTGAAAACAACAAGCGGCAGTTTCTTCATGAGACAACTTGTGTGTTATTGATACCTTGAAAAGACAACAAGCGGCAGTTTCTTCATGAGACAACTTGTGTGTTATTGATACCTTGAAAAGACAACAAGCGGCAGTTTCTTCATGAGACAACTTGTGTGTTATTGATACCTTGAAAAGACAACAAGCGGCAGTTTCTTCATGAGACAACTTGTGTGTTATTGACACCTTTGAAAACAACAAGCGGCAGTTTCTTCATGAGACAACTTGTGTGTTATTGATACCTTGAAAAGACAACAAGCGGCAGTTTCTTCATGAGACAACTTGTGTGTTATTGACACCTTTGAAAACAACAAGCGGCAGTTTCTTCATGAGACAACTTGTGTGTTATTGATACCTTGAAAAGACAACAAGCGGCAGTTTCTTCATGAGACAACTTGTGTGTTATTGATACCTTGAAAAGACAACAAGCGGCAGTTTCTTCATGAGACAACTTGTGTGTTATTGATACCTTGAAAAGACAACAAGCGGCAGTTTCTTCATGAGACAACTTGTGTGTTATTGATACCTTGAAAAGACAACAAGCGGCAGTTTCTTCATGAGACAACTTGTGTGTTATTGATACCTTGAAAAGACAACAAGCGACAGTTTCTTCATGAGACAACTTGTGTGTTATTGATACCTTGAAGAAAACAACAAGCGGCGGTCTCTTCATGAGCAACTTGTGTGTTATTGGTAATTTTGAAAAGAAACGGCAAGCGGCAGTCTCTTCATGGACAACTTGTATGTTATCAACACTTTTAAAAAACAGCAAGCGGCGGTCTCTTCATGGACAACTTGTATGTTATCAACACTTTTTGAAAACGGCAAGTGGCAGCTTCTTTATATGAGCAGCTTGTGGATTATTGGCAACAAGTGGCAGCTTCTTCATGAGCAGCTTGTACGTTAGTATTTTTGGAAGACAGCAAGTGGCAGCTTCTTTATGAGCAGCTTGTGGGTTATTGGCAACAAGTGGCAGACTCTTCATGAGCAGCTGGTGTGCTTTGATATTCTTTAAAGACGACAAGTGGCGAACTCTTCATGAGCAGCTTGTATGCTTTAATATTCTTTGAAGACAGCAAGTGGCGGTCTCTTCATGAGCAGCTTGTATGTTATTGACACCTTTGAAAGGAAGCAAGTGGCGGCCTCTTTATTTGAGCAGCTTGTGTATCCCCAACAATAAGGTCTACTCAGCAAACGGCCTCTTTTCGGAAAAGTCCCTTGGGGAAGTTTGTATTTTATCCTTTTCAAGCGATATCTTAGTTAAAGAAGAAATATGTTACCGTTCTTGATAAAATTCAGAAGTCAGAGATGTTTATCTCCAGCCACAGTGCTGATGTTAATCACTTTCCAGTCTCAGTACTGATGTCCATCATTTTCTTTTCCAGCCACAGTGCTGATGTCAATCATTTTGTTTTCCAGCCACAGTGCTGATGTCAATCATTTTGTTTTCCAGCCACAGTGCTGATGTCAATCATTTTGTCTTCCAGCCACAGTGCTGATGTCGATCATTTTGTTTTCCAGCCACAGTACTGATGTCAATCATATGCTTTTCCAGTCTCAGTGCTGATGTAAATCATTTCTTTTTCCAGTCTTCATACTGATGTAAATCATCTCTTTTCCAGTCTCAACACTGATGTAAATCATTCAAGAGTCTCTCATTTGAAGTCTATGACTTTGTTTCCCCAGTGATGTTATAATCTGTTCCCCTGTAGGATTACTGTATAATGTGCTTGGTTTCTCCAGCATAGTCTGTCTCGTATGGCGTCATTCTCCATAAAATTCAAACCATCACATTCATATCATATCGTAAACATAATCACGGTATCTTAAGGCCAAAAATTGTGTATTCTATATTTAAGTCCCTTCAATCTCGTCGAAATGAAGATCCCAATCTTCATATCTCCAGATAGAAGAAACTTAAATAGGGGCAGCTGTTGTACCCCAATTTTTGACCTAAGATCCCATTTTTATTTTTTGCATTTTTTCAAGATAAGTCAAGGTCACGAAATACGGTCGGTTTTAACGTCTCACCTTCGAGCTTTGACTATGCGAAGATTGTCAAGTGTTTTGAACATTTTTAGCATATGCATCACTAATTTCTAATCGCATACAAATGTGTATGTTCATGTTTTCTTTTGTGTCATGTGCAGAGACAGGTCTGAATCAAGAGCATCAGGTGTCGCGCCTCAATTAAGGTTTTGAGTCTCCCAAGCCAGAAGTACGGTTGATTGTGGATTCTCGAAGACTGATTCATCAAGGCACACCGTTGCACCCTTAATTTCGCCCCTAATTTTTCAGTCGCACATTCATACCATATTTTGTCATTTGGTCATGATCATTAGTAAATATCTTCATTCATCACATTTTGCATCATTAGACGTATTTAAGTTGATCAGAAAAAGTCAGTTTAAATCAAAGTTTGCATCGTCTTTCAGTTGTAAAATACCCGGCATTTTGCTTCATGCATTTTATCTCTTTACTCGTTTCTTGCATTGCTCCAAGTTGTTTATATGTCGATAATAAAAATATTTTGGTTTTATAGACAAACTGTTAAAAGCGATTCAACAATGTACGAAAAATTAGCGAGAAAAATATTTCAAGTCTTCACCTTTTACCGATCATTTTATGAATCTGCGCTTCGCGTAGATTATGACGGTATACTCGCTTTATTTTTCGGTACAGTTCGAAGTCTCGTTTTAATCTTAAACGTCTGTTTAGTCTGATATTTTTATTATTATTTTATTTTTGGTTTTTGACTTCTTGAATATTTTTTTCTTTAATCTTTGTGACATGTAGTTTATTTTAATGTGTTCATTTTATTTTATCGGATAAATTTTTGTCCGTTTTTTTATCATTTTCGGTCATTTTTGAGTCTTTATTTTTTATTCATAAAATATTCAAAAAAATCATTTTAAATTGAGTTATTTTTTTTTATAATTTCAGGTTGTATTTTATTTTTGTCATTCAGGGACTTTTTGGTCACAAAAAAATATTAATTAGGCTTCGCTTAATTCTCATTGGTCGATAGCATAGTTTGCGGATTGAATTCTCATTGGTCGGAAGCATGGTTTGCGGATTGATAGAGATTGGATTTATATTGAACGGCTCGGATTTATTTTGAAATCATAATATTTCTAGTTTTTTTCTATTTAAAGACTTCATTTTTCTTTGCAAAGGGGGGAGACACATCACACAACAAGAAAAAGCAACTTACAGTAGCTAGCTCACTTTCTATTCATCTTTCCACTTTCTATTCCTCTCACATCACAAAACAACAACGAAAACAACACAGTAAATAATCTCACAACACCTCTCTTCTACTTCTACATCTAATTACTTTGTTCTTTCTCTCATTACAAAACCAAAATGGCATCTCTTATGTTCTTCACACTTTTTCTTACAATTTTTGTACTTCACTTTACTTTAACAACACCACCACCGAAAACACCATTGAAAGCTCCAGATTTTGTCTCACGTCATCAACCCACCTGCTCATACCGGTACAACACCATCATCATTCCGCCTAGCCTCCGTCTCAACACCAACCTTACCCATCACCGTAAACCTTCTGTTCTTGCTGTCCGAATTCCGCTTTCAACACAACCCACCACAACAACAATGTTCACCCATAAATCATCACCAGCCGCCGGAATCGCCAACCAGCGGCCATTAATCTCCTCATCATTCCGCCCATCCACTATTCATCCTCGTTCCCCTTCAATCATCACCGGAACCACTCACAATCGTCTCCCGTTCTCACCGTCAAATTCCCCATGTTCCCTCCGTCTAACCGTAACAGCCACCCAGCTTCAAGTCCTCCTTACATCTCCGTCTCCGCTAGCTTGCTATCATCGACCAACCATTCTCCATCGTTTCTCAACCAATCGGTCATTCCGCTTCCGCCATGCCGACCATGAACTGGAACAACAAGCTGAACAGTACGTTGTACTGACGTACACCAACATCAGATGGTCTGAAAACCTCATCATCCACCATGTCCGACGAAAAGCACCCACACAAAGAAGAACAAGTATTTTCCTAGATTTAGTTGTTTTAGAATCGATTACGGTGATGCAGTGCTGAGAATTGGAAATATGCTGCTAAACAGTTTCTGAAAAAGTACCCCTCTGATGCTATTATACATTGCAGTGAAAGTAATTCTTCAAAGTTGCTATGGTACATTATTTTTATTGTCCTTTTAAAATATAAGACCAATACCATGTTATTATATTGTCTTTAATTATCTTGCTGTCTTCAATTTTTATCTGGGTATTTTTCTTTTCATTTGATTTAGTTGTCAAGAATGGACATGTAGATTTTATGTATTTCTCTTTTCATTTAGTTGTCAAAAAAAAAAATATAAACAAAATAGTAGTAAATTTTAGTTTAGTTTTAGTTTAGTTTTAGTTTAGTTTTAGTTTAGTTTTAGTTTAGTTTTAGTTTAGTGATTTTAGAATTTCATTTGACTTTTATTTAGTTAACTTTAGAATTTTTATTTAATTTAGAATTAGTTTAATAAATTTATAATTTTTATTTGATTTAGAATTAGTTTAATTTTAGTTTTAGTTTAGTAACTTTAGAATTTCATTTGACTTTTATTTATTTAACTTTAGAATTTTTATTTAATTTAGAATTAGTTTAATAAATTTATAATTTTTATTTGATTTAGAATTAGTTTAATAAGTTTATAATTTTTATTTAGTTTAATAACTTTAGAGTTTTTTTATTTGATTTAAATTTAGTTTAGTAGTTTTAGAATTTTATTCGATTTAGATTTAGTTTAGCAACTTTGGAATTTTCGTTTGTTTTAGATTTAATTTAGTAACCTTAGGATTTTAATTTAATCTAGATTTAACTTACTAAATTTTAAAACTTTAGTTTAGTTTAGATCAAATTCAATAATACTAGATTTTTTATAACCTTAGAATTTGTAATTAGTTTAGAGTTATTTTAGTAATTAATTTTTAGTTTAGTTCGAATAACCTCTTTAGATAATTAGTTATATTCCTTTTATTTGTATATTTCTGTCATTTCAATTTCTTGGTGCCTCTTGATCATTAATTTGTTTTTTGTCAGATTTATTTTCTTGTGAACTTCTGAATGTTTATACTTTGATGTTCATTTTATTTTGCTAACTCCAAGGGAAAGAATTAAATTTGTTGACTTCATGTCATCGAACATATCTCATACGATTGCGCGAACACCTTCATCCATTTTTTTGCTTATTTACTATTTTCCCAAACTTAAGATAACTTTCCCAAAAGATTCAATTTTAAACTCACACCTTTTAAGTCAAAACTTCGACACTAGGTCGTCGCACCTTCAAAATCTCTCCAACACTGATTTTTAGTCAAACGAACCATTTTAATCAAACAAACAATTTTAAACCAAAAACAGATATTTCAAAAGGTTCCTGCGGAGTACCGCAGATGCATTGGGTGCTAATACCTTCCCATTGTATAACCAACCCCCGAACTCTCGATCTCTTTCAAAAACGCATTGTATTTTTTATTACTTTTAAGTATTGTTTTACATTGCATATTTTAGGGTTTTATTTCGCTCTTTTCCCTTTTCCCTTGGAAACAATAAAGCGCGGTGGCGACTCTTGCTTTTGCGAGTCAAGTTAATTAATAGCTTGATCTCCGATTTTCACCGCTACATCAGCCATATCTGGATCGCATCTGAACTGTCTCTAGAAGGGATCTCAGAAGATGATGATATTTGCCTGTTGATTAATATTTCCTGAAAAGGTAAAGAGTTAGTTGTATGCAATGTCATGATGTATGCATTGTGTAATGATGTTCTCAAAATAAAATGAGATTTGTGTCATATGTATTTTGTATGCATATGTTATGAATGTTGTTGAAGTGTAATTTTGTCTTGGACTTTGCTCAAAATGTTTCCACCGGGGATCCCTGCTTTGTTGTTTGAGGAGAACTCCACTGGGGGATATTGAAAACTCTGTGGAGAGTATGTTTATTTCTGCTTGGGAAAAGAGTTTAGGAGTCTTAGTCGTTCGTTGCTCTACTGGGGAGTCAAAGTTGAACTGATATCTGGTCGGGCCCAGGTTTCGCGGTAACTTGCTGGGGATTGTAGAGTAGTCTATTGGGGAAGAGGAGTTATGGTCCTTTGATTTGTAGTAGTCAGAGAGGCAAACTCAAGCTGGGGAATCCTGGTGTTGTTGGGGAAATAAACCCTGTCGTCAGTCCGCTAGAGAGGTGATATCTTTGTTGGGGGAAGTCCTCGAGGATTCTTGAGGTTGATTCAGCTGGGGAAAGGTATTCAGAGATTAAACCCTTGCTGGGGGTCATCCTATGAGAAGGATTTTAGGGAGATTTGTCATTTCCCCTAGTAGCAAGTATTTGTGACATTTCCAGAAAATGTTTAATTGTACGTAACCCTTCACTGAAATTGATGTTCAATGCCCCAAGTGACGGAGATGGAGACTTGCCCCTGGTTACTCTGCAGTTCTTCAGAGATTTCTTGAAATCGTGACTGGACTGCCCCAGGTGTGCTGGACAGTGACATGTCAAGTTCCCCTGTTGATAGGAGATTCGTCAATGGAAGTGTCATCCTTCTTGAATTGATTTTGTTCACTGAGAGAGCTTTTGTTCACTGGATATTCATTGTGTGAATTTCTCCGCTGTTAAACAAATAGCCATATGCAAACAATGATATTCAAGTAATCCAAAGTTTATGTTTGTCTTGAAGTTTTTTTTTGAAAATGCGTTTTAGCGAGTAAAGAAATTTTGCTAAGAAAATTCAAACTCAGGATTTAGAGCAAAGCCTTACAGGAGTCAGGATACCTTTTGTAACAGTATGCTTTTGAACTAACCCATGCTTCAATTAGGACTTTTGAAGGGTTGTAACATGGCTTGGTTCACGGTTTAAGAAGCAAAGGATAAAGCCTCAAAGTATATTTGTACCCACCCGCTCTTCGTGATGTTCTTCAATCCTAAACTCAGTTAATTGTGCATTTGAACTCCTAATGAGTCTGGAACGACGTTTTTGGTGATGGTTCACACAAGTTGAATTTGTTGGAAGGAAGTCATTTTTGCAACATTTTTCATGTTGTTGAGGATTTGTAGCGACCTCGTTCTTTTGATTTGTTATCCCTAACTTTTGCCTGATTGTTCCTGTTTTCGAGATTACAGTCAGCGGGATGCCCCAGCTTTCTTAAGCCTCCTTTATAGGTTTTGGCTCAGTGGGCTTTTATTTCGAAAGGTAATGACTGTCTGTGAGATAAGGAACCACCACTGTCTTTTGATTCCAGAGGAATGCTTTTGATGTCGTTCGTTGTATTATGAACTGAGAGTTTTGCAACTTCAATGCGCATCTTTTGAATTAACTGAGAGACTACCATGCCCCAGGTTTAAATTAAAGGTTTCAATTTGTGTTTAAAACAGAAAACTCCTACTTCTTTGGCTCGAAGGGGTTGACTAGGGATTATCTTCCTTATAACTCCAGTGTTTAGGATTTGAAAGAAACGCCTGTACATCATCAGCAAGGTCTGTCCAAAAGCATACTGGATGAGATTATGGCATTGTTTCGTCATCCTCCCTCTAAAGGCTTGTAACTTTTAGCAAGAGTTGAATGTCATAAAGTGAGTAAAAAGCATAGTTTAAATGTAATGAAAATGATTGGATCAAATCAAGACAAACATATGCAATGCATTAATGAAACAAAGTTTGGCATTAATAGATAATTGTTTGTATAACAAAGAGATTACAACTTGAAAATTCAAATGAACAAAAGCTTTCAATGATTCTTCATAGGAGCAGTGATTATGTTTGGAGTCTCTGGAGGGTCAAACTTGATCTCCTTGGCATCAATCATGTCTTGGACCTTGTTCTTCAGAGCCAACAATCTTTTGTGTCATGTCCCAGACTGTCAGAGTGGTATGCACACCTTGCATCAGGATTGTACCTTGGGGAGGCTATGTTGGGATTCTTAGGAGGGTCCCTTAACGTCACCAGATTCAATATCAACAGGTGTTGTAAAGCCTGAGACATCGACATGTTGAGCTTGGTAAATTGCCTCTTGGGCATATTTGGCTTACTCTGATCAACCCATTGTTTATGGCAAGGTTGTTGTTGGACCCTTGAGGTAGTAGCAACTTGGAGAGGTCTATTCTTCATCAAACCAAACCTTTGACTTCTCGGAAGTTGATTAATGACTTGGTCCCCGGCCTTGACTGTTTGCTTCATATTGTTGTATCTGTCTTGATCAAGCTGGTTGATAATGGTTCTCAGCTCTTCTTGTTCTCAAGCTAAACCTTGGATAAGAGCCATCTGCCCCAGCATCTGGGTTTTCATGGCACTGAACTCAGCTTGCAGTTGTCCAGCCGTTCGTCCTTATTGTCTTCAGGACTTTTCTTGACCAAATTCCCCATGAGGAGTGTTCTCAACTCTTCCTTCCCCTTGGATAGGTTTAGGAAGATTTCCCTGAACTGAGTCTCTTGAGTATGAAGATCTTGGTTGTCTTGTTGGAGAGCCATTGCTGAAATAAACAGCGAGAACATGAGAGACCTGTACTGGAAGACCTGTTATGCAATGATATGTATGATATATGTATGCAATGTTTTCAAGGATCTCGCGGGGTGAACAAGAAACTGTTAGAATTTGAATCTTGTATCTTTGATTGAAGGAACTTCATGTCGTTAAGAGTCCTTCTTCAAGAGTCAAGCTCACCATATCGAGTGGGTCATAGCCCCTGACTCAAGTTATCATGTTTTGATATCTAGACAGCATTGGCTAGAGGAAAATAAATCCCCTTGCCCCTTGCTAGACATTTGATTTACCATAACCTGCATCACAAACCCTTGAGATCCTTGAAATGGTTAAATAAATGTTAAGGCATGATGTTATGATGTGTATGTTATGCGTTTAAGCAAAAGTGTGAGGTGATGTAAGTAAGCCCTGCAATAAATCTAGATTATTGGATCAGGACTGTAAACGAAACCTGCAAGGAACCCATGTTGTCAGATAATAAGAATGTTCAAGTAGTTCAAGTTTGAAGGCACACAAGTCACACAAAAGAGCCCTTAGATTTCAGGCTGGCATGGAGCTTAGGTACTACCCTCTTTCAGTTTAGTTGGTTTAAACCTGTCCTAAAAATAGTAACCGAGTTCTAGAGGATCTCAATATCACTGACTACCCTCAATCGGTCATAATTCCAGTTTAGCAACCTTTTCTTGCGGCCGGAATCATCGCGAGAGTTTAGTCTCAATGAGTGTAGCATACTGCTACTGTTCTATGGCCAAGTTGGTCAATTTAAGGTTCTAAGGTCAGTTGGTGCTTAATGACTCCATAGAAGACCCATATTCTCCTCGTTCCAACACAAGGGATATCGGTACAGACTAAGGTGTCACACCAACGTAGCTACTGCTTCATCTGTGTCGGTCTACGCCGGACAGATCCCTCACAGTTTATTGCTACTTACCTAAGGTACACCTCACTTATAATCAATCCCCAGCAGAGTCGCCAGTTCTGTGATCGGTGGGAATGAGAACTGACTGTTTTGGAATATTGATTCGCGTTTGCATTTGTTTTTGCAAAATGTCGCGGTAAGCAAGAGTCGCCACCGTGTTTTATTTTATCCAACAAGGAAAGGACAAAAGCACAGAAAAATTCCTTTTCGAGATGTTTTTCGTGTTCGGGAGGTAGATTATAGAAAGGGAAGGTGTTAGCACCCTTTCTATCTGTGGTTATCCACGGGCTCTTAGGTACTTGCTCACTATGTTTTCAAAAGTTTGCTTTTCTTTGTGTTTGTGGGTTTGAAAAGAGTTTTTGTTTTAAAAGGGGTGTAAGTGCGAAAAGTTTTGTTTTATTTTTAAAAGGAGCAAGTACTTAAGAACATCTACCTACTCAAAAAGGAATTAGACTGAGCAAGTGTCGTTTAGACAATGCCATCCCACTATTGAGGAGTAGGTAGCATCGCCGTTGGAGTTTTCGGGTCAATTCGGTTTAAGGGATGTGTGGTCACTAAAGCAATGTTAGGACGCCTTAGTGGTAACCCTAATGTCTTAGATCATTTTATCTGAGGCAACCGTTTTGAGGCAACTTATGATCTTTGGACAAGAGGGCGACCTCTAAAACATCCTATACTCAATGACCACGTTCGAGGCAACCAAGTGAGGTGTACCCTAAGAGTGGCATGTGTGAGTGTATTGTTTTTCAGTTACATTATATTTGTATATTTAGGTGTTCTACCGTTTGTTTTCAGATCTTGTCATGCAATCCTAGTTAGCATACATCTAAACAGTTAATATATGTATAGGAATTTAAAGTGCGGGAATTGTAAATCCTACGCTATTACAAGGCTTCGGGGAGGGGGATTATTTACATGTCCAAAATTGGGGGAATAAAGCAGTAAAGTGTAAAAGTCTTAGTTGAGCTATCACAAACCAGTAGGCAGTTACAATAAAATAAACGCGCGCGAATCTGAGAATAACCTCTAAAAATCCTAAGAATAAAATCTTTTTGTTGTTTTATTTTATTTTGGGAAAATGATCTAAATCTTCTTAATTTTAGTTTTGAGAAAATGTTAAGATAATTAAATGATTAATTAACAAAGTTAATTTAATAGAAAAACTAGCCTAATGTTTTTGTGGTTTTTTTTAATTAATTTTATGTTAATTAAAAAAAAGAAATAAAATAGTCAAAACAAAGATGAAATCAAAGGAACAGGCAGTAAATCAAGAAAGGTATAATTCTGGAGGCCTGGATCGAAAGAGGTGTGGGCTGTCTTTCGATCCAGTGAAGAGGCTTGATCGAAGGTGCATGAGGGGCTGCGCTTTGGGGGTGTTCAATCTGGATATGTCATCCTTCGATCTGAGAACCCTAGATCCAGTTCGAAGCTAAGTTGCTAAGCTTCGAAGCTCTGAACAAGATTCTAAGAAGATATTTCCTGCAAAACGAGACAAATGTTAAAGATTCAGGGGGGACTTTACCCCCCTGATTCGAATCTCCTCCCAATTCGAATCCTTCCTCAATTTGAATCTGCTGAATCTGGGTCTGGGTTTGTTTTATCCTAAGATTCGAAAGAGAAACTTAGATCGTGCCCAAGCAATGGCACGATCTCATCTTTGCGCTTTAGCTTACATGCAACATAATAAGTAATAACAAGAATACATATGCAATGTGTATTTAAATTTCATGAAGGTGCAATTTTGGTTTTGCAAACCCTTACCAATTAAAGATGTATGATCTGTGGCTCTGGGTGTGGAGATGTTTGCTGAATGGCTGCTTTGGCTTGGATTACTTATGAAAATATTGATAACCTTTGGTGGGTTTGTGGGCAGCGTATCTCCAAATCCTCCTTTTTTTCTTTTTTTCTTTTTTCGTTCCCCGTCCCCTCGGCACTGTATGCTTGCCCTTGTATTTATAGGAGTATGATGGTCTAGTAACGGCAAGAGACAACCAATTAAACAGGCCTTTAAAGCCATGAGACAAGAATCAGACATATTAAAAGATTTCCTTTTTTGAAATATTCATGTCTCTTTGGAATCTTGAATGAACCTGGACACCTTTGATTTTCGAATTCCTCCAGGCCATGCTCTTCGATTGGTCTTGAGTTGCCTCCTTCGAATGGACTTCTTATGTGCCCTTCGAATGGGCCTTCTGAATGCTTCTTCAACTAGACCTTTTGAATGTTCTTCGAATGACCCTTTGAATGCTTCTTCAAATGGACCTTTACATGTTCTTCGAATGAGTCATTTACATGTTCTTCGAATGAGCCTCTTGCCTGGTGTGCTGGCAAGTTGAGAGGCCTTTTCCTTTGTGAATCAAAACAAACTTGTAGGAGATTCTTGCCTCGTGAGTCGAAGGTAAGCCTGAAGTAGTTAATGCATAGTCGAAGCATTGTGAAATTGACTTGATCGAAGGGGGTCCAGCGCTCAATCGAAGACTTGCAGACCAAAGCTTGATCGAAGGGTTCCAAACACCTAATCGAAGCTTTCTAATCCAAGCCTGATTGAAGAGTGCCAAATGCCCAATCGAAGACTGGTGAGTCATGCCTGTATCGAAGGATTTTGGATACCCAATTGAAGACTTTTCCCAGATGCGAATCGAAAGACACTTTGTTCATCTTCAAAAAACTTTATTTTCCTTAGGTAAGGGTTTGTGACCAACCATGTAAGGGAAGACCTTTGAAAACATGAGAGGAAAATTTTGGGGTACAACAGTAGGCACACCGAGCCTTTGGATTATAGCAAGGAGATGCAGTGTTGGAATTTTTGGGAGCTTCCCTCAAAGTTACCAGATTGGATTTCATTAAGTGTGGTAAAACTTAAGACAGCGTCATATTGATCCGGGTAAACAGTCTCATAGGCCTTTCTGCTATGGGCTGATTGTTCCGTTGTTGAGTAACTGCAGGCTTGGATATCATTACAGCCCCTAACGTTGGATGGCTTTCGGTTTTTCCCTGATCTCTTTGACTGTAAGTAGCACTGACCTCTTTCTTTCCCACGAAAGGTCTCTTCCCTGCACTTGAAGAGGTATCCCTTTGAATCTTGCCGATCTTAATCCCAGCTTCCACTCTTTCTCCAGTTAAGATCAGCTCAGTAAAACCAGCTGAGGAGCTTCTAATCAGATGGTTGAAAAATGGACCAGATATAGTACCCAAAAACATGTCCACAACCTCTCTATCAGACAGAGGAGGCTGGACTCTTCCCGCTAAGTCTCTCCACTTCTGGGCGTAGTCTATAAAGCCCTCGCCAGAACCCATGGACATACTTTGGAGTTGTGTACGGGTCAGAGCAAGGTCAGCATTATATTGGTACTTGTTGTACCCCAAAATTTTCCATCTCACTTATCAAGAATTTTCTCACAAGATCTCTTTGGACTCAAGACTGCACTAAGGTTTGATCAGCTCAAGACACCTCCTTAAGCATTGACGACCAAAATTAGGGTTTGAGGTTGCACAAGGATTTTTGAAATTCCAATGCCCCATATTATTTCCATGTATCATTATGGACGCCCAAGATTACTCATGACAGGTTTCAAGCCTTGGATCATATTTTTGATCAATCAATTGAGCAGTTGACCTAAAAATCAACTGTATTGGGGAAAAAGTCAACTATGGCCAATTTACGGTCAAACTCCATAATTTTTTATTCACATCAACATTTTAGACTCATATGTATCATTTGATCAAGTTTGGATCACAATTCCTCAAGAAATTTGATCAAATCTCCAAAAGGGCAAAATGGTCAAAATTAGGGTTTTGACTGAGAAAGGGTAATTTCTTATTTTTGACCTAGAAAATGGTCAATTGGTTTAAGACATGATTTCAAAAGTCCAATTGCATCATTTTGACTTAATTACATGGTTCAGAACATTGCAAGTCCATTGGGTTGACAGATGAATTTTTCAGTCAACTGATCAAAAGTCAACTATATACTGAAAAGTCAAACTTTGACTTTTTGGTCAAATTCAAAAGCCAAAGATCACAATTCATCAAAATATGTCAAAATATGAAACTTATTCATCAATAAATCAAAAGGTCAAGATTTCATTTTGAAAAGTCAAAATTTCTAAACTTAGAAATTTTTTCTAAGTGTTGGAAATTTCTTATTTTTTCATAACTATGAGAAAAATTTACACCATGATACAAGATGATTCAAGAGAAACTTCCAATATGAAAGTTGTAGATCTCCATGAAATATACAAATTTTCTTCACACAACTTATTCCAAAAGTTCTTGGATCTCAAGTTATAATTTTATGAATATGTGGTCATGAAACTAAACACTTAGTGAAATTTTGCCCTAATTTGGTCAGGATTTTGACCCAACTTCATGGCACTTTTTCATATAGTTCTAAGGGGAATATTCAAAAAAATTCAAATATGGTTTGTAGGTCACATTACAAGCTTTCCAAAATGTCCAAGAACTCCTTGAGATCATTCTTGAGCAGGGAGAATCGAAGAGAGGAAGTTAGGGTTTTCAAACTTGAATTACAAGTCATTTTTGGTGAACACATGAACCAAATCCATGCTAGGCTGCATGATCTTTGCTTTGCAGGCCTCAAACTTATTTGTCACTCCATAATTAATGTTTTGCACGGCTGCTAGAAGCTTTAATCTAAGCATTCAATGCATTGCCCATGCTTAATACCATTTTAGGAAGAAAGGCAACATTGCCATTTTTGGAAAAGTGGCTTTATGCATAAAGTCCACTCTTCTTGAGCCTCTAACTTGTTTTTTCAGCACACACTCAACATAAAAAGTCATATAAACATGTATAAAGTTTGCAACCACTCTAGACAACCTTGTATTATGCATTGGGACAATGTGTGTCAAGCTTGCTTCAAAAACAAGAAAAAGAGCCATAGCATGTGATTTTTGAATTCTGATCAAGGACAAGTCTCCAAACTTGTTGTTTATAAATAGAATCACTATTTGTGAGCTAGACCACGAGCTTAAGCACTCTGAAATACACCAAAACTCTCTCAAATCATAAATTGCCCAAAAACACCATTGTTGCACAATTTCTAACCTCAAACATCAAACTCATATTTCCCTCGTGCGTTTCTTGGCCTTTTGGTTCCTAAAGCTTCCTTACATCAAGTGTAACCTATCCCTGCCCCTGTTTCATTACTGTAACATCATTTACCATATCCTCCATAACTAAAAACAGAGCATTGCACATTGACTTCTCCAGGCCATTCCAGCCATCCATTGCTCAAGCTAATCATTGCATTAGCTTCCTGGGACCTCAAGGAAGCTAACATGATCATCACCATCACTTGAAACAAGCTCAAACTCAAAACACGATTTCCAATTTTGAGGTAAGTTTTCTCAACTTGGAACTCTTCATACAAGCATCACCAATGATTTATTTGTGAATAAAACATGTAGATATCATTGCCCTGAAGCTAACCATGTCCATAGTTTCCATTAATTTTGCTTGAGCTTAGAGAATTTTGAAACTGGAACTTATGAGATTTTTAGGGTTCAAATTAGGGCCATTAAAATCCATGCTTATCTTTGATCTATAGTTTTAATGCTTTACATTTCTGAAACTGTGAGAAAATTTGCTACAAGTTTCATGTTTACAGTTTTCATTTTTGATGAGAAATGAGCAAGTTACAGTTGGTCTGGATGGAGGTTGAAGATGAAGTCATCAGGGCGCGTTTTGCCTTGTATATTTATTGTTTTGCTTATGTTAACGGATGTATAGTCACCCCAGTGGTAGAAGCATGCGCCTGTAACCTATGGGACATGGGTTCGAGCCCCAGTGGTACCCTTTTGATTTTTTTCATATTTTTGCTTCTTGACTTTTGTTTTTTTGCAGGCGCTGGGCCTCTTTGGGCCTGGCTTGTTTTTTTTGTTTTTGCTGGCTAACCCCCATTTCATTTATAAATCCTTGGCCTGATTTTATTTTATTTTCTTATTTTATTTTTATTTATTTTCTTAATTATTTTCATAATATTAAAAAATCATAAAAAATCACAAAAAAAATAGATTTTCATTTTAACTTAGTTTATTTTATTTTTCTCACAAAAAATATTTTATTTAACTATACATTATTTATTTTTATTAACTAGTCTTATAAATTTAATTAAAACTAGGTTAGTATTATTTTTACACCTATTAAAATATATTTATTTTAATATAAAAAAGGCCAAAAATACTTTATAATACTATAAATATTTTCAAGACATAAAAATACCAAAAAATATCTTTCTTAAACTTATTTTCTTTTAACTAGGGTTTTATTTAAATCTTTTCTTAATAAATTTAAGTTTAATTAATTATTTTCTTTAATTAATTAGGTTTAAATAATTTCCCTTTTTTCTCATGAAAACCAAATAAAATATTCATTTACTTTACATTTCACATTTTTGTACATTTATTTATTTCTGTAATTATTTCAATTCTTGTACAAGTTCAATTTGGTTGTAATAGATTAACTATATTTACATTCTTGCAATCCCCATCCAATTTGTATACCCCCCTCCCCACAAATGTTGTAATAGCGTAGTAATTTTAAATTTCACAATTTATCGCTTTATATACAATTGCTAGTAATTAGGGTTTTGTATGGCAAGAATAAAATCAACAATAGAAAACCCAAAATCAAAGACAAATCAAGCATGAAAATTAATAAACCTACACACAAGCACCCCTAGGGTTATCCCATTTGGTTGCCTTATATAAAATTATCGTATTATGTATGTGAGGTATCTTAGCAAAAACAAATAAAATACAAGATCATAGTCCCTCGATGACGCTATCTAAAGTTGCCTTTCAAATGATCTTAGTCCCTAAAAAGAATGCTAAGATACCTTGCAACATTGCTAATCATGGTTATACGATTACCCACGCTCGTCCCATTTACATCCAAAGATAGGGTTACTTACCAAATCAATGGTGAGATAACAATGTCAAAAGAAAAAGAAAATGAACAAGAAAGACTTTTGAGTAGGTAGAATGCTCCTAATTACTTGCTCAATTTCAAAACAAAACATCCTTGCTATTTTCAAAACAAACACATACACTTTCAAACATCTTACAAAATTGAAAACATTTTCAAAAGATCAACATCTTTGTATACATTCTTACGAATGAGAATCATTACAAAAGATTGCCTAAACAATGGCCTCTTTACAAAATACTTTCAAAAACCACACCAAGCACAACTTTCAAACAAAAAGCAAGTGATATAGCAAGTAACTAAGAGCCCATAGAAAACCATGGATGAAAATGGTGCTAACACCTTCCCTTTTCATAATCTACCCCCCGAACTCAAGAAATAATCTCAAAGGTCTTTCCTATACTTTTTCACCTTTCCTTTTGGATAAAGAAAAGTCGGTGGTGACTCTTGATAACCGCAACGTTTGCGATCAAACGCAAAACCTTCAAGTCAGTTCTCCCCCCGTATCACAGTACTTCTTATAGAAAGTAGTAGCCAGGTCTTCCCAGTTACGAATATTGTTCCCTCTAGTTGATAGAATCACTCTAGCTGAGTCCCGGGTAGATTATCTTAGAAGAAGTGGACCCACAAATCCCTGTCAGCGGTGTGAGGCTGAATCTTCCTCACATAAGATCAGAGATGCATCTTGGGACATGAGACCCCATCATACTTAGCAAACACGGGAACCTTAAACTTCTGCGAGATGACAACCCCATAAACCAAACCCAACTCTTCAAAATCCAGCCTAGGTACCCTCTGGATTTCCATTTCATTCAGATGATCCTCCAGCTGTTTGTATTTATCATCAGTAGGAGGATACTGCTCCTCATTATAATCAGATTCATTATCAGATCCCTTTAGGCTAGGGTCTTCCTCTCTTGTCTCCCCTTCCTGAGTGTCTCCTTCTTTTGACAAAGTTGCTAATTCTGAAGCTCGCCACACTGGTTCTCTGATCCTTCTTCCCAAATTCATTACAACAGTTGGTTTCTTTGGCTTCTTGGTCTTTTCTTTGATGATCAGGGCTTTCAGCTCTTCTTTCCCCTTGGCCAGAGCCATGATCATTTCTTGAAACTGAGAATTTTGAGTTTGGAGGTCCTTCACTGTTTGTTCGAGAGCCATTTATTTTGCATAAATAAACAGGGAAAAGAATAAGAAACTTGTCTTGAAACCTGTTTATGCAATGATATGTATGATATGCGTATGCCATGTTTTCAAGGATTTCTAAGACCTAAATTTTCCTAAACAGAAAGAGAACAAACATTAATTGCATTAAGAAGTTTCAACGGTTACAAAGATGCCTCTTGGGCTTACAATAGGAGAAACCAAGTAAAAATAAACTCTCAAAGCAAAAAAGGACTCAAACTCCCCACGGGCGCATTCTCTTTGGAGCAATATTTATACTTTTCTCTTCGTGAAGTAGCCTTGTGAGCTCTAAAACCTTCTTCTCGTTGGCATAGAATTGGGTCTCAAAGGTGTCTCGTTCTTCTTTGAGTTGAATCCGAGATATCTTCAATTCCTCGGAGAGTAGTTGGCATGTTAGGATGGAGAATAGTATGTGGTACATTTGTATCTGCAATGGGTTCCATGATGATGGCTAGAATGGCGAGATAAGGCATCATGAGATTTTGAGCGCGTGCTCGCACCCACTTAAGATAAGGCTCTAAAGGGATGGAGTTCTTATGCCCCAGTGTCTTGCTATCTACTTTGTTTACCATGCCCCAAGCTCGTATGAACCTCTAACGGTAACCTTGAACATCAACCTCATATTTGAACACAATGCCTTAAACCAATACATTATAAGGACCATCTCTCCTAGCATACCCAAATTGTCGCAATGCCAAACAAGGATCATAAGTGATTCCTCCCCTAATTCCTGGGAATGGGACATTAGGGAATTGCCCACAGTGATCGATGATGGTAACATTCTCCAAGGACCGAAGACACTGATAACACAAAAACATATCGCTTTTTAGGCCTAATTTACGCAAATTATTTGTACGTCTTTTATCGAATAATATGCATCACGAAAGTATTTTTATTTGTTTCAGGTAAACTATATTTTCCAAGGCATAAGATGGAAAATTAGCTAAAAGGAGCAATACAAGCTAGGAAATGGCGAGATAGAAAGAAGAAAAAGGGCAATTTGTTAATAAGCACACTCCAGAAGGGTGTTACGAGCGCAACGCCTAGCGTGACGAACGCAACACCCAGCCAATGCTGTCACGAACGTAACACAACGCGTTACAGACGTAACAAAAATCCCAAATGTTACGAACATAATGAGTGTCATTACGAACGTAACAATCTAAATACTCAGTCTACGCAGTAACCCACGGAGCAGCCACACGAAGTCCACGCGAAGTTTTTGGCACCTCGTTCCACCAGCCTAGAATTTAGCGCACGTACGAAATTAATGGAAGAAGGCAGTTACAACCAAAGGCCTATATATATCTTGAAGAATTCACTTTGAAAGGGTCGGAGATTTTGCTACAAAACCATACTTTTGCCTTTCTGCATTTTTTTGTTTTATTTGCTTTTGAAGCATTATAGCCACTGTAACGTTCAGTTTCCAAAAGTAGTTTCCAAAAGTGTTAATTCTTCATCGAAGGATTAACACGATTAGTCCTATATTCCAATTAATCGCAAGGGTACTATACGAACTCAAGATTACCACAGCAACATAATTACATGTTTTTTATGCAATTAGTTTTTATTGTTCATATGCTATGTTAATTATTTTTATGAATTATATTTTACATTGCATGGTTACTAAATATATTATGTCTGGCTAATTTCGTTTGTACTGGTATGTGACTCCTAAGCACCGAAGGAATCTGGTGATAACTTGGCTAAAAACTTTTATAAATAATTTATGGTTTCCAATTTCCATATTTAATTTAACTACCCTTGTCACGAGAGTGAAAGGATATTTAACACGATTTTGCCATGAGAGTGGGAAATTAATTAAGGCAAGAACCTGCATGCGAGAGCCGAGGTTCGACCCAGATAGTGGTAACGAAACATTAATTTTTAAATACACGAGAGTGTTTTAACAAGTTAATTGAACTCAAGTTGTTTTCAAAAAGTGTTATTAAATTTAAAGTGCATCCACTAGGTTTAGTAGCATAACTTATTTCATGAACACGATAGTGTATGTCTCAGGTTTTTAAATAATTCGTTTTTACCGAAATACTTTATATGCCAAGTGATTCACCGAGTTCCCGAAGTCCGACTATCACATACCGGTATGACTATTACTATTGTTTTTAATTAAAATCTTTTTCCCCTAAAACCAAATATTCATCGCTTAGTTAAACAATTGTAACATTAGATCGTATGCGATTGATCCTCAGTCTCTGTGGGTTCGATAATCATTTAAAACTAGAACGACTAAACTGTATACTTGCAGTTAGTATCCCGATAGACTCATAAAGTCCCGATCAAGTTTTTGGCGACGTTGTCGGGGACTGATTAGTCAATTAAGTACGATTCTTCTGTTGCGCATTTAGACTAGGCAACAAAAACCCTTTTTCGATTTGTATGCCAAGGACTCATTCACAAGGCGAACCACTTGACAAATCAACGGACGAACCTAAACGCATCCTTTCCATAAGACGGACAGTCAGGGATTACTGTTTAAATCATGCTATTCCTTTACCAAAGCCCGAAATCAAGATTGATTTCGAGACAGATTCTAATTCTTCCTCTGAAACCGAAATTAATCCATAAGTAGACATGGCCGAAGAACGAAGGACCCGTCCACTGAAGGAGTACATAGCTCCATCACAACAAGAACCCCACAATAGCATTGTTGCTCCAGCAATTAATCGAAACGATTTTGAGTTGAAACCGTCATTGATATCAGTTATCCAACAATGCCAATTCTCTGGAAATCCTACCGAGGATCCAAATGAACATCTTACAAAATTTATTCAATTTGCCGACACAGTTATAGCAAATGGTGTTAGTAAAGATGCAATAAGATTACGTCTTTTTCCTTTTTCGTTAAGAGATAGAGCTTGGGCTTGGTTGCAATCCTTGCCGTCAAATTCCGTCACTACGTGGGAAGGACTTAAGACTGTATTTTTAGCACGATAATTTCCCCCAAGCAAGACTGCTGCATTAAGAGCTCAAATCAACGGATTTAGGCAGAAGGATACTGAATCGCTATTCGATGCATGGGAATGCTACAAAGATATGATGCGAATGTGCCCACATCACGGATTAGAAAACTGACTGATTATCCACACATTTTATAATGGACTCTTGTATAACACAAGACTCTCTATAGATGTCGCCGCAGGTGGTACACTAATGGAAAATCCTTACGACGAAGCTAACCAACTCATTGAAAATATGGCTCAAAACCACTATCAGCGGGGAGGAGAAAGAACACCCGTGGAGAAAACTCCAACCAAAAGTGGGATGTACGAGATTAGTAGCCTAGATAAAGTTATTGCTAAGGTAGATGCTTTTACCCAAAAGGTAGAAAGCTTGACCTTACCTCCTGCAGCCACTGTGGCTGCCGTAACCCCAAACTGCGAAGTTTGTGGAGTTCCTGGTCATGTTGGAACCGAATGTCAAATCCTAGCAGGAATATCAGTTGATCAGGTGAATTACGCTCAAGGTAATCCTTATGCTAATACCTATAACCCTGGTTGGAAGAACCATCCTAACTTCTCGTACAAGAACAATAACACTTTATATGCACCTGGCCAAGCACCCGTTGTACCCCCAGGCTATCAAAAACCCGCTGCTAATGTTCCTAACATTCCTAGGAAGTCTAACCTTGAAATCCTAATGGAAAACTTTATCGCTAATCAAGCTCAACAAAACAAAGAATTTCTCAATCAAAACGTTCACACCGGTGAACAATTGAAGCTATTAGCAAATAAGGTAGATGCCCTAGCAACTCACAATAAAATGTTAGAAACCCAAATCTCCCAAGTAGCACAACACCAAGCTAGTTCTGCTGCACCTGTTGGTACGTTTCCAGGACAACCACAACCCACTCCTAAAGGACATGCTAATGCTATCATATTACGAAGTGGGACAGCACTTGATGGACCGGTGGATCCTAGACTCTAAAACCCGACCATGTATCAAAAACCTGAAAAGGAAGCAGAGAAATCGAAAGAACAATCTGAGAATGTAGAGGAAGACGCAAACGAGAGCGGAGAGGTTTCAGATAAACCTTACGTACCTCCACCGCCATATAAACCACCAATTCCATACCCTCAAAGACTTTCAAAATCCAAAAACGAGGGACAATTCAAGAAATTCGTAGAACTTCTAAAATAACTAAACGTCACTATTGTGTTTACAGAAGCTATAACTCAAATGTCGTCATATGCTAAATTCCTAAAAGAAATAATGTCTAATAAGAAGAAAAAAATTGTTGAAAATGAAACCGTTATGCTAACTACCAAGTGTAGCGCCATAATTCAAAATAACATGCCTCCAAAGTTAAAGGATCCTGGTAGTTTCTCTATACCATGTGTAATTGTAAAATCTGTCATAGACAAAGCTCTATGCAATTTAGGAGCAAGTGTTAGTCTAATTCCCTTATCTATTTGCGAGAAGCTCAAACTAGGTGACATGAGACCTACCAAGATGTCCCTAAAACTAGCCAACAGATCAGTCAAATTCCCTGTTGGTATGCTAGAAAACATTCATGTCCGAATAGGACAATTTTACATACCTACTGACTTTATAATAATGGACATAAAGGAAGATTCAAATATTCCCATCATATTAGGAAGGCCATTTTTAGCCACTGCATGAGCCATTATCGACGTTAAGAAAGGAAAGCTTACCTTCGAGGTAGGAGAAGAAAAAGTAGAATTTATTCTTTTCCAATTTTTCAAAGCCCCTGCTGTAGATAACTCATGCTGTTTCCTAGATATTATCGATGAATGTGTCAAAGAACTAGAAAGCCAAGAAGACACCTATTCTGGCATATTGAAAGTTCCGACGCCAACTATTTTCGAGGATGATGACTAGAGACGGGAATATCACGATGCCAACCTAAGCGAATGTTTCGCCTTAACACCCGATCCTACCCCAACTGATAAGAAAACGGGTATAGAACTTAAAACGTTACCTAAAGATCTAAGGTATGAATTTTTAGATAAAGAACTCGAACGGCCAATTATAGTCAATGCCAATTTAGGGAAGATCGAAACCGAAAAACTTCTTAATGTGTTAAGAAATTATCCAACCGCGTTAGGATATCATATCGAATCTAAAAGGAATAAGTCCTTCTGTCTGTATGCACCGCATTATGCTAGAAGAGGACTGCAAGACTTCTAGAGAACATCAAAGACGAATAAATCCTATCCTAAGTGAAGTCGTAAAGAAAGAAGTGCAGAACCTACTAGAGGCAGGCATCATATACCCAATATCAGATAGCAACTGGGTCAGCCCAGTTCACGTAGTACCTAAGAAATGAGGTGTTACGGTTATAACAAACACAAAAGGCGAATCGGTAGCACAACATACCCAAACAGGATGGAGAATGTGTATTGATTACATAAAATTAAACAAAGCTACATGCAAGGACCATTTCCCATTACCATTCATAGATCAAATGCTCGAGCGCTTAGCTAAACATTCCCATTTTGCTATCTTGACGGATACTCAGGATTCTTCCAAATTCCCATTCATCCTGGTGATCAAGAGAAAACTACGTTCACATGCCCCTATGGTACCTTTGCATACCGAAGAATGCCATTTGGACTATGTAACGCACCTGCAACTTTTCAACGATGTATGATCGTGATTTTCACAGACTTTTTGGACGGAATTATGGAAGTATTCATGGATGATTTTTTTGTCTGCGGAGAAAGTTTTGACGGATGTTTATCAAATCTTGAGCTGGTACTTAAACGTTGTGTCATTGTCAACCTAGTGCTCAACTGGGAAAAATGTCACTTCATGGTGAAACAAGGAATTGTGTTGGGTCACATTGTATCAAACAGAGGGATTGAAATTGATAAAGCAAAAATCGAAATTATCAAAAACCTTAAACCACCCAAAACAGTTAGAGAAATAAGAAGTTTTCTAGGACACGCTGGTTTTTACCGACGTTTTATAAAAGATTTCTCTAAAATCACTAAGCCACTAACTGAACTATTGATGAAAGAAGCCGAGTTTATTTTCGACGATAAATGCTTAAACGCATTTGAGACGCTTAAAGAAACCTTAATTTCAACACCTATAATGCAATCTCCTGATTGGAACCAACCATTTGAAATAATGTGCGATGCGAGCGATTATGCTGTAGGCGCAGTCCTAGGACAATGCAAGGATAAAAAGCTTCACACTATTTACTACGCAAGCAGAACACTTGATCCCGCACAAATGAATTACACCACTACGGAGAAGGAACTCTTAGCTGTTGTATTCGGGTTGGACAAATTTCGTTCCTACTTAGTAGGCGCCAAAATCATTATTTACACGGATCATGCTGCGATCCGATACTTGCTAAGTAAGAAAGACGCCAAACCAAGACTACTCAGATGGATCTTAATCCTACAAGAGTTTGACTTGGAAATAAAAGACAAAAGGGGAACCGAAAACGTAGTAGCGGGCCATTTATCAAGATTGGATGGAATCCAAACCGAGAGTGATCCCATAAACGAAGATTTCCCATATGAACGCCTTATTGCTAAACTAGAGACAGCTCCTACCGACAATTTAGATCAATGCAGTGAACATTTAACAATTGCGGTAGTAGAAGCCATCTGAACCAACACCACATTACCATGGTACGCTGATTTTGTTAACTACTTAGTCGTCGGTGTTCTACCACCCGATTTAACGTACCAACAGCGGAAGAAATTCTTCCATGATCTTAGACACTACTTTTGGGATGAACCACTACTCTTTAAAAGAGGCGCCGATGGTATCTACCGTCGTTGTGTTCCTAACGATGTGGACGACGTCATTGCTCATTGCCATTCCACCCCTTATGGTGGACATGCTAGTACTTCGAAAACTTGTGCAAAAATACTTCAAGCTGGTTTTTTTGGGCCTACTTTATGGAAAGACGTCCACGTAGCAATTATGAACTGCGATAGATGTCAGCGCACATGAAATATATCTAGACATGACGAAATGCCACAAAAAGGGATTCTAGAAGTTAAAATTTTTGATGTATGGGGAATTGATTTCATGGGACCGTTCCCCGCATCTTTTGGAAATAAGTATATATTGGTAGCTGTTGACTACGTATCAAAATGGATTGAAGTTGTCGCTGCACCCACAAACGATACACGAGTAGTACTTAAATTATTCAAGCATGTTATCTTCCCACGATTCGGTATACCAAGACTAGTAATTAGTGATGGTGGTTCCCATTTTATCTCTAGAATTTTCGAAAAACTACTTTCAAAATATGGCGTTAAACATCGCATAGCCACACCATACCATCCTCAAAGGAGTGGACAAGTGGAAGTGTCAAATAGGGAAATTAAACAAATCCTTGAGAAAACCGTAGCCACATCCAGAAAGGATTGGTCCTCCAAGCTAAATGATGTTCTTTGGGCATATAGGACAGCTTTTAAAACCCCTATCGGAACAACGCCGTTTAAATTAGTTTATGGAAAATCTTGTCATTTACCAGTAGAATTAGAACATAAAGCTTACTGGGCCATTAAAACTCTTAACTTAAATTACAAGACTGCTGGCGAGAAACGAATATTAGATATCCATGAATTAGAAGAATTGCGTTTAGACGCTTATGAAAATGCTAGAATCTATAAGGAGAGAACAAAAAAATGGCATGATAAGCGTATCTCGCGGAAATAATTTAAGGAAGGAGACATTGTACTCCTATTCAACTCTAGACTGAAACTCTTTCCGGGTAAATTACGTTCCAGGTGGTCAGGACCATTCGAAATTAATAAAGTTTTCCCAAGTGGTGCGGTAGAAATTAAAGGAAATTCCATCGAACCATTTATAGTCAATGGCCAGCGCTTAAAGCATTATTTCAATGTCGAAAATCTAAACTATTCGGCTTATCTACAATTAAGTGAGCCACCTACCCCGATACCTAACTGAATAGGTACTGTCTGTCGAGCCATCGACATAAAACAAAAGCGCTTCATGGGAGGCAACACATGTTTACTTTTAATTATTTTTGTTGTTTTGATATGTTTTTATTTTTTAACTTTGTTTTAATCTTTCAAATTTTTATGTTGCATCCCTTACTCCTTTTTATTTGAACTTATTTTTCTTTTGATTAACTTCGGCATTTTAACCTGAAAATACTAACTTAGTTTTTCATACATTTATTAAATATTTTCAGGGTAATTCATTAGCTTTATTTTTTTTAGCTCCATGGCACGTATGAACTACATGAACATAACCCTGAGAGGTAGGCATCAGAGAAGGCGCTTTGAGGATCTAGTTGAGCGAGAGATGTGTCCAACCATTTATGCTGACGACCATGCAATGACTGCTTTAGGTATTCGTGAGAGCGTTATGTATCTGCTTAACCAAATAGGTTGGGACGTTGCTCCAATTCGGAGACGCTATTGTATCTACTGTAAGTTGACCCTTGAGTTCTTGAGCACACTAAGCTATCTTCCAAACCATGGGTTAGGTTTCAACCGCGGGCTGATCACCTTCAGACTGTTTAATATGGACTACCGCTACAATCATAGGGAGTTTGCCAATCTGTTAGGATTCCCTAATGGCCCTGATGTTATCACCATGACCCAAGAAGACCTATTTCTAGATCATGACCTTGATTACTTCTGGGGTAGTATTGATGGAAACAACCATCCTGAGCCAAATGACCTTTACTCGGAGTCCATCCATAACCCTGCTATTAGGTACTTCCATAAAATCATTGCCCACACCATCTTTGGAAAAGAGCAGAATGTTACATCTGTGTCACGTGATGAGCTTTTCATCATGTATTGTGCTTTGCAGAACCGTCCAGTAAATGGTGCCACCTATATGATTGCTAATATGGAACGTATTATCCAAACAGAAAATGCACCAATCCTCATAGGTGGGTTAGTTACTATGATCTCTAATGCTATTGGACTCCGAAGACCTATGTTAGGAACAAATCCGCACTATGGGATTAAGCCGATGAATATTGAGTTTTGCTTCAACACTAGCTTCATAGGAAACCTTGGGCCGAATGAATTTGAGCTGCTGATTAACCATGAAACTGTTCACCACTTTGTACTCCCAAATCCTATTACTAGTGTCCATAACAGAGCAAATTGGCTTTTTAATCTCCACCATCCTCCTACACCGCCTTCGTCTCCCTCCACTATTGAAATTTATGAAGTCCTAAATACCTCTCCAGATGCTGAAGAATCCGATCCTGAAACACCACCTGGATACCACCAATTTCCTGACCCATGGGATCAGCCTGTAGTTTCCACTGAGTCTACCTTCCCAGTTCCCGAGATACCACCACCACCACCAGGTCACTGTTTAGTTTAAGTGTGGGGGAGGAACTTAGTTTTAGTCTTTTATTATTATTCTATGCATTTAGTTATTATTTGTTTCAAATTCTAAACAATTTTATTAGTTAATGATATTTCAATTATTCATCAAGTTTCAATTTTACTGTCATTACTGTAATATTTTTTCTGTTATTACTGTCATTATTTTTTAGTGTTAGTATTACTGCTTTAAACTACTATATTCATACACTACTATATTCAACTATGCTATTGTGTTGCCTAATTTCCCCCAAAAATCCAGAAGTAATATAGTGGTGTATGAAAGCTATTTTTTCCCCATAAACATAGGTGTTACGAACGTAACACAGCTGTTACGAACGTAACATCCCCCTTCCACGTTACGAACGTAACGCCCTTGTGTTGTGAACGTAACAGGGCTAGCTGTTACGAAAAGAAACAAAACAGAAGCGCTAACGATGCATTCTTTCTTTCTCTCTCAGATTCAAACGCAGTCGCACCTCTCACCCATTTTCCAGATTTCATCACCATACCCATTTTCCAAACTTGCATCCACTCCCATTTAAGAGCAACCATATTTGCATCCTACAAAAGCATCACATAGTCCAAAATCCATCCCATTCAAACACTCTCTACAAAAATCTCTCCCTCACCACTTTAACAGTAAAACCTTGCTTAAATCAACAGATTGTCAATGGAGAACACAGAAGCCGATATGGGTGGAATCATTTTTAAGAATCAAGATGGCGGACACCAACGGGAGCAATATTTAAAGTTTCACTGTAGGGGAGTCTTGGCCACGAGATATCCCGACAACGATTGTCTCCACAAATTGGGAATATTTGATGGAGTGGATTGGCTGCTCCGTCTCTCTGGCCTCTCATTCGTATGCGCGCAACATCACCCGACGTACCCCAAGCTGACGCTCGAGTTCCTTAGCTCGTTCTCGTATTCGACACCGAGTGATGATGGCATGTTCCTCACGGGCACCGCATCTTTCCGTATGTTCAACACCGAATATACATTAAACCAAGAAAAAATCACGGAGCTGCTCAGATTTTCAACCAAGGAAGATGACTCTGAAACGATGCATCACAAGGTCCCTGTCACTGAATATTGGGCCGTTGTTTTGTTCGAATTGTGGGAGAAACTCACAAATTTCTCGACAGGAAACTGGGATGAATGTCTGGCATCTCACGTTCACAACCCCACCACCAGGTACTTCTTCAAGATTCTCTCCAACACCATTTTCGGACGAGCTAATAGCAACAAAGTCAACTCAAAGGAGGTATTTTTCCTTCATTGCTGCTTAGCTAGAAATACCAAGGTAAATGCTACTTCATTTCTTCTTCGTCATTTTGAATCCCTTTGTGAAAGGGGACATCAACCATTTTTGATCAGAGGGATGATAACCACATTAGCTCATGGGCTTAATTTGCAAAGCCAACTGGAGACTCTTGATGCTCTACCGCCTCTTCTCATGGATTTAGATAATTGCAAATACATGCGTTTGATTAGGAACCGAGATGATGGCAGGTACAATCTGATGGTGAGGAACAAAATTGTTCCAAGTGTGATTATGCCAAATAGGTTGCTCACAAATGTGGCAAACATGGAAAAATGGATTTATGATTTAAACGCCCCTGAACCCGACCAAGCTTCTCAACCTGTTGATGAGGTAGAAGAAGAAATGGATGCACAGCACCAGACCGCACCTCAATAGGATATTCCAAGCACTTTTACTAGGCGCAGAAGAAGGCCTCGTAACCCGACTACTGAAGATCTTTATGAGGCAATGATGGATCAAACCCAAAGAATGACAGACATGAATGCCCAGCTTACCCGCCAATCCCAACAGGTCATGGATATCCAAGCTCAGCAAACTGCAATGATGCAACTCATGCAACAGATGCAACAACAACAAATTGAACAAGGAGCTAGGCATGAGGCTCGTATGGATACTTTGACAACAGAAATGGGTGGTTTGAGTGTCCGCATGGACGACTTTCAGGAGAGCATGTGCCATCTTGGATTTCCTGGTTTTGATGGACAGAGAAGAGGTCGTGGAAGAGCCAGAGGAAGCGGACCCGAATGAAGACATCTCCTCCCATCTTTACCTCCTTCACCTTATTTCGAAACATTGAGGACAATGTTAGATTTAAGTGTGGGGGAGGAAACTCTATCATTTTATTTTTGCTTTCTAGATTAGATTTAATTTTTCGCATCGTTTTTCCTTTCTTGTACTTTCCTTTCAAAAAAACAAATTCATGTACAATTGAATCCTTAATTGCTAAGTTCTTAAGTTCTTTTTCGTGCATTATTGGAATTCCCCAAAAATTTACAATTCTTGAGCCATAATGAAATTTTTACGATTATCATACAACGCGATGCTTCCAAACGGCTAGCTAAAACCAAATACTCAATTCAGCTTAGGCCACTTGAGGAAGTTTGACAAAATCGTTACGGTTCTGACATTTTAGAACTCCGCCTTATGCGATGCCATTTGGGGTACTTATTATAACGCCAACCGCGAATTTTACTTTAAATTAGCCCCTAGTAGTTTATCTAGTAGTCGGCACCGTCAAAACACAAACTACGTAAGGAACCGATGAATATAAGTGAATGATCCGAAAGAAGTGAAGATATAATAGAAATCTTTTTCGCGAAATTCCCAAAGTAAGTTAGGTTACCCTCACCCGGTCGTTTAGCCCAAAGGATGTAATTCTCGCAAGATAAAACTTATTGCAAGTTGGTTTAGAAGTATCTGGTACTGAACTTGGTAGGGCGGACTACGGACCGATACCCTGCAATTTACAATCAAGTTATAAAAGAAGGGGTTACCACTTATAAGTGCCAGAACCCCAAGAATCAACGGATCATAGTCGCTAACAGGTTACTTTGCTATGTGCGTGTGGAGATAAAGGGCTTAATGTGATTGCGCCTGAATGAACATGGGTGAAATCTAGTTTAAAGGGTTCATTGGTGCTATAACATCATGACTCGGAACAGTTTGCACAATTGGAGTACTCTAATGTCGTCACCGTACCTCTTTTGCATCTAAATCTCTTGGCCTAATCAAAATTTACAAACTAGCTAGTTTGCAAACATTATCACGTGTGTTAAACTCGTCATTTTTATAAATTGCCTTATATTTTTGCTTGAGGACAAGCAAAGGTTCAAGTGTAGGGGAGTTTGATAACACGAAAACATATCGCTTTTTAGGCCTAATTTACGCGAATTATTTGTACGTATTTTATCGAATAATATGCATCACGAAGGTATTTTTATTTGTTTCAGGTAAACTATATTTTCCAAGGCATAAGATGGCAAATTAGCTAAAAGGAGCAATACAAGCTAGGAAATGGCAAGATAGAAAGAAGAAAAAGGGCAATCTGTTAAGAAGCACACTCCAGAAAGGTGTTACGAGCGCAACGCCTAGCGTGACAAACGCAACACCCAGCCAACGCCGTTACGAACGTAACACAACGCGTTACGGATGTAACAAAAATCCTAACTGTTACGAACTTAATGAGTTCCATTACGAACGTAACAATATAAATACTCAGTCTACGCAGTAACCCACAGAGCAGCCACACGAAGTCCACGCGAATTTTTTGGCACCTCATTCCACCAGCCTAGAATTTAGCGCACGTACGAAATTAATGGAAGAAGGCAGTTACAACCAAAGGCCTATATATATCTTGAAGAATTCACTTTGAAAGGGTCAGAGATTTTGCTACAGAACCATACTTTTGCCTTTCTGCATTTTTTTTGTTTTATTTGCTTTTGAAGCATTATAGCCACTGTAACGTTCAGTTTCCAAAAGTAGTTTCCAAAAGTGTTAATTCTTCATCGAAGGATTAACACGATTAGTCCTATATTCCAATTAATCGCAAGGGTACTGTGATCGGTGGATCTGGAACTGACTGTTTTTAGATGGTTCGCGAAATGTCGCGGAAGCAAGAGTCGCCACCGTCTTTTATTTTCTCCAATTGGAAAGGACAAAAGCACAGAAAAAATCCTTAAAGAGATTGCTCTCGGTTCGGGAGGTAGATTATAGAAAGGGAAGGTGTTAGCACCCTTTCTATCCATGGTTATCCATGGGCTCTTAGATACTTGCTCATTGTGTTTTCAAAAGGTTTGTTCGCTTTTCAATTGTGGGTTTTAAAAAAGTTTCTTTGAAAATTTCAGTTCGACTCTTGTATCGGTCCTCAAGAGTGTTTGAAAAATTGCTTTCGAAAGCTTTTTGAAAAGGTGTCGGTGTGAAAAGTATTTTTGATTTGTTTTGAGATTAGAGCAAGTATCTAGAGTCGTCTACCTACCCTAAGGAATTTGTCTGTGTAAATTTCCTTAAAGTAGTGCCATCCCACCATTGAGAGGTAGGTAGCACCACCGTTGGAGGTGTTCGGGTCAATTCGATGTTCGGGACATGGTGATCACCAGAGCAATGGGAAGACACCTTAGAAGCTACCCTCATGCCAGGTTCCCGGATCATGAGGACTTACTAAGACATCCTCTACTCGACGATCACCTTTCGAGGCAAAGCAACAGTGAGGCGTACCCTAGGGGTGGTATGTGATTTGTGTGTCGTTTCATTTATTTTTGTCTTGTCATGTTATGGTGATCTACGCGTTGCTTTTATTTTGACATTCATTCTTTCATGCAATAGTTAACAGTTTAAAAGATGCGAGAATTAAAATTCCTAAACTATTACAAAGGCGCGGGTCCACATCGCCAAAATTTCCAGGACCCGATTTGACAGAAAAATAAAGAATTAAAGTAAAAGTGCGAGAGATAAATATTTACATGGCTTTGGGAGAGGTACATAAATAATTATAAGAAACGAAATAAAATGCGCGAATTAAATTAAAATTAGAAACGAGGGCGTTGGACCCCCTTTTAACGAAATTAAATTAAATGATTAAATTAATGAAAATTAAAATGAAAGGAAATTATTTTAGGTATTTTGGTATTTATGATTTTAATGAGAATTAAATGAAAAGAATATTAACCCTAATTCTAGTTATTTTTTATTTATTAAAAAAATATTAAAGTTAAACCTAAATTAACCTAATTAATTACATGGTAATTTAACTACAAAAATAAATAATATTTAATTATTAATAATGGTGAAAAAAAGAAATAAAATTAATTAAAATAATTAAACCTAATTTCTACAAATTTTTGAGTTAATTAAGAAAATGCTTGAATTAAACCTAATTTAATAGCTAAAATTAATGAATAATATTTATTTACAAAAAATATGTTAATTAAATAAAATACTTATTTTTTTGTCTTTTTCTGATTTTATATTGTTTTTATGTTTTTCATGAAAATATTAAATTAATTAAAAACAATAATTGAAATAAATAAAAAGAATGAAAAAAAATGTAAAAGCTTGCAAACCTAGGGGGGTCTGTCCCCAAATTGGAGGGCTTGCTTAGCATTTTTTTGGCCCAAGAAGCTTGGCTTGGTTTGACCTTTCTGGGCGTGTGAGGCATATTTGACCAGGGTATATGCGTGGCAAGCTGGATGGTGAGTTGCATGGTAGACTCCCTGTATTGAAACTGCATAGGATGATAATTAAAGGAAAAATATAAGGAAAGGGGGGGGGGGGGGGACCTAGGATCGAACCCAGGTCCTGAAGGTCATCAACCAAATGCCTTGCCAACTGCTCCACTTGCGCTTTCTGTATCTTAAATAACAAACAATTATTATAAAATAAAGCAACGCGTTAGTGCCTTTTTCGCGCGAATTTTCAAACAACCCAATCACTGGTGGCCACCTAATCGTCTTCCCCGTTTTGTTCTTTTTTCTTGAAACAAAAGATGGTTAGCGGGGGTTTTGAACCCCCCCCAAAACATGCTTGATTTGATAATAGCGATTAGGCCGTCCGGTCACATAAATTAGGCGCGAGGGTCATTTCCAAATCGTCCAAGCCTGTTGGTTTCATTCATGGTGTTGGCATGTCCTAATTTTACCAAATTTGGAAACGCCCAATTTAGAATTCAAGGAACCCTAGCCTGTATCAATGGTGGAATCGCGTATAGTACATGAAAACTCAATTAAATTGTATAGTTAGCTTCAGAATTAAACAATGAACATAAATCAAATGTTAAAAATTGCTAAAGATGCATGAATCGAGATGCAAGAATGTAAAATATTTTCTGTACAGGTCACGATGATTCTCACGTTTCTTGGTGTTAGAGCTTATGGTTTTGATCCAAATTCCTTCCTTGAAGCCTCAGCAAGCCAATGGAATAGTTGTTTGATCTTGAAAAACCCTAAAACCTAGTTTTCAGTTTTCAACTTTTAGGCAAAAAACTCAAGTGTGTTTCTTGGTCTATGGCGCAGCTGGGAGGTTCTGAGGAGTAGGGTTAGCATATGTATATATGTGTGAGTGATTTAGGTCAAAGAAAACAAATCAAAACCTTTGCATTCATGATTTTCAAGATTTGATTCTTAAGGATCTTTTCAAATATTTTTTCATGCCTATTTGGTACAAATCATGGCCAATCACTTCAATTCCTTCCATATATGATCATGCACGAAATTTTAAACCTATTCCATGCACAAAAAGATTTGATTGCATTGGTTTGGTATTTTTCATGTATTTTAATTAATTAAATGAATTATTAATAATAAAAAATCCAAATAAATAAATAAAAATGATAAAAAAACTTCCCTTTGGGCCACATGGTCGTGCACATGCCTTGGATGATGAATTGTGGAAGAAAAGGAGGCCCATTAGCATTTTTAGGTCATTTGAAGCAATGTTGACTTTTCAAAATATCCAAAAATTTCCCAACTTCCCCAAGGCATATCCTGCTCAATTTTTAAGCTTTGCTCATGTTCTTGGACATTTTGGAAAGGTCTTTGAGTCCTCTAACCAATGTCTTTGGTCCCATGTCATTTTGATTTACCAATCTCAAGTTATGGCCTTTGACTTAAAGTCCCTTTTTGTTGACTTTTGAAAATGACCTATAATGTTGAAATTGATAACTTTTTGTGAGAGCATTTCTTGGACTTGAAGTGTGAAGATGAGTTGTAGGGAATGTCTTTCTCTTCAAAATGAGCTTTGGATGGAAATTTTTTGATAAACCATGTGGAAGTTATGCCCTGGTCAATTTACAGTTGACTTTTTCAACTGTCCAAATATGGAAACTTTTGCATCTTGATGATTTTTGAGCCAAGCTTTGAGAATCATGATCAAGCATTGATCAAATGATGTTTGTGGCTTCAAAATGAGATGTTGACCAAAAATTTGAACTTTTGACTGTCAAATGACCATTTTGCCCCTACAGTTGACTGTAGTGCAATTAGGGTTTTGATTGTGCAATTTTGTGCTGAAAGTCTTGAAACTTGGTATGAGGATGCTGGACCATATTTATAGGCATGTGAGACTTGATTGGACCCTTGGAAACTTCATTTTCTTTGTCAGAACCAAAACCCTAATTTTGACTGTTAGGAGGCCCTTGAACTGTGCAACCCTTGGGGAATTTTGAAGTATTGACTTGGCAAACTTTGGAGAATATGGGAGGGCAAATTTTGGGGTACAACAGTTGCCCCTGTTCAATCTTCTTAGACCTGAGGATGCAGATTGGCTGACGTGCCTTTCGTAATCCGAAGGTGGAAGATGATTGAACACTAGAGTGCCCAGAAATTTGCGCTCACATAGTAGCAGTGTGATAGGAATGGGCTTATAGATGCCATTTGGAGATTGATGGATAGGATGATGGGCTTATAGATGCCATGCTGAAAGATGATGGATGGTGGATGGGCTTGTAGATGCCATCTGGATGTTGATCGCGTAAGAGATTCCTTAGCGAGAACTTGCGTACCTGCAAAAGAAAAAATGATTACCTGGCCTGTTACAGGAGCTGGTCTTCAAACTCTTTGTATAGATGTGTCCTGACTGATTACATGAGCTGAATCTGGAGCTTCAAATGGTGATGAATGAACCAGGGATGGTTACTACCTCAACAGGAACGGTGAGAGAACCTTGGCTGACTTTAACCTCAACAGCAATCATTGAGAAAATCTTGGGATGATTACTACCTCCGCAGTATCGGGGAGAGAACCATAGGCGACTACAACCTCAACAGCAATCATTGAGAGAATCTTGGATAACTTCAACCTCAACAGCAATCGTTGAGAGAATCTTGGGATGATTACTACCTCCGCAGTATCGGGGAGAGAACCAAAGGCGACTACAACCTCAACAGCAATCATTGAGAGAATCTTGGATAACTTCAACTTCAACAGCAATCGTTGAGCGAATCTTGGGATGATTACTACCTCCGTAGTATCGGGGAGAGAACCAAAGGCGACTACAACCTCAACAGCAATCATTGAGAGAATCTTAGATAACTTCAACCTCAACAGCAATCGTTGAGAGAATCTTGGGATGATTACTACCTCCGCAGTATCGGGGAGAGAACCAAAGGCGACTACAACCTCAACAGCAATCATTGAGAGAATCTTGGATAACTTCAACTTCAACAGCAATCGTTGAGCGAATCTTGGGATGATTACTACCTCCGCAGGATCGGGGAGATAACCATAGGCGACTACAACCTCAATAGCAATCATTGAGAGAATCTTGGATAACTTCTACTGAGTCTTTATCAGGAAAATCTGTTTGGGGTTGATTTAACTGGACTAGAGAAGGCCTTGGACTGGATAAGAAACAGAAAATCTTAGGGTCGATTAACTGAACCGGTCTAGGTCTTGAAATGTCTTCAACTGGGTAAGAAACAGGGAGATCTTAGGGTCGATCTGACTGAACCAGAGAAGGCCTTTGACTGGATAAGAAACAGAGAAATCTTTGGAGTCGATTTAACTGAACCGGTCTAGGTCTTGAAATGTCTTCAACTGGGTAAGAAACAGGGAGATCTTAGGGTCGATCTGACTGAACCAGAGAAGGCCTTTGACTGGATAAGAAACAGAGAAATCTTTGGAGTCGATTTAACTGAACCGGTCTAGGTCTTGAAATAGCTGAGAACTTAACTAAATCTTTTCCTGAAAGGTAAAGGTCAGTCATATGCAATGCATAATATGGATCAAGCAATGATGTTCTCAACATAAATGAGATTTGTAAGATATGATGCGTACATGCATGCTATAATGATGTATGCGATGTTTACGAATGTATGTTTTTCGTCTAGGAAAGTAAATCCTTGACGGGTGCCGGGAAGTCACTCCTGGACTGATGTTGGAGAATAGATTTTTTGCCTCCGCTGGGGATGATAGTTGCAAGAATACCGGTAGGAGAAGATAACTCCGTTGGGGAATAAACTTGGCGAATGGATAACTCTGCGGGGAGGAAAGTACTCTAGTGATCTTGCTGGGGAGCAATACTCTGTGGGAAGAGAGGTACTTTGCTGAGTGTTGATAATAACTTGCTGGGGATACCCTTGTTGTGCTGGAAGTGTTAATATACTTCGCTGGGGATAAGAAGACTTTGTCGAGGACGCTCTCTCCGTGTCTTTTGGCTGAGGATAACCCAGTTATATCCTGGTAAGGAAATAACTCTTTGAATAAAGCCGGGGGACGCGTTCGTGCTCTGCGCGGATAAGCTTCCAGAATCTACTGGGGATAAGCTTACTGCTTGGGGAGATGGATTCCAACTTTCTTAGGGAACTGGATTGGACTCTCCTGGGGAAGTATTGAACTGTATTGGTTATGTTCTTCCATGGAACCTACCTTGATACCTTGAAGGACAGAATAATCAGATCGCTTAGACCACCCATTATTGCCCCTGTTTCTATGGGGGAGGCACATATGGGATGCTGATAATTGTTGAGGGTCAAACCTTCTTCAGGTAGGCAGGTGACAAGATGACAGGATATAGTCGTACGCTTTGATCCCTAACTTTTGCCTGGACCGCCCTTTCGGGTTTTCAGTCCACCGAGATACCCATTTTTGCCCAAGCCGCCTTTTCAGGTTTTCGACCTGCCGGGTGTACAGATTTTTTCATTTCATCCCTTCATTTTGCCCGAACCCTTTTGGTTCGCCGGGAAGCCCTAATTTTTGCCTAGGTATGTGAACCTAGCGGGTCTTTGATTTTGCGCAGTATTTTCTCGACTATGTCCGCGTTCTCAGAATGTAGGGAGTTGCCCCTATTAGAAGTGTTTTGTCATGTCACCAGAAGATGTCTGGCCAGGCAAGATTCGTTGCTGGAATGCCCCAAGTGACTCAGGCGGATATTTGCCCCAGGTTGTTTGGCCTCTTGAGAGATTCTCTGAATCTTGATTGGACTGCCCCAGATAATAGACCATGGTCATGTCATGCCCCTTGATTGGAAGTGCTTTTGTCCACTAGGTATTCATCGTGCGAATTTCCCTGCTGTTCAAACAAAAAGTCATATGCAAACAAAGTTATGTTAAAAATGCAAAGCTTATGTCTGTCTTGAAGATTTTGAAAATGCATTCTTTTCATAAAACAAGTAATTGTTTGTAAAACGTGATGTCAACTCCGTATTTTACCGTGAGCCTTAAGGAGTCAGGATACCTTTCGTAACAGTATGCTTTCGAACTAACCCACGCTTCAGCTAGGACTTTTGAGGGTTATAACGTGGCCTGGTTCACGGTTTAGGAAACAAAGGATAAAGGCTCAAATTATTTGTACCCACCCGCTCTTCGTGATGTTCTTCAAACCTAAACTCAGCTGATCGTGCGTTAGACCTTGTTTGAGTTTTTTCTTTGATATACCAGTGATGGTTCAGATGTTGATAGTTTATTTTGAATAGACAGTCATTTCCTTTTTTGTTGAGGATTTGTAAGACCTCTTTCTTGTCTGATTTTTTGTTATCCCTTTCTTTTTTGCCTGAATTGTTTCCTTTTTGGAATTACAGTCAGTGGGATGCCCCAGTTTTGTAAGTCTCCTTCATGGGTTTTGACTTAATGGGCTTTTATTTTGAGAAGTAATGACTGCCTGTCTTTATGATTATTCGGAACCATCACTGTCTTTCTTCGTCTTGTAAGGATCTCTTTGGTGCCATTCGTTATGCACTTGGATCAACTGAGAGACTACCCTGCCCCAGGTTATGATATAGGGTTTTAATTTTCGAAAAGAAAAACTCCTACTTCTTTGGCTCAGGGGGGTTGACGAGGGATTATCTTCCTTATAACTCCAGTGTTTAGGGATTGAAACAATGCCTGTACCTCATCAGCGGGGTCTGTTCAAAAGCATACTGTAGATTATGGTATCGTTTTCGTCATCCTCCCTCAAGAGGCTTAGAATTATTAATTGAGAGTTGATCATCAGAAAAAATATGAAAATAATTTGCATTTAGTGAATACGAATATATTGCTTCAAAACAGACATATGCGATGCATTAATGAAATAACAACGTTCTAACATGAGTAAATGTTTGAACAAAAGAAAATTACAACTTGAACATTCGAATGAACAAAAGTCTTTTCATCTCAGGGTTTGTCACTTCAAATGGTGAGCCTTGGAGGGATGGTAGAAAAATTCTGCCTGACCATCTTGTGTGAACTCTAATGCCCCTTCGTCAATCAGGTCCTGGATCTTATTCTTCAGAGCCCAACACTCGTTTGTATCATGTCCTGGACAGGCAGAGTGGTATGCACATCTCTTATTGGGATCATAAGTAGGATGTGTTGTGTTGGGATTCTGGGGATGAGCCCTTAATGTGATCAAATTCAATCTCAACAGGCGTTGTAAAGCTTGAAACAGTGACATGTTGAGCGGGGTGAATTGCCTCCTGGACTTGTCTGGCTGAAGCCGGTGAGGTTGATGCTGAATTTGTGACACTGGAGCCTTTTGAGAAGCTCTCCCCTTATCTCCTTGTCTCAAAGGCGGTTGAACGATGACTGGCTTTTTACCCTTAGACGTTTGCCCCAGTTGGTTATTCTGAAGCAATTGGTTGATGAGAACTCCGAGCTCTTCTTGTCTTTGAGCTAACCCTTGAATGGCGGTCCCCTGCCCCAGCATCTGGGTTTTCAATGTGTCTACCTCAGCTTGTAGACGTTTCAGCTGTTCGTCCTTGTCATCTTCAGGACTCTTTCTGATCAGATTCCCCATGAGGAGTGTCCTCAACTCTTCCTGCCCCTTGGATAGGCTTAGGAAGATCTCCTTGAACTGAGTCTCTTGAGTGTGAAGGTCCTGGTTATCTTGTTGTGAAGCCATTGCTTGCTGAAATAAACAGCGAGAAAGGTAAGTGACCTGCAACAAGGATACCTGTTATGCAATGATGAGTATGACATGCATGTAATGTTTTCAAGGACCTCGCGGGATAAACAAGAAAATTCTTAACATTTGAGTCTGGTAGCTTGAGTGAAGGAACTTCATGTTGTTGAGAGTCCTTCTTCAAGGGTCAAAGGCTCACCATATCCAGTGGGTCATAGCCCCTAACAACTTTGTCTAGAGGAAAATAAATCCTCTTTGCCCCTTGCTGGGATAGTTGATTCACCATGACCTGCATCACAAGCCCTTGAGATCCTTGAAATGGATTAGTTTTTTATGCAGGATGTATGCAATGGTATGATGCCATGCTATGCATGGAGTGATATATGTAAACCCTGTTATGAGTCCCAATTAAGGACTGTAAACAAAACCTGCAAGAAACTCAAGTGTCAGATAACAAGCATGCAAGTAGTCAAGTTGGAAGGCACACAAGTCACACAAGACAGCCCTTAGAGTTTAGGCCAGCATGGAGTCTAGGTATTACCCTCTTTCAGTTTGTTGGTTAAGACCTGTCCTATCAGAGTAACCGGGTTCTTAGAGGATCCCAATATCATTGACTACCCTCAATCGGTCATAACTCCAGCATTGCAATCTTTTCTTGTGGCCGGAACCATCACGAGAGTTTAGCCTCAATGGGCGTAGCATACTGCTACTGTTCTATTGGCCAAGTTGGGTCATTTAAGGTTCTAAGGTCTGTTGGTGCTTAATGACTCCTCAGAAGACCCATATTCTCCTCGTTGCAACACAAGGGATATCGGTACAGACCAAGGTGCCACACCAACGTAGCCACTGCTTCACCCATGTCGGTCTACGCCGGACAGGTCCATCACAGCTTATGCTACCTAATAGGGTATCCCCAGATCCGAGTTAGGATCTATAGAACTCCCAAGACAGTCCCACAATAATAAAGAAAACAAGTCAAGGCAATTGAAAACACAAGTGATCTTAGTCCTAAGGTACACCTCACTTTTTAAGATGTCCCCAGCAGAGTCGCCAGTTCTGTGATCGGTGGATCTGGAACTGACTGTTTTTAATAAAATTAGGCGCGAGGGTCGTTTCCAAATCGTCCAAGCCTGCTGGTTTCATTCATGGTGTTGGCATGTCCTAATTTTACCAAATTTGGAAACGCCCAATTAGAATTCAAGGAACCCTAGCCTGTATCAATGGTGGAATCGCGTATAGTACATGAAAACTCAATTAAATTGTATAGTTAGCTTCAGAATTAAACAATGAACATAAATCAAATGTTAAAAATTGCTAAAGATGCATGAATCGAGATGCAAGAATGTAAAATATTTTCTGTACAGGTCATGATGATTCTCACGTTTCTTGGTGTTAGAGCTTATGGTTTTGATCCAAATTCCTTCCTTGAAGCCTCAGCAAGCCAATGGAATAGTTGTTTGATCTTGAAAAACCCTAAAACCTAGTTTTCAGTTTTCAACTTTTAGGCAAAAAACTCAAGTGTGTTTCTTGGTCTATGGCGCAACTGGGAGGTTCTGAGGAGTAGGGTTAGCATATGTATATATGTGTGAGTGATTTAGGTCAAAGAAAACAAATCAAAACCTTTGCATTCATGATTTTCAAGATTTGATTCTTAAGGATCTTTTCAAATATTTTTTCATGCCTATTTGGTACAAATCATGGCCAATCACTTCAATTCCTTCCATATATGATCATGCACGAAATTTTAAACCTATTCCATGCACAAAAAGATTTGATTGCATTGGTTTGGTATTTTTCATGTATTTTAATTAATTAAATGAATTATTAATAATAAAAAATCCAAATAAATAAATAAAAATGATAAAAAAAACTTCCCTTTGGGCCACATGGTCGTGCACATGCCTTGGATGATGAATTGTGGAATAAAAAGAGGCCCATTAGCATTTTTAGGTCATTTGAAGCAATGTTGACTTTTCAAAATATCCAAAACTTTCCCAACTTCCACAAGGCATATCCTGCTCAATTTTTAAGCTTTGCTCATGTTCTTGGACATTTTGGAAAGGTCTTTGAGTCCTCTAACCAATGTCTTTGGTCCCATGTCATTTTGATTTACCAATCTCAAGTTATGGCCTTTGACTTAAAGTCCCTTTTTGTTGACTTTTGAAAATGACCTATAATGTTGAAATTGATAACTTTTTGTGAGAGCATTTCTTGGACTTGAAGTGTGTAGAGGAGTTGTAGGGAATGTCTTTCTCTTCAAAATGAGCTTTGGATGGAAATTTTCTGATAAACCATGTGATAGTTATGCCCTGGTCAATTTACAGTTGACTTTTTCAACTGTCCAAATATGGAAACTTTTGCATCTTGATGATTTTTGAGCCAAGCTTTGAGAATCATGATCAAGCCTTGATCAAATGATGTTTGTGGCTTCAAAATGATATGTTGACCAAAAATTTGAACTTTTGACTGTCAAATGACCATTTTGCCCCTACAGTTGACTGTAGTGCAATTAGGGTTTTGACTGTGCAATTTTGTGCTGAAAGTCTTGAAACTTGGTATGAGGATGCTGGACCATATTTATAGGCATGTGAGACTTGATTGGACCCTTGGAAACTTCATTTTCTTTGTCAGAACCAAAACCCTAATTTTGACTGTTAGGAGGCCCTTGAACTGTGCAACCCTTGGGGAATTTTGAAGTATTGACTTGGCAAACTTTGGAGAATATGGGAGGGCAAATTTTGGGGTACAACAGGTACTGTAGGAACTCAAGATTACCACAGCAACATAATTATAGGTTTTTTATGCAATTAGTTTTTATTGTTCATATGCTATGTTAATTATTTTTATGAATTATATTTTACATTGCATGGTTACTAAATACATTATGTCTGGCTAATTTTGTTTGTACCGGTATGTGACTCTTAAGCCCCGAAGGAATCTGGTGATAACTTGGCTAAAAACTTTTATAAATAATTTCTGGTTTCCAATTTCCATATTTAATTTAACTACCCTTCTCACGAGAGTGAAAGGATATTTAACACGATTTTGCCACGAGAGTGGGAAATTAATTAAGGCAAGAACCTGCATGCGAGAGCTGGGGTTCGACCCAGATAGTGGTAACGAAACATTAATTTTTAAATACACGAGAGTGTTTTAACAAGTTAATTAAACTCAAGTTGTTTTCAAAAAGTGTTATTAAATTTAAAGTGCATCCACTAGGTTTAGTAGCATAACTTATTTCATGAACACGAGAGTGTATGTCTCAGGTTTTTAAACAATTCGTTTTTGCCGAAACACTTTATATTCCAAGTGATTCACTGAGTTCCCGAAGTCTGACTATCACATACTGGTATGACTATTACTATTGTTTTTAATTAAAATCTTTTTCCCCTAAAACCAAATATTCATCGCTTAGTTAAACAATTGTAACATTAGATCGTATGCGATTGATCCTCAGTCTTTGTGGGTTCGATAATCATTTAAAACTAGAACGACTAAACTGTGTACTTGCAGTTAGTACCCCGATAGACTCATAAAGTCCCGATCAGACACCAATGAATATCTGAGTGTGTGAGGGACATCAACCTATTAGACCATCTCATGCCCTGCTCATTCTTCACAACAGATCGAGGTAGGTGTGAAATAAACCACCTAGCCAACATAGGAGTGCAACACAAAAGAGTCCCTCTTCTCTTTACAGTGCGAGTATGCAGAGAGTGTAGAATGTCTCCAAGTAAAGTAGGCACCGGATTGTGGGATAAAAAAACCTTGACTGCATTCACATCTATGAGTTGGTCTGGATTAGGAAATAGTACCATCCCATATATGAGAAGGGCCAACACTTCATCAAAAGCTTGTAAATCCAAGGTATCCCAAAAATGATGAGCCTTCTCAAATATAAACTTAGCTAGAAACCCTTTGACGCCTCTTCTTGTTTCCTAATTTGCCACGACACCTGACTGCTGTAAAGACAGAGCTTGAGTAATTTCTTCAGGTTTTGGGTCTCTTTCCATACCATTGAAGGGTAACTGATGAAGAATGGGCATCCCCAATAACTGAGAAAACTCCTCCATAGTGGGCACTAACTGGTAATCAGGAAAGGTGAAGCAATGATATAAAGGGTCGAAGAACTGAAAGAGCACCTTTAACATTTCTTCATCAGGGTTTAAGGTGACCAATTTGAAAAGTCGACCATGTCTTCCAGTGAATGGAGAGCTTTCGGGAATTCTCGATGCTAATTCCTTGAGTTAAAGAGGTACCCTTACGAGGTTGACTTGGATAGTATTCCTGTGAGTGGATGCCATGTCCTACAAAAATAAGACAAAGATAAGCTCTAAAAATCCTTGAAATGGTTAGTATGATATGCTATGTGTGATGCGGTGGGAGAACTGACTTGAGGTTTTGTGTTTGTGTTCGCAAATGTTTCGGTTTAGCAAGAGTCGCCACCGACTTTTATTTTATCCAAAAGGAAAGGTAAAAAAGCACAGGAAAGACCTTTGAGATTGTTTTTTGGTTCGGGGGGTAGATTATGAAAAGGGAAGGTTGTAGCACCCTTTTCATCCATGGTTTTACATGGGCTCTTAGTTACTTGTTTTAGATCACTTGCTTTTTCTTTTCAATTGTTCTAAATGGTGCTTTGTGTGGTTTTGAAAGTATTTTTAAAAGAGGTCATCGTTTTGGCAACCTTTGTAATGATTCTTGTTTGAATGTATACAAAGGTGTTTGTCTTTTGAAAAATGTTTCAATGTTTGAAAGTTTGTTTTGGAAAATGTTTTAAAATGTGTTGTGTTTTTTTTTTAAATAGTAAGAATGGTTTGCAAGAGATCAAGTAACTAGGAGTTGTCTACCCTACTCAAAAGTCTTTCCTACACATTTTTATTCCTTTGATGTTGTTGTTTTACCATTGCATTTGGTAAACAACCCTATCTTTGGATGTTAAACGGGACGGGCGTGGGTCATCGTATGACCATGATAACAATATTGCCAAGTATCTTAGCAAGTTTTTGAGGGACTAGATCATTTTTGTTTTAGGCAACCAAGATAGCGTAATCGAGGGACTATGATCTTTTTGTTTTGTTTTGATTTTGCCAAGATACCTAGCATGCATACCATGGTCATTTTAAGGCAACAAAGTGGATGAAACCCTAGGGGTGCTTGTGTGTAATGTGTTGTCATTTTTCATGCATTTTGTCTTGTGTTTAAGTCATGCTATTTGTTTGATTTTTGGTCTTTGCATACAAAACCCTAATTTATTATCATGGCATATGAAAGCAATAAAATGCGTAAAGTAAATCTAGACTATTACAACATTATTATGGGAAGGGGGATACAAGTTTGAATAAGGGGATATTTGCACAAAATAAAACCCTAATTTACTATTACAATCAAATTGAATTTATTGTACAAATAAATAAATAAATAAGCAAATATTTAAATAGGCAATAAAATGTAAATATGCACAAATGTTTTTGCATTTATTTTATGTGTATAAAATAAATTTATTTATGTCTAAAAAAATAAGAAAATAAAATGATTATTTTTGCTAGGGTGAAAACCCTAATTTTTGGTTTAAAAGAAAATATATATTCTATTATTATTTATTTCATTTATGTACAAGAAAATAAATAAAAATATATACCAAAATGTTAAAAAATAAAATATGTGAGAAAATAATATTTTAAGTGCATAAATAATAAAAATAAAAATGTATGATATTTTCATATTATTTACAAGTTTTATTTAGGAAAATAAGTTTTATAAATCTAATAAACTAATATTATGCCCAACAAATAATAAAAAATAATAAAATAAAAATGCAAAAATTAAGAAAATATTTTTTGTGTTTTTAAATATTTAGAAAAAATAAATAAAGTCAGAAAATATAAAAGAAATAAAAAAATATGCAAAATTTAACAAATGGGCCAAGGGGGTGCAAAAAGCAAAATAGGGGTGTGAATAGCCAGAAAAGCCAGGCCCAGGCCCAATCTCACTTCGTCCCTGTCCTTTGAACAAATGACCAAACGCGCGCGTTTCTGAGCTTGATCCTGTTCTTGCTCATGCTTGCATGAAATCAAAAATTTACAACATGAAAGTTATAGCATTTTCAATCACGATTCCAACCATATCCATTTTGTGATCTAACTCTAAGAAACCAGGGAGAATTTTATCACCCCTAATTTCTGACCTAAAATTTTCAGCAACTTCAACTATCAAATACTCCTAGCTCAGTCAATATAAATAAGAACTATGCATATATACAGCTCAAGCACATTAAAGACTATATTTTTGCTTCATAAACCTAAGCCTAATGATGCCTAAATAAGGAAATAGAACTTTGAAAATTACCTTATTCAGTTGAGTTTGGTTATGGCAATGTAGCAACTTTGAGTGAGGCCTGAAGTACTTGTGAGCTTGCTTGAAGTTCCCTCACCCTTTCCCAATGCTCAGCTTGCTTTGAAATAGCTTGAATCTCCTTGTAGAAGTCAACCTGCAAAGCTTCAAAATGAAAATGGTGAAGCACGAAACAGGGGTTACAGTTGCTTGACAGGGGCTTGGACAGCTTAGGTGTGATGTATGGAATGTGTTTGAAGTGGTTCCAAGCAAAACGCACGAGCCAATTTGGTTTTGGAAATGGTTTTGCAGATGATGCCCTAATTGGGCAAGAACTTGTGATTTTGTGTTTTAGGGTGTTTGAGAGCTTGGCCAATCGTGTTTCTTGCTTGTTACAATATGCTGAGGTTGTTTCAAATGATGCCAAGAATGGTTTTATCATATGATAGAGTTATGTGGACTTTTTGCAAGTTTTCTTGTTTTTGAAGAAAGAGTCAAGTGACAAACGCCAAGGCTTGTACAGGCTAGCTCAAGGTCTGCATAGGGTTGGTGAACTTTTCCTGATGTTTATGGATCTTTTTTGCACAAAGAGATTAGGTCCATGGCTCAAGATAAACAAAATTGCATAAAGTGTGCTTTATCAAAGTAGCAATGTAACCTTTTTGCCATTTTTTAATTAAACCTTTGTACAAAGCTCTAAAGGTCAGAACAAGGCCATTATCCAATGTATTTGCATTCAATTTTGGAGTGTATAAGGGATTAGAACCTGTAAACCAAGTACAAGCATGCTTAGGACAAATTTGCAACTTGTATCAATGTGAAAAATGCCATGGACAAAAGTGAGAAATTGCCATTTTCTTTTCTTCGATTCTCCCTAACCATAAATAATCTTGGAGAGTTCTTGGACATTTTGGAAATCTTGTAACATTCTATACAATCCATCTTTGAAATGAATTTTGAGATTCCACTTGGAACTAGGTGAAAAGTTGTCATGAAGTTAGGTAAAAAATCTGCCTAAACTAGGGCAAAATTTCACTAAGTTAAAAGTTTTATGGATCCTTATTCACAAAATCATAACTTGAGATCCAAGCATCTTTTGGGAAAACTTTGTGAATCAAAGTTGTAGATTTTGTGGAGGGCTACAACTTTCATGTTGGAAGTTTTCTTTGAATCCAATTTCATCATGGTGAAAAAGTTGGGAAAAGTTGGGAAAAAATAAGAAATTTTCATAACTTAGAAAAATTCTAAGTTATGAAATTTTTCAAACTTAAACCCTAATTTTAAAATTTAAGTTTCTTGGTGAACAAGTTTCATGCTTTGACACATCTTGATGAAAAATGACCCTTGGCACTTGATTTTGACCAAAAAGTCAAAGTTTGACTTTTCAATGTACAGTTGATTTTTGATCAGTTGATTGGAAAATTCATCTGTCAATCCAATGCATTTGAGATCTTTTGAACCTTGTGTTTAGGTCAAGATGATGCCATTGAGTCCTTGAAACCATGTTTGAACCCAATTTTCCATTGGCTAGGTGAAAAATCAAAAATTGCCTTTCATCAGTCAAAACCCTAAAAATGACCATTTTGCCCTTTTGATGATCTGATCAAATTTCTTGAGGAGTTGTGGTCCAAACTTGATCAAATGGTTCATATGTGTCTATAATGTTGATGTGGATAAAAAATTATGAGGTTTGACTATAAATTGGCTATGGTTGACTGTTTCCCCAATATAATTGATTTTCAGGTCAACTGTCCAATTGACTGGGTAAAAAATTGATTTAAGGCTTGAAACTTGGTATGAGCAATCTTATAGGTCCAACATGAAGTATGAAAGTCACATGAGGCATTGAAAGTCCAAAAATACCTGTGCAAACTCAAACCCTAATTTCAGGTCAACAGTGCAAGGAGATGTCTTGAGCTGAGCAAACCCTAATCTGGTCTTGAGTCCAAGAAGTCTTGTGAGGAGAATCTTGATAAAATGAGAGGGAAAATTTTAGGGTACAACAGCTTCCCCTGTTCAATCTTCTTGAACCTGAAGAGTTAGATTGGCGAGTTTGTCGTTCGTGACTCGAAGGTAAAAGATGATTAGACACTAGAGTGCCCGTAAATTTGCACTCGTCAAAATGTAGTTTAAGGAAATGGGCTTAAAGATGCCATTTGGAGAGGTGACAGAATCTTGTGGGAGATGGGCTTGTAGATGCCATCCAAGAATGTTTGTTGAACTTCAAGTTGTAAGTCAAAAGAATGAGTATCAGAATAGTGTCCGTATTTGGAACGTATCTGAACTGTATCTGGAGACTGAGTTTGTATGAGCAATGGAATGGCGTCCGTGTCTGGAGCGTATCCGAGCTGTAACTGTACTTGAATCTGAATTAATAATAGAATGACTTCCGTGTCTGGAGTGTATCTGTATTGTATCTGAATCTGAAATTTGAATAAGCGACAGAATGGCATCCGTGTCTGGAGTGTATCTGAGCTGGGGAAAAATGTCAGAATAAGTGACAGAATGGCAACCGTGTCTGAAGCATATCTGGACTGTATCTGAAGTTGAGATCTGTATGAGTAGAAGAATGACTTACGTATCTGGAGTGTATTTGAACTGTAACTGGGATCTGAATAAGTGACAGAATGACTTCTGTGTTTGGAGTGTATCAGAACTTGAAATTGATAGTTGAATCTGAATGAGAAATAGAATGGCTTCCGTATCTGGAGCGTATCTAATATGTATCTGAATAGGTGACAGAATGACTTCCATGTTTGGAGTGTATATGGACTTGAAATTGATAGTTGAATCTGAATGAGAAATAGAATGGCTTTCGTATCTGGAGCGTATCTAATCTGTATCTGAATAGGTGACAGAATGACTTCCATGTTTGGAGTGTATCTAGACCGGGAAAAATCAGAATGAGTGACAGAATGGAAACCGCGTCTGGAGTGTATCTGGACTGTATCTGAAGTTGAGGTCTAAATAAGTATCAGAATGACTTCCATGTCTAGAGTGTATCTGTATTGTATCTTGACTTTGAATTCTGAATGAGTAACATAATGACTTTCGTGTTTGGAGTGTATCTGTATTGTATCTGAAATCTTTGAATATATGTTAAAGATAGCTGTTAATCTTATCTTGAAAAGGGTAAAATGTTAGCTGAAACACAAAGTTATGTTGCATGAAATGTATGATGCAATAAATGTGTTTTTATCAATGTTTATGATATATGAGTGTAATGTATGCGCATGTAAGTTGATTCACTGTATTGCTGAGGAAAATAAATCCTTGACGGCTGGAGATGATAAAACCCTTGACTGCTGCCGGGGAAAATAAATCCTTGACCGCTGCTGGAGATTCAAAAATCTTTGATTGCTGAGGATGAGAAATCCTTCATGACTATTGGGGATTAAGAGAAATCCCTGACAACCTCTGTGGGGATGTGAGAATCCTTCATGTCTTGAAGTATTGACAAAATCTGTTATGAGAGTAATGTCAAACTGCTTGAGAAATCTGCTTGGGAAATCCATAGAACTTTGATGACTTCTACTGGGGATTACACAAAGGAAATCCTTACTCGGCTGGGGAATAGGGAAAACTATAACGATCTCTAATGGGGATCAAACAAAGGAAAAACTTGATCTGCTGGAGCATAAGGAAGACTCTGATGGCTTCTGCGGGGACCTAAGGATGAGAATCTTCGATCTGCAGGGGAACAAAATTCTGACAAATTCATGCTGGGGAGTAATGAAGACTCTGGAAACTTCACTTGGGGAATCAGGAATGAGAATCTTCATTCTGTTGGGGAGTGAAAAACTATGTGGGGAAGAAGACTTCCCACTGGAGAGTAAGTTCAGGACTCTGGGGGAAAAATCTTATTCATGTTTGGAAAAAGTTCAGGAGTTGGGGTTGTATGCCACTTTACTGGGGAATTATCCTAGGTTGGGGAAAAAGTTAACTATTATCTGGTTGATTCTCAGACTTTTAAGACAACTTGCTGGGGAATATGGGGGAAAATTGAATGGTTCCCGCTGAGGATTGATAGTTGGAGATTTGACTCGATTGGGGAAGAAGGTTTCATCTCCGCTGAGGGTCTGTAGTTCAAAGTTTTTACTCCGCTGGGGATTGGGAGTTTGAAGTTTTAACTCTGATGGAAATTAAGGATTATAACTCTGTTGGGGATATGTATTTCAAGGTTTTAGCTCCGTTGGTGGTCTAGATGATGTACTGCAGGGGATTTCTCTTGGAATAGCCTAAAGATGTTTTCCTATACTTTCAACCTGTCAGTAATTATTCTTTCCCATTTCGTTTATTTGTAAACAGTGATTATATTCAAATGCATATGCTCATTAATAAATCATTGGACGTTTTCAAATAAAACACAAGTGTAAAAAAGAAGAAAAAGCAAATAGTTTTCTACACTTTGAAGTATCTTTGTATTAACTTTGTGTAAGTATTTTGTACAAAGGAGACAGACATCCTAGTAAGAGAATGTTGTCATAAAAATGAGAAAAAATTTATACAAATAAATATGGCTATGTGTAAAAATTCCATGGGGTTCCCATTCTGCTATAGCCTTCATAATTCTGAATATCTTGTCCATTCGTTGCTTCGTCCGAAGATGATTGAGTTGATCAGAAACCCAGAGCTTGTCTGTGAAAAGATTGTCCTTAAAGTGATCCGACGAGACATAGTCATACGCTTTAATTCCCTAACTTTTTCCTGGACCGCCCTTTCGGGTTTTCGATCCACCGGGAAACCCTTTTTTGCCCAAGTCGCCCTTTCGGGTTTTCAACTTGCCGGGTGTACAGATTTTTTTGTTTATCCCTAACTTTTGCATGAACCGCCATTTGCGGTTTTCGATTCACTAGGATGCCCTTTTTTTGCCTAGGTGTGTCAACCTAGTGGGTCATTTACGCGTAGTATCTTTTGACTATGTCTGCGTTCGCAAGGTGCGGCAGATCGTCGCCGTCCATGGTGGTTAATATCATTGCCCCACCAGAAAAGATGTTCTTGATCACAAATGGTCCTTCATAGGTAGGAGTCCATTTTCCCCTGTGATCACTTTGCGGCAAGATGATGTGCTTGATTACCAGATCCCCGACTTGATATACCTGGCGCCTGACTTTTTTGTTGAATGCCTTGATCATCCGTTTTTGATACGTCTGACCATGACAAACAGCAGTAAGTCTCTTCTCGTCAATCAAGTTAAGTTGATCAAACCGGGTCTGAATCCAATCGTCTTCACTCAAACCAGCATCCTTCATGATTCTCAAGGAGGGAATCTGAACCTCGATAGGTAAAACAGCTTCCATTCCGTATACCAAAGAATAGGGTGTTTCCCCAGTTGATGTACGCGCCGTGGTACGGTACCCGTGAAGAGCAAACGGTAGCATCTCATGCCAGTCCTTGTAGGTGACTGTCATCTTTTGTATGATCTTCTTGATATTTTTGTTCGCAGCTTCGACAACACCATTCATCTCTGGCCGATAGGGAGATGAATTGTGATGTTGAATCTGGAACTAATCGCACAAGGCAGTGATCATAGTATTGTTAAGGTTTGTACCGTTGCCACTGATGATCCTTTCGGGGATACCGTACCGACAAATGAGGTTCTGCTTGATGAACCGGGCAACAACATTCTTTGTGACGGATGCGAAGGAAGCTTCTTCGACCCACTTGGTGAAGTAGTCAATGGCCACCAGAATGAAACGGTGTCCATTGGATGTTGTAGGCTTGATCTCTCCAATCATGTCGATTCCCCACATAGCGAACGGCCAAGGAGCTGTTAAGACATTGAGAGGAACTGGAGGTACATGTACCTTGTCCGCATAGATTTGACATTTGTGACAAGTGCGAGAATGTTGATAGCAGTCATCTTCCATGGTAGACCAGTAATAGCCTGCCCGTTGAATCTTCTTAGCCATCGTATGTCCGCTAGAGTGAGTGCCAAAGTTACCATTATGCAGTTCAGCCATGATCTGTTCAACTTCAATCTTGTCCACACAACAGAGCAGGATGTAATCATGATTGTGCTTGTACAGGATACCATTGCTCAGGAAGAACTTAGCTGAGAATCTCCTCAAGAACTTTTTGTCGTTGACTGAAGCTCCTTCAGGATATTCTTGAGCCTCGAGATACCTTTTGACTTCATAAAACCAAGTTCGGTCCACTACTTCTTCGGTATTAATCTCGTGACAATGTGCAGGTTCATCCATCCGTTCAATGGTGATTTGGGGAGCCTCATTATCCCAGTTAAGTTTAAACATGGATGACATTGTAGCTAGAGCATCTGCTAGCTGATTTTCTTCTCGCGGGAAGTGCTCGAAGGTAATCTGCTCGAAATGTGGTAATAATGTCAAGACATGTTCTTTGTAAGGGATGAGGTTGGGATGCTTAGTGTCACACTCTCCTTTGATCTGACTGATGACCAAAGCGGAGTCCCCAAACACAATCAAGGATTTGATTCCCAGGTCTATTGCAGCCTTGAGTCTAAAGATACAAGCTTCATACTCGGCCATGTTGTTGATGCAGTTGAAGCAAAGCCTGGCTGTGAAAGGTGTATGGCATCCTTCTGGGGAGATAAGTACCGCGTCGATACCGTTGCCAAGTGCATTGGAGGTACCATCAAAGTACAGGGTCCATCGGGATCCTTGTTCTTGTCCGTCATATGGTCTGAAATCTTTAACATTGTCCAATGTCATGATATCCTCGTCGGGGAAGCCGAACCTCATGGATTGGTAATCTTCGACAGCTTGATGGGCCAGATGGTCAGCTAGCACACTCCCCTTTATAGATTTTTGGGTCGTGTACTGTATATCGTACTCCGTTAGGATCATCTGCCATCTAGCTATTCTTCCAGATAGAGCAGGCTTCTCAAAGATGTACTTGATCGGATCCATCTTAGATATCAGCAAAGTGGTATGAGTCAACATATACTGCCTTAGCCGGCGAGCAGCCCATACCAAAGCGCAACAAGTTTTCTCGAGCAGTGAGTATCGAGTCTCACAGTCGGTAAACTTTTTGCTAAGGTAATAAATGGCATGCTCTTTTCGGCCAGACTCGTCATGTTGGCCCAGTACGCACCCCATTAAATTCTCTAGGACAGTCAGATACATGATTAGTGGTCTTCCTTCGATGGGTGGCATCAAGATAGGAGGTTCTAGCAAATACTCCTTGATTTTATCGAAAGCAACTTGTCAGTCATCATTCCATTTATCCACCTGATCTTTCTTCAACAGCTTGAAGATTGGTTCACAGGTAGATGTTAGGTGAGAAATGAACCTTGCAATGTAGTTTAGGCGTCCCAAGAAACCTCTGACCTCCTTCTCAGTGCGAGGAGCGGGCATTTCTTGTATAGCTTTGACTTTGGCAGGATCAACCTCGATGCCCTTGTTGCTGACAATGAAACCCAAGAGCTTATCGGACCTGACTCTGAATGTACACTTGTTTGGATTCAGTCTGAGCTTGTACTCCTTCAACCTGACAAACAGCTTTTGTAGATGGTCGAGGTGTTCTTCTTCAGTTTGTGATCGGGCTATTATGTCATCTACGTAGACCTCTATCTCATGATGTATCATATCATGAAACAAAGCTACCATGGCGCATTGATAGGTTGCCCCGACATTCTTCAGTCCGAATGGCATCACTTTGTAGCAGAACGTACCCCACTGTGTAACAAAATTAGTTTTCTCCATGTCTTCAGGTGCCATTTTGGTCTGGTTATAACCTGAAAATTCGTCCATGAAAGAAAATACCTTGTGCTGAGTTGTGTTGTCAACCAAGATGTCGATGTACGGTAGTGGAAAGTCATCTTTAGGGCTGGCCCTGTTTAAGTCTTTGTAATCCATGCATATTTTCACTTTGCCGTCCTTATTAGGCACTGGCACAATGTTAGCAACCCATTGTGGATAGGAAGTAACAGTAAGAAATCCAGCATTGAACTGCTTCATAACTTCTGCTTTGATCTTTTTAGATATGTCGGGCCTCATGCGGCGGACTTTCTGTTTAACTGGTGGACAATCTTCTCTTGTGGGTAGACGGTGTACCACAATGTCTGTATCAAGTCCCGGCATGTCTTCGTATGACCAGGCGAAGATCTCAACATATTCATTCAACAGCCGAATTAAACGCTCCTTGACACTTGGCTCTAGGTTGGCACCCACTCTGACTTCTTTTTTGTCTTCCTCAATACCCAAGTTGGGTGTCTCTAATAGCTCCTCATGAGGTAGAATAGTCCTTTCTTCCTATTGTAGCAGTCTAGCCAATTCTCCCGGCACCTCACAATCTTCCTCACCTTCGTATTCGGCATGGTAGACCATATCTTTAGAGTCACTGAAGGTCATAGCATAATTGTTACCCATGGAATCCGGAATGGAAGGGTACCTGCATTTGTGAGTGTGGGTGTGTGTAAGGGATAGCCATTTTTAAACAAATAAAATGTAAAAAGAAAGACAATGAACACAAAAGTTTATATGTGAAAACGTCCATGATTCATTAAAATGGCATATGAAGATGAAAAATCAAACCCTTACAAATGGACCTATGTGCCTCGGGTAAGGCACAAGGTTAAAAGTGTACGAATTGTTTAAGAATTATTACAAACCAACTTAAATGTTTGAAATATAAATTACTGCGGTATGAAAGTAATCGGAATAAAGACTTTTGCCTCTCAATTGCACAGTCCTCCGTCAACAGTAGGGAAAATCCAATCTTCCAAGTTGCTCTCCTCTTCACAATCCTCCAAAGCATTGACTCCATGATGGGTGATCTTCACTGGTGGCCCTCCAACATGGGTGCAGCGTACAGCCCTTTGAGCAGAAGAAGTGAATCCCAAGCCGAATTTATCAGATTTGAAAGGAAAATCGGGAAGCTGCCCCCAGATTGTGCTTCCTCCTTCTTCAATCACAGCCTTTGCATCTTTGAGAGAGGACATCTGAGGCGGAGGTCTGGTAATCATGGGTACAAAAGACACTGTCTTGGTTGCCGCAATCTCCTGAGCTAGCTCTTCAAAATGCTGAAAAGGGGTTTCAATGAATTCGCCATCCAATTCTACATACCAGAAATAATTTAGATGGCTTATCATGTATTCCTCTTCACCGTGAACAGTTATGATTTTCCCCTGAATAGGGTACTTGAGCATTTGATGCAGAGTAGAAGTGACGGCTCCAGCATGGTGAATCCAGGGTCTTCCCAACAAGCAAGAATAGGAAGGACGGATGTCCATCACATAGAATGTGGAGTTGAAGGTTTCAGTTCCCACTTTAATCGGGATGTCCACCTCCCCGTGGACCATCCTTTTAGAACCATCAAAGGCTCTGACAATTATGTTGTTGGGCTTCAAGGTTAAACCTTCACAATCCAGTCTATCCAATGCTTTCTTTGGCAAGACGTTCAGCGATGGATCAGTGTCTACCAGTACGTGTGTCAGGGTAGTCCCTCTGTATTCCACCGAGACATGCAAAGCGTCATTATGTTTTCTCCCTTTTGATGTTAAATCGGCATCGGAGAATCCTAGACCATTGTCAGCCGTTAAGCTAGCTACACATTCCTGGAACTGATCCGCGGAGGTTTCTTGTGGCGCGTGGGCCGTCTTCAAAAATCTTATCAGAGCTTTAGCATGAGCTTCCGAACAAAGCAACAGGGCCAACATTGAGATCTTTGAGGGGGTTTTCCCTAGTTGTTCCACAACATCATAATCGCTTTTCTTGATTATTTTCAAAATTTCTTCCATTTCTTTTTGAGAGGTTTCAGGGATGACCAATGGCTGAGCCCTCGTCCTGACGGGCTCTTCTTGGATCCCTTTCCCTCTATCATCAGCAGCAGCATAGGGGAAAACCACAGGAGTCATAACTTCTTCAATAATCGGAGTTCTCGCAGATATGTTTACCAGTACAGGGGTAACCTTAGGAGTAGCTAAGGGTCCAAAGATTGCCTTTGGAGGGGCAATCTCCGGAGAGAAAATTCTTCCACTGTGGGTGATTTTACTCGTTCCAGCAATGTTTCCAATGTCGGAAGTCTCTTCATTAGAACTCTCTTCAGTTGATTCAATTTGCTTAATACCGTGGTAGTAGATTTCTCCACCATAGTTCCACGATACTGGTTTGTCTGACTTGTACGGGACGGGCCCGGGCATGGTTATCTTCAAAGGTACGGTCTTCGGAGCGGATGTAATCTTAACAGGTCTTTTGGAGACCTTGGAAAGATTGGCAGATATGGTTATTATTGAAACATCATTGACAAGAATCGGTGTAACAGGAGTCTTTTCAAAAAGGATTTCTTGGTTATCCATTAGGCGTTGGATGCCTAACTTCAACAACGGACAGTCGGTTGGTAAGGATGAACAAAGGCAGCAATCTTCTTCACAACTTGGGAAAATCCCAGCCTTCAGCAAATTCAACTTGATTATTGGTAGCGGAGTCATCAAATCATCAACAGTAGCAACAAAAAGATCTTCTTCAACAGCATGGGCATTGTGGCCATGCTTTGGCATTGGAGCAGAGATTACATTCGGCTTTTCAGGGGCGTCGAATTCAACTTCTTTAGCGTCTATTAAATCCTGAATCTTATTCTTGAGGGCCCAACAATTATTGGTATCGTGCCCCAGGCTATCTGAATGATAAGCACACTTGGCGTTCGAATGGTAGTAAGGAGAGGATGTATTCGGATTCTTCGGGGCCTCTTTCAGACTAGAAAGGTTTAACTTCAAAAGATGGGGTAGAACCTGAGCGGGAGTCATGTTTATCCGGGTGAATTGTCGTACAGGCCTTTCCACCCTTGTTTGGTTGGTTCTGGGTTGATTGTTTCTGGGCTGATCAGCTGCAGACTTCTGAATCATTACGGCCCCCACTGCTGGTCGGCGCTCAACTCTTCCTTGACCTCTTTGGGAGTAGACAGCTGATACTTCCTTCTTTGCTAGAAAAGTCTTTTTGATGGAAGCGGAAGCAGATGCATCTTTTTGAATTTTCCCGCTTTTTATGCCGGCTTCAACTCTCTCACCAGTTAGAATCAACTCGGTGAACCCCGCAGACGAACTTCCAATTAGGTGATTAAAGAAGGGACCTGACAGTGTACTCAAGAACATATCTACTAGCTCTCTCTCAGATAGAGGTGGTTGTACTCGTCCCGCCATGTCTCTCCATTTCTGGGCATACTCTTTGAAACCTTCATTTGAGACCATGCCCATACTCTGTAATTGAGTACGGGTTGGTGCTAAGTTCGCATTATATTGATACTATTTGTAGAAGGCGGCCGCCAAATCCTCCCAATTATGCACATCAGACCTCTCCAACTAGTAAAACCAATCCAGTTGTGTCCCCGATAAACTGTCTTGGAAGAAATGAACCCACAGGTCTTTGTCAGAAGAATGTGGTTGAATTTTCCTGACGTAAGATCGTAGGTGCATCTTGGGACAAGACAACCAATCGTACTTAGCAAACAGAGGTACCTTAAACTTAGGAGGAATTACAATTCCAGAAACCAGCCCTAACTCTTCAAATTCCAGCCTAGGCACTCTCTGTATCTCCATGGCAGCTAGACGCTCTTCTAGATTCTTGTATTTGTCATCTGCAGGAGGGTACTACTGTTCAGAATAGTCTTCATCCTCCTCCTCTTGATCAGGACTTTATGAGTCTATTGGGATACTAACTGCAAGTATACAGTTTAGTTGTTCTAGTTTTAAATGATTATCGAACCCACAGAGACTGAGGATCAATCGCATACGATCTAATGCTACAATTGTCTAACTAAGCGATGAATATTTGGTTTTAGGGGGAAAAGAGTTTAATTAAAAATAATATTAATAGCTATACCGGTATGTGATAGTCGAACTTCGGGAATTCGGTGAATCGCTTGGCATATAAAGTATTTCAGTAAAAACGAATTGTTTAAAAACCCGAGACATACACTCTCGTGTTCATGAAATAAGTCATGCTACTAAACCTAGTGGATGCACTTTAAATTTAATAACACTTTTTGAAAACAATTTGAGTTTAATTAATTTGTTAAAACACTCTCATGTATTTAAAAATTAATGTTTCGTTACCACTATCTGGGTCGAACCCCAGCTCTCGCATGCAGGTTCTTGCCTTAATTAATTTCCCACTCTCGTGGCAAAATCGTGTTAATTATCCTCTCACTCTCGTGACAAGGGTAGTTAAATTAAACATGGAAATTGGAAACTAGAAATTATTTATAAATGTTATTAGCCAAGTTATCACTGAATTCTTTCGGCACTTAGGAGTCACATACTGGTACAATTAATTTAGCCGGACATAATATATTTAGTAACTATGCAACTTAAAATATAATTCATAAAAATAAATGACACAGCACAAGAATAAATAAATATCAATTGCATAAAAACCTGTAAATAATGTTGCTATGGTAATCTTGGATGCTTACAAATTCCTTGGAATTTAATCGAAATCTATAACCGTGTTAATTCTTGGATGAAGAATTAACACTCTTGGTACTAATTCTGGGAACTAAAAATTACAGTAGGTATAAAAAGGTTCAAAAGCAAGAAAATAGAATAATGCAGAAAAATAGAAATTTGGCTCTGTAGAAAATTCTTCGACCCTCATCCATTGAACTGCTCCATATTTATAGAAGAAGATTTTGCAGTTGAGAAAATATTGGAGCAGCTTGAGTGGAGGAAGACCCAGATTCATGGTTACTGAAGTTTGAGGAAATATAGGAGAAGAAACTGCCCACAACGTTGCCCACGTCTCTCTGTATTCCATAACATTGTTTTTAAGCGTGTGACGGTCGTCACGAGGGGGTGACGGTCGTAATGCGCTTAAATAGCGCATTACACTCGTTAATGATGTGTGATGAGCGTCCTTCTAGTTGTGGGAGCGTTACGGTCGTAATAGGGTGTGACGGTCGTCACAGCTACAAAATCTGCAGACTTTGCAGATTTGGTCCTTTTTCTTCTGATTCTTGGTTAGCTTCCTTCATGTGATCCTTTTCTACTGATTTGAGTTGAAACATGTTGTACCTGTGAAAAGACACAAAAACTCGGAACAATCGGGAGTTAAACGACTCAATGTATTATGAAAATCGATAAAAAAAAGTGTAGTAATTATATGATACGATTTCTCGTTATCACCTCTTCAGCTTCAAATTCAGATGGCACTGCAGCTCCTTTACCTCCCTCTTCAAATGTTGATGGGAAATCTAGGACCCTTATGGCTTAACCTTCAAATCTTCTACCCAAAGTAGCCACACCAGCTCTTTTCTTCTTCTTTTTCTCCTTCTCCTTCTCTAGCAGAGTTTTGAGCTCCTCCTGTCCCTTAGCCAAGGTCAAGAGTAGCTGTTGGAACTGTGAATTCTGAGCTTATAAGTCTTTGACCGTTTGTTCAATATCCATCTTGCTGAAATAAACAGCAGAGAGATGAGGAAACTTGGTGTGAAGACTTGTTTATGCATATGATGAATGATATGTATTCATGTAATGCATTCAAGGATTCTGAAATTCAAATTTGTTTTAAAAAAAAGGAACACACGTCATATTAATAAGATAGAATTTATTAGTACATCAATGCCCCATGGGCAAAATAATACAAAATTCTAAGGTAAAAAGACGTTGTGCATCCTCTTTGGTGCAATGTAGGTGTTGAGAGTCTGCTCTTCATGAAGTTGACGAGTGAGTTCCAAAACCTTCTTCTCACTTGCGTAGAATTGGGCTTCGGAAGTATCGCATTCTCCCTTGAGTTGTATCCAACTCCTTTGTAAATCTTCGAGTGATGTTGGCATGTCAGGATGTAGGAGGGTGTATGGAACCTCTCCTTCCATAACAGGCTCTTTAATCACAGGGAGAATATAGGGGTAAGGCATCATAAGACTTTAGGCGCGGCATCGTACCCACTTGAGGTAAGGCTCAGGAGGGATGGAATTCTTGTGTCCCAAGGTCTTACTGTCCACCTTGTTGGGCATCCTCCAAGCTCGGATGAACCTTTGTCGAAGTCCTTGATCGTCGTTGTCGAAATCAAAAACCAAGTCTGGAATCAGCATGTCATGTGGGCCATCCTGTCGGGCATACCCAAACTGTCTCAGAGCCAAGCAGGGGTTGTAGGCGATGCCTCCCCTAATGCCTAGTAGAGGGACATTAGGGAATTCCCTACAACGGTCAAAGATGATAACATTTTCTCTGGATCGAGAACACCAATGAACATCTGAATGTGTAAGAGTCATCAATCGTTGTGACCACCTCAAACCGTGGTCATTCTTCAAAACTGATTGGGGAAGATGAGAAATAAACCATCTTTCCAGTAGAGGAGTGCAACACATGAGAACACCTCTTTTCCTCATTGTTAGAGTGTGAAAAGAGTGGAGGATATCCCTAAGCAATGTAGGCACCGAGTTGCGAGCCATGAAGATTTTGACAGCACTCACGTCTATGAGTTGGTCAGGATTGGGGAACAAGACCAATCCATAGATGAGAAGAGCTACAATCTCCTCAAAAGCTTGTAAGTCCAATGAATTCCAGCAGCTTTGGGCCTTCTCAAACAGAAACTTTGACAAGTAACCTTTGACACCACTTCTAGTCTCCCAATGGCCTATGATATCAGATGGTTGCAAGTGTAAGGCTTGAGCAACATCTTCAGTCTTTGGATCTCTTTCCGTACCGTTGAAGGATAGTTGATTGAGAATAGGAATCCTCAAGAGTTGAGAAAATTCCTCCAAAGTAGGCACAAGTTGGTAGTCAGGAAATGTAAAGCAATGATGCAAAGGGTCAAAGAACTGGAAGAGAACTTTCAGCATATCCTCCTCAGTGTTGGCAGTGACTAAGTTGAGAAGACGACCATGCCTCTCGGTGAATGGAGAATTCTCAGGAATCCTTGAAGCAAGCTCCTTGAGTTGAGGAGGAATTCTTACAAGGTTAACTTGGATAGTTTTCCTGCGAAGTGAATCCATTACCTACAAAACAAGAACAAAGATGAAAATCCAAATCCTTGAAATGGTTAGTGGATGCATATGATGCTTCATTATGTCCATGATGTTATGCACAAGTATATATGTACAAGCAAATCACACAAGTTCCTAGTTTCAGGCTTGCATGGGGTTTCATAGGTAAGTACCCTCTTGAAGTTTAGTTGGCTCAACCTGTCCTAGAAATAGTAACCGGGTTCTAAGGAGCTCAATATCACTGGATTATTTTCTCTGTTCATTGTTTCAGTTTAGTCACTTTACTGGTGACCGAAATATTCCAAGAACACAACCTTCAATGAGTGTAGTATCGAGTATCTACCAACTTCGGACTGCACCAAAGTCGATCATCTCACTACTCCTAAAAAGGCCAAGTTGGTCAAGTAAAGGTTCTAAAAGTCCATTAGTGCTTCATGACATCACTCAGCGGACCCGTATTCTCTTTGATTGACTCAAAGGCTACCGGTACCCATAAATATGTCGCACTAATATAGCTATTGCTTCAACCATGTCGGTATACCCCGCACAATTTCCACAATGTATTGCTATTTACCTATGAATGTTTCCCAAATTTGGGTAGAGGATTCAAACCCAAACAATAGAACCAAATGTAAAGCAAACAAGTCAAGCAAGATAAGCATGTAAGGGTGATCTAAAACCCTAAGGTAACCCAACTTTTAGATATATTCCCCAGCAGAGTCGCAAGTTCTGTGATGCGGTGGGAGAACTGACTTGAGGTTTTGCATTTGTGTTCGCAAATGTTTCGGTTTAGAAAGAGTCGCTATCGACTTTTATTTTATCCAAAAGGAAAGTTAAAACAGCACAGGAAATACCTTTGAGATTGTTTTTGTGTTCGGGGGGTAGATTATGAAAAGGGAAGGTTCTAGCACCCTTTTCATCCATGGTTTTCCATGGGCTCTTAGTTACTTGTTTTAGATCACTTGCTTTTTCTTTTCAATTGTTTGAAATGGTGCTTTGTGTGGTTTTGAAAGTATTTTGAAAAGAGGCCATCGTTTTGGCAACCTTTGTAATGATTCTTATTTGAATGTATATAAAGGTGTTTGTCTTTTGAAAAATGTTTCAATGTTTGAAAGTTTGTTTTGGAAAATGTTTTGAAATGTGTTGTGTGTTTTTTTGAAAATAGTAAGAATGGTTTGCAAGAGATCAAGTAACTAGGAGTTGTCTACCCTACTCAAAAGTCTTTCCTACACATTTTTATTCCTTTGGTGTTTTTGTTTTACCATTGCATTTGGTAAACAACCCTATCTTTGGATGTTAAACGGGACGGGCGTGGGTCATCGTATAACCATGATAACAATATTGCCAAGTATCTTAGCATGTTTTTGAGGGACTAGATCATTTTTGTTTTAGGCAACCAAGATAGCGTCATCGAGGGACTATGATCTTTTTGTTTTGTTTTGATTTTGCCAAGATACCTAGCATGCATACCATGGTCATTTTAAGGCAACAAAATGGATGAAACCCTAGGGGTGCTTGTGTGCAATGTGTTGTCGTTTTTCATGCATTTTGTCTTGTGTTTAAGTCATGCTATTTGTTTGATTTTTGGTCTTTGCATACAAAACCCTAATTTACTATCATGGCATAAGAAAGCAATAAAATGCGTAAAGTAAATCTAGACTATTACAACATTATTATGGGAAGGGGGATACAAGTTTGAATAAGGGGATATTTGCACAAAATAAAACCTGAATTTACTATTACAACCAAATTGAATTTATTGTACAAATAAATAAATAAGAAATTATTTAAATAAGCAATAAAATGTAAATATGCACAAATGTTTTTGTATTTATTTTATGTGTATAAAATAAATTTATTTATGTCTAAAAAAAATAAGAAAATAAAATGATTATTTTTGCAAGGGTGAAAACCCTAATTTTTGGTTTAAAAGAAAATACATATTCTATTATTATTTATTTCATTTATGTACAAGAAAATAAATAAAAATATATCCCAAAATGTTAAAAAAATAAAATATATGAGAAAATAATATTTTAAGTGCATAAATAATAAAAATAAAAATGTATGATATTTTTATATTATTTACAAGTTTTATTTAGGAAAATAAGTTTTATAAACCTAATAAACTAATTTTATGCCCAACAAATAATAAAAAATAATAAAATAAAAATGCAAAAATTAAGAAAATATTTTTTGTGTTTTTAAATATTTAGAAAAAATAAATAAAGTCAGAAAATATAAAAGAAATAAAAAAAATATAAAAAAAAATAACAAATGGGTCAAAGGGTGCAAAAAGCAAAAGAGGGGTGTGAATAACCAGAAAAGCCAGGCCCAGGCCCAATCTCACTTCGTCCCTGTCCTTTGAACAAATGACCAAATGCACGCGTTTCTGAGCTTGATCCTGTTCTTGCTCATGCTTGCATGAAATCAAAAATTTACAACATGAAAGTTATAGCATTTTCAATCACGATTCCAACCATATCCATTTTGTGATCTAACTCTAAGAAACCAGGGAGAATTTTATCACCCCTAATTTCTGACCTAAAATTTTCAGCAACTTCAACTATCAAATACTCCTAGCTCAGTCAATATAAATAAGAACTATGCATATATACAGCTCAAGCACATTAAAGACTACATTTTTGCTTCATAAACCTAAGCCTAATGATGCCTAAATAAGGAGATAGAACTTTGAAAATTACCTTGTTCAGTTGAGTTTGGTTATGGCAATGTAGCAACTTTGAGTGAAGCCTAAAGTACTTGTGATCTTGCTTGAAGTTCCCTCGCCCTTTGCCAATGCTCAGCTTGCTTTGAAATGGCTTGAATCTCCTTGTAGAAGTCAACCTGCAAAGCTTCAAAATGAAAATGGTGAAGCACTAAACAGGGGTTACAGTTGCTTGACAGGGGCTTGGACAGCTTAGGTGTGATGTATGGAATGTGTTTGAAGTGGTTCCAAGCAAAACGCACGAGCCAATTTGGTTTTGGAAATGGTTCTGCAGATGATGCCCTGTTTGGGCAAGAAGTTGTGATTTTGTGTTTTAGGGTGTTTGAGAGCTTGGCCAATCGTGTTTCTTGCTTGTTACAATATGCTGAGGTTGTTTCAAATGATGCCAAGACTTGGTTTTATCAGATGATAGAGTTATGTGGACTTCTTGCAAGTTTTCTTGTTTTTGAAGAAAGAGTGAAGTGACAAAGGCCAAGGCTTGTACAGGCTAGCTCAAGGTCTGCATAGGGTTGGTGAACTTTTCCTGATGTTTATGGATCTTGTTTTCACAAAGAGATTAGGTCCATGACTCAAAATAAACAAAATTGCATAAAGTGTGCTTTATCAAAGTAGCAATGTAATCTTTTTGCCATTTTTGGATTAAACCTTTGTACAAAGCTCTAAAGGTTAGAACAAGGCCATTATCCAATGTATTTGAATTCAATTTTGGAGTGTAGAAGGGATTAGAACTTGTAAACCAATTACAAGCATGCTTAGGACAGATTTGCAACTTGTATCAATGTGAAAAATGCCATGGACAAAAGTGAGAAATTTCCATTTTCTTTTCTTCGTTTCTCCCTAACCATAAATGATCTTGGAGATTTCTTGGACATTTTGGAAAGCTTGTAACATGCTCTACAATCCATCCTTGAAATGAATTTTTAGATTCCACTTGGAACTAGGTTAAAAGTTGCCATGAAGTTAGGTCAAAAATCTGCCTAAACTAGGGCAAAATTTCACTAACTTAAAAGTTTAATGGACCCTTATTAACAAAATCATAACTTGAGATCCAATCATCTTTTGGGAAAACTTTATGAATCAAAGTTGTAGATTTTGTGGAGGACTACAACTTTCATGTTGGAAGTTTTCTTTGAATCCAATTGCATCATGGTGAAAAAGTTGGGGAAAGTTGGGAAAAATAAGAAATTTTCATAACTTTAAAAAATTCTAAGTTATGAAATTTTTCAAACTTAAACCCTAATTTTCAAATTTAAGTTTCTTGGTGAACAAGTTTCATGATTTTACACATCTTGATGAAAAATGACCCTTGGAAGTTGATTTTGACCAAAAAGTCAAAGTTTGACTTTTCAGTGTACAATTGATTTTTGATCAATTGACTGGAAAATTCATTTGTCAATCCAATGCATTTGAGATCTTTTGAACCTTGTGATTAGGTCAAGATTATGCCATTTAGTCCTTGAAACCATTTTTGAACCCAATTTGCCATTGGCTAGGTGAAAAATCAGAAATTGCCTTTCTCCAGTCAAAACCCTAAAAATGACCATTTTGCCCTTTTGAAGATCTGATCAAATTTCTTGAGGAGTTGTGGTACAAACTTGATCAAATGGTCCATATGAGTCTATAATGTTGATGTGGATCAAAAATTATTAGGTTTGACTGTAAATTGGCTATGGTTGACTTTTTCCCCAATACAGCTGATTTTCAAGTCAACTGTCCAATTGACTGGGCAAAAAATTGATTTAAGGCTTGAAACTTGGTATGAGAAATCTTATAGGTCCAACATGAAGTATGAAAGTCACATGAGTCATTTTAAGTCCAAAAATCCCTGTGCGAACTCAAACCCTAATTTCAAGTCAACAGTGCAAGGAGATGTCTTGAGCTGAGAAAACCTTAATCTGGTCTTGAGTCCAAGAAGTCTTGTGAGGAGAATCTTGATAAAATGAGAGGGAAAATTTTGGGGTACAACACTATGTTATGATGCTATGATAATCATAATTATGCTAAGAAAAACACAAATATAGCCAACACAAGCAAATCACACAAAGACCTTAGGTTTAAAGCTTGCATGGGTTTCAAGGTAAGTACCCTCTTGAAGTTTAGTTGGTTCAACCTGTCCTAGAAATAGTAATCGGGTTCTAAGGGACCTCAATATCACTGATCTTTCCCACAAGTTTTGTTCTGATAGACAATTGACTTTCCACCAAATAAAACTCGGGAGTCAAATCACAATGAGTGTAGTATCGAGTATCAACCAACTTTGGGCTACACCAAAGACGACTATCTCACTACTTCCTAATGGCCAAGTTGTTCAATTAAAGGTTCTAAGTTCAATTGATGCTTCATGACACCACGCAGCGGCTCCGAATTCTCCTTGATTAACTCAAGGGCTATCGGTACCAACCAAAGTGTCGCATCAACGTAGTTATCGCTTCAACTGTGTCGGTATACCCCGCACAGTTTCCACGATCTATTTCTCTTACCTAAAAGGTGCCCCAGATTCAGGTGTAGGATCTATAGTAACCCAAACAAAGCCCTCAAAAGTAAAGCAATAAAAAAACAAGGAAAAAGCATATTAGAAATGAACTAGACCCTAAGGTAAACCCCACTTTCATTGTCCCCAGCAGAGTCTCCAGTTCTGTAATACGGCAGGAGAACTGACTGTTAATACTGGTTTTGCGTTTGTATTCATAAATGTTGCGGTAAGTAAGAGTCACCACCGACTTTTATTTTATCCAACAAAGGAAAGGGTGAAAAGAACAGAAAAGACCTTTTCGGGAGTTTTCTGAGTAAGGGGGGAGATTATGGAAAGGGAAGGTGTTAGCACCCTTCACATCCGTAGTTTTCTACAGGCTCTTAGATACTTGCTCATTTTTGAAAATTGCTTTTTCTTCTTGTGTGTTTGAAAATTTGTTTGCTTTATGATAAATCTTGTATCAGTCCTCAAGAGTGTTGATAAGGCATTTTTTTATAAATGTTTTGAAAGTGTAGTATGAAAAAGTTATTTTTGAGAAAGTACCTAACAGTTATATACCTACTCGAAAAAGGTGTTCTTTTCCTCCTTTCCTTTAGACAATGATATCCTACTCTAAGTGAGTAGGTAGCCTTAGTCACTGGATGTTGAGGGACTATCGAAGGGACGTTTACGGTCATTAAGGAAACTGAGCAAGAACTTTTAGTAATCGTCCTAAAGTTCTAAGATCACTTTTTAATCGAGGCGGCATCGAAAGGGTCATCGAGGGACTTGTGATCTCTTGAACTAAAGGACAGCCACTAAAATTTTTCATGTTTCGAGAATTGTGACCGTTTTCAAAGGCAACTGAAGTGGGAGATACCCTAAGGGTGAACATGTGCAAGTGAATTGATTCAGTTCATTTATCTTACAATTTAGGGTTATCTAATTGTTTTAATGTACAGTCTTTCCATGCAAACCTAATTACTAACAATTAATAGTGCGGAAAGTAAAAATAGGATGATAGAGTCATATGCTATTTCAGGGCCTCGGGGAGGGGGATTTACAAATTCAACAATTGGAGGGAATAAACAGTAAATAAATTCTAATTTTAAACTATTACAAACTGTGCACAGATACATTAATTAAAAAATAATAGTACAAAAAATAACAACGCGCAAAAATTAAGACGGGAATAAGTTTGACAAAGCCTAAAAACCTAATTGCTTAGTAAAAATATTTTTGGTATTTTATATGAAAAAGATTTGAGATTTAACCTAATTTCTAATTAATTTTAAATTAAAGAAAACAAGTTAAAATGAATTAAATTAATTTACAAGAGTTGATTTTAATTATATAGAAAAAACCTAAGTCTATTTTTTTGTGATTTTTGTTGATTTATGATTAAAATAAAAACGAATTTTAAAAAATAAAATAAAGTAAAAAAATAAGAATGAAATGGGTCTGGTGTATGAAACAGTTTGGGGGTATGGCGCTGAAAATTGCTAGGCCCAGATGTGTTGGCCCAACGCCTGCCTAATCACATGTTGCTGATTCTCTGGAGGTCCATCCTGGGGAAGCACTCCAGGAGCGCTGGATATGGATCCACTAAGATCCAATGGTTGAGATCTAGAGATGTATGAGGTACGCTCTAGGAGGCGAAATACTGGATCCTACAAGAAACATTAAGATAATGCAAAATGCAATAGGCAGGGATCGAACCCCTGCCTTTGCACCTTGTAATGCCTTAACACACTTCGTTCTCACTACTGGACCATTTTGTTCATTCGTAAATATAAACAAAATAAAAACATTATAATATTAAAATAAGACAACTGCTGAGTTATCAACGCGCGCCCTTTAGTGGGCCCCTGGGAGTTTGAATGGACCAATCAAGAATCGTTATTCAGCCACGCCAGCGTAGGGAGGGTCAAACCTCCTCCCACGGTGGTCGACCACCATCGTCTCCGGAGCCTTCAAAATCCCAACCTGCAAAATAACATGTTTCCGAACCAAAAATTTAAACTACCTCCCCTAAATCATAGGCTGCAAACTCAACCATGGGGTTAAATTGATCTGAAAAGTCTTGCATCATGGAAACCAAAGCTTGCACACCTCTAAACCCTAACAATGGTGATCTGTAATTCTGGCATTGTTCTTTGCATGTAATATGTTGGCAAATTCGAAAACAATAATAACAATATGGATATGCAGTCAAAAGGAGTTTATATTAAGAGTTAAGCGAGTTTGAGATCCAAGATTTTTACCAAAGTGAGAGGATCGTGCTAGGACGATTTTGTGCGCTTTGGCCTTCAAGGATGGATGGGATGAGGTGCTGAGATCTCTCGGAGGTTGATGGAGTTCTTAGTTTTGGTTGAAGCTGGCTGAAGAGAGGAATCTCGAATTGCACCACTCTTTGAATTTTTTTGAGAAAATGTTAGGGTTCTTTTGATACTGTTGCGTGTATCCCCTTATGCTGGGATGTTTGTGCTTAAGTAGTAAATCAAATTAGGGTAAGCATTAAGGAGAGACATCAATGGTTTTCATGGAAAAATATTTGATTTCCAATTATGTGAATATTTTATTTTTTGGACCAAATCATATCTCTTGCCTCTTTCCACAAGATTTCCTTGTTATAAACTGAATATATATTCAATATTTAATTGAAAACCAATCTCACGCAATCTTTATATATTTTTTAATCATTTATTTAATTTAAATTGAATTTTAAATGACTAAAAATCAAGATAAATAAAATAAATGACTAGATATGGCATGGATGGGTTTAAAGGTCGTGGACCAAGTTAGAAACAAGTTTGGATCACAAAAGGATAGGCCCATTTAAAAAATATTCAAGTTTGATCAATATTTCCTTCATGCGCTTCTTCCAAATTGGTCAACTTTAGCAATGCATATCTCTCTCAATTTTAACCCTATGAGGTTATTCTAGGACATTTTAGAGAACTTAGCATGTTCTATAAACAACACTTTTGGTTTCATCACAATTGGATCTTCCATGTTCATGTAAGGAGCTTTGACCCAAAAGGTGTTTTTGTTGACTTTTTTAAAGGACCCATAATGTCTGAGCTTGTATCTTTCAATTGATGCATTTATTGAACTTGAGATCTGAAGAGAAGTTGTATGGAATTGGATTCTCTTCAAAATGAGACTTGGTGGAAAAATTTCTGATAAATTATGTGAAAGTTATGGCTGGTCAAAGTTCAGTTGACTTTTCCTATAGAAACTCTAATTAGCAATTTTTGACTTTTGATGAATTAGGAGCATTTCTTGAGGAATCATGATCAACCCTTGATCAAATGATGGATATCACTTCAAAATGTTGATGTTGACAAAAATCTTGAAGTTTGACTGTATATGGGCCACAGTTGATTTTTGACCTAGTACAGTTGATTTTCAAGCATTTGAGCAGTTGACTGAGAAAACTTGTAGTGCAAGGCATGAAATTTGTCATGGACAACCTTGAAGACATATTAGGACCATGGAAAATATTTTATACCATTGGAGCTCACACATCTTGATGAGAATTGAAACCCTAGTTAGAGGTTCATTACCTTGGGAGGAGAATTTGTCTGGTCAATTCTTAGTCATCCTTGAGAAATTTGAGGACCTCAATGGGCATTCCTTGAGTAAAATGAGAGGGAAAATTTTGGGATACAACAACAAATAAGATTGTATTTGATAAATAGGAGTAGCATGCTAGGGAGAGTGTATGATTGTTCTTGTAATAACCTAGATCCTTATTTTAACAACATATTACACTAATCAATTACCGGTTCTTTAGTTTATTTTATCCTAAATCCTTAGTGGGAAAACCTTTAATTATTCATCCTAAATTCTAAGTCCCTACAAATTTATGATGAAATCAAGCATTTGTGTTATCAAGAATATACCAGTTTCCACAGAGTATCCCTAGTCCTAAGTGATATCTACTATAGCTTAATCGTATAAAAGCATTAACAACAGTGGTCCATCCTAAAGGGACTAAAGAAAACGAAAGTATACATAAAGTAAAAAAGGACATCCTTCAACACTGTAACCTTGGAACCCTCAGCCACAGTGTCACCCTCTGCACCTGCTTCCTTCGTTTTGTCGCATACAACCACCGATAATGGCGACTCCCTCATGACTCCGCTCACATTTCTGCCAAGACCTTTGTGTCACTCTATTTACCATGCATTAGAAATAACAAAGCCTCAGACGCTGCTCAATTTCTAATAGCAAATTCTGCCACAACCATGTTCACGTGGATCGATTTCGGTATCATGTATTCTTTCTTCTTTCATTTAATTTGATCATAGTTTAATTGCATACGCTTGTTGATTGGATTTGGAAGTAAGGATATAAAAAATAATAATTGTGTTTGATGTTTGACCATGGTTATTATGTTTATACAAGATGAAAGAAAGACAATTGGAAAGAATAGAAAAAATGTGATTGAGATCTATGCATGCTAGTGTGTGTTATATTTTCTTTTATTATATTTTTTTAATTAGAAAGACACGAGTCCGAATACCATTGGTTGGGGGTATTGGTTTGAAAATTAAAATTTTAATATCAATAGGAGATGAACCATTACCCGGTAATGAGAAATTGTGTGAAATCTCGCGATAGAAGAGAATCCTAATCAAGTAGAAGGATCCTGGATCGATTGCAATACCTTGCACTATAAAAGAAAAAACTTTCAAGAAGGTTCTAATTGATTCGAGGGCTAGTGTGAGCTTAATGTCATTATCTATCTTTCAAAATCTTGGTATTGGAAAGGTAAGCGAGACATGAACACATTTAAAATTTGTTGATCACATCATCAAGCAGTCATATAGGGTAGTTGAAGATGTATTGGTGGAAATTGAAAATTTTGTCTTTCCAATTGATTTTGAGATCATGGAAATTCCAGAAGATGAAGAGACCCATATCATTCTTGATCGACCATTCTTGCGTACTAGTCGATGCAATGTTGATATTGACAAAGTTACTCTGACCTTGAAATCTTTTGATGAGGGAATAACTTTGAAAGTGTCAGATATCAAGAAGCAAAGTGAAGGTGAAGATAATCAAGCCTTAGTTGGTATGATTAGAACATGGGAAGAAAGCAAAATTCTAAGACCTCCTCCAGAAAAAGTCTCATGCATAATCTCTCAGGTGGCATCATCTCATTCATCTTTGACAAATATAAAAAAACCAAAGTTCATTCAAAAAGTAAAGAAGAAAAAGAAAGAGGAACGTCAAGGTAAAGATATGGAAGTTGGAGATAACTTGAGGCACAAAGTAGCACTTATCTCTAAACCAGACCAGTTCTTGGTTGCGGAAAGGACAAGCAACAAGGTGTGGAAGAGGAAATACCCCCATAACAATGTGGAGTGAACGTCGAGCCATGCGACGTTAAACGAAGCTCTACGTGGGAGGTGTTGTACCCTAAAATTTTCCCTCTAAATTTCTCAATAATTCTCTCACAAGATCTCCATTGATTCAAGACTGCATAAAGTCTGATCAGCTTAAGACACCTCCTCAAGCACTGATGACTAAAAATTAGGGTTTGAATTTGTATAAGGACAATTGGACTTTTAATGCTTCATATGACTTTCATGGATCATTTTGGACTCCCAAGATTTCTCATGTCAAGTTTCAAGCTTTCGATCACATTTTTGCTCAATCAATTGATCAGTTGACCTAAAATCAACTATATTGGGGGGAAAAGTCAATTATGGTCAATTTACAGTTAAACTTCATAATTGTTTATCCATATTAACATTTTTAACCAATATATGTAAATTGATCAAGTTTGGATCATAATTCCTCAAGAAATTTGATCAAATCAACATAAAGGCAAAATGGTCAAAAATAGGGTTTTGATTGAGAAGGTTCAATTTTTTACTTTTGACCTAAAACATGACTTATTGGTTTGATACATGATATCAAGGATTAAAATGCATAATTTGTACCTAATGGCATGGATTAAAACATTCCCCAAATATCAATTGATTGATAGTTGAAATTCAGTCAACTGATGAAAGTCAACTAGTATACTGAAAAGTCAAACTTTGACTTTTTGATCAAAATCAAGTTTAAAAAATCATATTTTATCAAGGAATGACAAAATATGAAGATTGTTCATCAAGAAATCAAAAATTCAAAATTATCTTTGAAAAGTCAAAAATTCTAAGACTTGGAAATTTTTCTAAGTGTTGGAAAGTTAACCTTTTTTCATGACTTTGTGCCAAATTTTCACCATGATGTAAGATGATTCAAGGAAAACTTCAAACATGAAATTTGTATATCTTAAAGATATATAAAACATTGTAGGACAAAATCTTTTCTATAAATGCTTGGATTTTAAGTTATAAATTCATAAAGACATGTCCATGAAACAAAAACACTTGGTGAAATTTTGCCCTAGTTAGGCAGATTTTTTACCTAACTTCTTGACCAAGTTTCACATAGTTCCAAATTCAATTTTCAAAAATGTCCAACATGAAAGTTTTATAGCATGTTACAATCTTTCTAAAAAGTCCAAGAACTCCTTGATATCATTCTTGAGCAAGGAGAATTGAAGGCAAGAAGTTAGGGTTTTATTCTTGTTTTACAAGGCAGATTTTTAGGATGAACATGAACCAAATCCATGCTAGGCTGCATAATCATTGCTTTGCAGGCCTAAAACTTGTTTGCCACTCCATAATTAATGGTTTACACAATTTCTAGATCCATGATCCAAGCATTAGACCATTGTCCAAAAGATTCATCCATTTTTGGAAGAAAGCAACATTGTCATTCTTGAAAAGTGACTTTAATCACAAAGTCAACTTGCATTAAGCCTCTAACTTGTTCCTTCTGCACAAGCTTCCTCTACAAAGTCAGAAGTACATGTTTAAAGTTTGAAACCACTCTAGATAGCATGGTACAAGCCTTGGGAAGATGTTTGTCATGTTTACTTCAAAAATAAGCAAAGTTGCCACAACTTGAGAATTCAAATTTTGAGTTATTGTAACACTTGAAACCTTTTGCCTACAAATACATGCACTATTTGCAAGCTAAAGGACGAATTCTCAAGCCCTGAAACACACTAAAACAGATAATCACCAAGAACACCTCAAAACTTGTCATTTCTGAGTTTTGAACCCAATCTTTAAATCTACTCGTGCGTTTCTTGGCCTTTTGGTTCCTAAAGCTTCTAAACATCATACATAAACAATCCCAACACCTTTTATCCAACTGTAACTCCATCTTCACCAACCTCCATTTCCAAAAACAGGGCATTGCATCTTGACTTCTCCAGATCATTCCAGCCATCCTTAGTACAAACTAATTATTGCATTAGTTTCCTGGAGGTTCACTGAAGCTAACCCAATCATCACAACACCTTGAAAGGTCCTCTAACTCATTTCGTGATTCCTAGTTTTGAAGGTAATTTTCTAAATTTTCAACTCTTCATATAGGCATTGTTAGGCTTCCATTTTCAAAGACAAAATGTAGACATCATTGCCCTAAAGCTAACCATGTCCATAGTTTTCATTAATATTGCCTGAGCTAAGAGAATTTTGAGATTGAAATTTCTGGAAAAATTAGGGTTCAAATTAGGGCCAACAAAATTCTCATTCATCTTTGATTTATATTTTCAGTGATTTATATTTCTGGAATCGTGCTATAATTTTCTACAATTTTCATGTTTACATTTTCCATTTTTGTTGAGAAATGAGCAAGATACATGTTGTCTGGTTGGGCGTGAAGCTGCCATTTTGCTGATTTTTTCTAACATTTTCTCTCTTTTTGTCTCACATAAGCGCGTTGGGTCTCCCTGAATGGGCTTATCTTATTTTATTCAGCCCCACACCCTTTTTCACTACAACACACAGCCCATTTACATGTTTCTGATTTTCAAACAAAAAAATCTTTAATGGGTCAGACCAAAAACTGTTTTCTACAAAACACCTCAAATCTATTTCACACCCCTGACTTATTTTCTTTTATTTTATTTTATTTTATTTTATTTTATTTTATTTATTTATTATTATTATTAATATTATAATTATTATTTTTTATTAATAAAAAGACAAAAAAAATTATTTTATTTTATTATATACTTATGTTATTTTTCAAGACCAAAAACATAAAATATTTTCTTATACAAATTTAACTTCTTTTCTCAAATAAACTAATAATTAGATTTAGATTTAGTTTATTTTCTTTTAATTAAAATTAATTTATAAACTTGGATTTTTTAATTTATTTATTTTTTTCTCATACTAGTTTAATTTAATTAAAACCTCTTCACAAACAAAACCCTAAAAAAGATTTCTTTTCTAATTAATTTAATTGAATTTTCTTATTTTTATTTAAATCATTTTCTTTTAATTAATTAGGTTAGATCTAAACCTTTTTCTTTGACAAAGAACCAAAACAAAATTCATTTCTTTTTTTTCCATTTTTGCCTTGTACATTATATTCATTTCTTGTACAATATAATTCAATATGGTTGTAATAGATAATTAGGTTTTTAATTTCTTGAAATCCCCATTTGTAAATTTGTACACTCCATCCCCAAATGATGTAATAGCGTAGAACATTTACTTTCCGTAATTTATGGCTTTCATATAATGATAGTAATTAGGGCTTGTATGGAAAGATAAAATCAATACTAGAAAACCCTAATTCAAGACAAAACAAATGCATGAAATCAAAACACTTGCACACTTGTACCTCTAGGGTTTAACCTCACTTTGTTGCCTTGAGAAAAATGGTCATGATATGCATGTGAGACATCTTAGCCAAAGCAAATAAAAAATATAAGATCATAGTCCCTCGATGATGCTACGAATATCGCCTTACAAATGATCTTAGTCCCTTAAGAAAAAATGCTAAGATATCTCACAACATTGCTACCCATGACTATACGATGACATATGCATATCCATTTACATCCAAAGATAAGGCTACTTACCAATAAATGGTGAGATAGAAATATCAAAGGAAGGGAGAAGTGAACAAAAGACTTTTGAGTAGGTAGAACATTCTTAGTTGCTTGCTCACAATCCATCTTCAAAACAAACATCTTTCAAAATACACCAAACACTTTCAAAAACATGAAATATTTTCAAAAGTCCAACACTTTGTATTAATTCTTATAGAGACGATAATCATTACAAAGTTTGCCTAAACAAATACGCTTTTCAAAAATACTTTCAAAACTCACCACAAACACGTTTCAAACAAAGCGATTTCAAAAGTGATCTAGCAAGCAACTAAGAGCCCATAGATAACTATGGATGAAAAAGATGCTAACACCTTCCTTTTTCATAACTACCCCGAACTCAAGAAAATGTATCAAAGGTATTTCCTATTCTTTTCACCCTTTCTTTATTGGATAAAAGAAAATTCGGGGGAGACTCTTGCTATCCACAATAATTGCGATAAAACGCAAAACACTCAAGTCAGTTCTTCCACCGTATTACAGGAGGCAATCCACGCTTTTAAGGACTACGTATTTTATTTATGTTTGTTTTTTTTGGTCTTCAAGTAATAAACAAGGCCTTACATGTGCAAGCTGTGATACAACAATTGGTGTTGCATTACCTCCCACCTCTTCAGTAAGGTTCTTTGTGATTCACCCTTGTCGCTCTTGTTCTAAAACATTGAGGCCAATGTTTAGTTCAGTTTTTTTTTTTTGGGGGGGGGGGGGGGGGGGGGGGGGGGGGGGATTTACTTTTTTTAATGTTATTTTCTTTGTTTTTTTTTTTGCATTTGTTGGTTATAAAAACCGCACCTTGAAGTTCTTCCCAAATTTTGACCAAATTTTTTTTGCGCAAGAGATTTTATTTCAAAGAGATTGGGAATAATATATAGAGATAAAGGGATGATTATTTAAATGTAGGAAGTTTAGAATAATGTGACAAAAATAGGTTTGTTTAAAAACCATAGGTTCCCTAAAAAGTGATACAAGTCTAACGTGTAGGTTTGAACCATAGTTATTGAATCCTGAGAAGTACTCCTTGAGTAGTTTATCTTGACACTCTGGCCTAATCTAGATTCACATGCATGTATGATTAATTGAGAAATAAATAATTTTGGCACTAAATGATAAAAAGGCGGTAAAATACAACCGACCCACTAAGTTGGGTAACCCTCACCCAGTTATTCAGCCCAAAGGAGGTTGATCCGCAAACGTCGTCTAAATAAGGACAATATATAAACTGAAAAGTTTTAAAATTTTCATCGGTAATTAAAAGTAGAAATTGTTGATTATTTGGTTCCTAAACAAAAATTATTGATTAGTATTATACATGTGATGATCATCATAATTCTCATTGCCTTAATTTGATTGTCCCAATGAAAAAGGAGGAAAATCGAAAGAAAAAAGACTTAAGTACAAAGCATAGTTAGAGAGGCATCTGAAAGGGAAGCTCAGGTTTAAAATGTTCTCACAAAAACTCTTTGCATCATGTGAATACCGAACGAACTACCTCTTGAGCAGTGTGAACGAAGTCTCGCATATGAGTACCAGTATACTTTGAATTTCATGAGCTTTTTTCTTTGTTGCTTCAGGACAAGTAACGGTCTAAGTTTGAGGGAGTTTAATCAGTGGTTTTAACACCTTTATTTACCTGAACATGATTTAATCTGCTTTGAATATTCCCAACCACGATAATCCAAAATAAATTCAACATACTTTGAACAAATATGGTAAAAAAAGAGCTCAACTAGAGATTATGAATTTAAGAGAGTTAAAGATGAAAGCAAAGTTCATACTAGTTATTTCATTGTTGTTTTAACTCTCACAACATAAACTAACAAAGAATTCTTGGTACATAACATATTTCTGGAATAACAATTCACAAAGTAAACAGTGTAGTGCCAAAATCGAAATGGCAGAAGGAAGAGAAGCGAATTGAGAAAGTTGTGGTGCAAAATAGGGTATTGTAAGGTGAAATGGTGTTGAAAGGGTATTCTTTAACACAAATTAACACAAATAAATCTCAAACTCAACACAAATTAATACAAATTAACACAAATTACTCCACAAATTAAGCTTAACTTCATCACATTTTAAGTTAAATCAATTAAAAGGGAAAATATAGCTAGCTTACCAAAAAGTGACAAAAGGTGATGGTGTTGAAAGCTGAGCAGAGAGATGTTTGGTTTCGTCGCAGACAGGGGAGGTCAGTTGGGGAGTGACCGACGAGTATTTCAATGAGAAGAGACGCAGTGAAGAAATAATGATGATGGGTGAAGATAAGAAGTGAAGATGAGGAGAACTCAGTGATGATGGGTGAAGAAATTTAGAGTTTTAATGAGAACAAGAACGGAAGAAGTTCTTATGGGATTTGGGGAAAAGAAGAACAGTGGAGAATAGAAAGTAGCGACTCAAAACCTAGACTGTAATATTTTATTTCAATTTTAATTAATCTTAGGCAGCGCTTTAGAAAGTGCTGCCTAAAGTGTGGCTTTAGCATCGATTTGGGCCTATGGAAGCGCTTTCTAGAATTTATTTTTCTATTTCAATTTTAATTAACCTTAGCCAACGCTTTTAGAAAGTGCTGCCTAAAGTGTGGCTTTAGCAGCGCTTTGGTCCTATGGCAATGCTTTCTTCTGTTGGGCTTTACGCAACGCTTTTTATGTAAAGCGTTGTCTAATATATATAGTTTTAAAATATAAAATTTTATTGGGACATATAGCAGCGCTTTATTAAAGCGCTTTCTTTAATGAACCTAAGGAAGTGCTTTTTCTCAACTATACGCATCACTTTTCTGTAAAGCGTTGTCCAATGTATATAGTTTTAAATTTTAAAATTTTATCGGGACATATATCAGTGCTTTATTAAAGCGCTTTCTTTAATGAACCTAAGGCAGTGCTTTTTCTAAACTTTATGCAACGCTTTTCTGTAAAGCGATGTCTAATGTATATAGTTTTAAAATTTATAATTTTATCGGGACATATAGAAGCGCTTTGGTATAGAAGTGTTGTCTAAGGTGCGCTGCCTTAAAGAAGTTTTGGCATAGTGGTTAATATTTTTGTGTGATTAAGCTTATAGTAGATATCACTTAGGACTAGGGATACTCTGGTAACCAATATATTCTTGATAACATAAATGCTTGATTTCATCATAAATTTTTAGGGACTTAGAGTTTAGGATGAACGATCAATGGTTTTCCCGCTAAGGATTTAGGAGAAAATAAACTAAAGAACCGGTAATTGATTAGTGTAATATGTTATTAAAATAAGGATTCAAGGTTATTACATGAAAAATCATACACTTTCCATAGCATGCTACTCCTATTTATCAAATCCAATCTTATTTGCCATTTACTTTTATGTTTTAGCATTATTACAAATAAACCAAACAACCCCACTTTTAGTTTTTGTTTATTTGAGCTATAACTCTAACTCGATATTTCTACGTAGTCCTTGAGATCGATATTCGGGGAATTTCCTATTTTTTACTACACAGGAAAAATAGTACACTTGTTATTTTAAACTGACTCTGAATGTTTGTTAACTTATTGCTAACCATATTACCTTTCACATCATCATCTCTAATCATCCATTTCTATTTTCCATAACCAATTTCGATTTCAAAACTTGCATGTGCATCACGTTATAATTACTTTTTGAAAGGTACAATTTTATGCGCAAATCAATACTTAGCATCAAGGAAATTTCAACAATGGTTCAATCAAAGGTGAACCATTTCAAGAAGTTCCTAACTAGGGTCAAAGCATCTAAGAGGACCCCCCTAATCAGGGGAAAATCCTATTGATCATAGGGTATATCGCATGAATATTCTATTGACTAGGAGCAATCATTCTAAAATTCGATCAACATGGGTCACACCTCCAAACACCGATTAATCAAGGGCATACCTTCAAAGATCAGATGTTAGGGGAAATCCTTATCAAGTTCGTATCACATCATGGTGAGATCCAAGTTCCTTCTATGGATACTTCCTCCAGACCCTGAAGGTTAGGGCATACCATCCAAAATTCAAATGTTGGGGGCAGATCATTGTAAGACTCAAAAATCTAGTCAAAACAGTTCATCATAAGTAAATCATTCCAAGAGTCAATTAATCAAGTGAACATGGTTTCAAGATTCAAAACAGGGGGTTGTCCATCTCAAGTGTACGGTAATGCCAAAATTACTTCAAACTCACATTGAGATGAATCTCTTCAAATACCCTATCAACATACTATGGCGCAAAAGGCTACGAAGAGGAAAACTCTCCTCATACTTTCATGATCCCCAGTGAAGATTTCTCCTACATCAACAATCTTCAAGTTCGGAACGAGTATCAGGAAGTCACGCTAGCATGACACCCTACTATCGTGTGACAAGCAACCTTGTTACATAAATAATCTCTCAATCTTAACCAATCACAACCCACCATAGGGGCATCAGTCAAAAACATCAAAGTCATCATAAATCATTTCAAGCATTAATCATGTCACTTCACTCTAGCATCGAACCGTACATATCACCTCATTCATACTCCCATATCATGAATCTAACATTCATCAAAAGTCCAATTGGCACTTCAAAGTCTAACATTCATTGATACATATCCAAGTTATTCAAAATGTACATCGCATAAGCATAATCAATCATAACGCATAACAAAAATCATTTCAAAGCCTATATCTCGTCTCGCAAATCATCTCAAAGCCTAGTTCTTGTTTGGCAAATCATTGCAAAGCCCAATTCTTGTCTGGAAAATTGTTTCAAAACCCAATCCCCGTCTGGCATATCGTTTCAAAGTCCAGCTCTCGTCTGGAAAATCATTGCAAAGCCTAGTTCATGCCTGACAAATCATTTCAAAGCCAAGTCCCTGTCTGGCAGATTGTTTCAAAGTCAAGTTCCCGTCTGGTAGTATGAATCAAATCCAATTCCCATCTAGCAGTCAGTTCCCGTCTAACACATTATCATTTTCACCAGTTCCCGTATGATAGTCATTTCTCGTCTGACATTTAAGTTAAATCCATTTCCCGTTTGGTAGTCAGTTCTCTTCTAAAAGTTAAGTCAAAACCAGTCTTCATTTGGTAGTTTTCCAATTCCCGTTTGGAAGCTAATTTTTAACCCTAGTTCCCATCTGGTAGCCTACCTTCAAGTCAGCAGTTCAACTTCATATAACATGTGCATTGCATTTATCAATCATCGCATAAGTCATCGTCATTCATTAATCATGTCATTTCACTCATAACATTATCATGATCATATCAAGCATACATTACAAAAGTATACCATGCATTAACACTTACATCAAGCATAATCATATCAAAGCATAGTCATTCTAAACATGCATTGCATTCAATCATACATGCCCATAAACATTTCGAAAAATCTCAAGGCCTATTTACCAGCTAAGTTACCTGCATAAATCACAAATTCAAAATCTTAACATTGTTTACACTATTATAATAGATACCTCGGTTAAGAAAAGACATAACATTTAGAGGTGCAAAAAACCAAATTTACACTAGGCATATAACTATGATTCATATCCTTAGCCTAGTTATTCTAATTATCAAGTCTCACTTATCAATTTTCAATTTTCAAATTTCAATTACCAAATTTTAATTCCAGTATCAAATTTCAAACTCGTATTATTTATCCCCTAGGTTGTGATAAATATGCAAAATCTGCGATATAACTTACTATGGTAGTCCCGAAGCGTTAGCAAGTTGTTTTCAAACCTTTTCAACTTTATTGGATTAGTTTTTTGGCAAAGGTAGAGTTGATACCCGCATTGTTTACCCCCTAGGTTATGGTAGGAACGCAAAATTCGTGATGGCTTCCTATCTCATATTTATAGGTTTAGTCCCTTGGCAAAGGTAGAGTTGATACTCGTATTTCTTACCCCCAAGGTTGTGGTAGGAATGTAAAATCTGCGATGGCGCTCTTTCTCATATATATTGGTTTAGTCCCTTGGAAAAGATAGATATATTAATCCATGCTCTAGGCGTTAACGAGTTATTCGCGTCTTCTTCTCTTCGTTACCTTCTATATGTACGAGTTATCTGCGTCGTCATATCAAGGTTGTCTACGTTTGCTTTTCCCTGGCGTTGACGAGTTATCCGCGTCGTCATATCAAGGTTATCTACATTTGCTTTTTTTAGGCATTGACGAGTTATCTGCGCCGTCTTCTCTAGGTTATCTTCGATATGTAGAAGTTATTCGCGTCGACATATCAAGGTTATCTATGTTTTCTTTTCCCAAGCATTGATGAGTTATCCACGTCAACTTTGCCATTTTTTTTACTTTTTACATGCTTTATTTTTTAAACTATTTTTCAAAAAAAAATTCAAAAAAAGGGTCTTTGGTCAAAGATTGGGGTCTTCCATTATTTAATAATCCTCTAATACGAACGTGCGAGAGCTTTGTATCCTCGCACCCTTCAATCGAAGAGTAATTAAATAGGAACATCTGTCATATCCCAAATTCGTCTGCCCCATTTCGAATAGTCGATTCATTTACGAAATTGGGCTTTTTATATTTTTACTAACATCTAGCTTTAATATTTTTTTAGTTTATTTAAGAACTATCTAGGTAGATTTTAAATTATTTGTCTAGGTCAAAATAGATTTATTTTTACTAATCTAAGTTTATTTTGGATTATTTGTATTCTTTCTAAATAATAAAAATACACCATCCTTCATATGTTTTCTAATACCATTTAATTTTGAATAAAGAATATATTATAGTTGGTAAGGAGACATGTATAAGGGGTTTAACTATAAGGTCGTGAGTTCAAGTCGTATTGCACTACTTTTGGTATTTATTTTCTTTTTTCGTGTGTTTTTCAATAAAAAAGATAAAAAATCATTTTTCGATTATTTTATTATTATTTTCATTTTCTATTTTAGAGATATTTTAAAATTAATTTTTTATTTTTTAAATAATTGATTTTATACACTTAATAGGCAAGATGTAAAAAATAAATAAAATCTATGAGAATCAAATCATTGTCAATCATAATATTGAAAAAAGTCACAAACATATCTAAATTCATAATTTTAACCTTCAAATTTCAATCAAGTCTCAATTTACATAAATCATACCAAAAATAGATCAATTGGACTTAACTTTTGATCTAGAATCATGGTATAAATAGCCCTCTATTTTCATAATTTAAAAGGACACAAATCCATAATATGCATAATTTTCACCCTCTTCTCTAACCCTAACCCTTTGTCTAACACTTTTTCTTCAATTCGTTTTTAAACCATAATTTCTAGTCACATATTCTTGCTGACATTCACGAAAATCCTTTTTTTCATCATTTGTTCTTTTACACTTTACTTATTTACATTCAGCAAATGACTTTCTTTTATTTGGTCAATGATTAATAAACTAATAAATATTTAATTTTTTATATGAGGCCATTTTTTATTCCGTAACAATTTCTAACCTAGATTACAAATATTACTACTTTCTTTTTTCAAGTTTTTAATTATAACCTGTATTATCACGTTCCCCATACAAATCTAACACTTTCCCAGATTTTTTTTCGTTTTAGAACCTGCTCAATCACACAAGAAAATAACAATACCATGTTTAAACCTGTAACATCACCATCAATTCTTTTTTCTGTAAAAATAAATGGTAGCCCTTAAGGTATAGAGATTAATTCATGGTATTAAACAACAACACACAATTTCAAACCCACAATTTCTAAACCTTTTTTTCATAAATTTTGTAAATAGTTTGATTCAGGAAAAACCACAACAACAACCTACAACTTCTAGGAGCCAACATTCAAAGAAGTCAAATTCTGAGAACACCATTATCACTGTTTTGTTTGCTTTTTTGTTTGTGGTGTTTTATTTTATAGGAAAAGTAGAAATCAGAGAAAGAAGAACATTGATGATGATCTCTCTGTGCATCCAACACCTCCGTTCCGAGGAACCCAACAACAGCGCCTTACTCCACCCATCCATTCCAGCTACGCGACCCAGACTGCCAGCAACCCGAGTCCACACGAATAACCCAACCGGACTACCTCCGACCGACGTATCCTTCGATCTGCACCACCGCACAATGCAGCTTCCTCTGTTCACGACTCAGAGCAGCCAAACGGGCTCGCCGCCATCAAAGACATCCCCCACACCATTTTTTGATGAGCGACCCTGCAACCTGCAGCCCCCGAAGCACGATCCTCCTCCGTGAAATCTACCATTACCGGTGACTCCACACTCAGCCGACCGCCGCCACATAGTACCACGTCTGGCCACCTTGCTTGCGTCTCTGATTACGACCACCATGGTATGCTTGTAATGTATTCTTTTGAGTTCTGATGTGTTTGTTTGTTATGCTAAATTAGGGGCCATGATTTTGTTAATAAAGAAGAAAGAAGATCGTAAAAGAGAGAAAGTGGGAGTTACTGGTTTTTCTCTCTCTGGTTTATCTGCTTGTGTTGTTTTATTTTTATTTATTTATTTTTTTAAAAAGCCATTTATCACATAGTAAATGGTTTTTAATTCAAAGAAAGAATATAGGAAAGGTGAAAGAACAATGGGGCAGCACTCACTTGATGTTGTTGCAGTTTTATTCTTTTTTAAATTAATTATTATTGTTATTTAGTTTAATTAGGGATTTTGATTAAGCTAGGTTAGTTGGAGCCATTTTTAAATGGGCTTAGTGTTCCTCCTATCTACACCACCTTAATTTCTTTGGTAATTTAGATGTTTAGTTTAATTTTAACTTAGTTAATTAAATTAATCAACTTGTTTTATTTATCTTATTTTATTTTATTTATCTAATTTTAGTTTATTTAAGTAGTTAGGTTTTATTAAATTAGTTTAGTTCTTCCCTAATTATAAAAATATTAAAAACAAACTTGTATATGAATCAAATTTTTCTTCAAATCAAATTAATTACATTTTTACAGATAGGTGAATGCACTCCACCATATCCTCGGATTAATAGGCTAGCTTAACGCCTTACCAATTAATTATTCAAACAAAACTTCTAAAATTCACAAACAAATCAAATCAATTTATTCGTCTAGCGCGGTCAAATTCTAATGAAGATCAACTCTTCTTCAAAACTCAAACATAATCAAACTAAAACAACTAACCAATCAAAAATATTTTTCTATTAACATAATCAAACTCAAGACATTTTCAATAAAGAATCGTATGATTTCTTTCTACTGGGATAAAAACTCTGCCTGCCATCACTCAATTTTCAAACCCAATAAAGTTCAAACACCATTCGAAAACGACTTAACATGATTCTATAAAAAACACTAACCAAATACTTCGAACTACAAAGGACTTTGATTTCTTTTTAAGAAGATACATAGGCATACAGTTGAAAAACCAAGGCGATTCCACTAACTTAAAAAACATATTTTTCCCGTTTCTTCTCCTCTACATGATAATGTGACAATTAAATAAAGAAGTAATTCTCTATAAGTCATAGACTTAAAAATGACCCCCTTGAGTACAAGGGAGATAAAGGGTATCTAACACCTTCCCTTTATCTAACCAACTCTCGAACTCATCAATCTCTAAACAATTAGGGTTTTCCATTCTTTTTCCGTCCTTAGGACAAATAAGTAGTGGTGGTGACTCTCTAGTTTTTTATCGGTTATAATCCTACACTTATAAGGATTACCTTCCTTTTATTACCATCCTCTAAACTCGTAAGGGTATTCTTTTGTTTAGCCTGTATGGCTTCCATTTGTCTGTCATAATCCCTAGCCTGTAGGGGCTTACCCTTTGTATACCATAATCTCTTGTCTGTAGGGGTTTCCTTTTGCATGTCATAATCCCTAGTCTGTAGGATTTTCCTTTTTTATGTCGCAATCCCTAACTCGTATAGGGTGTCCTTAGGCATATCTTTATATTTATCTTGCATTGCATTGCATCATGAAAATATTTAGCATATCCTAAAAATGAAAAAATAGTTTTGCATTCCCATACATTTTCATTCGCATACATGTACATACATTTGCATATCATAAACCTCATATCGATTTCCACTTTTGACCTTATCCAAATATTATCCATGCTAGCTGATTTTTCGAGACTCACAAATATACTCAATAAAGTTCTAAATTATGGAAGGAGGAAATTAACCAGAGAAGACTCAAATAAGACTGGTCCTACCAGTCCTATTGAGGAGAGAAGGCATCCATTCACTGTGCCAACTATGGGCCTACACGATGTAACACTACAAAATAATTAAATTATTTATTTAATTATTTGATTGATTTATGTTGAGTATTTGTGACTTAATTGCGATATTTATGTGATGTATGGATGATCATGATGCTTGATGTGATGTTTTGTGTAGTGTATGATAGGGTGGTAGGAATTAACAAGGTATAGTGTATTTTAGAATAATTTAGATAATTAGAATAATTAGAATAATTAATTGGAATTATTTTAATTAGTTAAATAGATTAATAATAAGAGGTAGAAGCAATGAGGTCAAAGTGGTAAATTGTGAATGGATAAGTAATGGTAAGATGGGAAAACCATAGAAAGGATCATAAGGTTAAACTAGGGAAAAAATGTGTCAGTGTTTATTCTGTGCAATCGTGAAAAGAGAAGGACAATGCAAAGAGAGCTAGAGCATAAAAGAACTCAGAGGGATTTGATAGAATGCGAAGAGAAATCAATTGCTAGGAGAAATCAAAGGTAAGGGGATTTTACCGTTGTTATTATAATTTATCTAAGATTTAGATAATTGTAGGTTGTGTTAGGGTTTTGGGATGATGACGTTAACATGATGCTTTGATGAAAATTGGTGAAATTATGATGTTTTCTTGCAAAGAATTGATGCATATGATTTATGATAATTTGGTTGTGTTATATGATGACAATAAGCGACTTTATGATGAATTGAGACATGTACCATGGAGAAATCATATCAAAATTGGGACTGCATAATGCAGAAATCGCAACAGAGAAGTCATTCGCGCAACAACGCTAAGTGGTGAATATGTGTCATCGGGCGATAGAGCCTCGCACCATCAGCGCCAAGCGTGCAAGAAGCGATGGGATGGGGTGAAAAACATAGCCCCTTGATTTTTGTATGAGGGGTGGTCTGTCGCTAGAGCATCGCCAGGCAGCACAGAGGTGAGGGGAGAGCGCCGATCAAGGAAGATGTGTCACTAGGTGATGGAGACCAGAGAGGAATGGATGTGTTTTCGCTCCCATGTTGTCGGGCGAGCCTTAGGCGAGCATCCTGCTTCGCCAGGCAAGCATCAGGCGATGGAAAAGAAAACTATTTTAAAAGTGTTATAACTTGAGTTTTAGGAATCTGATTGACGCGTCGTTTGAAGTATTAGGAAACTAATGTTATGAACTATACCTTGGTGGAATAGAAAGACTCATATGATGTGATGAAGTATGTGTGGATATTTATGGTGATTATATGAATGATGATGCGTTTTGAATAGCAGTGGTTATTTAATTATTAAGATGTTTCACATCATGCATTAATGGCATATGTTAGGGCGTAGCCCAATGACAGTTGCAGGATGTTGTTTCGGTGAATTTTGCAGGACGAATAGTCTAGGGATGGCCTCAATCCCATAGTGTAGATTTAGTGTAAATTCTGATGTGCTCTGGTTCCAAGCGAGAATCGATCCTATTGGTGAGGATCTTTGGAGAAAAAGATGATGGTGCCATCAGTGATATTTTTGTACCACGTGCATGAATCTAAATAAGTTTCATTGCATTATATATGGCATTGCATGATGATTTGATTGACTGATGTTTTGTGGATGCGTGTTTGTGATGATTGTTAATTGGTGGTATTACCATGTGTCTGTTGTATATTATGATGCTTGAAGGTGTGAGTATGATATGAGGGTTGGATGGTGTGTTCCTTTGGTGTTCTATTAAAACTACTATATTTACTCCTTATGTATTTTATAATTATTATGATTTAGTCACTCTTGGTGTTTGGAAATGTTGCCTTTATACGTGGGTAAATTGCAAGAAATCAAGAATAGTTCATCGAGGCTTAGTGGATAGATGTGGAGTGTGTTCTTTATTTCTTGTAGAATAAAGGGGTTTTGCTCTGATATGTAACATCATGGATGAGATTGTTTGTTTTAAATAATCATGTTATCTTGTTTAATTTGAGATTTGAACTACCCTTGTGGTAATTGAGTTATTTTGATTTGATGAAGTTATTTAGAAGTATCTTAATGCAGTTGTTTTGAACTATGAATTTCCGATGCCAGTAAGTTGAAAAGCTATGGTTATTAATCATGATGTACTTAATGTAATTTATTTTTGAAAACTCGTGTTATGGTGTAGGATGTGTCTTATTATGAAGTTTGTTTGAAGCAATGTGACACGATTTTGGTGCATTACTCAGATATAATTATTGAGTTATTTTGTGAATATTCGTTAGGGTTTAGAATGGTGTTACATTAGTGGTATCACAGAAGGTTGGTCCGTCCGACCAGGTTTTCTTATGATGTGCGTGTTCTGTCAGTCGATTAGTGTGAGTACACTGTTGATGCGTGTTTCTGACATTAATTTTCTATGTGTAGAATGGCTTGAAGAAACAAGGTTACGATTGTTGCTGCCTTGCAGGTTGTTGCTCAGTGTGATACGGTGGCCAGAACCGAGACTTGTTTCCCTCTTTTTTAGGAATTGCTGGTTTACATTTTGCGTTTGTGTTTGCAAAATGTCGCGGTAAGTAAGAGTCACCACCGACTTTTATTTTATCCAACAAGGAAAGGAAAAAAGCACATAAAATTCCTTTTTTCGAGATATTTCTGAGTACGGGGGTAGATTATAGAAAGGGAAGGTATTATCACCCTTTCTATCCGTAGTTATCTACGGGCTCTTAGGTACTTGCTCATCATTTTCAAAATTGTTTTCTTTGTGTTTGTGTGATTTGAAAAGCTTTTGTTTTGACTTCGATTTAACTCTTACTTATGTCTTCAAGAGTGTAATGAAGTGTTTTTGAAAAAACTTTGTTTGAAAGGAGTGTAAGTGTGAAAAAGTTTGTTTGGATTGAACAAGTACTTAAGAACTAATCTACCTACTCGAAAAAAGAATCGTTTTGTGTTTGTTTCCTTTAGACAATGATATCCCACTATTAGTGAGTAGGTAGCACGGTCGTTGGAGTTTTGAGGGTCAATTCGAAAGGGACGTACGGTCACTAAAGCAATGTTAGGACGTCTTAGTAACAACCCTAATGTCTTAGATCAATTATTCGAGGCAACAATTCTGAGGTAACCATTTTGAGGCAACTTTTCTGAATCGGGACTTTGATCTTTGTTTAGACAAAAGGACGACCACTAAAGCACCCTATACTCAATGACCGTTTACCGAAGGCAACCAAGTGGGAGTGTACCCTAGGAGTGCGCATGTGCGAGTGATTCAATTTTAGATTATTTATCTTTACACATTTTAGGGTTATCTAACTGTTTTAAAGTTTACATACATTCTTGTCATGCAACCCTAATAACACATCTAACAGTTAATATTTTGCGGAATTTAAAGTGCTGAAATTAAACTACGCTATTACAAGGCTTTGGGTATTTACATAGCCAAAAACAAACCCTTAAGAAATAAAGCGATAAATGAAAATAAAAGTCCTAATTAAGCTATTACAACTTGTAGGCAGTTACATCAATAGGGTAAAAATAAATAATAAAATGTGCGCGATGAGATTAGAACGATAAGAAAAATTAGGGTTTTGACCCTTTTTAACCTAACTAAAAGAAAAAATGTTTTTTGTTGTTTTTAATATTTTTTAAAGAAAAGAATTAAGTTTTTAAATTAAATACAAAATAATTAGTTAATTAAATTAATTAATGAAAATAACTAAATGGCCTATTTTGATGTTTTTGGTTATTTTAGTAAAAATAAAATATAATTAAATTTAGACAAAACCCTAATTTTCTAATTATTTTTAATTATTCGCAAAAGGAATTAAAGTTATCTAATATTAACAACCTAATTAAATTAATTTAATTTTTGATTTAAAAAAAATAAAGTCTAAACCTAATTTGGTGACAAAAATATTTTTGTGATTTTTTATAAAAGAAAATTAATTTGTTAGTAAAATAAATAAATTAAATTAATTAAATAAAAATATAAAAAAGAAAAGAAATAGAAACTTGGATCTGCAATTAGTAGTTTGGGGGGGTGCAAGAATCAATTTCTGGGCCCAAAGTAAGGAAGTCGACGTTGACCTGCCAGATTCCCCATGATGCATTAACCATGGTCTATTGCACTCCTTCATTGATGGCCTTTGGATTTGGCCATCTGGCCACTTGGCAGGCTGGATGATGAGGTCCCATGATGGACCTTGGCTTTGCAAGCGCACGTGAACCTGAAAAGAAAAATAATATGCAAGTAAAGGGGGGACCTGGGATTCAAACCCAGGTCCTGAAGCACTTTACAACCACTCCACTACCACTGTGCCACTAGCTTTTGTTTGTACATAAAATAAATAAAAATGATAATATATGAAAAGCAAAAACACTGAGTCAGAAACGCGCGAAATTCAAACACGCGAATGGTTGTCCGCCACATCTTCATCTTCTCCAAGGATCTGTTGTTTTAGACAACAGACCTATACCAACGGACATTCTCCGTAGCTAAAACCCTGGCCATATCAAAAATCATGTACGAGCACAATAAATTAATGGTGATGGTACCAATCCATTCATCTCAGTCTCACGAACTTAATGGTACCCTAATTGTGGCCCAATTTCACCTGTACATCAAGATCCCAATTTGAAGCTACAAACCCTAATAATGGTGAAATCTTATACAGGCCATGAAAATGAAATTACGATACAGAAAGCTTGCAAATGTTCTATGAATCAACAATATATGATTAATTCATGCTATCAATGCCTAAATCACGAAATTCGAATTCAAGAAAAGCCCAAGGTCGTGGCTGACTTACAGTGAGATATAGGGCTTGGGAACGCTTGTTCTTGATTGCTTCTGCTTGCTGAGGATCCCAGGAAGCGATTGGGATGGTTAAGAGGCTTTGAAATTGCCTGGAACAATGAAATCGTGTTTGCACTTTTTCTTGTTTTTTTTCAAGTTTTGTTCTTGATCATACGCCTCTCTAGCCTCTTTTGGTCTGCACACGTTCTTTATGTATTGAGGAATAGATTAGGGTTGAAAGAATGATCATAATCTTCCTCCATTATTGAATTTGATTGTGATTTGATACACTTGAATATCATTCCAAAAATAGCCTAAAACCAATCTTTTTGTGCACCTCATACCTTTACACGAATTTGATCTCATGCTAGATGGAATTTAAGACCTGAAACAAGTACAAAATCTTGTGTTTTCAATATTTTGGTTTTTCTATGATTTGTTTTGATTTAAAATGATTTAATTCAAATAAAAATAAAAATAAATAATAAAAACAAGATAATGACAAGTGGTATAGGCTAGGGCTCATGGACCATGTTTCCAACTTAAAACAAGTTAAAAAGATTGGGCCCATTTAGCAAAAATTGCATTTTCAGGCATAGTTGACTTTTGGCAATTTTTCAAAAAATGTCAACTTCACCAATGCATAACTTCCTCAATTTTGACTCTTTGAAGGTGTTCTTGGACTTTTTATAAATATTGAGATGTCCTCTAAGCAACCCTTTTCGTCCCATATCAATTTGGTATTTCATGCTCATGTATGAAGCTTTGACAAAAAAGGTGTTTTTGTTGACTTTTCAAAATGACCTATAATGTCCAAATTCAGAACTTCTTTTGAGTGCATATTTTGAACTTTGGAGCTGAAGATGGATTGTAGATCATGGAATCCTCTTCAAAATGAGCTTTAGATGGGTCATTTTGCATAAAGTATGAGAAAGTTATGCTTGGTCAAAGTTGAGTTGATTTTTCCTACAAAACCCTAATTTAGCAACTTTTGAGTCTTGATGAATTATGAGCAATCCTTGATGAATCATGATCAACCCTTGATCAAATGATGAAATAAACTTCAAAATGAGGATGTTGACCAAAATCTTGAAGTTTGACTGTATGTAGGCCACAGTTGACTTTTGCCCTAGCACAATCGATTTTCAGGCCTTTGAGCAATTGACTGAGCAAATTTCCTCTGTAGGGCTTGAAACTTGACATGGATGATCTTGAGAACATATTAGGACAATGTTGAGCATTTGGAGTCCCTTGGACTCAAGTATCTTGATGCAATATGAAACCCTAATTTGAGGTAGACTGCCTTAGGAGAGGAGTTGTCTGGTCAACCCTTGGACTTCCTTGAGTAACTTGAAGATCTTTCTTGAAATGTTTTGAGAGATATGGGAGGGCAAATTTTGGGGTACAACATTTGCCCCTGTTCAATCTTCTTAAACCTGACGATGTAGATTGGCTTTCGTGCCTTTCGTGATCTGAAGGTGGAAGATGATTGAACACTAGAGTGCCTAGAAATTTGCACTCACATGATGTGGTGTCCGTCTTGCGATGTCGGGAATGGGCTTACAGATGCCATTTGGAAATTGCTGACGAGGGGATGGGCTTAAAGATGCCATCTGAAGGAGTGTCGATCACATAAGAGATTCCTTAGCGAGATCTTGCTTACCTGTTGTTAAGGAAGATTCTGCTGGGGAATGTTGATCTCTGTCTTGAGGAAAATAGAATTTTAGGAGCTTCAGTCGTCCGTTATTCTTCTGGGGAATCATCTTTGTTTTGAATTTTAGGAACATCGGTCGTCCGTTATTCTTGTTGAGGAATCGTCTCTTTGTCGAGGAGGTGAAAATGAACTACTATCTGGTCGTGATCCAGGCTTCATAGTGATAAGACCGACTGCTATCTAGTCGTAATCTAGGATTTACAGTGACTTACTGGGGAGATGAGATTAAACTTGCTATCCGGTCGTAATCCGGGCTTCGCAATTTCTTGATTCTTATCTGGTCGTAATCTAGGCTTCAGAAGGAAATGAGTTGTTATCCGGTCGCATTCGGGCTTCAACTTGAACTTAGGGCACACTAATATTCGGTCGACTACGGGCTTCTTAGTTACTGTCCAGGTAAACTGCTATTTGGTCGAAATACAAGCTTCGCAGTGTCTTGTACTGTTATCTGGTCGTAATCCAGGCTTCAGTCCTTTTACCGTTATCTGGTCGTAATCCAGGCTTCACGATGCTTTTATACCATTATCTGGTCGAATCCAAGCTTCATGGTGTTCTGTACTGGTATCTGGTCGTAATCCAGGCTTCACAATACTTTACTTCTTATCTGGTCGTAATCCAGGCTTCAGAAGAGATCAAATGGTTATCCGGTCGTAATCCGGGCTTCCCTTTGGCTTTGGGCCTACTAATATCTGGTCGTAATCCGGGCTTCATAGTATCTGGTCGGGTGAACTGTTATTTTGTTGTAATCCAAGCTTCACAGTGTCCCTCACTGTTATCTGGTCGTAATCCAGGCTTCACAGTGTCTTTTACCGCTATCTGGTCGTAATCCAGGATTCGTAATGTCTCATACCACTATCTGGTCGAAATTCAGGCTTCATGGTGTTCGGAGGAAATCAAGATACTATCTGGTCATAATTCAAGCTTCATAACTTGTGTTGAAGATATACCACTATCTGGTCGTAATCCAGGCTTCCTGGTGTCTTTGGTTGCTATCTAGTCGTAACCCAGGCTTCACAGAAACTTGTATTGTTATCTGGTCATAATCCAGACTTCACAATAACTTGCTGAGTTTTTATCCGGTTGTAATCCGGGCTTCACGGCTTGTGTTTATGACATACCACTATCTGGTCGAATCCAGGTTTCATGGTGTCTCAGACTGCTATCTGGTCGTAATCCAGGCTTCACAGTAACTTGTTGAGCTGTTATCCGGTCGTAATCCGGACTTCATGGCTTGTTGGGGGTTAAACTATTATCCGGTCGTTCTTCGGGCTTCATAGCTTAAAGATAAACCACTATCTGGTCGAATCCAGGCTTCGCGGTGTTTGATACTGTTATCCGGTCGAATCCGGGCTTCACAATATGCTGTAGAAATCAAGATACTGTCCGGTCGTACCCGGGCTTCATAGCTTGAATTTTGTGAGAATTTGATTGTATCTTTCCTGAAAGGTAAAGGTTAGTTGTATGTAATGCATGACATGTATCAAGCAATGATGTTCTCAAAATAAATGAGATTGTGTTGTATGATGCGTATGCGTATGTCATGATGTATGGGCATGCAATGTTTTTATGAAGATCCTCTAGATGGGGAAAATAAATCCCAGACTGCTGCTGGAGAAAAGAGTTGAATTCTTCGTTTACGCTGGGGATAATGAATGAAGATGACTGTGAGAATAAACCTGCAGGAGAGGATAACTCCGCTGGGGAATAAACTGATGAGGAAATGACTATGTGGGGAGGACAAACTCTGCTAGAGGACTTGTTGATTTGGAGAAATAACCTCGGTTGGGGATGAATTACCGCTGCTGGCGATAATGAACTCTGTTGGGGATTGAGTTTCTGTTTGTGAAAGGAATGAACTCCGCTGGGGATGATTTTCCAGTTGCGACTTCACTGGGGATAATATTTTAGACTCTACTGGGGACAGTCCTCCAGACTCTACTGGGGATAATTCTCCAAACTCCACTGGGGATAATTTTATAGTGCTGATGATAGTTAAACTCTGCTTGGGGAGAATCTTGCTGACCTATTCGCGGTTGCAAGCCTCAGCTGGAGAAAGTGGTGTCCTGTTCGGGACCGCTAACATCACTGTCTTTGTCTTACTCTCCGGGGAGTGAATGTTCCTTCAATTGTTTTCTCCAACTAGGTTTATCCCTATACCTGGTGGACAGAGCAACTGTACGGTTTGGTCATTTCTTGTTTGCCCCTGTTTCTGATATTACGAGTAATTGTCTTTTGTTTCGTATGTAAATATTTACGAGCAGCAATTATTGTCAAATGCATATATCAAAAATGAACCATTGGACGTTCTTGCAAAACAAAACAGGAAAAGTAAACAATTTGAAATTTCTTTGTAAAAATGACTTGTATTGATTTTGAAGTCGGCCTGTAAATAGGCGTTTTTGTACAAGAGGATGACGTCCTAGTAAGAGAACGCCGCCGAACAATAGAGTTTATACAATTTGTGTAAAGAAAAAACAGCTATGTGAACAATCCCATTGGGTTCCAACTCTTCTATTGCCTTTATATCCTCGAGCATCTCATCACTTTGCTACTTGGTTGAAGGTAGATCAGATTGATTAGTGTCGTCCAAGCTTGACAGTTGATACCGATGTCTGGTTGCAAGGTGATCCAATGAGACATAGTGTTACGCTTTAATCCCTAATTTTTGCCTGGACCGCCCTTTCGGGTTTTCAGTCCACCGGGATACCCTTTTTTGCCCAAGCCGCCCTTTCAGGTTTTCGACTTGCCGGGTGTACAGTTTTTTTTCATTTTCATCCATTATTTTTGCCCGAACCCTTTTGGTTAGCCGGGAAGCCCTTATTTTTGCCTAGGCCAATCAATCTAGCGGGTCTTTGATTATGCGTAGTATTTTTTTACTATGTCTGCATTTACGGGGTGAGGAAGGTCGTCACCATCCATGGTGGTTAGAATCATAGCTCCTCCCGAGAAAATGTTCTTAACCACAAATGGCCCTTCGTACGTAGGGGTCCATTTGCCCCTGGGATCACCTTGTGGCAGGATGATGCGCTTGATCACCAGATCCCCAGCTTGATACTCTTGTCGTCTAACTTTCTTATTAAATACCTTGATCATTTGCTTTTGATATGTCTGACCGTGATAAATAGCAGTAAGTCTCCTTTCGTCGATTAAGTTCAGCTGATCAAGCCGGGTCTGGATCTAATCATCCTCGTTCAAACCTGCATCCTTCATAATCCGAAGAGAGGGTATCTGAACTTCAATAGGTAAGACTGCTTCCATGCCATACACCAAAGAGTAAGGTGTTGCCCCTGTTGAAGTTCGCACTGAGGTACGGTACCCATGAAGAGCGAATGGTAACATCTTGTGCCAATCTTTGTATGTCACCGTCATCTTCTGCACAATCTTCTTGATGTTCTTATTAGCCGCTTCAATATCCCCATTCATCTTCGGCCGGTAAGGAGAAGAGTTGTGATGCTGTATCTTGAACTACTTACAAAGCTCGGTGATCATCATATTGTTGAGATTTGTACTGTTGTCCGTAATGATCCTCTTGGGTACACCATATCGACAGATCAAATTGTGCCGAATAAACCGTTCCACGGCGTTCTTGGTTACTGTAGCAAAGGAAGCTGCTTCAACCTACTTTGTAAAGTAATCAATAGCTACCATAATGAAACGATGCCCGTTGGACGCAGTTAGTCTGATCTCACCGATCATATCGATGCCCCACATTGCAAAGAGCCAAGGAGCTGTCAAGACGTTCAGAGGGAATGGAGGTATGTGCACCTTATCAGCATAGACTTGACACTTATGACAAGTCCGAGAATGTTGATAACAGTTGGCTTCCATGGTGGACCAATAATATCCTGCTCGTAGGATCTTCTTTGCCATGGTGTGTCCACTGGAATGAGTTCCGAAAGTACCTTCATGTAATTCTACCATAATTCTTTTTGCCTCGTTCTTATCCATACATCGCAATAAGGTTGAATCATTGTTACGCGTGTAAAGGATGCCACTACTGATAAAGAACTTCGCCGCGAATCTCATCAAAAACTTCTTGTCATTAACAGATGCACCCTCAGGATACTCTTGAGCCTCAAGATACCTTTTTATCTCATGAAACTAGGGTTTATCTGTTACCTCTTCAGTCTCAATGTCACAGCAATGTGCAGGTTCGTCCAACCTCTCAATGGTAATCTGGGGAGCCTCATTGTCCCACCTTACCTTGAACATAGAATACATCGTAGCTAGCGCGTCCGCTAACTGATTCTCCTCCCTGGGGAAGTGTTCAAAGGTTATCTCCTCGAAGTGCGGAAGCAATGTCAACACATACTCTTTGTAAGGAATAAGATTTGGGTGCTTCGTATCCCACTCGCCTTTGATCTGACTGATTACGAGAGCAAAATCTCCGAATACACTTAAGAACTTAGTCCTTAGGTCGATAGCTGCTCGAAGGCCCATGATGCATGCTTCATACTCCACCATGTTGTTGGTGCAGTTAAAACATAATCGGGTGGTGAACGGAGTATGACAGCCTTCAGGAGATATGATCACGGCGCCAATGCCATTACCCAAAGCGTTTGAAGCTCCATCAAAATACATAGACCATCTGGATCCCTCCTCTGGTCCTTCATCCGGTCCAGGTGTTTCATAGTCAGTCACCAACATGATGTTCTCATCCGGGAATTCGAAGTTCATAGACTGGTAATCATCCATGGCCTGATGCGCCAAATGATCCGCCAACACACTTCCATTGATTGCCTTTTGGGTCGTGTATTGGATGTCATACTCAGTCAAGATCATCTGCCATCTTGATATTCTTCCGGACAAGGCAGGATTTTCGAAGATATACTTGATTGGATCCATCTTTGATATCAATAAAGTAGTGTGAGTCAGCATATACTGTCTCAGCCGGTGAGCAGCCCATGCCAAAGCGCAACAAGTTTTCTCAAGCAGTGAGTATCGGGTCTCACAGTCGGTAAACTTTTTGCTGAGGTAGTAAATAGCATGCTCTTTTCGGCCAGACTCGTCATGCTTCCCCAACACACACCCCATCGAATTGTCGAGTACTGTCAAGTATAATATCAAAGGTCTTCCTTCAATTGGAGGCATCAGAATAGGTGGCTCTTGGAGATACTCTTTGATCCTTTCGAAAGCGGACTGACATTCATCGTTCCACCTTACCACTTGATCTTTCTTCAATAACTTGAAGATTGGCTCACAAGTAGCAGTTAGGTGTGATATGAATCGGGCGATATAGTTCAGACGTCCCAAAAAGCCTCTGACTTCTTTTTCAGTTCGGGGAGCTGGCATCTCCTGTATAGCTTTCACCTTTGCGGGATCCACTTGGATACCTTTATCACTAATGACGAAACCCAGTAGCTTACCAGACCTCACCCCGAAGGTGCACTTGTTCGGGTTTAACCTTAGCTTGTACAACTTCAACCTGTCAAATAGCTTATGGAGATGGTCGAGGTGTTATTCCTCAGTTTGGGATCTTGTAATCATGTCTTCAACGTATAACTCAATATCATGATGGATCATATCATGGAACAAATCGACCATGATGCGCTGATACATTGCCCTAGCATTCTTCAATTCGAACGGCATGACTTTGTAGCAAAAGGTACCCCACTGTGTAACGAACGTTGTCTTTTCCATATCCTCGGGAGCCCTCTTAATATGATTGTAACCGGAGAAACCATCCATAAAGGAGAAGACCTTATGTTGTGCGGTGTTGTCGACCAAAACATCAATGTGAGGCAGAGGGAAATCATCTTTGAGGCTTGGCCTGTTCAGATCCTTATTGTCAACACACATCTGAACCTTACCATCTTTCTTGGACACTGGCACCACGTTGGCAACCCACTATGGGTAAGAAGTAACTGCTAGAAAACCGGCATCAAATTGTTTCATGACTTCAGCTTTGATTTTCTCAGACATTTCTGGGCGCATTCGGCGAACTTTTTGTTTCACCGGAGGACAGTCTTCTTTAGTTGGCAAGCGGTGAACCACAATATCGGCATCCAACCCAGGCATATCTTCATAAGACCAGGCAAAGATCTCAACATAGTCGCGTAACATCTGAATCAACCGTTGCTTGACACTAGGCTTCAGATTTGCACCGATCTTAACCTCTTTCTTGTCTTCCTCTGTACCCAGATTCACTGATTCCACTGGCTCTTCATGGGGTTGTATGGCCCTCTCTTCCTGTAGTAACAATCTAACAAGTTCCCCAGGCACTTGGAAATCATCCTTACCTTCGTCCTCGACTTGGTTGATCGGACTTTCGAAGTCATAACTGGCAGTAGCAGAGTTGTTATCAGTGGGATCCGGAGTGGATGTGGACCTGTATTATGATATGTGAGTGTTTGTAAGGCAAATAGCTGTTTTAATAAAGTGCAAGATAGAAAAACAAGGAGCGCAAAATTTGTAATGCAAGAAAACGTCCAATGCTTTATTGATGATATATGGAAATGACAAATATTAAGCCCTCACAAACAAAGCCACGGTGTCTCGGGTAAGGCACCGGGCCGTAAAGTTTTAAACTGTCTATTACAAAACTCAAAACAAAAGTCTATTACTGTGTAATAAAAGAAACAAACATGAAGTCCTTTTCCGTCCAATTGCTCAATCCACCGTCGATAGTCGGGTAAATCCAGCTGTCGAACTCAGACTCTTCATCATCATCTTCAATCGCATTCACTTCCGGATTACTGATACACAGGGGAGGTCTTCCAATCCGCGCACGCCGAACAACCCTTTGAGCTTTTGCAGTAAAACCCAAACCAAACTTGTCAGTTTTGTGTGCAAAGTCAGGGAGTTGGCCCCAATTCGCACACCCGCCTTTTTCAATAACAACCCGGGCATCCTTGAGGGAAGCCATCTTCATTGGAGGATCTTCAACAACAGTTTCAGTTGACGCCAGAGTCTGGGGGACTTCTTCAAAGTTCTGACACAAGGTTTCAATGAACTCCCCATCCATCTCCACATACCGAAAATAGTTGAGGTGGCTCACAATGTACTCCTCGTACTGTAACAATTTTCCCCTTCACTGGGTATTTTAACATCTGATGGAGCGTAGAAGTTACTGCCCCAGCTTTATGAATCCACGGGCGACTCAACAAACAAGAATAAGATGGTCGAATGTCCATCACATAAAACATAGATGTGAAAGTCTGGGAACCAACTTTAAAAGGGACATCCACCTCCCCGTGTACCATCCTTTTGGACTCGTCAAAGGCCCTAACCACAATATTACTCGGCTTCAGCACCAACCCTTCATACTCCAACCGGTCTAACGCTTTCTTGGGTAAAACATTTAACGAGGACCCAGTATCCACCAGTACATGGGCCAAAGTAGTGCCCCTGCACTCGATCGAAACATGCAGAGCGTCATTGTGATTCTTTCCTTTGGCAGTCAGATCTGCGTCGGAGAAACCCAACCCATTGTCAGCGATCAAACTAGCCACACAGTCTTTGAATTGATCAGCAGATGTTTCCTGCGGCACATGTGCAGTTTTAAGGAAAGCAATTAAAGCGTTTGCATGGGCTTCTGAGCACAACAATAAAGATAGCATGGAGATCTTCGACAAGGTTTGCCCCAGCTGTTCGACTACGTTGTAGTCGCTTTTCTTAATGATCTTTAGAATTTCCTCTATCTCCTGTCTAAAGGTTTCAACAATAATCTCCTTCGGTGCCTCCATCCGGGCAGGCTCACCAGTGATCTCTTTGCCCCGAGCGTCAGATGACTCGGCGACAGGGGTAATGATTGGAACATGAACAGGGACAATAGCAGATGTACTGGCAGGTGGAGTAGCAACAGGTTTTCGAACAGTTGGTGGGGAAATCTCAGGAGAGAAAAGTCTTCCGCTTCAGGTGACCTTGCTAGACCCAACAATATTGCTGACATCAGTATCAGTCTCTTCAACCTTTAAGTCTTGTTTGATCCCATGATAATACACATCGGCTCCATAGTTCCACAGGACAACCTTATCCGAAGTGTACGGGATAGGACCAGGGATAGTTATGATCAATGGAGCAACTCTTGTAACGGGTGTAATCCTAACATGCTTTCTCGAGGAAGCCTTGGAAGGATTGACGGAAATGGTTATTATGGAAACATCTTCAACAGGAATCAATGGAACCAAAGTTTTCTCGAACAGGATCTCTTTGTTATCCATCAGGCGCTGAACACCTGACTTCAATAAATGGCAACCGATAGGTAGGATGGAACATAGGTGGCAACCTTCGCCACAACCCGAAAATAAACCAGCCGATAATAAGTTCTAATTTACTGTCATCAACGGAGTAGAAACGTCTTCCACAGAGGTTACAAATGAATCATCATCCACAACATTTACTCCATGCTTGGGAATAGGAGCAGTCGTGACATTAGGCTTTTCTGGTGCGTCAAACTCGATCTCTTTAGCTTCAATCAAATCTTACACCTTATTCCTCAAGGCCCAACAATTATTTGTATCATGCCCTGGGCTATCGGAGTGATAAGCACAGCGGGCGTTCAGATTATACAGCGGTGATGCAGTACTAGGATTCTTCGGAGCCTCCCTCAGAGTGACCAAGTTCGTCTTCAATAACTGCGGCAGAATTTGAGATAAGGTCATACTGAGCCGAGTATACTGCCTTTGCGGTCTCTCTACTCTTTGCTGATTGTTGCATTGTGGGGCAACAATTGGTCTTGATATTACTACCGCATTAACTGCTTGGCGGCGTTCGGGTCAGTTTTGGCTCCTTGAGCTGTAAATCGCACTAGCTTCTTTTCTGAAAGGCTTCTTCTCTGTACTTGACGAAGCACCTTTCTGTATCTTGCCACTTTTAGTATCGACTTCAACTCTCTCCCCCGTCAAAATCAATTCAGTGAACCCAGACGATGAACTTATGATCAAATGATTGAAATATGGACCAGAAAAAGTCCCAAGAAACATATCCACCAACTCCCTATCAGACAGAAGGGGGTTGGACTCTTCCAGCAAGATCTCTCCATTTCTGAGCGTAGTCCTTAAAGCCTTCACCTATACCCATAGACATACTCTAAAGTTGAGCACGCGTGGGGGCAAGGTCAGCATTATATTGGTATTGCTTGTAAAAAGCAGCAGCAAGGTCCTCCCAGTTGCGGATGTTAGCTCCTTCCAGTTGATAGAACCATTCAAGTTGAGCACCTGACAGACTATCTTGAAAGAAATGAACCCACCGGTTCCTATCAGCAGTATATGGCTGAATCTTTCTGACATACGAGCGGAGGTGTAGCTTCGGGCAGGATACCCCATCGTACTTAGCAAAGACATGAGCTTTAAACTAGCGGGGGATCACCACCCCAGATGCCAGACCCAAATCTCCGAAGTCCAACCCAGGTATCTTTTGGATCTCCATTGCACTCAACCGGTCTTCAAGTTGATTATATCTATCCTCAGCAGGAGGATACTGGTCTTCATCAAAATTTGTGTCATTATCGGAGACCACATGACTAGGCCCCTTTCTTTCCTCTTGATTCTCTCCCCCTCCAGATGAATGGGACAAATCAATTTCCTGTCGCAAATTGTTCCTGAATCTGCGACCCATATTTAGGAGGACCACCTTCTTCTTCTTCTTCTTCTTCTCTTTCAAGATGAGAGACTTCAAATCTTGCTGCCCTTTGGCCAAATTCAGGAACAGCTTCTGGAATTGAGCATTCTGAGCTTGAAGAGCCTTGATGGCTTGATCAGTAGGTGTTTCAGAAGACATGATTGCTGAAATAAACAGCGAAGAAGATAAGAACCCTGTAATGGTACCTGTGATGAGGTGCATGGGAATGAAATGCGTATAAAATGATTTCAAAAACTTTGGGAGATTCAAATTTGTAAACCAAAATAAAACACACTTTATTAGATAAAACTTGTAACAATATTTAACAATGCCTTTAAGGCGTTACAAAAGAAATACTGAAAAGAAAATCTAAACTAGAAACAATAAAAGACATCAGAAATCCCATGGTCGCTTTCCCTTCGTGCTAACATAATCGTTGATTGTCCTTTCATTCTCAAGCTGCCTTGTAAGCCTCAAAATCTTCCTCTCTTGCTCGTGATACTTCTCCCTGTAGGTGTCCCTTTATTCCTTTAGTTGGATCCAAGATCTCTTCAATGCCCCAAGATCAGTAGGCATGTATGGATGGAAGACCGTATAAGGAACACCTTCTTCATTAGTGTGCTCTATGATCACCGGCAAAACAGCTTCATATGGCATTCCCAGCTTTTGAGCACGGACTCGAACCCACTGGAGATATGGTTGCATCGAGAGAGAAGTCTTTATTCCTAGCTCATGTGGGTCAGACCTTTTCACCAGGCCCCAAGCTCGTATAAACCTGCGGCGATGTCCCTTAACATCCCCCCTTGTAGTCGAAGACAATTCCTGTAAGTAGTAGCTCATGGGGACCATCTCTCCAAGCGCGTCCAAACTGTCGTAAAGCCAAACAAGGATTTTAGGTTATACCCCCTCGAATTCCAAGCAATGGAACATTAGGGTATTCCCCACCTCGATCAAAGACAGCTACTCTTTCCATATCTTTGGAACTCTAAAGGATGTCCGTATGAGCAAGGGACATGATTCTGTAAGCCCAACCTACACCTTCCTCATTCTTCAATACAAACTTGGGGAGGTGCGAAATAAACCACCTCTACAGCAGCGGCGTACAACACAAGAGGGTCCCCCTTCTCTGCACAATACGGGTATAAAGAGCATGTAGAATATCACCTAAAAGAGTAGGCACTGGGTTACGAGACATGAAGATCTTAACTGCGTGCACATCTATGAAGGAATCTGGATTTGGGAAAAGAACCAAGTCATAGATGAGGAGAGCCAAGATGTCTTCAAATGCTTGAAAATCCAAGTTATCCCAGAACAGTTGAGCTTGATCGATCAAAAACTTAGCCAAGAAACCTTTAACCCCGCTCTGAGTCTCCCAGTTAGATACTATATCAACCATTTTTAGATGTAGGACTGAAGCAATATCCTCTGGCCTAGGAGTTATCTCCAAACCTGTAAAGGGTTTCTGCTCGAGGATAGATATACCCAGTAAATCAGAAAACTCCTCCAAAGTAGGGACTAACTGATAGTCCGGGAAGGGGAAACAGTGATGCAATGGGTTAAAGAACTGGAATAACACTGTTGTACCCCAAAATTTGCCCTCCCATAATCTTCAAAGTTTTGCCAAGCATCACCTCAAATGGTTCAAAGTCTATTCAAGGGCTACACAGTCAACCACTCTCCTAAGCCAGTCAAATTAGGGTTTTGGTTCTTGCAAGGAAGTTGAGGTTTTCAAGGGCTCAATCAAGTCCCACATGCTCATACACATTGTCAAGCACCTACATGTCAAGTTTCAAGGCTCACAAGGTCAAGTTGCACAGTCAAAAGCCCTAATTGCTTCACAGTCAACTGTAGGGGCAAAATAGTCATTTGGCAGTCAAAAGTCAAAATTTTTGGTCAACATCTTATTTTGAAGCCACAATCATCATTTGGTCAAATCTTGACCATGATTTCACAAGAATGGCTCAAAAATCATCAAGGTGTCAAAAGTTTCTATTTTTGGACAGTTGGAAAGTCAACTGTAACTTGACCAAGGCATAACTTTTTCATGGTTCATCAGAAAAATCTCATCCAATGCTCATCTTGAATGGGAGGACATTTCCTACAACTCATCTTCACATTCCAAGTCCAAGAAATGCTCTCACAAAAAGTTATCAATTTCAACATTATAGGTCATTTTCAAAAGTCAACAAAAAGGCACTTTAAGTCAAAGACCATAACTTGAGATTGGTAAATCAAAATGACATGGGACCAAAGACATTGCTTAGAGGACTACAAGACCTTTCCAAAATGTCTAAGAACATGTTCATAGCTTTAAAATTGAGCAAGATATGCATTGGAGAAGTTGGGAAATTTTTGTGAAATGGCCAAAGTCAACTATCCTTGAAATTTCATTTTTGACAAAAGGGGCCCACTTTTTCCACTTGTTTCAGCTTGGCCATGCCTCCCACGTGTCCCACAATTTATTTCAAGATTAAAAATTAATTTTTCCATTTTTATTTGATTTTATTTGATTTAATTCATTTTAAATCTTTAAAATTCAAATAAAAATCAAGAAAATTAATGGAGGGATATCTTTGAGTTTGAATAGCTTTGATACACCATCATTCACCTTCCAAATTCGTGCAAGGCCTATTCTAAGCAAGAAATTCAAATTTTCACAAAAATGGCAAGTTGTTTAAATGGTGCTCATGGCAAAATCCAAAACATGATGGCAAGGCTTCAAGGCTCTTTATTTTGATTAATACTCATTCATATACACATATACAAGCCTCCCCACCCTCATGGACGAAAAAAAGGCATCCCTAAAACGGCAGAGCAAAAACTCAGAATTTGTCAAAAAAGTGTGAGATCTAAAGCAAGGTTGTAGGCAGTTTCAGACAAAACAAAGCACGTGAGATCCTTCATTGCCATACCCTGAAACTAAAGAGACCTTTACCACGCCCTGAGACTCCATATCAAGCACTGTAAGTCATCACAAACTCACCCCCGCTATCTGCTTTATGTTTTTTACAGGAAACGAAGAAGATGAAGGACGTGCCTCCATGTGATTGGCTGATTCAAAACGGGCGCGTGCTTTTTCCTTTTTTCAGCATATAGTGCGCTTATTTTATATTATTTTTCTTTTCTATTTTACTAACAAACGCGCAGGATTGGTGTAGTGGTTGGCAATATACTTGGTGATCTCTGGGACCTGGGTTCGATTCCCAGGTCCCCCCATAATTCCAATATTATTTTTTCTAACGCTTTCCAGTGCAGCGTCTCATCAAATAACTCACCATAAACCTCACAGACCCAAGCGCCAGGTGGCCTCTCTCATAGATCTGATGGCAAGGAGGTGGTCCTCACCATGTTCAGGAGTCAACACACAAGCATTGGATTCCAGAAAGTCAAACGAGCTGGATTCAAATGGGCCTAAATTCCTGATTCACCCCCCTTGGGTTTAATTTTTTTTAATTTTTCATTTTCATTTCTTATTATTTGCCTTATTTTATTTATTTTATTATTAACAATTAACATAATTAACATATTTTTCATAAAAAATCAAAAAAATAGAACTAACATTATTATTATTATTATTATTATTTTGTAAATAAACAACAAGTGAAATAGTTTAATTAGGCAATTTTGACTTTTCTTTTAATAATTAAAATAGATTTAGAATTAGGAAAAATTAACTTTTAGTTTTATTTCTTTTTATTTTATTTCATAAAAAACATAAAAAAAACACAAAATATTTTCTCTTAATTAAATTAATTAGTTATTAATTAGCTTTAATTTCATTTTAATTACAAAAAAGACCAAAAAATCAATTTCTTTTTCTTAAAAGGGTCAACACCCTTAGAACATTCCGATTTAATTTTTATTCGCGCTTAGTTTATTATTATGTAATTGCTTCCAAGACATGTAATAGTTAATTAGGTTTACTGCTTTATTTTAATTTCTCGTACTTATTTACCAAAAACGGGTCTTTGTAAATTTTTGGCGATGTATAGACCCGCGCCTTGTAATAGCGTAGGATTTATGTTTCTGCAATTTACTTTCTGCACCCCTTAACTGCTAAACTTGCATGAAAGAATGTATGTAAATAAAAACAACTCGTAGCTCACTAATTACAAAGACAAACATTAACTGAATACAACACACAATGCACACACCACTTCTAGGGTACGCCTCACTCGTTGCCTTCGAAACGTGGTCGTCAAGTATAGGACGTTTTAGCGGTCCTTATGTCCATGATCCAGTTGCCTCGAAACAGTTGCCTCGAAACAGTTGCCTCGAAACGGTTGCCTCAGATTAAAAAAGGATCAAGGACATAAGGGTAGCTTCTAAGGTGTCCTAACTGTTGCTTCGGTGACCATACAGTCCCGATAATCGAATTGACCCTAACACCTCCAACGGTGGTGCTACCTACCTCTCAATGGTGGGATGGAACTACCTAAAGGACACTTACACAACTTAATTCCTTAGGGTAGGTAGATGACTCATAGATACTTGCTCCTTTCAAAAACAAACAACATACTTTTCACACCTTACACTTTCAAAAGCTTTCAAAACAAATTTTTCAAACACTCTTGAGGACAGATACAAGAGTTATTCAGAAATCTTTCAAAGAAACTTTTTTTCAAACCCACTCACATTTTAAAGCAAACATTTTGAAAACATAAGAGCAAGTATCTAAGAGCCCGTGGATAACCACGGATAGAAAGGGTGCTAACACCTTCCCTTTCTATAAATCTACCTCCCGAACCGAGAAACATATCTCATAAGGAATTTTGCTGTGCTTTTGTCCTTTCCTTGTTGGAGAAAATAAAAGACGGTGGAGACTCTTGCTTCCGCGACATTTCGCGAAACCAGCTAAAAACAGTCAGTTCTAAATCCACCGATCACAAAACTGGCGACTCTGCTGGGGATAATAAAAGTGAGGTGTACCTTAGGATTAGATCATACTTATGTTTTCAATTGCTTTGCTTTGATTGCTTTATATTTGTGGGCTTTGCATCGGAGTTTCATAGATCCTAACCCGGATCTGGGGATACCCTTTTAGGTAGCATAAGCTGTGAGGGACCTGTCCGGCGTAGACCGACACGGGTGAAGCAGTGGTTACGTTGGTGTGGCACCTTGGTCTGTACCGATATCCCTTGTGTTGCAACGAGGAGAATATGGGTCTTCTGAGGAGTCATTAAGCACCAACCGACCTTAGAACCCTAATGTGACCCAACTTGGCCATAGAACAGTAGTAGTATGCTACACCCATTGAGGCTAAACTCTCGCGATGGTTCTGGCCGCAAGAAAAGATTGCGACGCTGGAGTTATGACCGATTGAGGGTAGTCAGGGATATTGAGATCCTCTAGAACCCGATTACTTTTGATAGGACAGGTCTTAACCAACGAAACTGAAAGAGGGTAGTACCCCAAACTTCATACTGGCCTAAACTCTAAGGGTTGTCTTGTGTGACTTGTGTGCTTTCAAACTTGAATTACTTACATGCTTGTTATCTGACACTTGAGTTTCTTGCAGGTTTTGTTCACAGTCCTTAATCTGGACTCATAACAGGGTTTACCTACATTACTCCACGCATAGCATAGCATCATACCATCATACCATTGCATGCATCCTACATAATGACTAATCCATTTCAAGGATCTCAAGGGTTTGTGATGCAGGTCATGATGTCTAGCAAGGGGCAAAGGGGATTTATTTTCCTCTAGCCAACGTTAATGACTTGAGTCAGGGGCTATGACCCACTCGATATGGTGAGCCTTGACTCTTGAAGAAGGACTCTCAACAATATGCAGTGCCTTCCATCAAGCTACAAAATGCAAATGCTAACGATTTTCTTGTTTACCCCACGAGATCCTTGAAAACATTGCATGCATACATACACATCATTGCATAACAGGTACCCTTGTTACAGGTCACTTATCATCTCCGCTGTTTATTTCAGTAATGGCTTCCCAACAAGACAACCAGGATCTTCACGTTCAAGAGACTCGGTTTGGGGAAATCCTCCTAAATCTATCCAAGGGGCAGGAAGAGCTGAGAACACTCCTCATGGAGACTTTGGTCAGGAAGAGCCCCAAAGACGACAATGACGAACGGCTGAAACATCTGCAAGCTGAGGTGGATGTAATGAGAACCCATATGCTGGGGCAAATGGCTCTTATCCAAGACTTATCTCAAAAACAAGGAGCGCTCAGGGTTCTCGTCAACCAACTGCTTCGGGATAACCAACTAGGGAAAACATCTAAGGTTGAAGAGAAAGCCATCATTCAACCACCTGTGGGGCAAGAAGACAAGGGAAAAGCTCCTCAACTTGCTTCAGGGTCACAAATCCAGCATCAACCTCACCAACTTCAGCAAGACATTATGAAGCAAGTAGTCAGGGTTGGAGACCAAACCGGTAATCAGCATCCAAGAAGTCAAAGGTTTGGTTCAACGAATAGGCCTCTCCAAGCTGCCACCACTTCACAGGTCCAACCACAACCTCGCCCAGAGCAACGGGTTGATCAGAGTAAGCCCCGAAGGCAATTTACCAAGCTCAACACGTCGCTGTCTCAAGCTTTACAACAACTGTTGAGGTTGAATTTGGTAACTCTAAGGGCTCCTCCCCGGAATCCCAACATCACTGCTCCTAACTATCATCCCAACAAAAGATGTGCATACCACTCTGATAGTCCTGGACATGACACTGCCGACTTCTGGGCTCTGAAGAACAAATTACAGGACCTGATTAATGAAGGAGTAGTGGATTTCACCCAAGTGGGTCAGGCTGAGTGCTTCTACCATCCCTACAGGATTCACCATTTGAAGTAACAAGTCTTGAGACGAGAAGACTTTTTGTTCATTAGGATCTTTCAAGTTGTAATTTTCTTTTGATTGTTCAAACATTTTATTCATATCAAACATTGTTATTTCATTAATGCATTGCACATGTCTGTTTTGAAGTAATTATTTCGTATTCACTATATTGCAAATTGCTTTCATTTTCCTGTGATGATCAACTCTCAATTAAAAAACTCTAAGCCTCTTGAGGGAGGATGACGAAAACGATACCATAATCTACAGTATGCTTTTGAACAGACCCCGCTGATGAGGTACATGCATTGTTTCAATTCCTAAACACCGGAGTTATAAGGAAGATAATCCCTCGTCAACCCCTTTGAGCCAAAGAAGCAGGAGTTTTTCTTTTCGAAAATTAAAACCCTTAATCATAACCTGGGGCAGGGTAGTTCTCTCAGCTGATCCAAGTGAATAACAAATGGTACCAGAGAGGTCCTTACAAAACAAAAAAAAGACAGTGATGGTTCCGAATAATTAAAGGCAGGCAGTCATTACTTCTCAAAATAAAAGCCCATGAAGGAGACTTACAATAAAACTGGGGCATCCCGCTGACTATAATTACAAAAGAAACAGTTCAGGAAAAAAACAGGGATAATAAAATCGAAAAGAAAGAGGTCCTACAAACCCTCAACAAAGAGAAATGACTGCCTAGTCAAAAATAAACTATCAGTATTCGAACCATCACCGGAATATCAGAGCAAAGACTCAAACAAGGTCCAACGCACGATCAAATGAGTTTAGGTTTGAAGAACATCACGAAGAGCGGGTGGGTACAAATAAAATTTGAGCCTCTGTCCTTTGTTTCTTAAACCGTGAACCAGGCCACGTTATAACCCTCAAAAGTCCTAGCTGAAGCATGGGTTAGCTCGAAAGCATACTGTTACGAAAGGTATCCTGACTCCTTAAGGCTTGCGGTAAAATGACGAGTTGACATCATATTTTACAAAATTTGCTTGTTTTACTGAAAAATGCATTTTCAAAAACGTCAAGACAAACATAAGCTTTGCATTTTAATATAACACTGTTTGCATATGACTATTTGTTTGAACAACATAGAAGTTCGCACGACGAATGTCTAATGAACAAGAGCACCTCCAATCAAGGGGCATGGCATGATCATTGTCCAACATCTGGGGCAGTTAGGTCAAGATTCGGAGAATCTCTCAAAAGGCCAACCAGCTTGGGGAAAATCTCCATCTGGATCACTTGGGGCACTGGACGATCAAACAAAGGTCTTCTGGTAGTCTGACACCTCCCTACATCCTGAGAGCACAGACATAGTCAAAAAAATACTGCGCATAATCAAAGACCCGCTAGGTTGACACACCTGGGCAAAAATAAGGGCTTCCCGGCGAACCAAAAGGGTTCGGGCAAAAATAAGGGATGAAAATGAAAAATTTGTACACCCGGCAAGTCGAAAACCTGAAAAGGCGGCTTGGGCAAAAATGGGTATCCCGGTGGACTGAAAACCCGAAAGGGCAGTCCAGGCAAAAATTAGGGATCAAAGCGTACGACTATGTCCCGTCATCTCGTCACTTGTCTACCAGAAAAATATTGGTCAATCGGCAGGTATCAAACACCTCACAGGCCACCTTCTCACATCAGAAACAGGGGCAATAATGAGTTGTCCAAGCAGTCTAGTTGCTCTGTCAACCAAGGTACCAAGGTAGGTTCGGCTGAAGAACATAACCAAGATATCTCCACTCCCCGTAGAGAAAGATAAGATGCAACAATACTCTCCTCAAGCAGAGTTGGTCTCCCATCAGCCCTGAAAAGGCACAGTATTCTCCAACAAGTCAGCGACGCTCTCCCCAAGCAGAGTTAACATACTGTCAGCCTTAAGGAAGCTGGGTCTCCCCAGAAGATCTCAATATTCCCCAGCGGAGTATACAGACATTCCTAACAAGCATCCCCGACAGTCTTAATATAAGATTGTTCCCCGACGGAATACGGACATCCCAGTGGAGCCACTTCCCCAGTACAGTCTCAAAAGTCTCCCCAAGAGAGTTGAACCATCTCCCCATTTGGAAGCTTATCCCCAGTAGATTCTGGAAGCTTACCCCTGCAGAGTACGAACATGTCTCCCGGACTTTATTCAAAGGTTATGCTCCACCAAAGCTTATAACTGGGTTATCCTCAGCTAATAACCACGGAAAGATCATCCCCAACGAAGTCTTCCTATCCCCAGCGGAGTTCATCAAATCTTCCAACAGAGCTCAACAATGGTATCCCCAGCGGAGTTATCATCAAATCTCAACGAAGTATCTCTCTTCCCACAGAGTATTCCCCACAGAGTAATCTCTTCAACAAGTTTATTCCCCAACGGAGTCATCTTCTCCTACCGGTTTATTCTTGCAACCATCATCCCCAGCGGAAACGAAGAACGCTACTCTTCAACATCAGCCCGAGAGTTATCTTCCCGGCATTCGTCAAGGATTTGTTTTCCTAGACGAAAATACATTCATAAACATATCACATTTCATACATCCTGCTTACACCACAATGCATGCACATACGCATCATATCACACAATCTCATCTATTTTTGAGAACATCATGACATCATGCTTTTCATACATCATGACATCGCATACAACTGATGTTTTGCCTTTTCAGGAAAAAGGTCAATCCAAAGATGATTACCATCAACTGTCGCAGTTCCAGATTCGATACTTGTATCTAGCCAGGGCATATCTGTGAGCGATTGATTATGGATTCGATACCTGTATCTAGACAGGGCATATCTACATTAAAGAGATAGCTAGGAAATGCTCCAGATATGGATGCTGTTCTTTTGCTTATTCAAGACTCCTTCTAGAGATAGTTCAGATGTGACCCAGGCATGGCGACATTCTGATACTTATTCCAGATTTCCTTTCAGAGATAGCTTGGAAATGCTCCGGATATGGATGCTGTTCTTTTGCTTATTCAAGACTCCTTCTAGAGATAGTTCAGATGTGACCCAGGCATGGCGACGTTCTGATACTTATTCCAGATTTCCTTTCAGAGATAGCTTGGAAATGCTCCAGATATGGATGTTGTTCTTTTGCTTATTCAAGACTCCTTCTAGAGATAGTTCAGATGTGACCCATGCATGGCGATGTTCTGATACTTATTCCAGATTTCCTTTCAGAGATAGCTTGGAAATGCTCCAGATATGGATGCTGTTCTTTTGCTTATTCAAGACTCCTTCTAGAGATAGTTCAGATGTGACCCAGGCATGGCGACGTTCTGATACTTCTTCCAGATTTCCTTTCAGAGATAGCTTGGAAATGCTCCAGATATGGATGCTGTTATTTTGCTTATTCAAGACTCCTTCTAGAGATAGTTCATATGTGACCCAGGCATGGCGACGTTCTGATACTTCTTCCAGATTTCCTTTCAGAGATAGCTTGGAAATGCTCCAGATATGGATGTTGTTCTTTTGCTTATTCAAGACTCCTTCTAGAGATAGTTCAGATGTGACCCAGGCATGGCGACGTTCTGATACTTCTTCCAGATTTCCTTTCAGAGATAGCTTGGAAATGCTCCAGATATGGATGTTGTTCTTTTGCTTATTCAAGACTCCTTCTAGAGATAGTTCAGATGTGACCCATGCATGGCGATGTTCTGATACTTCTTCCAGATTTCCTTTCAGAGATAGCTTGGAAATGCTCCAGATATGGATGCTGTTCTTTTTCTTATTCAAGACTCCTTCTAGAGATAGTTCAGATGTGACCCAGGCATGGCGACGTTCTTATACTTCTTCCAGATTTCCTTTCAGAGATAGCTTGGAAATGCTCCAGATATGGATGTTATTCTCTTGCTTATTCAAGACTCCTTCTAGAGATAGTTCAGATGTGACCCAGGCATGGCGACGTTCTGATACTTCTTCCAGATTTCCTTTCAGAGATAGCTTGGAAATGCTCCAGATATGGATGCTGTTCTTTTTCTTATTCAAGACTCCTTCTAGAGATAGTTCAGATGTGACCCAGACATGGAGACGTTCTGATACTTCTTCCAGATTTCCTTTCAGAGATAGCTTGGAAATGCTCCAGATATGGATGTTGTTCTTTTGCTTATTCAAGAGTTTCCTTTCAGATATAGCTGGGAAATGCTCCAGATATGGACGCTATTCTTTTGCTTATTCAGAGTTCTTTTCAAAGACAACTTAGAGATGCTCCTGCCCGGATGCTATTCTATTGTTTAGTCCAGATTAATTCAAAAGACAGTCCAGATATGATCCAGATTCGGATGACATACTGTCACTCATTCAAACACAGACTAGATATGCTCCAGACACGGAGGCCATTCTATTTCTTATTCGGACGCAGCTATCCATTACAGTTCCAAATGGCATCTATAAGCCCATTCCCGACAAGGTTCTGTCACATCTTCCAGATGGCATCTTTAAGCCCATCCTCCTATCCACCAACTCTCCAAATGGCATCTTTAAGCCCATTCCCGCTATCACACTGCTGATACTCTACTATGTGAGTGCAAATTTCTAGGCACTCTAGTGTTCAATCATCTTCCACCCTCGGATCACGAAAGGCACACACGCCAATCTACATCCTCAGGTCTAAGAAGATTGAACAGGGGCAACTGTTGTACCCCAAAATTTGCCCTCCCATAATCTTCAAAGTTTTGCCAAGCATCACCTCAAATGGTTCAAAGTCTATTCAAGGGCTACCCAGTCAACCACTCTCCTAAGCCAGTCAAATTAGGGTTTTGGTTCTTGCAAGGAAGTTGAGGTTTTCAAGGGCTCAATCAAGTCCCACATGCTCATACACATTGTCAAGCACCTACATGTCAAGTTTCAAGGCTCACAAGGTCAAGTTGCACAGTCAAAAGCCCTAATTGCTTCACAGTCAACTGTAGGGGCAAAATGGTCATTTGGCAGTCAAAAGTCAAAAATTTTGGTCAACATCTTATTTTGAAGCCACAATCATCATTTGGTCAAATCTTGACCATGATTTCACAAGAATGGCTCAAAAATCATCAAGGTGTCAAAAGTTTCTATTTTTGGACAACTGAAAAGTCAACTGTAACTTGACCAAGGCATAACTTTTTCATGGTTCATCAGAAAAATCCCATCTAATGCTCATCTTGAATGGGAGGACATTTCCTACAACTCATCTTCACATTCCAAGTCCAAGAAATGCTCTCACAAAAAGTTATCAATTTCAACATTATAGGTCATTTTCAAAAATCAACAAAAAGGCACTTTAAGTCAAAGACCATAACTTGAGATTGGTAAATCAAAATGACATGGGACCAAAGACATTGCTTAGAGGACTTCAAGACCTTTCCAAAATGTCTAAGAACATGTTCATAGCTTTAAAATTGAGCAAGATATGCATTGGAGAAGTTGGGAAATTTTTGTGAAATGGCCAAAGTCAACTATCCTTGAAATTTCATTTTTGACAAAAGGGGCCCACTTTTTCCACTTGTTTCAGCTTGGCCATGCCTCCCACGTGTCCCATAATTTATTTCAAGATTAAAAATTAATTTTTACATTTTTATTTGATTTTATTTGATTTAATTCATTTTAAATCTTTAAAATTCAAATAAAAATCAAGAAAATTAATGGAGGGATATCTTTGAGTTTGAATAGCTTTGATACACCATCATTCACCTTCCAAATTCGTGCAAGGCCTATTCTAAGCAAGAAATTCAAATTTTCACAAAAATGGCAAGTTGTTTAAATGGTGTTCATGGCAAAATCCAAAACATGATGGCAAGGCTTCAAGGCTCTTTATTTTGATTAATACTCATTCATATACACATATACAAGCCTCCCCACCCTCATGGACGAAAAAAAGGCATCCCTAAAATGGCAGAGCAAAAACTCAAAATTTGTCAAAAAAGTGTGAGATCTAAAGCAAGGTTGCAGGCAGTTTCAGACAAAACAAAGCACGTGAGATCCTTCATTGCCATACCCTGAAACTAAAGAGACCTTTACCACGCCCTGAGACTCCATATCAAGCACTGTAAGTCATCACAAACTCACCCCCGCTATCTGCTTTATGTTTTTTACAGGAAACGAAGAAGATGAAGGACGTGCCTCCATGTGATTGGCTGATTCAAAACGGGCGCGTGCTTTTTCCTTTTTTCAGCATATAGTGCGCTTATTTTATATTATTTTTCTTTTCTATTTTACTAACAAACACGCAGGATTGGTGTGGTGGTTGGCAATATACTTGGTGATCTCTGGGACCTGGGTTCGATTCCCAGGTCCCCCCATAATTCCAATATTATTTTTTCTAACGCTTTCCAGTGCAGCGTCTCATCAAATAACTCACCATAAACCTCACAGACCCAAGCGCCAGGTGGCCTCTCTCATAGATCTGATGGCAAGGAGGTGGTCCTCACCATGTTCAGGAGTCAACACACAAGCATTGGATTCCAGAAAGTCAAACGAGCTGGATTCAAATGGGCCTAAATTCCTGATTCACCCCCCTTGGGTTTAATTTTTTTTAATTTTTCATTTTCATTTCTTATTATTTGCCTTATTTTATTTATTTTATTATTAACAATTAACATAATTAACATATTTTTCATAAAAAATCAAAAAAATAGAACTAACATTATTATTATTATTATTATTATTTTGTAAATAAACAACAAGTGAAATAGTTTAATTAGGCAATTTTGACTTTTCTTTTAATAATTAAAATAGATTTAGAATTAGGAAAAATTAACTTTTAGTTTTATTTCTTTTTATTTTATTTCATAAAAAACATAAAAAAAACACAAAATATTTTCTCTTAATTAAATTAATTAGTTATTAATTAGCTTTAATTTCATTTTAATTACAAAAAAGACCAAAAAATCAATTTCTTTTTCTTAAAAGGGTCAACACCCTTAGAACATTCCGATTTAATTTTTATTCGCGCTTAGTTTATTATTATGTAATTGCTTCCAAGACATGTAATAGTTAATTAGGTTTACTGCTTTATTTTAATTTCTCGTACTTATTTACCAAAAACGGGTCTTTGTAAATTTTTGGCGATGTATAGACCCGCGCCTTGTAATAGCGTAGGATTTATGTTTCTGCAATTTACTTTCTGCACCCCTTAACTGCTAAACTTGCATGAAAGAATGTATGTAAATAAAAACAACTCGTAGCTCACTAATTACAAAGACAAACATTAACTGAATATAACACACAATGCACACACCACTTCTAGGGTACGCCTCACTCGTTGCCTTCGAAACGTGGTCGTCAAGTATAGGACGTTTTAGCGGTCCTTATGTCCATGATCCAGTTGCCTCGAAACAGTTGCCTTGAAATAGTTGCCTCGAAACGGTTGCCTCGGATTAAAAAAGGATCAAGGACATAAGGGTAGCTTCTAAGGTGTCCTAACTGTTGCTTCGGTGACCACACAGTCCCGATAATCGAATTGACCCTAACACCTCCAACGGTGGTGCTACCTACCTCTCAATGGTGGGATGGCACTACCTAAAGGACACTTACACAACTTAATTCCTTAGGGTAGGTAGATGACTCATAGATACTTGCTCCTTTCAAAAACAAACAACATACTTTTCACACCTTACACTTTCAAAAGCTTTCAAAACAAATTTTTCAAACACTCTTGAGGACAGATACAAGAGTTATTCAGAAATCTTTCAAAGAAACTTTTTTTCAAACCCACTCACATTTTAAAGCAAACATTTTGAAAACATAAGAGCAAGTATCTAAGAGCCCGTGGATAACCACGGATAGAAAGGGTGCTAACACCTTCCCTTTCTATAAATCTACCTCCCGAACCGAGAAACATATCTCATAAGGAATTTTGCTGTGCTTTTGTCCTTTCCTTGTTGGAGAAAATAAAAGACGGTGGCGACTCTTGCTTCCGTGACATTTCGTGAAACCAGCTAAAAACAGTCAGTTCTAAATCCACCGATCACAAACACGCTCATTATTTGCTCATCCAACTTGGAAGTGACAAGGCTAAGGAGATGACCGTGTCTTCTAACAAAGGAAGAAGTATCAGGAACCTTTGAGACTAACTCTCTGAGCTGAGCAGGGATTTGCACGAAGCTGATTCAAATGGTATTTCTGCGCATAGAAGCCATGATCTACAAAACAGAACAAAGATGAATCCCCTCGGTCTTTGAAGTGGTTAGTCTAATGAAATATGCATGCTATGTCATGATGCATGATGTCATGATAAAAACACACAACAGGTATCACAAATAGTAAACATGGTAAAGGCAAACAAGTCACACAATAGCCCTTAAATTTCAGGCTGGCATGGAGTTTAGGTACTACCCTCTTGCAGTTTAGTTGGTTCAACCTGTCCTAATAATAGTAACCAGGTTCTAGAGGTTCTCAATATCACTGACCATCCTCCATCGGTCATAACTCCAATCACGCAATCTTTTCCTGCGGCCAGAACCATCTCGAGAGTATGGTCTCAATGAGTGTAGCATATCACTACTTCCTATGGCCAAGTTGGTCAATTATAGGTTCTAAGGTCAGTTGATGCTTAATGACCCATATAGCAGCCCCATACTCTCCTTGTTGCTCCACAAGGGATATCAGTACCAACTAATGTGTCACACCAACGTAGCTACTACTTTAACCGTATTGGTCTATGCCGTACAGTTCCCTCACAGTCTATTGCTACTTACCTAAAAGGTGTCCCCCAGATCCGGGTTAGGATCTATAGTAACTCCGATACAAAGCCCACAAAAATAAAGCAATCAAATCAAACAATAGAAAATAATATGATGAACTAATCCTAAGGTACACCCCACTTATTAAAGTCCCCAGCAGAGTCGCCAGTTCTGTGATACGGTGGCTAGAACCGGGACTTGTTTCACTCTTTTTTAGGAATTGCTGGTTTGCGTTTTGCGTTTATGTTTGCAAAATGTCGCGGTAAGCAAGAGTCGCCACCGACTTTTATTTTATCCAACAAGGAAAGGAAAAAAGCACAGAAAAATTCCTTTTTTCGAGATATTTCTGAGTACCGGGGGGGGGGGGGGGGTAGATTATGGAAAGGGAAGGTATTAGCACCCTTTCTATCCGTAGTTATCTACGGGCTCTTAGGTACTTGCTCATCATTTCAAAATTGTTTTCTTTGTGTTTGTGTGATTTGAAAAGCTTTTGTTTTGACTTCGATTTAACTCTTACTTCTGTCTTCAAGAGTGTAATGAAGTGTTTTTGAAAAAAACTTTGTTTGAAATGAGTGTAAGTGTGAAAAAGTTTGTTTGGATTGAGCAAGTACTTAAGAACTAATCTACCTACTCGAAAAAAGAATCGTTCTGTGTTTGTTTCCTTTAGACAATGCTATCCCACTATTAGTGAGTAGGTAGCACCGTCGTTGATGTTTTGAGGGTCAATTCGAAAGGGACGTACGATCACTAAAGCAATGTTAGGACGTCTTAGTAACAACCCTAATGTCTTAGGTCAATTATTTGAGGCAACAATTCTGAGGTAACCATTCAGAGGCAACTTTTCTGAATCGGGACTTTGATCTTTGTTTAGACAAAAGGAAGACCACTAAAGCACCCTATACTCAATGACCGTTTACCGAAGGCAACCAAGTGGGAGTGTACCCTAGGAGTGCGCATGTGCGAGTGATTCAATTTCAGATTATTTATCTTTACACATTTTAGGGTTATCTAACTATTTTAAAGTTTACATACATTCTTGTCATGCAACCCTAATCAAACATCTAACAGTTAATATTTTGCGGAATTTAAAGTGCGGAAATTAAACAACGTTATTACAAGGCTTTGGGTATTTACATAGCCAAAAACAAACCCTTAAGATCTAAAGCGATAAATGAAAATAAAAGTCCTAATTAAGCTATTACAACTTGTAGGCAGTTACATCAATAGGGTAAAAATAAATAATAAAATGCACGGGATGAGATTAGAACGATAAGAAAAATTAGGGTTTTGACCCTTTTTAACCTAACTAAAAGAAAAAATGTTTTTTGTTGTTTTTAATATTTTTTAAAGAAAAGAATTAAGTTTTTAAATTAAATACAAAATAATTAGTTAATTAAATTAATTAATGAAAATAACTAAATGGCCTATTTTGATGTTTTTGGTTATTTTAGGAAAAATAAAATATAATTAAATTTAGACAAAACCCTAATTTTCTAATTATTTTTAATTATTTGCAAAAGGAATTAAAGTTATCTAATATTAACAACCTAATTAAATTAATTTAATTTTTGATTTAAAAAAAATAAAGTCTAAACCTAATTTGGTGACAAAAATATTTTTGTGATTATTGATAAAAGAAAATTAATTTGTTAGTAAAATAAATAAATTAAATAAATTAAATAAAAATATAAAAAAGAAAAGAAATAGAAACTTGGGCCTGCAATTAGTAGTTTGGGGGGTGCAAGAATCAGATTTCTGGGCCCAAAGTAAGGAAGTCCACGTTGACCTGCCAGATTCCCCATGATGCATTGACCATGGTCTATTGTACTCCTTCATTGATGGCCTTTGGATCTGGCCATCTGGCCACTTGGCAGGCTGGATGATGAGGTCCCATGATGGACCTTGGCTTTGCAAGCGCACCTGAACCTGTAAAGAAAAATAATATGCAAGCCAAGGGGGGACCTGGGATTCGAACCCAGGTCCTGAAGCACTTTACAACCACTCCACTACCACTGCGCCACTTGCATTTGTTTGTACATAAAATAAATAACAATGATAATATATGAAAAGAAAAAACACTGAGTCAGAAACGCGCGAAATTCAAACACGCGAATGGTTGTCCGCCACGTCTTCATCTTCTCCAAGGATCTGTTGTTTTAGACAACAGACCTATACCAACGGATATTCTCCGTAGCTAAAACCCTCGCCATAACAAAAATCATGTACGAGCATAATAAATTAATGTTGATGGTACCAATCCATTCGTCTCAGTCTCACGAACTTCATGGTACCCTAATCGTGGCCCAATTTCACCTGTACATCAAGATCCCAATTTGAAGCTACAAACCCTAACAATGGTGAAATCTTATACAGGCCATGAAAATGAAATTAAACGATACTGAAAGCTTGCAAATGTTCTATGGATCAACAATATATGATTAATTCATGCTATCAATGCCTAAATCATGAAATTTGAATTCAAGAAAAGCATAAGGTCGTGGATGACTTACAGTGAGATATAGGGCTTGGGAACACTTGTTCTTGATTGCTTCTGCTTGCTGAGGATCCCAAGAAGCGATTGGGATGGTTAAGAGGCTTTGAAATTGCCTGGAACAATGAAATCGTGTTTGCACTTTTTCTTGTTTTTTTCAAGTTTTGTTCTTGATCATACGCCTCTCTCTCTAGCCTCTTTTGGTCTGCACACGTTCTTTATGTATTGAGGAATATATTAGGGTTGAAAGAATGATCATAATCTTCCTCCATTATTGAATTTGATTGTGATTTGATACACTTGAATATCATTCCAAATATAGCCTAAAACCAATCTTTTTGTGCACCTCATGCCTTTACACGAATTTGATATCATGCTAGCTGGAATTTAAGACCTGAAACAAGTACAAAATCTTGTGTTTTCAATATTTTGGTTTTTCTATGATTTGTTTTGATTTAAAATGATTTAATTCAAATAAAAATAAAAATAAATAATAAAAACAAGATAAAGACAAGTGAAATAGGCTAGGTCTGGTGGACCATGTTTCCAACTTAAAACAAGTGAAAAAGATTGGGCCCATTTAGCAAAAATTGCATTTTTAGGCATAGTTGACTTTTGGCAATTTTGCAAAAAAGGTCAACTTCACCAATGCATAATGTCCTCAATTTTGACTCTTTGAATGTGTTCTTGGACTTTTTCGAAATCTTGAGATGTCCTCTAAGCAACCCTTTTGGTCCCATATCAATTTTTTATTTCATGCTCATGTATGAAGCTTTGACAAAAAAGGTGTTTTTGTTGACTTTTCAAAATGACCTATAATGTCCAAATTCATAACTTCTTGTGAGGGCATATTTTTAACTTTGGAGATGAAGATGGATTGTAGATCATGGCATCCTCTTCAAGATGAGCTTTGGATGGGTCATTTCTCATAAAGTATGAGAAAGTTATGCATGGTCAAAGTTGAGTTGACTTTTCCTACAAAACCCTAATTTAGCAACTTTTGAGTCTTGATGAATTATGAGCAATCCTTGATGAATCATGATCAACCCTTGATAAAATGATGAAATAAACTTCAAAATGAGGATGTTTACCAAAATCTTGAAGTTTGACTGTATGTAGGCCACAATTGACTTTTGCCCTAGCACAGTCGATTTTCAGGCCTTTGAGCAATTGACTGAGCAAATTTCCTCTGTAGGGCTTGAAACTTGACATGGATGATCTTGAGAATATATTAGGACAATGTTGAGAATTTGGGGTCCCTTGGACTCAAGTATCTTGATGCAATATGAAACCCTAATTTGAGGTAGACTGCCTTAGGAGAGGACTTGTCTGGTCAATCCTTGGACTTCCTTGAGTAACTTGAAGATCTTTCTTGAAATGTTTTGAGAGATATGGGAGGGAAAATTTTGGGGTAAAACACTGAGGCTTTGCAACATTAGCCTAATGATGCCGGGAATGATGGATCTCATGTTTTGGAGACGTTTCAGAGGAATCGTCTGCCTATTTTCAAAGGTAGATATGATCCTAATAGAGTGTAAACTTGGCTCAAGGAGATTGGAAGTAACTTTCAAGTCATGGATTGCTCAGAGGCATAAAAGGTGTGGTTCAGTATGCATCATCTGGAAGAGGAAGCTGATGACTGGAGAGTTTCCAACTATCAGAGACTGACAGCGGTGGGTGAAGTTATTACTTGGGTTGTGTTCAGCAGGTAGTTTTTGAGGAAGTATTTTCCCGAGAATGTGTGAGGGAAGAAAGAGATTAAGTTTCTGGAGTTGAAATAAGGTAACTTTACTGTGACTGAATATGCTTCGAAGTTCGTGGAACTGGCCAATTATTATCCATATTACAGTGAAGTGACTACTGAGTTCTCGAGGTGTATTAAGTTTGAGAATGATTTATGTCCGAAAATCAAATGGACAATTGGATATTAGTAGATCTGTGTATTTATAAAGTTGGTGAATAGTTGTAGGATCTATGAAGAAGACATCAAAACTCATTCAGCTCACTACAAGAGTTTGAAAGAGAAAAGAGGAAATAAGTATCAAGACTGTAAGAAGCCTTATGATGCCCCAGTTAATAAAGGGAAACATAAGGCTTATGATGGGAACAAGACAAGTGAGGGAGGAGCCCCCACTCTTGTCAAGTGTTATAGGTGTGGTGAATAAGGTCATTGTTCAAATGAATATGAGAATAAAGTATTGAGGTGCTACAAATATGGTGAGACGAGTCATCGTCCTCCTGAATGCAAGAACGATAGTCCACCCTATTTTAATTATGAAGAGCATGGTTATATCAGTACCAAGTGTCAGAAGCCGAAGAAGGACGTTACTGCCTAGACCAACGGTAGAGTGTTCGATTTGAGTGGATCAGAGGATTCCAAGGGGACAACTTGATTCGAGGTACTTGTTTTATTAATGATGTTGAATTGGTTGCTATTATTGATACTGGTATTACTCATTCGTTTATTTCACGTGAATGTGCTAACATGTTGGGATTGAAGTTATCTAATATGAATGGTAATATGGTGATAGATACTCCTGATAGTGGTTAAGTTACTACTACTTATGTTTGTTTCAAATGTCCTTTGACTATCTATGTCAAGAGTTTTGTGATGGATTTGGTGTGTCTTCCCCTACACCAAATCGACGTTATTCTTGGAATGAACTGGTTGGAGTTCAACCATGTTCACATCAATTGTTATAATAAGACTTCGAGGTTCCCTAAGTTCAATGATAATGGTGAACTGATGTTATTGTCTGCTAAGCAAGTGAATGAACTTATGGAAGACAAAGCTTTGATGTTTGCAATGTTTGCATCGCTGCAAATTGAACGTGAAAATGTGAGTGTTGAATAACCTATCGTTTGTGAATTTCCAGAAGTGTTCCCAGATGACATCAGTGATTTGCCTCCGGAACGTGAAGTGGAGTTTTCTATAGATGTGGTGCTACTTACAAGTCCAGTGTCGATGGCTCCTCATAGGATGTAAGCTATAGAGTTGAGCGAGTTTAAGAAATAATTAGAAGAGATGCTTGAGAGGAAGTTAGTACGACTGAGTGTTTCACCGTGTGGTGTGCTTGTGTTATTGGTCAAAAAGAAAGATGGAAGTATGAGATTGTGCATGGATTACAGACAGTTGAATAAAGTGAATATTAAGAATAAGTATCTGCTTCTGAGGATTGATGATTTTTTGGATCAATTGGCGGGTGCTTTTGTTTTCGGCAAGATTTATTTGAGGTCGGGTTATCATCAAATTCGTGTTAAACCAGATGATATTCTAAAGACGTCTTTTTCAAACGAGGTATGGTCATTACAAATACACTGTGATGGCGTTTGGTGTATCTAATGCACCAGGTGTTTTCATGGAATATATGAATAGAACTTTCTATTCATATCTAGATAAGTTTTTTGTGGTTTTCATTGATGACATTATGATATATTCCAAATCTGAAGAATAACATGCGGAGCATTTTAGAATTGTGTTACATGTGTTGAAAAAGAAGAAGCAATATGATAAGTTGTCGAAGTTTGAATTTTGGCTGAAGGAAGTGAGTTTCCTTGGTCATCTGATTTCTAGTGATGGAATCACTGTGGATCCTTCTAAAGTTGATGCAGTGTTACAATGGGAGACTCTAAAGTCTGCGAATGAGATTCTGAGTTTCCTCGGTTTAGAAGGTTATTATAGGAGGTTCATTGAAGGATTCTCTAAGTTAGCATTATCATTAACTTAGTTGAATCGAAAGGGCCAATCTTATGTGTGGGATATTGTGTGTGAAGAAATTTTCATAGAATTGAAAAAGAAGTTGACGACTACTCCAGTATTAATTTTGCCTAACCCAAGTGATGCTTTTGTGGTGTATTGTGATGCATAAAAGATGGGTCTTGGTGGTGTGCTAATGCAAAATGGACAGGTTGTTGCTTATGCTTCTAGGAAATTGAAGATTCACGAAAGGAATTATCCTACGCATGACTTAGAGCTAGCAGATGTGGTGTTTGTGTTGAAGATTTGGAGGCATTATCTTTTCGGATCTAAATTTGAAGTGTTCAGTGATCATAAGAGTCTGAAATACTTGTTCAACCAAAATGATTTGAATATGAGGCAGAGAAGATGATTTGCGTTGTCGAAGGATTATGACTTTGATTTGAATTACCATATGAGTAAAGCAAATGTAGTTGACGTTGCATTAAGTAGAAAATCATTGCATATGTCAATGCTTATGGTTCGAGAGTTAGAAATGATCGAACAATTTAGAGATATGTGCTTAGTATGCGAAGAGACTCATGATAGTGTGAAGTTCGGAATGTTGAAACTGACTAGTGGCATAATAAAAGAAATCTGAGAAGGTCAGAAATATGATTTGAAGTTGGTTGACCAGTTGACCTTGATTAACTAAGGTAATTGAGGTGAGTTCAAAGTTGATGATAATGGCGTGATTAGGTTTGGAAATAGAGTGTGTATTCCAGATATTCCATAACTTAAAAGAAGTATCCTTGAAGAAGGACATCAAAGAGGGTGAAGTATTCATCCCGGTGCCACAAAGATGTATCAAGACTTGAAGAAGTTATTTTGGTGGCCAAGTATGAAAAAGGAAATTGCTAAAAAAATTTATGCTTGTTTGACTTGTGAGAAGTTGAAGATTGAACATCAGAAGCCTACGGGTCTAATGCAACCTTTGAGTATTCCAAAGTGGAAATGGGAGAGTGTCTCCACAGATTTCGTGTCGGGTTTTCCGAAGACTGCTAAGGGCAATGACTCAATTTAATTGATAGTGGATAGGTTGACTAAGTCGGATCATTTCTTACCAATGTAGGTCCAATGAATTCCAACACTCTTGCGCCTTCTCATACAAGAATTTTGCTAAGAAACCCTTGACGCCGCTTCTAGTTTCGCAATGCCCCTTGATGTCAGAAGGCTGTAGATGTAATGCTCGAGCAACATCTTCAGGCTTTGGTTCCTTTTCCGTACCGTTGAAGGGTAGTTGATTAAGGAAAGGAATTCTCAGGAGTTGAGAGAATTCCTCCAAAGTGGGTACCAACTGATAGTCAGGGAAAGTGAAACAGTGGTGAAGAGGGTCAAAGAACTGGAATAGCACTTTCATCATGTCTTCTTCAATGTTGGTGTTGACTAAGCTGAGCAGTCTACCATGTCTTTCACTGAAGGATGAGCTTTCTAGAATTCTTAAGGTGAGCTCCTTGAGTTAAGGAGAGATTCTCACAAGGTTGACTTGGATGGTTTTTCTGCGAGGAATTTCCATGACCTACAAAACAAGAACAAAGATGAAGATCTAAACCCTTGAAGTGGTGAGTAAATGCATATGATGCTTTATGATGTTCATGATGTATGTGCAAACATATGTACAAGCAAATCACACCAAACCCTAGTTTCAGGCTTGCATGGGGTTTCATAGGTAAGTACCCTCTTGAGTATAGTTGGCTTAAAAACCTGTCCTATAAATAGTAACCGGGTTCTAAGGAGCTCAATATCATTGGATTGTTTTCATTGTTCATTGTTTTGGTTTAGCCACTTAACTAGCGACCAAAATATTCCAAGAAAACAACCCTCAATTAGTGTAGTATCGAGTATCTACCAACTTAAGACTGCACCAAAGCCGGTCATCTTACTACCCTTAATAAAAGGCCAAGATTGTCAAGTAAGATTCTAGGTCATTAGTGCTTAGTGACATCACTCAGCGGCCCCGTACTCTCCTTGATTGAACTCAAGGGTTACCGGTACTCACAAATATGTCGCACTAATATAGCTATTGCTTCAACCGTGTCGGTATACCCCGCACAGTTTCCACAACGTATTGCTATCTATGAATGTTTCCCAAAAATCCGGGTGTAGGATTGCAAACCCAAACAAGAGAGCCAAGATATAAAGTAATCAAGACAAACAATTAATCATGCAAGAGGGTGATCTAAGCCCTAAGGTTACTCCACTTTTAAAATTATCCCCAACAGAGTCGCCAGTTCTGTGATACGGTGGGAGAACTGACTATGGTTTTGCGTTTGTTTTCGCAAATGTTTCGGTTGAGCAAGAGTCGCCACCGACTTTTTATTTTATCCTAAGGAAAGGTTTAAAAAGCATAGCAAAAACCTTTGAGATGTTTTCTTGGGTTCGGGGAGTAGATTATAGAAAGGGAAGGTATTAGCACCCTTTCTATCCATGGTTATCCATGGGCTCTTAGTTACTTGCTTAGATCAACTTGCCTTAATTCTCAATTGTTTGAAATGGTGCTTTGTGTGTGTGGGTTTGAAAAATGTTTTGAAAAGAAGCCAATGTGGTGGCAACCTTTGTAATGATCCATGTTGGGATGTATACAAAGGTGTATGTCTTTTGAAAAGGTTTTCATTTGTTTTTTGAAAGTTGTTTTGAAAGTGTGGTTTGAAAAATAGGCAAGTGTTTTGTTTTGCAAGTTTGATTCAAGTGACTAAGAGTTTGTCTACTCCTAAATTTCTCAAAGATTTCTCCTATGTTTTTAACCCTTTTAACAATTTTGTTCCACCATTGCATTTGGTGGACAATCTTGTGTTAGGATGTGAGAGGGACGGGCGCGGGTCATCGTTTAGACCATAATTGCAATGGTACCAAGTATCTTTGGGCAATCTTTCCTTGAAAGGGACTTGATCATTTTTTAGGCAACTTTCGAAAGCGTCATCGAGGGACTATGATCATTTGATTGTTTTGTTTTGCCCAAAGAGGCCTAACATGCAATATGGCCCATTATTGAAGGCAACAAGTGGAATACCCTAGGGGTGCAAGTGTGATTGGTGTTGTCCATTTTCATGCTTGTTTATCTTGAATTTAGGTCAAACTATTTTTGTTGTTTTTGATTTGCATACAAACCCTAATTCTAACATGGCATAATTAGAAAGCATTAAAATGCGAAAAATAAAGTTCCTAAGTTATTACAACACAATATATGGGAAGGGGGGTACAAATGTTCAAATAGGGGGTATTTTGACAAGGAATTTAAACCTAGACTATTACATCAAATTGAGAATTATCAAATCATTTAATATACAATAATTAAACAAAAAGGGAATAAATATGCAAGATGCAAAAATGTTTTTTATATGTATGAAAAAAAGTGTTTTTTATATGTCAAATAAACAAAATAAAAAGTATTATTTTTTTGGAGTTTTTATGTATTTAGGGCAAAACCCTAATTTCTTAATTAAAAGGTATTAATTGTTTAATATATATAATATTTATTAGTTATGTACAAAAATAAAATAAAAATGAAGTATATTTGTAAAAAAGATATTTTTAGTATTAAATATTAATAAGAATAAAAATGAATATATTTTGTATTTTTGTCCTAAATATTCTAATAAATATATATGTATTTGTATTACTTATATATTATATATACAAAATAATAATATTTAATATTTATAAAAAAAAGTATATTTTATATAAAATATTTTCAGAAGATAAAATAAAATAAAAATTAGAAAATAAATGTGTTTGCATTATTTTTTTTAGTTATTTTAAATAATAGTATTTATATATTATTTATGTACAAAACTAAATAAAGACTAATAAATATCAAAATAAATGCAAAAAATGTGGAAAAATGATTTTTATATTTTTTCATACTTAAATAAAAATATAGAAATAAAATCAAAAGGAAAAAATAGAAAATGATAAGTAAAAATCAAAATGGTCCAGGGGGGTTCAAAAGTAAAAACATGGTGTGAAAAGGAAAAACATTCCAGGCCCAGCCCAGAACCTATCTTCTTCAACCTCCAGCAAACCTTGTTCAAAAAACGCGCGCTTTGTACATGGATTCAAACATCCTGATTCCTGGACTTTTAATGAAAACTCACAACACAAAAAATGTCAAGCATCTTCTCACGAGTTCATACATATAAAGAACATGATTTAACTCTCAGAAATGAGAGAGAATTTCTTCTCCCCCAATTCTTGACCTAGTTTTTGTTCCAAGTTCAGACATCAAATTCTCATAGCACACATAACATAAATGAAAACTAATTATATGGGCATGTTCAGGGCTATGAATGTGACATAATTTCTTCACAAACCTAAAGCTAACAATGCCTGGATAGAGAGATAGAAGTCCATGAACTTACCTGTTCAGTTGGAATCGTATCTGATGATGGAGGTGTTTTCAATGCAAGGTGATGATTGGTACAACTTCCTTGATGTCCAGGGATGCTATTCCAAGCTTTACTTTGTTTGGAAACCAAGAGAATCGTGTTATGGAACTTCAACTACAAAACAGAAAAATGAAAATGGTGATGTTGATTGGGAGTGTTACAGGTCGTGTTTGAGGCTTGGAATAGTTTCAAGGGATGATGTGGGATGTGTTTGAAGTGATTTTAGCAAGAATGCATGAAAGGATTGAGCTATGGAACTCAATCTGCAGCAGGTACCCTGTTTTGGCAGTTTTGGGGTGATTCTGTATTTGAGAAGGCAATGGAGATGGTTGGCTCGTGTTTCAACTTAGGTTTGATGATTAGAAAGTGTTTGATAACTTTGCTTAAGGTCTGGTTCACAGGAATGAGGGTTGTATCTTGTTATGCTATGTTTCTTCAACTTTAAGCAACAAAGTGTCCACTTGTGTTTCTAGCTTGTACAGGCCCCCAATCTATGCTGCATACCTTGGCCTTGATCAGTGTAATTAGTTCATAAACTTGTGCCAAAAGGATCTGCCTTGTACTTGCTTGGATTTGCAATTGACATAAAGTTTAACTTTTCTAAAATGGCAAAAATGCTTTATCTAAAAATGGCTTAATCTTGCATATAATGTTTGAACACACAAAATAAGGCCTTGGCACAATGAGTTAGCATTAAATTATTGAGTGCAAATGGGATATAGGACCTGTAATCAAGGAAAGCAAGCTGAATTCAAAATGGCACAAATGTATGAACATGTAAATTGGCCAAATCAAAAGTGAGTTTTTCCCAACTTGCCAAATTCGATTCTCCCTAACCATGAGGTTGTTTGATAAGTTCTTGGACATTTTAGAAAGCTTGGAATGTGTACTACAATCCATCTTTGAAATGCAAATTGAAATTCCAAGTGGAAGTATGTGAAAAATGGTCTTGAAGTTAGGCAAAAATCTTGCCTAAAATAGTTCAAAATTTCTCTAAGTTAAGAATGGTTTGGTACCCTTGTTCCAAAAATTGTAACTTGAGCTACAAGCTTCTTTTGAGGAAACTTTGTGAATCAAAGTTGTAGATTTTGCAATGGACTAAAACTTTCATGTTTTGACTTTTCCTTGAATCCAAATGAATCTTGGTGAGAAAGTGGGACAAAGTTAGGAAAAAATTAGGGTTTTTCATAACTTAGAAAAATTCTAAGTTATGAAAAATCTTCATTTCAAACCCTAATTTGCAATTCTTGGTTTCTTGATGAACAAGTTTCATGATTTGGCATGTTTTGATGAAAAATGAATCTTGACACTTGATTTTGACCAAAAAGTCAAAGTTTGACTTTTCAGTATACAGTCAAAATTGATCAATTGACTGGGAAATTCAACTGTCAATCTTGTGCATTTGGGATCTTTTGAACTTGTTGAGTATGTCAAGACAATTCCATGGGGTCCTTGAGTCCATATGTGAGTTTGGTTTGCCATTGGCTAGGTCAAACAGTCAAAAATTGCCTTTGTGCAGTCAAAACCCTAAAAATGACCATTTTGCCCTTTTGGTGATCTGATCAAATTTCTTGTGGAATTGTGATCCAAACTTGATCAAATGGTCCATGTGAGTTCATAATGTTGATGTGGGTCAATTTTCATGAGATTTGACTGTCAATTGGCCACAGTTGACTTTTCCCCAATACAGCTGATTTCTAGGTCAACTGTCCAATTGACTAGGCAAAATTTGGAATCAAGACTTAAAACTTGGTATGGATAAACTTGGAAGTCCAACATGAAGAATGAAAGTCATCTTAGGTATTTTAGGTCAAGATATCTTTGTGCAAACACAAACCCTAATTTGGGTCAACAGTGCAAGGAGAAGTCTTGAGCAGAGGAAACCCTAACTGGATCTTGAGCTCCAAGGGTCTTGTGATGAGAAAATGTTGAGGAAATGGGAGGGAAAATTTTGGGGTACAACAGTTGCCCCTGTTCAATCTTCTTGAACCTGAAGAGTTAGATTGGCAAGTTTGCCTTTCGTGACTCGAGGGTAAAAGGAGATTGGACACTAGAGTGCCCGGAAATTTGCACTCGCATGTTGGAGTATCAACAAATGTGATGTCGGGAATGGGCTTATAGATGCCATTTGGAGAGACGGTGGATAGGGAGATGGGCTTATAGATGCCACCTGAAGGCGTGACAGAACCTTGTCGGGAATGGGCTTATAGATGCCATTTGGAAGTGTTGATCGCATAAGAGATTCCTTAGCGAGAACTTGTGTATTTTGAGAAAGACAGATGTTTTCCTGGCTTGTTACAGGTGTTGATCTTCAAACTCTTCATGCAGACATGCCCTGGCTAGATACAGGTGTCGAGTCTACAATCGGTTGTTCGCAGATATGCCCTGGCTGGATACAGGTATCGAATATGGAATTAGTCGTCAACAGATATGCCCTGGCTGGATACAGGAATCGAATCTGGAAATAGTCATCAACAGATATGCCCTGGATGGATACATGAATCGAATCTGGAAATAGTCGTCAACAGATATGCCCTGGCTGGATACAGGAATTGAATCTTCAAACTCTTCAGATGTGCCCTGGCTGGATACAGGAATCGAATCTGGAAATAGTCGTCAACAGATATGCCCTGGCTGGATACAGGAATCGAATCTGGAAATAGTCGTCAACAGATATGCCCTGGCTGGATACAGGAATCGTATCTGGAAATAGTCGTCAACAGATATGCCCTGGCTGGATACAAGAATCTAATATGGAAATAGTCGTCAACAGATATGCCCTGGCTGGATACAGGAATCGAATCTTCAAACTCTTCAGATGTGCCCTGGCTGGATACAGGAATCGAATATGGAAACTGATCACTCACAGATGTGCCCTGGCTAGATACAGGAATCGAATCTAGAAACTGATCACTCACAGATGTGCCCTGGCTAGATACTGGAATCGAATCTGGAATTGTGACAGTTGAAGGTAGTCGTCTTTTGGATTGTCTTTTTCCCTGAAAAGGCAAAACATCAGTTGTATGCAATGTCATGATGTATGAAATGCATGATGTCATGATGTTCCAAATGAGATAGTGTTGTATGCACTTTATCATGTATGTAAGCAAGATGTATGAAATGTGAAATGTTTATGAATATATTTTTGTCTAGGAAAATAAATCCTTGACGACCGGCCGGGGAGTTGAATCCTGGGCTGACGTTGAAGAGTAGAGCTCTTTGCTTCCGCTGGGGATGATGGTTGCAAAAATACACCGGTAGGAGAAGATGACTCCGTTGGGGAATAAACTTGTTGGAGAGATCACTCTGAGGGGAATTACTCTGTGGGAAGATATACTTCGCTGAAGTTTTGATGAGAGCTCCGCTGGGGATAACAATGATAAACTCCGCTGGGGATTCTGTTGATAAGTTATGTTGGGGAACTTTGATGAACTCCGCTGGGGATAGGAAGAACTTTGCCGAGGACGATCTTCCGTGGTAATTAGCTGAGGATAACCCAGTTATAAGCCCTTGTGAGGAATAACTTTGAATAAAGCTCGGGAGAGACGTCCGTACTCTGCAGGGGATAAGCTTCCAGAATCTATTGGGGATAAGCTTCAAGGCCTGCTGGGGATATGAATTCCACTTTCCTGGGGAAACCTTCAGACTGTACAGGTAAATGGTTCCACTGGGGTGTCTGTATTCCGCCGGGGAACAATCTTAGATCAAGACCGCTGGGGATGCTTGCTGATGAATACCTATACTCCGCTAGGGGAATGTTGATATCTTCTGGGGCTACCCAACTCCCTTTAGACTGACCGTAGACTAACTCTGCTGGAGGAGAGTAATGCTGACTTGCTAGGGGAACGGGGTGCCTACCGTAGGGCTGATGATAGACTAAATCTTCCCTGGGAGGGTATTGCTAATTCTTGTCTTACTCTGTGGGGAGTTGAGGTAACTTGGTCATATTCTTTAGTTGATTCTTCCTTGGTACCTTGGCGGACAGAGCAACTAGACTGCATTAGACAACTCTACATTGCCCCTACTTCTGATGTCACCTGTAATTAGTCTTTTGTTTCATATGCAAGTATTTAGAAATTTTAATGTCAAATGCATATATCAGAAATGAACATTGGACGTTCTTCGCAAGACAAAACAGAAAAAGGAAAAACAATTGGCAATTTGTTTGGAAAAGTGAACTTGTATTGATTTTGAAATTTGCCTGTAAATAGGCGTTTTTTGTACAAGAGGTCGACGTCCTAGTAAGAGAATGCCGCCGAATGACATAAAGTTTATACAATTTTTAAAAGGAAACAAAACAACTATGTGCACAATATTCCCACTGGGTTCCAACTCTGCTATCGCCTTTATGTCTCCAAGCGTCTCATCACTTTGCTGCTTAGTTGAAGATGAAGCTGATTGATTGATGCTGAAGTCTGAGCCAGATAGTTGATGCCGAATTCTGGATGCAAGGTGATCCAATGAGACATAGTGTTACGCTTTATCCCTAACTTTTTCTTGGACCACCCTTTCGGGTTTTCAGTCCACCGGGATACCCATTTTTGCCCAAGCCGCCTTTTCAGGTTTTCAACTTGCCGGGTGTACAGATTTTTTTCATTTCATCCCTTATTTTTGCCCGAACCCTTTTGGTTCGCCGGGAAGCCCTTATTTTTGCCTAGGTATGTCAACCTAGCGAGTCTTTAATTTGTACGTAGTATCTTTTTACTATGTCTGCATTGGCGGGGTGAGGAAGGTCGTCACCATCCATGGTGGTTAGAATCATGGCCCCTCCTGAGAACACATGTTTAACCACAAATGGCCCTTCGTACGTAGGGGTCCATTTGCCCTGGGGATCACTTTGAGGAAGGATGATACGTTTGATTACTAGGTCCCTAACTTGATACTCTTGTGGCCTGACTTTCTTGTTAAACGCCCTGATCATCCGTTTCTGGTACGTCTGACCATGACAGATAGCGGTGAGTCTCTTTTCGTCAATTAGATTTAATTGATCAAGCCGAGTATGGATCCAGTCATCTTCGCTCAAGTCTGCCTCCTTCATTATCCGGAGAGAGGGTATCTGGACTTCAATTGGCAAGACTGCCTCCATGCCATAGACCAAGGAAAAAGGAGTTACCCCGGTTGACGTCCTTGCTGAGGTACGGTACCCATGAAGAGCAAATGGTAACATTTAGTGCCAATCTTTATAGGTCACTGTCATCTTCTGCATAATCTTTTTGATATTCTTATTAGCTGCTTCTACAGCCCCATTCATCTTCGGCCGGTAGGGAGAAGAGTTGTGGTGCTGTATCTTGAACTGTTCGCAGAGCTCAGTGATCATCTTGTTATTAAGATTGGTACCATTGTATGTAATGATTCTTTCCGGGACGCCGTACCGACAGATCAGGTTATGCCGAATGAAACGTGCAACGACGCTCTTGGTTATGGTGGCGTAGGAAGCTGCCTCAACCCACTTCGTGAAGTAATCAATTGCTACTAGGATGAAGCGATGCTCGTTGGATGCCGTTGGTCGGATCTCACCGATCATATCAATGCCCCACATTGCAAAAGTCCAAGGTGCCGTCAGGAAGTTCAGAGGAACCGGAGGGATATGCACCTTATCAGCATAGATCTGGCATTTATGACAAGTTCGAGAATGTTGGTAACAGTCGGCTTCCATTGTGGACCAGAAATATCCTGCCCGAAGGATTTTCTTTGCCATGGTATGTCCACTGGAATGTGTTCCGAATGTACCTTCATGCAGTTCTACCATGATCTTCTCTGCTTCAGCCTTATCCACACAACGCAGTAGAGTTGAATCATGGTTTCGTTTGTAGAGAATGTCGTTGCTGAGGAAGAATTTTGCCGCGAACCTTCTCAAAAACTTCTTATCGTTGATAGATGCACCTTCAGGGTATTCCTGATCTTCCAAGTATCTCTTCGCCTCATGATACCAGGGTTTTTCAGTCACCTCTTCGGCCTCAAGATCGCAGCAGTATGCAGGTTCGTCCAACTTCCAGATAATGATCTGGGGAGCCTCGTTGTCCCATTTGACTTTGAACATTGAATACATTGTAGCTAGCGCGTCTGCTAACTGATTCTCCTCTCTTGGGAAGTGTTCAAAAGTTATCTCCTCAAAGTGGGGAAGCAAAGTCAACACATACTCCTTGTAAGGAATAAGATTTGGGTGTTTCGTATCCCACTCGCCTTTGATCTGATTGATCACGAGAGCGGAATCTCCGAAGACACTCAGAAACTTGATCCTTAAATCGATTGCAGCTTGAAGACCCATGATACATGCCTCATATTCTACCATGTTGTTGGTGTAGTTGAAACACAATCGGGCGGTGAGTGGAGTATGAGTGCCTTTGGGGGATATGATCACAGCGCCGATGCCGTTACCCAAAGCGTTCGAGGCTCCGTCAAAATGCATAGACCATCGGGATCCTTCCTCAGGTCCTTCATCCGGTCCAGGTACTTCACAATCAGTTATTACCATGATATCTTCGTCCGGAAATTCAAAGTTCAATGATTGGTAATCGTCCACAGGTTGGTGTGCCAAATGGTCTGCCAATACACTTCCCTTGATTGCTTTTTGAGTCGTGTACTAGATATCATATTCTGTCAAGATCATTTGCCACCTTGCTATTCTTCCAGACAGAGCAGGCTTTTCGAATATGTACTTGATTGGATCCATCTTTGAAATCAACAGAGTAGTGTGAGTCAACATATACTGTCTCAGCCGGCGAGCAGCCCATACCAGAGCGCAGCAAGTTTTCTCGAACAGTGAGTACCGAGACTCACAGTCGGTAAACTTTTTGCTCAGGTAATAAATAGCGTGCTCTTTTCGGCCAGACTCATCATGCTGTCCCAGCACACACCCCATTGAATTGTCAAGCACTGTCAAGTATAATATCAGAGGTCTCCCTTCTACTGGTGGCATAAGAATGGGTGGCTCTTGGAGATATTCCTTTATCTTTTCGAAAGCAGCCTGACATTCATCGTTCCAACGTACTACTTAATCTTTCTTCAGCAATTTGAAGATTGGCTCACAGGTAGCAGTTAGATGTGAGATGAATCGGGCAATATAATTCAGTCGTCCCAGAAAGCCTCTGACTTCTTTCTCTATCTTGGGAGTCGGCATCTCTTGTATGGCTTTCACCTTGGCAGGGTCCACCTGAATACCTTTATCGCTTACAATGAAACCTAGCAATTTTCCAGACCTCACCCCAAAGGTGCATTTGTTAGGGTTCAACCTCAGCTTGTACAACTTCAGTCGGTCAAACAGCTTCCGCAGATGGTCAAGGTGTTCTTCCTCAGTTTGGGACCTTGCAATCATATCATCGACATACACTTCAATCTCATGGTGGATCATATCATGAAATAAAGCAACCATGGCACGTTGGTAGGTTGCCCCAGCATTTTTCAACCCGAATGGCATGACCTTGTAGCAGAAGGTGCCCCACTGAGTCACAAAGGTAGTCTTTTCCATATCTTCAGGAGCCATCTTGATCTGATTATACCTTGAAAAACCATCTATGAAGGAGAACACCTTGTGTTGAGTAGTATTGTCAACAAGAACGTCGATGTGAGGTAGGGGGAAGTCATCCTTGGGGCTTGCCCTGTTTAGATCCCTGTAATCGACACACATTCTGACCTTACCGTCCTTCTTCGGCACTGGCACCACGTTGGCAACCCACTGAGGGTAAGAAGTCACTGCTAGAAACCCGACATCGAATTGCTTCATAACCTCAGCTTTGATCTTTTCGGACATCTCTGGACGCATACGGCGGACCTTTTGCTTTACCGGAGGGCAGTCTTCCTTGGTAGGCAGGTGATGAACCACAATGTCGGCATCCAAACCAGGCATGTCTTTGTAAGACCAAGAAAAGATCTCCATGTAATCATGTAGCATCTGGATCAATCGTTGCTTCACGCTGAGCTCTAGATTGGCACCAATCTTGACTTCTTTTCTATCTGTCTCAGTACCCAGGTTCACTGTTTCCACCGGCTCTTCATGCGGCTGAATGGCCCTCTCTTCCTGGAGTAGCAGTCTTGCGAGTTCACCAGGCACTTCGCAATCATCTTCACCTTCGTCTTCGGCCAAGTTGATCGGATTTTCGAAGTCATAACTGGCAGTAGCAGAGTTGTTACCAGTGAGATCCAGAGTGGATTGGAACCTGTAAAAGTGAGTGTGTGTAAATATAGTTGTTTTGCAATATATAACACAGAAAGAAAAAGAGCACAAGATTTGAAATGCAACAAACGTCCAATGTTTTGATTAATGATATATGGAAATGTCATACAAAAAGCCCTCACAAATGGAGCCATGGTGCCCCGGGTAGGACACCGAGCCAATAAAAGTTTCAACATATTGTTTTGTTACAAATTGAAAATCAAAAGAGTTCATTACTGCGTGACAAATGTAATAGGTGTAAAATCCTTGGCCGTCCAGTTGCTTGGTCCGTTGTTGGTGGTCGGATAGATCCAACTGTCAAATTCTGCTTCCTCTACGTCCTCCTCGATAGCATTCACCCTTGGGTTGGTGATGAACACCGGAGCCTTTCTGATCCTTTCCTTGCGAACAGCCCTCTGAGCCTCTGTAGTGAAGCCCAACCCAAACTTGTCGGTCTTTTGAGTGAAGTCAGGAAGCTGACCCCAGTTTGCACACTTGCCTTTCTCGATTACAGCCCGGGCATCCTTCAAGGAAGCCATCTTCAAAGGAAAGTCTTCTTCAACCACTGTCTCAGCTGACGCCAATGTTGGAGGTACCTCCTCAAAATGCTGAAAGGGGGTTTCAATAAACTCCCCGTCCATCTCGATATATCGGAATGAATTCAGATGACTTACCATGTATTCCTCCTCACCCTGCACAGTAACAATCTTCCCTTTGACAGGGTATTTGAGCTTTTGATGTAGAGTGGATGTTACCGCCCCAGCCTTGTGAATCCAGGGTCGACCCAACAAGCAGGAATAAGATGGACGAATATCCATCACATAGAACGTTGAGTCGAAGACTTGGGAACCCACACGAATAGGAATGTCTACCTCACTGTGCACCATCCTCTTAGAACCATCGAAGGCTCTAACAATGATGTTACTAGGTTTCAATTCCAGGCCCTCACAATCCAAACGATCTAAGGCCTTCTTGGGCAATACATTCAGGGAAGAACCGGTGTCCACCAACACGTGTGCGAGAGTAGTGCCCCTGCATTCTATGGAAACATGCAGGGCATCATTGTGATTCTTCCCTTTGGCGGAAAGGTCAGCATCCGAGAACCCCAAACCATTGTCAGCTGTCAAATTAGCCACACAGTCAGTGAATTGATCTGCAGATGTCTCTTGCGGCACATGGGCCATTTTCAGAAATGAAATCAGGGCCTTAGCGTGGGCCTCTGAGCACAGCAGCAATAATAGCATAGAGATTTTGGAGGGGGTATACCCCAGCTGTTCAACGACATTGAAGTCACTCTTTTTAATGATTTTAAGGATTTCCTCCATCTCTTCCTGGGAGGCTTCAACAGCGGTCTTTTTTGGTGCCTCCGTCCGGGCAGGCAAATCGGTAGCAACTTCTTTGCCCCGAGCATCAGAGGACTCGGCGGTAGTAGTAGACATAGGAACTTGATTTGGAACATGCACACTTGCGGGTGTGATGATAAGAGGTTTTCGGATAACTGGTGGTGCAATGTCAGGCGAGAAAAGCCTACCACTGCGAGTAATCTTGGAGGGACCAGTGATGTTACTGATACTGGTACCGGTGTTGAACTCCTGCTTCACTCCAAGCACATACACGTCTGCCCCATAGTGCCATGGGACAGCCTTGTCAGATTCATAGGGGAGGGGCCCCGGAACAGTAATGGTAATGGGTGCAACAGACATAATTTGGACTTGCTTCCTCGGGGGAGCCTTGGTAGGATTGTTGAAAATTGTGACGACAGATACTTCTTCAGCGGAAACAAACGGAACAGCAGTTTTCTTGAACCGAATTTCTTTGCTATCCATCAGGCTTTGGATGCCTGATTTCAGCAGCGGACAACCGGTAGGGACAACAGCACACAGGAGGCAACCCTTGCTACAACCCGGAAATAAACCGGCCAGCAGTAGGTTCCTCTTAACAGTCAATAGAGGGGTAGCAACATCATTCACCGAAACAGCATACAAATCTTCCTCGATGGCATTTACTCTATGCTGGGGCATAGGAGCGGTTACAACATTTGGCCTCTCAGGCGCCTCAAACTGAATTTCCTTCGCGTCGATAAGGTCTTGAACCTTATTTCTCAGGGCCCAGCAATCATCAGTAGTATGCCCGGGGCTATCAGAATGATAAGCACAACGGGCATTTGGGTTATACTTAGGAGAGGCAGTATTCACGACCTTCGGAGCCTCTTTGATGGTCACCAAGTTGGTTGATAACAGTTGCGGTAAGATTTGTGACAAGGTCATACTCAGCCGAGTGTATTGCCTCTTGGGCCTCTCACCCCTTTGTTGATTGTACTGCTGAGGAGCAGCAACAGGTTTTGAAATGACCAAGGTATTAACGGCTTGGCGGTGTTCGGGCTTAACTTGTCTTCTAGGACCATAGACGGCACTAGCTTCCTTCTTGAAAGGCCTCTTCTCAGTACTTGCGGAGGCACTTTTCTGAATCTTCCCTGACTTGATGCCAGCTTCTATTCTCTCGCCTGTTAAGATCAAATCCGTAAACCCAGCGGAGGAGTTACCAATTAGATGATTGAAAAATGGACCAGACAAGGTCCCTAGGAACATGTCAACCAGTTCGCGATCAGTCAAAGGAGGCTGCACCCTGCCAGCCAAATCTCTCCATTTTTGCGCATATTCTTTGAACCCTTCGCCCGTTCCTAGCGACATACCCTGAAGTTGGGTACGCGTAGGAGCGAGGTCAGAATTGTATTGATATTGTCTATAGAATGCGGTAGCCAAATCTTCCCAATGTCGGATACTGGTTCCATCTAGCTGATAGAACCACTCAAGTTGTGACCCCGAAAGGCTATCTTGGAAAAAGTGGATCCAAAGATTTTTGTCTGCCGTGTAAGGTTGGATCTTCCTTACATACGATCTGAGGTGCAGCTTTGGACAGGAAGCCCCGTCGTATTTGGCAAAGGCAGGCGCCTTAAACTTGTGTGGGATTACCACCCCAGAAGATAACCCTAAATCTCCGAAATCCAGCCCCGGCACATTCTGAATCTCCATGGCACTCAAGCGGTCTTCTAATTGCTTGTATCTGTCAGCAGCGGGAGGGTATTGTTCGTCATTGTAATCCGTCTCGTTGTCAGAGACTGCAGGACTAGGAGCTCCTCCCCTTGGGGACTGTCTTTCTCTGCAGAGGAAGTAGTTGGATCAGCCTCGTTATGGAGTGTGTTCCCAAACCTGCATCCAGTGTTGAATAACGCAGTCCTCTTCTTCTTCTTCTTCTTTAGGAGCAGAGCCTTCAACTCTTGCTGACCTTGGGCCAGGCTCATGACCATTTCTTGAAACTGGGCACTCTGGGCCTGGAGGGCCTTAATTGCTTGCTCACTGGATGATTTTGGATTCATGATGACTGTTCAAAATAAACAGCGAAGAAGATTAAGCAACCTGTAGAAAAAAGGGTACCTGTTATGCACATGATGCATGAGATGCTATCTATGCAATGCATTCAAGGATTTTAGAAATTCACAATTGTTGCAGACAAAAAGAACGCACGTCATATTAATAAGAAGAAATTTGTTAGTACATAAGTGCCCCATGGGCCAAATATTACAAAAACAACTTCTTAAGGTAAAAAGACATTGCGCATCCTCTTTGGCGCAATGTAGGTGTTGAGGGCCTCTTGCTCATGGAGTCGGCGGGTGAGCTCTAGAACCTTCTTCTCGCTGGCGTAGAAGCTGGCTTCAAAAGTGTTCCGTTCCTCCTTGAGTTGGATCCAACTTTTCTGCATCTCCTCCCACGATGTAGGCATGTCAGGATGTAGGATGGTGTAGGGAACCTCTCCTTCCTTGACAGGCTCTTTAATCACAGGGAGAACATGAGGATAAGGCATCATTAGACTCTGGGCTCGGGCTCGTACCCACTTGAGATAAGGTTCAAGAGGGATGGAGTTCTTGTGCCCCAATGTCTTGCTATCAACCTTGTTGGGCCTCCCCCAAGCTCTGACGAATCTTTGGCGAAGTCCTTGCGCATTGTTGTCGAAGTCAAAAACTAGGTCAGGAATCAACATGTCGTGAGGGCCATCTCTTCGTGCATATCCAAATTGCCTCCAAGCTAGGCAAGGGTTGTAGGTGATACCTCCTCTGATTCCAAGTAAAGAAACATTAGGAAACTCTCCACAACGATCGGCGATGATGACATTTTCTCTGGACCGAGAACACCAATGTACATCAGAGTGAGTAAGAGTCATCAACCATTGGGACCACCTTGAGCCTTGGTCATTCTTCAAGACAGATTGTGGAAGGTGCGAAATAAACCACCTTGCAAGGAGAGGAGTACATCACATGAGAACACCCCTCTTTCTCATTGTTCGTGTGTAAAATGAGTGAAGGATGTCCCCAAGCAATGTTGGTATTGGATTTCTGGACAAGAAGATTTCGACGGTGTTGACCTCTACAAGCTGGTCAGGATTTGGGAACAGGACCAACCCATAGATAAGGAGTGCCACAATTTCTTCAAAGGCTTGTAGGTCCAATGAATTCCAACACTCTTGCGCCTTCTCATACAAGAATTTTGCTAAGAAACCTTTGACGCCGCTTCTAGTTTCCCAATGCCCCTTGATGTCAGAAGGCTGTAGATGTAATGCTCGAGCAACATCTTCAGGCTTTGGTTCCTTTTCCGTACCGTTGAAGGGTAGTTGATTAAGGATAGGAATTCTCAGGAGTTGAGAGAATTCCTCCAAAGTGGGTACCAACTGATAGTCAGGGAAAGTGAAACAGTGGTGAAGAGGGTCAAAGAACTGGAATAGCACTTTCATCATGTCTTCTTCAATGTTGGTGTTGACTAAGCTGAGCAGTCTACCATGTCTTTCACTGAAGGATGAGCTTTCCGGAATTCTTGAGGTAAGCTCCTTGAGTTGAGGAGAGATTCTCACAAGGTTGACTTGGATGGTTTTTCTGCGAGGAATTTCCATGACCTACAAAACAAGAACAAAGATGAAGATCTAAACCCTTGAAGTGGTTAGTAAATGCATATGATGCTTTATGATGTTCATGATGTATGTGCAAACATATGTACAAGCAAATCACACCAAACCCTAGTTTCAGGCTTGCATGGGGTTTCATAGGTAAGTACCCTCTTGAGTATAGTTGGCTTAAAAACCTGTCCTATAAATAGTAACCGGGTTCTAAGGAGCTCAATATCACTGGATTGTTTTCATTGTTCATTGTTTTGGTTTAGCCACTTAACTAGCGACCAAAATATTCCAAGAAAACAACCCTCAATGAGTGTAGTATCGAGTATCTACCAACTTAAGACTGCACCAAAGCCGGTCATCTCACTACCCCTAATAAAAGGCCAAGATTGTCAAGTAAGATTATAGGTCATTAGTGTTTAGTGACATCACTCAGCGGCCCCGTACTCTCCTTGATTGAACTCAAAGGTTACCGATACTCACAAATATGTCGCACTAATATAGCTATTGCTTCAACCGTGTCGGTATACCCCGCACAGTTTCCACAACGTATTGCTATCTATGAATGTTTCCCAAAAATCCGGGTGTAGGATTGCAAACCCAAACAAGAGAGCCAAGATATAAAGCAATCAAGACAAACAATTAATCATGCAAGAGGGTGATCTAAGCCCTAAGGTTACTCCACTTTTAAAATTATCCCCAGCAGAGTCGCCAGTTCTGTGATACGGTGGGAGAACTGACTATGGTTTTGCGTTTGTTTTCGCAAATGTTTCGGTTGAGCAAGAGTCGCCACCGACTTTTTATTTTATCCTAAGGAAAGGTTTAAAAAGCACAGCAAAAACCTTTGAGATGTTTTCTTGGGTTCGGGGAGTAGATAGAAAGGGAAGGTATTAGCACCCTTTCTATCCATGGTTATCCATGGGCTCTTAGTTACTTGCTTAGATCAACTTGCCTTAATTCTCAATTGTTTGAAATGGTGCTTTGTGTGTGTGGGTTTGAAAAATGTTTTGAAAAGAAGCCAATGTGGTGGCAACCTTTGTAATGATCCATGTTGGGATGTATACAAAGGTGTATGTCTTTTGAAAAGGTTTTCATTTGTTTTTTGAAAGTTGTTTTGAAAGTGTGGTTTGAAAAATAGGCAAGTGTTTTGTTTTGCAAGTTTGATTCAAGTGACTAAGAGTTTGTCTACTCCTAAATTTCTCAAAGATTTCTCCTATGTTTTTAACCCTTTTAACAATTTTGTTCCACCATTGCATTTGGTGGACAATCTTGTGTTAGGATGTGAGAGGGACGGGCGCGGGTCATCGTTTAGACCATAATTGCAATGGTACCAAGTATCTTTGGGCAATCTTTCCTTGAAAGGGACTTGATCATTTTTTAGGCAACTTTCGAAAGCGTCATCGAGGGACTATGATCATTTGATTGTTTTGTTTTGCCCAAAGAGGCCTAACATGCAATATGGCCCATTATTGAAGGCAACAAGTGGAATACCCTAGGGGTGCAAGTGTGATTGGTGTTGTCCATTTTCATGCTTGTTTATCTTGAATTTAGGTCAAACTATTTTTGTTGTTTTTGATTTGCATACAAACCCTAATTCTAACATGGCATAATTAGAAAGCATTAAAATGCGAAAAATAAAGTTTCTAAGTTATTACAACACAATATATGGGAAGGGGGGTACAAATGTTCAAATAGGGGGTATTTTGACAAGGAATTTAAACCTAGACTATTACATCAAATTGGGAATTATCAAATCATTTAATATACAATAATTAAACAAAAAGGGAATAAATATGCAAGATGCAAAAATGTTTTTTATATGTATGAAAAAAAGTGTTTTTTATATGTCAAATAAACAAAATAAAAAGTATTATTTTTTTGGAGTTTTTATGTATTTAGGGCAAAACCCTAATTTATTAATTAAAAGGTATTAATTGTTTAATATATATAATATTTATTAGTTATGTACAAAAATAAAATAAAAATGAAGTATATTTGTAAAAAAGATATTTTTAATATTAAATATTAATAAGAATAAAAATGAATATATTTTGTATTTTTGTCCTAAATATTCTAATAAATATACATGTATTTGTATTACTTATATATTATATATACAAAATAATAATATTTAATATTTATAAAAAAAAAGTATATTTTATATAAAATATTTTCAGAAGATAAAATAAAATAAAAATTAGAAAATAAATGTGTTTGCATTATTTTTTTTAGTTATTTTAAATAATAGTATTTATATATTATTTATGTACAACTAAATAAAGACTAATAAATATCAAAGTAAATGCAAAAAATGTGGAAAAAATGATTTTTATATTTTTTCATACTTAAATAAAAATATAGAAATAAAATCAAAAGGAAAAAATAGAAAATGATAAGTAAAAATCAAAATGGGCCAGGGGGGTTCAAAAGTAAAAACATGGTGTGAAAAGGAAAAACATTCCAGGCCCAGCCCAGAACCTATCTTCTTCAACCTCCAGCAAACCTTGTTCAAAAAACGCGCGCTTTGTACATGGATTCAAACATCCTGATTCCTGGACTTTTAATGAAAACTCACAACACAAAAAATGTCAAGCATCTTCTCACGAGTTCATACATATAAAGAACATGATTTAACTCTCAGAAATGAGAGATAATTTCTTCTCCCCCAATTCTTGACCTAGTTTTTGTTCCAAGTTCAGACATCAAATTCTCATAGCACACATAACATAAATGAAAACTAATTATATGGGCATGTTCAGGGCTATGAATGTGACATAATTTCTTCACAAACCTAAAGCTAACAATGCCTGGATAGAGAGATAGAAGTCCATGAACTTACCTGTTCAGTTGGAATCATATCTGATGATTGAGGTGTTTTCAATGCAAGGTGATGATTGGTACAACTTCCTTGATGTCCAGGGATGCTATTCCAAGCTTTACTTTGTTTGGAAACCAAGAGAATCGTGTTATGGAACTTCAACTGCAAAACAGAAAAATGAAAATGGTGATGTTGATTGGGAGTGTTACAGGTCGTGTTTGAGGCTTGGAATAGTTTCAAGGGATGATGTGGGATGTGTTTGAAGTGATTTTAGCAAGAATGCATGAAAGGATTGAGCTATGGAACTCAATCTGCAGCAGGTACCCTGTTTTGGCAGTTTTAGGGTGATTCTGTATTTGAGAAGGCAATGGAGATGGTTGGCTCGTGTTTCAGCTTAGGTTTGATGATTAGAAAGTGTTTGATAACTTTGCTTAAGGTCTGGTTCACAGGAATGAGGGTTGTGTCTTGTTATGCTATGTTTCTTCAACTTTAAGCAACAAAGTGTCCACTTGTGTTTCTAGCTTGTACAGGCCCCCAATCTATGCTGCATACCTTGGCCTTGATCAGTGTAATTAGTTCATAAACTTGTGCCAAAAGGATCTCCCTTGTACTTGCTTGGATTTGCAATTGACATAAAGTTTAACTTTTCTAAAATGGCAAAAATGCTTTATCTAAAAATGGCTTAATCTTGCATATAATGTTTGAACACACAAAATAAGGCCTTGGCACAATGAGTTAGCATTAAATTATTGAGTGCAAATGGGATATAGGACCTGTAATCAAGGAAAGCAAGCTGAATTCAAAATGGCACAAATGTATGAACATGTAAATTGGTCAAATCAAAAGTGAGTTTTTCCCAACTTGCCAAATTCGATTCTCCCTAACCATGAGGTTGTTTGATGAGTTCTTGGACATTTTAGAAAGCTTGGAATGTGTACTACAATCCATATTTGAATGCAAATTGAAATTCCAAGTGGAAGTATGTGAAAAATGGTCTTGAAGTTAGGCAAAAATCTTGCCTAAAATAGTTCAAAATTTCTCTAAGTTAAGAATGGTTTGGTACCCTTGTTCCAAAAATTGTAACTTGAGCTACAAGCTTCTTTTGAGGAAACTTTGTGAATCAAAGTTGTAGATTTTGCAATGGACTACAACTTTCATGTTTTGACTTTTCCTTGAATCCAAATGAATCTTGGTGAGAAAGTGGGACAAAGTTAGGAAAAAATTAGGGTTTTTCATAACTTAGAAAAATTCTAAGTTATGAAAAATCTTCATTTCAAACCCTAATTTGCAATTCTTGGTTTCTTGATGAACAAGTTTCATGATTTGGCATGTTTTGATGAAAAATGAATCTTGACACTTGATTTTGACCAAAAAGTCAAAGTTTGACTTTTCAGTATACAGTCAAAATTGATCAATTGACTGGGAAATTCAACTGTCAATCTTGTGCATTTGGGATCTTTTGAACTTGTTGAGTATGTCAAGATAATTCCATGGGGTCCTTGAGTCCATATGTGAGTTTGGTTTGCCATTGGCTAGGTCAAACAGTCAAAAATTGCCTTTGTGCAGTCAAAACCCTAAAACTGACCATTTTGCCCTTTTAGTGATCTGATCAAATTTCTTGTGGAATTGTGATCCAAACTTGATCAAATGGTCATAATGTTGATGTGGGTCAATTTTCATGAGATTTGACTGTCAATTGGCCACAGTTGACTTTTCCCCAATACAGTTGATTTCTAGGTCAACTGTCCAATTGACTGGGCAAAATTTGGAATCAAGACTTAAAACTTGGTATGGATAAACTTGGAAGTCCAACATGAAGCATGAAAGTCATGTTAGGAATTTTAGGTCAAGATATCTTTGTGCAAACACAAACCCTAATTTGGGTCAACAGTGCAAGGAGAAGTCTTGAGCAGAGGAAACCCTAACTGGATCTTGAGCTCCAAGGGTCTTGTGATGAGAAAATGTTGAGGAAATGGGAGGGCAAATTTTGGGGTACAACAAGATGTATATTAATGAGATTGTAAAATTGTATGTAATACCTTCAAGTATCGTTCCAGATAGAGATTTGAGGTTTACATTGAAATTCTGGGAAGGTTTACAGAATGATTTTGGTACTAAGTGTAATTTGATCTCTACATATCATCTGTAGAAGAACGGTCAGACAGAGAGGACTATTCAGTCTTTGAAGGATTTGTTGAGAGCTTGTGTGCTAGAACACGGTGGATCTTGGGATAATCACTTGCCATTGATTGATTTTACATATAATAATAGTTTTCATGTGAATATTTGTATGGAACTGTATGAAATATTGTATGGTAGGAGGTGTAGGACTCTATTATATTGGTATGAGTTAGGCGAGAGAGTTGTGCTCGTATTTGAGATCGTACAGAAGATGACTAAAAATATTAAGATGATTCAAGAGAGAATGAAAGCTTCTCAGAGTCGTCAGAAGTGTTATCATGACAAGAGGAGGAAGGAAATCTAATTCCAAAAGGATGACCACATGTTTTTAAGAGTTACTCTGGTGACTGGTGTTGGTAGAGCTTTGAAGTCGAGAAACCTCACGCTGCATTTTGTTGGTCCATATCAGATTTCAGAGAAAATAGGTGAGGTGGTCTATCAGATTACTTTACCGTCATCACTTGCGAATCTTCATGATGTGTTTCATGTGTCTTAGTTAAGAAAGTACATTTTGGATCCTTCGCATGTGATTCAAATGGATGAAGTACATGTAAGAGATAACTTGACTGTTGAGGCATCACTCGTGCATATAGAAGGGAAAGTGAATCAATTACGGGGTAAAGACATAGCCTTGGTGAAGGTATTATGGGGTGGACCAGCCGGTGAAAGTTGGACTTGGGAACGCGAGGATTAGATGAGAGAGTCTTATCCAAATTTTTTTCGTCAGGTAATTTTCGAGGGTGGAAATTCTTTTAAGTGGGGAAGATTTCTAACACCCCAAAATAATTAGATTATTTATTTAATTATTTGATTAATTTATGTTGAGTATTTGTGACTTAATTGCGATGTTTATGTGATGTATGAATGATCATGATGCTTGATATGATATTTTGTGTGGTGTATGATGGGGTGGTAGGAATTAAGAAGGTATATAGTATTTTAAAATAATTTAGATAATTAGAATAATTAATTGGAATTATTTTAATTAGTAAAATAGAATAATAATAAGAGGTGGAAATTATAAGGTCAACGTGATAAATTGTGAATGGATAAGTGAGGGTATGATGGGAAAAGCATAGAAAGGGTCCTAAGGTTAAACCAGGGAAAAAGAGTGTCAGTGTTCATTCTATGCAATCGTGAAAAGAGAAGGACGGTGTGAAGAGAGCTAGGGAACGAAAGAACTCGGAGGGATTTGATAGAACGCAAAGAGAAATCAATTGCTTGGACAAATCTAAGGTAATGGGGTTTTATCGTTGTTATTATAATTGATCTAAGGTTTAGATAATTGTAGGATGTGATAGGGTTTTAGGATGATGATGTTAATATGATGCTTTGATGAAAATTGGTAAAACTATGATGTTTTTGTGCAAAGAATTGCTGCATATGATTTATGATAATCTGTGTTGTTGTTATGTGATAAAACTAAGTGACTCTATGATGAATTGAGACATGTACTATCAAGAAATCATGTGGAAATTGGGATTGTATAGTGCAGAAATCGCAATAGGGAAGTCATATTCACGCAGCAGCGCCGGGTGGTGATTATGTGTCGTCGGGCGATAGAGCCTCTCTCTAGAAGCGCCAAGCGAGCAAGAAGCGATGGGATGGGGTGAAAAACATAGCCCCTGGATTTTTGTATGAGGGGTGGTCTTTCGCTAGAGCGTTTCCAGGGACGGAGAGGTGAGGGGAGAGCGCCAGGCGAGGAAGACGTGTCTCTGGGTGATGGAGACCAGAGAGGAATGGTTGTGTTATCTCTCCTATGTCGTCGGGTGAGCCTTAGGCGATCATCCTGCTTCACTGGGCGAGCACTAGGCGATGGGCAACAGTAGTATTTTAAAAGTGTCATAACTTGAGTTTTAGGACTCTGATTGACGCACTGTTCAAAGCATTAGAAAGTCAATGTTATGAACTATACCTTGGTGGAATAAAAAGAGTCATATGATGTGCTTTTCAATTACTTATTCTTTGATTAATAAGATGATTCGATGATTGTTTTAGTATGACGTATGTGTATGTAGTGAATTATTGATGGTATGATGATGTTGTTTCATGTGATGAAGTATGTGTGGATATTTATGGTGATTATATGAATGATGACACGTTTTGAATAGCAGTGGTCATTTGATTATTGAGATGTTTCACATCATTCATTCATGGCATATGTTAGGGCGTAGCCCAGTGATGGTTGCAGGACGTTGTTCCAGTGAGCTTTACGGGACGAATAGTCCAGTGATGGCCTCAATCCCATAGTGAAAATTAAGCGCAAATTATGATGTGCTCTGGTTCCAAGCGGGAATCGATCCTATTGGTGGGGATCTTTGGATAAAACGATGACGGTGTCATCAGTGATATTTTTGTACCACATGCATAAATCTAAAGAAGTTGCATTTCATTATATGTGGCATTGCATGATGATTTTACTGACTGGTGTTTTGTGGATATGTGTTTGTGATGATTTCTAATTAATGGTATTACCATGTGTCAGTTGCATATTATGATGCTTGAAGGTGTGAGTATGATATGAGGTTTCAATGGTGTGTTCCTTTGGTGTTGTATTATAACTAATATATTTACTCCTTATGTCTTTTATAGTGATTATTATTTACTCACCCTTGCTGCTTAGAAATATTGGCTCTATACGTGGGTAACTTGCAGGTAATAAAAAATAGTTCACCGAGGCTTAGTGGATAGTTGTAAAGTGTGTTCTTTATTTGTAGAATAAAGGGGTCTTACTCTGATATGTAACATTAGGTATGAGATCGTTTGTTTTCAATAATCATGTTATCTTATTTAATTTGAGATTTGAACTACCCTTGTGGTAATTGAGTTGTTTGTATTTGATGAAGTTATTTATAAGTATCTTAATACAGATGTTTTGAACTATGTATTTACGCTTCCAGTTAGTTGAAAAGCTATGGTTATTAATCATGATGTACTTAATGTAATTGATTTTTGAAAACCCGTGTTACGGAGCATGATGTGTCTTATTATGAAGTTTGTTTGAAGCAATGTGACACCCTTTTGGTGCATTACTCTGATACAATTGTTAAATTATTTTGTGAATATTCGTTGGGGTTTAGAAGAGTGTTACACATGATGCCTCAGATACTACAAGTATGGGTAACTCTCCTACATCAAAGGCAACAATATCAAGAGCAACTGCGCTATCAGCAAAACAGGTGTTCCCAACAAAAGAAAGGAAAAGGTCACCCCTTACTTTGACAAGTCCAAGAACTAAGAAGCATCTTCTAAAGTCAAGTGAATCAACAAAGAAGTTATTCCTTAGGATCATTAGGCCTTTATTCATTTATACTTATAATTTTCTTTGTAGCTAAGTGTTATTTGTTATAAAACTTTGTACTTTTTGATCAGTAATTCAAATAAAATCAACATGCATGTTTTGGAATCAGCCCATTCGTATTCACTATTATGCCATTACTTTCCATACAAAAATTCAATACTTTTCCATTTCACTTTTCTTTTCCATTTCGCTTTTCAATTTTAATAAACTTGAGGGAGAATGATGTATAAATATAATCAAATTTTGCTGACATATGCTTTTTAATAGTAAGACTTAGCTAACGATGTAAGACATTGTTTCACTTTCCAAACACTGGAGAAATAAGGAGTTAATCTGTAGTCAACCCCCTCGAGCCAAAAGTTGGAGTTGTTTCTATTTTCTAAAGAAACCTTAATTTTAACCAAGGGCAGGGTAGTCTTTCAACTCATTAAATGGGAAATTCTAATCTCAAGAGGATCAGTCCATCTAAGTAAGAGTTTCAAGCACATGATCTTCCTTGTGTGCAACATCCAAGATTGTGGAAGTAATGAAGATAAAGCTCTCAAGATATTCTTCGTCACATACATCATCCAAGATCGAGGAAACATTGAAGATGAAGCTCGCAAAAGTCAACATTACAGTCACAAGTATTCCAAACCAAAAAAATCTCAAGATTTGCTTCTAAAAAATGGCCACTAAGTAAAAAAAAGGTCAAAACTGAAACTAGTTGACTTAGTCAAAAGTTGGGGCATCCCGATGGATCGCAAATTCAAAAGAATCGGTCCATGTAAAACTAAGGGATTGAAAGCAAAGAAAAAAAAATGGAAAATAAGCTTGTGACTACCACCTCAAGTATTATCAGTGCTTCTCATCAAGTGTTTGAACCTTATCAAGGCTTCTCATCATCATCGTGACTATGAAAACTCTCTTGTGGGTTGAATGCATCTGTTGTACCCCAAAATTTGCCCTCTCATGTTTTCCAAAGTCTCCACCCTACATGGTTGATCACAAACTCTTGCCTAAGGAAAAAGAAAATTTTTGAGTGGTGCTTTAAGTACCTTTCGATTGGCATTCTGAAAAGCATTTCGATTGGCATTCTGAAAAGCATTTCGATTGGCATTCTGAAAGACCCTTCGATTGGTATTCTGAAGGAGCCTTTCGATTGACATTATGGACAAGTACTTCGATTGGCATTATGTCAAGGCCTTCGATTGGCATTCTGAAAGACCCTTCGATTGGTATTATGAAGGAGAATTTCGATTGACATTATGGACAAGTACTTCGATTGGCATTATGTCAAGGCCTTTGATTGGTATTCTGAAGGAGCCTTTCGATTGAAATTATGGACAAGTACTTCGATTAGCATTATGTCAAAGCCTTCGATTGACATTCTGAAAGACCTTTTCGTTTGGCACCCTGGGCCAAGCCTTTCAATTGGCATGTGAACCATGTCCTTCGATTAGCATGAACAACACCTTTTGATTGGCCTGTTAACAAAGCCATCAAGAGGGCACTCAAAAAACATGTCCAGATACACTGAACATGAGAAAATGGCATGTTTCCCTTGCAAATATGGAAATAATTAAATGCTGATTGTGGATTTAATTCCTGAGTTAAAGGCCAGATTCTTGCCTTTTCTGTTCCTAAAGAGCTGATTCGACCAGAGTGCTTCTGTGTAACTCAAAACCATTCGAAGAAGCATTCAGAAGGTCCATTCGAAGGGTACAGAAGAAGTCCATTCGAAGGAGGCAACTTAGGACCAATCGAAGAGCAGGGCCTGAAGGCATTCGAAATCCAAAAGCGTCCAGGTTCATTTAAGGGACACGAATGTTTCAAAAAAGGAAATTATTTAATGTGTCTGATTCTTGTCTCATGGCTTTAATGGCCTGTTTAATGGTTGTCTTTTGCCATTACTGCACCCTCACACCCCTATAAATACAAGATTCAGCATACATATCCAGGACACGAAAAAAAACACACAACAGGAGAACAAAAAAACATTGGAGTTACGCTGCCCATATAATCCATCAAAGGTTGTCAGAATTTTCCAAGCCAAAGCAGTCCTTCAGATCAAAGGTGCCCACACCCAGAAGCCCTCAGATTGAAAGTGCTCCCATCCAGCCAGTGCCCAAATCGAAGACTCAATCTGCAGGTAAGAAAGGGTAAATTATCCAACTTTACATTTGCATAACACATTATTACTTGTTGTTACCTTTGATTTGCCATCCTAGACAGGATCGAAAGGCCTAGGTTTAGCGCCCAGGTCATGTTCCTCGTTTGCTAACACTTGCTGCAGACATAGCCTGAAGAGATCCAGCAAGCGCAGGATCGAAGGGCCTGGGGTTCAATACCCAGGCCTTGCATTTTATTTCGCTAACATGATTTTGCAGGTATAACATTCCAGATCGAAGGAGACACCTTCTCTGGATCGAACCCATTAGCATGCTGGATCGAAGGAGGCATCTCATTCCTGGATCGAAAGCCATGACATCCATGAGACAATCCCCTTCCCTGGATCGAAGGTTGTTCATGCCCACTTCCTAGCCCAATCGAAAGAGCCATGACCCTGTCTGGATCGAAGCTTCCATTCCCTCCTTGGCTCTAAACTCCTTTTTTTCCATGGATCGAAGGATCCCCCTTGTATTTTATTTTTGTTTTCATTGACATCTTTTTATCTTTTTAATTAACATTAAAATCAAAAAACCACAAAAACATTAGGCTAGTTTTTTTCTTCTATTAAATTAACTTTGTTAATTAACTTTTTAATTATCTTAACATTTTCTCAAAAACTAAAATTTAATGGATTTAGATCATTTTTTCCAAAATAAAATAAAACAACAAAAAGATTTTATTCTTAGGATTTTTAGAGGTTATTTTCAAGATTTGCGCGCGTTTATTTTATTATAACTGTCTACTGGTTTGTAATAGCTTAAACTAAGACTTTTACACTTTACTGCTTTATTCCCCCAATTTTTGGACATGTAAATAATCCCCCTCCCCGAAGCTTTGTAATAGCGTAGGATTTACAATTCCCGCACTTCAAATTCCTGTACATATGTTGTACCCCAAAATTTGTCCTCCCATATTTCTCAAAACATCTCAAGAAAAATTCACAAGTCCAACCCGGCGCGTCATATTCAGGTGTTCTTTCCCCAAGATATCTCTGATAACGTATTCTCAAATTCAGGTTCGGCTCAAGAGTCAATTCTTTAAAGAAGGTATCCGAATGTGTGAGTTTTCTTGAAGAAATATAGTGAAAAAGTGTGCTGAAAGTGCAGTTTTTACGCGCTAAAAAATTCATAACTTGAAGATCGTGACTCGTTTTGAACCCATTCCGGTGGCTAAAATTCCGTCTTGACATTATCTACGTTTTCATCTCTCACGGATGGAAGCCAATTTTGATCAGAAGGTCTTCAAAAATGTGGATTTATCAAGTATTTTCGTGTAGAAAATTCGTGACAGAAGTTTATTTGCGTCATGTTCAAAAAATCATAACTTGGTCGATTTTCATCGTATTGAGCTGGTTCTGGCGCCAAAATTTCACAAATTGAGTTGGCTACATTTTCACAGGAGGTATCGAGTTTGAATGGTGTTTAAAAGGCCTTCGTTTTTTGCTCAGAGTGCGTGACACGCTGAAAATCCTGAATGCTGAATATTATTTCATCTGGGCCGAAACTTCGAAAATTTATAACTCGGTCAATTTTTATCGGATTGGGCTCATATTTTTACACAAGGTCCCTGACTCATAGATCTACAACTTTGCTTCAAAAGTCGAGACCAAATTATGCACCGATCAATACCAGTTTTTTATTGAAGAACGTGTCAGAGTCGACACTGAAGCCCAAAATAAGTTTGTCTGAGCTGAAACTTCAAAAATTCATAACTAATTCACCGTTTATCCGATTGAGTCGATTTTCGGACAGGAGTTAGTTCTCGATGCCGGCTACATTTTGTTTTCACATTTCAACTTCAAAAAATGCACTTAAGTCCCTGCGATTTATCCTGGAAAGTGACGAATTCAAGTGAATATTGGAGGCCCAATTGCACATTCAAAGCCCATTTGCTTTACCCTAATTTTCATTATATAATCACCTTCTTTTCACACAAACCGAAGAGGAGGAAAAGAGAGAAAAAAACCTTGTCACAACACTGTTAGAATATCAAACTCTTTCAAGAACCCTAAAACCTTGAAATCCTTATTACAAATCCCTCTCTCACTACAAACAAGTCATCACAGTTACAAACCAACATCTTATTACTTCTTCAGTAAGGGTAAGGCTGGCTTGATCTCCATGATCCTAATTTTCCAGTAAGGCATAAAAGCATTCAGGCCACTGATTTTCCAGTAAGGGTAAGATTGATTTGATCTCCATGATCAAAAGGGTATAATCACTCATACATGCCATATTGTGCCTAAACATTAAATTTCTTCATATATTGGCTTTATTTGCATTTTATGATTTTATTTAATGTGTTCGTGAGATTCAACTGCAGATTTAGACAGGATCCCAGGTTCATTAAGGAACGTTGAGGCCAAAAGCCAAATGGCCAAAAGATAAAAGCCAAATGGCCAAAGTAGAAAAACTTATGCATGACACCAATACATGGCGAGACAGACATCCTGAGAAGATTAAGGAACGTTGAGGCCAAAACGCAAATGGCCAAAAGCCAAAAGCCAAATGGCCAAAGTAGAACAACTTATGCATGATGAGGCCAGAACACAAATGGCCAAACCACTCCAATTCACCTCCAAAAAGGGGACAGAAACCCCCCAAGGTATTGTATTTTCTTTCTTTTCCTTATTTTATTTATTTCAATTATTTCTTTTTTTTAATTAATTCCTTTAATTTAACTTATTTTCATAAAATATAAAAAATAGTAAAAAACAAAAAGTCATAAAAAACAAAATATATTTATTTAATTAATATTTTTTGTAAATAAATTTCACTAATAATTAATTGTTTATTTTTATAAATCAAAATTGCATGTAAATAATTAGATTAATTTTAGGTTTAATTTTAACATGTTTTTCTTAATAAATAAAAAAAATTAGAATTAGGGTTAATATTTTAATTTCATTTAATCTTTCTCATAAAAATACATAAAAAACATAAATACCAAAAACTCAAAAAAAAATAATAATTTCTTTTTTCTCTTTAATTTCATTAGTTTAATCATTTAATTTAATTTCATTAAAAATGGTCCAACGCCCTCGTTTCCAATTTTAATTCCTATTCGCGCATTTTTATTTATTTCCTTCTTGTAAATATTTATGTAATTCTCCCAAAGCCGTGTAATTTTATAATTTCTCGCATTCTATTTATTTTCTGTCAAATCGGGTCCTGGAAATTTTGGCGATGTGGACCCGCGCCTTTGTAATAGTTTAGAACTTTATATTTCCGCAACTTTTCTAACTGTTAATAATGGCATGCAAGAATGAATGATAAAATAAAAACAAACGTGTAGATCATCCATGACATGAATAAGACAAAAATAAATGAAAACGACACACAAATCACACACCACCCCTAGGGTACGCCTCACTGTTGCCTTGCCTCGAAAGGTGATCGTCGAGTAGAGGATGTCTTAGTAAGTCCTCATGATCCGGGAACCTGGCATGAGGGTAGCTTCTAAGGTGTCTTCCTATTGCTCTGGTGATCACCATGTCCCGAACTTCGAATTGACCCGAACACCTCCAACGGTGGTGCTACCTACCTCTCAATGGTGGGATGGCACTACTTTAAAGGACATTTACACAGACGAATTCCTTAGGGTAGGTAGACGACTCGTGGATACTTGCTCTAATTCAAAACAAAACAAATCAAAAATACTTTTCACACCAACACATTTTCAAAAAGCTTTCGAAAGCATTTTTCAAACACTCTTGAGGACTGATACAAGAGTCGAACTGAAATTTTCAAAGAAACTTTTTTAAAACCCACAGTTGAAAAGCAAACAAACCATTTTGAAAACACAATGAGCAAGTATCTAAGAGCCCATGGATAACCATGGATAGAAAGGGTGCTAACACCTTCCCTTTCTATAACCTACCTCCCGAACCGAGAGCAATCTCTTTAAGGAATTTTTCTGTGCTTTTGTCCTTTCCATTTGGAGAAAATAAAAGACGGTGGCGACTCTTGCTTCTGCGACATTTCGCGAACCAGCGTTAAACAGTCAGTTCCAGATCCACCGATCACAGAACTGGCGACTCTGCTGGGGAACTAAACTTAAAGTGAGGTGTACCTTAGGACTAAGATCACTGTGTTTTCAATTGCTTTCCTTGCTTGCTTTATTATTGTGGGTTGCTTGGGAGTTCTATAGATCCTAACCCAGATCTGGGGGATACCTTCTTAGAAAGTAGCAACAAGACTGTGAGGGAACTGTGCGGGGTATACCGACATGGTTGAAACAGTCTGCTACGTTGATGTGACACTTTGGTGTGTACTGGTAACCCTTGAGTTCAGTCAAGGAGAGTACGGGGCCTCCGCGTGGTGTCGTGAAGCATCAACAGACCTTAGGAACCTTAATTGAACTATCTTGGCCTCTTTAGGGTAGTGAGATAACTGACTTTGGTGCAGTCCGAGGTTGGTTGATACTCGATACTACACTCAATTGAGGGTTGCTTTCCTGGAATATTTCGGTCGCCAGTTCAGTGGCTAAATCGAAACGGTGAACAATGAAAGCAATCCCGTGATATTGGGACCCTTAGAACCCGGTTACTTCTAATAGGACAGGTTGAGCCCACCAACTTCAAGAGGGTAATACCTAGACCCCATGCTGGCCTAATCTCTAAGGGCTTTCTCTTGTGTGACTTGTGTGCCTTCGTACTTGACCACTTGCATGCTTTATCTGACACATGAACTACTTGCAGGTTTTGTTTTAGTTCTTAATCGGGACCCATGACAGGGCTTACTAAGTTTCTTGCAGGTTTTGTTTATAGTCCTTAATTAGGACTCATAACAGAGTGTACTAAGTTTCTTGCAGGTTTTGTTTATAGTCCTTAATTAGGACTCATAACAGAGTGTATTGAGTTTCTTGCAGGTTTTGTTTATAGTCCTTAATTAGGACTCATAACAGAGTGTATTGAGTTTCTTGCAGGTTTTGTTTACAGTCCTTAATGGGGACTCCTAACAGAGTGTACTGAGTTTCTTGCAGGTTTTGGTTTGCAGTCCTTAATTAGGACTCATAATAGGGTTACCTACATTATTCCATGCATACCATAACATCATACCATTGCATACATCCTAACCCATTTCAAGGATCTCAAGGGCTTGTGATGCAGGTCATGATAAATCAAACGTCTAGCAAGGGGCAAGGAGGATTTATTTTCCTCTAGCCAAGATTGTCAGGGGCTATGACCCACTGGATATGGTGAGCCTTTGACCCTTTAAAGAAGGACTCTCAACAATAGGGAGTTCCTTCAATCAAGCTACCGGACCCAAATTCTAACAAATTTTTTTGTTTATCCCGAGAGGTCCTTGAAAACATTGCACGCATATCATACATATCATTGCATTGCAGGTATCTTTGTTGCAGGTCACTTACCTTTCGCGCTGTTTATTTCAGCAATGACTTCCCAACGAGATAATCAGGACCTTCTTGCTCAAGAGACTCGGTTCGGGGAAATCCTCCTGAATCTATCCGAGGGGAAGGAGGAGCTAAGGACACTTCTCATGGAGACCTTTGTCAGGAACAGTGCTGAGGATGAAAGGCTGAAACACCTACAAGCTGAGGTGGATGCATTGAAGGTTCAGATGCTGGGGCAGGTGACTGCCATTCAAGGGTTAGCTCAAAGACAAGAAGAGCTCGGAGTTCTCATCAACCAACTGCTTCAGAATAACCAACTGGGGCAAAAGTCTAAGGGTAAAAAGCCAGTCATCGTTCAACCACCTCTGAGACAAGGAGGTAAAGGGAGAGCTCCTCAAATGGCTCCAGTGTCACAAATTCAACATCACAACCAACAAAAGAGCGAGAGAAGGCAGTTCACTCGGCTCAGCATGACCTTATCCCAGATATTGCCACAGTTGTTGGAGACCAAGCTGGTAACTCTAAAAGAAGCTCCTAAGAATCAGAATACAACGTCACCGAAGTATAACCCCAACGCCCGTTGCGCTTATCACTCTGACAGCCCGGGGCATACTACGGATGATTGTTGGAGCTTGAAAAATAAGATCCAAGACCTGATTGATGAGGGAGCACTGGAGTTCACACAAGATGGCCAGGCAGAATTTTTCTACCATCCCTCCAAGGCTCACCATTTGAAGTGACAAGCCCTGAGATGAAAAGACTTTTGTTCATTCGAATGTTCAAGTTGTGTTGTTCTTTGATTGTTTAGACATTTATTCATGTTAAACATTGTTATTCCATTAATGCATCGCATATGTCTGTTTTGAAGCAATATATTCGCATTCACTATATGCAAACTGTTTTCATATTTTTTCTGATGTCAGTTCTTGATCTAAAATTCTAAGCCTCTTGAGGGAGGATGACGAAAACGATACCACAATCTACAATATGCTTTTGAATAGACCCCGCTGATGAGGTACAAGCATTGTTTCAATCCCTAAACACTGGAGTTATAAGGATGATAATCCCTCGTCAACCCCTCTGAGCCAAAGAAGTAGGAGTTTTTCTTTTCGAAATTTAAAAACCCTTAATCATAACCGGGGGCAGGGTAGTCTCTCAGTTGATCCAAGTGCATAACGAATGGCACTAAAGAGGTCCTTACAAAAAAGAAAGACAGTGATGGTTCCGAATAATTAATAAAGAAAGGCAGTCATTATCTCTCAAAGAATAAAAACCCATTAAGTCAAAACTCATGAAGGAGACTTACAAAACTGGGGCATCCCGCTGACTGTAACTCCAAAAGGAAACAGTTCAGGCAAAAAAAGAAAGGGATAACGAAATCAAAAAAGAAAGAGGTCCTACAAACCCTCAACAAAAAAGGAATGACTGCCTATTCAAAATAAATTACCAACATCCGAACCATCACCGAAAAATCAGAGCAAAGACTCGAACAAGGTCTAACGTATGATCAACTGAGTTTAGGTTTGAAGAACATCACGAAGAGCGGGTGGGTACAAATAATTTGAGCCTTTATCCTTTGTTTCTTAAACCGTGAACCAGGCCATGTTATAACCCCTAAAAGTCCTAGCTGAAGCATGGGTTAGTTCGAAAGCATATTGTACGAAAGGTATCCTGACTCCTTAAGGCTTACTATAAAGAAGGAGTTGACATCACGTTTTACAAACATTCATTTGTTTTATAAAAAAAGAATGCATTTTCAAAATCTTCAAGACAGACATAAGCTTTGCATTTTTAACATAACTTTGTTTGCATATGAATTTTTGTTTGAACAGCAGGGAAATTCGCACGATGAATACCTAGTGAACAAAAGCACTTCCAAACAAGGGGCACGACGTGATCATGGTCCACCATCTGGGGCAATCCAATCAAGATTCGGAGAATCTCTCAAAGGCCAAATAGCCTGGGGAAAATCTCCGCCTAAGTCACTTGGGGGCATTCCAGCAACAAATTTGGCACGATCAGACATCTTCTGGTAGCGTGGCAACACAATAACAGGGGCACCTCCCTACATCCTGAGAGCATGGACATAGTCAAAAAAATACTACGTTGACACACCTAGGCAAAAATAAGGGCTTCCCGGCGAACCAAAAGGGTTCGGGCAAAATGAAGGGATGAAATGAAAAAAAAATCTATACACCCGGCAAGTCGAAAACCTGAAAAGGCGGCTTGGGCAAAAATGGGTATCCCGGTGGACTGAAAACCCGAAAGGGCGGTCCAGGCAAAAGTTAGGGATTAAAGCGTACGACTATGTCCTGGCATCTTGTCATCTTCCTACCTGGAGAAGGTTTGACCCACAACAACTATCATCACCTCACAGGGCTTCCTCTCCCACCCCAGAAACAGGGGCAATAAGGAGCTGTCTAAGTAATCTGATTGTTCTGTCCTCCAAGGTATCAAGGTAAGTTCCGTTGAAGAACATAAACAATACAGTTCAATACTCCCCCAAGAGATTCCAATCCAGTTTCCCCAAGAAAGTTGGAATCCATCTCTCCAAGCAGTAAGCTTATCCCCAGTAGATTCTGGAAGCTTATCCTCGCAGAGCACGAACGCGTCTCCCGGCTTTATTCAAAGAGTTATTTCCTTACTAGGATATAACTGGGTTATCCTCAGCCAAAGCCACGGAAAGAGCGTCCTCGACGGAGTCTTCTTATCCCCAGCGAAGTCTATCAGCACTTCCAACACAACAAGGGTATCCCCGGAAAGTTATTATCAACAGCTTAACAAAGTACCTCTCTCCCCACAGAGTATTGCTTCCCAGCAAGATCGTTAGAGTACTTTTCTCCCCGCAGAGTAATTCATTCGCCAAGTTTATTCCCCAACAGAGTCATCTTCTCCTACCGGTATTCTTGCAACTATCATCCCCAGCGGAAGCAATAAATCAATACTTCAACATCAGCCCAGGAGTGACTTCCCGGCACCCGTCAAGGACTTACTTTCCTAGACAAAAATACATTCATAAACATCACATTTTCATACATCATGATACATGCATATGTGCGTCATGTCATACAATCTCATTTATGTCGTTGCTTGATCCATATCATGCACTGCATATGATTGACCTTTACCTTTCAGGAAGGATACAGTCAAATGATCAGCTATGTCAGAGTAGACAAATATAGCCAAAAGAGACCAATCCAGTCAGAGAAGACAAATTCAGTCAAAGTAGACCAATTCAGTCAAAGTAGACAAATTCAGTCAAAGTAGACAAATCCAATCAAAAGAAGACAAGTCCAGTTAAAATTACTTCCACTCGTCGTTATAGACACTCGTCGTCATAGACACTCGTCGTTATAGACACTCGTCGTTATAGACACTCGTCGTTATAGACACCCGTCGTCATAGACACTCGTCGTTATAGACACTCGTCGTTATAGACACTTGTCGTTATAGACACTCGTCGTTATAGACACTCGTCGTTATAGACACTCGTCGTTATAGACACTCGTCGTTATAGACACTCGTCGTTATAGACACTCGTCGTTATAGACACTCGTCGTTATAGACACTCGTCGTTATAGACACTCGTCGTTATAGACACTCGTCGTTATAGACACTCGTCGTTATAGACACCCGTCGTCATAGACACCCGTCGTCATAGACACCCGTCGTCATAGACACTCGTCGTCATAGACACCCGTCGTTATAGACACTCGTCGTTATAGACACTCGTTGTTATAGACACTCGTCGTTATAGACACTCGTCGTTATAGACACTCGTCGTTATAGACACTCGTCGTTATAGACACCCGTCGTCATAGACACTCGTCGTTATAGACACTCGTCGTTATAGACACTCGTCGTTATAGACACTCGTCGTTATAGACACTCGTCGTTATAGACACTTGTCCATTATAGACACTCGTCGTTATAGACACTTGTCCATTATAGACACTCGTCGTTATAGACACTCGTCGTTATAGACACTCGTCGTTATAGACACTCGTCGTTATAGACACTCGTCGTTATAGACACTCGTCGTTATAGACACCCGTCGTCATAGACACTCGTCGTCATAGACACTCGTCGTTATAGACACTCGTCGTTATAGACACTCGTCGTTATAGACACTCGTCGTTATAGACACTCGTCGTTATAGACACTCGTCGTTATAGACACTCGTCGTTATAGACACTCGTCATTATAGACACTCGTCGTCATAGACACTCGTCGTCATAGACACTCGTCGTTATAGATACTCGTCGTTATAGACACTCGTCGTTATAGACACTCGTCGTCATAGACACTCGTCGTTATAGACACTCGTCGTTATAGACACTCGTCGTCATAGACACTCGTCGTTATAGACACTCGTCGTTATAGACACTCGTCGTTATAGACACTCGTCGTTATAGACACCCGTCGATAAAGACCACCCGTCCATGGAAATAACCTGTCAGTAGAGACAACTCACCAACCTTTCTGAATTCCAGATCCGATTCCTGTATCTTGCCATGGTGTGTCTGAAGAGTTCGAGGATCCGATACCTGAATCTTGCCAGGGTGTATCCGTTGAAGACTAACATTACCAGATCCGATTCCTGTATCTTGCCAGGGTGTGTTTGAAGAGTTCGAGGATCCGATGCCTGAATCTTGCCAGGGTGTATCCGTTGAAAACTATCATTACCGGACTCGATTCCTGTATCTCGCCAGGGCACGTCTGAAGAGCTCCAGATCCAGCTCCTGTAACCAGTCAGGACACATCTATACCAAGCATCTGAAGACCAGCTCCTGCAACATGTCAGGTACTCATTTTTCTTTTACAGGTATGCAAGTTCTCGCTAAGGAATCTCTTACGCGATCAACATCCAGATGGCATCTATAAGCCCATCATCCTATCCATCAATCTCCAAATGGCATCTATAAGCCCATTTCCATCACACTGCTACTATGTGAGCGCAAATTTCTGGGCACACTAGTGTTCAATCATCTTCCACCTTCGGATTACGAAAGGCACGTCAGCCAATCTGCATCCTCAGGTCTAAGAAGATTGAACAGGGGCAACTGTTGTACCCCAAAATTTGCCCTCCTATATTTCTCAAAACATCTCAAGAAAAATTCACAAGTCCAACCCGGCGCGTCATATTCAGGTGTTCTTTCCCCAAGATATCTCTGATAACGTATTCTCAAATTCAGGTTCGGCTCAAGAGTCAATTCTTTAAAGAAGGTATCCGAATGTGTGAGTTTTCTTGAAGAAATATAGTGAAAAAGTGTGCTGAAAGTGCAGTTTTTACGCGCTAAAAAATTCATAACTTGAAGATCGTGACTCGTTTTGAACCCGTTCCGGTGGCCAAAATTCCGTCTTGACATTATCTACGTTTTCATCTCTCACGGCTGGAAGCCAATTTTGATCAGAAGGTCTTCAAAAATGTGGATTTATCAAGTATTTTCGTGCAGAAAATTCGTGACAGAAGTTTATTTGCGTCATGTTCAAAAAATCATAACTTGGTCGATTTTCATCGTATCGAACTGGTTCTGGCGCCAAAATTTCACAAATTGAGTTGGCTACATTTTCACAGGAGGTATCGAGTTTGAACTGTGTTCAAAAGGCCTTCGTTTTTTGCTCAGAGTGCGTGACACGCTGAAAATCCTGAATGCTGAATATTATTTCATCTGGGCCGAAACTTCGAAAATTCATAACTCGGTCAATTTTTATCGGATTGGGCTCATATTTTTACACAAGGTCCCTGACTCATAGATCTACAACTTTGCTTCAAAAGTCGAGACCAAATTATGCACCGATCAATACCAGTTTTTTATTGAAGAACATGTCAGAGTCGACACTGAAGCCCAAAATAAGTTTGTCTGAGCTGAAACTTCAAAAATTCATAACTAATTCACCGTTTATCCGATTGAGTCGATTTTCGGACAGGAGTTATTTCTCGATGCCGGCTACATTTTGTTTTCACATTTCAACTTCAAAAAATGCACTTAAGTCCCTGTGATTTATCCTGGAAAGTGACGAATTCAAGTGAATATTGGAGGCCCAATTGCACATTCAAAGCCCATTTGCTTTACCCTAATTTTCATTATATAATCACCTTCTTTTCACACAAACCGAAGAGGAGGAAAAGAGAGAAAAAAACCTTGCCACAACACTGTTAGAATATCAAACTCTTTCAAGAACCCTAAAACCTTGAAATCCTTATTACAAATCCCTCTCTCACTACAAACAAGTCATCACAGTTACAAACCAACATCTTATTACTTCTTCAGTAAGGGTAAGGCTGGCTTGATCTCCATGATCCTAATTTTCCAGTAAGGCATAAAAGCATTCAGTCCACTGATTTTCCAGTAAGGGTAAGATTGATTTGATCTCCATGATCAAAAGGGTATAATCACTCATACATGCCATATTGTGCCTAAACATTAAATTTCTTCATATATTGGCTTTATTTGCATTTTATGATTTTATTTAATGTGTTCGTGAGATTCAACTGCAGATTTAGACAGGATCCCAGGTTCATTAAGGAACGTTGAGGCCAAAAGCCAAATGGCAAAAAGCCAAAAGCCAAATGGCCAAAGTAGAAAAACTTATGCATGACACCAATACATGGCGAGACAGACATCCTGAGAAGATTAAGGAACGTTGAGGCCAAAACGCAAATGGCCAAAAGCCAAAAGCCAAATGGCTAAAGTAGAACAACTTATGCATGATGAGGCCAGAACACAAATGGCCAAACCACTCCAATTCACCTCCAAAAAGGGGACAGAAACCCCCCAAGGTATTGTATTTTCTTTCTTTTCCTTATTTTATTTATTTCAATTATTTCTTTTTTTTAATTAATTCCTTTAATTTAACTTATTTTCATAAAATATAAAAAATAGTAAAAAACAAAAAGTCATAAAAATCAAAATATATTTATTTAATTAATATTTTTTGTAAATAAATTTCACTAATAATTAATTATTTATTTTTATAAATCAAAATTGCATGTAAATAATTAGATTAATTTTAGGTTTAATTTTAACATGTTTTTCTTAATAAATAAAAAAAATTAGAATTAGGGTTAATATTTTAATTTCATTTAATCTTTCTCATAAAAATACATAAAAAACATAAATACCAAAAACTCAAAAAAAAATAATAATTTCTTTTTTCTCTTTAATTTCATTAGTTTAATCATTTAATTTAATTTCATTAAAAATGGTCCAACGCCCTCGTTTCCAATTTTAATTCCTATTCGCGCATTTTTATTTATTTCCTTCTTGTAAATATTTATGTAATTCTCCCAAAGCCGTGTAATTTTATAATTTCTCGCATTCTATTTATTTTCTGTCAAATCGGGTCCTAGAAATTTTGGCGATGTGGACCCGCGCCTTTGTAATAGTTTAGAACTTTATATTTCCGCAACTTTTCTAACTATTAATAATAGCATGCAAGAATGAATGATAAAATAAAAACAAACGTGTAGATCACCCATGACATGAATAAGACAAAAATAAATGAAAACGACACACAAATCACACACCACCCCTAGGGTACGCCTCACTGTTGCCTTGCCTCGAAAGGTGATCGTCGAGTAGAGGATGTCTTAGTAAGTCCTCATGATCCGGGAACCTGGCATGAGGGTAGCTTCTAAGGTGTCTTCCTATTGCTCTGGTGATCACCATGTCCCGAACTTCGAATTGACCCGAACACCTCCAACGGTGGTGCTACCTACCTCTCAATGGTGGGATGGCACTACTTTAAAGGACATTTACACAGACGAATTCCTTAGGGTAGGTAGACGACTCGTGGATACTTGCTCTAATTCAAAACAAAACAAATCAAAAATACTTTTCACACCAACACATTTTCAAAAAGCTTTCGAAAGCATTTTTCAAACACTCTTGAGGACTGATACAAGAGTCGAACTGAAATTTTCAAAGAAACTTTTTTAAAACCCACAGTTGAAAAGCAAACAAACCATTTTGAAAACACAATGAGCAAGTATCTAAGAGCCCATGGATAACCATGGATAGAAAGGGTGCTAACACCTTCCCTTTCTATAACCTACCTCCCGAACCGAGAGCAATCTCTTTAAGGAATTTTTCTGTGCTTTTGTCCTTTCCATTTGGAGAAAATAAAAGACGGTGGCGACTCTTGCTTCCGCGACATTTCGCGAACCAGCGTTAAACAGTCAGTTCCAGATCCACCGATCACAGAACTGGCGACTCTGCTGGGGAACTAAACTTAAAGTGAGGTGTACCTTAGGACTAAGATCACTGTGTTTTCAATTGCTTTCCTTGCTTGCTTTATTATTGTGGGTTGCTTGGGAGTTCTATAGATCCTAACCTAGATCTGGGGGATACCTTCTTAGAAAGTAGCAACAAGACTGTGAGGGAACTGTGCGGGGTATACCGACATGGTTGAAACAGTCTGCTACGTTGATGTGACACTTTGGTGTGTACCGGTAACCCTTGAGTTCAGTCAAGGAGAGTACGGGGCCTCCGCGTGGTGTCGTGAAGCATCAACAGACCTTAGGAACCTTAATTGAACTATCTTGGCCTCTTTAGGGTAGTGAGATAACTGACTTTGGTGCAGTCCGAGGTTGGTTGATACTCGATACTACACTCAATTGAGGGTTGCTTTCCTGGAATATTTCGGTCGCCAGTTCAGTGGCTAAATCGAAACGGTGAACAATGAAAGCAATCCCGTGATATTGGGACCCTTAGAACCCGGTTACTTCTAATAGGACAGGTTGAGCCCACCAACTTCAAGAGGGTAATACCTAGACCCCATGCTGGCCTAATCTCTAAGGGCTTTCTCTTGTGTGACTTGTGTGCCTTCGTACTTGACCACTTGCATGCTTTATCTGACACATGAACTACTTGCAGGTTTTGTTTTAGTTCTTAATCGGGACCCATGACAGGGCTTACTAAGTTTCTTGCAGGTTTTGTTTATAGTCCTTAATTAGGACTCATAACAGAGTGTACTAAGTTTCTTGCAGGTTTTGTTTATAGTCCTTAATTAGGACTCATAACAGAGTGTATTGAGTTTCTTGCAGGTTTTGTTTATAGTCCTTAATTAGGACTCATAACAGAGTGTATTGAGTTTCTTGCAGGTTTTGTTTACAGTCCTTAATGGGGACTCCTAACAGAGTGTACTGAGTTTCTTGCAGGTTTTGGTTTGCAGTCCTTAATTAGGACTCATAACAGGGTTACCTACATTATTCCATGCATACCATAACATCATACCATTGCATACATCCTAACCCATTTCAAGGATCTCAAGGGCTTGTGATGCAGGTCATGATAAATCAAACGTCTAGCAAGGGGCAAGGAGGATTTATTTTCCTCTAGCCAAGATTGTCAGGGGCTATGACCCACTGGATATGGTGAGCCTTTGACCCTTTGAAGAAGGACTCTCAACAACAGGAAGTTCCTTCAATCAAGCTACCGGACCCAAATTCTAACAAATTTTTTTGTTTATCCCGAGAGGTCCTTGAAAACATTGCACGTATATCATACATATCATTGCATTGCAGGTATCTTTGTTGCAGGTCACTTACCTTTCGCGCTGTTTATTTCAGCAATGACTTCCCAACGAGATAATCAGGACCTTCTTGCTCAAGAGACTCGGTTCGGGGAAATCCTCCTGAATCTATCCGAGGGGAAGGAGGAGCTAAGGACACTTCTCATGGAGACCTTTGTCAGGAACAGTGCTGAGGATGAAAGGCTGAAACACCTACAAGCTGAGGTGGATGCATTGAAGGTTCAGATGCTGGGGCAGGTGACTGCCATTCAAGGGTTAGCTCAAAGACAAGAAGAGCTCGGAGTTCTCATCAACCAACTGCTTCAGAATAACCAACTGGGGCAAAAGTCTAAGGGTAAAAAGCCAGTCATCGTTCAACCACCTCTGAGACAAGGAGGTAAAGGGAGAGCTCCTCAAATGGCTCCAGTGTCACAAATTCAACATCACAACCAACAAAAGAGCGAGAGAAACCACTCCAATTCACCTCCAAAAAGGGGACAGAAACCCCCCAAGGTATTGTATTTTCTTTCTTTTCCTTATTTTATTTATTTCAATTATTTCTTTTTTTTAATTAATTCCTTTAATTTAACTTATTTTCATAAAATATAAAAAATAGTAAAAAACAAAAAGTCATAAAAATCAAAATATATTTATTTAATTAATATTTTTTGTAAATAAATTTCACTAATAATTAATTGTTTATTTTTATAAATCAAAATTGCATGTAAATAATTAGATTAATTTTAGGTTTAATTTTAACATGTTTTTCTTAATAAATAAAAAAAATTAGAATTAGGGTTAATATTTTAATTTCATTTAATCTTTCTCATAAAAATACATAAAAAACATAAATACCAAAAACTCAAAAAAAAATAATAATTTCTTTTTTCTCTTTAATTTCATTAGTTTAATCATTTAATTTAATTTCATTAAAAATGGTCCAACGCCCTCGTTTCCAATTTTAATTCCTATTCGCGCATTTTTATTTATTTCCTTCTTGTAAATATTTATGTAATTCTCCCAAAGCCGTGTAATTTTATAATTTCTCGCATTCTATTTATTTTCTGTCAAATCGGGTCCTGGAAATTTTGGCGATGTGGACCCGCGCCTTTGTAATAGTTTAGAACTTTATATTTCCGCAACTTTTCTAACTGTTAATAATGGCATGCAAGAATGAATGATAAAATAAAAACAAACGTGTAGATCACCCATGACATGAATAAGACAAAAATAAATGAAAACGACACACAAATCACACACCACCCCTAGGGTACGCCTCACTGTTGCCTTGCCTCGAAAGGTGATCGTCGAGTAGAGGATGTCTTAGTAAGTCCTCATGATCCGGGAACCTGGCATGAGGGTAGCTTCTAAGGTGTCTTCCTATTGCTCTGGTGATCACCATGTCCCGAACTTCGAATTAACCCGAACACCTCCAACGGTGGTGCTACCTACCTCTCAATGGTGGGATGGCACTACTTTAAAGGACATTTACACAGACGAATTCCTTAGGGTAGGTAGACGACTCGTGGATACTTGCTCTAATTCAAAACAAAACAAATCAAAAATACTTTTCACACCAACACATTTTCAAAAAGCTTTCGAAAGCATTTTTCAAACACTCTTGAGGACTGATACAAGAGTCGAACTGAAATTTTCAAAGAAACTTTTTTAAAACCCACTGTTGAAAAGCAAACAAACCATTTTGAAAACACAATGAGCAAGTATCTAAGAGCCCATGGATAACCATGGATAGAAAGGGTGCTAACACCTTCCCTTTCTATAACCTACCTCCCGAACCGAGAGCAATCTCTTTAAGGAATTTTTCTGTGCTTTTGTCCTTTCCATTTGGAGAAAATAAAAGACGGTGGCGACTCTTGCTTCCGTGACATTTCGCGAACCAGCGTTAAACAGTCAGTTCCAGATCCACCGATCACAACATATATTAACTTTTTAGATGTATGATAACTAGGCTATGCATGACAAGATTAACTCTTAACTTAAAATCAACAATAGCTCACCATGACATGCAAAGATAATATTAAAAAAACAACACACTCGCACATGTCACTCTTAGGGTACACCTCACTTGGTTGCCTCGAACGTGGTCATTAAGTATAGGATGTTTTAGAGGTCGCCCTCCTGTCCCAAGATCAAAGTTGCCTCGAAATGGTTGCCTCGATAAAAATGATCTAAGACATTAGGGTTACCGCTAAGGCGTCCTAACATTTCTTTACTGACCACACGTCCCTTAAACTGAATTGACCCGAAAACTCCAACGACGGTGCTACCTACTCCTCAATAGTGGGATAGCACTGTCTAAAGGACATTTGCACAGTTTAATTCCTTTTTGAGTAGGTAGAGGTTCTTAAGTACTTTCTCCTTTTAAAACAAAGCAAAACCTTTTTCACACTTACACTCTTTTTCGAACAGAGTTTTCAAAAACATTTCATACGCTCTTGAGGACATAAGCAAGAGTTAAATCGAAGTTTCAAATAAATTTTTTTTCAAACCCACAAGCACAAAGAAAAACAAACTTTTGAAAACACAATGAGCAAGTACCTAAGAGCCCGTGGATAACCACGAATAGAAAGGGTGCTAACACCTTCCCTTTCTATAATCTACCTCCCGAACCCGAGAAACATCTCGAAAAGGAATTTTTTTGTGCTTTTGTCCTTTCCTTGTTGGATAAAATAAAAGACGGTGGCGACTCTTTCTTACCGTGACATTTTGCAAAAACAAACGCAAAACGCGAACCAGCATTCAAAAATAGTCAGTTCTCGTTCCCACCGATCACAGAACTGGCGACTTTGCTGGGGATTTATAAGTGAGGTGTACCTTAGGATTAGATCACTTGTGTTTTCAATTGTATGCTTTGTATGCTTTTAATTTTGTGGGCTTGTATCGGAGTTCTATAGATCCTAACCCGGATCTGGGGATACCCTTTAGGTAAGTAACAATAAACTGTGAGGGATATGTATGGCGTATACCGATACAGATGAAGCAGTAGCTACGTTGGTGTGGCACCTTAGTCTGTACCGATATCCCTTGTGTTGAAATGAGGAGAATATGGGTCTTCTGAGGAGTCATTAAGCACCAACTGACCTTAGAACCTTAAATTGACCAATTTGGCCATAAAACAGTAGCAGTATGCTACACTCATTGAGACTAAACTCTCGTGATGATTCCGGCCGCAAGAAAAGGTTGCTAAACTGGAATTATGACCGATTGAGGGTAGTCAGTGATATTGAGATCCTCTAGAACCCGGTTACTATTTTTAGGACAGGTTTAAGCCAACTGAAACTGAAAGAGGGTAATACCTAAACTCCATGCTAGCCTAAACTTAAGGCTATATGTGTGACTTGTGTTCCTTCAAACTTGAACTACTTGCACATTCTTGTTATCTGACAACATGAGTTCCTTGCAGGTTTTGTTTACAGTCCTTATCCCATAATCTGGATTTATTGCAGGGCTTACTTACGTCACTTCTCACTTTTGCATACCTGTACATAACATCATAACATCATACCATAGTATTTTCCTTAACCATTTCAAGGATCTCAAGGGCTTGTGATGCAGGTTATGGTAAATCAAGTGTCCAGTAAGGGGCAAAGGGGATTTATTTTCCTCTAGCCAATGCCATCTAGAGATCAAAACATGATAACTTGAGACAGTGGCTATGACCCACTCGATATGGTGAGCTTGACTCTTGAAGAAGGACTCTCAGCAACATGAAGTTCCTTCAATCAAGCTACCAGATTCAGATTCTAACAGTTTCTTGTTTACCCCGTGAGATCCTTGAAAACATTGCATACATATATCATACATATCATTGCATAACAGGTATCCCAATACAGGTCTCTTATCTTCTTCGCTGTTTATTTCAGCAATCATCATGTCTACTGAACCTTCAACCGAGCAAGCTATCAAGGCCCTCCAGGCCCAGAATTCCCAATTTCAAGAGTTGGTCATGAGCCTAGCTAAGGGTCAGCAGGACCTGAAGACCCTGATTCTGAAAGAGAGGAAGAAGAAGAAAAAGAGGACCATCTTGTTCAACACTGGATGCAGGTTTGGAAACGGGCTGCAGAACAAAGTTGATCTGACCACCCCATCTGGAGGGAAAGATAGTCCACAAGAAAGGAGGGCTCCTAGCCCTATAGTCTCCGACAACGGGACGGACTATGATGAAGAACAGTATCCTCCTGCTGAGGATAAGTATAAACAATTGGAAGACCGTCTGAACGCCATGGAAATACAAAAGGTGCCCAGTTTGGACTTCGGAGATCTAGGTCTATCCTATGGGGTGGTGATTCCCCATAAATTCAAGGCACCTGCCTTTGCCAAGTACGACGGAGCTTCCTGTCCAAAGCTACACCTCCGGTCATATGTGAGGAAGATTCAACCCTATACTGCTGATAGAAATCTCTGGGTACATTTCTTTCAAGATAGTCTGTCAGGGACTCAACTTGAATGGTTCTGTCAACTGGAAGGAGCTAACATCCGCAACTGGGAGGACCTTGATGCTGCTTTTTACAAGCAATACCAGTATAATGCCGACCTTTCTCCCACGCGTACTTAGCTTCAGGGTATGTCTATGGGTACAGGCGAAGGCTTTAAGGACTACGCTCAGAAGTGGAGAGATCTTGTTGGAAGAGTCCAACCCCCTCTGTCTGATAGGGAGTTGGTGGACATGTTTCTTGGGACTTTGTCTGGTCCCTATTTCAAACACTTGATCGGAAGCTCTTCAGCCGGATTCACCGAGCTAATACTGACCGGCGAAAGGGTCGAAGATGGCATCAAAAGTGGGAAGATTCAAGAAGCTACACCTTCTGATGCTCAAAAAAAGTCCTACAATGGGAAGAAAGAGTTCAATGTTGTGTATGGTCAAAAGGGTCGCCATGACCAACACGTAGGGGCAGTCCTGATCTCTAGTTCTGCGTCACACCGGCAACAGCAAAAGGGAAATCAACGAAAGCCAGATGAGCCTAAAAGACAGTTCACCAACATCAACATGTCGTTGTCTCAAGCGTTGCAACAATTGTTGAGGATGAATCTAATTACATTGATAGGACCTCACCCAAACCCCAAGACTTCTTCTCCTAACTAAAATCCCAATGCGACCTGCGCTTATCATTCTGACAGTCCCGGGCATGATACTAACGATTGTTGGGCATTGAAGTACAAGATTCAGAATTTGATTGATGCCAAGAAGATTGAGTTTGGTCCTCTGGAGACTCTAGCATAACCACTGCTCCTACGCCAAATCATTGAGAATGTCTTTGTTTCATTTGAATTTTCAAGTTGTAATCTCTTTGTTATTCAAACAATTATCTATTAATGCCAAACTTTGTTTCGTTAATGCATTGCATATGTTTGTCTTGATTTGATCCAATCATTTTAATTACGTTTAAACTATGCTTTTTACTCGCTTTACGACATTCAACTCTTGCTAAAAGTTACAAGCCTTTAGAGGGAGGATGACGAAACAATGCCATAATCTCATACAGTATGCTTTTGGACAGACCTTGTTGACGATGTACAGGCATTTCTTTCAAATCCTAAACACTGGAGTTATAAGGAAGATAATCCCTAGTCAACCCCTTCGAGCCAAAGAAGTAGGAGTTTTCTGTTTTAAACACAAATTGAAACCTTTAATTTAAACCTGGGGCAGGGTAGTCTCTCAGTTAATTCAAAAGATGTGCATTGAAGTCACAAAACTCTCAGTTCATAATACAACGAACGACATCAAAATCATTCCTCTGGAATCAAAAGAAAATGGTGGTTCCTTATCTCGTAGACAGTCAATCTCTCAAAAGAAAAAAGCCCACTGAGCCAAAACCTATAAAGGAGGCTTAAGAAAGCTGGGGCATCCCGCTGACTGTAATCTCAATAGTCAGGCAAAAGTTAGGGATAACAAATCAAAAGAACGAGGTCGCTAAAAATCCTCAACAACATGAAAAATGTTGCAAAAAATAATGACTGCCTTCCGATAAACTTAACTTGTCTGAACCATCATCAAAACGTCATTCCAGACTCAATTGGAGTCCGACGCATAATTAACTGAGTTTAGGATTGAAGAACATCACGAAGAGTGGGTGGGTACAAATATACTTTGAGCCTTTATCCTTTGTTTCTTAAACCGTGAACCAAGCCATGTTACAACCCTTCAAAAGTCCTAACTGAAGCATGGGTTAGTTCAAAAGCATACTGTTACAAAAGGTATCCTGACTCCTGTAAGGCTTTGCCTTAAATCTTGTGTTGAATTTGTCTTATAAAAAGTTTTCTACTAAAAAACGCATTTTTCAAAACTTCGAGACAATCATAAACTTTGCATTATTTGAATATCACTGTTTGCATTTGGCTATTTGTTTGACAGCGGAGAAATTCACACAACGAATATCCGATGAACGAAAGCCCTCTCAGTGAACAAAATCACTTCAAAAAGGATGACACTTCCATTGACAAATCTCCTATCAACAAGGGGACATGACACGTCACTATCCAGCACACCTGGGGCAGTCCAGTCAAGATTCCAGGAAATCTCTGAAGAAGTGCAGAGTAACCAGGGGCAAGTCTCCATCTCCGTCACTTGGGGCATTGAACATCAATCTCAGTGAAGGGTTACGTACAATTAAACATTTCCGGGCAGTGCCACAAACACTTGCTACTAGGGGAAATGACAAGTCTCCCCCAAAATCCTTCTCATAGGATGACTCCCATCAAGGGTTTAATCTCTGAAAACCTTTCCCCAGCTGAATCAACCTCAAGAATCCTCGAGGACTTCCCCAAACGAAGATGTCACCTCTTTAGCGGACTGACGACAGGGTTTATTTCCCCAACAACACCAGGATTCCCCAACTTGGGTTGCCTCTCCGACTACTACAAATCAAAGGACCACAACTCCTCTTCCCCAGTAGACTCTGGAAGCTTATCCCTTGCGAAGCACAAATAAGTCTCCTCAGCCAAATTCAGAGGTTATCCTCACAAGAGTCTAACTGGGTTATCCTCAGCAAGTTGCAACTGAAATATCATCCCCAACGAAGTTCTTTCTATCCCCAGCAGAGTTCATTCCTTTCATAGACAGAAATTCAATCCCCAACAGGGTTCACTGTCACCAGCAAGAGTAATTCATCCCCAGCTGAGTTTTATCTCTCCAAATCAGCAGATCTTCTAGAAGAGTATATACTCCCCACAGAGTCATTTCCTCGTCAGTCCATTCCCCAGCAGAGTTATTCTCTCCTGCAGGATTATTCTCCCAATCATCTTCGGTCGTTATCTCTAGCGAGCGAAACTCTTTATTCTCCAACAACAGTCAGGGATTTATTTTCCCAAACTCGGACGTACCACAATAGCATTTCATGTTCATACATCGTGACGTGCGCATACATATTGCATACAGCATAATCTCATTTATTTTGAGAACATCATCATACAATGCATGTCATGCATCATATACGATTAATCATGTACCTTTTCAGGAAAGATGGTTACCATCAACAACTGCCAGCAGGTTCAAGATTAACTCCGGAAACTAAACGGAGTAATTATCTGCACGATCAAATTCAGCTTTACACGGGTTCGTCATGAAGAAATCTTACACGGGTTTCTCCTAAATGCAACTTCACACGGGTTTATCCTGAAAAATCCTACACGGGTCCTTTATCATATATTTCTGAATGAAGTTTTACACCAAACTTATCTCACAGTAACCTTACCCCGGTTCATCCTGAAGTTTTACACAAACTTATCTCACAGTAACCTTACCCTGGTTCATCCTGAAGTTTTACACAAACTTATCTCACAGTAACCCTACCCAGGTTCCTCCTGAAGTTTTACACAGACTTATCCCGAGGTAACCCTACACAGGTTCCTCCTTTCCAGATACGGTTTTACACGGACTCATCATCAGGCAACCCTACACAGGTTCCTTCTCAGGAAATTTCAGATGCAGTTTTACACAGACTCGTCATCAGGAAACCCTACCCAGGTTCTCTCTTTCCAAGATGCAGTTTTACACGGACTCATCATCAGGCAATCCTACACTGGTTCCCTCTCTTTCCAAGATGAAGTTTTACACGGACTCATCATCAGGCAACCCTACACAGGTTCCTTCTCAGGAAATTTCAGATGCAGTTTTACACGGACTCGTCATCAGGAAACCTTACACAGGTTATCTCTTTCCAAAGATAAAGTTTTACACAGACTCGTCATCAGGCAACCCTACACCGGTTCCCTCTCTTTCCAAGATGCAGTTTTACACAGACTCATCATCAGGCCACCCTACACAGGTTCCTTCTTAGGAAATTTCAGATGCAATTTTACACGGACTCATCATCAGGAAACCCTACACAGGTTCTCTCTTTCCAAAGATAAAGTTTTACACGGGCTCATCATCAGGCAACCCTACACCGGTTCCCTCTCTTTCCAAGATGCAGTTTTACATGGACTCATCATCAGGAAACCCTACACAGGTTCCTCCTTTCCAGATGAAGTTTTACATGGACTCATCATGAAGTAACCTTACCCAGGTTCCTTCTCATTCCAGATATGCAGTTCACCTCCAGAGTTAATTCCCCAGTAGAGTAACGGACAACTGAAGCTCCTAAAATTCTATTTCTCTCAAGACAACTACCAACAATCTCCAAATGGAATCTATAAGCCCATCCTCCTACCAACAATCTCCAAATGGCATTTGTAAGCCCATTCTCGACATCACAATGCTGATACTACACCATGAGAGTGCAAATTTATGGGCACTCTAGTGTTCAATTATCTTCCACCTTCGGATCACGAAAGGCTCGAAAGCCAATCTATATCCTCAGGTTAAAGAAAATTGAACAGGGGCAACTGTTGTACCCAAAAATTTACCCTCTCATGTTTTCCAAAGTCTTCCCCCTGCATGGTTGATCACAAACTCTTGCCTAAGGAAAAAGAAAATTTTTGAGTGGTGCTTTAAGTACCTTTCGATTGGCATTCTGAAAAGCATTTCGATTGGCATTCTGAAAAGCATTTCGATTGGCATTCTGAAAGACCCTTCGATTGGTATTCTGAAGGAGCCTTTCGATTGACATTATGGACAAGTACTTTGATTGGCATTATGTCAAGGCCTTCGATTGGCATTCTGAAAGACCCTTCGATTGGTATTCTGAAGGAGCCTTTCGATTGACATTATGGACAAGTACTTCGATTGGCATTATGTCAAGGCCTTCGATTGGTATTCTGAAGGAGCCTTTCGATTGACATTATGGACAAGTACTTCGATTGGCATTATGTCAAAGCCTTCGATTGGCATTCTGAAAGACCTTTTCGTTTGGCACCCTGGGCCAAGCCTTTCAATTGGCATGTGAACCATGTCTTTCGATTATCATGAACAACACCTTTCGATTGGCCTGTTAACAAAGCCATCAAGAGGGCACTCAAAAAACATGTCCAGATACACTGAACATGAGAAAATGGCATGTTTCCCTTGCAAATATGGAAATAATTAAATGCTGATTGTGGATTTAATTCCTGAGTTAAAGGCCAGATTCTTGCCTTTTCTGTTCCTAAAGAGCTGATTCGACCAGAGTGCTTCTGTGCAACTCAAAACCATTCGAAGAAGCATTCAGAAGGCCCGTTCGAAGGGTATAGAAGAAGTCCATTCGAAGGAGGCAACTTAGGACCAATCGAAGAGCAGGGCCTGAAGGCATTCGAAATCCAAAAACGTCCAGGTTCATTCAAGGGACACGAATGTTTCAAAAAAGGAAATTATTTAATGTGTCTGATTCTTGTCTCATGGCTTTAATGGCCTGTTTAATGGTTGTCTCTTGCCATTACTGCACCCTCACACCCCTATAAATACAAGATTCAGCATACATATCCAAGACAAAAAAAAACACACAACAGGAGAACAAAAAAACGTTGGAGTTACGCTTCCCATACAATCCATCAAAGGTTGTCAGAATTTTCCAAGCCAAAGCAGTCCTTCAGATCAAAGGTGCCCACGCCCAGAAGCCCTCAGATTGAAAGTGCTCCCATCCAGCCAGTGCCCAAATCGAAGACTCAATCTGCAGGTAAGAAAGGGTAAATTGTCCAACTTTACATTTGCATAACACATTATTACTTGTTGTTACCTTTGATTTGCCATCCTAGACAGGATCGAAAGGCCTGGGTTTAGTGCCCAGGTCATGTTCCTCGTTTGCTAACACTTGCTGCAGACATAGCCTGAAGAGACCCAGCAAGCGCAGGATCGAAGGGCCTCGGGTTCAATACCCAGGCCCTGCATTTTATTTTGCTAACATACTTTTGCAGGTATAACATTCCAGATCGAAGGAGACACCTTCTCTGGATCGAACCCATTAGCATGTTGGATCAAAGGAGGCATCTCATTCCTGGATCGAAAGCCATGACATCCATGATCAAAAGATAATCCCCTTCCCTGGATCGAAGGCTGTTCATGCCCACTTCCTGGCCCAATCAAAAGAGCCATGACCCTGTCTGGATCGAAGCTTCCATTCCCTCCTTGGCTCTAAACTCCTTTTTTTCCCCTGGATCGAAGGATCCCCCTTGTATTTTATTTTTGTTTTCATTGACATCTTTTTATCTTTTTAATTAACATTAAAATAAAAAAACCACAAAAATATTAGGCTAGTTTTTTTTCCTATTAAATTAACTTTGTTAATTAACTTTTTAATTATCTTAACATTTTCTCAAAAACTAAAATTTAGTAGATTTAGATCATTTTTTCCAAAATAAAATAAAACAACAAAAAGATTTTATTCTTAGGATTTTTAGAGGTTATTTTCAAGATTCGCGCGCGTTTATTTTATTATAACTGTCTACTGGTTTGTAATAGCTTAAACTAAGACTTTTACACTTTACTGCTTTATTCCCCCAATTTTTGGACATGTAAATAATCCCTCTCCCTGAAGCTTTGTAATAGCGTAGGATTTACAATTCCCGCACTTCAAATTCCTGTACATATATTAACTGTTTAGATGTATGCTAACTAGGCTATGCATGACAAGATTAACTCTTAACTTAAAATCAACAATAGCTCACCATGACATGCAAAGATAATATAAAAAAACAACACACTCGCACATGTTACTCTTAGGGTACACCTCACTTGGTTGCCTCGAACGTGGTCATTAAGTATAGGATGTTTTAGAGGTCGCCCTCCTGTCCCAAGATCAAAGTTTCCTCGAAATGGTTGCCTCGATAAAAATGATCTAAGACATTAGGGTTACCGCTAAGGTGTCCTAACGTTGCTTTAGTGACCACACGTCCCTTAAACCGAATTGACCCGGAAACTCCAACAGCGGTGCTACCTACTCCTCAATAGTGGGATAGCACTGTCTAAAGGACATTTGCACAGTTTAATTCCTTTTTGAGTAGGTAGAGGTTCTTAAGTACTTGCTCCTTTTAAAACAAAGCAAAACCTTTTTCACACTTACACTCTTTTTCGAACAGAGTTTTCAAAAACACTTCATACGCTCTTGAGGACAGAAGCAAGAGTTAAATCGAAGTTTCAAATAAAAACTTTTTCAAACCCACAAGCACAAAGAAAAACAAACTTTTGAAAACACAATGAGCAAGTACCTAAGAGCCCGTGGATAACCACGTATAGAAAGGGTGCTAACACCTTCCCTTTCTATAATCTACCTCCCGAACCCGAGAAACATCTCGAAAAGGAATTTTTATGTGCTTTTGTCCTTTCCTTGTTGGATAAAATAAAAGTCGGCGGCGACTCTTGCTTACCGTGACATTTTGCAAAAACAAACGCAAAACGCGAACCAGCATTCAAAAATAGTCAGTTCTCGTTCCCACCGATCACAACATCCATTGAGTTAATTGAATTTAGTAATGGAGAATATCAAAGAGAATGGGGGTTAAATAAAATTTGAGCCTTATATCCTTTATTTCTTAAACCGTGAACCAAGCCATTTACAACCTTCGAAAGTCCTAATTGAAGCTAAATTCACTATGAAATCATACTCAGCAAAATTTATGTTAAACTGACTCATAATGTTTGTTAGTTTATTTCTAACCATATTGCTTTTCACACCTTCGCTTGTACTCATCCATTTTACACCATATTTATTTTCCATAATGATTTTCGATTTCAAAAACTTGCATGTGCATCGTGTTAAAATTACTTTTTGAAATGTACAATTTTATGCGCAAATCAGTACTCAGCACCAATGAAATATTAAGAATGATCTAATCAAAGGTGATCCATTTCAAGACACTCCTAATTAGGGGTAAAGAACCTAAGAGGTTCTGCTAATTAGGGGAAAATCCTAATGATCATAGGGGAATATCACATGAAGATCCTTTTGACTAAGGGGCAATCATTCTAAGATTTGGTATACTAAGCATCAACTAATCAAGGGCATACTTTTCAAGGCTGAGATGTTGGGGAATTATTTATCAAGTTCATATCATATCATGGTGAGATCCAAGTTCATTATGAGGATACTTCCTCCTGACCCTAAAGATCAGGGGCACACCTCTCAAGATCAAATTTAGGGCATACCACTGCAAAGCCTGATCCAAAGGAACCACTTCAAAAAATAGGTTCATCATGGGTAAACCATTCCAAGAGTCAAGTTAATCTGGGAAATTAAGGTTTCAAAGTGAAAATTAGTGGGACTAGCCATCTCAAGTACATTACTATAGTCAAACTACTTCCAAGCTCATAGTAAGGTGAATCTCTATAAAGAATATTAAATTAAGGCAAGACATGCCACGAAGGGGCAAGCTCTCTTCATACTTTCACAATCCCCAACAGAGTCGCCAACTTTCATAAGCGGAAAAAAATAAGAGTCACCACCCCTAATTATTTGTCCTATGGACGGGAAAGGAACGGAAAAACCCTAATTGTTCATAGATTGATGGATTCGCGAGCTGATTGGATAAAGGGAAGGTTTTAGGCACCCTTTACCTCCCTTGTACTCAAGGGGGTTCTTTTTAGACCTAGGACTTAGAGGGGGAATTTCTTTATTTAGTTATTAAATGTAGGAAAGAAACGGGGTAAAATAAGTTTTTTAAGTTAGTGGACTCGCCTTGGTTTTTTAACCGCATGCCTATGTATCTTCTTAAGAAGAAATCAGAGTCCTTCATAGTTCGAAGTGTTTGGTTAGTGTTTTTTATAGAATCATGTTAAGTCTCTTTCGAATGGTGTTTGAACTTGTATGAGTTTGAAATTTGAGTAATCGTTGGCGAAGTTTTTATCCTAGTAGAAATAAACCAGACGATTCTTTATTGAAAATGTCTTGAGTTTAATTATGTTAGTAGAAAAATGTTTTTTATTGGTTAGCTTTTTTAATTAGATTAAGTTTGAGTTTTGAAGAAGAGTTAATTTTCATTAGAATTTGATTGTGCTAGGTGAAGAAATTAATTTTATTTGTTTGTGAATTTTAGAGATTTTAATTTTAATAAATAATTAGTAAGGCGTAGAGTCAGCCTATTAATTATTCGAGGATAGGGTGGAGTGCATCCACCTATCCTTTTATTTGCAAAAATATTGAATTAATCTTTGATTGAAAAAAGGATTTGATTAAGTAATGTTTATGATCATTTACAAGTTATGATTAAAGGAAGAAACATTTTTGTATATTTTTAATGAGTTTTTATAAGACTATGTTGAAATATTAAATTAGATTATACTAGATTTGATTAGATTTAATATTTAAATATAATCCAAGTTGTGTTAGCCCAAACCCAATTAGGGTTGTATATAAATAGTCATAGTGTGTATCATTATTTGTACAATTCAATAATACAAATCCTTATTTCCTTTATTATTCTCTCTTTCTCTCCTCACTAAAAATGCCTCACGCACTAAAAAATTGGTATCAGAGCTTTCGATTATTGTTCTTGATCAAGTTTTCAAGAATTTCACGTCAGAGATTGTGTTTCTAGGACAAGTGAATCAACCGTTGCAAAGATGGCTAGTGATAAGGGCATTCCAAATTCTCTTCCAATGCTTGACGACAAAAATTGGATCCGATGGGAAAAACAGATGCAATCCTTGTTTGGCTTCCATGAAACCCTAGAAGTGGTTACCGACGATGTTCCTGCGTTGGCTGCAAATGCAACCGACGAACAGAAAAAGTCCACAACAAAGTCAAGAAGAAAGATTGCAAGGCTGCTTATTGCATTTAAACGGCTACCGATGCTCTAATTTCGATATAATCTCTCATTCTGAAACGGCGGAGGAGGCATGGGATATTCTGGTGAAGTATTACGAAGGAGGTGAGAAAGTCATGGTTGTCAAATTACAAACCTTGCATCGACAATATGAGTTGTTGTCGACGGGAGAAGATGAAAAAGTTGCAAAATATGTGTCGAAGGTTCAGAAACTCGTCCATCTCATGAAGGATTGTGGTGAAACCATTACTGATAAGATGATAGTTGAGAAGGTAATGGGAATGTTGACCTCTTACTTTGATCATGTTATCGTAGCTATTCAAGAATCCAACAATCATGAAACCACTAAAGTGGAAGATTTGGTTGGTTCGTTAGAGGCGCATGAGATGAGGATTGTCGAAAGGAAAGGAGTTCAGGACTCGATACAGGAACTGCAAGGCCAGTCATGGAAAAAGGATGGTGGTTCCAACAAATTCAAAGGAAAGTTCGACAAGACTCATGACAAGAAGTCTTGGTCTAATCCGCATAAGAATAAGGTCGAAGATAGATCTTCTTAATCCTCGAAAAGGGGAGGAGGAAACTATCGAAAGGAAAAAGAAGATAAGAAAGGCATGCAGTGTTATAATTTTGAAATGTGGGGACACTTGGCCAAGAATTTTTGGTACAGAAAAGAAAAGGGATCAACAGGAAAGGACGAAGGGGCGAACCTTGCACGCCAAGATTCAGATGATTCTGAAGGTGGTATGATGGTTATGGCTGCAGTTGCAGATAACCATGTCGAATCCAAGATCTGGTTTCTCGACTCAGGCTGCTCGAACCACATGACTGGTCGAAAGGAGTGGTTGGCAGATTTTGACGAGTCAAAGAAGAGCAAGGTAAAACTTGCTGATAATAGCTCGTCGCAAGCAGAAGGTACCGGCAACATAGTCTTTCAAATGAGTAATGAAGGGAAAGCTATGATTAAAGATGTGCTCTATGTACCTGGAAGGAAATGCAACTTTCTAAGTATTGGATAACTAGTCAAAAAAGGTTTCTCAGTTGTCATGAAAGATGGAGTTTTGAAATTGTTCAACACCAAGAACAATTTGGTCTTAAAATCTCCATTGTCGAAGAATAGGACATTTAAGACAATGATCAGTTCGACAAAAGTTCAATGTTTGAAAACTGTTGTCGACCACAAGGATGGTTGGTTGTGGCATTTGAAGTTTGGACATTTGAATTTTTGATCACTTAATCAATTGATTACCTAAGATATGCTTACTAGTATTCCAAGCCTTGAGATGCCTGCAAAACTTTGTGAAGGTTGTTTAGTGGGAAAGCAATCCAGAAATTCTTTTGTTTTGACTATGTTAATGAGATCATCCTGCATTCTCCAAGTGGTGCATCCGACGATGTATGTGGTCCATTCGACGAACATATAATTTGTGGAAACAAATATTTTGTTTCGTTTGTTGATGAGTTTAGTCGAAAGATGTGGATCTATGTGATCAAACGAAAGGACAAAGTATTCAAAATCTTTAAGAGATTCAAGATACTTGTCGAAAACCAGAGTGAGAAGAAGATCAAAGTTCTGCAAACAGATGGAGGTGGAGAATACACATCCAAGATGTTTGAAGATTTCTGTGCAGAACATGGTGTTGATCATGAGGTAACTGCTCCTTATACACCTCAACATAATGGAATTTCTGAAAAAAGAAACATAACCATATTAGATATGGCGAGATTCATGCTGAAGCAAAAGAATTTGCCAAAGTCTATAGGGAGAAGCTGTTTCCACTGCAGTTTATATTTTGAATATGTGTCCTACTAATATATTAAAGAACAAGGTTCCTGAAGAAGTGTGGAGTGGCAAATGACCATCAGTAAGTCATTTGAAGGTGTTTGGCTATATGTGTTACAAGCATGTTCCTGATGCAAGGAGAAGGAAGCTTGATGACAAGAGTGAACCTATGATTCTAGTAGGATATCATAAAACTGGTGTATACAGACTATTCAATCCAATTAATTAGAAGATTATGTTGATTTGAGATATTGTGATTAATGAAAATTCTGCATGGGATTGAAATTCTAGCAATTCAATTAACAAGCCATTAATGAACGTTGATTTCGATGAAGAAACTGATGAAGTAGAGGTCGAAGGAATTGTTGAGAATCTAGTCGAAGTCGAAGAAGAAGCAGTAGCTGACACTCCCGACACAGTCGAAAAGGTTGTGGCTAAAATAAGCTAAAGACCTCAAAGAAATAGAGTTCTTCCAACAAGACTTCATGATTATGAAGTGGTGGGTGATGATGAAATCACACTAGATGGAGAATTAGTTCATTTTGCTTTACTTGCAGGTGCTGAACCAATCAACTATAACTAAGCTTTGAAGATTAACAAGTGGAAGTTAGCTATGGTCAAAGAGTTATAGGCAATCGAAAGAAACAACGCATGGGAGTTAGTCGAATTTCCAACACATACAAAAGCTATCAAAGTAAAGTGGGTGTTCAAGTTGAAACATAATGCAGATGGATCAATAGCAAGACATAAAGAAAGATTAGTAGCTCGAGGTTTTCTTCAAAGAGCAGGACTCGACTACTCTGAAGTATTTTCTCCAGTAGCAAGATTGGAGTCTGTTCGACTAGTGGTAGCATTGGCATGCAACCAAGGCTGGTCGATATTCCATCTAGATGTGAAATCAGCAGTTCTGAATAGTCCTTTAGACAAATAAGTTTATGTCACATAACATCATGAGTTTGTGATTCAGAAGGAAGCGAGTAAAGTATATAGATTGCACAAAGCGCTATATGGCCTCAAGCAAGCATCTAGAGCATGGAACAAGAAGATCGACTCATACTTAGTCGAATTTGGATTTGTCAAATGCAAATCAGAGTATGGTTTCTATGTTCAGGCTGTAGCACAAGATATAACAATCATCTACTTGTATGTTGATGACTTGCTAGTAATTGGAAATAATTTGGAGAACTTTTCGAAGTTCAAAGAGATGATGACGAAGGAATTTGAAATGTCGGATCTAGGAAAATTGTCTTATTTTCTAGGCATGGAATTTCAAATGTCTAAGCAAGATATGGTGCTACATCAAAGAAAGTATGTCAAAGAGATACTCAAGAGATTCAAAATGGATGATTCGAATCCTGCATCCACACTTGTCGAACCAAATGTGAAGTTGGAGAAGAATGGAGAGGAATACAGATGCAACTTTGTTCAAGCAAATTATGGGATCTCTGAGGTATGTGTGCAACAGTCGACCTGATATAGGATTCGCAGTCGGATTAGTAAGCAGATATATGGGTGAACCAAGAGTGTCACATATGAAGGTTGCAAGAAAAATCCTGAGATATTTGAAGGGTTCAATAAATTGTGGAATACTATATCGACAAGATTCTGAAGGCAAAGAAGCAATAATTAATTGTTTTTCAGATGCTAATTAGTGTGGAGATAAGGAAGATCGAAGAAGCACAATTGGATATTTCTTTCAAGTATTTGGTGCCCCAATCTCATGGTGTTTGAAGAAGCAACCTGTGGTGGCATTCTCATCGTGTGAAGCTGAATATATAGCAGGATCATATGCTGCATGTCAAGCAATTTGGATCAGATCTGTACTTGAAGAAATATTTGTCGAAGTGAAGAAACCTCTAGTATTGCAAATCGCCAACAAGTCATCCATAAATCTGGCGAAGAATCCAGTTCTGCATGGAAGAAGTAAACATATTGAAGCAAGGTTTCACTTCTTGATGGGAAAAAGTAAATCATGGTGAACTTGAAGTTAGACATTGCTTAAGTGAAGCACAGTTGGCCGACATTTTCATCAAAGGATTGAAAATTGACAGATTCCTGAATTTGAGAAAGAAATTAGGAATGATTCAGATTGACTATTTTTGAGGATGTTCGACAACTTGGATTATGGGGGTGTGTTGAAATATTAAATTAGATTAGATTAGATTAGATTTAATATTTAAATATAATCCAAATTGTGTTAGCCCAAACTCAATTAGGATTGTATATAAATAGTCATAGTGTGTATCATGATTTGTACAATTCAATAATACAAATCCTTATTTCTTTTATTATTATCTCTTTCTCTCCTCACTAAAAGTGCCTCACGCACTAATAAACTAAAATAAAATAAATAAATTAAAGTTTAATGAACTAACTAAACTACCTAAACTAAACAAATAATCTAACTAAAATGATTAGTTTAACTACTAAAAAAATAAAATAAATCAAAGGGATGTCAAGGGGTAATAAGGGTGTAGACTGAAATTGAATCTAAGAAAATGACCCAAGGCCAAAATATGTATTTAAACCCTAATTAACCAAATAATAACCATATAACATTAAAAGAATAAAATAAAATGAAGTAACAACATGATGAGGGGATCCGCGCCACTGAATTTGTATACACAGTGAATAAAAGCAATGATAAATAGGAAGAAATAAGAATTGACTTTTAAAACTAAAAAAATCAATCCATGAATGACACTTAGCACCTTAATGAATAATAAAATAAATAAAAACGACTAACAATACATAAACACACGACATCAGAAGAATGTGAAGCCAACGTCTCTTTTCCCTCTTGTCATGATTACTCTCTCTATTTTTTAACTTCACTAAAAAAATTCATATCTCTCCTTGCTGTGATATTGAGGTAGGGACCTTCACCGGTGATAGGGGCTGGCCGCGATGGTTGTGAGCGTTTCTCCGGCAAGCTGTAGGCGGACCTGTGTCGCGTCCGGCGAGAGGAGGCGTGATTTGTGTCTAGCACGGTGTACGTGAGACAAGGATTTGATTGCATTGTGGTCTAGGAAGGTTAGGATGAAGAAGGCCTTTGTCTCCGGCGCGCGTGTTCCCGCGGATTTCACAGTGATGAATGTTTTGTGTCAGCTTCTTCTTCTTTTGATTTGTTTATGCTTTTGATTACTCTTTTGGACTGTGATGGTGACTATTGTGTGAAATTTGTTAGTGATTCTTTGAATAGACTTTGGTTGTTACAAGTTTTGGAATTTAAAAAAAATGAACAGGTTGTTGATAGCTTTAATGTAAAAATTGGTATGGCAAGGTTTATGTGAATATGAAAATTAGTGTGAATCTTGTAATTGTGTACCGTGAATTGATAGAGAAAAGAGGGGAATTGTAAAATGTGAAAAATACCTACGCAAGTGAGTGTACAATGGTTACTAGGTATATGTATGTGAATGAGATGTTAGTATGTGAACGTCAAAAGTAGTGTGAATGAATAAAGTTGTCCTTTTGTGATGAGAAACTAAGTTGGTGAATTTGTATACAGTGAGAAAATAAGGGTTTTAGAAAATTGTAAATATGATTTTAAATAAGACAACCATAACGAATTATAATATGGTTTAAATAATAAATAAATTAAAATTAAAATAATAAAATTGAAAATAAAAGATTGGCGTCATATAAAAATTATTGGAAAAAAAATAAAGAAATTACAAATGATTTGGAAGGGATAGCTTTGAAAAGGAATTGCAGAAATATTTTGTGAGGAGTGTAAATTGTGATGATTGTGGATGTCTCAACACTGTATTTATAAGGATAATTAGGTAAACAAAATAAGAAATAAAATTAAATATTAACCAAGATTAAAGAAAATAATATCTGATTATTTCTTGATCAAAAAGCTAATCAATCAGATGTCGAGTGATGCAAGATGACCAATAGAAAACAAATGGAAAATATTTAATTTTTTTTAATGATTTTTTGGACAATTTTTGATGAAAAATACATAAAATAAAATAAATATAATTATTAAAACATGCCTAAAATAGAAACAAAAATTAAAAATAATTAATAAAAAAATGTTATTTTTTGATCTTGAAAGTAATTTAAAATTGAAGTAAAATTAGTAACAAATAAAAGAAAAATGTCAAAAAAATAGAACAAGTGAGATTCAAACATGTGACCTTATACTTGCAAGCTTGACCTCCATACCAATATACTGTCTCATTTATTTTGAAATATAAAGGAACTTGAAGGCATATGAAGGGTGAGAAAATATTTTCTATTTAAAATATACAAATAATTTAAAGTAAACTATTATATATTTTTAAATAAGCGAAATAAATTAATATTGAAATGTTAGTAAAAATAAACCAAAAAATTTATAAAGCCCAAGTTTAAAAATAATTTGATTGTTAGAAATAAGGCGAACAAATTTGGAGTATGACAGTTGCCCCTATTTAATTACTCTTCGATTGAAGGGTGCGAGAATATAAAGTTTTCGCACGTTCGAATCAGAGAGTTATTAAATAATGAAATACCCCATAATTTGACTAAAGACTCTCTTTTTTTTTTTGAAAAATAGTTTGAAAAATAAAGCAAGTAAAAAGTAAAAAAGGGCAAACATGATGCGAATAACTCATCAATGTCTGGAGCATGGATTAAACATGTGGTCTTTAGTCCCTTTAGTATTCATTAATCAGTGGTTTTGACATAGTTTTTGACATAGTTATCTATCGTTGATTTTAGTTATATTTTCTTGCTATTGCCAAGCATTTACCTCATGTTTCCACATTTTATGCATTGGTTGTGTGTTTTACTATTTTTAGGCTCACATGAATAAATCAGGATAAATCAGGAAAAAAGTGTGATATTCAGAGTTTCAGAGGAAGTCAAAATACCATGCTACAGGTGACCTCACACGGCCACCCGTGTCACCTAACACGGGTCGTGTCAGGATGAAGGCAGGACGAGAAAAAAAAAATAGAAAGTCAGGGGTCTGACACGGCCGCCCGTGTCAGCTAACACGACCCGTGTCAGGAGGTCTGTACCAGAAAAAGAAAAATGCAACTTTCCAAAAGGGCAACATGGGTTCCCGTGTCACCTGACATGACTCGTGTTGGGCTGCGACGCTGATTTCAGTATTTTATGTGATTTTGCTCAGAAGTTGGCATGCGAGGGTGTTTTGGGTATTTCTAACAGACCTAAGTGAATGTTTGTTATTTAGATAAGTTTTCACGATGAATTAGGGGATGTTTTTGCTAGCACAGAAGGAATTGAAAATTGAAGATTGAATCCTATGCAATTGTTGGAGAACAAAGACTTTTCATGAGCGGAAGCAATTTAAGATCAAAGTTCACCATCAATTTATAATGTATAATTTTTATTATGAAATTACTTTGAACAATATGAGTAGCTAAATCCCCCAATTCTAGGGGGTGTCCCTGGTTTGATTCTGTAAATAACTTTGAATTCAAATTTCTTTAATCTATGTGTTTTTCATTTTCAATTTGATTGTACAAGGTTTTTATGCTTTCTTTGTCGGACCAACAAAGATTGATTTATGGTTAAAAATCAACTGGACCGTAGTTGTTAAGGTTTTTGTACGGTTAGACTGTAGTAGATACCACTTAGGATTAGGGATACCATATAGTTACCAGTTAACTCTTGATAAAATAAAGACTCGATTTCATCATAATTCTCTAAGGACTTAGGATTTAGGATGAATGTTCAAAGGTTTTCCCACTAAGGACTTGGGGGAAAATAACCTAAGGAGCTAGTAATTGGTATTATGAACTTTTTGAAAAATCAGGATTCAAGGTTGTTACAGGGAAAATTATACACTTTACCCTAGCATGTTACTCATATCTGTGAAAAAGGGAATTTATATTTCTGGTTATTTCTACTTACTACTGAGTGAGAATTTCCAAACAAAACTCCAATTTAAGTTTTTGTTTAATTGAACCACCAATTGAACTCGATACTGATACACAGTCCTTGAGATCGATACTTTTGGATTTCCCATTATTAATACATTGACAAATTAGTACACTTGCTAATTTTTCAATCAAGTTTTTGGCACCGTTGTCGGGGACTGCTGAAATATAGATTTTAATTATAGTTCAATTAGAATTTTGCTGAGAAAAGCCCTCAATTGAATTTCCTTTTGACGCAGAAATTGAAAGAACTTTTCATGCAAGACGCAGACAAGCTCGACTAGCTAAACTGGAATTAGAAGAAGTTGTCTCAGATCATTCAGGTTCAGAGTCCAAAAAGGAAGAAGCAAATATGGGTGAAAATCCACCACCAAATGAGAGACTTCTTAGGGACTATGGAGGAGCAAATGCTCCAGCAGGTCGGTTGACTATTGTGAATCAACTGATAATTGTTACAAATGTTTAGCTACACCCTTCAACAATCCAGCATCTTGAGAACACATCTTTCACCGAGAAGATAAATGAAGATGCAAATAAGCTTCTGGAAAGGTTTCTTATTATGAGCACTACTTTGAAGATTGAGGAGCACTCTGAAGAAGCAAAGAAATCAAGAATTTGAAAATGTGTCAGAGAATATTGGAGAAAAAGCTATTTATTGCTCAACTGGAGGCTGAGAAAGAAGAGCATCTATCTATCATTTCTAATCTTAGAGAAGAGGTAATATTGCAAAAATCAAAGTTTGACAATATGAACAAATCTATAAGAATTGCTAAACAATGACACTACTGTGCTGAATGAGATTTTTCAAACTGGGAGGAATGTTGGGAACGTAAAGGGTCTTGGTTACATTAACCAAGCTGTGAAGAACAACAACCAAGTAGTGGATCTTGTTCCCAAAAGGATGAAACAAGAACAGGAGATTTCAAGGCACGTGTCTCAACATCAGCTAAGATATCAGAGAAGATATTATAGTCCCATGTATCATTCATGGAGATGTCACTATTGCGGGTTGTTTGGTCATTTAAAGTCCTCTTGCTAAAAACTATATGGATATCCCAACCATAGGACTCCTTACAGAAGGAAAGATGTTAATACTGAGGCAAAGTCAACAGGAGCTCCTCATCATGACTCATATGGACTCATATCTTACACTTCTCTCAAATCCTCAACTAGAGAGGATTAGTATTTTGATAGTGGTTGTTCCAGACACATGATTGGTCTTAAGAAATTCCAAGTGGATATTAAACCAAGTGCTACTATGTTGGACCAACTAGTTTCGATAATTAATGTGTTATTTGTAAAAGGGCTAACAACAAATCTGATAAGTATCAGTCAACTCTGTGATCAAGGTCTCAAAGTTAAATTTACTTAATCTGAATGCCTGATTACAAATGATAAAAATGAGGTGCTTATGAAAGGGAACCAGATCAAAAGACAACTTCTACCTATGGAGTTCTCCATAATGTCTCTCAACATGCTTAATGTCAAAAGATGATGAAGTAAATTTATGGCATCAAAAGTTTGGACATCTACATCTGAAGGGTATGAAGAAGATCATGTCAAAGGAAGCTATTATACATATTCCCAAGCTAAATATTGATGAAGGGAGAATTTATGGTGAATGTCAAATTAAGAAGCAGAAAAAGATGTCCCATAAGAAGATTAAAAAATTTTCCACCTCAAAAGTTATAGAGCTTCTTCACATGGAATTGATGGGACCTATGCAAGTTAAAAGTTTTGGAGATAAAAGGTATGCCTATGTTATTGTTGATGACTACTCAAGGTTCACTTGGGTGAATTTCATCAAAGAGAAATCTTAGGTGTTTGAAGTGTTTAAAGAATTATGCGACAAGATTCAAAGAGAAAATGATTATGGTGTTGTCAGAATCAAAAGTTACCACGGGAAGGAATTTGAGAACAACATGTTTGAGGAATTATGTGCATATGAAGGGATTACTCACGAGTTTACCTAACCCATCACTCCTCAACAAAATGGTGTGGTTGAGCGAAAGAACAAGACTATTCAAGAGTGCGCCAGAGTTATGCTTCATGCCAATAAATTACCCCCTTTACTTTTAGGCTGACGCCATGAACACTGCTTTCTATATTCACAACAGAGTGAAAACCAGAACTGGAACTTCTGTTACTATATATGAATTATGGAGAGGAAGAAAGCCAACTGTCAAGTACTTCCATGTAATTAGAAGTAAATGTTATATTTTGGATGACCATGAGCCAAGAAGGAAGTTAAATGCTAAGAGTTATGAAGGAATTTTTCTGGGATACTCTACAAACAGTAAAGCATATAGAGTTTTCAAATCCATAACAAATGTGATGATAGAGTCTTCAAATCCGATTGTTAATGACTCAACTAAAGAAGATGATGTCCTAGAAGAAGTTGAGACAACTATTCCAACAAAAGATGTGGTTCCTGAAAAAAATGTTACAACATCCACCACAGATGTTGCAGTGTCAAGTGCCGATTCTAAAGTTGAAGAACCTCAGGTTACTGACAAAGGACCTTCTCTCAGAATTTGAAAGGATCATCCTAAGGAGCTTATAATAGAAAATCCTAGACAAGGAGTAGTCACCAGGTCAAGGGAAGTTGTATCAAATGCTTGTTTTGTGTCAATGATTGAGCCTAAGAATGTGAAGGAAGCTTTGACTGATGAATTCTGGATTAATGCTATGCAAGATGAGTTTGGTTAGTTCAAGAGAAATGAATTCTGGGATTTGGTACCAAGACCTGAAGGGAAGAATATCATTGATACAAAATGGGTATATAAGAACAAAATAGATGAACAATGAGGTGTCATCAGAAATAAAGCCATACTTGTTTCTCAAGGGTACACTCAAATTGATGGATTAGACTTTGATGAAACATTTGCTTTTATGGCTCGCTTAGAGTCTATCAGATTGTTGCTTGGAGTATCTAAGGTTCAAGCTGTATCAAATGGATGTCAAGAGTGCCTTTCTAAATGGGTACCTGAATGAAGAAGTTTATGTTGAATAACCAAAAGGGTTTGTAGAGGCTTCCTTTCCAGATCACGTGTTTAGACTAAAGAAGGCCTTGTACGACTTGAAACAAGCTTCAAGAGCTTGGTATGAGAGGTTGACTGAATTTCTAATTAATCATGGATATAGAAAGGATGGAATTGACAAGACACTCTTTGTCAAAGATGAAGCTGGAAAACTATTGATAGCTCAGATCTATGTGGATGACATTGTTTTTGGGGGGATGTCAGATGAAATTGTCCAACAGCTTGTCAGGAAGATGCAATCTGAGTTTGAGATGAGTTTGGTAGGTGAACTGACTTACTTCCTTGGATTGCAAGTCAAGTAGATGGAAGACTCCATTTTTCTCTGTCAAATCAAATATTCAAGGAATATTGTAAAGAAATTTGGATTGGAAATTCCACTCATAAAAGAACTCCTTCTCCTACACACCTGAAGTTATCTAAAGATGAAAAAGGAGTGAGTGTTGATCAGAGTTTGTATAGAAGCATTACTGGCAGCCTTCTTTATCTTACCGCTAGCAGACCAAACATCACTTTTCTAATTGGAGTATGTGAAAGGTATCAAGCAGAACCTAAGGTAAGTCACATTAACCAATTGAAAAGTATTCTCAAGTATGTGAATGGGACATGTGACTATGGTATGATGTATTCCCATGATACAAAATCCTCGTTGGTGGGATTTTGCGATGCTGATTGGGCTGGAAGTGCTGATGATAGGAAGAGTATCTTTGGAGGATGTTTCTTTATAGGAAACAACTCGATCTCTTGGTTTAGTAAGAAACAAAATTGGGTTTCTCCATCTACTGCAGAATCTGAGTACATACCAACAGGAAGCAACTACTCCCAACTGGTATGGATAAAGCAAATGTTGTCTGAAACAATGTCACACAAGATGCTACGACATTATTTTGTGACAATTTTAGTGCTACTAATATTTCCAAAAATCCTATTCAACATAGGAGGACCAAGCACATTGATATCAGGCATCATTTCGTCAGAGAACTTGTGGAGGACAAAGTCATACAATTTGAGCATGTCAGTACTGAGAACTAGCTTGCTAATATCTTTATAAAAGCTCTTGATGCAACTTAGTTTGAGAACCTAAGGAGAAGACTTAGGATCTGTATCTATGAAGAATTATAGAAATTACAATTGGTGTTACATATGTTGATGAGGATGCTAACGATAATGTTGAACCTGATGAACAGTTGGTCATGGGATTTTGTTTGGATCTGCCTGATGATTCTGTTTATTTTGGTTTATGATTTTGTAAGGGTTAAATGCCTAGGATATTTTTAGTTTTTGCACCCTGATACTTAAACTTTAGGTGCTGAATTTTTTTGTTAATATTGTCTACTTACCTTTGTCATATTATGGCTAAAAAGGGAGAGTAGTATGATATTGAGGGTGCTAGAGCTGAGCTCGTACTAGCTGAGGGAGAGAATTTTATGATTTATGATTTTGTGTTGATAACAGGTGTTGAGGGGGAGTCCCTGCTATTCTGATTTGGTTGTTCTGAAGAGATGTCAGAGATGATGTATTGACATCATGGTGTTGAGAACTTAGGTTCTCTATTTGTTGTTGCAGATGTGTTAGTAGATCAACTAACTACTAACTATGCCTATGATTTGTGTGCTGCTAACCTTGCTTCTGTTTTTCTGTTGTTGTGCATCTGATGTGTGTGTTTGATTTATTTTCAAGCATACTTTATGATGTTTTCTTGTGCAAGGGTTATTTGGGTGTTTTAGCCAAAATGTGCCAAAGGAGGAGATTGTTATTTATATGAAATTATGATTGACATACATTTTGGTAAAACTTGGCAGCAACATGTTGAACAAGATGTTCCAACTTGTAGTTTTCAACATGTCGAATAAGATGTCTCAACCAGGAGATAGGACATCATGTCTACTGCAACTGACAATTATGGCTCAGTTGATTTGTTAGCTACTGAGTATTCAAGGAATATTTATTTAGCTTATGTGGCGTTCAAGATAGATAAATCAGAATATTTTATGTTGGTTTTCGAAGATATGCATAGTTTCTAAATATGGGGACATTTTAGGAAACTAATGATTGAAGACCTATTTTCTTGGAGAAGAATTTGCAGACTTTGTACAACCTCACTACTGTGGTTTTCAAGCCTAACCCAGTCCAGAATAATGTTATAAATAGTCTGGTGTATACCTAGTATTAGGTGGAACTTACGTGTGTGTTTTTGTTAGGGTTTTTGAATCCTTATTATTAGGCTGTAAGTTATGTGTAAGATTTTCATAAGCTTTTAAGCATTGAACATTTGTGTGTAAGACGCTCATAAGTTGTTAATCATTGAGTATTTGTGTGTCAATTCTCATAAGCTTTTAAACATTGAGTTTTATGTGTCTTGGAAGAGTGACTTCCATTTTTGTTCTCTACTTGTGTTTAGAGTTACTCCAATTGCTGAGTGTAATTGAAGAGGGAATTGAGGAGGGCCTCATACCTAGGTGTGTCTTAGGTAGAAGTTAAGCAAAGGGTAGTGATTAAGTGCGTAGGCTGAAAGCTGGGATGTCTGCTGTGAGGTCTACAAATTGATATTATCTAGTTAGTTTATTCCCTGGCTTGGTAGCCCCTAGAGTAGGGAAGTTGTTCCGAACTTGGTAAACATATTTGTGTGTTCTTTATATTAAACACTATTTATTTTGTTCATATATCTTGTTGTTGTATGGTGAAGTCGAATCTGGTGTCTCGATGTCACTTAGGACATCCGAGATCTGACAGCCAGAACTTTAGTTAGAAGCCAACAAATAACTCAGAATTGAAGAAACAATAGCTGCAAAAGTGGAGAAAAGGTTGAAGGCAATGAAAATAGGCGCTCAACAGGTAGCTCAGGTTCAATAGGCACAAAATCTTATTTGTGAAGTTTGTACTGGACCACACATTACTGTGCAATGTCTTCCAACTCCACAAAAAAATTGAGTGGATAAAATTCTTAGAGCAGAATAATCCATATTCTAACACCTTTAATCCAGGGTGGAAGAATCATCCCAACTTCTCCTGGAAAGAAAATCAGCAACAAGCTCCACAAAAGACAGAATGGGAGGTAGTTATTAAAAAGATGGTTGCCCACACTTCTCAATTCCAAGAAGAGATAAAGAGAAATCACAGGAATACCACAACTTAAATAAATTTTTTGGAAGTTCAACTGGGATAGATTGCACAACAATTAGCTCTGTAAGCACAAGGAACTCAGAAAAATCATGAAAATATTAATGTTGTCACAACAAGGAGTCAGAAAATTGCTGAAGAAAAAGAATAGGAGGTAAAATTTGATGATCATATCATAAAATTAGATTTATGAGTGAGAGATAACAAGAAAAAGCAGGAGGAAGTGGTATTACATGTGAAGCCAAGTGAAGAGAAGAGTGAAAAAGCGAAATACTTTGATAAATTTGTGAAATTGTTCAAAAAGCTAGACATCAACATATCGTTCTTTGAAGCACTCGAGAAAATGCCTTTCTACCAGAAATTCATGGACGAGGTACTATAAAAAAAGAGACCAAAACAAGAGATGGATCGGTATCTGGTGAGGAGAAATTGTGTGCAATCATGCCAGAGAGGAGAATACCCATCAAGCATAAGGATCCTAGATTAGTTGCAGTACCGTGCACAATAAAAGACAGAAAATTCAAGAGGATTCTAATTGATTTATGTTCTAGTGTGAGATTAATGCCATTATCTATCTTAAAAAAGGTTGGTATTGAAAACGATAAGCGAGAGTGAGATAAAATTGAAATTTGCTAATCACACCATTAAGCCGTCATATGGGATAACTAAAGATGTATTAGTGGAAATTGACAATTTTGTCTTCCCAGTAGATCTCTAGATAATGGATATTCCTGAAGATGAAGAGACTCCTATCATTCTTGGTCGACCATTTTTGCTTACTAGTCGATGCAATTTTGATATTGAGACAGGTAATGTGACGATAAAATCATTTGATGAGGAAATAACTTTGAAGGTGTTGGAAATCAAGAAGCAAGGTGCAGGTGGAAATAATAAATCTTCAGTCGGTACGATGAAACTAGAAGGAGAAATCAAGATTTCAAAATGACTCCCAGAAAAAGTCTCAGGCATAATCTATCAGGTGGCATCAATAAAAAGTTCAGTCAAGAAGAGAAAGAAGAAGGAACACCAAGGTGAGAAGATCGAAGTTCGAAGTAAATTGAGGCACAAAGTGGTTCATACTTTTGATCTAGATGAGTTCTGGGTTGCGAAAAGGACAACCAACAAGGTGTGGAAGAGTAAGTACCCCCATAATAAAGGGGAATGGACTGTCGAGCCATGCGACGTTAAATGAAGCAATTTGTGGGAGGAAACCCATGCTTTTATTTACATAGCTTTTTCTTTTTGTTGATTTGTTTTGTTTTCAGGTAATAAAAAGGGGGCCTTACTGGTGGAAGCTAGGAGGCAGCAGTTGGTGTTGCATTACCCTCTATGAGTCACCCTTCTCGATCTTGTTCTGAAACATTGAGGCTAATGTTTAGTTTGAGTTTAGAGGGGGAATTTACTATTTTGTTTTGCGGTTTATTCGTTTGTTTATGCTATTTTCTTTGTAAAAAATCACATGTTAAGTTCTTCCTAAATTTTGACCAAAATTGTTGTTTTGCGCAAGAGCTTGGATTTCAAAGAGATCAAGAATGGTATATAGAGATAGAGTGATGATTGTTTGAGGGTAGGGAGTTCAAAATAATGTGACAGTGATATAAGTCTAACATGTAGATTTGTACCATAGTACTTGAATCCTGAGAAGTACTCCTTGAGTAGTTTATCTTGATAGTCTGGCATAATCTAGATTCACATGCACGTATGTTGGTTGAGAAATTAATAATTTTGGCACCAAATGATGAAAAGGTGGTAAAAGGCAATCGGCCCGCAAAGTTGGGTAACCCTCACCCAGTCATTCATCCCAAAGGGGGTTGATCCCCAAACTTCACTCAAATAAGGACAATATATAACTACAAAGTTTGAAAGTTTCATCGGTAATTAAAAGTAGCAAATGCTTCTTATTAGGTGCCTAAACAAAAGATTTCTTGATTAATCTTGTGCATGTGATAATCATCATAATTATCATTGCCTTAATTTGATTGTGTTATTTCTTTGAAATTATGGTTGGAATACATTTTGGCAAAACTAACTTGACAACAACATGTTAAATAAGATGTTCCAACTTGCAGTTATCAACATATCGAATAAGATGTCCCAACCAGGAGGATAGGACATCATGTTTGTAGCAGCTGGAAATTGTGTTTCAACTGATATGTTAGTTACTGAATATTAAGAGAATATTCAATTAGCTTATGTAGCGTCCAAGATTGACAAATCAGAGATTCTATGTTGGTTTTCGAAGATATGCAAAGTTTATAAATATGGAGACATTTTACGAAGCTAATGATTGAAGACCTATTTTCTTGGAGAAGACTTTACAGATTTTATGCAGCATTACTGCTGCATTTTAGAAGCACAACCCATACCAGAATAATGTTATAAATAAACTAGTGTATATGTGATACGGTGGGAGAACTGACTTGGGTGTTTTGCGTTTTATCGCAAATGTTGTGGTTAGCAAGAGTCGCCACCGACTTTTCTTTTATCCAAAAGGAAAGGTTGAAAAGAATAGGAAAGACCTTTAGAGATGTTTTCTTGAGTTCGAGGGGTACATTATGAAAAGGGAAGCTATTATCACCCTTTTCATCCATGGTTTTCCATGGGCTCTTAGTTACTTGCTAGATCACTTGCTTTTGTTTAAAAATGTACTTTGTATGGTTTTTTGAAAGTATTTTTGAAAAGAGGCCATTTCTTAGGCAAACTTTATAATGATTCTCGTTCGTAAGAATGTATACAAAGTGTTGATCTTTTGAAAATGTTTTTAAGTTTGAAAGATGTTTTGAAAGTGTTGGTGTTTGTTTTGAAAATAGCAAGGATGTTTTGGTTTGAGAGTGAGCAAGCATGTAGGAACATTCTACCTACTCAAAAGTCTTTCTTGTTTATTTCCTCTTTCCTTTGACATTGTTATCTTACCATTGATTTGGTAAGTAACCCTATCTTTGGATGTAAAAGGGACGGGCATGGGTCATTGTATAGTTATGAATAGCAATGTTGTAAGATATCTTAGCATTTTCTTTAGGGGACTAAGATTATTTCCAAAGATAACATAGACAGCACCATCGAGGGACTATGATCTTGTATTTCACTTGTTTTTCCTAAGATGTCTTACATGCATATCATGACCATTTATTTCTCAAGGCAACAAGTGGAGTTAACTCTAGAGGTGCAAAGTGTGCAAGTGTATCTTTTTCATGCTTGATTTATCTTTGATTAGGGTTTGATAATTGATTGGTTTTAGTCTTTCCATACAAATCCTAATCACTAGTATTTACATATAAAAGCATTAAATTGCGGAAAAGTAAAATAATAAGCTATTACATCAATAGGGGAGGGGGTGTACAAATTTACAAATGAGGATTTTTTGCAAGAAAATTAAATCTAATTAGCTATTACAACCATATTGAATATAATGTACAAGAAAATGTAAGAATAGGCTTGTTTTGTTTTTGTTAAGAAATTAATTTACTTAAGAAAATATTTTGACCTTTTTATTCTAAAAGAGATAAAATATGTGAATATGAAATATTTTTTGGCGTTTTTGGTTATTAAAAGCAAAAAATAAGATAAATAAGAAAATGGAGTCAGGATCAGCACTTTGTTGAAACGAGGAGGAACAGAAGTTGACTCTGATACGCTGCAAGAGAGAAAATGTTAGTAGGTAAGCAGAATGTCAAAAGTTTTGGAAAAGGGTACACCAAGTTCTGAGGTTGCTGGGGATAAAGGAAGATCTAGAAGTTCTGATTATTGAAGGGGTTCAGAAGCTATGATGTAGTTGGGAACCTAGAAGTTCCTATATCACTGGCAAGTCAGAAGTTCTGACCATTAGAGAGAGTGAGGTTGCAATGTTGTTGGGTAAGGTTGTTTAGAAGTTCTGATTTAGGAATATTGCTTGCCAGATAAATGGGTGAAAAATGTCAATAAATAAACCTAAAAAGAGATGCTTATGGGGCTAGAACCCAGGACCCTTAGTACTAATGTCTTATGCATACGATTTCTACCACTTGGGTGGCTGTACATCTGGTACTAGAGGCAAAAGCATGAACATATAACATAAAGTAAGTTCTGATGATGAGCTTCGTCTCTTTCTCCATGCTAATAAGAACATCTGCAACTTAGTCATTTCTCAACAGAATAGAAAACATAAACATAGAAATTATGGCAGGTTTTCCATCATGGTTTTAGAAGCACAAAAAATATCAAGACTGTAAATCAGAAACAAGCATGTATCTGCTAATCCTAATTTTCTTAAGAAATTCTGAACTGATATTCCCCTATTTAGGAAGAAAAATACATGAAACTTCAGAATATGTACAACACCAGAATCAAGATGTCTACATTGTGTTATTGAACATGAAAGCCTAACAATGCTTAAGTGATATGATGAGGGTTAGCAAAAGCTTACCTTGTCGCTGAAAAATGTTCTGGGGGATGGGGCCTGGTTCTGACTGTTCGTAATATTTTGATCAACTTCCTTACGTATTCAACAGGCTGGAACAGCCTCTGGCTTGGTTTATGAATGGTGAATGGATGATTTGGTCAAGAAACACTTTGAGAAAAGTTGGAGTTTGAATACAAGAATAAAAAACTAGCAGGTTTTGTGTTTGTGTGTGTAGTTTAGGATTTCTGGGAATTTTAGAAAGGTTTCAAAGTTTTTTCCTTCAATTTTTCTGCTGGCCCCTTCACAATTGTCAATGAAGTTCAATTTATAGGCAAGAACTTTATAGCTTGGAGAATTCAAAAGTACAACCATCATACACTAGGCGCTGACTTGTTCTTGAAGCAAGTTCAAACAAGTAAGGTTAACAGCTTTTAGCCGTGCCTAAGTTGGATTTGTAAGCATGAATTAAGGAAAAGTACCCTCAGAGGCAAAAGCAAAACATGGGCCCAACATAAACTTTTACAAAAGTTTGCTTTTCAAGGACAACAATGGTACTTCTTTCTCACACGTGGGGAAATCCTTTGGATAAAAACTCAAAAGTGGTTGTGAGCATTAAATGATGATGAGATTTATCAAACCAGAAATCTTGCGCTATGAGATTATGCGTCATAGCTTAGATCTGAGCCAGAAGTTCAACATTAACACAACTTAGAACAAAACATCCAACTTCTGATCCTTTAATCTTTTCGCTCTAGCATGTTCTGAAGGAGTTTCTCAGACTTGTCTGAAAGTTTGTAAAATTCTTTGTAGACTTTCTTTGAATTACTTTTGCAAACTCTGGATGAACGTTTTTGAAAACTGGCCTAGAAGTTCTAACCAAAATCTGTCTTGAAAGTGTCCAAAATTTGCTGAGTGTTTCAGTTTCATGGGCGTTGTTGTACCCCAAAATTTGCCCTCCCATAATTCTCCAAGAAATTGCCAAGCCAAGTCACAAAATTCCCCAAGGGTTGCACAGTCCAACTGTCTCCTATACAGTCAAAACTAGGGTTTGTGTTCTGATCAAGAAATGTAAGGTTTCAAAGGCCCAATCAAGTCCCATATGCTTACAAAGATGGTCAAGTATCCTCATATCAAGTTTCAAGGCATTCAGCTCAAAATTGCACAGTCAAAACCCTAAATTGCACTACAGTCAACTGTAGGGGCAAAATGGTCATTTGACAGTCAAAAGTTCAAATTTTTGGTCAACATATCATTTTGAAGCCACGAACATCATTTGATCAATGCTTGATCATGATTCTCAAAATTTGGCTCAGAAGTCATCAAAGATGCAAAAGTTTCCTTATTTGGACAGCTGAAAAAGTCAACTGAAATTGACCAGGGCATAACTTTTACATGGATTATCAGAAAAATTCCATCCAAAGCTCATTTTGAAGAGAAAGACATTTCCTACAACTCATATTCATACTTCAAGTCCAAGAAATGCTCTCACAAAAAGTTATCAATTTCAACATTATAGGTCATTTTCAAAAGTCAACAAAAAGGGACTTTAAGTCAAAGGCCATAACTTGAGATTGGTAAATCAAAATGACATGGGACCAAAGGCATTGGTTAGAGGACTCAAAGACCTTTCCAAAATGTCCAAGAACATGAGAAAAGCTTAAAAATTGAGCAAGTTATGCCTTGTGGAAGTTGGGAAATTTTTGGATATTTTGAAAAGTCAACATTGATTCAAATGACCTAAAAATGCTAATGGGCCCATTTTTCTTCCATGATTCATCATTCCAAGCATATGCACGACCACTTTGCCCAAAGGGAAGTATTTTCTCATTTTTTATTTATTTATTTGAATTATTATTTATATTAATTCATTTAAATTATTTAAATACATGAAAAATATCAAACTTGCCTTAACAAATCTTTTTGTACACATTTCAACCTCAATATTTCGTGCACATCCCAACATGGAAAGATTTGGTTTGATTTAGGCTAATTGACACAAAAATACATGTGAAAAAGATATGAAAAGATCTTAAGAAAATCAAATATGCAAAACCATTAATTCATTGGATTTTATTGAGTTTTCTTAACCTAATTGCTTCACTACATAAGCATGATCACAAACCTAACCCTGATGGACGAAAAGCTGCGCTAAAGAGCCATTGAAAGACTTGAAAAAATTGTCAAAAAACACAAAACTGAAATCATTGATAGAGGTTGATTCAAGGCACGAAATTCATTCCAAAAGCTTCCTTGTGGTCCCCTGAACGCATTCCAATCAAAAACAACAACCAAAGCTCCAAGAATCGGTACCTATGACTCGAACTGTAAAGAGAAAAAGTCATAATCATGCATACCAATTCATGCATTTTTTATAAATTTTGATATGTGTTTTGCATTCCTCATGATGTTCTGAAGCTAACCCATGCCTTTAATTTGATTATTATGCTGTGTATGCAATTTCGCCATTGTTGCTTTTCTAGGGTTTACGAAGCTCAAAATTAGGGATTCTTAAAAGAGGTAAGATTAGCCCTCAAGACCACCATGGTTGCATTCAGCAAGCTTGGACGAAGAAGACTCAATATTCGCGCTCAATTTATGGAGCCCTGAGACCCAATCGCTATTTTTCCAAAAGCCTTCTAATGAAACGCGTCCAAAACCGTTGCTTTTGTGTTTTTTGTTTCAGGGATAGTGGAGACGATGAAGCGTGGCAAACTATGATTCGTTGATTTGAATTTTCGCGCGTGGATCCATTAATGTTGATTGTTTTCTTTATATTATTTGTTTGTTTATTATATAACAAACGCGTTAACATGGCTCAGCTGGCAGGCGCTCATTGCATTGACGTCCAAGACCTGGGTTCGAGTCCCAGGTCTGCATAATATTTCATGTTATTTTTCAATTCAAACTCCTATGCAGCGTCAGTATTGAGGATGCATCATATGCCTCAAAATCCAAAGGTCCACGCGTCCAAGGGATGCAGATCAAGGGCTCAGAATTGAAGAACACCATGAGGACTAGTCAACACGCGCATACGTGGCCTGGAAAAGTCAAACAATCTCAAGTTTAATGGGCCAGAATTTCACACTAAGACCTCCACTTTGGGGCCTGAACCCCCCCTGGTTTGCTTTCTCTATATTTTTCTTATTTTATTTTTAATTGTTATTTTATTTTCTTTATTTGTTTAAATTAATTATTATTTTTTACCAAATATAAAAACTTCATAAAAAATCAGGAAAAAGATAAAAAATGCAATAAATATTTTTATTTTAACATTTTCTTGTAAATAAATTGTATATAATAAATTTAGTTTCAAATTAGGTTTAACTTAAATTCTTTTCATAACAAAAATCCAAAAATATAGAATTAGGTTTAATAAGCATTTTATCTTTTTTTCTTTTTCACAATAATATTATTATTTTATTTATTTTCATAATTAAAATTGTATGTAAAAATTAGGTTTAATTTAGATTAAAAAATTCAATATTTTCTTAATAACTTAAAAATAATTAGAACTAGGTTTAACATTTCATTTTAGTTTTTTTTAATTAATTCTTTTCTACTAAATCCTGAAAAACATAAAAATACCAAAAACATTCTCTTTTAATTTTTAATTTAATCTTGCAAAAGGGTCCAACGCCCATGTTCTTAAATTCATTTAATTTCGCACATTTATTTTATTTCGCCTAAATCATTATGTATCTCTCCCGAAGCCATGTAACAATTACTTCTCGCACTTTACTTTATTTGCTTCTTTACTTTTTTGTCAAATCGGGTCCGGTTAATTTTGGCGATGTGGACCCGCGCCTTTGTAATAGTTTAGGAACTTTATATTTCTCGCAACTTTTAACTGTTAACAAATAAGCATGCAAGAATGAATGACCATAATAAAATCAAGCGTAGATCACTTTAACATGACAAGACAAATACAAATGAAAACGACACACGAATCGCACACACCACCCCTAGGGTACGCCTCACTGTTGCCTTGCCTAGAAAGGTGATCGTCGAGTAGAGGATGTCTTAGTAAGTCCTCATGATCCGGGAACCTGGCATGAGGGTAGCTTCTAAGGTGTCTTCCCATTGCTCCGGTGATCACCATGTCCCTACAAACTCGAATTGACCCGAACACCTCCAACGGTGGTGCTACCTACCTCTCAATGGTGGGATGGCGCTACTTTAAAGGACATTTACACAGACGAATTCCTTAGGGTAGGTAGGTTCTCGTAGATACTTGCTCTCTTTAAAAACAAAACAAATCAAAATCTTTTCACACCGACACTTTTCAAAAGCTTTCAAAACAATTTTTCAAACACTCTGACGCATGAGTCGATCTGAAACTTTCAAAGAAACTTTTTTAAAATCCACATTGAAAAGCAAACAAACATTTTTGAAAACACAAATGAGCAAGTATCTAAGAGCCCATGGATAACCATGGATAGAAAGGGTGCTAACACCTTCCCTTTCTATAACCTACCTCCCGAACCGAGAGCAATCTCTTTAAGGAATTTTTCTGTGCTTTTGTCCTTTCCATTTGGAGAAAATAAAAGACGGTGGCGACTCTTGCTTCCGCGACATTTCACGAACAAGCGTTAAACAGTCAGTTCCAGATCCACCGATCACAGGCGTGTCTTTGAACATTTATAACTTGAAATTCCAGCAGTTCCAGGAGAAGTTCTGTTCTGCAATATTTTAGGTCTTATTGAGATCTAAAACTCTTGTGTTATAAGTTCTTCCAGAATCAGCTTGCATCAAGGTGATAACTGATCAGAAGTTCTGAGCTTGTCATATTTCTTAAACACTTAAAAAAAATCTAAGTATTTTAGATTTTTAACTTTTGAATTTCTTGATGAAATAAACTTCATATTTCAACATGTCTTGATTAAATATGATTCTTGAAACTTGATTTTGATCAAAAGTCAAAGTTTGACTTTTCAGTATGCAAATGACCATTTTGCCCTTGTGCCAATTCCAAGCCTAAATTGATGTATCAGTACTGCAAACTTGACGTCATAGAAGATCTTGTGAGAGAATCCTTGAGAAATGAGAGGGCAAATTTTGGGGTACAACAGCTGCCCCTGTTCAATCTTCTTAAACCTGAAGAGTTAGATTGGCGAGTCCCCCATTCGTGACTTGAAGGTGAAAGATGATTGAACACTAGAGTGTCCAGAAATTTGCACTCGAAGATGAATTATGAATGGGTTTATAAATGCAATTTGGAGGAAAGTTGATAAATACTGGAAGAAGTATCAGCATAAATTTCTTATTGATTTATACTAAAACTTGATGCTTTACGCGTGAGAGAAAGAGTTAGTAAAATGCAGATGTTTTCCTGATGTTTTCTAGATGTGGTATTATGCTAAATGCATTTTGTATGTACATGTTATGATGTATGAATATGAGATGTATGCTTTTGTATCGGAAAATAAATCCCTGACTGCCGCTGAGGAAATTCTGGGGGGTTGAATCCCTGATTGTCGTTGGGGATGAAGAATATGCATGTCTTCCAACTTAGTCGAAAGAATACTTTCATTGGGGAAAATCTCTTGAATGTCAGCTATTATCTGGTCGGATCCAGGCTTCACAATTTGCTGATGATGAAGTAGTCAACTGCTATCTGGTCGGATCCAGGCTTCACGGCAACTTACTGGGGGAAGAGACGAATTAACTATTATCTGGTTGGATTCCAGGATCTGCAGAAAATTTCTTGAAATTGAATAGTTATCTGGTCGGATCCAGGCTTCACAATAACTTGTTGGGGATACGGAAATTAACTGTTATCTGGTCGGATCCAGGCCTCACAGTAACTTGAAGTGGTAACTATTATCAGGTCGGGTCCATGTTTCATGTTTTTTTTGGAAAGTTGTACTATTATCTGGTCGAATCCAGGCTTCATAGTGTCTCTCTAGGGATCATAGTTAATTGTTATCTGGTCGGGCTCCAGGTTTCATAATAAACTGTTTGAAAAACTATCATCTGGTCGGGTCCAGGCTTTGCAGATTTCTAAAGTTGACGAGGTCAATTGCTATCTGGTCGGGTCTAGGTTTCACAATAAACTATTTGGGGATTTAGTTGTTATCTGGTCGGTTTCCAGGTTTCACAACGAATCTCCGAGGGTGATTAATATCTGGTCGGATCTAGGCTTCACAACAACTTTCTTGAAAAGATGAAATTGAAAACTGATATCTGGTCGGATCCAGGTTTCACAATAATTTGTTGAGGCAGAGGCAAACTCTACTGGGGAAAGAAAGTTTTGCCTTGGTCGGGTTGAGTCCAGGTTTTTCTATACCTTTTAAGAGTTAGACTATTATATGGTCAGGTCTAGGTTTCATAGTATCTTAAAATTGAGATCAACTATTATCTGGTCGGGTCCAGGTTTCAGATACTCAAACTGTCATCTAGTCGGGTCCAGGTTTCAGTAACTCACTAGGGATAGTGGCAAACTCTACTGGAGAAGAGGGGTTTTGCTAATGATTTTGTAGGAATTAAACTTCCATCTGGTCGGGACCAGGCTTCGACAATTGAAGAAGTCAAACTATTATCTGGTCGGGTACAAGCTTTAGTAATAACTTGAAAATTGTGCTAATATCTGGTCAGGTCCAGGCTTCATAGTATCTTTTTGGAAATATTAGAGGCTTTGCTGACGGCTTTACCGGGGATCAGGGGTTGTGGCCCTATGATTTGCCATAATCTGAAAGGAAAATTCAAACTGGAGAGTGTAGACTCAGTCGGGTAGGACAGACTCAGCTTGGGGAGGATACACTCAACTGGGGAGGATAAACTCCGTTTGGGGATAATAGCCTCGGTTGGGGAAGATATACTCAGCTGGGGAAGACATGCTCAACTGGGGAATTTTGTGGTGTCTCGATGATTGTTGTATGTTGGGGAAATTTGAACTCGGCTGGGGAGTTATGTTATCTCGTCGTTTGTTAGAGAAGATAGACTATGCCGGGGGAATACAAACTTGACTGGGGAGGATGTATTCTGCTGGGGAATTTTGTGCCTCGATGGTTGTTAGGGAAATAAAACCTGTCGGGGAAATAAACCCTGTTGAGGAGGTGAGTTTCTTTTAGGAAGAGATCCACGAGGCTTCAACTTGTAGAATTCGACTTAACGAGAGAGAGAGAGAGAGAGAGAGAGAGAGAGAGAGAGAGAGAGAGAGAGAGAGCTGCCAAGAGATTGAGACTCTGGTTAGGGATTATCCTATGCAAAGAGACTTTGTGAGTAACTTTGTTGAGGAGGATGTCAATGGAATAACTTTGAGGGTATTCCCTATTCATTAAAGAGGTGCCTGTTACTGCTTAGGTCATATGTTCCAAACAATTTTAAATATGTTCCTATGCATATGTTCACTCAATTTTAGTCATTGGACAAATTTGCATTCAAAACAAAGACATAACTTTTGCACTTTAAAGTATATCCGTATTGATATTTTGCCCATGAATATGCATTTTTGTACAGAGAGACGGAGATCCTAGTAAGAGGAAATCTTCAAAAGGAAAACAAAATTGAAAACAAAAAACAAATAGTCATGTGAAATGATCTCATTGCCTTCCAACTCTACTATTGCCCCAACATCTTCGAATGTCCCTTGCCGTTGATAGAAGTTGATTGGATTAATCTTGGATCATTTGAGCTTGGACCTTGGTGATGAAATTGACTCTGGTGAATCCATCAGACATAGTCATACGCTTTTAATCCTTAAGTTTTGCCTAGACCGTCCTTTCGGGTTTTCAGCCCACAAGGATACCCTTTTTTGCCCAAGTCGCCCTTTCGGGTTTGCAACTTTCCGGGTGTACAAATCCTTTGCATATATCCCTAATTTTTGCCCAAACCTTTGGTTTGCCGGGATGCCCTTATTTTTCCTAGGTGTGTCAACCTAGCGGGTCTTTTATGCGTAGTATTTTTAACTATGTCCGCGTTTATAGGATGTGGGAAATCTTCACCATCCATGGTAGTCAGCATCATGGCACCGCCAGAGAAAACTCTCTTGACAACAAATGGCCCTTCATAGGTGGGAGTCCATTTGCCTCTGGGGTCGCCTTGTGGTAGAGTGATGCGTTTTATCACCAAGTCACCAGCTTGATATACTCGAGGCTTGATCTTTTTGTTGAAAGCCTTGATCATCTATATTTGGTACGTATGACCATGGAAAATAGCAGCTAACCGTTTTTCGTCAATCAAATTCAGCTGATTCAATCTCGTTTGAATCCACTCGTCTTCGCCTAGGCCTTCCTCATTCATAATTCTCAGTGGGGGAATCTGAACTTCCACTGGTAAAACAGCTTCCATGCCATGGACTAGAGAAAAGGGAGTTGCCCTAGTTGATGTTCTAGCTGAAGTACGATAGCCATGTAGAGCAAACGACAACATCTCATGCCAATCCTTATAGGTTACTACCATTTTCTGCATAATCTTCTTGATATTTTTGTTGGCCGCTTCGACTGCGCCATTCATTTTTAGTCTATACGGAAAAGAATTATGATGCTTGATCTTAAACCGAGTGCAAAGCTCAGTGATCATAGAATTGTTGAGGTTAGTCCCATTGTCGATGATGATCGTTTCGGGGATACCATAACGGCAAATGAGGTTGTTTCTGATGAATCTGGCTACCACATTCTTGGTGACTGAGGCAAATGAGGCGGCTTCGACCCATTTGGTAAAATAGTCGATAGCAACAAGAATGAAGCGATGTCCATTAGAAGCGGTGGACTTGATCTCTCCAATCATGTCAATGCCCCACATTGCAAATGGCCACATAGCAGTTATGACATTTAAAGGGATAGGAGGCACATGGACCTTGTCAGCATAGATTTGGAATTTGTGACAAGTTCTTGAATGTTGATGGCAATCAGTCTCCATCGTTGACCAATAGTAACCGACTCTTAATATTTTCTTAGCCATCATATGTCCACTTGAGTGAGTACCGAAGAGACCATCATGCATGTATTCCATGATCTCCTCCGCCTCCTTCTTGTCCACACGTCGAAGTAGAGTTGAATCATGGTTGCGCTTGTACAATATCCCGTTACTTAGGAAGAATTTGGCTGCAAATCTTTGCAAGAACTTTTTGTCATTGATAGATGCCCCCTCTGGATACTCTTGTGCTTCAAGGTATCTCACTACCTCATGGTACCATGGCTTTTCTGCATCAGTGTCAAGCTCATAGAAATGTGCGGGTTCATCGAATCTTTCAATTGTTATCATAGGGGCTTCGTTATCCCATCTGACCTTGAACATTGAAGACATGGTTGCCAAAGTGTCAGCCAACTGGTTTTCTTCCCTAGGGAAGTGCTCAAAAGTGATCTCTTCGAAGTAAGGAATTAGGGATAACACAATTTCCTTGTAAGGGATAAGATTAGGGTGTTTAGTGTCCCAATCTCCTTTTACTTGGCTGATCACTAGGGCAGAATCCCCGAACACATCCAAATGCTTGATCCTTAAGTCAATAGCAGCTTTCAGACCTAAGATGCATGCTTCATACTCAACCATATTGTTTGTGCAATCGAAGCATAGTCTGGAAGTGAAAGGAGTGTGGCAACCTTCAGGAGAGATGATCACAACATCAATTCTGTTACCTAAGGCGTTGGAAGCCCCATCGAATACAATAGTCCATCGAGATCCTTGTTCAGGTCCGCCATATGGTCCAGGTTTCGCATAGTCGATTACCAGCATGATGTTCTCATCAGGGAAGTCGAAGTTCATTGAGTGATAATCATCCACATCTTGATGGGCCAAATGATCTGCTAGTACACTTCCTTTGATGGCCTTTTGAGTCGTGTATTGAATGTCGTACTCAGTCAAGATCATTTGCTATCTGGCTATCCATCCGGAAAGGGCAGGTTTCTCGAAAATGTACTTGATTTGGTCCATCTTAGAAATCAACAGAGTGGTATGGGTTAACATATATTGTCTTAGCCGACGAGCAGCCCATGCTAGAGCATAACAAGTTTTCTTGAGTAGTGAATATCTGGCTTCACAGTCGGTAAACCTTTTGCTCAGGTAATAAATAACATGCTCTTTTCGTCCAAACTCGTCATGTTGGCCCAAAACACACCCCATAGAGTTCTCTAATACTGTCAAGTACATGATTAAGGGTCTTCCTTCAACTGGAGGCATGAGAACAGGAGGTTCTTGTAGATATTCTTTGATTTTGTCAAAGGCATCCTGGCACTCATCATTCCATCTGACTACCTGATCTTTCTTCAAGAGTTTGAAAATTGGCTAACAAGTAGCAGTCACGTGAGATATGAAATGGGCAATGTAATTAAGACGACCCAAGAATCCTCTGACATCTTTCTCAGAATGAGGACTGGAGTGTCTTAGATGGCCTTTACCTTGGCAGGATCAACTTCAATGCCTTTAATGCTGAAAACAAAACCTAGAAGCTTTCCCGATCATACTCCAAATGTGCACTTGTTAGGGTTTAACCTCAGCTTGTACTTCTTCAGCCTCTTGAATAATTTGTACAGGTGATCAAGATGTTCTTCTTCGGTTTGTGATCTGGAAATCATATCATCCACATATACCTCTATCTCATGATGAATCATGTCATGAAATAAAGCTACCATAGCCCTTTGATATGTTGCCCCTGCATTCTTTAATCCGAACGACATGACCTTGTAGTAGAAGGTGCCCCATTACGTAACGAAAGTAGTCTTCTCCATGTCTTTGAGAGCCATACTTATTTGATTTTAGCCTGAGAAGCCATACATGAAAGAGAAGACTTTATGCTGAGCAGTATTATCAACTAAGAAGTCAATGTGTGGTAGAGGGAAGTCCTCCTTGGGGCTTTCCATACTCAGATCCCTATAGTCTACGCACATGCAAACTTTTCCGTCATTTTTAGGCACCGGTACCACATTGGCAACCCATTGGGGATAGGATGTCACAACTAAGAATCCTGCATCAAATTGTTTCATTACCTCAGCTTTGATCTTTTCAAACATATCAGGCCTCATGCAACAAACCTTTTGTTTGACGGGAGGGCAGTCTTCTTTTGTCGGCAGACGATAGACTACGGTGTCGGTATCCAACCCAGGCATATCTTCATAAGACCAAGTAAATACTTCCACATAATCATGTAACATCTGAACCAACCTTCTCTTGACACCGCTTTCCAAGTTAGCATCGATCCTGATTTCTTTCTTAACTGACTCAGTACCTAGGTTGATAACTTTAACCGACTCTTTGCACGGTTGAATAGCTTTTTACTCTTGTAATAGAAGTCTGGCTAAATCTCCCGATATGTCACAATCTTCCTTCATCTTCGGCTTGGTTGATAGGACATTCAAAGTCATAGTCGGAAATAGTAGAGCTATTGGCAATAGGATCCAGAGTGGATGTGGACCTGCAAGAGTGTGTGCGTGTGCATGTAAGATACATGGCTATTTTTTTTTGAAAAATGTATTTGCAAGAAAGGAAAGATAATGAACACAAATATTTAAATGCAAAAGAGTCCAATGTACTGAATGATCATATTATTAGATGAACATAAATAAAACCCTTGACAAATGGACCAAAGTGCCCCGGGCCAGGTAAGTGGTTGAAAAGTCATTGTTAAAATATTACATACAACATGTTCTTGAATTGAAAGAAAAACAATAACAAGTAGATTACTCCTCAATGAAGGAGATGGGCACAAAGTCTTTTGTATGCCAATTCTTCAGCTCCGTTGTAGTTGGATACACCCACTCTTCAAATGCAGCTCCTTCTTCAGAATCACCTACGGTGTTGACTTCATGGCTTCCAATCCGGAGAGGTGGCTTTCCAGCACGAGCACACCTCACTTCCTTTTGAGCTTTGACGGTGAAGCCCAAACCAAACTTGTCCATTTTAAATGGGATATCGAGGAGTTGCCCCCAAGTATCACAATTTCCTTCTTCAATTGCCGCACAAGCATCCTTGACTGAAACCATCTTTGGCGTGGCCTTAACAACTTTAGACTCATCAGTAGAATATTTAGTAGCAGCAATCATCGGTGGCATGACTTCAAAGGCTTGACATGGGGTTTCAACGAATTCTCCATCCATCTCTACATACTTGAAAGAGTTAAGGTGGCTCACCATAAACTCTTCTTCTCCATTGACGGTGACTATTCTGCCCTTGACTGGATATTTGAGTTTCTGATGGAGAGTTAAGGTTACTTCCCCAACTTTATGGATCCATGGGCGACCTAACAGACAAGAATAGGCAGGACGAATATCCATAATGTAGAAGGTGGAGTTGAAGATTTGGGATCCCACTTTGATTGGAAGATCTACTTCCCCATGAACAATCCTCTTTGATCCATCAAACGCCCTTACAATGATATTGCTTGGCTTCAAGACTAAACCTTTATAGTCTAGACGGTCTAACGCCCCCTTGGGTAATACATTCAGAGAGGAACCGATGTCGACTAGCACATGTGCTAAGTTATTCCCTTTGCACTCGACAGAAACATGCAGAGCTTTATTGTGGTTCTTCCCAAGAGGTGTTAAATCAGCATCTGAAAATCCCAAGCCATTATCAGCTGTCAGGCTAGCCACGTAATTCTCAAATGGGTCTGTTGTTGTCTCATGGGGGACATGAGCCTTTTTCAGGAACTTGATTAATGTTCGAGCATGGGCATCAGAGCAAAGAAGCAATGACAACATTGAAATCTTAGAAGGGGTTTGCCCCAACTGTTCTACAATCTTGAAGTCGCTTCTTTTTACGATCTTCAAAATCTCGTCCATCTCGCGAGCGGAGGGTTCTTCATCAGCTACGTCCTTGGAGGGTACTTCAATCACATCAGGCTCAACAACCTTCTCCTTCCCTCTTGTATTAGTACTTGGCTTGGCAGCAGTAATGCGGATGGGTGTCCTTGTAACAACTGGTGGTGAGATATTGGGAGAAAATATTCTCTCAGTTCTAGTTACTTTGCTTGAACCAGCTATGTTACTGACATCATCATCTTTTCCTTCTTCAATACATGCGTCTTATTTAGTCCCATGATAGAACACTTCAACACCATAATTCCATGGTACCGCCTTATTTGAGGAGTAGGGAATCAGTCCGGGATTGGTAATTATTAAGGGAGAAATAGTGGGTTCATTTGAAATCCTAATAGGACCTTTGGAGGTGATTCTAAGAGGCTTGTTTGAGATTGTAATAATGGAGAGGTCTTCACATTTGTTAGTCAAACTTTTGGCAAGTGGGGTCTTCTCGAATAGAATTTCGTGGCTATCCATCAGGCGTTGTATGCCTTTCTTCAGCCCTTCACATCCATTGAGTTGTCTTGTACAACACACACAGTCCTTTACATAGCCAGGGAAAGTCCAGGCTTTCAACAGATTGTTTTTGATTATATTCAGCGGGGTAGTCAATTCTTCAATAGAGGCGACAAAAATTGCATCTTCGACAACATTAACACCTTTGTCATGCTTCGACATTGGAGCAGTGATTACATTCGGCGTTGGAGGAGGATCAAATTCAATAGTTTTGTTATCAATCAAATCCTGGATTTTATTCTTCAAGGCTCAGCACTGGTCAGTCTCGTGCCCGGGGCTGCGTGAATGGTAATGACACTTAGTGTTCGGATTATACTTTGGTGACGAGGTGTCAGGGTTGGCGGGAGAATCGCGCAATGTTACTAAATTAGCCTTGAGCAAATGTTGAAGGGCTTAAGACAGTGACATGCCTAACCTCATAAATTATCTTCTTGGAGTTTCAAAATGCTGATGATTTGAAGATGGTCTTGGAGTAGGAGTTGGATTGGAGATTCGGACAACATTGACAGACGGGTGATCATTCTTCTTGGTACGGACCCTTTCCCCGTATACAATATTGACTTCCTTTTTTGCAGCAAAAGGTTTCTTGATAGGATTGGAAGTGGAGGTAGACGTGTGATACGGTGGAAGAACTGACTTGAGGGTTTTGCGTTTTATCGCAAATGTTGTAGTTAGCAAGAGTCGCCACCGACTTTTCTTTTATCCAAAAGGAAAGGTGAAAAAGCACAGGAAAGACCTTTGAGATTGTTTCTTGAGTTTGGGGGGTAAATTATGAAAAGGGAAGGTATTAGCACCCTTTTCATCCATGGTTTTCCATGGGCTCTTAGTTACTTGCTAGATCACTTGCTTTTTGTTTTGAAATTGTGCTTTGTGTGGTTTTTTGAAAGTATTTTGTAAAAGAGGCCATTGTTTAGGCAATCTTTGTAATGATTCTCGTTCGTAAGAATGTATACAAAGATGTTTGTCTTTTTGAAAATGTTTTCAATGTTTGTAAGATGTTTTTGAAATGTGTGTGTTTGTCTTGGAAAGTAGCAAGGATAGTTGTTTTGACATGGAGCAAGTAGCTAGAAGTAATCTACCTACTCAAATGTCTTTCTTGTTTATTTTCTATTCCTTTGACATTGTTGTCTTACCACTGATTTTGATAAGTAACCCTATCTTTGGATGTAAACGGGACAGGCGTGGGTCATCGTATAACCATGATTAGCAATATTGCAAAGTATCTTAATATTTTTTTGAGGGGACTAAGATAATTTTGTAAGGCAACTTAGAATAGCGTCATCTAGGAACTATGATCTTATATTGGTTTATTTTACCAAGATACTTCGCATGCGTAATATGGCCATTTTTGTATAAGGCAACCAAGTGGAGAAACCCTAATGATGCTTGTGTGCAAGTGTGTTATTTTCATGCTTTGATTTTGTCTTGGATTTAGGGTTTTCTATTTGATTTGTTTTTATCTTGCCACTCAAACCCTAATTACTAGCATGGTATGTAAAAATGGTAAATTGCATAATTTCAAGATTACTACGCTATTACAACATTTTATGGGAGGGGGAAATACAAATTGTGAATGAGGATTTGCAATAATGTAAACCTAATTAAACTATTACAACCAAATCAAATTTTTACAAATATTTGAATAAATAAGATACAATATAAAGTAAATGTGCAATGGTATGTATATGCAAGAAAAAGATTTTTGTTTTGTTTTTATGCAAAGAATTTTGACCTAATCCTAATACCTTAAGAAAAGGAAATTAATTCTTGAAAAATAGTTAACCCTAATTTCTAATTTAAAAGAAAATAAAGTTCTATAAGTATTATTTTTTTGGGTATTTTTGTATTGAAAATAATAAATAATATTTTATGAAAATATTTAGTCTTTTTATATGTCAAAATAAATATTTACAAGTATGAATGAAAAGGAATAAAATAATTAACCTAATTCTATTTCTTATATTTACAAGTTTATTTAAGAAAAAATAATTAATATATAGTTTAATAAAAAACATTTTTTTATGTGAAAATAAAATAAAATAAACAAAAATGCAATATTTATCATGTTTTATATTTTTCATGATTTTATGTGTTAAAGAAAATATTTAATAAAACAAAAAAAGAAAATAAAACAAATAAATAAAAAGTATGGGCCAGGGGGTATCCTGAGTAATCAGGTGGTATTATATTAAAAAAAACGCTAGGCCCAAATGTTGAAGCCCATCCTGCAAACAGCCAAAAAATGGATGAAAAAAGTGAAAAAATGCAAAAAGGCAGGCACCAAGGCTCGAACCCATGACCTTGGCATTCTCAGCGTGCTGCCTTGCCACTGGGGTGGCTGTACATCTGTTAGTTCAAATGAAACAAGAAAAACATAACACAAAAAGCTTCCTTTGCCCTGTACTTCGTCTTCTTCCTCTAGCTAGCCAGACCAAGCATATCTCTCATTTCTCCATGAAAATGGAAACTTCCAACATGAAAATGACAATACTCTTTCCCATGATTTCAAACATGTAACTTATAGAAACTAACAATCAAAGATCAAAACGAATTTTAAAGGCCCTAATTTCAAACCTAATTTTCACAGAAATTTGAATCCTAAAATTCTCTATACATAATGATCAGAAATGAAATCTATGCACATGGTTGGCTTTAGCACAATAATATCTTCATTTTCCTTTCACAAATCGTGGCCAATGGATGCCTGTATAAAAGATAAAAGTTGGAGTTCTTACCTCTTTCAGCTGAGATCGTGAATGGAGTTTGAGTGAGAATTATGAAGGCATGAAGATTCCTTTAGCTTGCTTGAACCTCCCTGAGTGTGTTCCAATCCTTATCTTGCTTTGAAAGTGTCTGAAACTCTCTATCCAAGTCAACCTGCAAGCTTGAAAAACAAAAATGGTAGATGGAGAAGGAGGCGTTACAGTGGAGGGATGATGGCCTGGAACACTTAGATATGAGGTAGGTAAAGTGGTTGAATGATTAAAACTTGAAACTCACGAGTAAATTTGTGGATTGCTATGCTTATGCTCAAACTGCAAGTTTTGACAAGTTTTTGGTGATAGGGAGTTTGGGAGTGTTTTTGGCCTTGAACAATCCTGTTTTTAGTTGTAATGTCTTTGTGTATTAGTATAGAGAAAGTTTTAAATCCACTGCACAACAGATTTCTCAGTTGTAGCCCTTTTGCACTCTTACTTGCTTTTTAAGAAAGGTGAAGAGACAAGTCTCCACATGCTTGTAATGGCCTTCTTGGAGTTGGTACAAATCCTAGACAACTTGTATTTGGTTTATAGGACTTGTGTGTGCAGAGAAAACAAGTCCAATGCTGAAGAAATGTAAAGTTTCAAAAGTTAAGCTTTCCAAAATGGCAATGGCAACTTTGTGCCATTTATGGAATTAAAGCTTGGACAAAGACTCTTGTGCTTGGATTAAGGCTTTGTCAACTGAGTAAGCATTAAATTATGAAGTGAGAAACAAGTTTGAGACCTGTAAAGCAGGGATTAGGCAGCATAGGTTCAGATTGGAGTTTTGTTCTTCGTGAAATGGCTTGAATTCCAAGTGAGAAATTGCCAACTTCATCTCTTCGATTCTCCCTACCAAAAAATGATATGAAGGAGTTCTTTGACATTTTGGAAATCTTACAATGTTCTATATAACTCATCTTTTAAATGAATTTCAATATTCCTCTTGGAACTAGGTGAGAAATTTCCATGAAGATGGGTCAAAAACCTGCCTAAATTAGGGCAAAATTTCACAAAGTTATTTTAGTTCATGGGCATGTATTCACAAAATCATATCTTGAGATCCAAGCATCTTTAGGTAAAAATGTATGAAGAAAAGTTGTAGATTTCATGGAGGTCTACAACTTTCATGTTGGTAACTTTCTTTGAATCATCTTGTAACATGGTGGAAATTTGGCTTAAAGTTGAGAAAAATAAGAAATTTTCTATACTTAGAAAAATTTCTAAGTTAAGAAAAATTTCAAATTTCAAAACCAAATCTTCAATCTTTGATTCCTTGATGAACAAGTTTTATATTTTGACATGTTTTGATGAATTGTGATCCTTGGCACTTGATTTTTACCAAAAAGTCAAAGTTTGACTTTTAGTATACAATTGACTTTTGATCAGTTGACTGCAAATTTCATCTGTCAATCCAATGGATTTGCAATATTTTGAACCATGTCATTAGGTCATGATGATTAAATTTAACCCTTGAAATCATGCTTCAAATCAATTGGTCATTTGCTAGGTCAAAGATCAGAAATTACCCTTTCTCAGTCAAAACCCTAATTTTGACCATTTTGCCCTTTTGATGATTTGATCAAATTTCTTGAGGAATTATGGTCCAAACTTGATAAAATGATATATATGTGTCTAAAATGTTGATGTGGATAAAAAATTATGAAGTTTGACTGTAAATTGGCCATGGTTGACTTTTTCCCCAATACGGCTGATTTTTAGGTCAACTGTCCAATTGACTGATAAAAAATATGGTTCAAGGCTTGAAACTTGTCATGAGTAAACTTAGGGGTCCATAATGATGTTTGAAAGTCATATGAAGCACTGATAATCCAAGAATCCTTGTGCAATCCCAAACCCTAATTTTGGGTCATCCGTGCAAGATGAGATGTCTTGAGCTGATCAAACCCTAATGCAGTCTTGAGTCAAAGAGATCTTGTGAGAAAAGCATTACTAAATGAGAGGGAAAATTTTGGGGTACAACAGCTGCCCCATGTTCAATCTTCTTAAACCTGAAGAGTTAGATTGGCGAGTTTTGCCATTCGTGACTCGAAGGTGAAAGATGATTGGACACTAGAGTGCCCATAAATTTGCACTCGACGATGTGTAGTTGAGGGAATGGGCTTAAAGATGCCATTTGGAGAGTTGATTGAGTCTTGTCGGAGATGGGCTTGTAGATTCCATCCAAGAATGTTTGTTGAATTGTAAGTTGTGAGCTGAAAGAATAAGTATCAGAATGGTGTTCGTGTCTGGAACATATCTGTACTGTATCTGAAAGTCTGAGTCTGAATGAGTATCAGAATGGCATCCGTGTCTGGAGCGTATCTGAACTGTATCTGAAATCTGAATCTGAATGAGTATTAGAATGGCGTCTGTGTGTTTCTAGTGATTTCTGGTAAACAACCGCTAGTCTTCCAAACTATCGAATAAACTTACTGACTGTTATTCAATTTCTCTGGTAACTCGCAGGATCGACTAGATTGATCCTAGGACTTGTTGGTCATTAGGGTAACTCTCATGATCGAACAGGTATTCATGGTTGGTATTTAGAGTGTTGTGTAGGTGTTTGACTTATTTCGATTTCTCTCTTAAAGATCTAAAGGTGTAATCAAAATATATGTGCGCGAAACTAAATTGCATGAATAAATGTTAATTGTAAAGACATGTAAAATTGCATAAAAGACAAGTAAATGGCTTCGAAAAATAAAACAAAACAGCTAATGTAAAAGATTCGAAATGCGAAGAAAGCGTTTAATGCAAGAAATCTGTAAAATAACTTTAAGTAAAAATAGGCGTTCGAAGGATAAAACTTGAAGATAAAGGCATGAAAAGTATGACAGTTTCCTGAAATGTAAAGTGTTTGAAATGGAAAGAAAGCATTTAAATGTAAGGCATCAATGAAAAGATTTCGAATAAAAAGACTTTAAATGAGAAAACTTGTAAATGGTATTTGGCAGAAAGATAAAGGAAAGTACTGGAAATGATAAAGGGTTTTCATTAAATCATAAACATGTGGTGCTATCATACGTACATTGCTCTTGCATTCGTTTCCCTAGCCATGTGGTAATTTGAATGTTTACTGAGTATTTAGTACAATAGATATGACACACGAAATCCTAATGCTAAGACTTCTATTTATACTACTTCGACCATAACGGTCTTGCTATAAGATTATGCCACGTTCAGAACATGCAGAACAATGCCTCTCTCTTGTTTCCACGTGTCTCCAAATGCTCCAGCACATAAATTTCAAACTTCGAATGTCCCGCTTGCATTTGAATTTCAAATGTTTTGGTACTTCTCCGCTTCGAACGCACTTTTCAGACACAACCTTGTTGTCATTTCGAGACTTATTTAGATATGTTCCCATAATTGCCACTCGAAGCTCCAAGCTTTGACATGCTCATTCGAAACACTGCTTCTGCTATTTCAAAACATGACACTTTGTTTCATTTCGATCGAAACGTCCAATTTGTTTGGCTTCTAATAATATTATCAAAATCTTCAGCCAACAAAATGCCCCTTTAAAATATGTATTTCGATTTCTTTGAGAAATACTTATTTTAAACATATACGCAAGATTTTGATGCGACCTTCGAATCATCATAACATTTAATGCATTTGACTCCAGTCACGTCAATCATAACACTTTTTGGATTCCTTAACCGCCTGGAGCCACTTCACAGTATGGTGCAGTTACAAAACAATGATTGTCTTTAATCACGCTTATTACCCATGTTAACTTTACGCCACCTCTTCATCACACCAACCCATGAGTACCACGTATCACAACCTTATTCAGTGGATGCTTAAACTTCCACATTATAAAACATAATCAACTTAGTATTTTTCTTTTCTTTCCACATTCTGAATCTTTTATCCTTCTTCTCTCACCGAAAAACCCTAAGCTTTCAACATTCTTCAAGAAAAAATGTCTTCTTCTACTTCATCCCAATTAAAAAAGGTTTCCAAGAAGAAAGGAAAGACCGCAGGAACTACCATGGAAAGTAAAGTTATCACTCACCAAGGTCAATCCGTTCTTGCTCCCCAGATGATCTCAAAGGAGAAAGAAATGCTTTATGCATCTCAGGTACTCATTCCTACCATCGCTGCTGGTAAGAGGTTAGCTTTAATGGGCCCTCTTACGGTTTTTGAAATTTTAAAAGATACCAGGAAAATTTTCCCAGTTTGCTATAGTTTCAAACCCTTGTTTAACAAAATGGATGCCCCTAAGGCAATAGAATCTTCTGGCCCAAACACCATGGAAAATCCAACTGTTCCTCCTAAGGACCCCTTTGTATTAGACTATGTAAAGAGTAATTTTAAACCGTTTCGATCTTGCCCCACCTCCGACACTGCTTACCAAAACTGGTTCAAAAAGGTAGAAGCTAAGAAATCCCAGCAATGGGAAGAATTAGGTATCTACAACTTGATTAAGCTGTCGAAGCCTGGTTTCATTTACAGCCACCCTTTGTTATTCGCGTCCCTCTATTTCTGGGACAGTACCTATAATACTTTCCATCTCCCTGGTGGAATGATTACCCCTACCTCCTTTGACATAGCGGCCATCACTGGGCTATCGCCAGCAGGAGAAACATATATCCCTGACAACGAAGAACATTCGAGTATAATCGACTTCGAAGTCAAACTAGCAAGTTTTTCCAAGTTTATCAGTCATTACCATGCTGAAGGAGACAGTGTGTCTGATGTAGAACACATTGCTTTCCTTACCCTATGGTTGTCAAGATACGTCTTCTGCAGTAGATCCCTACAGGTAGCCAGTAGGTTTATTCCTCTAGCTCGGGATTTCCACGAGAATCGAAGAGTGTGCTTAAATGAACTGCTCTTAGTTGACCTTTATGAAAGCCTAAGGTCAGCTGTTTCGAGCCTAAAATCTCATACCTCCAAGAATATCCTGTTGGCTGGCCCTTTTTGGTTACATCAGCTATGGCTAAATGCCATGTTCGAACCCTCCTTGTCAACTGCCAACACCATTGATGAACAAGACCCTGAGATAACTGATAGAATAGTCGAAGGCACTAGGCTGCGAAGATTAACTCCAAATGACGACAAAGATGACTTCAAAGTCCTATTCTCGAAGTACATCATGATATTCTCCAAAAGGCATAAGTTCGAAGAGACCATGGCGCCTTTTGCTTCGAGGGCTCATGGACCTCCCATCAGGTGTGCCAATTTGTTTCCAGTGATTTCTGGTAAACAACCGCTAGTCTTCCAAACTATCGAATAAACTTACTGACTGTTATTCAATTTCTCTGGTAACTCGTAGGATCGACTAGATTGATCCTAGGACTTGTTGGTCATTAGGGTAACTCTCATGATCGAACAGGTATTCATGGTTGGTATTTAGAGTGTTGTGTACGTGTTTGACTTATTTCGATTTCTCTCTTAAAGATCTAAAGGTGTAATCAAAATATATGTGCGCGAAACTAAATTGCATGAATAAATGTTAATTGTAAAGACATGTAAAATTTCATAAAATACAAGTAAATGGCTTCGAAACATAAAACAAAACAGCTAATGTAAAAGATTCGAAATGCGAAGAAAGCGTTTAATGTAAGAAATCTGTAAAATGACTTTAAGTAAAAATAGGTGTTCGAAGGATAAAACTTGAAGATAAAGGCATGAAAAGTATGACAGTTTCCTGAAATGTAAAGTGTTTGAAATGGAAAGAAAGCATTTAAATGTAAGGCATCAATGAAAAGATTTCGAATAAAAAGACTTTAAATGAGAAAACTTGTAAATGGTATTTGGCAGAAAGATAAAGGAAAGTACTGGAAATGATAAAGGGTTTTCATTAAATCATAAACATGTGGTGCTATCATACGTACATTGCTCTTGCATTCGTTTCCCTAGCCATGTGGTAATTTGAATGTTTACTGAGTATTTAGTACAATAGATATGACACACGAAATCCTAATGCTAAGACTTCTATTTATACTACTTCGACCATAACGGTCTTGCTATAAGATTATGCCACGTTCAGAACATGCAGAACAATGCCTCTCTCTTGTTTCCACGTGTCTCCAAATGCTCCAGCACATAAATTTCAAACTTCGAATGTCCCGCTTGCATTTGAATTTCAAATGTTTTGGTACTTCTCCGCTTCGAACGCACTTTTCAGACACAGCCTTGTTGTCATTTCGAGACTTATTTAGATATGTTCCCATAATTGCCACTCGAAGCTCCAAGCTTTGACATGCTCATTCGAAACACTGCTGCTGCTATTTCAAAACATGACACTTTGTTTCATTTCGATCGAAACGTCCAATTTGTTTGGCTTCTAATAATATTATCAAAATCTTCAGCCAACAAAATGCCCCTTTAAAATATGTATTTCGATTTCTTTGAGAAATACTTATTTTAAACATATACGCAAGATTTTGAAGCGACCTTCGAATCATCATAACATTTAATGCATTTGACTCCAGCCACGTCAATCATAACACTTTTTGGATTCCTTAACCGCCTGGAGCCACTTCACAGTATGGTGCAGTTACAAAACAATGATTGTCTTTAATCACGCTTATTACCCATGTTAACTTTACGCCACCTCTTCATCACACCAACCCATGAGTACCACGTATCACAACCTTATTCAGTGGATGCTTAAACTTCCACATTATAAAACATAATCAACTTAGTCTTTTTCTTTTCTTTCCACATTCTGAATCTTTTATCCTTCTTCTCTCACCGAAAAACCCTAAGCTTTCAACATTCTTCAAGAAAAAATGTCTTCTTCTACTTCATCCCAATTAAAAAAGGTTTCCAAGAAGAAAGGAAAGACCGCAGGAACTACCATGGAAAGTAAAGTTATCACTCACCAAGGTCAATCCGTTCTTGCTCCCCAGATGATCTCAAAGGAGAAAGAAATGCTTTATGCATCTCAGGTACTCATTCCTACCATCGCTGCTGGTAAGAGGTTAGCTTTAATGGGCCCTCTTACGGTTTTTGAAATTTTAAAAGATACCAGGAAAATTTTCCCAGTTTGCTATAGTTTCAAACCCTTGTTTAACAAAATGGATGCCCCTAAGGCAATAGAATCTTTTGGCCCAAACACCATGGAAAATCCAACTGTTCCTCCTAAGGACCCCTTTGTATTAGACTATGTAAAGAGTAATTTTAAACCGTTTCGATCTTGCCCCACCTCCGACACTGCTTACCAAAACTGGTTCAAAAAGGTAGAAGCTAAGAAATCCCAGCAATGGGAAGAATTAGGTATCTACAACTTGATTAAGCTGTCGAAGCCTGGTTTCATTTACAGCCACCCTTTGTTATTCGCGTCCCTCTATTTCTGGGACAGTACCTATAATACTTTCCATCTCCCTGGTGGAATGATTACCCCTACCTTCTTTGACATAGCGGCCATCACTGGGCTATCGCCAGCAGGAGAAACATATATCCCTGACAACGAAGAACATTCGAGTATAATCGACTTCGAAGTCAAACTAGCAAGTTTTTCCAAGTTTACCAGTCATTACCATGCTGAAGGAGACAGTGTGTCTGATGTAGAACACATTGCTTTCCTTACCCTATGGTTGTCAAGATACGTCTTCTGCAGTAGATCCCTACAGGTAGCCAGTAGGTTTATTCCTCTAGCTCGGGATTTACACGAGAATCGAAGAGTGTGCTTAAGTGAACTGCTCTTAGTTGACCTTTATGAAAGCCTAAGGTCAGCTGTTTCGAGCCTAAAATCTCATACCTCCAAGAATATCCTGTTGGCTGGCCCTTTTTGGTTACTTCAGCTATGGCTAAATGCCATGTTCGAACCCTCCTTGTCAACTGCCAACACCATTGATGAACAAGACCCTGAGATAACTGATAGAATAGTCGAAGGCACTAGGCTGCGAAGATTAACTCCAAATGACGACAAAGATGACTTCAAAGTCCTATTCTCGAAGTACATCATGATATTCTCCAAAAGGCATAAGTTCGAAGAGACCATGGCGCCTTTTGCTTCGAGGGCTCATGGACCTCCCATCAGGTGTGCCAATTTGTTTCCAGTGATTTTTGGTAAACAACCGCTAGTCTTCCAAACTATCGAATAAACTTACTGACTGTTATTCAATTTCTCTGGTAACTCGCAGGATCGACTAGATTGATCCTAGGACTTGTTGGTCATTAGGGTAACTCTCATGATCGAACAGGTATTCATGGTTGGTATTTAGAGTGTTGTGTACGTGTTTGACTTATTTCGATTTCTCTCTTAAAGATCTAAAGGTGTAATCAAAATATATGTGCGCGAAACTAAATTGCATGAATAAATGTTAATTGTAAAGACATGTAAAATTTCATAAAATACAAGTAAATGGCTTCGAAACATAAAACAAAACAGCTAATGTAAAAGATTCGAAATGCGAAGAAAGCGTTTAATGTAAGAAATCTGTAAAATGACTTTAAGTAAAAATAGGTGTTCGAAGGATAAAACTTGAAGATAAAGGCATGAAAAGTATGACAGTTTCCTGAAATGTAAAGTGTTTGAAATGGAAAGAAAGCATTTAAATGTAAGGCATCAATGAAAAGATTTCGAATAAAAAGACTTTAAATGAGAAAACTTGTAAATGGTATTTGGCAGAAAGATAAAGGAAAGTACTGGAAATGATAAAGGGTTTTCATTAAATCATAAACATGTGGTGCTATCATACGTACATTGCTCTTGCATTCGTTTCCCTAGCCATGTGGTAATTTGAATGTTTACTGAGTATTTAGTACAATAGATATGACACACGAAATCCTAATGCTAAGACTTCTATTTATACTACTTCGACCATAACGGTCTTGCTATAAGATTATGCCACGTTCAGAACATGCAGAACAATGCCTCTCTCTTGTTTCCACGTGTCTCCAAATGCTCCAGCACATAAATTTCAAACTTCGAATGTCCCGCTTGCATTTGAATCTCAAATGTTTTGGTACTTCTCCGCTTCGAACGCACTTCTCAAACACAGCCTTGTTGTCATTTCGAGACTTCTTTAGATATGTTCCCATAATTGCCACTCGAAGCTCCAAGCTTTAACATGCTCATTCGAAACATTGCTTCTGCTATTTCAAAACATGACACTTTGTTTCATTTCGATCGAAACGTCCAATTTGTTTGGCTTCTAATAATATTATCAAAATCTTCAGCCAACACCGTGTCTGGAGCGTATCTGTCCTGTATCTAAAAGTCTGAATCTGAATGAGTAATAGAATAACGTCCGTGTCTGGAGTGTATCTGTACTGTATCATGATTGCATATTGTTAATGGTAGTTTTTAATCTTATCCTGAAAAGGGTAAAATGTTAGCTGAAACACAAAGTTATGTTGCATGAAATGTATGATGCAATGTAGTTGCTTTATCAATGTTTATGATACGTGGATGCAATGCATGCGCATGTAAGCTGATTTGCTGTATTGCTGTTCGATTGAGGAAAATAAATCCTTGAATGCTGCTGAGGATATGTTGAACTTTCATGTCTTAAAGTTGAAGTACTGACAAACTCTTGTTAAGGGAAGTAGATTCTGTTGTGAGGGCAACGCCATGTACTGCTTATAAGATTTGCTTGGGGAATCCTGAGAAATTTGACGATCTCTACTGGGGATTAATAATTTGAAATTTGTTCCGCTGGGGATTTAAATGACGTACTGTGGGGATTACTTATGGAATAGCCTAGAGACGTTTTCCTGTCCTTTCAACCTATCAGTAATTATCTTTCTCATTTTGTTTATTTGTAAATAATAATTATGTTCAAATGCATATGTTCATCAATGAATCATTGGACGTTTTTGCAAACAAAACACAACCGTAAAGAAAAGACAAATAGTTTTTTGTACTTTCAAAGAGATATCTTTGTATTGACTTTGAGTAAATATTTTGTACAAAGGAGACAAACATTCTAGTAAGAGAATGGTGCCATATACAAAGATTTTATACAAAGAAAGATATCTATGTGTAATAATCCCATGGGGTTCCCATTCTGCTATAGCTTTAATATCTCTGAATATCTTGTATATTTGTTGCTTCATCCGAAGATGATTGAATTGATCAGAAACTCCGAGTTTGTTAGTGGAAGCCAAAGGTTGTCCGTTAAGCGATCTGATGGGACATAGTCATACGCTTTAATTCCCTAACTTTTTCCTGGACCGCCCTTTCGGGTTTTCAGTCCACCGGGAAACCCTTTTTTGCCCAAGTCGCCCTTTCGGGTTTTCAACTTGCCGGGTGTACAGATTTTTTATTATTTTATCCCTAATTTTTGCCTGAACTTTTTTTTGGTTCGCCGGGATGCCCCTTTTTTTTCCTAGGTGTGTCAACCTAGCGGGTCTCTCATGCGTAGTATCTTTTGACTATGTCGCATTCGCAGGGTGTGGCAGATCGTCACCGTCCATGGTGGTCAAGATCATTGCCCCACCGGAGAATATGTTCTTGATTACAAATGGTCCTTCATAGGTAGGAGTCCATTTGCACCTGGGATCACTTTGTGGCAAGATGGTACGTTTGATCACTAGATCCCCAACTTGATATACTTGGCGTTTGACTTTCTTGTTGAAAGCCTTGATCATCCTTTTTTGATACATTTGACCATGGCAAACAGTAGTAAGTCTCTTTTCATCAATTAAGTTCAGTTGATCAAGTCGAGTCTGAATCCAATCGTTTTCATTCAATCCTGCATCCTTCATAATTATCAGAGAGGGGATCTGAACCTCAATAGGTAGAACAATCTCCATGCCATAAACCAAAGAATATGGTGTTTCCCCGGTTGACGTGCGAGCTGTGGTACGGTACCCGTGGAGAGCAAATGGTAACATCTCATGCCAGTCCTTGTATGTGACTGTCATTTTCTGTATGATCTTCTTAATGTTTTTATTTGCAGCTTCGACAACACCATTCATCTTTGGCCGATAGGGGGAAAAATTGTGATGTTGAACCTTGAATTGCTTGCATAATGCGGTGATCATAGTGTTGTTGAGATAGGTACCATTTTCAATGATGATCCTTTCCGGGATACCGTACCGACAAATGAGATTTTTCTTGATGAAGCGAGCCACAACATTCTTGGTAACGGAGGCGAAGGAGGCTGCTTCAACCCACTTTGTGAAATAATCAATGGCCACTAGGATGAAGCAGTGTCCATTGGAGGTTGTCGGCTTGATCTCTCCAATCATATCAATTCCCCACATAGCAAAGGGCCAAGGAGCCGTCAAAACATTCAGAGGAACCGGAGGTACGTGCACCTTGTCAGCATAAATTTGACACTTATGACAGGTCCGAGAGTGCTGATAGCAATCAGCTTCCATAGTAGACCAATAATAGCCTGCCCGTAGGATTTTCTTTGCCATCGTATGCCCACTGGAGTGGGTGCCAAAAGTACCTTCATGTAATTCAGCCATGATCTTTTCCGCTTCAACGTTATCCATACACCGGAGCAGAATGGAGTCATGATTGCGTTTGTACAGGGTGCCATTACTAAGGAAGAACTTAGCAGAAAATCTCCTTAAGAACTTTTTATCATTGATTTCTGGATATTCTTGAGCCTCGAGATACCTCTCGACCTCATGAAACCAAGGCTGGTCCACTACTTCTTCAGTATTAATCTTGTGATAGTGTGCTGGTTCATCCATTCGTTCGATAGTGATCTGAGGAGTTTCATTATCCCAATTAAGTTTAAACATAGATGACATTGTGTCTAGAGCATTTGCTAGCTGATTTTCTTCTTGCGGGAAATGCTCGAAGGTAATCTTCTCAAAATATGGTACCAATGTCAAAACATGTTCTTTGTAAGGGATAAGATTTGGGTGCTTAGTGTCCCATTCCCCTTTGATCTAACTGATGACCAAAGCTGAATCTCCAAACACATCTAAAGCTTTGATTCCCAAGTCTATGGCAGCTCTGAGACCAAAGATGCATGCTTCGTATTCCGCCATGTTGTTCGTACAATTGAAGCAAAGTCTGGCAGTAAAAGGAGTATGACATCCTTCCAGAGATATGAGTACAGCGTCGATACCATTACCAAGTGCATTGGATGCCCCATCAAAGAACAGGGTCCATCGGGATCCTTGTTCAGGTCCGTCATATGGTTTGATTTCTTCACAGTTGTCTAATGTCATGATGTCTTCATCTGGGAATTCAAACTTCATGGACTGATAGTCTTCTATAGCTTGATGAGCAAGATGATCAGCTAGCACACTTCCCTTTATAGCTTTCTGGGTAGTATACTGTATGTCATATTCTGTTAGGATCATCTGCCACCTAGCTATTCTTCCAGACAGAGCAGGCTTTTCAAAGATGTACTTTATCGGATCCATATTAGATATCAACAAAGTAGTACGAGTCAACATATATTGTCTTAGCCAGCGAGCAGCCCATGCCAGAGCGCAACAAGTTTTGTCGAGCAGTGAATATCTGGTTTCACAGTTGGTAAACTTTTTGCTCTGGTAATAAATAGCGTGCTCTTTTCGGCCAGACTCGTCATGCTGTCCCAATACACACCCCATTGAGTTTTCTAAAACGGTCAGATACATGATCAATGGTCTTCCATCGATTAGTGGCATCAACACAGGAGGCTCTTGTAAGTACTCTTTGATTTTGTCAAAAGCAACCTGACACTCATCCTTCCATCTGACTACTTGATCTTTCTTCAATAGTTTGAAGATTGGCTCACAAGTAGCTGTTAGGTGAAATGAATCTGGCAATATAGTTCAAGCGTCCCAAGAATCCTCTGACTTCCTTCTCAGTACGAGGAGCGGGCATTTCTTGTATTTCTTTAACCTTGGCAGGATCGACCTCAATACCTTTGTTGCTGATGACAAAGCCTAGGAGTTAACCGGACCGTACTCCAAATGTGCACTTGTTTGGCTTCAACCTTAGCTTGTATTTCTTTAGCCTCTCAAACAACTTTTGTAAGTGATCCACGTTCTCTTCTTCTGTTTATGACCTGGCTATCATATCGTCTACGTAGACCTCTATTTCATGATGTATCATGTCATGGAATAAAGCTACCATGTCATGTTGATAGGTTTCCCCAACATTCTTCTGTCCGAATGGCATCACTTTGTAGCAGAATGTGCCCCACTGTGTGACAAATGTAGTTTTCTCCATGTCCTCAGGTGCCATTTTGATTTGGTTATAACCTGAGAATCTGTCCATGAAGGAAAACACTTTGTGTTGAGCTGTATTGTCAACCAATATATCAATGTGGGGGAGTGGAAAGTCATCTTTAGGGCTGGCCCTATTTAAATCTCTATAGTCCATACACATTCGTACTTTGCCATCTTTTTTAGGTACGGGAACAATGTTGGCCACCCATTGAGGATAGGAAGTGACAGCCAAGAATCCAACATTGAATTGTTTCATGACCTCCGCTTTGATCTTCTCTGACATATCAGGTCTCATGCGGCGAACTTTTTGTTTTACTGGTGGATAATCCTCTCTTGTAGGCAGACGATGTACCACGATGTCTGTATCAAGTCCTGGCATGTCTTCATATGACCAGACAAAGATCTCAACACAATCATGCAACAGCTGAATCAGATGCTCCTTGACACTGGGCTCCAGATTGGCACCCACTTTGACCTCTTTTTTATCCTCCTCGGTACCCAGGTTAATTGTATCCACAGGTTCCTCGTGAGGCTGAATGGCTCTTTCCTCTTGTTGCAGTAGTCTGGCCAGTTCCCCTGGTACTTCACAATATTCCTCACCTTCGTCTTCGGCTTGGTAGATTAGATCCTTAGAGTCACCAAAGGCCATAGCAATATCGTTACCCATGGGATCCGGAATGGAGTGTACTTGCATTTGTGTGTGTGGGTGTGTGTAAGGGTATAGCCATCCTTAAAAATAAAATGTAAAAGAAAAACAATGAGCACAAAAGTTTGTATGTGAAAAACGTCCATGATTCATTGAATGTCATATGAAGATGAAATAAAAACCCTTACAAATGGACCATTGTGCCTCGGGCAATACACAAGGTTTTAAATGTGCGAATTGTTTGTGAATATTACAATTCCAACAGAAATGTAAAGATAAGTTACTGAGGGATGAAAGTTATTGGGACAAAGTCTCTGGCCTCCCAATTGCGAAGTCCTCTGTTGACAGTAGGAAATATCCAATCCTTTAAGCTGCAATCCTCTTCACCATCTTCCACCTCATTGACCTCTCGGTTGCTAATCTTCAAGGGTGGCTTTCCAGCACGGGCACGACGTACAACCTTCTGAGCACTTAAAGTGAAACCTAAACCAAACTTGTCAGATTTATACGGAATATCCGGAAGTTGCCCCCAGATGATGCATCCACCCTCCTCTACTACTGCCTTGGTGTCTTTCAGAGATGACATCCAGAGTGGAGGTCTTATGATCTTGGGAATCTGGGACGCAACCTTGGTCACTGCTACCTCTTGGGGGACCTCTTCGAAATGTTGAAAATGAGTTTCAATGAACTCGCCGTCCAATTCCACATACCGGAAGGAATTGAGGTGGCTAATCATATACTCTTCCTCTCAGTGTACAATGATAATCTTTCCCTGGACCGGATATTTCAGCATCTGGTGCAGTGTAGAGGTGACAACACCGACATTATGGATCCACGGCCGTCCTAGCAGACAGGAGTAAGAGGGGCGGATGTCCATTACATAGAAGGTTGAGTTGAAAGTTTGAGTCCCAACTTTTATAGGGATATCCACCTCCCTGTGCACCATCCTCTTTGACCCATCAAATGCTCTTACGACTATGTTATTGGGTTTCAACGTCAGTCCTTCGCAGTCTAGTCGGTCGAGAGCTTTCTTTGGTAAAACATTCAAAGATGAGCCAGTGTCTACCAAGACATAGGCCAGAGTTGTGCCCCTATATTCCACAAAGACATGCAGTGCCTCGTTGTGCTTTCTTCCCCTTGGTGTCAGATCAGTATTCGAGAAGCCCAGGCCGTTATCCACCGTCAAACTGGCCACACAATCTTGAAATTAGTCAGCAGACGTCTCTTGAGGCACATGGGCTATCTTTAGGAACTTCACCAGGGCTTTCGCATGTGCCTCAGAACATAGTAACAATGCCAGCATGGAGATTTTGGAGGGATTTTTCCCCAACTGTTCAACTATGTCGTAGTCGCTCCTCTTTATTATTCTCAGGATCTCCTCCATTTCTTTCTTGGAGGTTTCGGGGATATTCAGTGATTGAGCCTTCGTCCGGACAGGCTCTACTTGAATACTTTTTCCTCGAGTTTCAGCAGTAGGAGTGTTCGTAAGAATGAAAGCAGGGGTTGTATCGTCTTTGTCAATAGGAGCACTTGCAGAGATGATTATTGGTACGAAAGTAACCTTTGGAGCAGCCACGAGTCCAAAAACTGCCTTTGGGGGGGCAATCTCTGGAGAGAAGATTCTACCGCTTTGGGTAATCTTACTGGTTCCGGTAATATTGCTAATGTAGGAGTCTTCTTCTTCGGAGTTTATCTCTTCAGCGGCCAGCCCTTCTTGTTTGATGCCATGGTAGTAGATGTCCCCACCATGATTTCACGACACAGTTTTGTCTGATTCATACGGGACTGGCCCATGCATTGTGATTATAAGAGGAGTAGCTTTTGGAACCGATGTAATTCTAACGGGTCTTTTGGGAACCCTGGAAGAATTAGCGGAGATGGTGATGATTGAAACGTCTTCAACAGAAATAGGTGAAACAGGAGTACTTTCAAACAAAATCTCTTTGTTGTCTATCAAGCATTGAATGCCTGTTTTCAACAAAGGGCAAATAGTTGGTGAGGATAAGCAAAGATGGCAGTCTTCATTACAACCCAGGAATAGACCGACTTTCAACAAGTTTATCTTAATGAGTGGGAGTGGAGTCAAAAGTTCATCAATTGTGGTAACAAACAAATCTTCTTCAATAGCATTGGTGTTATGGCCATGTCTGGGCATAGGAGCGGAAATGACGTTTGGCTTTTCGGGAGCATCAAACTCAATCTCTTTTGCCTCTATAAGATCTTGAATTTTGTTTTTCAAAGCCCAACAATTATTAGTGTCGTGACCCGGACTTTCAGAATGATATGCGCAACGGGCATTTGGGTGGTAATGAGGAGACGCTGTGTTGGGGTTCTTTGGAGCTTCTTTTAGAGTTGCCAAATTGGATTTCAGAAGGTGCGGTAAAACCTGGGCTAGAGTCATATTGATTCTGGTGAATTTCTGGACTGGCCTCTCCACCCTCGGTTGATTACTTCTTGGTTGATCAGATGTAGGATTTGGGATCATGACAACCCCTATCATTGGTCGACGCTCGGCTCTCCCTTGGTTCCTTTCTGGATAAACAACAGATACCTCCTTCTTCCTAATGAAAGGCTTCCTCACAACTGTAGAGACAGATGAATCTTTCTGAATCCTTCCACTTTTTATGCCTGCTTCCACCCTTTCTCTGATCAGTATTAACTCAGTAAATCCTACAGATGAGCTCCCAATCAAATGGTTGAAGAAAGGGCTCGATAGAGTGCCTAAGAACATGTCCACCAATTCCCTTCCAAACAAAGGGGGTTGAACTCTCCCAGCTAGATCTCTCCATTTCTGCACATAATCCTTGAAACCCTCATTTGAAGCCATAACCATACTCTGAAGTTGAGTACGGGTAGGCACCAAATCAGCATTATATTGATATTGCTTATAGAAAGCTACGGCAAGGTCTTCCCAGTTGTGGACATTGGCCCTTCCCAGTTGGTAAAACCAATCGAGTTGTGTTCCAGATAGACTATCTTGGAAAAAATGTACCCACAAGTCTTTATCGGCGGAGTGTGGTTGGATCTTTCTCAGATATGATCGGAGGTGCATCTTAGGACATGACACCCCATCATATTTTGCAAACAAAGGTACTTTGAATTTCAGTGGAATCACAATCCCCGACACTAGTCCCAATTCTTCAAAGTCTACACCTGGAACCTTTTGTATTTCCATAGCGCTCAAACGCTCTTCAAGATGTATGTACTTATCATCAGCTGGAGGATACTGTTCTTCAGAGTAGTCTTCCTCTTCTTCCTCCTCTTCAGATTCTGATGAAACCACTGTTTCCTTTCCTTTCCCTTCTCCTTCACCGAATGTTGTTGCGAAATTCAAGGTTCTTCTAGTCTGTCCCTGAAACCTTCTCCCCATGTTTAAAACCTCAATGACTTTCTTTGTTTTCTTTTTTCTTTCTTCAGCTAACAGAGTCTTCAACTCTTCTTGCCCCTTGGCTAGGGTTATGAGCAATTGTTGAAACTGCGTGTTCTGAGCTTGGAGATCTTTGACGGTCTGTTCGAGATCCATCTTACTGAAATAAACAATAGAGAGATGAGGAAACTCGTTGCAAAAGATCTATTTATGTTATGATGAATGATATGTGCATATGCAATGTTTTCAAGGATTTCAACGATTCAAATTCGTTTTAGACAAAAAGAAACACATGTTATATTAATAAGATAAAGTTTGAGTACATCAATGCCCCTTGGGCAAAATAATACAAAACTCTAAGATAAAAAAGTAGTGCGCATCCTCTTTGGTGATATGTAGGCATTTAGAGTCTGCTCCTCACGAAGTAGCCTAGTGAGTTCCAAAACCTTCTTATCGCTTGCGTAGAATTGGGCTTCGAAAGTATCTCGCTCTCCTTTGAGCTGTATCCATCCCTTTGTAGGTCTTCAAGAGATGTGGGCATGTGAGGATGTAGGATAGTGTATGGAACTTCTCCCTCCTTGACAGGCTCAATGATCACCGGAAGGATGGAAGGATAAGGCATCATAAGACTTTGAGCGCGGGTTCGTACCCACCTGAGGTAAGGCTCAAGAGGGACGGAATTATTGTGTCCCAAAGTCTTGCTATCTACCTTGTTTAGCATCCTCCAAGCTCAGATAAATCTCTGGTGAAGACCTTGATCATTGTTGTCGTAGTCGAATATGAAACCTTGAATCAGCATCTCGTGCGGGCCATCCCTTCGGGCGTAACCAAACTATCTTAGAGCTAAGCATGGGTTATAGGTGATGCCTCCCCTAATGCCAAGTAGAGGGACATTAGGGAATTATCCACAACAGTCAACAATGATAACATTCTCTTTGGATCGGGAGCACCAATGAATATCTGGATGTTTAAGCGTCATTAACCTTTGTGACCACCTTAAACCTTGCTCATTCTTTAAGACTGATTGGGGAAGATGAGAAATAAACCATCTTTCCAAGAGAGGAGTGCAACACATAAGGACACCTCTTTTCCTCATTGTGCGAGTGTGAAAAGAGTGTTTAATATCCCCTAGCAATGTAGGCACCGGATTGCGTGACATGAATATTTTGACGGCACTCACATCTATGAGTTGGTCAGGATTGGGAAACAAAACCATCCCATAGATGAGGAGGGCAACAATTTCCTCAAAGGCTTGCAAGTCTAAGGAATTCCAACAGCTTTGGGCTTTCTCAAACAGGAACTTTGCTAAGAAGCCTTTGACACCACTTATGGTTTCCCAATGAGTTGTGACATCAGATGAGTGCAAGTGCAGAGCTTGAGCAATATCTTCTGTCTTTGGGTCTCTTTCCGTACCGTTGAAAGGTAGTTGATTGAGAATGGGAATCCTCAAGAGTTGATAGAATTATTCCAAAGTGGGCACAAGCTGATAGTCGGGAAATGTGAAGCAATGGTGCAAAGGATCAAAGAACTGGAAGAGCACCTTCGTCATATCCTCATCTGTGTTGGAGGTGACCAAGTTGAGTAGACGACCATGTCTCTCGGTGAATGGAGAGTTCTCATGGGTCCTTGAAGCTAGCTCCTTAAGTTGTGGAGGAATTCTTACAAGGTTGACTTGGATAGTTTTCCTGCGAAGTGAGTCCATATCATACAAAACAAGAACAAAGATGAATCTCCAAAATCCTTGAAATGGTTAGTGAATGCATATGATGTTCATGATGTCCATTATGTTATGTACAAGTATGCATGTACAAGCAAAGCAAACAATTTCTTAGTTTAGGCTTGCAAGGGTTTTATAGGTAAGTACCCTCTTGAAGTTTAGTTGGCTCAACCTGTCCTAATAATAGTAACCGGGTTCTAAGGAGCTCAATATCACTGGATTGTTTCCTTGGTCATTGTTTTAGATCAAGCCTCTTTAATGGCGACCGAAATATCCCAAGAAACCAACCCACAATGAGTGTAGTATCGAGTATCTACCAACTTCGGACTGCACCAAAGCCGGTCATCTCACTACATCCTAAAGGCCAAGTTGGTCAAGTAAAAGGTTATAGAAGTTCATTAGTGCTTCATGACATCACTCAGCGGCCCCGTATTCTATTTGATTAACTCAAAGGCTACCGGTACCCAGAAATATGTCACACTAACATAGCTATTGCTTAGACCATGTCAGTATACCCCGCACAGTTTCCACAACGTATTGCTATTTACCTATAATGTATCCCAAATCCGGGTAGAGGATTTCAAACCCAAACAAAGACCATAATGTAAAGCAAACAAGTCAAACAATGTAAGCAAATAAATATGATCTAAACCCTAAAGTAACCCCACCTTTTTTATAATTGTCCCCAGCAGAGTCGCCAGTTCTGTTATACGATGGGAGAACTGACTTGAGGGTCTTGCATTTTATCGCAAATGTTGCAGTTAGCAAGAGTCGCCACCAACTTTTCTTTTATCCAAAAGGAAAGGTGAAAAAGCACAGGAAAGACCTTTGAGATTGTTTCTTGAGTTCGGGGGGTAAATTATGAAAAGGGAAGGTATTAGCACCCTTTTCATCCATGATTTTCCATGGGCTCTTAGTTACTTGCTAGATCACTTGATTTTTGTTTTGAAATTGTGCTTTGTGTGGTTTTTTGAAAGTATTTTTTAAAAGAGGCCATTGTTTAGGAAATCTTTGTAATGATTCTCGTTCCTAAGAATGTATACAAAGTTGTTTATCTTTTTGAAAATGTTTTCAATGTTTGTAAGATGTTTTTGAAATGTGTGTGTTTGTCTTGGAAAGTAGCAAGGATAGTTGTTTTGAAATGGAGCAAGTAGCTAGAAGTAATCTACCTACTCAAATGTATTTCTTGTTTATTTTCTATTCCTTTGACATTGTTGTCTTACCATTGATTTTGATAAGTAACCCTATCTTTGGATGTAAACGGGACGGGTGTGGGTCATCGTATAACCATGATTAGCAATGTTGCAAAGTATCTTAGCATTTTTTTAGGGGACTAAGATCATTTTGTAAGGCAACTTAGAATAGCGTCATCGAGGGACTATGGTCTTATATTTGTTTGTTTTGCCAAGATACTTCGCATGCATAATATGGCCATTTTTGTATAAGGCAACCAAGTGGAGAAACCCTAAGGATGCTTGTGTGCAAGTGTGTTATTTTCATGCTTTGATTTTGTCTTGGATTTAGGGTTTTCTATTTGATTTGTTTTTATCTTGCCATTCAAACCCTAATTACTAGCATGATATGTAAAAGCGGTAAATTGCGTAATTTAAAGATTACTACGCAATTACAACATTTTATGGGAGGGGGAAATACAAATTGTGAATGGGGATTTGCAATAATGTAAACCTAATTAAACTATTACAACCAAATCGAATTTGTACAAATATTTGAATAAATAAGATACAATATAAAGTAAATGTGCAATGGTATGTATATGCAAGAAAAAAGATTTTTGTTTTGTTTTTATGCAAAGAATTTTGACCAAATCCTAATACCTTAAGAAAAGGAAATTAATTCTTGAAAAATAGTTAACCCTAATTTCTAATTTAAAAGAAAATAAAGTTCTTTAAATATTATTTTTTTGGGTATTTTTTGTATTGAAAATAATAAATAATATTTTATGAAAATATTTAGTCTTTTTATATGTCAAAAAAAATATTTACAAGTATGAATGAAAAGGAATAAAATAATTAACCTAATTCTATTTTTTATATTTACAAGTTTATTTAAGAAAAATAATTAATATATAGTTTAATAAAAACATTTTTTATGTGAAAATAAAATAAAATAAACAAAAATTCAATATTTATCATGTTTTATATATTTCATGATTTTATGTATTAAAGAAAATATTTAATAAAACAAAAAAAGAAAATAAAACAAATAAATAAAAAGTATGGCCCAGGGGGTATCCTGAGTAATCAGGTGGTATTATGTTTAAAAAAAACGCTAGGCTCAAATGTTGAAGCCCATCCTGCAAACAACCAAAAAATGGATGAAAAAGGTGAAAAAAATGCAAAAAGGCAGACACCAAGGCTCGAACCCATAACCTTGGCATTCTCAGCGCGCTGCCTTGCCACTGGGGTGGCTGTACATCTGTTAATTCAAATGAAACAAGAAAAAACATAACACAAAAAGCTACATTTGCCCTGTACTTCGTCTTCTTCCTCTAGCTAGCCAGACCAAGCATATCTCTCTCATTTCTCCATTAAAATGGAAACTTCCAACATGAAAATGACAATACTCTTTCCCATGATTTCAAACATGTAACTTATGGAAACTAACAATCAAATATCAAAACGAATTTTAAAGGCCCTAATTTCAAACCTAATTTTCACAGAAATTTGAATTCTAAAATTCTCTATACATAATGATCAAAAATGAAATCTATGCACATGGTTGGCTTTAGCACAATAATATCTACATTTTCCTTTCACAAATCATGGCCAATGGATGCCTGTATGAAAAGATAAAAGTTGGAGTTCTTACCTCTTTCAGCTGAGATCGTGAATGGAGTTTGAGTGAGATTTATGAAGGCCCAAAGATTCCTTTAGTTTGCTTGAACCTCCCTGAGTGTGTTCCAATCCTTATCTTGCTTTGAAAGTGTCTGAAACTCTCTATCCAAGTCAACCTGCAAGCTTGAAAAACAAAAATGGCAGATGGAGAAGGAGGTGTTACAGTGGAGGGATGATGGCCTGGAACACTTATATATGAGGTAGGTAAAGTGTTTGAATGATTAAAACTTGAAACGCACGAGTGAATTTGTGGATTTCTATGCTTATGCTCAAACTGCAAGTTTTGACAGGTTTTTGGTAGTGTTTTTGGACTTGAGAAATCCTGTTCTTAGTTGTAATGTCTTTGTGTATTAGTATAGAGAAAGTTTTAAATCCACTGCACAACATATTTCTCAGTTGTAGCCCTTTTGCACTCTTACTTGCTTTTTAAGAAAGGTGAAGAGACAAGTCTCCACATGCTTGTACTGGCCTGCTTGGAGTTGGTACAAATCCTAGACAACTTGTATTTGGTTTATAGGACTTGTGTGTGCAGAGAAAACAGGTCCAATGCTCAAGAAATGTAAATTTGCAAAAGCTAAGTGTGATACGGTGGCAGATCCGGACTGTTTTAGGAAAATGCTAGTTTGCGTATTGTGTTTATGTTTGCAAAATGTCGCGGTAAGCAAGAGTCACCACCGACTTTCATTTTATCCAACTGGAAAGGACAAAAGCACATACAAATTCCTTTTTCGAGATTTTGAGTACGGGGGGTAGATTATAGAAAGGGAAGGTATTAGCACCCTTTCTATCCGTAGTTTTCTACGGGCTCTTAGGTACTTGCTCATCATTTTAAAAATTGCTTGTGTTTGTTTTGAAAAGTTTTGTTTTACTTCGTTTTAACCCTTGCTTCTGTCTTCAAGAGTGTTACGAAGTGTTTTTGAAAACTTTGTTTTAAAAAAAAAGTGTAAGGGTGAAAGTTTGATTTTGAGCAAGTACCTACTAGCATCTACCTACTCGAAAAAGGATTGTTTCTATTCTCATTTCCTTTAGAAAGTGCTATCCTACTATTAAGGATTAGGTAGCACCGTCGTTGGAGTTTGAGGGACTATCGAAAGGGACGTAATGGTCATTGAAGGCAACATGTAAGGATACCTTAGCATTTCGAAGGGACTGTCATCATATATTTGTAGGCAACATCGAGGGACAAGATCATATACCGTAGGCAACTTCGAGGGACATCGAGGGACCATGATCTTTATGATAATTTTAATCGAGGGCCTTTGCTAAGGGTATCCCTACGTTCGAGGGACATGACCATTATTTTCCGAGGCAACCAAGTGAGGTATACCCTAAGGGTGCATATGTGCAAGGTGTGTTATGTTCAGTTATTTTAGTCTTGTGTTAAGTTAGCTAATGTTTGATTATTCTTGCCATATAATCCTATTAGTCATACATCTAGCAGTTAATAATTGCAGTAACTTAAAAGTGCAGAAATATAAAACCTAGCTATTACAAGGCTTCGGGGAGGGGGATTATTTACATATCCTAAACTGGGGAAAAAAATAAATAAAAGCGGTAAAGGTCCTACTAATCATCTATTACATCCCAATATACAGTTACAATAATAAAATGAAGTGCGAAAGAATAATAACACACAAATTTGAAAAGACGTCTAAAAATCCTAAGATATAAAAAAATCTATTTGTTGTTTTTTTTGTTTTAATTTATAAAAATGGTTTAAGTTAAAAAATAATTGATCTAGATCTATATTTAAAAAAGATAATTATTAAAGAAATATGAAATTTAAATAAAAGAAATTAATTCTATGTTTTTTTGTTATTTTTGTTACGAAAAGGAAAATGAATTAAAATGAAACTAAACCTAAGTTCTATTAATTTTAATTTTAAAAAAAAGTTAAAGTGTTTAGTTAATTAATTTACCAAAATTAAAATTTAATTAAGAAACAAACCCTAAATCTATTTTTATGTGATTTTTATATTTGTTTATTGATAAAAAATAAAAAAAGGGATTAAAACAAATAAATGAAATGAATAAAACAATAAAATAAAGATGGGCCTAGTAGCAAAAGTAAACAAGGGGTGCAATCATTAGAAATCCCTAGGCCCGAATCTTCGAAAGCTTCATGCTCTAACTATGGTGTTTTTTGATTCTTGCGTGGAACCTATGATTCAACCATCCATAACTGTTCTATATAAACTCAAACAAACGTTAGCATACCATAAAATGTGATTAAAATTAGAGATTCGAAGTTTAAATTTTTACCAAACCGGTATTGTCAAATGGGGGCATGCTAGGCGAGTGATTGATTTCTCTTGGGCCTTGTAAGACTCCTGAGGACTTCAAGAGGATGGTTTGAGGCTTGATGTCAATTGAGAGAGACCGGAACCTCGAGATATGACTTACACTAATTCTTTGATTTCTGGAGAGCTTTTTGAAGAGCTTTTGGAGAGCTTTTTGAAGAGCTTTTTGAGAGATTTTTAGAGAGGAATTCCGTCCCTTTAAAGCTTGTATGGCTCTATATTTATAGAGGAGAATGAGGAGACAACAAAGCATGGAAAGAATCTCCCTCATAATGTTGTGTTTTAAGACCATGATCAAGATTTGAAAAAAATGCCATATTTGATGATTTTATGCCATTTTCACATGTGCATAAACCTGGACATGTTTTAAGGGTTATTGCACGAAATCAATTGACATAAACCAGCATAAAACTTTCCCAAAATGGATTCACATCAAAATTTACATTATTTCTATTATTTATTTATTTAATTCTGAATTTTAATGAATAAAATATCAAAATAAATAGCATAAATAGTATAAAAATGTATGGGTGGGATTAGAGGTCGTGGACCATGTTAGGAATGAGTTTCAAACTTGAAAATATAGGCCCATTTGGAAAAAATCCAAGATTGGTCAATATTTGCTTCATGCATTTTTTCAAAAATTGTCCAACTTTGACAATGCATATCTCTCTCAATTTTAACCTTATGGGGGTGTTCTTGGACTTTTTAGAAAGCTTAGGATGTCCCCTAAGCAACCTCTTTGGTTTAATCTCAATTGGATCTTCCATGTTCATGTAAGAAGCTTTGACCCAAAAGGTGTTTTTTGGACTTTTCAAAATGACCTATAATGTCCAAATTTATATCTTCTTGTTATGCATATTATGAACTTGGGAGCTGAAGATGAATTGTAGGGAATTACATCCTCTTCAAAATGAGTTTGGATGGGTCACTTATGATAAATTATGAGAAAATTATGCTTGGTCAAAGTTGAGTTGACTTTTCCTACAAAACCCTAATTTAGCAACTTTTGGGTTTTGATGAATTGTGAGCAATCCTTGAGGAATCATGATCAACCCTTGATCAAATAATGAATAATACTTCAAAATGAGGATGTTGACCCAAAATTTTGAAGTTTGACTGTATGTGGGCCACAATTGACTTTTTCCCTAGCACAGTCGACTTTCAGGCCTTTGAGCAATTGACTGAGCAAACTTCCTCTACAAGGCTTGAAACTTGACATGGATGATCTTGAGAACATATTAGGACAATAGTGAGCATTTGGGACCCTTTCGACGCAAACATCTTGATGCAAAATGAAACCCTAATTTGAGGTAGACTGCCTTTAGGAGAGAGTTTGTCTGGTTAACTCTTGGACTTCCTTGGACAATTTGAAGACCTTACTTGAAATGTATTGAGAAATATGGGAGGGAAAATTTTGGGGTACAACATCTGCCCCCTATTCAATCTTCTTAAACATGTGGTTGTAGATTGGCTTGCTTGCCTTTCGTGATCCGAAGGTGGAAGATGATTGAACACTAGAGTGCCCAGAAATTTGCACTCTCATGAAGTGGTACTGGCCTTGTGATTTCGGGAATGGGCTTATAGATGCCATTTGGAAGTTAATGACGGAAAATGGGCCTAAAGATGCCATCAGAAGAAGTGTTGATCGCATAAGATATTCCTTTGCGAGAACTCGTATACCTGTTGTTGAGAAGGATTTTGCTGGGGAATGTCGGTCTTTGTATTGAGAGAAATAGAATTTTAGGAGCTTCAGTCGTCCGTTATTCTACTGGGGTATCATCTCTTAGTCGGGGAGGTGAAAATGAACTGCTATCTGGTCGTGTATAGGCTGCATCGTGACCTATTGGGGAAAGGTGAAACCGATCGTGTTTGATCAGGTCCAGGTCTTACAGTGTTGTTGACTGCTGTCCGGAGATAAGAGAAAAGAAACCTGGATGTTAAGGTTATGAGAAGGAACCTGGATAGTAGGGCTTATGGGAAGGAACCTAGGTAAGGTTGCTTCGTGAGGAGTTTGGATAAAACTGCATCTGAACCGAGAAGGAACCTGGGTAAGGTTGCTTTGTGAGGAGTTTGGGTAAAACTGCATCTGAGCCGAGAAGGAACCTGGGTAAGGTTGCTTTGTGAGGAGTCTGGGGAAACTGCATCTGAACTAAGAAGGAACCTAGGTAAGGTTGCTTTGTGAGGAGTCTGTGTAGGGCTTTAGGAGGAACCTGGGTAGGGTTACTTCGGGATAAGTCCGTGTAAAACTTCGGCAGGAACCTGGGTAAGGTTACTTTGGGCTAAATCTATGTAAAACTTCAAGAGGAACCTGGGTAAGGTTACTTTGTGATAAGTTTGTGTAAAACTTCAGGAGGAACCTGGGTAAGGTTATTTCATGATAAGTTTGTGCAAAACTTCAGGAGGAACCTAGGTAAGGTTATTTCGGGATAAGTTCGTGTAAAACTTCAAGAGGAACTTGGGTAAGGTTACTTTGTGATAAGTTCGTGTAAAAATTCAGAAGGAACCTGGGTAAGGTTACTTTGTGATAAGTTCATGTAAAACTTTATTTGGAAATGTATGAGAAAAGACCCGTGTAAGATTTTTCAGGATAAACCCGTGTGAAGCTGCATTTAGGAGAAACCCGTGTAAGATTGCTTCGTGACGAACCCGTGTAAAGTCTGTTTAGTTTCCGGAGCTAATCTTGAACTTGCTGGAAGTTGTTGATGATAACCATCTTTCCTAAAAAGGTACATGATTAATCGTATATGATGCATGACATGCATTGTAAAATAAATGAGATTATGCGATATGCAATATGTATGCACACGTCATGATATATGAACATGAAATGCTATTGTGGCCCTTCCGAGTTTGGGAAAATAAATCCCTGACTGTTGTTGGAGAGTAATGGAAATTGAGTTTCTGACTGTCATAGAAAAAGTGGTTCTTCTACTTCTACTGGAGATGGTGAACCAGAGATGACTATGCTGGGGATTTGCCCCTTGTTTAGGGATATTCTGCCGAGGAGAGACTCTGCTTGAGAACAACTCTGTAGGGGAATAATTCCGTTGGAGAGAGAAGCTTCCATAGTTGAAGGGATAAACTCTGTCGGGGATTGAGCTTCTGTATTCAGAGAAATAAACTCTATTCGGGAGAAAACTTTATGAACCGCTTGCGATTATAAAATTCGGTTGGGGAATATAGACGTCGGCTCTCCGAAAGAGCTTGGCTGGGGAAAGTAACTCCTGTTTGGGGAGGCAGAGATCAAAACTTTGGTTGCCTCTACTATGTGGGGAGTGTAGATGTTACTAGGACGCATGCTGAGGATACGACAATGACTTCGTATCAAGACTTTCCTGCCCCTGTACCTGCTGGAGAAAGTGCCTGCGGAGGCCTTGTGGCTTGAGTGTTATCCCAACTTATGAGGTGCTTGGTAACTGCCGATCGAAATAATAAGTCTTCTACTGATAGGCAAGTGACGAGATGGCCGGACATAGTCGTACGCTTTAATCCCTAACTTTTTCCTGGACTGTCTTTTCAGATTTTCAGTCCACCGGGATACCCTTTTTTGCCTAAGCCGTCTTTTCAGGTTTTCAGCTTGCCGGGTGTACATATCTTTTTGGTTTTTATCCCTAATTTTTGCCCGAACCCTTTTGGTTCGCCGGGATGCCCTTATTTTTTCCTAGGCCAGTCAACCTAGCGGGTATTTGTTCATGTGCAGTATTTTCTGACTATGTCCACGCTCTTAGGGTGTAGGGAGTTGTCACTGTCGGTAGTGTTGTGTTGCCACACTACCAGAAGATGTTTGTTTGATCGTACATGATTCGTTGCTGGAATTCGTGCCCAATTCCCCTAAGTGATTCAGATGGAGATCTGCCCCTGGCTATTTGGCATCTTTGGGAGATTCCTTGAATCTTGACTGCCCCAAATGATGGATAATGATCATGTCGTGCCCCTTGGTTGGAAGTGTTTTTCCACTTGAGGTGATCCTTTTTATTGAGAAGGTTTTTGTTTACTAGATATTCGTCATGCTAATTTCTCTACTGTTGAACAAATAGTCATATGCAAACAATGTTATTTTAAGAATGCAAAGCTTATGTCTGTCTTGATGTTTTGAAAATGCAGTTTTTTTATAGAAAAAATAGAATTTTGCAAAGATGTGATATCAACTCAGGATTTGTAACGGACCTTCAGGAGTCAAGATACCTTTTGTAACAGTATGTTTTCGAACTAACCCATGCTTCAGCTAGGACTTTTAAGGGTTATAACGCGGCCTGGTTCACGGTTTAAGAAACAAAGGATAAAGGCTCAAATTTTATTTGTACCCACCCATTCTTCGTGATGTTCTTCGATCCTAAACTCAGCTAATTGTGCATTTAGATCCCGTTTGAGTCTTTGCTCTGATATTCCAGTGATGGTTCGGATACTGACAGTTTATTTTGAATAGGCAGTCATTTATTTTTTGTTGAGGGTTTGTAGGACCTCTTTCTTTTTGATTTTATTATCCCTGTCTTTTGCCTGAACTGTTTCTTTTTGTGATTACAGTCAGCGGGATGCCCCAGTTTTTTTCTTAAGTCTCCTTCATAGGTTTTGACTTAATGGGCTTTTATTTCGAGAGATAATGACTTCCTGTCTTGATGATTATAGGGAACCATCACCATCTTTTGTTTCGGAAGGACGTCTTTGATGCCATTCATTGTGTATGAAGTGGCAGATTGTGACTGAATGCGCCTTTGAATTACCTGAGAAAACTACCCTGCCCCAGGTTATAATTAAGGGTTTTAATATGTGTGAAAAGAAAACTCCTACTTTTTTGGCTCAAAGGGGTTGACTAGGGATTATCTTCCTTATAACTCCACTGTTTAGGATTTGAAACAACGCTTGTACATCGTCAACAAGGTCTATTCAAAAACATACTGTAGAGATTGTGGTATTGTTTTCGTCATCCTCCCTCTAAAGGCTTACAGTTTTTTAGTCGAGAGTTGAATATCACGAAAAGGAAATATAAAGCAATTTAAGCATAATGAAAAAAATTAATTTCAGACAGACACGTGTAATGCATTAATGAAATAAAAAGTTTGACATGACAATAATTGTTTGAATAAGCAAAGAAAATACAACTTCAGAATTCAAATGAACAAAAATGCTTTCAATCCTAGCCATGTTTTGGCAAGGGAGCAGTGATCACATTGGGAGTCTCAGGAGGGTCGAATTCGATCTCCTTGGCGTCAATCATATTCTGAATCTTGTATTTCAGTGCCCAACAATCGTTAGTATAGTGCCCCGGGCTACCAGAATGATAAGCACACCTTGCATCCGGGTTGTAGTTAGGAGAAGAAGTCTTAGGGTTCGGATGAGGGTTTATCACCATAATCAGATTCATCTTTAACATGTGTTGCAATGCTTGTAACAATGGCATGTTGATTTGGGTGAACTGCCTTTGAGGTCTTTCTACCCTTGGCTGATTGTTTCGTTGTTGTGGTCGTTGTGTGCATGCTGAATTAGAGATCAACACTGCCCCCGTATATTGGTGGTAGTCTTCCTTGCTACGCCTCTTCTGGCCGTGCACAACATTGACTTCCCTCTTGCCACCAAATGACTTCTTCTCTGTACTCGAAGAGGTATTTTTCTGGATCTTACCACTCAGGATCCCAACTTCTACTCTTTCTCCAGTCAGAATCAGCTCGATGAAACCCGCTGATGAGCTGCCGATCAAATGATTAAAGAATGGACCAGATAGCATCCCCAGAAACATTTTAACCAACTCCATATCAGACAACGGGGGTTGGACTCTTCCAGCCAAGTCTCTCCACTTTTGGGCATAATCTTTAAATCCTTCACTTGCACCCATGGACATACTCTGAAGTTGAGTACGAGTAGGAGAAAGGTCATCATTGTACTGATACTGCTTGTAGAAAGAAGCAGCTAGATCTTCCCAGTTTCAGATATTTGCTCCCTCTAGCTGGTAGAATCATTCAAGTTGAGTCCCTGACAGACTATCTTAAAAGAAGTGAACCCATAGATTTCTATTAGCTGTGTGGGGCTGGATCTTCCTGACATAAGAACGGAGATGGAGTTTTGGGAAGGACACCCCATCATACTTAGCAAAAAATAGAGCTTTAAACTTCTGAGGGATCACCACTCCAGATACCAATCCCAAATCTCTGAAATCCAAACCAGGGATTTTCTGAATCTCCATAGCACTCAGACGGTCTTCAAGTTGTTTGTACCTATCCTCAGCAGGAGGATACTATTCCTCATCATAATCTGTATCATTATCAGAAACTGCAGGACTGGGGCCCTTTTCTTCTTCTTGGTCCTCCCCTCCCTTGGATGAAAAGGACAAATCAGCTTGCTGTTTCAACCTATCCCCAAACCTTTTACCCATACTCAGCAGAACAACCTTCTTCTTCTTCTTCTTCTTCTTATTCTTCTTCTTCTTCTTCTTCTTCTTCTTCTTCTTCTTCTTCTTCTTCTTCTTCTCTTTCTCTTTCAGAATGAGAGCTTTCAAGTCCTCTTGCCCTTTAGCCAAGCTCAAGAACATCTCTTGGAATTGGGCATTTTGTGCCTGAAGATCTTTAATAGCTTGATCGGAAGACATTTCTGCTGAAATAAACAACGAAGAAGATGAGAAACCTGTTATGGTACCTGTAATGGTGTGCATGATAATGGGATGCGTATGTAATGATTTCAAAGACTTTGGGAGATTTAAATTTGCAAACCAAGAAATAAACGAACTTTATTAGATTAAACTTGTAAAAAGGTTCAGCAATGCCTTTAAGGCGTTTACAAAGAAGCAAATGAAAAATAAATCTAAACTAGAAAAGCAAAATCAGAAATCCCATGGACGCTTCCCCTTGGTGCTGACGTAGTCATTGATCGTTCTTTCATTCTCAAGTTGCCTGGTGAGCTTCAAGATCTTCCTTTCTTGCTCATGGTACTTTTCTCGATATGTATCCCTCTCCTCTTTCACCTGAATCCAGGATCTCTTCAATGCCCCAAGATCAGTGGGCATGTAGGGATAAAGGACCGTATAAGGAATGCCCACTTCATTGGTGGGCTCCACAATCACTGGCAACACAGCTTCATAAGGCATCCCAAGCTTCTGAGCTCGAGCTCGGACCCACTGGAGGTAAGGCTGCATAGGGAGAGAAGTCTTTGGTCCTATCTCTTGGGGGTCAGATCTGTTAACCATGCCCCAAGCTCGTATAAACCTCTGGCGATGCTCGTCAACGTCCTCCTTGTAGTTAAATGCAATATCTGTAAGAAGTAGCTCATGAGGACCGTTTCTCCGAGCCCGACCGAATTGTTGCAAAGCTAAACCAAGACTGTAGGTTATTCCCCCTTTAATTCCGAGCAATGGGACATTAGGGTATCCTCCACATCGATCAATGACAACAATGCTTTCCATAGCCTTAGTACTCCAAAGAATGTCTGTATGGGCAAGGGACATTATCCTGTAAGACCATCATACACCTTCCTCATTCTTCAACACAGACTTGGGGAGGTGTGAAATAAACTACCTCACCAGCAGTGGCATGTAACACATGAGAGTCCCTCTTCTTTGCACGGTACGAGTATAGAGGGCATGCAAAATATCACCTAGGAGAGTAGGTACAGGATTGCGAGACAGGAAGATCTTAACCGCATTCACATCTATGAAGGAATCTGGATTCGGGAAAAGAACCAAACCATAGATAAGGAGATCCAAGATGTCTTCAAAAGCCTGAAAGTCCAAACTGTCCCAGAATAGCTTAGCTTGATCTATCAGAAACTTAGCTAAGAAACCTTCAACCCCGCTTCACGTCTCCCAATTGGATATTACATATGCCCGTGTCAGATGCAGAGCTGAAGCAATGTCTTCTGGTCTAGGATTCTCTTGCAAACCTGTGAAGGGCATCTGCTCAAGGATGGATATGCCCAATAAGTGAGAAAACTCTTCCAAAGTGGGAACTAGCTGATAATCCGGGAAGGTTAAACAATGATGCACAGGATCGAAGAACTGGAAAAGCACACTCATCATCTGCTCATCAAACTTTGAGGTAACCAAACTAAGAAGCTGACCATGTCTCTTAATGAAGGAAGAACTCTCAGAAACTCTTGAGACCAACTCTTTGAGTTGAGCAGGTATTTGCACAAAGTTAACTCGGGTGGTGTTTCTACGCATGGAAGCCATAATCTGCAAAACAGAACAAAGATAAATCCCCTCGGTCTTTGAAATGGTTAGTATAATGAAGTATGCATGCTATGTTATGATGCATGATGTCATGATAAAACACACAACATGTATAGTAAATAACAGACATGGTAAAGGCAAACAAGTCACACAAGAGTCCTTAAGTTTCAGGCTTGCATGGGGTCTAGGTATTACCCTCTTGAAGTTCAGTTGGTTTCAACCTGTCTTAATAATAGTAACCGGGTTCTAGAGGTTCTCAATATCACTGACCATCCTCCATCGGTCATGGTTTCAGCTCACACAATCTTTTCTTGCGGCCGGAACTATCTCGAGAGTATGGTCTCAATGAGTGTAGCATCGAGTATCAATCGGTTCTCAGCTTTACACTAAGGCCGGCTATCTCACTACTTTCTAATGGCCAAGTTGGGTGATTAAAGGTTCTAAGGTCAGTTGATGCTTAACGACACACGCAGCGGCCCCGTATTCTCCTCGTTTCTCCACAAGGGATACCGGTACCAACCAATGTGCCACATCAACGTAGCTACTGCTTCAACCGTATCGGTCTATGTCGTACAGTTTCCTCACAGTTTATTGCTACTTACCTAAAAGGTGTCCCCAGATCCAGGTTAGGATCTATAGTAACTCCCAAACAAAACCCTTAAAAGTAAAGCAACCAAAACAAACAACAGAAGCAATTTATGATGAACTAGATCCTAAGGTATACCCCACTTATTTCTCCCTAGCAGAGTCTCCAGTTCTGTGATACAGTGGCAGAACCGGACTGTTTTAGGAAAATGATGGTTTGCATTTTACGTTTGTGTTTGCAAAATGTCGCGGTAAGCAAGAGTCGCCACCGGCTTTTATTTTATCCAACTGGAAAGGACAAAAGCACAGCAAAATTCCTTTTTCGAGATTTTGAGTACGAGGGGTAGATTATAGAAAGGGAAGGTATTATCACCCTTTCTATCCGTATTTTTCTACGGGCTCTTAGGTACTTGCTCATCATTTTAAAAATTGCTTGTGTTTGTTTTGAAAAGTTTTGTTTTACTTTGTTTTAACCCTTGCTTCTGTCTTCAAGAGTGTTACGAAGTGTTTTTGAAAACTTTGTTTGAAAAAAAAGTGTAAGTGTGAAAGTTTGATATTGAGCAAGTACCTACTAGCATCTACCTACTCGAAAAAGGATTGTTTCTATTCTCGTTTCCTTTAGACAGCGCTATCCTACTATTAAGGAGTAGGTAGCACCGTCGTTGGAGTTTGAGGGACTATCTAAAGGGACGTAATGGTCATTGAAGGTGTTGTACCCCAAAATTTGCCCTCCCATATTCTTCAAGATTTGCAAAGAGCATGCTTCAAAATCTCCCAAGGGTTGCACAGGTCAATGGTCTCCTAACAGTCAAAAATTAGGGTTTTGATTCAAGCAAAGAAATTGAAATTTCCAAGGGTCCAATCAAGTCCCACATGCCTATAAACATTGTCAAGTATCCTCATGTCAAGTTTCAAGACTCACAGCACAAAATTGCACAGTCAAAAACCCTAATTGCTCAACAGTCAACTGTAGGGGCAAAATGGTCATTTGACAGTCAAAAGTCCAAATTTTTGGTCAACATCTTATTTTGAAGCCACAAACATCATTTGATCAATTCTTGATCATGATTTTCAAGGCATGGCTAAAAAAGTCTCAAGATGCAAAAGTTTCCATATTTGGACAGTTGAAAAAGTCAACTGTAACTTGACCAAGGCATAACTTCCACATGGTTCATCAGAAAAATTCCATCCCAAGCTCATTTTGAAGAGAAAGACATTTCCTACAACTCCTCTTCACACTTCAAGTCCAAGAAATGCTTTCACAAAAAGTTATCAATCTCAACATTATAGGTCATTTTCAAAAGTCAACAAAAAGGTACTTTAAGTCAAAGACCATAACTTGAGATTGGTAAATCAAAATGACATGGGACTAAAGGCATTGGTTAGAGGACTTCAATACCTTTCCAAAATGTCCAAGAACATGATCAAAGCTTAAAAATTGAGCAAGATATGCCTTGTGGAAGTTGGGAAATTTTTAGGAATTTTGAAAAGTCAACTTTGCTTTAAATGCCTCAAAATTGCTAATGGGCCACATTTTCTTCCAAGAATCATCATCCAAGAGCTATGCACGACCATTTGACCCAAAGGGGATTTATTTCATCATTTTTTATTATTTATTTGAATTTTTATCACCATTAATTCATTTAATTAAATAAAATATGACAAAAATACTCAAGCATGCATTTTAAATCTTTTTATGCAGCTAATAGGTCTATCATAACTCCAAAATTTCGTGCACACTCAATTTGGAAAGATTTGGCCATGATTGGTATCAAAAAGGCATGAAAAAAGATTGAAAAAGATTACATGAAAATCAAATATTTGATACATCAATGCAAAGGCTTATGGACTCAAATTCTTACCCTAATTCGTTCCATATACATACTCAAACACAACCCTAATGCAAGAGACCTAAAAGCTGCGCCTCAAACCAAAACATAACTTTGCATTTTCTCCAAATTTTCTGAAAACTGATTTCATAGCTAGGGTGAGTTTCAAGGCAAAAGAACGATTCCAAAGGCTTGCTGGGATAACTAGGAAGCTTTCTCAATCCCTTTCCACTCTTCTAACCTCAGGAATTGGTATATAGAAATCAAACTTTCTCAAACTTTTTGCATATTCGTGTCTCATGATTCATGCGTTGTTTTTAATTTCTAATGCTTGATTTGTACTGATTTAATCATTCTGAAGCTAACAGTGCTATTCAATTGAGTTTTTAAGACTTGTATGAGAATCCACCATGAACACGCATTAGGGTTTCAGAAGCTTAAAATGAGGGCTTCATTCATATGGAAAAATTGAACCACAAGACCTGGACCATTAGACTCGTGACCTTCATACGAACTGATTCCATATATCGCGCTTAATTTATGAGCAACAGTGTTCTATTCGCTATTTTCACATGCATCATTTAGTGGGGGTTTAAAACCCCCGCTATCCTTTCTCTTTTTTTCAGGCCAAAACGAAGAAGTGGAGAAGATGAGTTGTAAGCGTGTGATTGGCATATTTGAAATTCAGCGCGTTTTTTATTTGGTTTCAGCATAATGTTTATTTGTTACATATATTAATTCTATCCTATTATACTAACGAATACGCGTGCATAGCTCAGTTGATGGAAAGTAATGTCTGCAAGCCGAATCCAAGGGCCAACACAGGATCTCCACCATGCACCTTGGTCAGCAGATCCACACGCGTCCTTGAAAAGTCAACCAAAGGCTTGAATTCATTGGGCCTGATTGCACAATTTACCTCCAAAATTGGGGTCAACACCCCCCATTGGTTTGCATTTTATTTTCTTTCTTTATTTTTTTTCTATTTATTTGTTTTATTTATTTTAGTTAATTCATCAAAATTAATTTTCATAAAATATAAAAAATCAGAAAAAGTCAAAATAAAAATATGTTTTAATATTTAATTCATAAATAGTTTTTTGTAAATAAATTTAACAATTAATTTAGTTTTAATTCTAGGTTTAATTTTAATGTTTTTTTAATAAACTAAAAAATGTAGAATTAGGGTTTTAAATACTTTTATTATTTTTCTTTTCTTTTACCATTATTAAATATTAATTATTTTTATAAATAAATATGCCATGTAAATAATTAATGTAAATTAGGTCAAACTAAAAATATTTTTTTAATAAACTAAAAAATGTAGAATTAGGGTTTTAATTAACTTTTTAATTCCAATTTAATTTTCTCATTAAATTCCATAAATACAAAAAACTCCAAAAAATAAGTTCTTTTCGTTATTTAACCTTAGTTAATTTATTAATTGTAATTTAATCTTTAAAGGGTCCAACGCCCTCGCTTCCGATTATAATTTCGTTTCGCGCGCTTATTTTATTTCTTTTTTTATAAATTTCATGTATTTATCCCAAAGCCTTGTAATAGATTAATTAGGATATTTATTTTTCCGCATTTTTATTTTATTCAAATCGGGTCTTGGATTAATTTGGCGATGTAGACCCGCGCCTTTGTAATAGCGTAGGACTTTTACCTTCTCGCATCTTTTAACTGTTAATAACTCGCATGAAAGAATGAATGCCAAAAATAAAAACAAAGCGTAGAACACCAATGCATGAACAAGACAAACATAACTGAAAATGACACACAAATCACACACCACCCCTAGGGTACGCCTCACTGTTGCCTTGCCCCTCGAAAGGTGGTCGTCGAGTAGAGGATGTTTTAGTAAGTCCTCATGTCCATGAACATGGCATGAGGGTAGCTTCTAAGGTGTCTTCCTATTGCTCTGGTGATCACCATGTCCCGAACCTTCGAATTGACCCGAACACCTCCGACGGTGGTGCTACCTACCTCTCAATGGTAGGATGGCACTATCTCAAGGACATTTACACAGACGAATTCCTTAGGGTAGGTAGATGACTCGTAGATACTTGCTCTAATCTCAAAACAAATCAAAAACTTCTTTTCACACCGACACTTTCAAAAAGCTTTCAAAACAACTTTTCAAACACTCTTGAGGACCGATACAAGAGTCAAACTGAAATTTTAAACGAAACTTTTTCAAACCCACTCTGAAAAGTAAACAAACATTTTGAAAACACAAATGAGAAAGTATCTAAGAGCCCATGGATAACCATGGATAGAAAGGGTGTTAACACCTTCCCTTTCTATAATCTACCTCCCGAACCGAGAGCAATCTCTATAAGGAATTTTTCTGTGCTTTTGTCCTTTCCATATTGGAGAAAATAAAATACGGTGGCGACTCTTGCTTCCGCGACATTTCGCGAACCAGCGTTAAACGGTCAGTTCCAGATCCACCGATCACAGAACTGGCGACTCTGCTGGGGAAATCTTATAAAGTGAGGTGTACCTTAGGATAGTTCATAACTGTGTTTTCAATTTCTTTGACTTGTTTGCTTTAAATTATGGGTTGCATCGGAGTTACATAGATCCTAACCCGGATCTGGGGATACCCTGTTTAGGTAGCATAAGCTGTGAGGGACCTGTCCGGCGTAGACCGACATGGGTGAAGCAGTGGCTACGTTGGTGTAGCACCTTGGTCTGTACCGATATCCCTTATGTTGCAACGAGGAGAATATGGGTGTTCTGAGGAGTCATTAAGCACCAACAGACCTTAGAACCTTAAATGACACAACTTGGCCATTAGAACAGTAGCAGTATGCTACGCCCATTGAGGCTAAACTCTCGTGATGGTTCTGGCCGCAAGAAAAGATTGCGATGCTGGAGTTATGACCGATTGAGGGTAGTCAATGATATTGGGATCCTCTAAGAACCCGGTTACTTTGATAGGACAGGTATGAACCAACAAACTGAAAGAGGGTAATACCTAGACCTCATGCTGGCCTGAACTTTAAGGGCTTGTCTTGTGTGACTTGTGTGCCTTATCATGTTTACCTTTGTAAATATTTGTGGTGTGTTTTACCATAACATCATAACATCATGAGCATTGCATGCATTCTGCATAGGGACTGACCATTTCAAAGACAAGAGGGTTTCACCTTTGCTCTGTTTTGTAGGATATCATGATGCCTGTGCGAAGGAATACTATCCGGTTCAACTTTGTTCACCCACCTGAGTTGCTTGAAGAGTTGGTTAGCAGGATTCCAAATACCACTTCCTTCATTCAGAGGCATGGTTCTCTTCTCAGTTTAGTCACTACAAAGCGGGATCAACAGTTGATGAGTGTCCTGACCCAGTTCTATAACCCTCTGTACTAGTGCTTCACCTTTCAAGACTTCCAGCTGGTCCCTACCCTGGAAGAGTTCTCTGATTTGCTGGGCATCCCTATCTTGGATCAGACTCCCTTCACTGGTTGGGAAAAGACTCTCAGGCATGAGGAGGTTGCTGCAGCTCTTCCCTTGACCCATCAAGAAGTAATGGATAACTGGGTGACTAGAAGCGGAGTTAAGGGTTTCTTGGCCAAATTTCTGATTGGTAAAGCTAACAGTTTCTGGAATGATTTGGACTTTAGGGCATATGAAGATATCTTGGCTCTCTTAATCTATGGGCTAGTCTTGTTTCCTAATCCTGACAACTTCATCAATGTCACTGCCATAAGGATCTTCATGTCTCAGAATCCTGTGCCCACTCTCTTGGGTGTCATCCTGCAACAACTTTATGCTCGTACTACCCGAAGACGAGGAACCCTGTGGTGTTGTATCCCTTTGTTGGTGAGGTGGTTTATTTCGCACCTCCCTAAGTTCGTGCTGAAGAACCAAGAAGGAAGAGGTTGGGCTCATAGGTTAATGTCTCTTACTGATAAGGACATCATTTGGACTTTCAGAGGTTTGGATGAGATAGCTGTTATTGATCGTTGCAGGGAATATCCTAATGTTCCTTTGATTGGTACTCAAGGAGGAATCTCTTACAATCCATTTATAGCTCTCCATCAGTTTGGAAGGGCCAGAAGAGTAGGGCCTCATGAGATGTTGGTGCCTCACATCAGTTTTGAGTTTCAGGTGGATAGTGACGAGCTGCGTCGTAGGTTCATCAAGGCTTGGGACAGAGTTCATAAAGCTGATCCACAAGAGTTAGGGTCAAAGACTTCTCTACCTATGGAAGCCTACTACAAATGGGTTCGCATCCGTGCTCAGAAGTTAGGTATGCAATACGAAGCTGTCAGACCCGTCATTCTTGAGTGTCCTGACAAAGATGGGGTTCCTCCAACTGTCCTCCCTCCTCAGATGCCTACAGATTATGAGACATTAAAGAGGTCTTGGTCGCAACTGCGAGAAGAACGGGATTCGTATCTGGAAAAGTTTAACGAGCAGGAATTGAAGATCCAAAAGCTGACAAAGCAGTTGGAGAACGAGCGAGCTCTGAATGAATACATCCGTACTGAGAAGAGGAGACCATGGGATCAATGATGAGCTTTGGATGTTCTTTTACAATTTTATTTCCCTTTTCAGTATTTCCCTTTTATGTAACGCCTAAGGGAAATCTGTTGAACAATTTAAGTTTCAAAGTCGAATCTAATGAAGTGTGTTCCTTTTTGTTTACAAAGTTGATTCCCGATTGTCTTTGAAAACATAAATCATACGCATTCCATTCATCATGTGCATGGCAGGTATTCTTCTTTTCAGGTTGCTTACTGTTCTTCGCTGTTTATTTCAGCATCATGAACCCTGACTCATCATCAACCGAGATGTCTATCAAGGCCCTTCAGGCACAGAACGCGCAATTTCAGGAGCTGATCATGGGTTTGGCTCAAGGCCAAGAAGAGCTGAAGGCTTTACTCCTGAAGAAGGAGAAGAAGAAGAAGAAGAGAACTGTTCTTTTCAACTCGGGCTGAAGGTTTGGCAACACTCTGCAGAATGAGGAAGCTGGTTCTTCTATAGGTAAGAGCAGTCCCCAAGGGGGAAAATGTCCTAGTCCGGTAGTCTCTGACAACGAGACTGACTTTAATGAGGAAGAGTATCCTCCTGCTGAAGACCGATACAAGCAGTTGGAAGACAGACTGAATGCAATGGAGATCCAACAAGTGCCTGGGCTGGATTTCGGAGACTTGGGCTTATCTACTGGTGTGATTATTCCTCACAAGTTTAAGGCACCATCCTTCACCAAGTATGACGGGGCGTCTTGTCCCAAGCTACACCTCAGATCTTATGTGCGGAAGATTCAACCGTACACAGTGGACAAGAACTTGTGGATCCACTTCTTCCAAGAGAGTCTTTCAGGGACTCATCTCGAATGGTTCTATCAGCTGGATGGGACCAAAGTTCGTAACTGGGAGGAGTTGGATACTGATTTTTATAAGAAGTATCAATATAATGCCGACCTTGCTCCTACACGTACCCAACTCCAGGGTATGTCGCTAGGATCAAGCGAAGGTTTTAAAGAGTATGCACAGAAGTGGAGGGATCTGGCTGGCAGGGTGCAGCCTCCGTTAACTAACCGTGAGCTGGTGGATATGTTCTTGGGGACCCTATATGGGCCATTTTTCAATCATCTTATCGGTAATTCGTCTGCAGGGTTCACCGATCTTATTCTGACTGGAGAGAGAATAGAGGCTGGAATGAAGTCCGGCAAAATTCAGAAGGGTGCATCTGCAAGTTCTGAGAAGAAACCCTTTAAGAAGGAGGCCAGTGCTGTGTATGGGCCTAGAAGGCAAGAGAAACCAGAATGCCGCCAATCTGTCAACGCGGTGATGATTGCTAAGCCTGCTGCTGCTCCTCGACAAATCAATCCACAAAGGGCTGAAAGACCCAGAAGGGAGTTCACCCGGCTGAGTATGACCTTGTCGCAAATCTTGCCGCAATTGCTATCCACCAATCTAGTGACTGTCAGAGAGGCCCCGAAGGTTATGAATACTGCCTCTCCCAAGTACAATCCAAATGCTCGCTGTGCTTATCACTCCGATAGCCCGGGGCATTCTACTGATGACTGTTGGGCCTTAAGGAATAAAGTGCATGATCTTATTGACGCCAAGGAGGTACAGTTTGAGGCACCTGAGAAGCCCAATGTGGTGACTGCTCCCATGCCTAACCATGGAGTAAATGCTATCAGGGAGGATGATGAAGTGGATGAAGCTGAGTTCGACAGCTGGATTTATCCGACGGCCGACAGTGGACCTAGCAATTGGATTGCAAAAGACAACCTGCCTGTTACTTTTGTTACGGAGTAATGAATTCCTTTGATTTTGTTATTTGTAATAAACAATGAATTAAAACTCTATGGCCCGGTGTCTTACCCGGGGCACCGTGGCTTCATTTGTGAGGGTATATTAATTGTCATTTCATATATCATGAATAAAGACCTTGGATGTTTTCTCGCATTTCAAATCTTATGCTCCTTTTCTTTCTTTCTTTTTATATATTGCAAAACAGCTGTATTTACACACACTCACTCATACAGGTTTCAATCCACTCTGGATCTCACTGGTAACGACTCTGCTACTGCCAGTTATGACTTCAAAAATCCGATCAACTTAGCCGAAGACGAAGGTGAAGATGATTGCGAAGTGCCTGGCAAGCTTGCAAGACTGTTACTCCAGGAAGAAAGGGCAACTCAACCACATGAAGAGCTGGTGGAAACAATAAATCTGGGTACTGAGACGGACAGGAAGGAGGTTAAGATTGGTGCCAACCTAGAGCTCAGCGTGAAGCAACGGTTGACTCAGATGTTACATGATTATGTGGAAATCTTCGCCTGGTTCTACGAAGACATGCTTGGGTTGGATACTGACATTGTGGTCCATCATTTGCCTACCAAGGAAGACTGCCCTCCAGTTAAGCAAAAGGTCCGCCGTATGCGTCTAGAGATGTCTGAGAAGATCAAAGCCGAGGTTATGAAACAGTTTGATTCTGGGTTCCTTGCAGTGACTTCTTACCCTCAGTGGGTTGCTAATGTGGTGCCGGTACCAAAGAAAGATGGAAAGGTCAGAATGTGTGTCGATTATAGGGATCTGAACAGTGCCAGCCCCAAGGATGACTTCCCCCTACCTCACATTGATGTCCTTGTTGACAATACTGCTCAGCATAAGGTGTTCTCTTTCATGGATGGTTTTTCAGGCTATAATCAAATCAAGATGGCTCCTGAAGACATGGAGAAAACTACCTTTGTTACTCAGTGGGGCACCTTCTGCTACAAGGTCATGCCATTCGGGTTGAAAAATGCTGGGGCAACCTACCAACGTGCCATGGTTGCTTTATTTCATGACATGATCCATCATGAGATAGAAGTGTATGTTGACGACATGATCGCAAGGTCCCAAACTAAGGAGGAACACCTTGATCATCTGCAGAAATTGTTTGACCGTCTGAAACTGTACAAGCTGAGGTTGAACCCGAACAAGTGCACCTTCGGGGTAAGATCTAGAAAGTTGCTAGGCTTCGTTGTGAGTGATAAGGGTATTCAAGTGGACCCTGCCAAGGTCAAAGCTATTCAAGAGATGCCAGTTCCTAAGACAGAGAAAGAAGTCAGAGGCTTTTTAGGACGCCTGAATTACATTGCTCGATTCATCTCGCATCTAACTGCTACTTGTGAACCAATCTTCAAGCTGCTGAAGAAAGATCAGGTAGTACGTTGGAATGGTGAATGTCAGGCTGCTTTTGACAGAATCAAAGAGTATCTCCAAGAACCACCCATCCTTATGCCACCGGTTGAAGGGAGACCTCTGATATTATACTTGACAGTACTTGACAACTCAATGGGGTATGTGCTGGGGCAGCATGACGAGTCTGGCCGAAAAGAGCATGCCATTTATTACCTCAGCAAAAAGTTTACCGACTGTGAGACCCGATACTCACTGCTTGAGAAAACTTGCTGCGCTTTGGTATGGGCTGCTCGCCGGCTGAGACAGTATATGCTGACTCACACTACCTTGTTGATCTCAAAGATGGATCCAATAAAGTACATATTTGAAAAACCTGCTCTGTCTGGGAGAATAGCAAGACGGCAAATGATCTTGACAGAATACGACATCCAGTACACGACTCAGAAAGCCATCAAGGGAAGTGTATTGACAGACCACTTGGCACATCAGGCAGTAGACGACTATCAGTCAATGAACTTTGAATTTCCTGACGAGAGCATCATGATAGTGACTGATTGTGAAGTACCTGGACCGGATGAAGGACCTGAGGAAGGATCCCGATGGTCTATGCACTTTGACGGAGCCTCCAATGCTTTGGGTAACGGTATTGGCGCCGTGATCATATCTCCTCAAGGCACTCATACTCCACTCACTGCCCGGCTATGTTTCAACTGCACCAACAACATGGCGGAGTATGAGGCATGCATCATGGGTCTTCAAGCTGCGATCGACTTAAGGATCAAGTTTCTGAGTGTCTTCGGAGATTCCGCTCTCGTGATCAATCAGATCAAAGGGGAGTGGGATACGAAACATCTGAATCTTATTCCTTACAGAGAATGTGTATTGACATTGATCCCCCACTTCACAAAGGTAACCTTTGAACACTTTCCGAGAGAGGAGAATCAGTTAGCGGACGCGTTAGCTACAATGTCTTCCATGTTCAAAGTCAAATGGGACAATGAGGCTCCCCGGATCATCATCTGGAAACTGGACGAACCGGCATACTGTTGTGATCTCGAGACTGAATTGGTAACCGAGAAGCCTTGGTACCATGAGGTGAAGAGATACTTGCAAGCTCAGGAATACCCTGAAGGTGCATCTGTCAACGATAAAAAGTTTCTGAGAAGGTTCGCAGCGAAGTTCTTCCTTAGCAACGACATCCTGTATAAGCGAAACCATGATTCGACCTTACTGCGTTGTGTGGATAAGACTGAAGCAGAAAGGATCATGGAAGAGCTACATGAAGGGACCTTCGGAACACATTCCAGTGGACATACTATGGCAAAGAAGATCCTTCGGGCAGGGTATTTCTGGTCCACTATGGAAGCTGACTGCTACCAACATTCTCGGACATGCCATAAGTGCCAGATATATGCAGACAAGGTGCATGTTCCTCCAGTTCCTCTGAATGTCTTGACAGCACCTTGGCCTTTTGCAATGTGGGGCATAGATATGATCGGTGAGATTAAACCTACGGCATCCAACGAGCATCGCTTCATCCTGGTAGCAATTGATTACTTCACGAAGTGGGTTGAAGCAGCTTCCTACGCTACGGTAACCAAGAACGTTGTGGCACGGTTCATTCGGCATAACTTGATCTGTCGATACGGTGTCCCAGAAAGAATCATTACAGACAACGGTACCAACCTCAATAACAAGATGATCACTGAGCTCTGCGAGCAGTTTAAGATACAACACCACAACTCTTCTCCTTATCGACCGAAGATGAATGGAGCTGTAGAAGCAGCAAATAAGAACATTAAGAAAATTGTGCAGAAGATGACAGTGACTTATAAAGATTGGCACGAGATGTTACCGTTCGCTCTACATGGGTACCGTACCTCAGCAAGGACGTCAACCGGGGCAACTCCTTTCTCCTTGGTCTACGGTATGGAGGCAGTCTTATCGATCGAAGTACAGATACCCTCTCTCCGGATAATGAAGGATGCAAACCTGAATGAAGAGGATTGGATCCAGACACGACTTGATCAGCTAAACCTTATCGACGAAAAGAGACTTGCTGCTATTTGTCATGGTCAGACGTAGCAAAAACGGATGATCAGGGCATTTAACAAAAAGGTCAGACCACAAGAATATCAAGTTGGGGATCTGGTAATCAAACGCATCATCCTTCCTCAGAGTGATCCAAGGGGCAAATGGACCCCTACATACGAAGGGTCATTTGTGGTTAAACATGTGTTCTCAGGAGGAGCCATGATTCTAACTAGCATGGATGGTGACGACCTTCCTCACCCCGCCAATGCGGACATAGTAAAAAGATACTACGCATAAAAAAAGACCCGCTAGGTTGACATACCTAGGCAAAAATTAGGGCTTCCCGGCGAACCAAAAGGGTTCGGGCAAAATGAAGGGATGAAATGAAAAATCTGTACACCCGGCAAGTTGAAAACCTGAAAAGGCGGCTTGGGCAAAAATGGGTATCCCGGTGGACTGAAAACCCGAAAGGGCGGTCCAGGCAAAAGTTAGGGATAAAGCGTAATACTATGTCTCATTGGATCACTTTGCATCCAGAATCCGGTATCTACATCAAGTTCAGACGGCATCGATCAATCAGCTTCATCTTCAGCTAGGTCATCAAGTGATGAGACGCTCGAAGATATAAAGGCGATAACAGAGTTGGAACCCAGTGGGATCATTCATTTCACACAGCTGTTTTATTTTCCTTTGTACAAATTTGTATAAACTCTTTTGTTCGGCGGCATTCTCTTAGTAGGACGTCAGCCTCTTGTACATAAACGCCTATTTTACAGGCAAATTCAAAAATCAATACAAAAATCATTTTTCAGTTAAAATTGCCAGTTGTTTTGTTTTGCGAAGAACGTCTAAGGTTCAATTTGTGATATATGCATTGACAATAATTTGCTAACTCATGAATATTTGCATACGAAACAAAGGATTAATTACAGGTAACATTAGAAACATGGGCAATAAAGAGCTGTCTAAGCGATCTAATTGTTTCGTCCACCAAGGTACCAAGGTGAGTTCGGCTGAAGAACATAACCAATACGTCTTAAATCCCCAGAGAGTGAGCCAGCAGGTCAGTGCACTCTCCTCAAGCTATACAATCAGCCTTAAGGAAGTTGGGTATCCTCCAGCAGATCTCAACATTCCCCATCAATATACAAACATTCTTAACAAGCATCCCCGGCAGTCTTGACCTAAAGATTGTTCCTCGGCGGCATATCAAACACTCAATGGAGTCACTTGCCCAATATAGTTCAAAATTTCCCCAGGAGAGTCCAATCCAGTTTCCCCAGGAAAGTTGGAGTCATCTCCCCAGCAGGAAGCTTATCCCCAGTAGATTCTGGAAGCTTCTCCCCTACAGAGCACAAACACGTCTCCCGGCTTTATTCAAAGGTTATTTCCCTACCAGGATATAACTGGGTTATCCTCAGCCAAAAGCCATGAGAAGATCGTCCTCGGCGAAGTCTTCTTATCCCCAGCGGAGTCCCTTAACACTTCCAACATAACAACGGTATCCCCAGCGAAGTTACCATCAATATCCTAGCAAAGTATCTCTCTCCCCACGGAGTATTGCTCCCCAGCAAGATCGCTAGAGTAATTTTCTCCCCGCAGAGTAATCCATTCGCCAAGATTATTCCCCAACAGAGTTATCTTCTCCTACCGGTATTCTTACAACTATCACTCCCCAGTGGAAACAGAAGCTCTACATCAGCCCAGGATTTAACCTCCCGGCACCCGTCAAGGATTCATTTTCCTAGACAAAAGCATACGTTCATAAACATCACATTTCCATACATTATAGCATGCATATATGCATCATATCCTACAAATCTCATTTATGTTGAGAACATCATTGCTTGATCCATATCATGCATCGCATATGACTGACCTTTACCTTTCAGGAAAGATCCAGTTAAATTCTCAGCTATATTCCAAGACCTAGCCTGGTTCAGTTAAATCGACCCTAAGATTTTTCTGATTCTTATCCAGTCAAAGGCCTTCTCTGGTTCAGTCAGATCGACCCTAAGATCTCCCTGATTCTTATCCAGTTGAAGATATTCCAAGACCTTGTCCGGTTCAGTTAAATCGACCCTAAGATTTTTCTGATTCTTATCCAGTCAAAGGCCTTCTCTGGTTCAGTCAGATCAACCCTAAGATCTCCCTGATTCTTATCCAGTTGAAGATATTCCAAGACCTTGTCCGGTTCAGTTAAATCGACCCTAAGATTTTTCTGATTCTTATCCAGTCAAAGGCCTTCTCTGGTTCAGTCAGATCGACCCTAAGATCTCCCTGATTCTTATCCAGTTGAAGATATTCCAAGACCTTGTCCGGTTCAGTTAAATCGACCCTAAGATTTTCCTAATTCTTATCCAGTCAAAGGCCTTCTCTGGTTCAGTCAGATCGACCATAAGATCTCCCTGATTCTTATCCCAGTAGAAGACATCCAAGATTCTCTCAGCGTTACTGTTGAGGTTGAAGTCGCCCAAGATTCTCTCATCGTTACTGTTGAGGTTGAAGTCGCCTATGATTCTCTCATCGTTACTGTTGAGGTTGAAACCCCAGATTCTCTCCCCGTTACTATGGAGGTAGTAATCGCCCCAGGTTCTCTCAGCGTTACTGTTGAGGTAGTAATCACCCAAGGTTCTCTCACCGTCCCGTTGAGGTAGTAACCATCCCTGGTTCATTCATAACCTTTTGAAGCTCCAGACCCAATTCCTGTAACCAGTCAGGGCACATCTACATAAGAGCTTGAAGACCAACTCCTGTAACAGGTCAGGTAATCATTTTCTTTTTCAGGTACGCAACTGCTCGCTAAGGAATCTCTTACGCGATCGACATCCAGATGGCATATATAAGCCCATCCACCTTCCATCACCTCTCAAAATGGCATCTATAAGCCCATCATCCTATCCATCAATCTCCAAATGGCATCTATAAGCCCATTCCCCCCATCACACTACTATGTGAGCGCAAATTTCTGGGCACTCTAGTGTTCAATCATCTTCCACCTTCGGATTACGAAAGGCACGTCAGCCAATCTACATCCTCAGGTATAAGAAGATTGAACAAGGGCAACTGTTGTACCCCAAAATTTGCCCTCCCATATTCTTCAAGATTTGCAAAGAGCATGCTTCAAAATCTCCCAAGGGTTGCACAGGTCAATGGTCTCCTAACAGTAAAAAATTAGGGTTTTGATTCTAGCAAAGAAATTGAAATTTCCAAGGGTCCAATCAAGTCCCACATGCCTATAAACATTGTCAAGTATCCTCATGTCAAGTTTCAAGACTCACATCACAAAATTGCACAGTCAAAAACCCTAATTGCTCAACAGTCAATTGTAGGGGCAAAATGGTCATTTGACAGTCAAAAGTCCAAATTTTTGGTCAACATCTTATTTTGAAGCCACAAACATCATTTGATCAATTCTTGATCATGATTTTCAAGGCATGGCTCAAAAAGTCTCAAGATGCAAAAGTTTCCATATTTGGACAGTTGAAAAAGTCAACTGTAACTTGACCAAGGCATAACTTCCACATGGTTTATCAGAAAAGTTCCATCCAAAGCTCATTTTGAATATAAAGAAATTTCCTACAACTCCTCTTCACACTTCAAGTCCAATAAATGCTTTCACAAAAAGTTATCAATCTCAACATTATAGGTCATTTTCAAAAGTCAACAAAAAGGCACTTTAAGTCAAAGACCATAACTTGAGATTGGTAAATCAAAATGACATGGGACCAAAGGCATTGGTTATAGGACTTCAAGACCTTTCCAAAATGTCCAAGAACATGATCAAATCTTAAAAATTGAGCAAGATATGCCTTGTGGAAGTTGGGAAATTTTTGGGAATTTTGAAAAGTCAACTTTGCTTCAAATGCCTCAAAATTGCTAATGGGCCACATTTTCTTCCAAGAATCATCATCCAAGAGCTATGCACGACCATTTGACCCAAAGGGGATTTATTTCATCATTTTTTATTATTTATTTGAATTTTTATCACCATTAATTCATTTAATTAAATAAAATATGACAAAAATACTCAAGCATGCATTTTAAATCTTTTTATGCAGCTAATAGGTCTATCATAACTCCAAAATTTCGTGCACACTCAATTTGGAAAGATTTGGCCATGATTGGTATCAAAAAGGCATGAAAAAAGATTGAAAAAGATTACATGAAAATCAAATATTTGATACATCAATGCAAAGGCTTATGGACTCAAATTCTTACCCTAATTCGTTCCATATACATGCTCAAACACAACCCTAATGCAAGAGACCTAAAAGCTGCGCCTCAAACCAAAACATAACTTTGCATTTTCTCCAAATTTTCTGAAAACTGATTTCATAGCTAGGGTGAGTTTCAAGGCAAAAGAACGATTCCAAAGGCTTGCTGGGATAACTAGGAAGCTTTCTCAATCCCTTTCCACTCTTCTAACCTCAGGAGTTGGTATATAAAAATCAAACTTTCTCAAACTTTTTGCATATTCGTGTCTCATGATTCATGCGTTGTTTTTAATTTCTAATGCTTGATTTGTACTAATTTAATCATTCTGAAGCTAACAGTGCTATTCAATTGAGTTTTTAAGACTTGTATGAGAATCCACCATGAACACGCATTAGGGTTTCAGAAGCTTAAAAAGAGGGCTTCATTCATATGGAAAAATTGAACCACAAGACCTGGACCATTAGACTCGTGACCTTCATACGAACTGATTCCATATATCGCGCTCAATTTATGAGCAACGATGTTCTATTCGCTATTTTCACATGCATCATTTAGTGGGGGTTTAAAACCCCCGCTATCCTTTCTCTTTTTTTCAGGCCAAAACGAAGAAGTGGAGAAGAAGATGAGTTGTAAGCGTGTGATTGGCATATTTGAAATTCAACGCGTTTTTTATTTGGTTTCAGCATAATGTTTATTTGTTACATATATTAATTCTATCCTATTATACTAACGAATACGCGTGCATAGCTCAGTTGGTGGAAAGTGATGTCTGCAAGCCTTGGGACCTGGGTTCGATCCCCAGGTCCCCCATATTTCTTTCTATTTTTTCTTGCAACGTGATTAGGTACCCAACATGTCCAGAAGTCCACCAAACATCCAGCGCTGGAGCTTGCCACGCGTCTTAGGAGATGAATCCAAGGGCCAACACAGGATCTCCACCATGCACCTTGGTCAGCAGATCCACACGCGTCCTTGAAAAGTCAACCAAAGGCTTGAATTCATTGGGCCTGATTGCTCAATTTACCTCCAAAATTGGGGTCAACACCCCCCATTGGTTTACATTTTATTTTCTTTCTTTATTTTTTTCTATTTATTTGTTTTATTTATTTTAGTTAATTCATCAAAATTAATTTTCATAAAATATAAAAAATCAGAAAAAGTCAAAATAAAAATATGTTTTAATATTTAATTCATAAATAGTTTTTTGTAAATAAATTTAACAATTAATTTAGTTTTAATTCTAGGTTTAATTTTAATGTTTTTTTAATAAACTAAAAAATGTAGAATTAGGGTTTTAAATACTTTTATTCTTTTTCTTTTCTTTTACCATTATTAAATATTAATTATTTTTATAAATAAATATGCCATGTAAATAATTAATGTAAATTAGGTCAAACTAAAAATATTTTTTTAATAAACTAAAAAATGTAGAATTAGGGTTTTAATTAACTTTTTAATTCCAATTTAATTTTCTCATTAAATTCCATAAATACAAAAAACTCCAAAAAATAAGTTATTTTCGTTATTTAAACTTAGTTAATTTATTAATTGTAATTTAATCTTTAAAGGGTCCAACGCCCTCGCTTCCGATTATAATTTCGTTTCACGCGCTTATTTTATTTCTTTTTTTATAAATTTCATGTATTTATCCCAAAGCCTTGTAATAGATTAATTAGGATATTTATTTTTCCGCATTTTTATTTTATTCAAATCGGGTCTTGGATTAATTTGGCGATGTAGACCCGCGCCTTTGTAATAGCGTAGGACTTTTACCTTCTCGCATCTTTTAACTGTTAATAACTCGCATGAAAGAATGAATGCCAAAAATAAAAATAAAGCGTAGAACACCAATGCATGAACAAGACAAACATAACTGAAAATGACGCACAAATCACACACCACCCCTAGGGTACGCCTCACTGTTGCCTTGCCCCTCGAAAGGTGGTCGTCGAGTAGAGGATGTTTTAGTAAGTCCTCATGTCCATGAACATGGCATGAGGGTAGCTTCTAAGGTGTCTTCCTATTGCTCTGGTGATCACCATGTCCCGAACCTTCGAATTGACCCGAACACCTCCGACGGTGGTGCTACCTACCTCTCAATGGTGGGATGGCACTATCTCAAGGACATTTACACAGACGAATTCCTTAGGGTAGGTAGATGACTCGTAGATACTTGCTCTAATCTCAAAACAAATCAAAAACTTCTTTTCACACCGACACTTTCAAAAAGCTTTCAAAACAACTTTTCAAACACTCTTGAGGATCGATACAAGAGTCGAACTGAAATTTTAAACGAAACTTTTTCAAACCCACTCTGAAAAGTAAACAAACATTTTGAAAACACAAATGAGCAAGTATCTAAGAGCCCATGGATAACCATGGATAGAAAGGGTGCTAACACCTTCCCTTTCTATAATCTACCTCCCGAACCGAGAGCAATCTCTATAAGGAATTTTTCTGTGCTTTTTTCCTTTCCATATTGGAGAAAATAAAAGACGGTTGCGACTCTTGCTTCCGCGACATTTCGCGAACCAGCGTTAAACAGTCAGTTCCAGATCCACCGATCACAGAAGGCAACATGTAAGGATACCTTAGCATTTCGAAGGGACTGTCATCATATATTCGTAGGCAACATCGAGGGACAAGATCATATACCATAGGCAACTTCGAGGGACCATGATCTTTATGATGATTTTAACCGAGGGCCTTTGCTAAGGGTATCCCTGCGTTCGAGGGACATGACCATTATTTTCCGAGGCAACCAAGTGAGGTATACCCTAAGGGTGCATATGTGCAAGGTGTGTTATGTTCAGTTATTTTAGTCTTGTGTTAATTTTGCTAATGTTTGATTATTCTTGCCATACAATCCTATTAGTCATACATCTAGCAGTTAATAATTGCAGTAATTTAAAAGTGTAGAAATATAAAACCGAGCTATTACAAGGCTTCGGGGAGGGGGATTATGTACATATCCAAAACTGGGGGAAAAATAAATAAAAGCGGTAAAGGTCCTACTAATCATCTATTACATCCCAATATACAGTTACAATAATAAAATGAAGTGCGAAAGAATAATAACGCGCAAATTTGAAAAAACGCCTAAAAATCCTAAGATATAAAAAAATCTTTTTGTTTTTTTTTTGTTTTAATTTATAAAAATGGTTTAAGTTAAAAAATAATTGATCTAAATCTATATTTAAAAAAGATAATTACTAAAGAAACATGAAATTTAAATAAAAGAAATTAATTCTATGTTTTTTTGGTATTTTTGTTACGAAAAGGAAAATGAATTAAAATGAAACTAAACCTAAGTTCTATTAATTTTAATTTTAAAAAAAAAGTTAAAGTGTTTAGTTAATTAATTTACCAAAATTAAAATTTAATTAAGAAAAAAAATCCTAAATCTATTTTTATGTGATTTTTATATTTGTTTATTGATAAAAAATAAAAAAAGGGATTAAAAGAAATAAATGAAATGAATAAAACAAGAAAATAAAGACGGGCCTAGTAGCAAAAGTAAACAAGGGGTGCAATCATCAGAAATCCCTAGGCCCGAATCTTCGAAAGCTTCATGCTCTAACTATGGTGTTTTTTTATTCTTGCGTGGAACCTATGATTCAACCATCCATAACTGTTCTATATAAACTCAAACAAACGTTAGCATACCATAAAATGTGATTAAAATTAGAGATTCGAAGTTTAAAATTTTACCAAACCGGTATTGTCAAATGGGGGCGTGCTAGGCGAGTGATGGATTGCTCTTGGGCCTTGTAAGACTCCTGAGGACTTCAAGAGGATGGTTTGAGGCTTGATGTCAATTGAGAGAGACCGGAACCTCGAGATATGACTTGCACCAATTCTTTGATTTCTGGAGAGCTTTTTGAAGAGCTTTTGGAGAGCTTTTTGAAGAGCTTTTTGAGAGCTTTTTAGAGAGGAATTCCGTCCCTTTCAAGCTTGTATGGCTATATATTTATAGAGGAGGATGAGGAGACAACAAAGCATGGAAAGAATCTCCCTCATAATATTGTGTTTTAAGACCATGATCAAGATTTGAAAAAAATGCCATATTTGATGATTTTATGCCATTTTCACATGTGGATGAACCTGGACATATTTGAAGGGTTATTGCACGAAATCAATTGACATAAATAAACATAAAAATTGCCCAAAATGGATTCACATCAAAATTTACATTATTTCTATTATTTATTTATTTAATTCTGAATTTTAATGAATAAAATATCAAAATAAATAGCATAAATAGTAGAAAAATGTATGGGTGGGCTTAGAGGTCGTGGACCATGTTAGGAATGAGTTTCAAACTTGAAAAGATAGGCCCATTTGGAATAAATCCAAGTTTGGTCAATATTTGCTTCATGCATTTTTTCAAAAATTGTCCAACTTTGACAATGCATATCTCTCTCAATTTTAACCTTATGAGGGTGTTCTTGGACTTTTTAGAAAGCTTAGGGTGTCCCCTAAGCAACCTCTTTGGTTTAATCTCAATTTGATCTTACATGTTCATGTAAGAAGCTTTGACCCAAAAGGTGTTTTTGTGGACTTTTCAAAATGACCTATAATGTCCAAATTTATATCTTCTTGTTAGTGCATATTTTGAACTTGGGAGCGGAAGATGAATTGTAGGGAATTACATCCTATTCAAAATGAGCTTTGGATGGGTCATTTATGATAAAGTATGAGAAACTTATGCTTGGTCAAAGTTGAGTTGACTTTTCCTACAAAACCCTAATTTAGCAACTTTTGGGTTTTGATGAATTGTGAGAAATCCTTGAGGAATCATGATCAACCCTTGATCAAATGATGAATAATACTTCAAAATGAGGATGTTGACCAAAAATCTTGAAGTTTGACTGTATGTGGGCCACAATTGACTTTTGCCCTAGCATAGTCGACTTTCAGGCCTTTGAGCAATTGACTGAGCAAACTTCCTCTGCAAGGCTTGAAACTTGACATGGATGATCTTGAGAACATATTAGGACAATAGTGAGCATTTTGGGAACCTTTGGACTCAAACATCTTGATGCAAAATGAAACCCTAATTTGAGGTAGACTGCCTTTAGGAGAGAGTTTGTCTGGTTAACTCTTGGACTTCCTTGGGCAATTTGAAGATCTTACTTGAAATGTATTGAGAAATATGGGAGGGTAAATTTTTGGGTACAACACTAAGCTTTTCCAAAATTGAAATGGCAACTTTGTGCCATTTATGGAATTAAAGCTTGGACAAAGACTCTTGTGCATGGATTAAGGCTTTGTCAACTGAGTAAGCATTAAATTATGAAGTGAGAAACAAGTTTGAGACCTGTAAAGCAAGGATTAGGCAACATATGTTCAGATTGGATTTTGTTCAGCATGAAATGGCTTGAATTCCAAGTGAGAAATTTCCAACTTCATCTCTTCGATTATCCCTACTCAAAAATGATCTCAAGGAGTTCTTGGAAATTTTGGAAAGCTTGCAATGTGCTCTATAACTCATCTTTGAAATGCATTTCAAGATTCCTCATGGAACTAGGTGAAAAATTTCCATGAAGATGGGTCAAAAACCTGGGCAAAATTTCACTAAGTTATTTTAGTTCATGGGCATGTATTCACAAAAATATATCTTGAGATCCAAGCATCTTTAGGGAAAATGTGGGAAGAAAAGTTGTAGATTTCATGGAGATCTACAACTTCCATGTTGAGAACTTTCTTTGAATCATATTGTAACATGGTGGAAATTTAGCTTAAAGTTGAGAAAAATAAGAAACTTTCTATACTTAGAAAAATTTCTAAGTTAAGAAAAATTTCAAATTTCAAAACCAAATCTTCAATCTTTGATTCCTTGATGAACAAGTTTCATATTTTGATATGTTTTGATGAATTGTGATCCTTGGCACTTGATTTTGACCAAAAAGTCAAAGTTTGACTTTTCAGTATACAGTTGACTGCAAATTTCATATGTCAATCCAATGGATTTGCAATGTTTTGAACCATGTCATTAGGTCATGATGATGCAATTGAACCCTTGAAATCATGCTTCAAATCAATTGGTCATTTTCTAGGTCAAAGATCATAAATTACCCTTTTTTGTACCCCAAAATTTGCCCTCTCATATTCCTCAAGACATTGCAAGAAAAATCTCCAAATGGCTCAAGATAGCTCAAGAGTTGGTCAGACAAGCTATCTCCTAAGGCAGTCTATCCCAAATTAGGGTTTGGTGTTGCATCAAGGTCCTTGAGTCCAAATGACCTCAAGTTCTCCCCAATTTCCTAATATGTTCTCAAGACCATCCATGTCAAATTTCAAGCCTTGCAGAGGAAGTTTGCTCAGTCAAATGCCCAAAGGTCCAAAAATCGACTGTGCTAGGGCAAAAGTCAACTGTGACCTACAAACAGTCAAATTTCAAGATTTTTTGTCAACATTCTCATTTTGAAGGATATTTAATCATTTGATCAAGGGTTTATCATGATTCATCAAGGATTGCTTAAAATTCATCAAGACTTGAAAGTTGCTAAATTAGGGTTTTGTAGGAAAAGTCAACTCAACTTTGACCAAGCATAACTTTCTCATAATTTATGATAAATGACCCATCCAAAGCTCATTTTGAATAGGATGCAATTTCCTACAATCCATATTCATACCCCAAGATCCAAAAATGCACTCACAAGAAGTTATGAATTTGGACATTATAGGTCATTTTTGAAAGTCAACAAAAACACCTTTTTTTCCAAAGCTTATAACTTGAGAATGAAATATCAAAATGAGATGAGACCAAAAGGGTTGGTTAGAGTACATCTCAAGATTTCTAAAAAGTCCAAGAACACCTCCAAAAGTTCAAAATTGAAGAAGTTATGCATTGTTGAAGTTGGACTTTTTTGCAAAATTGCCAAAAGTCAACTATCCCCAAAACATCAAATTTTGTCAAATGGGCCCATTATTTTTCACTTGATTTGAGTTTGCATCATTGCCCACGTGCCCTAACTCCAGCCATGTTCCCATATCTCATTTTTATTATTTAATTTGATTTTTATTTGAATTTATTCATTTTTAATCAAATAAAATCATATAAAATCCAAAGAATTAATAACTCATGATTTTCTGATTGTTTTAGGCTTTGTTCATAGCTAGCATCACCATCAAATTCGTATCAAATCAAATCATATGCAAAAAGATTGAAATGAATCAAATTTGGAAAGTTTGTAAAGGGGAATCAAATCCAATTCATGTGCATTGATATGAAGGGATTTGATCCATGTTTCTTACCCTAATGAAGTATACATTACATAAGGAAGCTAAAGGATACGAAATAAGGGTTGGCAAGTGTGGGAAGAGGCAGAACAAAAGTGCAAAAATTCACAAAAAAGTGAGAGATCAAAGTCCAAGTTAGAGGCAGTTTCAAGACACGAGAGTGGTCTCAATCGCTTCCTGACCATTCACACAAGCTAACTGGATCAAAACCACGCATCCTCAAGCCCCCAAACGCACTATAAGTCTCACAAAAACTACCCCTATTCTTGAATTCGATTTGATCTGTTCTTGCATCATTTGAGAAAACTAATGGCATATTTGTGATCATAAGAGCATTTGCAAGCTTTTCATAATATTCAATTGCATTTATCTAGCTTATATGAAGAACCACCATTGTTAGGGTTCGGTTCTGGTTTTTGGGCGTTTTTGTTTCAGGTGCAATTGGTTCACATAATGGACATGGTTGTGACCGGGAAGGTGAGACGAACACAACCATGCCCTTGAAATTCATTTTTGTGGCCTGTAGCCGATTTTTGAGATGAACAAAGTTGTAGCGACGGAGCTTGATCCGTTGGTATAGGTCTTTGGCATTTTAGCCACGGACGAGAGGTTAGGGATGATGCGTGGCATCCCATTACTGGACCATTCAAATATCACGCGCGTTTTTTTTTGTTTTTTCTGGCAATTATTTTGTTTTCATATATTATTATTAGTGTATATTATAATAACAATTGAAACAGCTTGGTGTAGTGGCAAAGCGAGCAATGCATCTTCCTTCAGGACCTGGGTTCGAATCCCAGGTCCTCCACTTTCTCAATAATTTTGGTTTTCAGGTATTCTCATACAGGCGCCTATCTACAGTCCATCATGCTCCCTTATGCATCCAAGAGCCAGATGGCCAATGGCCAGATCTGATGGCCAGGGATTGAAGGTCCACCAAGGCGCCAGTCAATACATAAGCACTAGATCTACAAAGTCAAAAAAAGGCCAGCATTAATGGGCCTTCAGAATTGCTATCAACACCCCAAAAAAAGGCCCAAATTCTTCTCCTCTCTTATTATTTATTTATTTACTTTAATTGTTTTATTTAATTCTCTAACCAATCAAAAAATTCCTTTTTTAATCAAATAAAATCACAAAAATATTTTTATTCAATCAAATTATAAACTTTTTATTTTTCTTAATAAACATTAATTAATTAATTAGGTTTTTAATTAGAAAACTTTAATTCATATTTGTAAATATTTAAAATTAATTAGATTTAATTAGGTTTTTAACTACTAATTTAATTAATTTTATTTTCTTTCCTAAATAATCAAAAACTCCAAAAATAATTTATTTTTTGTTTAATTAATTTATTAACTTAATTTAGTTATTTAATTTAGGTTTAATTTCTTTTCTTAAATAAAAACAAACAAAACCAAAAGATGGCATTTCCTTTCAAAAAGGTCAAAACCCTATTTCGCATTCGATCTAATTTCCCGCGCGCGTTATTTATTTTCATCCAATAATGTACCTGTTTCCGGATTGTAATAGTTAAATAGGCCTTTTAATTATTTTTATCGCTTTATTTTATTTTTCAAAGGGTTTGTCTTTGGCGCTGTAAATATCCGACGCCTTGTAATTTAAATTCTGCATTTTATTTCTGCAAATTATAACTGCTAGATGTTTGATAATAGGGTTTGCATGACAAGACTGAATGTTAATCTTAAAATCAAATTAGATCACCTTTAACATGTATAAAGATAAAAAAAAACTGAAAATAACACACTCGCACATGCACACTCCTAGGGTACACCCCACTTGGTTGCCTTCGTACGCGGTCATTAAGTATAGGTCATTTTAGAGGTTGTCCTCTTGTCTAAAAGATCATAGTCGCCTCGAAATGGTTTCCTCGGATATTGTTACCTCAAACAAATGATCTAAGACATTAGGGTTACCGCTAAGGCGTCATAATATTGCTTTAGTGACCGTATGTCCCTCATTCGAATTGACCCTTAAACTCCAATGACGGTGCTACTCACTCATTAATAGTGGGATAGCATTGTCTAAAGGACATTAGCATAGAATGATTCCTTTTTCGAGTAGGTAGATGGTTTTTAGATACTTGCTCTTTCAAAAAACAAAATCTTTTTCACACATAGACTCTTTTTACAAACAAGTTTTCAAAAACACTTCAATACACTCTTGAGGACAGAAGCAAGAGTTAAATCGAAGTTGTCAAACAAAAACTTTTTCAAACCCACAAGCACAAAGAAAACAATTTTGAAAACATTTGAGCAAGTACCTAAGAGCCGGTGGATAACCACAGATAAAAAGGGTGCTATTACCTTCCCTTTCTATAATCTACCCCCCGAACCCGAGAAATATCTCGAAAAAGGAATTTTTCTATGCTTTTTTCCTTTCCTTGTTGGATAAAATAAAAGTCGGTGGCGACTCTTGCTTACCGCGACATTTTGCGAACACAAACGCAAAACACAAACCAGCATTCCAAAAAAAAAAAACAGTCAGTTCTTCCCACCGTATCACAGAATTGGCGACTCTTCTGGGGAAAAGATATAAGTGGGATGTACCTTAGGAATAATTCATAATGTTTTCAATTGCTTGACTGTATGCTTTATCTTTGTGGGCTTGAATCGGAGTTACTATAGATCCTAACCCAGATCTGGGGGTTACCCTTTAGGTAAGTAGCAATAAACTGTGAGGGAACTGTACGGTGTAGATCGATACGGTTGAAGCAGTAGCTACGTTGGTGTGGCACTTTAGTTTGTACCGATATCCCTTGTTGCGCAACGAGGAGAATATGGGTCTGCTAAGGGGTCATTAAGCAAAAACTGACCTTAGAACCTATAATTGACCAACTTGGCCATAGAACAGTAGCAGTATGCTACACTCATTGAGACCGAACTCTCGCGATGATTCCGGCCACAAGAAAAGGTTGCTAAACTGGAATTATGACAGATCGAGGGTGGTCAGTGATATTGAGATCCTCTAGAACCCGGTTACTATTTTTAGGACAGGTTTGAACCAACTAAACTGAAAGAGGGTAGTGCCTAGACTCCTTGCCAGCCTGAAATATAAGGGCTATCTGTGTAACTTTTGTGCCCTTACCATGTTTGCTATTTGTGGATACTTGTGGTGTGTTTTCTATCATGACATCATGCATCATGACATTGCATGCATCTTGCATTGGACTAACCCATTTCAAAGACAGAGGGGATTCATCTTTGTTCTGTTTTGTAGGTCATGGCACCCATGCGTAGAAACACTATTCAGATCAACTTTGTCCAGATTCCCACTCAGCTTAAGAATTTGGTTGCAAAGATGCCAGATACTTCTTCCTTTATCAGAAGACATGGGCACCTCCTTGGTTTGGTCACCTCCAAGATGGATGAATAGATGATGAGTGTCTTAGTCCAGTTCTTTGATCCACTATACCATTGCTTTACTTTTCCGAACTACCAGTTGGTCCCTACCCTGGAAGAGTTCTCTGATCTACTTGGTATCCCCATTCTAGAGCAGACCCCGTTTACAGGTTGGGAGAAGATCCTTAGGCCGGAAGAGATTGCTTCAGCCCTTCATCTGACAAAGGCCGAGGTAATGTCAAACTGGGAGACTAGAAGTGGTACAAAAGGCTTCTTGGATAAATTCTTGGTTGATCGGGATAATCAGTTATAGGACAACTTAGACTTTCAGGCATTTGAAGACATTCTGGATCTTCTCATATATAGTTTGGTGTTGTTTCCTAACTCAGATTCCTTTGTCGACGTTAATGCAGTGAAAAATTTCATAGCCGGTAATCCTATACCCATTCTCTTGGGTGACATTCTGCACTCTCTTTATGCCCGTACTGCTCAGAAGCGGGGAACCCTTATGTGCTGTGCGCCATTGCTGGCGAGGTGGTTTATTTTTCACCTCCCCAAATCAGTGTTGAAGAATAAGGAAGGCATGGGTTGGGCCTACAGGATTATGTCCCTCTCTCACATGGATATCATCTGGACTATTAAGGGCATGGAAGATGTGGCTATTATTGATCGTTGTGGGGAATACCCCAATGTTCCACTGCTAGGAACCAATGGAGGGATCACCTATAACCCTTGTTTGGCCTTATGCCAGTTTGGGAGAGCTAGGAGGGAAGGACCTCATGAGTTGCTGATGCCGAGCATTGTCTTTGACTTCCAAGGGGATAGTGACGAGCAGCGCCGCAGGTTCATACGAGCTTGGGATATAGTACACATGTCTGATCCGCACGAGCTAGGTGCGAAGACTTCTCTTCCGATGGAGCCATATCTCTGATGGGTTCGAATCCGTGCCCAAAAGCTGGGAATGCCGTACGAAGTCGTCTTGCCTATAACTCTTGAGGTTGCTGATGAAGAAGGGGTTCCTCCCACCATCCTCCATCCTTACATGCCTACTGACATTAGGGCATTAAAGAGATCTTGGATGCAGCTGAGAGAATAGAGGGATACTTACAGAGAAAATTATCACGAGCAAGAGCAGAAGATCCAGAAGTTGACAAGGCAATTGGAGAATGAGAAGATCCTCAATGACTATGTCCGCACCGACATGAAACGACCATGGGAGCACTGATTGTCTTTTGATTATTTCTAGTTTTGATTTACTTTTCAGTTTTTCTTTCTTGTAACGCCTTAAAGGCATCTGTTGAACATTTGAATTCAAAGTTTATCTAATAAAAGTGTGTTTCGTTTTGGTTTACGAATTTGAATCTCTAAAGCATTTGAAATCATATCATGCGCATTTCATTCCATGCACCTCATAACAGGTACCCTTACAGGTTTTCTCATCTTCTTCGCTGTTTATTTCAGCACATCATGTATGCTGAAACATCAACTGATCAAGCTATCAAGGCTCTACAAGCTCAAAACGCTCAATTCCAGGAAATGCTCATGAATTTGGCTAAGGGTAAGCAAGATCTGAAGACCCTTATCCTGAAAGATAAGAAGAAGAAGAAGAAGAAGACGGTCCTCCTGAACATGGGTCACAGGCTTGGGAACAGGCTGTGAGATAAAGTCAATTTATCCCACTCATCTGGAGGGGGAGAAGACCAAGAAGAAAGGAGGGTTCCTAGCCCTGTTATATCTGACCACGAGACTGACTTTGAAGAAGACCAGTATCCTCCTGCTGAGGATAGATATAAACAGCTTGAAGACCGGTTAAGTGCGATGGAGATTCAGAGGGTCCCTGGGTTGGACATTGGTGATCTAGGTTTATCATCTGGGGTGGTGATTCCCCACAAGTTTAAAGCACCAACCTTTGCTAAATACGACGAGGTTTCTTGCCCAATGTCGCACCTCCGTTCGTATGTTAGAAAGATTCAGCCATACACTGCTGACAGGAACCTCTAGATCCACTTCTTTCAAGATAGTCTTTAAGGGACTCATCTTGAATGGTTTTACCAGCTGGAAGGATCTAGTATCCGTAATTGGGAGGACTTGGCCGCTGCTTTCTACAAGCAGTACCAATACAATGCCGACCTTGCTCCCACGCGTACCCAACTCTAGGGTATGTCTATGGGTGCGGGCGAAGGTTTCAAAGACTACGCTCAGAAATGGAGGGACCTTGCTGGAAGGATACAACCTCTGCTGGCTGATAGGGAGCTAGTAGATATGTTTCTGGGGACCTTGTCGGGTCCGTATTTCAACCACCTGATTGGAAGTTCATCGTTCGGGTTTACTGAGCTGATTATGACCGGGGAAAGAATTGAAGCTGGTATCAAGAGCGGTAAGATACATAAGGGTGCTTCGTCTAGTGCCGAGAAGAAGCCTTTTAAGAAGGAGTCTAGTGTTGTTTACAGTTCAAAAATCCAGAATAAACCTTAACGCCGCCAAGCTGTTAATGCAGTTGTTATATCAAGAACTGCTGTCGCTCCTCAGCGCAACAATCAGCCAAGGGCCGAGAGGCCGCGAAGACAATTCACTCAGCTCAACATGACTTTGTCTCAGATTCTGCCACAGTTATTGAAGACCAACTTGGTGATTCCGAAGGAGGCCCCGAAGAATCCCAATACAACATCACCCATGTACAACCCGAACGCCCGCTGTGCTTTTCACTCCGATAGCCCGGGACATGACACGGATGATTGTTGGGTCTTAAAGAACAAATTACAGGATTTAATTGATGCTAAAGAGATTGAATTCGAAGCACCAGAAAGGCCTAATGTTATGACTGCTCCTATGCCCAAGCATGGAGTAAATGCTATAGATGAAGACTCGTTTGTGGTTTCTGTGAAAGACATTGTTACTCCCTTAATGACTGTAAAGAAGAACCTTCTGTTAGCCCGTTTATTTCCGGGTTGTGACGAAGGTTATCATATGTGTGTCGTCCTACCTACCAGTTGCCATCTTTTGAAGTCAGGTATCCAACGCCTGATGGACATTAAAGAAATTCTGTTTGAGAAGACTTTTGTTCCTTTAATTCCTACTGAATAAGTTGCTATAATCACCATTTTCGACAATTCTTCCAAGGCTTCCTCGAGAAAGCCTGTTAGAGTTACATCCTTTCCGAGAATCGCTCCTTTGATCATCACTGTTCCTGAGCCTATCCCCTATACATCAACTAAAGTTGTCCCATGGTACTACGGGGCTGACGTATATTATCACGGGGTTAAACAAGATTTGAATGTTGAAGATGCTGATACTGACATCAGCAATATTGTTGGACTTGCTAAAGTCACCCGCAGCGGAAGACTTTTCTCCCCTGAGATCTCTCCACCAAGTGGTCGGAAGCCTGTTGTTATTACACCTACCAGTACACCTGCTATTGTCCCTGTTCAAGTTCCAATTCTTACCCCTGTTGCCGAGTCATATGACACTCGGGACAAAGAGACCACCGGTGAGCCTGCCCAGATGGAGGCACCGAAGAAGATTACTATTGAAGCCTCTAGACAAGAGATGGAGGAAATTTTGAAGATCATCAAAAAGAGCGACTACAATGTAGTCTAACAGTTGGGGCAAACCCCATCCAAAATCTCTATGTTGTCTCTGTTGTTATGCTCAGAAGCCCATGCCAAGGCTCTAATTGCTTTCCTGAAGACTGCGCACGTGCCACAGGAAACATCAGCTGATCAATTTAAAGATTGTGTGGCTAGTCTGACAGCAGATAATGGGTTGGGTTTCTCCGATGCAGACTTGCCTGCTAAGGGGAGGAATCATAATGATTCCCTGCATGTCTCCATTGAATGCAGGGGCACTACTCTAGGTCATGTATTGGTGGATACGAGGTCTTCGTTGAACGTTTTGCCTAAAAAAGCTTTGGACCGGTTAGACTGTGAAGGTTTAGAGTTGAAGCCAAGTATCATTGTTGTTAGGGCCTTTGATGGGTCAAAGAGAATGGTACATGGAGAAGTGGATATTCCAGTGAAGGTTGGTTCTCAGATCTTTGCGTCTACTTTTTATGTGATGGACATTCGGCCATCCTATTCTTGTTTGCTGGATCGCCCATGGATCCACAAAGCTGGGGCAGTGACTTCTACGCTCCACCAGATGCTGAAATACCCAGTCAAAGGGAAAATTGTTACAGTACGAGGAGAAGAGGAATACATGGTGAGCCACCTCAACTCTTTCCAATATGTAGAGATGGATGGGGAGTTCATCGAAACCCCGTTCAACATTTTGAAGAGGTTCCCCAGACGTTGGCATCAACTAAAACTGTTGTTGAAGATCATCCAATGAAGATGGCTTCCTTCAAGGATGCCCGGGCTGTTATTGAGAAAGGTGGGTGTGCAAATTGGGGCCAACTCCCTGATTTTGCACATAAGAATAATAAGTTTGGTTTGGGTTTCACTGCAGAAGCTCAAAGGGTTGTTTGGAGTGCAAGGACTGGAAGACCTCCCTTGTTTATCAGCAATTCAGGAGTGAATGCCATTGAAGATGATGTTGAAGAATCTGAGTTCGACAATTGGATTTATCCTACTACTGATGGTGGACTGAGAAATTGGACATCAAAAGACTTCATCCGAATTTCTTTTATTACCCAGTAATGAGACTTTTGTTTTGAATTTGTAACAGACAATGTTTTAAACTTTATGGCCCGGTGTCTTACCCGAGGCACCGTGGCTTTGTTTGTGAGGGCTTTATGTGTGTCATCTACATATATCATTAATAAAAGCATTGGATGTTTCTTGAATTTCAAATTTTGCGCTCCTTGTCCTTCTTTTATTATATATTGCAAAACAGCTATTTTACACACACTCACATATACAAGTCTACATGCACTCTGGATCTCACTGGTAACGACTCTGCTACTGCCAGTTATGACTTCGAAAGTCCGATCAACTTAGCCGAAGACGAAGGTGAAGATGATTGCAAAGTGCCTGGTGAACTTGCTAGACTGCTACTTCAAGAAGAGAGGGCCATACAGCTGCATGAAGAGCCAGTGAAATCGGTAAATCTGGGTACAGAGGTAGACAAGAAAGAGGTCAAGATCAGTGCAAATCTGGAGTCTAATGTTAAGTAACGGCTGATTCAGATGCTGCGTTACTATGTTGATATCTTTTCCTGGTCTTATGAAGATATTCCTGGGTTGGATACCGATATTGTGGTTCACCGCCTGCCTACCAAAGAAGACTATCCTCCAGTGAAACAGAAGGTTCGCCAAATGCGCCCGAAGATGTCTGAGAAAATCAAGGCTGAAGTAATGAAACAGTTTGACGCCGGTTTTCTAGCAGTTACTTCTTACCCATAGTGGGTGGCCAACGTGGTTCCAGTACCGAAGAAGGATGGTAAGGTTCGAAAGTGTGTTGATTATAGGGATCTGAACAGGGCAAGCCCCAAGGATGATTTCCCTCTGCCTCATATCGACGTTCTGGTTGACAACACCGCACATCATAAGGCCTTCTCCTTTATGGATGGTTTTTCCGGTTATAATCAGATTAAAATGGCTCCCGGGGATATGGAGAAGACAACCTTTGTTACTCAGTGGGGTACCTTTTGCTATAAGGTTATGCCTTTCGGATTGAAAAATGTTGGGGCAACGTATCAGCGTGCCATGGTCGCTCTGTTCCATGACATGATTCACCATGAGATTGAGGTATACGTTGACGACATGATTTCAAGATCCCAGACTGAAGAAGAACATTTTGACCACCTTCAGAGGTTATTTGAAAGGTTGAAGTTGTACAAGCTGAGGTTAAACCTGAACAAGTGCACCTTCGGGTGAGATCTGGTAAGCTGTTGGGTTTCGTCGTAAGCAATAAAGGTATTCAGGTGTGAAATTCTGGCTGCAGATACTCAATGTCACGTTCAATGTTATGACACCGTATCTGACTTTCTATAAGACAGTAAATACAAAAACAGTAAAGAACACATTCAATGGTTTACCCAGTTCAGTGTGCAACAACACCTACTCTGGGGGCTACCAAGCCAGGGAGGAAATCCACTATAAGAGATATTAATTCAGGAATAAACCAACCAGTTTATCTCCTTCACTTAAGACCTACCCAATGCAACTTCAATCTAAGTACAACTTAAAGCTGAGTTCCTACTCACTCCCCCTCAATCACAGCAGTGATACTTAAAATAATTGACTAATGATTTAATGAAGACACTCTTCAAAACATACACTTGATTATGCTTAACAACTTTTTAATCAAGCAACACAAACACTCTTGCTTCACAGCTTTGAGTGATACATAAACCTAACTTGACTTTTCTTCAAAGCTTTAGTCAAGAGACACAAAACACTCTTGCTTCAAAGCTTTGAGTGATACAAAACCCTTACAATTAAAACCTATTCCAAGTCACTTATCACAATGATACTTGCTTGGATTACAATAGTTAAAACTATACAGCTTCTAAATGATCTTCTGTCAAAAGGGATAAATTCCAAACATCAGCCCTGTTGAATATATAGCAGCTGCTTCTTCAGTTAGGGTTTCCACAAAAAGCTAGGGTTAATTCCGTTTGACCTTAAGACTTGGTCACAGGACTTTATCAACCAGGTTAGGGTTGAGCTAGGTTAACCCCAAGTCCACGAGAGATTCTGTTCTGGAAAGACTGAGTCATTTTCCTGAAAAAACTCAGAATTAACCAAACTGCATAACTGTTAGTTCAGAACAGGATGTCTTAACATTTGTTATGACATCTGAATTCCTGTTTACTGATTTTGGTAAATGTGATCATTTTGCAAAATGCTCAGATACACACTCATAAACATCAGTAACTGTATGCCACTATTTTTCTGCAAAGGTACCTAATAAACCAGTACCTAATAAATCAGAATGTTATGACATTAGTCATGACATTCACACACCTGGTTTTACCCAAAAATGCATGCCAATAACTAAACAACTACAAACTCCCCCTTTGGAAGATTTTTGGCTAAAGCCCCTAAGCAATCAGAGAATAGATAGCAGCAGAATAGATATGACTGCAGAAAAATAGAGTCTAATAATGTCTACCAAAATATATCTCCCCCTCTTTAGCCAAAAATGGGCTAAATATTACATGTACTTAAATGTTTATACAGTCATCCAGAAAAAGTAATGAAAACAACAACTAAAAACTGAACACACTTGCAAACTCCACCAGGAACCAGTAGCAACTCCACCAACCTTTAAGCACTGTCCCCTTCAGAGGAGCTACTTTCTTCAGTATTGAGTTGATCTTCAGCAGCACCCTCTTCCCTTCTGTTTCCTTCAGCTTCCTCCTGTTCTAACCTGGCAATTAGGTTTTCTAGAGTCTTTTTCCTAGTCTCCAGCTCTTTGCAGGTCTCTTTCAGTACAGCTATAACATCATATGTTTTGGACTGAGTCTTTACAGATGATGTCTCAGCTGATGTTATAACAATATCAGGAACATGAGATCCCTGAAAAAGCTTGTAGTGTAACCCAAGAGCAGGAGCTCTTTTGCAAGCAGTATCTCTTGCCACCAGGATATCAGGGTATTGTGCAAGGATAATTCCACAAAGGAGGGAGGGAAAGGCAATAGGGCCTTTGACAGTATAACTACCAGCATGTTTTAAAGTTTGTTCAAAAATATACCTACCATAGTCAAACTCAGTCTTGGTTCCCACAACATAAATAAATCTCCCCAATCCTGTGGAGATAGTTGATTTATGGTTTGTAGGGACCCAGTTGGCTGCACCAATCTTGTGCAGGATGGCAAATTTCATGCTTAGTTTGCTGGCATTCAGCTTGCCTTTCAAGGGCCAGCACTTGACTTGTCTTGCTGTGATGGTTTGGCATACTTCATTGTCAGTGACTTCTAATTCAGGGCAATCCTCATTTGATCTTCCAAGAAATTTGTTAATTTCTGATGGAGAGAAATTAACCCTTCTTCCTCTAACATAAACACATTCAAAGTCAGCTGACCTTCCCTCAGCACATTCATCAGACAAGTTCACTATAAATTCCTTGACCAGATTTTCATAGCACTCGGTAAATTTTACCACAGTCTTCATCAGTCCAGCAGCTTTGATCAGGTCCATGATTTCCTTGCAATCCATGGCACCATTGTTTAGTTCTCTTTCTAAAGCTATTCTCTTTAAGCAAACATACTTCCATCTGTTAGCATTGTCAGGGTGGTGAAAAGAGATGTTGTCTGTTGGGACTTCAGGAACTCTAGCCATTTTGCTGGAAGGGAGTTTCCTTCTGATAGGAATCTCTTCAGCATTAATTTCAAACTCTGATTCCTCATCAGAATCAGAAGTCTCAGGTTCTTTTCTCTTATTTGTAATTGGTTGTCTAGCAAGTTTTGAGAGACTCCCAGTATGCACTTGAGCTTTCACCTTCCCTTTGGACATTCCAGTCTTCACAGTACCAGTCTTCCTTTCAAACCTGGTTTTCTTGTCAGCAGGTTTTTCTTTGTTCAGACCTTTTGCAGCATCTTGATTGCCCTTCCTGTTCATCATTCTCCTGGCTATGCTAGGGTTGATATTTGCAATCAGGTCATTGTCTGAGTATTCCTCATCCACGTCAATAACAGGTGGTTCAACATTCTTCTCTGAAGGGTTCTGAATGTCATCCAGGTTTTCAGATGGTTTTTTAAAGTTGTCATCTGGTGTCTCAACATTCTTAGAGACATTTGGATTTGCTTCAACATTTGGGCTTGCTGATTCTTGATTTAATGGAACAGAAATCCCCGGTACTGAGTGGTTCTCACTCAGGATTCTTGTAACAAGCCTAGCTATTGCTTGGTGTACATGAGCTGATCCTTCCCTATTAGGTACAGAAGATGAAGGTTGAGAGGGATTACCGGAAGACGTCGCCTGAGACCTTCCTACATGCCTTGTTCTCAGCTTTTTGACCTTGGAAGGGTTAGTTGCAATCTCTTTGAGAGGAGTAATCTCCAGGACTTCGGAATCTATGCATGTGGTGATTGCTCGAGAATCTTGATCAGATGATGAAGATGTCTTGGACGAGGATGAAGTTTGAGACATTTTGATTGACTTGGAAAACCAGTAGCAACTAGGGAGAAAGCTTTGAATGAGTGAAAAAGAGATGTTGCAAAGTCGAGAGTGGAAGGAGGAAAATGTGTGTCTATTCAACTTCTTAGAGATTTTGAAAGAATTTGGGAAATATATGATTAACCCACTTAAAATAGACTTAACACAAATAACTCCTTCAACCCTTGTTTTGAGCAAAATTAATTGCTATAATTTCTCATGTTGGCAAATACCCATCTTGCCCCTCAAGTTTTCAAGTTGATTTCCATCAAGAGCCTTGGTAAAAAAATCAGCCAGCTGTAGCTTAATGACACCATGTTCCAGTTTAATTATCTTCTTCTCTACAAGGTCAATGTGCTTGGTCCTGCTATGCTGAATAGGGTTCTTGGAACTATTGATTGTATTCAGATTTTCACAATACAATGTCACAACATCTTGTGAGACATTATACTCAGTGAGCATCTGTTTTGTCCAGATAATTTGAGAACAGCTACTACCAGCTGCAACTATTTCAGCACAGAGTTGAAAAGGCATTCTTTTGACAAGAATCATAGCTCTGGCAGATTCCTGTATGATCCTATTTTTCCTTCTGTCAACTCTATTTTGATAAGGAGTTATAGGAGAAGAGAATTCATGACTCATTTCTTCTGAGAAACAGAACTTATTCAACTTGTTGTTTCCAAATTCCTTGTCATGATCACTTCTGATTCTGACAATACATCCTTCTTTTTGAGTTCTTTTGCACAGTTCTCTAAAAACTTCAAGGTTATTCACCTTATCATAGACATATCTCTTTTTACCAAGCCTTTCCATTTGATGTTCACCACAAACCTTCCTTTTATCAATTTGACGTCTTGGAATCCTTCTGACTGCTTCCATAGAGATAGTTCTTTTCATTCTTCTTAGATGAAGATGGCCAAGTTTTTGGTGCCACAGTTTCACCTCTTTTTCTTCTTTGGTAATAGAACACATAGTGGAGTTATTAGTGTTCTCAGGCTGCCACAAGTAACAGTTATCTTTAGATCTGATTCCTTTCATTACAACTTCTAGATTTTCATTAATTACAAGACATTCAGATTTTGAGAAGTTGACCTTGAATCCTAGATCACACAATTGACTGATACTAATGAGATTAGCAGTCAGGCCTTTTACCAATAGAACTTCATTCAGATTTGGAACTTCAGGGCAGTCCAAATTACCAACTCCTTTGATTTCACCTTTAGCACCATCTCCAAAGGTCACATAACTAGTGGTGTGAGGTTTAACATGATTGAGAATGTTCTTTATTCCAGTCATGTGCTTAGAGCACCCACTGTCAAAGTACCAGCCTTCCTTTGCAGAGACTCTCAGGGAAGTGTGGGCTATCAGGGCAGTAGCCTTTTTCTTCCATTGAGGAGTATGTGGTACCCTTTTTGTCTTAGGTTTAACACCTGGGCTCTGATTAGGGTATCCATACAATCTGAAGCGGAAAGGCTTAATGTGACCATACCTCCCACAATGATGACATCTCCATCTTTGGTACTTTTTCTTCATATATCTCTGTTCCTGATGTTGAGAGTTGTGTTGAGACATCTGCTTTGACATTTGTTTAACAGGCCTGATCTTCTTGTATGTACTAGATTTCTTTGCTTCCACAAATCCTAGTCCATATTTGTTTCCCACATTTTGTCCAACCTGAAGGATTTCTTCCAATTTGTCTGTTCCATTTGTCAGCATCTTGACAGATTTGGTCATTTGGTTCAGTTGTGAGTTCAGCAATTGAACTTCCCCTTCTAGATGACTTATAGTTTCAAGGTCAGCCCTTTTTTCAGCCTCCAGCTTTATGATGAGTTTTGATTGTTTCTCATTCTACACACAGACTTCAACACTTCTGATACACAATTTCTTGTAAGTATCAGCCAGTTCATCAAATGTCACTTCCTCATCACTAGTGTCACTTTCAGAGGTACAAACACCAGTTAGAGCAGTAACTAGTTTGGCAGATTCTTCTTCAAAATTACTTTCTGAATCACAGTCAGACCAAGTAACAGTCATTCCTTTCTTTTGTTTCTTAAGAAAGGTAGGACATTCAGCTCGAATATGCCCATATCCTTCACAACCATGGCATTGAATTCCTCTGCCTTGATTTCCCTTCTCTTCTGACCTTGGTCTTCTGCTGGAACTGTCAATGTCAGAGGGAATGTTATGAACATTAGACCTTGACTTTGGATCTATCCTTTTGATAAGTTTATTGAATTGTCTTCCAAGCATGGCTATAGCTTCTGAGATATTTTCTACTTCATCCTCCTTGTTTTCAACATCAGTGTTGGATACAAGTGCTATGCTCTTGTTCTTCTTGTCACCATTTTTAGTGATCCCCATCTCAAAAGTCTGAAGAGACCCAATGAGTTCATCCACTTTCAGCTTGCTGATGTCCTGGGCTTCCTCTATGGCAGTTACTTTCATTGCAAATCTTTTAGGCAAGGATCTGAGAATCTTTCTCACCAATTTTTCTTCTGACATCTTTTCTCCCAATGCTCCTGAGGTGTTGGCAATCTCCAAGATGTTCATGTGAAACTCATGGATGGTTTCATATTCCATCATTTTTAGATTCTCAAACTTGGTAGTCAGCATCTGAAGCCTTGACATCTTTACTTTGGAAGTGCCCTCATGAGTAGTTTTGAGAGTGTCCCAAACTTCCTTGGCCAGTTCATATTGATGTACTAGTCTGAATATGTTTCTATCAATTCCATTGAACAAGGCATTTAAGGCTTTGGAATTACCCAGGGCTAACTCATCTTCTTCTTTACTCCATTCTTCCTCAGGCTTCAGACTGATTGTCCCATCTTTCTCAGTTATGGTGGGATGGTTCCATCCTTTGTCAGCAGCTCTCCAAGCCTTTTTGTCCAGAGATTTTAAGAAGGCAATCATACGAGGTTTCCAGTAGTCATAATTTGTTCCATCCAGAATGGGTGGTCTATTTCCAAAAACTCCTTCTTTGTCCATAGTGCCAGAAAGTGATATCCCTAGATCTCACCCAGTAATACAGGCAGGGTGCCTGCATTGATGCCAATTGTAATTCTGGCTGCAGATACTCAATGTCACGTTCAATGTTATGACACCGTATCTGACTTTCTATAAGACAGTAAATACAAAAAGAGTAAAGAACACAGTCAATTGTTTACCCAGTTCAGTGTGCAACAACACCTACTCTGGGGGCTACCAAGCCAGGGAGGAAATCCACTATAAGAGATATTAATTCAGGAATAAACTAACCAGTTTATCTCCTTAACTTAAGACCTACTGTTGTACCCCAAAATTTGCCCTCCCATATTCTTCAAGAAATTGCCAAGACAAGCTTCAAAATTCCCCAAAGGTGGCACAGTCAAGGGCCTCCTAAGCAGTCAAAATTAGGGTTTTGGTCCTGATGAAGAAAATGAAGTTTCCAAGGGTCCAATCAAGTCTCACATGCCTACAAATATGGTCAAGCATCCTCATACAAAGTTTCAAGACTTTCAGCACAAAATTGCACAGTCAAAACCCTAATTGCACTACAGTCAACTGTAGGGGCAAAATGGTCATTTGACAGTCAAAAGTTCAAATTTTTGGTCAACATCTCATTTTGAAGTCACAAACATCATTTGATCAATTCTTGATCATGATTCTCAAAGCTTGGCTCAAAAATCATCAAGATGCAAAAGTTTCCTTATTTGGAGAGCTGAAAAAGTCAACTGTAAATTGACCAGGGCATAACTTTCACATGGATTATCAGAAAAATTCCATCCAAAGCTCATTTTGAAGAGAAAGACATTTCCTACAACTCATCTTCATACTTCAAGTCCAAGAAATGCTCTCACAAAAAGTTATCAATTTCAACATTATAGGTCATTTTCAAAAGTCAACAAAAAGGGACTTTAAGTCAAAGGTCATAACTTGATATTGGTAAATCAAAATCACATGGGACAAAAGGCACTGGTTAGAGGACTCAAAGACCTCTCCAAAATGTCCAAAAACATGAGCAAAGCTTAAAAATTGAGCAAGTTATGCCTTGTGGAAGTTGGGAAATTTTTGGATATTTTGAAAAGTCAACGTTGATTCAAATGACCTAAAATTGCTAATGGGCCCATTTTTCTTCCACAATTCATCATCCAAGGCATGTGCACGACCACTTGGCCCAAAGGGAAGTTTTTCTTCATTATTTATTCATTTATTTGGATTTTTATTATTAATAATTCATTTAAATTAATTAAATACATGGAAAATACTAAACCTAATTTATCAAATCTTTTTGTACATGTAATAGGTGCAAAAATTCGTGCATAATCAAATATGGAAAGAATTGAAGAGAATTGGTCATGATTGGTACAAAATAGCATGGAAAATATTGAAAAAAGATCTTGAAAAATCAAATCTTCCAAACCATGAATGAAAAGGATTTTGATCAAGATTTTTGACCTAATTCATTCATACATAAATATAGAACACAACCCTAATGCCATTGACCCCGAAGCTGCGCAAAAACCCCATTATCAAACTCAAGCTTTTTTGGCAAAAATTCCAATTCTGAAAACCTAGTTCTAGGGCGATTCAAGGCAAGATTTTGATCTCATTAGCTTGCTAAGGCTTCATAGAAGGGACTTGCATCAAAAACTTCAAGTTTTCGTGCCCAGAAACGTGAGAACGATCTCACCTGTACAGAAAAAAATCTCATAATCTTGCATCTCTATTCATGCACTTTTAACAATTTTTGATGCTTGATTCATGTTCATTATAAGATTCTGAAGCTAACCATACAAATTAATTGCGTTTTTGTGCGATATACATGATTCTACCATTGATGCAGGCTAGGTTTTCTTGAAATCCAAATTAGGGGTTTCCTAATACTGTAAAATTAAGAGACCTCACTGCCATAACCATGTTCAGCTCGCTTAGACGAAAAGAATGGCATGCTCGCGCTTAATTTATATACCAAGGGGGCCTAATCGCTATTATCAGAATAAGCATGCTTTGAGGGGGTTCAAAACCCCCGTTAAATGTTTGTTATTTTTTCAGGAAAACAAATCAATGAGGAAGACGATGCAGTGGCAAGAGCGGAATGGCTGGTTCAAAAATTCGCGCTAAAACCCACTAACGCTTTTGTTTTATTTGATATCAATTGTTTGTTGTATTACATACAAAACGCGTAACATGGCTCAGTGGCAGGCGTACAGACTGGTAAACCATAGGACCTGGGTTCGAGCCCCAGGTCCTCACCCCCTTTCATATTATTTTCCATTTAATACTTCTATGCAGTTTCAACGCTGGATACCACCGTGCGCCTTCACAATCAAACCGTCCACGCGCCTAACTTCATCAATCCAAAGGCACAGATTTGGAGAACATGATACACCCTAGTCAATGCGTAGACACGCGTCCTGAAAAGTCAAAGAGGCCAGAAATTCAAATGGGCCAGATTTCTAAAGACTAACCTCCACTTTAGGGGCAGACCCCCTTTGGTTTGCAAATTTTTTTACTTTCTTTATTTTTCATAATTTTTATTTTCTTTTAATTCTTGTTTTATTAATTAATTTAGTGTTTGCATAATATATAAAAAACATAAAAAAATCAGAAAAGATGAAAAAAATAATAAATATTTGTTAATTAGTATTTTTATAAATAAATTCATTAATTAACTAGTTTTAAATTAGGTTTGATAGTAATGTTTTCTTAATTAATTTAAAATTTGTAGAATTAGGGTTTATGATAATTTTTATTCCTTTTTATTTTTCTCTCATAATAATTAAATAATTAAATATTTATTTTTATAATTAAATTGCATGTAAAATAATTAGGTTTAATTTTAGGTTAAAATTTAATCTTTTCTTAATAAATTAAAAATAATTAGAATTAGGGTTAGCATTTTATTTTAATTTTAATTAATTCTTTTTTCATTAAAACCAAAAAATACCAAAAACAATTTTTTTTTTTTAATTAATTAATTCCATCATTAATTTAATTTTGCAAAAAGGGTCCAACGCCCTCGTCTTAATTCTTGTTCGCATATTTATTTTATTTCTTTTAATATTTATGTATCTCTCCCAAGGCATTGTAAATTATTTGTCGCACTTTATTTTATTTCTTTATTTATTTTTCTGTCAAATCGGGTTCAAGAAATTTTGGCGATGTGGACCCGCGCCTTTTGTAATAGCTTAGAATCTTTTACTTTTCTCGCATTTTTAATTGTTAATCAAGGCATGAAAGAATGAATGGACAAAAATAAAAACGAACGCTAGATCACCAATGACATGACAAAAGACAAAAATAAATAAAAACGACACACAAATCACACACCACCCCTAGGACACGCCTCACTGTTGCCTTGCCTCGAAAGGTGATCGTCGAGTAGAGGATGTCTTAGTAAGTCCTCATGATCCGGGAACCTGGCATGAGGGTAGCTTCTAAGGTGTCTTCCCATTGCTCTGGTGATCACCATGTCCCGAACCTCGAATTGACCCGAACACCTCCAACGGTGGTGCTACCTACCTTTCAATGGTGGGATGGCACTACTTTAAAGGACATTTACACAGATGAATTCCTTAGGGTAGGTAGACGACTCTAGATACTTGCTCTAAATTCAAAACAAATTCAAAAATACTTTTCACACCAACACCTTTTCAAAAAGCTTTCGAAAGCAACTTTTCAAACACTCTTGAGGACCGATACAAGAGTCGAACTGGAATTTTCAAAGAAACTTTTTAAAACCCACAGTTGAAAAGAAAACAAACCATTTTTGAAAACACGATGAGCAAGTATCTAAGAGCCCATGGATAACCATGGATAGAAAGGGTGCTAACACCTTCCCTTTCTATAACCTACCTCCCGAACCAAGAGCAATCTCTTTAAGGAATTTTTCTGTGCTTTTGTCCTTTCCATTTGGAGAAAATAAAAGACGGTGGCGACTCTTGCTTCCGCGACATTTCGCGAGCCAGCGTTAAACAGTCAGTTCCAGATCCACCGATCACAGAACTGGCGACTCTGCTGGGGAAATTACTTAAACTGAGGTGTACCTTAGGACTAAGATCACTATGTTTTCAATTGTTTTCCTTGTGTGCTTTAAATTGTGGGTTGCTTGGGAGTTCTATAGATCCTAACCCGGATCTGGGGGATACCTTCTTAGAAAGTAGCAACAAGGCTGTGAGGGAACTGTGCGGGGTATACCGACATGGTTGAAACAGTCTGCTACATTGATGTGGCACTTTGGTGTGTACCGGTAACCCTTGAGTTCAGTCAAGGAGAGTACGGGGCCTCCGCGTGGTGTCGTGAAGCATCAACAGACCTTAGGAACCTTAATTGAACTATCTTGGCCTCTTTAGGGTAGTGAGATAACTGACTTTGGTGCAGTCCGAGGTTGGTTGATACTCGATACTACACTCAATTGAGGGTTGCTTTCCTGGAATATTTTGGTCGCCAGTTCAGTGGCTAAATCGAAACGATGAACAATGAAAGCAATCCCGTGATATTGGGACCCTTAGAACCCGGTTACTTTAATAGGACAGGATGAACCCACCAACTTCAAGAGGGTACTACCCAGACCCCATGCTGGCCTTAAACCCTAAGGGCTTGTCTTGTGTGCCTTGTGTGCCTTACATGTTTGTCTTTGTAAATATCTGTGGTGTGTTTAATCATAGCATCATGACATCATCCAGCATCATATGCATTGACTAACCATTCCAGGGGTTCGAATTTTCATCTTTGTTCTTGTTTTGTAGGACATGGAAACTGTTCGCAGAAAGACAATTCAAATCAGTCTTGTAAGGGTCCCTCCTCAGCTTAAGGAACTTATACCCAGGATTCCCGAGAACTCTTCATTCAGTGAAAGACATGGAAGCCTCATCAGCTTGGTCAATACCAACATTGAGGAAGACATGATAAAGGTCCTGTTCCAATTCTTCGATCCTCTGCATCACTGTTTCACCTTCTTGGACTATCAGTTGGTACCTACATTGGAGGAGTTCTCCCAGCTCCTGAAGATCCCTATCCTTGATCAGCTACCCTTCAACAGTACGGAAAAGGAACCTAAGCTTGAAGAGATTGCTAAAGCCTTGCACCTACAGTCATCTGACCTCAAGGGACATTGGGAAGTTAGAAGTGGTATTAAAGGGTTCCTAGCCAGGTTTCTATTTGAAAAGGCCCATGAATGTTGGAACTCCCTTGACTTGCAAGCTTTTGAAGAGGTTGTGGCCCTCCTTGTCTATGGTTTGGTGTTGTTCCCTAACCCAGATCAGCTTATAGATATCAGTGCTGTCCAGATATTTATGTCCAGGAATCCTATACCTACGTTGCTGGGGGACATCCTTCACTCATGTTACACTCGAACCATGAGAAAAAGAGGTGTCCTTATGTGTTGCACTCCTCTCCTGGGAAGGTGGTTTATTTCGCACCTTCCACAATCAGTTTTGAAGAATGAGCGGGGTTTGAGATGGTCACAACGGTTGATGACTCTTACACATGCAGATATACATTGGTGCCCTAGGTCCAGAGAAGATGTCACTATCATTGATCGTTGTGGGGAGTACCCTAATGTTCCTTTACTTGGAATCAGAGGAGGTATTACTTACAGCCCATGCCTGGCTTGGAGACAGTTTGGTTATGCTCGGAGGGATGGTCCTCATGACATGTTAATTCCTGACATAGTTTTTGACTTCGACAACGATACTCAAGGACTTCGCCAGAGATTTATCAGAGCTTGGAGGATGCCAAGTAGGATAGACAACAAGACACTGGGGCACAGGAACTCCATCCCATTGGAACCTTACCTCAAGTGGGTACGAGCCCGCTCCCAGAAGTTAGTGATGCCTTATCCCCATATGCTCCCTGTGATCAAAGAGCCAGTCTTGGAAGGAGAAGTTTCCTACACTATTCAGCACCCTGATATGCCCACATCCTGGGAAGAGATGCAGAAGAGCTGGATCCAGCTCAAGGAAGAACGGAATTCTCTTGAGACCAGTCTACATGCCAGTGAAAAGAAGGTCTTGGAGCTCACCCGCCTGTTGCATGAGGAAAGGAATCTCAACACTTATATAGCTCCGAAGAGGATGCGCAGTGTATTTTGGGATTGATTTACATTTGTAATTTATGCCCATGAGGCTTTGATGTACTGAACAATTATTTCCTTAATGATAACGTGTGTTCCTTTTTGTCTACAACAAATTTGAACTTTCGAACCCTTGAATGCATTGCATAAACACATATCATTCATCATGTGCATAGCAGGTTTTCCCCTTTTCAGGTTGCTTACAGTTCTTCGCTGTTTATTTCAGCATCATGAATCCCGACTCGTCATCAACTGAGACATCCATCAAAGCTCTTCAGGCGCAGAATGCGCAATTTCAGGAATTAATCAAGGGTTTGGCTCAAGGCCAAGAAGAGCTGAAGGCTCTGCTCCTGAAGAAGGAGAAGAAGAAGAAGAGAAGAACTGTTCTGTTTAACTCGGGCCGAAGGTTTGGCAATACTCTGCAGCATGAAGAGGCTGGTTCTTCTATTGGCAAGAGTACTCCTCAAGCAGAAAAGGGTCCTAGTCCGGTAGTCTCCGACAACGAGACTGATTTTGATGAAGAGCAGTATCCTCCGGCAGAAGACAGATACAAGCAACTGGAGGATAGGTTGAATGCTATGGAAATACAACAGGTACCTGGGCTGGATTTCGGAGATCTGGGTTTGTCTACTGGTGTGATCATTCCTCGGAAGTTCAAAGCACCATCTTTCACTAAATATGACGGGGCGTCTTGTCCCAAGCTACATCTCAGGTCCTATGTTCGGAAAATTCAACCGTACTCAGCGGATAAGAATTTGTGGATCCATTTCTTCCAGGAGAGTCTTTCAGGGACTCATCTCGAATGGTTCTATCAGCTGGATGGGACCAAGGTTCGTAACTGGGAGGAGTTGGCTACTGCTTTCTATAAGCAGTATCAATATAATGCCGACCTTGCCCCTACACGTACCCAACTCCAGGGTATGTCGTTAGGTTCAAGTGAAGGTTTTAAGGAGTACGCTCAGAAGTGGAGGGATCTGGCTGGCAGGGTGCAGCCTCCGTTGACTGATCGGGAGTTGGTAGACATGTTCTTGGGGACCCTATCTGGGCCATTTTTCAACCATCTTATCGGGAATTCGTCTGCAGAGTTCACTGATCTGATTCTGACTGGAGAGAGAATTGAGGCTGGGTTAAAGTCTGGTAAGATTCCGAAGGGTGCATCGTCTAGTTCTGAGAAGAAACCCTTCAAAAAGGAGGCTAGTGCTGTATACGGTTCCAAGAGAACAGAGAGATCTGAGCGCCGCCAATCTGTCAGTGCGGTAATGATTGCTAAGCCTGCTGCTGCTCCTCGGCCAACCAATCCTCAAAGGGCTGAAAGACCCCGGAGAGAGTTCACCCGGTTGAGCATGACCTTATCGCAGATCCTGCCACAGTTGCTCTCAACCAACTTAGTGACTGTCAGAGAGGCTCCGAAGTTTTCAAATACTACATCCCCTAAGTACAATCCAAATGCTCGTTGTGCTTACCATTCTGATAGCCCGGGGCATTCCACTGATGATTGTTGGGCATTAAGGAGTAAGGTGCAAGACCTTATCGACGCGAAGGAGATACAGTTCGAAGCGCCTGAGAGGCCGAATGTAGTTACTGCTCCTATGCCTCAGCATGGGGTAAATGCTGTTGACGAAGATGTTTACGCCGTTTCTGTGGATGATCTAGCTACTCCTTTGAAGACCGTCAAGAGGAACCTACTACTGGCCGGTTTATTTCCGGGTTGCAGTGAGGGTTGCCTGTTCTGTGCTGTTTCCCTATCTGGTTGTCCCTTGCTAAAGTTAGGCATCCAAAGCCTAATGGATAGTAAGGAGATTCTGTTTAAGAAGTCTGCTGTTCAGTTGGTTCCGGTGGAAGAAGTTTCTGTGGTTACCATCTTCAATAATCCAATCAAGGCTCTCCCGAAGAAGCCTGTTCAAATCATGACTGTCGCACTTGTGGTTATCACTGTTCCAGGGCCTCTTCCCTATGTATCTAATAAAGCTGTCCCCTGGCACTATGGGGCAGACGTATATGTGAACGGAATCAAACAAGAATTCAACACTGGCGCCAGCATCTGTGATATCACTGGCCCAGCCAAGGTTACCCGCAGTGGCAGGCTCTTCTCGCCTGACATTGCACCGCCCGCTACTCGAAGACCCCTCCTCATAACACCTACAAGCGTACCTGTTCCTGTTGTTGATCAAGTTGTTTCTCCTGCTGCTGAGTCATCCAATGCTCGGGGCAAAGGAATTGAAGTTGAGCCTGCCCAGATGGAGGCACCTATACCTATAACTGCTAAAGCCTCCCAACAAGAGATGGAGGAAATCTTGAAAATCATAAAGAAGAGTGACTTCAATATTGTGGAACAGCTGGGGCACACGCCCTCCAAAATCTCCATGCTCTCCTTATTGCTGTGTTCAGAGGCCCATGCTAAGGCCTTAATCTCATTTCTCAAGACGACCGATGTGCCACAGGAAACATCTGCAGTCCAGTTTACTGATTGCGTAGCAAATCTGACAGCAGACAATGGCTTGGGTTTCTCAGATGCTGACCTGACTGCGAAGGGAAGATACCACAATGATGCTCTGCATGTCTCTATCGAATGCAGGGGCACTACTCTGGCACATGTATTGGTGGATACTAGTTCATCCTTGAACGTGCTACCCAAGAAGGCTTTAGACCGTTTAGATTGTGAAGGCCTGGAACTGAAACCCAGCAATATCATCGTCAGGGCCTTTGACGGTTCAAAAAGGATGGTTCATAGAGAGGTTGACATTCCCATTCGTGTGGGTTCTCAGGTGTTTGACTCTACTTTTTATGTGATGGATATCCGTCCATCTTACTCTTGTCTACTGGGTCGACCTTGGATCCATAAAGCTGGGGCAGTGACCTCTACCTTGCACCAGAAGCTGAAGTACCCTGTCAGAGGGAAGATCGTCACTGTGCAAGGAGAGGAGGAGTATATGGTAAGCCACCTGAATTCCTTCAGATACATTGAGATGGACGGGGAGTTTATTGAAACCCCCTTTCAGCATTTCGAGGAGGTGCTTCCAATTGCAGCAGCAGCAGAAACAGTAGTAGAAGAGAATGTTCCTTTGAAGATGGCTTCCCTGAAGGATGCCCGGGCTGTGGTTCAGAAAGGTGAATGTGCTAACTGGGGCAGGCTTCCAGACTTTACACAGAAGACTGACAAATTTGGGCTAGGTTTTACTGCAGAGGGTCAGAAAGCTATGCGGAAAGCGAAGACCGGAAGACCTCCTGTGTTCATTACAAATCCAAGAGTGAATGCTGTTGGGGAAGACAATGAAGTGGATGAAGCAGAATTCAATAGCTGGATCTACCCGACGACCGAAGGCGGATTGACCAATTGGATTGCCAAAGACCATACTCCTGTTACCTTTGTGACGTAGTAATAAATTTCTTTGTTTCGTTATTTGTAATAAACAATAAATAAACTCTGTGGCCCGGTGTCTTACCCGAGGCACCGTGGTTTCATTTGTGAGGGCATATAAATTGTCATTTCATATATCATAAATGAAAATCTTGGACGTTTTCTCGCATTGCAAATCTTATGCTCCTTTTCTGTCTTTCTTTCCTTTACATATATTTCAAAACAGCTGTATTTACACACACACTCACTCATACAGGTTCCAATCCACTCTGGATCTCACTGGTAACGACTCTGCTACTGCCAGTTATGACTTCGAAAATCCGATCAAATTAGCCGAAGACGAAGGTGAAGATGATTGTGAAGTGCCTGGCGAGCTTGCAAGATTGTTGCTTCAGGAAGAGAGGGCAATTCAACCCCATGAAGAGCCAGTGGAAACAATAAACTTGGGTACTGAAGCAGACAGGAAAGAGGTAAAGATTGGTGCTAACCTAGAGCTCAGCGTGAAGCAACGGTTAACCAAGATGTTACATGATTATATGGAGATCTTTGCCTGGTCCTACGAAGACATGCCCGGGTTGGATACCGATATTGTGGTCCATCACTTGCCAACTAAGGAAGAATGCCCTCCAGTTAAGCAAAAGGTCCGTCGGATGCGTCCAGAGATGTCTGAGAAGATCAAAGCCGAGGTTATGAAATAGTTTGATGCTGGGTTCCTTGCAGTAACTTCTTACCCTCAGTGGGTTGCTAATGTGGTGCCGGTACCAAAGAAAGACGGTAAGGTCAGAATGTGTGTCGATTACAGGGATCTGAACAGGGCCAGCCCCAAAGATGACTTCCCTCTACCTCACATTGATGTCCTTATTGATAATACAGCTCAACACAAGGTATTCTCTTTCATGGATGGCTTTTCAGGTTACAATCAGATCAAGATGGCACCTGAAGACATGGAAAAGACTACATTTGTTACTCAGTGGGGCACCTTCTGTTACAAGGTCATGCCCTTCGGGTTGAAGAACGCTGGGGCAACCTACCAACGTGCCATGGTTGCTTTATTTCATGATATGATCCATCATGAGATAGAAGTGTATGTTGACGACATGATCGCAAGGTCCCAAACTGAAGAAGAGCACCTAGATCATCTGCATAAGTTGTTTGACCGGTTGAAACTATACAAGCTGAGATTGAACCCGAACAAGTGCACCTTCGGGGTAAGATCTAGAAAGTTGCTAGGCTTCGTGGTAAGCGACAAGGGCATTCAAGTGGACCCTGCTAAGGTCAAAGCTATTCAAGATATGCCAGTTCCCAGGACAGAGAAGGAAGTCAGAGGCTTTTTAGGACGCCTGAATTACATTGCTCGCTTCATCTCACACCTAACTGCTACCTGTGAGCCAATCTTCAAGCTACTGAAGAAAGATCAGGTAGTACGTTGGAACGATGAATGTCAGGCTGCTTTTGACAGAATCAAGGAGTATCTCCAAGAACCACCTATCCTTATGCCACCGGTTGAAGGGAGACCTCTGATACTATATCTGACAGTACTTGACAATTCAATGGGGTGTGTGCTGGGGCAGCATGACGAGTCTGGCTGAAAAGAGCATGCCATTTATTACCTTAGCAAAAAGTTTACCGACTGTGAGACCCGATACTCACTGCTTGAGAAAACTTGCTGCGCTTTGGTATGGGCTGCTCGCCGGCTGAGATAGTATATGATGACTCACACTACTTTGTTGATCTCAAAGATGGATCCTATAAAGTACATATTTGAAAAGCCTGCTCTGTCTGGAAGAATTGCAAGATGGCAAATGATCTTGACGGAATACGACATTCAGTACACGACCCAGAAAGCCATCAAGGGAAGTGTATTGGCAGACCACTTGGCACATCAGGCCGTAGATGACTATCAGTCAATGAACTTTGAGTTTCCGGATGAAAGTATCATGATAGTAACTAATTGTGAAGTACCTGGACCGGATGAAGGACCTGAGGAAGGATCCCGATGGTCTATGCACTTTGACGGAGCCTCCAACGCTTTGGGAAACGGTATCGGCGCTATAATCATATCACCTCAAGGCACTCATACTCCACTCACTGCCCGACTATGTTTCAATTGTACCAACAACATGGCAGAGTATGAGGCGTGCATCATGGGTCTTCAAGCTGCGATCGACCTAAGGATCAAGTTTCTGAGTGTCTTCGTAGATTCCGCTCTTGTGATCAATCAGATCAAAGGAGAGTGGGATACGAAACATCCGAATCTTATTCCTTACAGAGAATATGTGTTGACCTTGATCCCCCACTTCACAGAGATAACTTTTGAGCACTTTCCAAGAGAAGAGAATCAGATGGCGGACGCGTTAGCTACAATGGCTTCTATGTTCAAATTTAAATGGGATAATGAGGCTCCCCGAATCATCATCTAGAAACTGGACGAACCGGCATACTGTTGTGATCTCGAGAACGAATTGGTGACGGAGAAACCTTGGTACCATGAAGTAAAAAGATATCTGGAAGCTCAGGAATACCCTGAAGGTGCCTCTATCAATGATAAGAAATTCCTGAGAAGGTTTGCAGCAAAGTTCTTCCTTAGCAACGGCATCTTGTACAAGCGAAACCATGATTCAACCCTACTGCGTTGTGTGGATAAGACTGAAGCAGAAAGGATTATGGAATAGCTACATGAAGGGACCTTCGGTACACATTCCAGTGGACATACAATGGCGAAGAAGATCCTTCGGGCAGGTATTACTGGTCCACAATGGAAGCTGACTGTTACCAACATTCTAGGACATGCCATAAGTGCCAGATTTACGCAGACAAAGTGCATGTTCCTCCAGTTCCCCTGAATGTTCTGACTGCTCCTTGGCCGTTTGCAATGTGGGGCATAGACATGATTGGCGAGATTAAACCTACGGCATCTCATGGGCATCGCTTCATCCTAGTGGCGATTGATTATTTTACGAAGTGGGTCGAAGCGGCGTCCTATGCTACGGTAACCAAGACTGTTGTGGCACGGTTCATTCGGCATAATCTGATCTGTCGGTACGGCGTCCCGGAGAGAATTATTACAGACAACGGTACCAATCTGAATAACAAGATGATCACTGAGCTCTGCGAGCAGTTCAAGATACAGCACCACAATTCTTCTCCTTACAGACCGAAGATGAATGGGGCTGTAGAAGCAGCAAATAAAAACATTAAGAAAATCGTGCAGAAGATGACAGTGACTTACAAATATTGGCACGAGATGTTACCGTTCGCTCTACATGGGTACCGTACCTTAGCTAGGACGTCAACCGGGGCAACTCCTTTCTCTTTGGTTTATGGTATGGAGGCAGTCTTGCCGATCGAAGTACAGATACCCTCTCTCCGGATAATGAAGGATGCAAATCTGAACGAGGATGATTGGATCCAGACACGACTTGATCAGCTCAACCTTATTGATGAAAAGAGACTTGCTGCTATCTGCCATGGTCAGACGTATCAGAAACGGATGATCAGGGCATTTAACAAAAAGGTCAGACCACAGGAATATCAAGTTGGGGATCTGGTAATCAAACGAATCATCCTTCCTCAGAGTGATCCAAGGGGCAAATGGACCCCTACATACGAAGGGCCATTTGTGGTTAAACATGTGTTCTCATGAGGAGCCATGATTCTAACCAACATGGATGGTGACGACCTTCCTCACCCCGCCAATGCAGACATAGTAAAAAGATACTACGCATGAAAAAAGACCCGCTAGGCTGACATGCCTAGGAAAAAATTAGGGCTTCCCGTCGAACCAAAAGGGTTCGGGCAAAATGAAGGGATGAAATAAAAAATCTGTACACCCGGCAAGTCGAAAACCTGAAAAGGCGGCTTGGGCAAAAATGGGTATCCCGGTGGACTGAAAACCCGAAAGGGCGGTCCAGGCAAAAATTAGGGATAAAGCGTAATACTATGTCTCATTGGATCACTTTGCATCTAGAATCCGGTATCTACATCAAGTTCAGACGGCATCGATCAGTCAGCTTCATCTTCGTTTAGGTCATCAAGTGATGAGACGCTCGGGGATATAAAGGCAATAGCAGAGTTGAAACCCAATGGGATCATTCATTTCACACAGCTGTTTTATTTTCTTTTGTACAAAATTTGTATAAACTCTTTTGTTCGGCGGCGTTCTCTTACTAGGACGTCAGCCTCTTGTACACAAAACGCCTATTTTCAGGCCATTCAAAAATCAATATAAATATACTTTTCAGTTAAAAGTTCCAATTGTTTTTCTTTTTCTGTTTTGTCTTGCGAAGAACGTCCAAGGTTCAATTTGTGATATATGCATTGACAATAATTTGCTAACTCATGAATATTTGCATACGAAACAAAGGACTAATTACAGGTAACATTAGAAACGGGGGCAATAAAGAGTCGTCTAAGCAATCTAATTGTTCCCTCCTCCAAGGTACCAAGGTAGGTTCAGCTAAAGAACATAACCAGCATATCTTAATCCCCCAGAGAGTGAGCCAGCAAGCAGTACACTCTCTCCAAGATATATTATCAAACCTTAAGGAAATTGGGTATCCTCCAGCAGATCTCAACATTCCCCAGCAGTATACATATATTCTTAACAAGCATCCCCGACAGTCTTGGCCTACAGATTGTTCCCCGGCGGCATATCAACATTCAAAGGAATCACTTCCCCGGTACAGTTCAAAACTTCCCCAGGAGTCCAGCCCAGTGTCCCCAGGAAAGTGGAATCCATCTCCCCCAAGCAGTAAGCTTATCCCCAGTAGATTCTGGAAGCTTATCCTCACAGAGCGCGAACGCGTCGTCCGACTTTATTCAAAGAGTTATGCCCTTACCAGGATATAACTGGGTTATCCTCAGCTAAAAGCCACGGAAAGATCGTCCTCGACGAAGCCTTCTTATCCCCAGCGAAGTCTATTAACACTTCCAACACAACAATGGTACCCCCAGCAAGGTATTATCAACGACTCAGCAAAGTATCTCTCTCCCCACAGAGTATTGCTTCCCAGCAAGACCGTTAGAGTACCTTTTCTCCCCGCAGAGTAATCCATTCGCCAAGTTTATTCCCTAACGGAGTTATCTTCTCCTACCGGTATTCTTGCTATTATCATCCTCAGCGGGAGCAAAATCTATTCTCCAACATCAGCCCAGGATATGACTTCCTGGCACCCGTCAAGGATTTACTTTCCTAACGAAAACATACATTCCTAAACATCACATACATCATTATAACATGCATAGACGCATCATATCTTACAAATCTCATCTATGTTGAGAACATCATTGCTTGGTCCATATCATGCATTGCATATGACTGACCTTTACCTTTCAGGAAAGATTCAGCTAAATTCTCAATCAGATTTCAAGACCTAGACCGGTTCAGTAGATCGACTCCAAAGATTTATTATCCAGTCAAAGGCCTTCTCTGGTCCAGTTAAATCGACCCCAAACAGATTTTTCTGATAAAGACCCAGTTGAAGACATTCCAAGACCTTATCTGGTTCAGTTAAATCGACTCCAAAGATTTCTCTATCCAGTCAAAGGCCTTCTCTAGTCCAGCTAAATCGACCCCAAACAGATTTTTCTGATGAAGATTCAGTAGAAGTTATCAAAGGTTTTTCTCAAACGTCCGCTTTTGAGATTATAATTTCCTATGGTTCTCTCCCCGATACTGCGGAGACGATAATTCCACTCCAGGTTTTTCTCAAACGTCCGATTTTGAGATTATAATTTCCTATGGTTCTCTCCTCGATGCTGCGGAGACGATAATTCCACTCCAGGTTTTTCTCAAACGTCCGCTTTTGAGATTATAATTTCCTATGGTTCTCTCCCCGATCCTGCGGAGACGATAATTCCAATCCAGGTTTTTCTCAAACGCCCGCTTTTGAGATTATAATTTCCTATGGTTCTCTCCCCGATCCCGCGGAGACGATAATTCCATCCCAGGTTTTTCTCAAACGTCCGCTTTTGAGATTATAATTTCCTATGGTTCTCTCCCCAATGTTGCGGAGACGATAATTCCATTCCAGGTTTTTCTCAAACGTCCGCTTTTGAGATTATAATTTCCTATGGTTCTCTCCCCAATGTTGCGGAGATGATAATTCCATCCCAGGTTTTTCTCAAACGTCCGCTTTTGAGATTATAATTTCCTATGGTTCTCTCCCCAATGCTGCGGAGACGATAATTCCATTCCAGGTTTTTCTCAAACGTCCGCTTTTGAGATTATAATTGCCTATGGTTCTCTCACTGTTCTTGTTGAGGTAGTAACCACCCCTGGTTCATTCATCACCGTTTGAAGCTCCAGATTCAGCTCCTGTAACCAGTCAGGACACATCTATACCAAGCATCTGAAGACCAGCTCCTGTAACCAGTCATGACACATCTATACCAAGCATCTGAAGATCAACTCCTGCAACATGTCAGGTACTCATTTTTCTTTTACAGGTACACAAGTTCTCGCTAAGGAATCCCTTATGCAATCAACTTCCAGATGGCATCTATAAGCCCATCCACCTTCCATCATCTCTTAGCATGGCATATATAAGCCCATCATCCTATTCACCAATCTCTAAATGGCATCTATAAGCCCATTCCCACTATGTGAGCGCAAATTTCTGGGCACTTTAGTGTTCAATCATCTTCTACCCTCGGATTACGAAAGGCACGTCAGCCAATCTGCATCCTCAGGTCTAAGAAGATTGAACAGGGGCAACAGTTGTACCCCAAAATTAGCCCTCCCATATTCTTCAAGAAATTGCCAAGACAAGCTTCAAAATTCCCCAAAGGTGGCACAGTCAAGGGCCTCCTAAGCAGTCAAAATTAGGGTTTTGGTCCTGATGAAGAAAATGAAGTTTCCAAGGGTCCAATCAAGTCTCACATGCCTACAAATATGGTCAAGCATCCTCATACAAAGTTTCAAGACTTTCAGCACAAAATTGCACAGTCAAAACCCTAATTGCACTACAGTAAACTGTAGGGGCAAAATGGTCATTTGACAGTCAAAAGTTCAAATTTTTGGTCAACATCTCATTTTGAAGTCACAAACATCATTTGATCAATGCTTGATCATGATTCTCAAAGCTTGGCTCAAAAATCATCAAGATGCAAAAGTTTCCTTATTTGGACAGCTGAAAAAGTCAACTGTAAATTGACCAAGGCATAACTTTCACATGGATTATCAGAAAAATTCCATCCAAAGCTCATTTTGAAGAGAAAGACATTTCCTACAACTCATCTTCATACTTCAAGTCCAATAAATGCTCTCACAAAAAGTTATCAATTTCAACATTATAGGTCATTTTCAAAAGTCAACAAAAAGGGACTTTAAGTCAAAGGCCATAACTTGAGATTGGTACATCAAAATGACATGGGACCAAAGGCATTGGTTAGAGGACTCAAGGACCTCTCCAAAATGTCCAAAAACATGAGCAAAGCTTAAAAATTGAGCAAGTTATGCCTTGTGGAAGTTGGGAAATTTTTGGATATTTTGAAAAGTCAACATTGATTCAAATGACCTAAAATTGCAAATGGGCCCATTTTTCTTCCACAATTCATCATCCAAGGCATGTGCACGACCACTTGGCCCAAAGGGAAGTTTTTCTTCATTATTTATTCATTTATTTGGATTTTTATTATTAATAATTCATTTAAATTAATTAAATACATGGAAAATACTAAACCTAATTTATCAAATCTTTTTGTACATGTAATAGGTGCAAAAATTCGTGCATAATCAAATATGGAAAGAATTGAAGAGAATTGGTCATGATTGGTACAAAATAGCATGGAAAATATTGAAAAAAGATCTTGAAAAATCAAATCTTCCAAACCATGAATGAAAAGGATTTTGATCAAGATTTTTGACCTAATTCATTCATACATAAATATAGAACACAACCCTAATGCCATTGACCCCGAAGCTGCGCAAAAACCCCATTATCAAACTCAAGCTTTTTTGGCAAAAATTCCAATTCTGAAAACCTAGTTCTAGGGCGATTCTAGGCAAGATTTTGATCTCATTAGCTTGCTAAGGCTTCATAGAAGGGACTTGCATCAAAAAATTCAAGTTTTCGTGCCCAGAAACGTGAGAACGATCTCACCTGTACAGAAAAAAATCTCATAATCTTGCATCTCTATTCATGCACTTTTAACAATTTTTGATGCTTGATTCATGTTCATTATAAGATTCTGAAGCTAACCATACAAATTAATTGCGTTTTTGTGCGATATACATGATTCTACCATTGATGCAGGCTAGGTTTTCTTGAAATCCAAATTAGGGGTTTCCTAATACTGTAAAATTAAGAGACCTCACTGCCATAACCATGTCCAGCTCGCTTAGACGAAAAGAATGGCATGCTCGCGCTTAATTTATATACCAAGGGGGCCTAATCGCTATTATCAGAATAAGCATGCTTTGAGGGGGTTCAAAACCCCCGTTAAATGTTTGTTATTTTTTCAGGAAAACAAATCAATCAGGAAGACGATGCAGTGGCAAGAGCGGAATGGCTGGTTCAAAAATTCGCGCTAAAACCCACTAACGCTTTTGTTTTATTTGATATCAATTGTTTGTTGTATTACATACAAAACGCGTAACATGGCTCAGTGGCAGGCGTACAGACTGGTAAACCATAGGACCTGGGTTCGAGCCCCAGATCCTCACCCCCTTTCATATTATTTTCCATTTAATACTTCTATGCAGTTTCAACGCTGGATACCACCGTGCGCCTTCACAATCAAACCGTCCACGCGCCTAACTTCATCAATCCAAAGGCACAGATTTGGAGAACATGATACACCCTAGTCAACGCGTATACACGCGTCCTGAAAAGTCAAAGAGGCCAGAAATTCAAATGGGCCAGATTTCTAAAGACTAACCTCCACTTTAGGGGCAGACCCCCTTTGGTTTGCAAATTTTCTTTACTTTCTTTATTTTTCATAATTTTTATTTTCTTTTAATTCTTGTTTTATTAATTAATTTAGTGTTTGCATAATATATAAAAAACATAAAAAAATCAGAAAAGATGAAAAAAATAATAAATATTTGTTAATTAGTATTTTTATAAATAAATTCATTAATTAACTAGTTTTAAATTAGGTTTGATAGTAATGTTTTCTTAATTAATTTAAAATTTGTAGAATTAGGGTTTATGATAATTTTTATTCCTTTTTATTTTTATCTCATAATAATTAAATAATTAAATATTTATTTTTATAATTAAATTGCATGTAAAATAATTAGGTTTAATTTTAGGTTAAAATTTAATCTTTTCTTAATAAATTAAAAATAATTAGAATTAGGGTTAGCATTTTATTTTAATTTTAATTAATTAATTCCATCATTAATTTAATTTTGCAAAAAGGGTCCAACGCCCTCGTCTTAATTCTTGTTCGCATATTTATTTTATTTCTTTTAATATTTATGTATCTCTCCCAAGGCATTGTAAATTATTTGTCGCACTTTATTTTATTTCTTTATTTATTTTTCTGTCAAATCGGGTTCAAGAAATTTTGGCGATGTGGACCCGCGCCTTTTGTAATAGCTTAGAATCTTTTACTTTTCTCGCATTTTTAATTGTTAATCAAGGCATGAAAGAATGAATGGACAAAAATAAAAACGAACGCTAGATCACCAATGACATGACAAAAGACAAAAATAAATGAAAACGACACACAAATCACACACCACCCCTAGGGCACGCCTCACTGTTGCCTTGCCTCGAAAGGTGATCGTCGAGTAGAGGATGTCTTAGTAAGTCCTCATGATCCGGGAACCTGGCATGAGGGTAGCTTCTAAGGTGTCTTCCCATTGCTCTGGTGATCACCATGTCCCGAACCTCGAACTGACCCGAACACCTCCAACGGTGGTGCTACCTACCTTTCAATGGTGGGATGGCACTACTTTAAAGGACATTTACACAGAAGAATTCCTTAGGGTAGGTAGACGACTCTAGATACTTGCTCTAAATTCAAAACAAATTCAAAAATACTTTTCACACCAACACCTTTTCAAAAAGCTTTCGAAAGCAACTTTTCAAACACTCTTGAGGACCGATACAAGAGTCGAACTGGAATTTTCAAAGAAACTTTTTAAAACCCACAGTTGAAAAGCAAACAAACCATTTTTGAAAACACGATGAGCAAGTATCTAAGAGCCCATGGATAACCATGGATAGAAAGGGTGCTAACACCTTCCCTTTCTATAACCTACCTCCCGAACCAAGAGCAATCTCTTTAAGGAATTTTTATGTGCTTTTGTCCTTTCCATTTGGAGAAAATAAAAGACGGTGGCGACTCTAGCTTTCGCGACATTTCGCGAACCAGCGTTAAACACTCAGTTCCAGATCCACCGATCACACCTACCCAATGCAACTTCAATCTAAGTACAACTTAAACCTGAGTTCCTACTCACTCCCCCTCAATCACAGCAGTGATACTTAAAACAATTGACTAATGATTTAATGAAGACACTCTTCAAAACATACACTTGATTATGCTTAACAGCTTTTTAATCAAGCAACACAAACACTCTTGCTTCACATCTTTGAGTGATACATAAACCTAACTTGACTTTGCTTCAAAGCTTTAGTCAAGAGACACAAAACACTCTTGCTTCAAAGCTTTGAGTGATACAAAACCCTTACAATTAAAACCTATTCCAAGTCACTTATCACAATGATACTTGATTGGATTACAATAGTTAAAACTATACAACTTCTAAATGATCTTTTGTCAAAAGGGATAAATTCCAAACACCAGCCCTGTTGAATATATAGCAGCTGCTTCTTCAGTTAGGATTTCCACAAAAAGCTAGGGTTAATTCCGTTTGACCTTAAGACTTGGTCACAAGACTTTATCAACCAGGTTAGGGTTGAGCTAGGTTAACCCCAAGTCCACGAGAGATTCTGTTCTGGAAAGACTGAGTCATTTTCCTGAAAAAACTCAGAATTAACCAAACTGCATAACTGTTAGTTCAGAACAGGATGTCTTAACATTTGTTATGACATCTGAATTCCTGTTTACTGATTTTGCTAAATGTGATCATTTTGCAAAATGCTCAGATACACACTCATAAACATCAGTAACTGTATGCCACTATTTTTCTGCAAAGGTACCTAATAAACCAGTACCTAATAAATCAGAATGTTATGACATTAGTCATGACATTCACACACCTGGTTTTACCCAAAAATGCATGCCAATAACTAAACAACTACAAGGTGGATCCTGCAAAGGTGAAGGCTATACAAGAAATGCCAATTCCACGAACAGAGAAAGAAGTCAGAGGCTTTCTGGGACGTCTGAATTATATTGCCCGATTCATCTCACACCTGACTGCTACTTGTGAGCCAATCTTCAAGTTACTGAAGAAAGATCAAGTGGTAAGATGGAATGATGAATGTCAGGCCGCTTTCGAAAGGATCAAGGAATATCTCCAAGAGCCACCCATTCTGATGCCTCCAATTGAAGGGAGACCTTTAATCTTATACTTGACAGTACTCGACAACTCAATGGGGTGTGTGCTGGGGCAGCATGACGAGTCTGGCCGAAAAGAGCATGCTATTTATTACCTTAGCAAAAAGTTTACTGACTGCGAGACCCGATACTCGTTGCTCGAGAAAAATTGCTGCGCTTTGGCATGGGCTGCTCGCGGGCTGAGACAGTATATGCTGACTCACACTACTCTACTGATACTAAAGATGGATCCAATCAAGTATATCTTCGAGAAGCCTCCCTTATCCGGAAGAATAGAAAGATGGCAGATGATCTTGACTGAGTATGACATCCAATACACAACCCAAAAGGCAATCAAGGGAAGTGTGTTGGCAAATCATCTGACACATCAGGCAGTGGATGATTACCAGTCTATGAACTTTGAATTTCCGGATGAGAATATCATGATAGTGACCGACTATGAAACACCTGGACCGGATGAAGGACCTGAGGAGGGATCCCGATGGTCTATGTACTTTGATGGAGCTTCAAACGCTTTGGGTAATGGCATTGGTGTCGTGATCATATCTCCTAAAGGATCTCATACTCCGTTCACCGCTCGACTATGTTTTAATTTAACCAACAATATGGCGGAGTATGAAGCGTGCATCATGGGTCTTCAAGCAGCTATTGACCTAAGGGTTAAGTTCTTGAGTGTCTTCAGAGATTCCACTCTCGTGATCAGTCAGATCAAGGGTGAGTGGGATATGAAACACCCAAATCTTATTCCTTACAAGGAGTATGTATTGACATTGCTTCCACATTTCGAAGAGATAACCTTTGAACACTTCCCTAGAGAGGAGAATCAGTTGGCGGACGCGTTAGCTACAATGTCTTCTATGTTCAAAGTCAATTGGGACAACGAAGCTCCCCGGATTATAATTGAAAGGTTGGATGAACCTGCACATTGCTGTGACATCGAGACTTAAGAGTAGCAGATAAACCCTGGTTTCATGAGGTGAAAAGGTATCTTGAGGCTCAAGAATACCCTGAGGGTGCACCTGTTAATGACAAAAAGTTTCTGAGGAGGTTCACGGCGAAGTTCTTTATCAACAATGGTATTCTTTACAAGCATAACCATGATTCGACCTTACTGCATTGTATGGATAAGAACGAAGCAGAAATAATCATGACAGAGTTACATGAAGGTACTTTCGAGACTCATTCCAGTGGACACACCATGGCAAAGAAAATCCTACGGGCAGGATATTTTTGGTCCATAATGGAAGCCGACTGTTATCAGCATTCTCGGACCTGTCATAAGTGCCAAGTCTATGCTGATAAGGTGCACATACCTCCAGTTCCCATGAACATTTTGACAGCTCCTTGGCCTTTTGCAATGTGGGGAATTGACATGATCGACGAGATCAGACCTACGACATCCAACGGGCATTGTTTCATCCTGGTAGCAATTGATTACTTTACCAAGTGGGTTGAAGAAGCTTCCTTTGCTACTGTAACCAAGAACGTCGTGGCACAGTTCATTCGGCATAATCTGATCTGTTGATACGGTGTACCAGAGAGGATCATTACAGACAATGGTACTAATCTCAATAATAAGATGATCACCGAGCTCTGCAAGCAGTTCAAGATACATCATCACAACTCTTCTCCTTACCGGCCAAAGATGAATGGGGCTGTAGAAGCAGCTAATAAGAACATTAAGAAGATTGTGCAGAAGATGACGGTGACATACAAAGACTAGCACGAGATGTTACCGTTTGCTCTTCATGGGTACCGTACCTCGGCGCGGACGTCAACAGGGGCAACCCCCTATTCCTTGGTATATGGTATAGAGGCAGTGTTGCCCATTGAAGTTCAGATACCCCCTCTTCGGATTATGAAGGATGCAGGTTTGAGAGAAGATGACTGGATTCAGACCCGGCTTGATCAACTAAACCTAATTGACGAAAAAAGACTTACTGCTATCTGTCATGGTCAGACGTATCAAAAACGGATGATCAAGGCATTTAACAAGAAAGTTAGACGACAAGAGTATCAAGTTGGGGACCTGGTTATCAAGCGCATCATACTACCTCAAGGTGATCCCAGGGGAAAATGGACCCCTACTTACGAAGGGCCATTTGTGGTTAAGAACATTTTCTCAGGAGGAGCTATGATTCTAACCACCATGGATGGTGACGAACTTCCTCACCCCGTCAATGCAGACATAGTGAAAAGATACTACGCATGATCAAAGAACCGCTAGGTTGACTGGCTTAGGCAAAAATAAGGGCTTCCCGGCGAACCAAAAGGGTTCGACAAAAATAAGGGATGAAAATGAAAAAAAAACTGTACACCCGGCAAGTCGAAAACCTGAGAAGGCGGCTTGGGCAAAAAAGGGTATCCCGGTGGACTGAAAAACCGAAAGGGCAGTCCAGGCAAAAATTAGGGATCAAAGAGTAACACTATGTCTCATTGGATCACCTTGCAACCAGACTTCGGTATCAACTATCAAGCTCGGACGACACTAATCAGTCTGATCCACCTTCAACCAAGTAGCAAAGTGATGAGATGCTCAAGGACATAAAGGCAATAGCAGAGTTGGAACCCAGTAGGATTGTTCACATAGCTGTTTTGTTTAGTTTTTCACAAATTGTGTAAATTCTATTATTCGGCGACATTCTCTTACTGGGACGTCAGCCTCTTGTACAAAAACTCCTATTTACATGCCAAACTTCAAAATCAATACAATTCATTTTCAGAGAAATTTCAAACTGTTTTTCCTTTTTTCTGTTTTGTTTTGCAAAGAACGTCCAATGTTCATTTTGATATATGCATTTGACATTAATTGCTGCTCATGAATATTTACATGCGAAACAAAAGATGATTACTTGTAATATCAGAAACATGGGCAAATGAAAAATGTCCAAGCTATACAGTTGCTCTGTACACCAGGTACAAAGGTAGATTCAGCCGAAGAATATGGCTAAAGCGCTTTCACTCTCTGCAGAGTAAGAAAAGACAGTAATGATAGCTCTCCCCAGTTGAGACTTGCAACTATAAAATGAATCAGTAATATTCTCCACAAGCAGAGTTTATTTATCATCAGCACTGAAAAGATCTTAATATTCCCCAGCAGAGTATAAGAACATTCCCCAGTAGAATACAAAATATCCCAAGTGGATTTTAAAATTTTGCCCAGCGCAGTTTGAAAAAAGCTTCCCCAGTGGAATTTGGAAATATCCCCAGTAAACTTTGGAAGATTGTCCCCAGCATGCTCAAAAGGTTATCCCCATTAGAGTCTGTGATCGGTGGGAATAGAACTGGCTGTTTTGGAATGCTGGTTCGCGTTTTGCGTTTGTTTTCGCAAAATGTCGCGGTGAGCAAGAGTCGCCACCGTCTTTTATTTTATCCAACAAGGAAAGGACAAAAGCACAGAAAAATTCCTTTTCGAGATGTTTCTCGGGTTCGGGAGGTAGATTATAGAAAGGGAAGGTGTTATCACCCTTTCTATCCGTGGTTATCCACGGGCTCTTAGGTACTTGCTCACTATGTTTTCAAAAGTTTGCTTTTCTTTGTGTTTGTGGGTTTTGAAAAGAGTTTTGTTTTTTTGAAGAGAGTGTAAGTGCGGAAAGTTTTGTTTTTTTTTAAAAGGAGCAAGTACTTAAGAACATCTACCTACTCAAAAAGGAATTAAATTGTGCAAATGTCCTTTAGACAGTGCTATCCCACTATTAAGGAGTAGGTAGCACCGTCGTTGGAGTTTTCGGGTCAATTCGATTTAAGGGACGTGTGGTCACTAAAGCAATGTTAGGATGCTTTAGCGGTAACCCTAATGTCTTAGATCATTTTTATCGAGGCAACCATTTCGAGGCAACTTTGATCTTTGTACAGGAGGGCGACCTCTAAGACTTCCTATACTCAATGACCACGTTCGAGGCAACCAAGTGAGGCGTACCTAAGAGTGGCATGTGCGAGTGTGTCAATTTTCAGTTTATATTATCTTTGTACATGTTATAGTGAGCTACGGTTGATTTAAAGGTTAATCTGGTCATACAATCCTAGTTAGCATACATCTAAATAGTTAATATATGTACAGGAATTTAAAGTGCGGGAATTGTAAATCCTACGCTATTAAAAGGCTTCGGGGAGGGGGATTGTTTACATGTCCAAAAATTGGGGGAATAAAAAGCAGTAAAGTGTAAAAGTCTTAGTTTAAGCTATTACAAACCAGTAGGCAGTTACAATAAAATAAACGCGCGCGAATCTGAACATAACCTCTAAAAATCCTAAGAATAAAATCTTTTTGCTGTTTTATTTTATTTTTGGGAAAAATGATCTAAATCTACTTAATTTTAGTTTTGAGAAAAATGATCTAAATCTACTTAATTAACAAAGTTAATTTAAAATAAAAAAAAACTAGCCTAATATTTTTGTGTTTTTGATTTTATGTTGATTAGAAAAAGAAATAAAATGGTCAAAACAAAAATGAAATCGAAGGAAAAGGAAGTAAATCAAGAAAGGTATAATTCTGGAGGCCTGGATCGAAAGAGGTGTGGGCTGTCTTTCGACCCAGTGAAGAGGCTTGATCGAAGGTGCATGAGGGGCTGCACTTTGAGGGTGTTCGATCTGGATATGTCATCCTTCGATCTGGAAATCCTGGATCCAGTTCGAAGCTAAGTTGCTAAGCTTCGAAACTCTGAACAGGATTCTGAGAATATATTTCCTGCAAAATGAAACAAATGTTAAAGGTCCAGGGGGGACTTTACCCCCCTGATTCGAATCTCCTCCCAATTCTGATCCTTCCTCAACGTGGATCTGCTGAATCTGGGTTTGGATTTGTTTTATTCTGAGGTTCGAAGGAGAAACTAAGATCGTGCCCAAGTAATGGCACGATCTCATCTTTGCACTTCAGCTTACATGCAACACAATCAGTAATAACAAGAATACATATGCAATGTGTATTTAAACGTCATGAAGGTGCAATTTTGGTTTTGCAAACCCTTACCAATTGAAGATGTATGATCTGTGGCTCTGGGTGTGGAGATGTTCGCTGGATGGCTGCTTTGGCTTGGATGACAATACTGATAACCTTTGGTGGGTTGTGGGCAGCGTATCTCCAAATATTTCATGTTTCTTTTCTTTTCTCTATTTTTTCTGTGTTTTTTTCGTCCTTGGTAATGTGTCACTGGCCTCGTATTTATAGGAGTGTGAGGGTGCATGAAAATGGCAAGGGACATACATTTAACCAGGCCATTAAAGCCATGAGACAAGAATCAGACACATTAAAATATTTCCTTTTTTGAAATATTCGTGTCTCTTTGGAATCTGGACACTTTTGATTTTCGAATGACTTCAGGCCATGCTCTTCGATTGGTCTTGAGTTGCCTCCTTCGAATGGACTTATTCTGCTTCGACTGCTTGATTTGAAAAGAATCACTCTGGTCGAATCAGCTCTTTAGGAACAGAAAAGGCAAGAATCTGGCCTTTAACTCAGGAATTAAATCCAAAATCATCATTTAATTATTTCTACATTTGCAAGGGAAACATGCCATTTTCTCATGTTCAGTGTACCTGGACATGTTTTTTTTTGAGTGCCCTCTTGATGGCCTCTTTCAAATGGCCTGGAAGGAGTTCTTGAAATGGCCCTGGTCCAAATATCAATCGAAGGATACTAATTAAAATTCCAATCGAAAGGCTTTGTTAACAGGCCAATCGAAAGGTGCTGTTCATGCTAATCGAAGGACATGGTTAACATGCCTGTCGAAGCTGCCTTGACACAAAGCTAAATCGAAGGATCCCTTGGCATGCCAATTGAAAGGCTTGGCCCAGGGTGCCAAACGAAAAGGTCTTTCAGAATTCTAATCGAAGGGATTTGACATAATGCCAATCGAAGTGCTTGTCCATAATGCCAATCGAAAGGCTCCTTCAGAATACCAATCGAAAGGTCTTTCAGAATGCCAATCGAAGGCCTTGACATAATGCCAATCGAAGTGCTTGTCCATAATGCCAATCGAAAGGCTCCTTCAGAATACCAATCGAAGGGTCTTTCAGAATGCCAATTGAAGGCCTTGACATAATGCCAATCGAAGTGCTTGTCCATAATGCCAATCGAAGGGTCTTTCAGAATGCCAATCGAAAGGTACTTAAAGCACCACTCAAAAATTTTCTTTTTCCTTAGGCAAGGGTTTGTGATCAACCATGCAGGGGGAAGACTTTGGAAAACATGAGAGGGAAAAATTTGGGGTACAACAGTTGCCCCTGTTCAATTTTCTTAAACCTGAGGATATAGATTGGCTTTCGAACCTTTCGTGATCCGAAGGTGGAAGATAATTGAACACTAGAGTGCCCAGAAATTTGCACTCGCATGGTGTAGTATCAGCATTGTGATGTCGGGAATGGGATTACAGATGCCATTTGGAGATTGTTGGTAGGTGGTTTTATCTTCGTTGACGGGTTGTCTCTTCTGACGGGGTGTCTCCTTTGACGAGTTGTCTCCATTGACAGGTTGTCTCTATTGACAGGTTGTCTCTATTGACAGGTTGTCTCTATTAACATGTTGTCTCTATTGACGGGTTGTCTCCTTTGACGAGTTGTCTCCATTGACAGGTTGTCTCTATTGACAGGTTGTCTCTATTGACAGGTTGCCTCTATTGACGGGTTGTCTCTATTGACAGGTTGTCTCTATTGACAGGTTTGGCCACAGAAAAATCTTTAGGAATCGATTTAACTAATTTTGTCTCCATTGACTGGCTTTGCCTCAGAAAAATCTTTAGGAATCAATTTAACTGATTTTGTCTCCATTGACATGCTTCGCCTCAGAAAAATCTTTAGGAATCAATTTAACTGATTTTGTCTCCATTGACTGGCTTCACCTCAGAAAAATCTTTAGGAATCGATTTAACTGATTTTCTCTCCATTGACTGGATTCACCTCAGAAAAATCTTTAGGAATCGATTTAACTGATTTTGTCTCCATTGACTGGCTTCACCTCAGAAAAATCTTTAGGAATCGATTTAACTGATTTTGTCTCCATTGACTGGCTTCACCTCAGAAAAATATTTAGGAATCAATTTAACTGATTTTGTCTCCATTGACTGGCGTCACCTCAGAAAAATATTTAGGAATCGATTTAACTGATTTTGTCTCCATTGACTTAATTGAGAATTTAACTGCATCTTTCCTGAAAGGTAAAGGCCAGTCATATGCAATGCATGATATGGATCAAGCAATAATGTTCTCAACATAAATGAGATTGTATGGTATGATGCGTATATGCATATATCATGATGTATGGAAATGTGATGTTTTAGTTGGGGAAAATAAATCTCGAACGACTACTGGAGAGTAGGGTTGAATTCTTCGTTTCCACTGGGGATGATGAACGAAGATGATTGCAAGAATAAACCTGCAGGAGAGGATGACTCTGTTAGGGAATAAATTGGTGAAGAGATACTCTGCGGGGAATTACTCTGTGGGGAAGAGATGCTTTGCTGAGATTTTACTGATAAACTCTGCTGGGGATTCTGTTGATAAGCTCTGTTGGGGATTTTGATGATGAACTCCGCTGGGGATAGAAAGAACTTCGCTGGGGATGATCTTTCAGTTGCAACTCGCTGAGGATAACCCAGTTAGACTCTTGTGGGGATAACCTCTGAATTTGGCTGAGGAGACTTATTTGTGCTTCGCAGGGGATAAGCTTCCAGAGTCTACTGGGGAAGATGATTCAACTCCACTGGGGAAGCTTTTTTAGACTGCGCTGGGGAAATGACTCCACTGTGGTACCTTGTATTCCGCCGGGGAACATTCTTATATTCCGTTGAGAAATATTAAGACTACCAGGGATACTTTTATGCTTGCTGGGGAACATCCTTATACTCCGCTGGGGAATATTAAGACCTTCTGGGGATACCCAACCTTTTTAGGGCTGATGGTAGACCAACTCTGCTTGGGGAGAGTATTGCTGATTCGTTCGTAGTTGCAAGTCTCAGCTGAGAGAGCTATCATTAATGTCTTACTCTGCGGGGAGTGAAAGTATCTTAGCCATATTCTTCAGCTGAATATATACCTTGGTACCTGGTGGACAGAGCAACTTGTACAGTTCAGACAATTCTTATTTTCCCCTATTTTTTTGCGGGAGAAGGTGCCTGCGGAGGCCCTGTGGATCAAGTATTATCCCCACCTATGAGGTGCTTGGTATCTTTCGATTGAAATGACAAGTCTTCTTCTGGTAGGAAAGTGATGAGATGAGGAGACATAGTGGTACGCTTTGATCCCTAATTTTTTGCCTGGACCTCCCTTCCGGGTTTTCAGTCCATCGGGATACCCTTTTTTGCCCAAGCCGCCTTTTCAGGTTTTGGACTTGCCGGGTGTACAAATTTTTCATTTTTATCCCTAATTTTTGCCCGAACCCTTTTGGTTCGCCGGGAAGCCCTTATTTTTGCCTAGGCCAATCGACCTAGCGGGTCTTTGATTATGCGTAGTATTTTCATATTATGTCCATGCTCTCAGGATGTAGAGAGGTGTCATTGTCGGTAGGGTTGTGTTGCCATGCTAATCGAAGGACATGGTTAACATGCCTGTCGAAGCTGCCTTGACACAAAGCTAAATCGAAGGATCCCTTGGCATACCAATTAAAAGGCTTGGCCCAGGGTGCCAAACGAAAAGGTCTTTCATAATTCTAATCGAAGGGATTTGACATAATGCCAATCGAAGTGCTTGTCCATAATGCCAATCGAAAGGCTCCTTCAGAATACCCATCGAAGGGTCTTTCAGAATGCCAATCGAAGGCCTTGACATAATGCCAATCGAAGTGCTTGTCCATAATGCCAATCGAAAGGCTCCTTCAGAATACCAATCGAAGGGTCTTTCAGAATGCCAATCGAAGGCCTTGACATAATGCCAATCGAAGTGCTTGTCCATAATGCCAATCGAAGGGTCTTTCAGCATGCCAATCGAAAGGTACTTAAAGCACCACTCAAAAATTTTCTTTTTCCTTAGGCAAGGGTTTATGATCAACCATGCAGGGGGAAGACTTTGGAAAACATGAGAGGGCAAATTTTGGGGTACAACAGAGTCTAAAAGGTTATTCCCAGTGAAGTCGCAACTGAAAGATCATCCCCAACGAAGTTCTTTCCTTTCACCAACAGAAATTCAATCCCCAACAGGATTCAGTATCACCAGCAACAGTAATTTATCCCCAGCTAAATTTATCAGTGGAATCCTTAGCAGAGCATCTCTTCCCCACAGAGTAACCCCCTCATCAGTTTATTCCCCAACGAAGTTATCCTCTCCTGCAGGTTTATTCTCATAATCATCTTCATTCGCTATCTCCAGCGGAAACGAAGTATTCAACTCTTTTCTCCAGAAGCTATCCGGGATTTATTTTCCCCAGCTAAAAGCATTACATTTCCATACATCATGACACATGCATATACGCATCATACAACACAATCTCATTTATTTTGAGAACATCATTATTTGATACATATCATACATTTCATACAACTAACCTTTACCTTTCAGGAAGGATGCAGTTAAGTTCAAAGCTATGAAGCTTTTATCTCAGTCGAATTACTGACCGGTTCTTAAATCTCAACGGAATTATCCTCGGTTGAATTACAGATAAGGTTCTAAATATCGACAAAGTTCCTCTGTCGAATTCCTGACAGTTCTTAAATCTCAACAGAATTATCCTCCGTTGAATTACAGACAAGTCCTAAATCTCGATGAAGATGTTTCCCTCAGTCGAAGTACTGATCGGTTCTTAAATCTCAACGGAATTATCCTTGGTTGAATTACAGATAAGGTTATAAATCTCGACAAAGTTCCTCCGTTGAATTACAGACAGTTCTTAAATCTCAATAGAATTATCCTCTGTTGAATTACAGACAAGTCCTAAATCTCGATGAAGATGTTTCCCTCAGTCGAAGTACTGACCGGTTCTTAAATCTCAACGAAATTATCCTCGGTTGAATTACAAATAAGGTTCTAAATCTTGACAAAGTTCCTCCGTCGAATTACTGACAGTTCTTAAATCTCAACAGAATTATCCTCCGTTAAATTACAGACAAGTCCTAAATCTCAATGAAGATGTTTCCCTCAGTCGAAGTACTGACCGGTTCTTAAATCTCAATGTAATTATCCTCGGTTGAATTACAGATAAGGTTCTAAATCTCGACAAAGTTCCTCCGTCGAATTACTGACAGTTCTTAAATCTCAACAGAATTATCCTCGGTTGAATTACAGACAAGTCCTAAATCTCGATGAAGATGTTTCCCTCAGTCGAAGTACTGACCGGTTCTTAAATCTCAACAAAATTATCCTCAGTTGAATTACAGATAAGGTTCTAAATCTCGACAAAGTTCCTCCGTCGAATTACAGACGAGTTCCTAAATCTCAGCAGAGTTTTCTCAGTTGAATTACAGGCAAGTTCTTAAATCTTGACGAATATGTTTCCCCCTCAGTTGAATTACGGGCAAGTTCTTAAAACTCAGCAGAGATGTTCTCTCAGTTGAATTACAGGCAATTTCCTAAATCTCAACAAGATCAGACTTCCCCAGCGGAATCTTCCACAACAACAATATGCGAGCTCTCGCTAAGGAATCTCTTATGCGATCGACACTCATGCAGATGGCATCTTTAAGCCCATCCTCCCATCAGCAATCTCCAAATGGCATCTGTGAGCCCATTCCCGACATCACAAGGCTGATACCACTTCATGCGAGTGCAAATTTCTAGGCACTCTAGTGTTCAATCATCTTCCACCTTCGGATCACGAAAGGCCTGAAAGCCAATCTACATCCTAAGGTTTAAGAAGATTGAACAGGGGCAGCTGTTGTACCCCAAAATTTTCCCTCTCATATTCCTCAAGACATTGCAAGAAAAATCTCCAAATGGCTCAAGATAGCTCAAGAGTTGGTCAGACAAGCTATCTCCTAAGACAGTCTACCCCAAATTAGGGTTTGGTGTTGCATCAAGGTCCTTGAGTCCAAATGAACTCAATTTCTCCCCAATGCCCTAATATGTTCTCAAGACCATCCATGTCAAATTTCAAGCCTTGCAGAGGAAGTTTGCTCAGTCAAATGCCCAAAGGTCCAAAAATCGACTATGCTAGGGCAAAAGTCAACTGTGACCTACAAACAGTCAAATTTCAAGAGTTTTTGTCAACATTCTAATTTTGAAGGATATTTCATCATTTGATCAAGGGTTGATCATGATTCATCAAGGATTGCTCAAAATTCATCAAGACTCGAAAGTTGCTAAATTAGGGTTTTGTAGGAAAAGTTAACTCAACTTTGACCAAGCATAACTTTCTCATAATTTATGAGAAATGACCCATCCAAAGCTCATTTTGAATAGGATGCAATTCCCTACAATCCATCTTCATAACCCAAGATCAGAAAATGCACTCACAAGAAGTTATGAATTTGGACATTATAGGTCATTTTTGAAAGTCAACCAAAACACCTTTTTTGCCAAAGCTTATAACTTGAGAATGGAATATCAAAATGAGATGAGACAAAAAGGGTTGGTTATAGGACATCTTAAGATTTCTAAAAAGTCCAAGAACACCTCGAAAAGTTCAAAATTGAAGAAGTTATGCATTGTTGAAGTTGGACTTTTTTGCAAAATTGCCAAAAGTCAACTATCCCCAAAACTTTAAATTTTGTCAAATGGGCCCATTCTTTTGCACTAGATCTACAAAGTCAAAAAAAGGCCAACACTAATGGGCCTTCAGAATTGCTATCAACACCCTAAAAAAAGGCCCAAATTCTTCTCCTCTCTTATTATTTATTTATTTACTTTAATTATTTTATTTAATTCTCTAACCAATCAAAAAATTCCTTTTTTAATCAAATAAAATCACAAAAATATTTTTATTCAATCAAATTATAAACTTTTTATTTTTCTTAATAAACATTAATTAATTAATTAGGTTTTTAATTAGAAAACTTTAATTCATTTTTGTAAATATTTAAAATTAATTAGATTTAATTAGGTTTTTAACTACTAATTTAATTAATTTTATTTTCTTTCTTAAATAATCAAAAACTCCAAAAATAATTTATTTTTCGTTTAATTAATTTATTAACTTAATTTAGTTATTTAATTTAGGTTTAATTTCTTTTCTTAAATAAAAACAAACAAAACCAAAAGATGGCATTTCCTTTCAAAAGGGTCAAAACCCTATTTCGCATTCGATCTAATTTCCCGCGCGCGTTATTTATTTTCATCCAATAATGTACCTGTTTCCGGATTGTAATAGTTAAATAGGACTTTTAATTATTTTTATCGCTTTATTTTATTTTTCAAAGGGTTTGTCTTTGGCGATGTAAATACCTGACGCCTTGTAATTTAAATTCCGCATTTTATTTCCGCAAATTATAACTGCTAGATGTTTGATAATAGGGTTTGCATGACAAGACTGAATGTTAATCTTAAAATCAAATTAGATCACCTTTAACATGTATAAAGATAAAAAAACTGAAAATAACACACTCGCACATGCACACTCCTAGGGTACACCCCACTTGGTTGCCTTCGTACGCGGTCATTAAGTATAGGTCGTTTTAGAGGTCGTCCTCTTGTCTAAAAGATCATAGTCGCCTCGAAATGGTTGCCTCGGATATTGTTACCCCAAACAAATGATCTAAGACATTAGGGTTACCGCTAAGGTATCATAACATTGCTTTAGTGACCGTATGTCCCTCATTCGAATTGACCCTTAAACTCCAACGACGGTGCTACTCACTCATTAATAGTGGGATAGCATTGTCTAAAGGACATTAGCATAGAACGATTCCTTTTTCGAGTAGGTAGATGGTTCTTAGATACTTGCTCTTTCAAAAAACAAAATCTTTTTCACACTTACTCTCTTTTTACAAACAAGTTTTCAAAAACACTTCATTACACTCTTGAGGACAGAAGCAAGAGTTAAATCGAAGTTGTCAAACAAAAACTTTTTCAAACCCACAAGCACAAAGAAAAATTTTTTGAAAACATTTGAGCAAGTACCTAAGAGCCCATGGATAACCACAAATAGAAAGGGTGCTAATACCTTCCCTTTTTATAATCTACCCCCCGAACCCGAGAAATATCTCGAAAAAGGAATTTTTCTATGCTTTTTTCCTTTCCTTGTTGGATAAAATAAAAGTCGGTGGCGACTCTTGCTTACTGCGACATTTTGCGAACACAAATGCAAAACGCAAAATGCAAACCAGCATTCCAAAAAAAAACAGTCAGTTCTTCCCACCGTATCACACCCTTTCTCAGTCAAAACCCTAATTTTGACCATTTTGCCCTTTTGATGATTTGATCAAATTTATTGAGGAATTATGGACCAAACTTGATCAAATGATATATATGAGTCTAAAATGTTGATGTGGATAAAAAATTATGAATTTTGATTGTAAATTGGCCATGGTTGACTTTTTCCCCAATACAGTTGATTTTTAGATCAACTGTCCAATTGACTGATAAAAAATGTGGTTCAAGGCTTGAAACTTGTCATGAATAAACTTAGGGGTCCATAATGATATTTGAAAGTCATATGAAGCACTGATAGTCCAAGAATCCTTGTACAATCCCAAACCCTAATTTTGGGTCATTAGTGCAAGATGAGATGTCTTGAGCTGATCAAACCCTAATGCAGTCTTGAGTCAAAGAGATCTTGTGAGAAAAGTCTTGATAAATGAGAGGGAAAACTTTGGGGTACAACAAGATGCCACAGAGATCTTCCCACGTTTGATGCCACTTTCAAATCTTTTGCCGGTTAAGATCAATTTGGTGAAACCAGAAGAAGAGCAGCCAACCAACAGATTAAAGAAAGGACATGATAAAGTGCCCATGAACATGTCGATGTGCTCCCTATCAGTCAAGGGAGATTTGACCCTACTAGCAAGGTCTCTCCATTTTTGTGCATATTACTTAAATCTTTCATTCTTTCCCATTGTCATATCTTATAATTGAACCCTCGTTGGCGCCAACTCGGCGTTGTACTAATACTGATGGTAGAAGGAAGTAGCTAGATCCTCCCAAGTATTAATACGAGAACCATCTAACTGATAAAACCATCCGAGTTGCATTCCAGCTAAGCTTTCTTGGAAAAAGTGAACCCAAAGCTTCTTATCGGAGGTGTGCAGATGTATTTTGCGCACATAAGATTTCAAATGGAGTTTTGGACAAGAAACCCCATCGTACTTTGCAAATATTGGTATTTTGAATTTGTGGGGAATGACTACCCCAAAGATCAAACCTAAATCATCAAAATCTAAATCGGGAACGGCTTGGATTTCAACAGCTTTCAATCTGTCTTCTAACTGCTTGTATTTGATATCGGCGAGTGGATACTGCTCATCGAAATGATCATCATCCCATACTTGATCATTGATATAGTCAGCCTGAGTACTCTTGACCTCACCAATCTGGTTCTCGCCCTCTTCAGATGAATCTCCTCCTACTGGGATTTGACGGACTGTCTCCTTGAACCTTCTACCCATGTTGAGTAGAGCTTTCTTCTTTGGCTTCTTCTTAACGGCCAACAAAGCCATCATATCTTGCTTCCCCTTGGCTAGGGCTAGTAGAGTCTCCTGAAATTGAGAATTCTGGGTTTGGTGATCCTTCACAGTTTTCTCTAGATCTATCTTGCTGAAATAAACAGCAGAAAGATAAGGAAACCTGTTATGCGAAAACCTGTCATGTTATGATGCATGGAATAAGTACATGCAAATGATTTCAAGGATTAATGAAATTTAAATTTGTATAGACAAAAGAATGAAAAAATGTTAACTCCCATTAGACAAAATAAGAAATATTACATCATGCCTCTTGGGCTTACAAAATAACTTTCTAAGATAAAAATACCGAACGCATCCTCTTTGGCGCGAGATAAGCGTTCATACTTTGCTCTTCTTGTAGCTGCTTCGTAATCTCCAAGACCCTCTTTTCACTAGCATAGAATTGAGCCTCGAAAGTATCTCGTTCTTCCTTCATCTGGACCCAACCCTTTTGTAAGTCTTCGAGAGAGATAGGCATGTTGGGATGGAGGATAGTGTAGGGAACATCTCCTTCGACCACAGGCTCCACGATGACTGGTAAGATGGAGGGATAAGGCATCGTAAGTTTCTGAGCACGAGCTCGTACCCATTTAAGGTAAGGCTCGAGGGGAATGGAATTCTTGTGTCCTAGTGTCTTGCTATCCATCTTGTTCACCATCCTCCATGCTCGGATAAACCTCTAACAGTAACCTTGATTGTCATTCTCGTAGTCGAATACCAATCCTTGAATAAGCATCTCATGGGGACCACCCCTTCAGGTGTAACCAAACTGTCGTAGGGCTAAGCAAGGGTTTTAAGTGACACCTCCTCTAATGCCAAGCAAAGGGACATTAGGGAATTCTCCACAACGGTCGACGATAGTAACATTCTCCAAAGAGTGGGAACACCAATGAATATCTGAATGTCTGAGCGTCATCAACCTATGGGACCATCTTGAACCTTGCTCATTTTTCAACACAAATTGGAGAAGATGAGAAATAAACCATCTTTCCAAGAGAGGAGTGCAACACATGAGGATAACTCTCTTCCTCAAAGTGCGAGTGTGAAGAGAATGTAGGATGTCTCCTAACAAAGTAGGCACCGGGTTACGAGACATGAAGATTTTGACGGTGTTGACATCTATGAGTTGGTCAGGGTTTGGAAACAAAACCATCCCATAGATGAGGAAAGCCATAATTTCCTCAAAATCTTGTAAGTCCAAGGAGTTCCAACAGTTTTGGGCTTTCTGAAACAAGAACTTGGCTAAGAAACCTTTGACACCACTCCTTGTTTCCTAATTAGTTGTGACATCAGATGGTTGCAAGTGTAGGGCTTGAGCAATCTCTTCAGGCTTTGGATCTCTTTCCGTACCGTTGAAGGGTAGTTAATTGAGAATGGGGATCCTCGAGAGTTAGGAGAATTCTTCTAAAGTTGGTACAAGTTGATAGTCGGGAAAAGTGAAGCAATGGTGTAGAGGATCAAAGAACTGAAAGAGCACCTTCATCATGTCTTCATCAGTGTTGGAGGTGACCAAGTTTAGTAAGCGACTATGTCTCTCGGTAAATGGAGATTTTTCAGGAATCATTGATGATAGCTCTCTAAGTTGAGGGTGGATCCTTACGAGATTGACTTGAATGGTTTTCCTGCAAATAGAATCCATGTCCTACAAAACAGAACAAAGATAAATCCTAAGATCCTTAAAATGGTTAGGGAATATGAGTATGATGTTATGATGCTTATGATGTTATGTACAAGTATATATATACAAACAAATCAAACAAATCCTTAGGTTTAGGCTTGCATGGTGTCTCATAGGTAAGTACCCTCTTGAAGTTTAGTTGGCTCAAACCTGTCCTAATAATAGTAACAGGGTTCTAAGGAGCTCAATATCATTGATTTTTTTCCTTGGGCATTGTTTCGGCGCAAGCCTCTTTAATGGTGACCGAAATATCCCAAAAAACCAAACCTCAATGAGTGTAGTATCGAGTATCTACCAGCTTCAGACTGTACCAAAGTCGATCATCTCACTACGTCCTAAAGGCCAAGTTGGTCAAGTAAAGGTTCTAAAAGTTCATTAGTGATTCATGACATCACTCAGCGGCCCCGTATTCTCCTTGACTACTCAAGGGATACCGGTACCCACAAATATGTCACACTAACATAGCCATTGCTTAGACCATGTCAGTATACCCCGCACAGTTTCCACAACGTATTGCTACTTACCTATAAGGTATCCCGAATCCAGGTAGAGGGTTTAAGCCCAAACAAAGAACCAAAATGTAAAACATACAATTCAAACAATGAAAGCAAGTAAATGTGATATAACCCTAAGGTAACCCCACTTTAAGAATAGTCCCCAGTAGAGTCGCCAGTTCTGTGATACGGTGGGAGAACTGACTTGGGTGTTTTATGTTTTATCATAAATGTTGCGATTAGCAAGATTCGCCACCGACTTTTATTTTATCAAGAGGAAAGGTTGAAAAGAACAGGAAAGACCTTTAGAGATGTTTTCTTGAGTTCGGGGGGTAGATTATGAAAAGGGAAGGTATTAACACCATTTTCATCCATGGTTTTCCATGAGCTCTTAGTTACTTGCTAGATCACTTGCTTTTGTTTGAAAATGTGCTTTGTGTGGTTTTTTGAAAGTATTTTTGAAAATAGGCCATTGTTTAGGCAAACTTTGTAATGATTCTCGTTCGTAAGAATGTATACAAAGTGTTGATCTTTTGAAAAAGTTTTTAAGTTTGAAAGATGTTTTGAAAGTGTTGGTGTTTGTTTTGAAAATAGGAAGGATGTTTTGGTTTGAAAGTGAGCAAGCATCTAGGAACATTCTACCTACTCAAAAGTCTTTCTTGTTTATTTCCTCTTTCCATTGATTTGGTAAGTAACCCTATCTTTGGATGTAAAAGGGAAGGGCGTGGGTCATCGTATAATTATGAATAGAAATGTTGTAAGATATCTTAGCATTTTCTTTAGGGGACTAAAATCATTTCGAAAGGCAACATAGACAACGTCATCGAGGGATTATGATATTGTATTTCACTTGTTTTTGCTAAGATGTCTTACACGCGTATCATGACCATTTATTTCTCAAGGAAACAAGTGGAGTTAACCCTAGAGGTGTGTTGTAACCCAAAATTTTCCCTCCCATTTTACTCAATATTTGTTCATGGAGATCCTCAACTTGCTCAAGGATACCCAAGAGTTAACCAGACAAACCCTCTCCTAAAGCAAGGAACCTCCAACTAGGGTTTCCCTTTTCATCAAGATGGGTGAGCTCCAAAGGCCTAAAATATTTTCCATGGTCCTAATATGTTCTAAAGATAATCCATGTCAAGTTGCATGCCTTACACAAGAAGTTTGCTCAGTCAACTGCTCAGATGCTTGAAAATCAACTATATTAGGTCAAAAGACAACTGTGACCCACATACATTCAAACTTTAAGATTTTTTGTCAACATCAACATTTTGAAACGATATCCATCATTTGATAAAGGGTTTATCATGATTCCTCAAGGAATGCTCCTAATTCATCAAAACTCAAATGTTGCTAAATTAGGGTTTCTCAAGAAAAGTCAACCAAACTTTGACCAAGCATAACTTTCTCATACTTTATCAGAAATTTCTCATCCAAGGATAATTTTGAAGAGAATACAATTTACTACAACTCATATTCATCCCTAAAGTTCAAAAAATGCACTCATAAAATGATATGAATTTCTACATTATAGGTCCTTTTGAAAAAGTCCAAAAACACCTTTTGGGTCAAAGCTTCTTACATGAACATGGAAGACCCAATTGAGATGAAACAAAAAGGGTTGTTTAGGGGACATCCTAATATTTCTAAAAATTACAAGAACACCTTACTAGGGTCAAAATTGGAGGAGATATGCATTGTCAAAGTTGGCCATTTTTGGAAAATTATCAAAAGTCAAATGTGCTCAAAATTGCATTTTTGTCAAATGGGCCTAGCCTTTCAGGATTGTATCTTGTTGGGGACATGGTCCACTACCCAAATCATCATCCACATATTATTTACTTTAATTATTTATTTTATTTTGATTTTTATTATTTAAAAGTCAAATTAAATCAAATAAATGGCAAAAAATATAAAAGATTGATTTTTTGATCTGATTTTTGTTAGAATCAAATCTAATCAAGCTGGTCTAATCAGATCAAGGAAAATTGAGGCAAAAATAGCATGATTATGGTGGTTTTGGAAATATATCATATAAGGAGCAAATCACATCCAATTTCCATGATTCAAAAAGATTCAATATGTTTTTGTTGCCCTAATTCGCCCTACTACATATACTAAACACAAACAATACAAAAGAACAAGGGTTGAAGTCATGCAAGCTAGCCAAGAAAACTCAAAAATTGGACAAAAGGTGTGGATCTGATTTCTAACGTAGGGGACAATTCAAGGCCATTCAAAGCTTCTAATCGCTTCCTGGACATCTCCTGAAGCTAATACGATCGTTTGCAAGCCTTCCCAAGCCCAGAGTCGCTCCTGGTAAACCCACGGTTTGCACATACAAGCTTGATTTTAATCTTACAATTTACGCATGATTAACCACTTTTAAGCATAGCATTGTGTTTGTATCATCATTTGGAATGTTTTTGTTCAATTAATTTTGTGTTTTGATGAGTGTTTTGCTAATTGCCATTGCTAGGGTTTAAGGGGCCGTTTTAAGGTTTCTCTGTACATGTTAAATTGGACCAAGAAAATAGTTCCATGGTACTCGTGAGATCAAGACGAGTTGATTGGTATAGCTAGAATTAATTTATCATGCATTTTGTGAATTTTTGAAGCTTGCAGGTTTATAGTTATGGAAAATGTCTGTAGGTATAAGTCTGGTACCTAAGACGACGGACAGGAGAAGAAGATGATGATTTGGCACAACACCATTGGCTTGTTTGAATCACACGCGTTTTTATTTTATTTTATTCAGTTTATTCACTTTGTTTTGTATATTATAATTTGGTCTTATTATTTTGACAACTAAACAATATAGCCCAGTGGTGAAGCGCGCGTTGGATAGTGGAAAGGACCTGGGTTCGATCCCAGGTCCCTGTGTTTTCTTTATTTTCTTAACATTCGTTTGCAGATTGTATGTGTACACGTTCCAAGCGCCTACCATGTAGTCTCAACATCCAGCCAATGGATTATTACCAACCCAGATCTAAAGCTCAGTTAAGGGAAGACCATGGTACATTCTCCAGGCGTGGCAATACTGAATCAGGCGTTGGGAATGGGCTCAGCCATAATGGGCCTTGACAAATTCAGCATCATACCCCCCCTGGATTGGTTAAACAGGCCCAATTCTTTTCTTTTTTCTATTTTAATTCCTTTTTATTATTTCCTTAATTATTTTCTTAAAAAAAACATCAAAAATCATTTTTTCCATTAAACCAAAAAATCACAAAAACATAAAAAAATCAAATATTTTCATAAAAATATTTTATTTCCTTAATTAATTAGGTTAATTTAATTTAGGGTAATTTAATCCTTTTTTTCTTCATAATTTAAAATAATTAGAATTAGGGTTAAATTTGTACATAGCCTAATTTCTTCTCAAAAAATAACCTAAATATTTTTTCAATTAGATTTTTAGGTTTTCCAATTATTTCTCACATTTAATTCGCCGCGCGCGCCTTTAATTTTCCTTTTTCTATTAGTGTAACTGCTCCGAGTTTGTAATAGTAATTAGGGTTTTAAATTTCCGCATCTTTATTTACAGTCAAAATAATTATGTATCTGTGAAAGCCTTATAATAGCTAGGACTTTAATTTCTCGCATTTTAATTTCCGCAAACTATAAGTTGTTAGATGTATGTTAATAGGATTGTATGGAAAGACAAATTGCAATTAATACAGTAGAAAACCCTAAATGTGCAAAGATAAATAAACTGAAGAAAAAAAAACACACTTGCACATGCTCACTCCTAGAGTTTACTCCACTCTGGTTGCCTTCGGTAAACGGTCATGAAGTATAGGGAATGTTAGTGGTCGTCCTCTAGTCCCAAAAGATCTAAAATGACCCATTAGGATGTTGCCTCGGAAAAGATCTTTAAGGCTTTAGGATAATTACTAAAATTTTCTAACATTACTTTTGTGATCGTACTTGTCCCTTCGGACGTCCCTTAAAACTCCAACGACGGTGCTACCTATTCCTTAATAATAGGATAGCGCTGTCTATAGGAAAACAAACAGACTTTTTTCGATTAGGTAGATTAGTTCCTAGGTACTTGCTCAAACAAAATTTTTCACACAAACACTATTCAAAAACAGTGTTCGAAACAACTTCTTCACACTCTTGAGGACAGAAACAATGGTTATCACGAAGTAAAACACAACTTTTCAAAACAAGCACACACAAGCAATTTGAAAAATGAGCAAGTACCTAAGAGCCCATGGAAAACCATGGATAGAAAGCGTGCTAACACCTTCCCTTTCTATAATCTACCCCCATACTCAGAAGCATCTCGAAAAATGTTTTTTTCTGTTCTTTTTCCTTTTCCTTTGTTGGATGAAATAAAAGTCGGTGGCGACTCTTGCTTACCGCGACATTTGTAATCAAAAAACACAAACCAGTATAACAGTCGGTTCTGCTACCGTATCACAAAACTGGCGAATCTGTTGGGGATTTATAAGTGGGGTATACCTTAGGATCTATGTCATTTTTTAACTTGCTTGCTTGTCTTTTGCTTTGCCTTCTTTATATTTAAAGGTTCTATTGGGGTTATATAGATCCTACACCCGGATCGCGGAACACCTTTTAGGTAAGTAGCAATAAACTGTGAGGGAACTGTGAAGGGTATTCCGACACGGTTGAAGCAGTAGCTACATTGATGTGGCACTTTGGTTTGTACCGGTAACCCTTGAGTCAATCAGGGAGAGTAGGGGGCTTCCGCGTGGTGTCGTGAAGCATCAACTGACCTTAGAACCTTTAATTGCACAACTTGGCCAGTAGGACGTAGCGAGATGGCCGACTTTGGTGTATTCCCAAGATCGACAAATACTCGATGCTACACTCATTGAGGTTTGACTCTTGTGTTTTGTTTGGTTGCAAGTCAATTGCCTATTGAATGAAGCTGGGGGAAAGATCAGTGATATTGAGATCCCTCAGAACCCGGTTACTATTTATAGGACAGGTTGAACCAATCCAACTTCAAGAGGGTATGACCTTAAAACTCATGCAGGCCTTAAACTTAAGGATTTGGTGTGACTTGCTTGTTATTTGCTATACATGTGATTTTCTAGAATAATCATGACATCATAAGCATTGCATATTATAACTAACCATTTCAAGGATTTCCTAGAGCTCATTTTTGCTTTGTTTTGTAGGACATGGCATCCGCATGTAGGAACACTATCCAAATTAACCTTTTGAAAGTGACTCTCTTTTGTACCCAAAAATTTTCCCTCTCATTTTACTCAACACATGCCCATTGAGGTCCTCAACTTGCTCAAGGATGACTAAGGATTGACCAAACAAATCCTCCTCCTAAGGCAGCAAGCTTCAAAATAAGGTTTCACTCCTTATCAAGATGGTTGAAGTTCAAGGGTCCAAAATTCTTTACATGGTATCAATATGTTCTCAAGATCATCCATGTCAAGTTTCATGCCTTGCACAAGAAGTTTGCCCAGTCAATTGTCCAAATGCCCGAAAATCAACTATACTAGGTCAAAAGTCAACTGTGGCCCACATACAATCAAACTTCAAGATTTTTGGTCAACTTAAACATTTTGAATAGATATCCATAATTTTATCAAGGGTTGATCATGATTCCTCAAGGAATGCCCCCAAATTCATCAAAACCCAAAAGTTGCTAAATTAGGGTTTCACAGGAAAAGTCAACTAAAGTATGAGCAAGCATAACTTCTTCATACTTTATCAGAAATTTTCCATCCGAGGCTCATTTTAAATAGAATTCAATTCCCTACAATTCATCTTCAGCCCACAAGTTCAAAATATGCACTCATAAAAAGATATGAATTTCTACATTATAGGTCCTTTTGAAAAGTCAACAAAAACACCTTTTGGGTGAAAGCTTCTTACATGAATATGGAAGACCCAATTAAGATGAAAACAATAGGGTTGTTTAGGGGACATCCTAATATTTATAAAAAGTGCAAGAACACCTCTCTAGGGTTAAAATTGGAGGAGACATGCCTTGTCAAAGTTGACCATTTTTGCAAAATTGCCGAAAGTCAAATATGATCAAAAGTGCATTTTTTTGTCAAATGGGCCTAGAATTTCATGATTGAATCTTATTGGGGACATGGTCCACGACCCAAATCAGCCTCCATATGTTATTTGCTTATTTATTTATTTTATTTTGATTTTTATTTATTAAAAGTTAGATTAAATCAAATAAATTGCAAAAAAAATATAAAAGATTAATTTTTGATCTAATTTTTGTAGGAATCAAATCCAGTTAAGATGGCATATCATATCCAAATCGTGCAAGGCAAATTGAATCAAAATTGGCATGATTAGGCTATTTTGGAAAGATATCATACAAGGAGCAAAATCAAATCAAATCTCCATGATTTTCAAAGATACAATTTGTTTTTGTTAACCTAATTTGTCCTAGTACATATACAGAACACAACCAATGCAAAAGGAGGAGGATTATAGTCGTGTGACAACCCCAAACAAAACTTAAATTTTTGAAGAAAAAGTGTAGGTTAGATTTTTACTTGCAGTTCAATTCAAGCAATTCCAAAGCCATTAATCTATTCATGGATGTACTCTGAAGTGATTCCAATCATTCTCAAGCCACAAACATCTAGAGCTGTAAGATACAGATCACGGTTTGCACCCTTATAACTCAAACTCGTTTTCAGGTTTTTACGTATTTTACCTTCGATTTGCATGCATAAATGTATTCATAATCATGTTTGCGATCTTTTGGATAGCATGGATTTGATTTCTAGTGCAGGAACAAGCTTACGCCATTACTAGGGTTTGGAAGCTTCAAGTTAGGGATTCTCCGTAGAGGCAAAATTAGGACTGATTAATGATACCAATGAACTCAGGACAAGATTCTTAGTGGGTCTATGTTTTTAGTTCTGATTAATATTGCTTGCTTTTCATTTTGAGATATTGCAGGTCTATAGCAACACACAAAAACCATCAGTAAAGCCTATAGTGTTAGAAATTGCTGTTGGTAAAATGTTATTGTCTAAAACAATGAAACAGGGAAGAGGATGAAGGCGTGTCAATATCTGAATGGTGGATTTGAGTCACGCGCGTTTTTTGGGGAAATACCATCTGGATTACTTTATCTTTTATTTGTTTAAGTATATTAACGATTGGTCTAGTGGCACACATGGAAAGGCGTGTGTGGTATTGAGTGAGAGGACCTGGGTTCGATCCCAGGTCCCAGCATTTTCTCTATTTTCTTAACATTTGTATGCTCCACGCATCAAGGCGTCTACCATGCGCTATCATCATCCTACCATTGGATCCTCACTAACCCAGATCCAACGCTCAGTCAAAGGGAAGTCCATAATGCACCCTCCAAGCGTGGCTACATAAGATCAAGCGTGGGAGTGGGCTTAACTAATGGGCTTGGCACAAATTCAACAATGCACCCCCTTTTTCAGATTCCAAACATGCCCAATTTAGTTCTTTTCTCTTTATTTGCTTTATTTTAGTTATTTGATTAATTATTTTCTTTTTACAAATAACACAAAAATCATTTTTATCATAAAATCAAAAGTCACAAAAAACATCAAAAATCATTTTTTTTCATGAAAATATGTTATTTCCTTAATTAATTAGTTTAATTATTTAGGGCAATTTAATCCTTTTTTTCATAATTTAAATCAATTAGAAATTAGGGTTAATTTGTACATAACCTAATTAATTTTTCTCAAAAAACTAACCTAAATATTTTTCAATTAGATTTTCTAGGTTTCTAATTATTCTCGTATTTAATTTTCCGTGTGCATTTTTAATTCCTTTTCTATTATTATAATTGCTCAGAGTTTGTAATAGTAATTAGGGTTTTAAATTCCGCATCTTTATTTTCAGTCCAAGATGATTATGTATCTGCAAAAGCCCTGTAATAGCTAGGACTTTAACTTTCTCGCTTTAATTTCCGCAAACTATAAACTGCTTAGATATATGTTAATAGGATTGTATGGAAAGACAAACTGAAAATTCATACGGTAGAAAACCCTAAATATGCAAAGATAAATCAACTGAAAATTACACTCACACATGCTCACTCCTAGGGTTTACTCCACTCCGGTTGCCTTCGGTAAACTGTCATGAAGTATAGGGTTTGTTAGTGGTTGTCCTCTAGCCCTAAAAGATCTAAAATGACCCATTCGGATGTTGCCTCAGAAAAAGATCATTAAGGCTTTAGGATGATTACTAACATTTCCTAACATTTCTTCTGTGATCGTATTTGTCCCTTCGAATGTCCCTAAAAAACTCCAACGACGATGCTACCTATTTCTCAATAATGGGATAGCATTGTCTAAAAGGAAAACGAACAGACCTTTTTCGAGTAGGAGATTAGTTCCTAGGTACTTGCTCAAACAAACAAAAACTTTTTTCACACCAACACTTTCCAAACAAAGTTTTCAAAAACAACTTCGTAACACTCTTGAGGACAGAAACAAGGGTTAAAACAAAGTAAAACAAAACTTTTGAAAACAAGCACACACAAGCAGTTTTCAAAATGAGAAAGTACCTAAGAGCCCATGGAAAACCATGGATAGAAAGGGTGCTAACACCTCCCCTTTCTATAATCTACCCCCTGTACTCAAAAACATCTCGAAAAAGGTTTTTTCTGTTCTTTTTCCTTTTCCTGATTGGATAAAATAAAAGTCGGTGATGACTCTTGCTTACCATGACATTTGCCAGCAAAAACTGCAAACTAGTACAATAGTCGGTTCTGCCACCGTATCACACTCTCCAACTAAAGGACCTGGCATTAAGGGTTCCTGAAAGTTCTCCATTCACTAAAAAGCATGGTCGGTTGCTCAACTTGGTCACTGCAAAACCTGATGAAGAATTGTTAAAAGTGATGCTTCAGTTCTTTGATCTTGTGCACCATTGTTTCACCTTCCCGGATTACCATCTAGTACCTATTATGTAGGAATTTTCTCAGTTGTTAGGGGTACCTATTCTCGATCAGTTACCTTTCAACGGTACGGAAGAACTTCCAAATCCTAAAGAGATTGCTAGAGCTTTGTCCTTACAACGGTCTGACGTAGTGACAAGTTGGGAGACTAGAGGAAGTGTCCAAGGAATCCCGGTTAAGTTTCTATTCGAGAAGGCTTACTATGATACGGTGGGAGAACTGACTTGGGGGTTTGCGTTTGATCGCAAATGTTACAGTTAGCAAGAGTTGCCACTGACTTTTCTTTTATCCAAAAGGAAAGGTGAAAAAGCACAGGAAAGACCTTTGAGATTGTTTCTTGGGTTCAGGGGGTAGATTATAAAAAGTGAAGGTATTAGAACCCTTTTTATCCATGGTTTTCCATGGGCTCTTAGTTAATTGCTAGATCACTTGCTTTTGTTTGAAATTGTGCTTTGTGTGGTTTTTGAAAGTATTTTGTAAAGAGGCCATTGTTTAGGTAATCTTTGTAATGATTCTCGTTCGTAAGAATGTATACAAAGATGTTGATCTTTTGAAAATGTCTTTAATTTTTGTAAGATGTTTGAAGGTGTATGTGATTGTTTTGAAAATAGCAAGGATAATTGTTTTGAAATGGAGCAAGTAATTAGGATCAATCTACCTACTCAAAAGTCTTTCTTTTTCATTTTCTTTTCCTTTGACATTGTTGTCTTACCATTGATTTGGTAAGCAACCCTATCTTTGGATGTAAACGGGACGGGCGTGGGTCATCATATAGCCATGATTAGTATTGTTGTAAGGTATCTTAGCATTATTTTTGAGGGACTAAGATCATTTTGTAAGGCAACTTTGAATAGCTTCATCGAGGGACTATGATCTTGTTTTTGTTTGTTTTTGCTAAGATACCTCACACGCGTAATATGGCCATTTTGTAAGGCAACCAAGTGAGATAACCCTAGGGGTGCTTGTGTGCAAGTGTGTTATTTTCATGCTTGTTTTTGTCTTGGATTAGGGTTTTCTATTTGATTGATTTTATTCTTTCCATACAAGCCCTAATTACTAGCATGTTATGTAAAAGTGATAAATTGCGAAATTTAAAGTTACTACGCTATTACAACATTTGTGGGAGGGGGTATACAATTTATGAATGGGGATTGCAATAATCTAAACCTAATTAATCTATTACAACCAAATTGAATATTGTACAAATAATTTGAAGAAATATATAAAGTACAAAATGCATTAAATATGCAAGAATTGTAAATGTAAAGAAAAAGATTTTTTTTGGTTTGGTTTCTTAAGAAAAAAAAGGGTCTTGATTTTAACCTAATTAGATAAAGAAAATAATTAGTCAAGTTTAATATTATTAAAAAAAACGATTCTTGAATAAAATCCTAATTCTATTTAAAAAGAAATGAAGTTTATAAAAAAGGTATTTTTTATATATTATATTTTTGTCTTTAAAAAATAAATTATAGTGTTATAAAATATTCTTTAGTCTTTTTTATATTAAAAATATATTTTCATTAGTATAAAGTAAATAATACTTTAGTTTTAATTAAAAATTTACAAGTAAATTAATAAAAGTAAATAAAGTATGATAAAAAAAAAATTTAAGTGGAAAAATAATTAAATTATGTCAAAATATAAATCTATATTTTTTATACTTTTTATGATTTTTTTTAGTATTTTAGAAAATATATTTAAAATAAATAAGAAATAAATAAATAAATAAATAAAATGGGCCAGGGAGGTGTCACAAGTAAACAGTGGGGGTGAGTTAGCAAAAAAACAATGTGAGGCCCAAAGGGCCCAGCGCCTGCAAAAATGTGTTAGGAAATCAGAAAAATGAAAAAAAATGCAAAAGGGGGGGGGGGGGGGTTTCACATTGGTTCGAACCCTCGCCCTTTAGGTAACATATGCCTTATTATGCGCGCGCTTGCCACTGGGGTGGATGTTTTATCCGGCCATATAATCAAAGCATAAATATATATTAGAAACTGCTTTCTGAAGGCAGCTTCATCTTCAACCTTGAGCCATTGCCGGACCACCTGTATCTTCCTCATTTCTCCACAAAAATGGAAACTCCAAAAATGAAAGTTATGGTGTTTCTTCCCACGAATTCAAACATATAACTTATGAAAACTAAATGTCAAAGATAAAATCTAATTTTGCTGGCCCTAAATTGAAACCTAATTTTCTCAGAAATTTTAAATCCAAAATTCTCTATGCATAGTCAATATAACTGGAAACTATGAACATGGTTAGCTTTAGAGCAAGGATATTTACATTTTGTTTTCACAAATCAGGATTAAATGATGCTTGTATAAAGAGATAGAAGTTTGAGTTTTTACCTCTTGCAGCTAGATTCGTGAATGGAGTTTGAGCAACTTTTGAGATGGCCTGGGGATCTGTTTAGCTTGCCTGAACCTCATTGAGTGTGTTCCAACTCTTACTTTTCCTTGAAAGTCCATGAATTTCTCTACTCAAGTCAACCTGCAAGCTTGATATTTTAAAATGGTGGATGGTGATGGAGGAGCTACAACCTTGAAACAGGGGCCTGGATCTCTTTGATATGATGTATATTAAGTGTTTGGGTGGTTAAAACTTAATACGCACGAGTGGATTTGGAGATGGCTATGTGAGGTTCAAAACTGTCAAGTTATGGAAGATTCTGAGTTGCAGAGTGCTTGGGAGTGTTTTTGAGTCTTAGCCTTCGTGTGTCCACTTGAAAATAGTGTGTATACTTATAAGCAAGAGGTTTTTTAAACTTGTAACAACTCAGATTTCAAAAACTCACATGTTTTGCTTGGCTACTTGTTTTTGAAGCAAAGCTAGTAAGCATGGTTTCAAGGTGAAGTACAAAGCTTGTAGGGGGACTGAGACCTTTAAACACACTTGTTCTGATTGTGTGGAGTGTGTTTATGCAGAAATAATAAATGCAAGGCTCAATGCAAGCTGACATTGGATAAAGCTTACTTTTCTAAAATGGCAATGTTGCCTTTCTTCCCAAAATGGAATTAAGTTTGTACAATGCATTGAATGCTTGGATTAAAGCATCCAACAGCTGTGAAAACATTTAGTTATGGGGTGAAAGTCAAGTTAGAAGCCTGCAAAGTGGGATTTGTACAGCATGCTTGAGGATTGGATCCAATGTTCTTCACAAAATGACTAGTAATCCAAGTGACAAAACACCAACTCCATCTCTTTGATTCTCCCTACTCAAGAATTATCTCAAGGAGTTCTTGGACATTTTGGAAAGCTTTCAATATGCTCTACAACTCATCTTTGAATTTCTTTTGAAGATTCCCCTTGGAACTATGTGAAAAATTTCCATAAAGTTAGATAAAAAATCTGCCTAACTAAGGCAAAATTTCACTGTCATTTTTAGTTCATGAGCATGTATTCAAAAAATTATAAGTTGAGATCCAAGCATATTCAGGGGAAGTTGTGTGAATGAAATTTGTATATTTCATGGGGATCTATAACTTTCATGTTGGAAGTTTCCTTTGAATCATCTTGCATCATGATGAAAACTTGGCTCAAAGTTGTTAAAAAATAAGAAATTTTCTATACTTAGAAATATTTCTAAGTTAAGAAATTTCATCCTTTCAAAATAAAATCTTGAATTATTGATTTCTTGGTGAACAAGTTTCATGTTTTGACATGGTTTGATGAATTATGATCTTTGGCATTTGATTTTGACCAAAAAGTCAAAGTTTGACTTTTCAGTATACAGTTGACTTTTGATCAGTTGACTGAAAAATTCATCTGTCAATCTAATGGACTTGTAGTGTTTCAAACCATGTCATTAGGTCAAAGTGATTCAATTGGACTCTTGAGATCATGCCTTAACCAAATTGACCATTTGCTAGATCAAATACAAGAAATTTCCCTTTCCTAGTCAAAACCCTAATTTTGACCATTTTGCCCTTTTGATGATTTGATCAAATTTCTTGAGGAATTATGGTCCAAACTTAATCACATGATAAATATGAGTCTAAATGTTGACGTGGATAAAAAATTATGAAGTTTGACTGTAAATTGGCCATGGTTGACTTTTCCCCCAATACAATTGATTTTTAGGTCAATTGTTTAATTGACTAATCAAAAGTGTGATCCAAGGCTTGAAACTTGACATGAGTAATCTTGGGGGTCCATAATGGTCCATGAAAGTCATATGAAGCATTGGAAGTTCAAAAATCCTTGTGCAATCTCAAACCCTAATTTTCAGTCATTAGTGCTTGAGGAGGTGTCTTGAGCTGATCAAACCCTAGTGCAGTCTTGAACCCAATGAGATCTTGTGAAAATCCTTGATAAGTGAGAGGGCAAATTTTGGGGTGCAACAGCTGCCCCTGTTCAATCTTCTTAAACCTGAAGAGTTATATTGGCGCGCTTTGCCAGTTGTGACTCGAAGGTGGAAGATGATTGGACACTAGAGTGCCTAGAAATTTGCCCTTGGTGATGTGAGAGTCGAGGGAATGGGCTTAAAGATGCCATTTGGAGAGATGCTATAAAGTTTTAGGAGATGGGCTTAAAGATGCCATCCAAAAGTGATTGTTAAATTATAATTTGTAAGTTGAAAGAATGAGTATCAGAACGGCGTCCGTGTCTGGAGGGTATCTGATCTTTATCTGGAAGAGGCTTTGATTAAGTATCAGAATGGCATCCACGTCTGAAGCGTATCTGTACTGCACTTGAAAGTTGATCAGAATGGTATCCGTGTCTGGAGTGTATCTGTACTGTATCTGAAAACTGAATCTGAATGAGTATCAGAATGGCATCCGTGTCTGGAGCATATATGTACTGTATCTGAAAGTTGGGTCTGAATGAGTGTCAGGATGACATCCGTGTCTGATGCATATCTGAACTGTATCTGAAGACTGAATCTGAATGAGTATCAGAATGGCATCCGTGTCTGGAGTGTATCTGAAGTCCGAACCTAGATGAGTATCAAAATGGCATCCGTGTCTGGAGCGTATCTGAACTGTATCTGAGAGCTAGCTATGAATGAGTGTCAGAATGGCATCAGTGTCTGGAGCGTATTTGTACTGTATCTGAAAGTTGAGTCTGAATGAGTATCAGAATAACGTCCGTGTCTGGAGCGTATCTGTACTGTAACTGAAGACTTTGAATATTATTAATGGTAGCTGTTAACCTTATCCTAAAAAGGGTAAAGTGTTAGCTAAAATGCAATGTTTATGTTGTATGAAATGCATAGTATAATGCATTCGTGTTATCAATGTTTACGATATATGGATGCAATGTATGCGTATATGAGCTAGTTCGCTGCACTACTGTCGGACTGGGGAAAATAAATCCCTGATTTCTGATGAGGATATGTAAGTCTTCATGTTTTGAAGTCAAAATGTTGATGAATTTCCGTTTAGAGAAATAAACTTTGTCGTAAGTCGTATACTGCTTGAAAAATCCTATTGGGGAATTCTTAGAAATTTGACGACTTCTACTGGGGAGTGATAACTGGGAGTTTTGTTCCGCTGGGGATTAAACGATGTACTTTGGGGACTTATTAGGTAATATACTAGAGGTATTTCCCTATCCATTCAACCCATCAGTTCGTTTTTTCATTTTGTTTATTTGTAAACAGTAATTATATTCAAATGCATATGTTCATAAATGAATCATTGGACGTTTTTTGCAAACAAAATATAAGCGTAAAGAAAAAAAAAGATAATTTTTGTACTTTCAAAGAGATATCTCTGTATTGACTTTGAGTAAGCATTTTTATATAAGGAGACTAACATTCTAGTAAGAGAATGCCGTCGTAAAAAGAATGAAAATTTCGACACAAAGAAAAGATAGCTATGTGTAAAAATCCCATGGGGTTTCCATTCTGCTATAGCCTTCGCATCTCCAAGCATCTTGTCTATTTGTTGCCTTGTCCGAAGCTGATTGAATTGATCAGAAACTCTGAGTTTGTCAGTGGAAGCCAAAAGTTGTTCGTAAAGTGATCCAACGGGACATAGCCATACACTTTAATTCCCTAACTTTTTCCTAGACCGCCCTTTCGGGTTTTCAGACCACCGGGAAACCCTTTTTGCCCAAATTGCGCTTTCGGGTTTTCAACTTGCCGGGTATACATATATTTTTTATTTTATCCCTAATTTTTACCCGAACCCTTTTGGTTCGCCGGGATGCCCTTGTTTTTCCTAGGTATGTCAACCTAGCGGGTCTCTTATGCGTAGTATCTTTTGACTATGTCCGCGTTCGCAGGATGCGGCAGGTCGTCACCATCCATGGTGGTCAAGATCATTTCCCCACCATGGAAAATGTTTTTGATTACAAATGGTCCTTCATAGGTAGGAGTCCACTTGCCCCTAGGATCACCTTGTGGCAGTATGATGCATTTTATCACCAGATTTCCAACTTGGTACACTTGGCGTCTGAACTTTTTGTTGTAAGCCTTGATCATCCGTTTTTGATAAATTTGACCATGACAGACAGCAAAAAGTATCTTCTCATCAATTAAGTTCAGTTGATCAAGTCGAGTCTGGATCGAGTCGTCTTCGTTCAGCCCTGCATCCTTCATGATTCTCAGAGAGGGGATATGGACCTCGTTAGGCAAGACAACTTCCATGCTGTAAACCAGAGAATAGGGTGTTGCCCCGGTTGATGTGCGAGCTGTGGTATGATACACGTGGAGGGCGAATAGTAGCATCTCATTCCAGTCTTTGTATGTGACCGTCATTTTCTGTATGATCTTTTTAATGTTCTTATTTGCAGCTTCGACATCACCATTCATGTTCGGCCGATAAGGGGAAGAATTATGATGTTGGATCTTGAATTGCTCGCACAAGGCGGTGATCATAGTGTTATTGATATTTTCACCATTGTCAGTGATGATCCTTTCCGGGATACCGTACCGGCAAATGAGATTTTGCTTGATGAAGCGGGCAACAACATTCTTGGTAACAGAAGCGAAGGAAGCTTCCTCCACCCATTTTGTAAAATAGTCAATGGCCACTAGGATGAAGCGGTGTCCATTATAGGCCATCGGCTTGATTTCCCCAATCATATCAATTCCCCATATAGCAAAGGGCCAAGGAGCCGTCAAGACATTCAGAGGAACCGGAGGTACGTTTACTTTGTCAGCATAAACCTGGCATTTATGGCAGGTCCAAGAGTGTTGATAGCAATCTGCTTCCATGGTAGACCAGTAATAGCCTGCCCGTAGGATTTTCTTTTCCATCGTATGCCCACTAGAATGGGTGTCAAAAGTGCCTTCATGCAATTCATTCATGATCCTTTCGGCTTCAACCTTATCTATGCACTGAAGTAACACAGAGTCATGATTGCGTTTATACAGGATGTCATTACTAAGAAAGAACTTTGCATATAATCTCCTTAATAATTTCTTATCATTAGCCGAAGCTCCTTCTGGGAATTCTTGGGTCTCGAGATACCTCTTGACTTCGTGAAACCAAGGCTGGTCCACTACTTCTTCGGTATTAATCTCGTGACAGTGCGCTTGTTCCTTCATTGGCTCGATGGTGATCTGAGGAGCCTCGTTATCCCAATTAAGTTTAAACATATATGACATTGTTGCTAGAGCGTCTGCTAGATGATTTTCTTCTCGCGGGAAATGCTCGAAGGTAATCTTCTCAAAATGTGGTAACAATGTCAAAACATGTTCTTTATAAGAGATAAGGTTAGGGTGTTTGGTGTCCCATTCCCCTTGGATATGACTGATAACCAAAGTTGAGTCTTCGAATACATCCAAGGATTTGATCCCCAAGTCTATGGCAGCTTTGAGACCAAAGATGCACACTTCGTATTCCGCCATGTTGTTTGTATAATTGAAGCAAAGTCTGGCAGTGAAGGGAGTATGACACCCTTCCGGAGATATGAGTACAGCACCAATACCATTTCCGAGTGCATTGGATGCTCCATCAAAGAACAAGGTCCATCGGGATCCTTGTTGAGGTCCATCATATGGCCTGAATTCTTCACAGTTGTCTAATGTCATGATGTCCTCATCCGAAAATTCGAATTTCAAGGATTGGTAGTCTTCTACAGCTTGGTGAGCGAGGTGATCAACTAGTACACTGCCCTTTATAAATTACTGGGTAGTATATTGTATGTCATATTCTGTCAGGATCAACTGCCATCTCGCTATTATCCCAGAAAGAGCAGGCTTCTCGAAGATGTATTTTATCGGATCCATTTTAGATATCAACAAGGTGGTATGAGTCAACATATACTATCTTAGCCGGAGAGCAGCCCATGCCAGAGCACAACAAGTTTTCTCGAGCAGTGAATATCTGGTTTCACAGTCGGTAAACTTTTTGCTCAGGTAGTAAATAACATGCTCTTTTCAGCCAGACTCGTCATGCTGCCCCAATACACACCCCATTGAGTTTTCTAAAACAGTCAAATACATGATCAATGGTCTTCCCTCGACCGGTGGCATCAACAAAGGAGGCTCTTGTAAGTATTCTTTGATTTTGTCAAAAGCAACTTGGCATTCATCATTCCATTTGACTACTTGATCTTTCTTCAATAGTTTGAAGATTGGCTCACAAGTAGCTGTCAGGTGAGAAATGAATTTGGAAATATAGTTCAAACGTCCCAAGAATCCTCTGACTTCCTTTTTAGTGCGAGGAGCAGGCATCTCTTGTATTTATTTAACTTTGGCAGGATCGACCTCGATACCTTTGTTGCTGACGATAAAGCCTAGGAGTTTACTAGACCGTACCCCAAATGTGCATTTGTTTGGATTCAACCTCAGCTTGTACTTCTTCAGTCTTTCAAACAGTTTTTGTAAGTGGTCAAGATGATCTTCTTCTGTTTGAGATATGGCTATCATATCGTCCACGTAGACTTCTATTTCGTGATGTATCATGTCGTGAAATAGAGCTACCATGGCACGCTGATAGGTTTACCCTGTGTTATTTAGTCTGAATGGCATTACCTTGTAGCAGAATGTGCCCCATTGTGTGACAAATGTTTTTTTCTCCATGTCCTCAGGCGCCATTTTGATTTGGTTGTAACTTGAGAATCCGTCCATGAAGGAAAACAATTTGTGTTACGCCGTATTGTCAACTAGGATATCAATATGGGGGAGTGGAAAATCATCCTTAGGACTCGCCCTATTCAAATATCTGTAGTCCACACACATTCGCACTTTGCCATATTTTTTGGGTACGGGAACAACATTGGCAACCCATTGAGGATAGGAGGTGACAGCCAAGAATCCAGCCTTGAATTGCTTCATGACTTCTGCTTTAACCTTTTCTCACATATCGGGCCTCAAGCGGCGAACTTTTTGCTTTACTGGCGGACAATCTTCTCTTGTAGGAAAACGATGTACCACAATGTCTACATCAAGTCCCAGCATGTCATCATATGACCAGGCAAAGACTTCAACATAATCGTGTAACAACTGAATCAGACGCTCCTTGACACCGGGTTCCAGATTGGCACCCACCTTGACCTCTTTTTTGTCCTCTTTGGTACCTAGATTGATCGTATCCACGGGTTCCTCGTGAGGCTGAATAGTTTTCTCTTCTTATTGTAACAGTCTGGCTAGTTCCCCTGGTACTTCACAGTCTTCCTCACCTTCATCTTCGACTTGGTAGATTAGATTCTCAGAGTCACAAAAGGCCATAGCAGTATCGTTACCCATGGAATCCCGAATGGATGTATACCTGCATTGTGAGTGTGGGTGTGTGTAAGGGTATAACTATCTTTGAAAGAAAGTAAAATGTAAAAGAAAAACAATGAGCACAAAATTTTGTATGCGAAAACGTCCATGATTCATCGATGTCATATGAAAATGAGATAATAACCCTTATAAATGGACCGTTGTGCCTCGGGTAAGACACAAGGTTTTAAGAGTGCAAATTGTTTTGAATATTACATATCCAACAAAATGTAAAGATAAATTACTGAGGGATAAAAGTGATCGGGACGAAGTCTCTGGCCTCCTAATTGCTGAGCCCTCCATTGACAGTCAAGAAGATCTAATCCTCCAGGTTGCATCCATCTTCACCATCTTCTACTATGTTGACTTCACGATTGCTGATCTTCAAGGGTGGCCCTCCAGCACGGGCACGATGTACAGCTTTTTGAGCATTTGAAGTGAAACCTAGGCCAAACTTGTCAGACTTATATGGGATATCTGGGAGTTGTCCTTAGATAGTGCACCCTCCTTCTTCTACCACTACTTTGGCATCCTTCAGAGATGACATCCAGAGTGGAGGCCTTGTAATTTTGGGAACCTGAGACACAACCTTGGTCACTGCCACATCTTGGGGGACCTTTTCAAAGTGTTGAAATGGAGTTTCAATGAATTTACCATCTAATTCCACATATCTGAAGGAATTGAGATGGCTGATCATGTATTCTTCCTCTCCATGAACGGTGATAATCTTCCCTTGAACTGGATACTTCAGCATTTGGTGCAACGTAGAAGTAACAGCGCCAACATTGTGGATCCATGGTCGGCCTAGCAAGCAGGAGTATGAAGGGCGGATGTCCATTACATAAAAAGTTAAATCGAAAGTTTGGGTTCCAACTTTTATGGGGATATCCACTTCCCCGTGCACCATCCTCTTCGAGCCGTCAAAAGCCCTTACCACTATGTTGCTTGGCTTCAAAGTCAACCCCTCACAATCAAGTCTATCAAGCGCTTTTTTGGGTAATACATTCAGAGATGAGCCAGTTTCCACCAAAACATGAGCTAAAGTTGTGCCCCTATATTCCACTGATACATGCAATGCCTCATTATGCTTCCTTCCCCTCGACGTTAGATCAGCATATGAAAAACCTAAGCCATTGTCCGCAGTTAGGCTGGCTACACAGTCTTGAAATTGCTCGGCAGATGTCTCTTGAGGTACATGGGCGGTTTTTAAGAACTTCACCAAGGCTTTTCCATGTGCCTCAGAACATAGTAGTAATGCCAGCATGGAGATCTTAGAGGGAGTTTTCCCCAGTTGTTCAACTATATCGTAGTCGCTTCTCTTTATAATTTTTAAGATCTCCTCCATTTCTTTCTTGGAGGTCTCAGGGATAGTTAATGGTTGAGTCTTCGTCTGGACAGACTTAATCAGAACACCTTTTCCTCGAGTCTCGGTTAACTCGGCAGCAGGAGTGTTAGTATGAATGATTACAGGGGTTGTAACAGCTTTGTCAATCGGAGTATTGTTGGAGATAATTGTAGGACCGGGAACAACTTTTGGAGGAGCAACAGCAGGAATGATTACGGGTCCAGAAACTGATTTTGGGGGAGAAATTTCTGGAGAAAAGATCCTACCACTTCGGGTAATTTTTCTAGTTCCTACAATATTACTGATGTCAGAGTTGACTTTCTCGGAGCTTGAATCTTCGGCGGCCGGCCAGTCCTGCTTGATACCATGGTAATAGACATCCCTTCCATAATTCCATGGTATGGTTTTGTCTGATGTATATGGTACTGGTCCAGGCATTGTGATTATTAAAGGAGCTGCTTTCGGAACTGATGTAATTCTAACGGGTCTTTTGGTGGAGACCCTGGAAGAATTGGCGGAAATGGTAATGATAGAAAAATATTCAAAAGGAACAGGTGGAACAAAAGTCTTCTCGAATAAAATTTCTTTGTTATCTATTAGGCACTGAACGCCTATTTTCAACAAAGGACATCCGGTTGGGGAGGACAAACAGAGATGGCAAACTTCACCACAGCTCGGGAACACATCGGCATTCAACAAATTCATTTTAATAGTTAAAAGTGGGGTCATGAGTTCATCAATTTAAGTAACAAATAATCCTTCTTCAATGGCATTGGTAATGTGGCCATGTCTGGGCATAGGGGCAGAAATGACATTCAACTTTTCAGGCGAATCGAATTCAATTTCCTTTGCTTCAATGAGGTCTTGTATTTTGTTCTTTAGAGCCCAACAATTATTAGTATCGTGACCAAGACTTTCAGAGTGATATGCGCAACGAGCATTGGGATGATAACGAGGAGATGTTGTATTGGGGTTTTTCGAAGCTTCTTTCAAGGTTACCAAGTTGGATCTTAGTAGATGCGGTAATACTTGAGACAGGGTCATGTTGATTCTGGTGAACTTCCTGACTGGCCTTTCCACCCTTGGTTGATTATTTCTTTACTGATCAAACGCAGGCTTAGGAATCATAACTGCCCCTACCATTGGTCGGCGCTCGCCCCTATCTTGGTTTCTTTATGGATATACGGAAGCCACCTCCTTCTTTCTGATGAAGGGCTTCCTTACAGCTATAGAAGAAGATATGTCTTTCTGAATCTTTCCATTCTTTATACCGGCTTCTATTCTCTCTCCGGTCAATATTAGTTCAGTAAAGCCTGCAGATGAACTTCCGATTAAGTAATTGAAGAAGGGACCAGACAAGGTGCCCAAGAACATGTCTACCAATTCTCTCTTAGACAGAGGGGGTTGAACTCTTCCATCCAAATCTCTCCATTTTTTTGCACAGTCCTTGAAACCTTCATTGGAAACCCCATTTTTGGCCATACTCTGGAGTTGAGTACGGGTAGGTGCTAGATCTGCATTGTACTGATATTATTTGTAGAAAGCTGCAACAAGATCTTCCCAATTGTGAATGTTGGCTCTTTCTAGTTGGTAAAACCAGTCAAGTTGAGTTCCAGACAGACTGTCTTGGAAGAAGTGCACCCATAAGTCTTTATCAGTGGTATGAGGTTGAATTTTCCTCACATATGACCGGAGATGCATTTTAGGGCATGAAAATATGTCATTTTGGCAAACATAGGTGCTTTAAATTTTGGAGGAATCACAATCCCCGACACCAAACCCAATTCCTCAAAGTCTAAGCCTGGCGTATTTTGGATTTCCTTCGCGCTCAGCAGCTCCTTGAGATGTTTATACTTGTCATCCGCTAGAGGGTATTGTTCTTCATAGTAGTCATCTTCTTCCTCTTCCTCCTCTGATTCTAATGGGATAACTGTTTCCTTTCCTTTACCATCTTGATTGTTGTTGTACCCCAAAATTTTCCCTCCCATATTTCTCAACACATGTCAAGTGAGGTCCCTAAATTGCTCAAGGAAGTTCAAGAGTTGACCAGACAAACTCTCTCCTAAGGCAGTCTATCTCAAATTAGGGTTTCTATTTTCATCAAGATGTATGAACCACAAAGGACTCAAATGCTCACCATGGTCCTAATATGTTCCCCAGATCATCCATGTCAATTTTCAAGCCTTGCAGAAGAAGTTTGCTCAGTCAATTACTCAAATGCCTGAAAATCAACTGTGCTAGGTCAAAGGTTAGTTGTGGCCCACATACAGTAAAACTTCAAGATTTTTGGTAAACATCCTCATTTTGAAGTATTATTCATCATTTGATCAAGGGTTGATCATGATTCCTCAAGGATTTCTCACAATTCATCAAAACCCAAAAGTTACTAAATTAGGGTTTTACAGGAAAGTCAAATCAATTTTGACCAAGCATAACTTTCTCATAATTTATCATAAATGACCCATCCAAAGATAATTTTGAATAGGATGCAATTCCCTACAATTCATCTTCAGCTCCCAAGTTCAGAATATGCACTCACAAAAAGATATGAATTTTGACATTATAGGTCCTTTTGAAAAGTCAACAAAAACACCTTTTGGGTCAAAGCTTCATACATGAACATGGTAGACTCAATTGAGATGATACAAAAAGGGTTGCTTAGAGGACATCCTAAGCTTTCTAAAAAGTCCAAGAAAACCTCTGTAGGGTCAAAATTGAGAGATTTATGCATTGGCCAAGTTGACCATTTTTGCAAAATTGCCAAAAGTCAAATATGCTCAAATTTGCATTTTTTGCTAAATGGGCCCAACTTTTTATGCATGCACTTCACTTATAACATGGTCCACGACCCAAATGCTCACTCACATGTTATTTGCTTCATTATTTATTTTATTTTGATTTTTTATTTATTAAAAATTGAATTAAATCAAATAAATGGTAAATAATAGCAAAGATTTGTTTTGATTGGATATTTGGACAGAATCATAAGCTCATTATGCTGGCATATCAAAATCAAATCATATCAAGGCTGATTGGCACGAGATTGGCATGATTAGGCCAAATTTAGAAGGATATCATACAAATTGAAAATCAAATCAAATCTCATCAAAGCTTCAAGATTCAATCTGATTTGCAACCCTAATTCATTGAGGGATATATAATGAACAAGAACAAAGCAAAAGAAAGAGGTTAGAAGGCGTGAAACTGTCAGAAGAAAAACAAAAACTTTGGACAAATTTGAGAGATTGAAATCCATCTTAAAGCCATCCTCAAGGAGTTTCAAAGCCAGAAATCAATTCCTTGGCATCTCAGGAAGCATTCCCAATCATTGGCAGGCGTCAGAACATCCAGAATCCTTCCCAATCATTGGCAGGCGTCAGAACATCCAGAATCATTCCCTATCACTCTCACGATTTGCAAAATTATTCAAATTCGATTACTGTAATTCTTGCATCTTTAGCATGTCTAAGTTACATATTTGTGTTCATCATCATGTTTGCAATGTTTCTGGATAGTTTGATTTAAGTTACAGTGCAGGAATAAGCTTTTGCCATTGTTAGGGTTTCATGCTCCAATTTGGGGTTTCGTGATTTAAGCAAAATTAGGCATGATAATGGGTACCATGATGATCATAGTTTCAAACCCAGTTGATCCAAGGTCCCCAATTGAATTTATATTGCGTGTGCTTGATTTTTGAATGACACAGGTTTCAGCAACAGACCTGCGTCTATAGGTAAAGGTTCAGAGCCTAAAATGATGGTTCTAGGGAAGAAGACAACAACGTGTCACAACCTGACTGGCCGGTTTAAATTCTGGCGTGTTATTCTGGCCACTAACTTGTTTACCAATATATTATTTATTCTTTATTATATTAACAAGTTAACATCCAACGTAGTTGGTCAGAGTAAGGAAGTCACAAGCTCACGTCCTGGGTTCGATCCCAGGCGTGGACTTTTTGCATTTTCTCCATTGTTTTCACCAGATTCAGCGTACCTCACCTTTTGAGGGTTATCATCTTCTGGATCCATCAACCAGAACCAAATCCAGCGCTCCTCACCTTCTGAGGGTCATCATCTTCTGGATCATTCAGCCAGAACCAGATCCAGCGCATACACTTTCTGGGGGTCATCATCTTCTGGATCCATGAGCCAGAACCAAATCCAGCGCACCTCACCTTCTGAGGGTCGTCATCTTCTGGATTCGTCTCCATCCAGATCTGCTGACAGCAGGCCCATTTGGTTATTTCAACTATTTTTCTTTAATTCTTTTTCTTTAATTATCTTGCTTTTTATCAACATATTTTTTTTTATTTATAAATTAACCAATAAAAAATCACAAAAAAAAATTTATTTTCTTAATAAATGTTTTTTAGTTAATTAGTTTAATTAATTTAGGGCAATTTTAATTTCTTTCACAATTAAAATTCAATTAGAAAATTAGGTTTAACTCTTGATTTAATTTTTTCTTTCTTTCTCAAATAAAATAAAAAACACAGAAATAGGTTTATTTAGAATAAATTAATTTATTTTTCTTAATTTAAAATTAATTAGAACTTAGGATTTTCTTTTTAATTTAATTGTTTCATTATTTTCTCAAATAACAAACATGACAAAAACATCTTTTTTAATCAATCGCGAATAAGTTTAGTCAAGGGTCAAAAAGCTAGTCGTTTCGTATTTAATCCGTCGCGTGCTTATTATTATTTTGACAATATTTTTGTAACTGTTCATGGTTTGTAATAGTTAATTTAGGGTTTTATTTACTGTTTAAATTCCCGGGTTTTTGGCTATGTAATTAATCCCCCTCCTCGAAGCCTTGTCATAGCGTAGATTTAATTTCTCGCATTATTAATTCCTGCAAATATTTAACTGTCTAGATGTGTGCTAATAAGATTGTATGGCAAGAATACGTGACAAATTAAAACGGTTAGAAAACCATAATGTGAAAAGATAAATAACTGAAACTAATCACTCGCACATATCACTCTTAGGATATACTCTCACTTCGGTTGCCTTCGGTAAACAATCATTAAGCATAGGGTGTCTTAGTGGTTACCCTCCAGTCTAAAAAGATCAAAATGCCCCGTTCGAATGTTGCCTCAGAAATGTTGCCTCGAAAATGTTGCCTCGAGAAAGATCTTAAGACTCTAGGGTTACTACTAAGGTGTCCTAACATTGCTCTAGTGATCGTACGTCCCTTTCGAATTGACCCTTGCAAATTCCAACGACGGTGCTACCTATTTCTCAATGGTAGGATAGCGCTGTCTAAAGGAAACAAGAATAGAAACGATCTTTTTTCGAGTAGGTAGATGCTAGTAGGTACTTGCTCAAATCAAAATTTTCACACTTACACTTTTCAAACCAATTTTCAAAACAACTTCGTCACACCTTTGAGGACTGATACAAGGATTATCACGAAGTCAAACTTTTCAAAAACAAAGCACACAAACACAAGCAATTTGAAAATGATCAAGTACCTAAGAGCCCATGGAAAACGATGGATAGAAAGGGTGCTAACACCTTCCCTTTCTATAATCTACCCCTCGTACTTAGAATATCTCGAAAAGGATTTTTTTTGTACTTTTTTCCTTTCCGGTTGGATGAAATAAAAGTCGATGGCGACTCTTGCTTACCGCGACATTTTGCAAACACAAAACGCAAAATGCAAACCAGTATTAAACAGTCGGTTCTGCCCCCATATCACAGAACTGGCGACTCTGCTGAGGAAATATAAATGGGGTATACCTTAGGATCTAGGTCATTATAATTGCTTCTCTTGATTGCTTTGTATTCTTTACTTTTAAGGGTTTTGTTTGGGGTTACTATAGATCCTACACCCGGATCTAGGGAACACCTTTTAGGTAAGTAGAAATAGATTGTGAGGGAACTGTACGACGTAGACCGATACGGTTGAAGCAGTAGCTACATTGGTGTGGTACTTTGGTTGGTACCGGTATCCCTTGTGGAGAAATGAGGAGAATACGGGGCCTCCGCGTGGTTTAGTTAAGCATCAACTGGCCTTAGAACCTTTAATTTCCCAACTTGGCCATTAGAAAGTAGTGAGATAGTCGGCCTTGGTGTAGAGCTGAGAACTGGTTGATACTCGATGCTACACTCATTGAGATCATACTCTCGGAATAATTTCAGCCGCAAGAAAAATTGCGTGAGCTGAAACCATGACTGATGGAGGATGGTCAGTGATATTGAGATCCTCTAGAACCCGGTTACTATTTTAGGACAAGTTGAACCAACTAAACTTCAAGAGGGTACTACCTTAAAACCTATGCAAGCCTAAACCTAAGGCTGTTTGTGTGACTTGTGTGTTTCCAACATGAACTACTTGCACATTTTTATTATATGACAACATGAGTACCTTGCAGGTTTTGTTTACCGTCCTTATCCAATAACTTGGATTTCTTATCGGGTTTACTTGCTTACATCACCTCTCACTTTTGCTTAAACGTATAGCATACACATCATAACATCATGCCTTAACATTTCCTTAACCATTTCAAGGATCTCAAGGGTTTATAATGCAGGTTATGGTAAATCAGACGTCTAGCAAGGGGAAAGAGGATTTATTTTCCTCTAGCCAATGTCGTCTAGAGATCAAAACACGACAACTTAAGTTTGTGGCTATGACCCACTCGATATGGTGAGCTTGACTCTTGAAGAAGGACCCTCAACGACACGAAGTTTCTTCAATCAAGCTGCAATCAAATTCTAACAGTTTCTTGTTTACCCCGCGAGATCCTTGAAAACATTGCATACATATATCATACATATCATTGCATAGCAGGTCTTCCAGTACAGGTCTCTCATGTTCTCGCTGTTTATTTCAGCAATAACTCTCAAACAAGACAACATAGATCTTCAAACTCAAGAAGCTCAGTTCAGGGAAATATTCCTAAACCTATCCAAGGGGCAGGAAGAGTTGAAAACACTCCTCATTGGGAACTTGGTAAAGAAAAGTCCTGAAGACAATAAAGATGAACGGCTGGAACAACTGCAAGCTGAGGTAGCTGCAATGAGAACCAAGATGCTAGGGCAGATGGCTCTTATCCAAGGCCTAGCCCGAAGACAAGAAGAGCTAAAAGCCATCATCAACCAACTTCATCAAGATGGATACAACAATATGAAGCAACAGTCGAGGCCAGGGACCAAGTCATTGATCAACCTCCAAGAAGACAAGAGTTTGGTTTAGTGAAGAGTGGACCTTTCTAAATTTCTACTACCTCATGGGTCCAACAACAACCTCACCAAAAACAACGAGTTAATCAGAGTAAGCTAGATACACCCAAGAGGCAATTTACCAAACTCAACATGCCGCTTTCTCAAGCTTTACAACACATGTTGAGGATGAATCTGGTTACGTTGATAGGACCTCATCCGTATCCCAAGACTTCTTCGCCTAACTACAATCCCGATGCAAGGTGTGCATATCACTCCAATAGTCCAGGGTATGATACTGACGAATGTTGGAGGTTGAAATACAAAATTCAAGACCTGATTGATGAAGGAGCATTGGAATTCACACAAGATGGTCAACTGGAATGTTTATGTCAATCCTCCAAGGCCTACCATTTGAAGTGACAAGTTCTAACAAGAGGGATTTTCGTTCATTAGAATTTTCAATTTGTAATTTTCTTTTGATTGTTCGAATATTGATTCATGTCAAACTTTGTTACTTTATCAATGCATTGCATATGTCTGTTTTGAATCAATTCATTCGTATTCACTATATTTAAATTGCTTTCCTTTTCGTGATATTCAACTCTCGACTAAAAAATTGTAAGCCTTTAGAGGGAGGATGACGAAAATGATACCATAATATCTACAGTATGCTTTTGAACAGACCCCGCTAACGATGTACAGACATTGTTTCAAATCCTAAACAGTGGAGTTATAAGGAAGATAATCCCTAGTCAACCCCTTCGAGCCAAAGAAGTAGGATTTTTTTCTTTTCACACATATTAAAACCCTTAATCACAACCTGGGGCAGGGTAGTTTTCTCAGTTAATCCAGGTGCACAATGAATGGTATCAAAGACGTCCTTCCAAAACAAAAGACGATGATGGTTCCCTATAATCGTCAAGACAGGAAGTCATTATCTCTCAAAATAAAAGCCAATTAAGTCAAAACCTATGAAGGAGACTTAAGAAAAAAACTGGGGCATCCCGCTGACTGTAATCACAACAAGAAACAGTTCAGGAAAAAGACAGGGATAATAAAATCAAAAATAAAGAGGTCCTGCAAACCCTCAACAAAAATAAATGACTTCCTATTCAAAATAAACAGTCAGTATCCGAACCATCACTAGAATATCAGAGCAAAGACTCAAATGGGATCTAAATGTACAATTAACTGAGTATAGGATCAGAGAACATCACGAAGAACAGGTGGATACAAATAAATTTTGAGCCTTTATCCTTTGTTTCTTAAACCGTGAACCAGGCCACGTTATAACTCTCAAAATTCCTAGCTGAAGCATGGGTTAGTTTGAAAGCATACTGTTACAAAAGGTATCCTGACTCCTGTAGGACTTGCTGTAAATCCTGAGTTGACATCATACTTTTACAAAAAAAAATTGTTTTACTAAAAAATGAATTTTCAAAATTCAAGACAAACATAAGCTTTGTATTCTTAAAATAACGTCGTTTGCATATGACTATTTGTTCAACAGCAGAGAAATTCTCATGACGAATATCTAGTGAACAAAAACCTTCTCAATAAAAAGGATCACCTCAAGTGGAAAAACACTTCCAACCAAGGGGCACGACATGATCATTGTCAATTGTTGTACCCCAAAATTTTCCCTCCCATATTTCTCAAAACATTTCAATAAAGATCTCCAAGTTGCTCAAGGTAGTCCAAGGGTTGGCCAAACAAGCTCTCTCCTAAGGCAGTCTACCCCAAACTAGGGTTTCATGTTGCATCAAGATACTTAAGTCCAAGTGATCCCAAGTGCTAACCAATGTCCTAATATGTTTTCAAGATCATCCATGTCAAGTTTCAAGCCTTGCAGAGGAATTTTGCTCAATCAATTGCTCAAAGGTCCAAAAATCGACTATGCTAGGGCAAAAGTCAACTGTGACCTACATACAGTCAAACTTCAAGATTTTTTGTCAACATCCTAATTTTGAAGTATATTTCATAATTTTATCAAGGTTTGATCATGATTCATCAAGGATTGCTCATAATTTATCAAGACTCAAAAGTTGCTAAATTAGGGTTTTGTAGGAAAAGTCAACTCAACTTTGACCAAGCATAACTTTCTCATACCTTATGAGAAATGACCCATACAAAGCTCATTTTGAAGAGGATGCAATTACCTACAATCCATCTTCATCTCAAAAGTTCAAAATATGCACTCACAAGAAGTTATGAATTTGGACATTATAGGTCATTTTGAAAAGTCAACAAAAACACCTTTTTTTGTCAAAGCTTCATACATGAGCATGGAATATCAAAATGAGATGAGACTAAAAGGGTTGCTTAGAGGACATCTCAAGATTTCTAAAAAATCAAAGAACACCTCCAAAGAGTCAAAATTGAGGAAGTTATGCATTGGTGAAGTTGACCTTTTTTGCAAAATTGCCAAAAGTCAACTATGCCCAAAACTTCAAATTTTGCCAAATGGGCCCAATCTTTTTCACTTTTTTTAAGTTGGCAACATAGCCCACGTGCTCTAGCCTTTTCCACTTGTCCATATCTTATTTTTATTATTTAATTTGGTTTTTAGTTGAATTAATTCAATTTAAATCAAATTAAATCAAATAAAAATCGAAAACATTGATAACAAGGGATTTTGTGTTTGTTTCAGGATTTATTACACAACTAGCCATCATTCAAATTCGCATCAAGGCTTGTGTGCACAAAAATATTGGAAATAAGCCAAATTTGGAAGGTTTTCAAAGCAAATCAAATCAAATCAAAAGGCATTGAAAGAGAAGGATTTTGATCAGTTTTGCAACCCTAATTCCTTCACTAATACATATAGACTGCGTGCAGATCAAAAGGAAGGTTGGAAAGAGGCGCTAGAACAAGAACCAGTTTTGAAAAAAAAGGGCAAAAAGTGTGTGATTGAATTAATAGTTAAAGGCATCCTCAAGGCTTGTTAACGATCCCAATCGCTTCCTGGCACTCTCAGTAAGCTAAAGCCATCAAGAACTAAGCCGATCCAGTCCCAAATCACGCTGTAAGTCAATCACGATACACCCCTGTTCTTGAATTCACATCTTGAAATTTAAGCATTGTTAACGTGAATTAATGGCATATTGTTGATCTATGAGACATTTGCAAACTTTTGGCATTATTCAATTTCATTTATATGGCTTGTAGCGTGAATCACCATTGCTAGGTTTTCGAGCTTGGTTTTAGGGCTTTTTATTTCAGGGACAATTGGCCATTGTAATGGGTACGGTTGTGTTCAGAAGAAGGAGACGGTTCTAACCATGGCCTTGGTGTTTATTTATATTACCTGTACGTGATTTTGGAGATTGGCATGGTTACAGTGACAGACATTGTCCATGGGTATAGGTCTCAAAACCTTTAGCCACTGAGAGAGGAAGGAGACGGTTAGCTGTCGTCCCACTATTGGCTTGTTTAAACGTTTGCTTGCATTTTCTTTTTTGTTTCCACTAATATTTGTTTTCTCATATTATTATTATTATTCCATCAGTGTACAATAAAAACAAAATGCCCCAGTGGTGGCCACGCAGGTTCTCAAGGCGTTAGAGGCTGGAGGTTAGGGGTTCAATCCCTGCCTCCAGCATTTGCTATTTTTCATTATTATTTCAGGAGATCCAATGCGTGCAAAGCCAGGATGTCCATCATACTCCCTCACCATCCAACGCGCCAGATGGCCAGATCTGGTGGCCACCACTGAGAGTGCACCATAGGCCAAGTCAAACATGCAATACAGGATTGCAAAAGTCAACACGGATCACATCTCAATGGGCCCAGGAAAATTGCTATGCACACCTCCAATTCAGGCCCATCTCTCTCTTTTATATTTTTGTTTATATTTCATTTAATTATTTACTTATTTATTTACTAACCCAAGAATAATTTTCTTTTTACCAAAAATCACCAAAAAATATTTTATGTCCAATTAAAATTATACTTTTATTTTTCATCAATAAATTAATTAATTGAATTAGGTTTGTTTAATTAGACAACTTTAATTTATTTTGTAAATAATTAAAATTAATTAGAATCAATGGGTTTTTATTACTAATTTAATCATTTTATTTCTTTTCTAAAATAAGAAAAAAATCCAAAAATATGTCATTTAATTATTTTTCATTAATTAATTTAATTAACTAATTAATTGAATTTTTAATTTAGAAAACTTATTTCTTTTTAATAAAAACAACAAAAAACAATTTTCTCTTTTAATTAGGATAGAAGGGTCAAAACCCTAGTTTCGCATTCGATATAATTTTCTTACGCGTTTTATTATTTTGCCTAATTATTGTATCTGCTCCCGGTTTGTAATAATTTAAATTAGGACATTTATTTATTTTTACTGCTTTTAATTTCAAAGGATTGTTTTTGGCTATGTAAATACCCGAAGCCTTGTAATAGCTTAGTTTAAATTCCGCAAATATTTAACTGTTAGATGTTTGATAAATGGGTTTGCATCACAAGAACAAATGTCTAAATTTAAAACAGTTAGATCACCCTAAATGTGCAAAGATAAAATAATCTGAAATTGACACATTCGCACATGCGCACTCTTAGGGTACACTCCCACTTGGTTGCCTTCGTTAAAACGGTCATTGAGTATAGGTTATTTTAGAGGTTGTCCTATTGTCTAAAAGATCATAGTTTCCACGGAAAGGTTGCCTCGAACATTGTCGCCTCGGATAATTGATCTAATACATTAGGGTTACTACTTAGACGTCCTAACATTGCTTTAGTGACCGTATGTCCCTCTTTCGAATTGACCCTCAAACTCCAATGACGGTGCTACCTACTCACTAATAGTAGGATAGCTTTGTCTAAAGGAAACAAACATAGAACGATTCCTTTTTCGAGTAGGTAGATTAGTTCTTAAGTACTTGCTCAATCCAAACAAAATTTTTCACACTTACACTCCTTTACACACAAAGTAGAGATTCGATACCTGTATCCAGCCAGGGCATATCTGTAGACGACCAATTCCAGATTCGATTCCTGTATCTAGCCAGGGCATATTTGTGAGTATTTGATTGTAGCTTCGATACCTGTATCTAGCCAGGGCATATCTGCATGAAGAGTTTAGAGATTCGATACTTGTATCCAGCCAGGGCATATCTGTAGACGACCAATTCCAGATTCGATTCCTGTATCTAGCCAGGGCATATCTGTGATTGATTGATTGTAGATTCGATACCTGTATCCAGCCAGGGCATATCTGCATGAAGAGTTTAGAGATTCGATACCTGTATCCAGCCAGGGCATATCTGTAGACGATAAATTCCAGATTCGATTCCTGTATCTAGCCCGGGCATATTTATGAGTATTTGATTGTAGATTCGATACCTGTATCTAGCCAGGGCATATCTGCATGAAGAGTTTAGAGATTCGATACCTGTATCTAGCCAGGGCATATCTGTAGACGACTAATTCCAGATTCGATTCCTGTATCTATCCAGGGAATATATGTGAGTGATTGATTATAGATTCGATACCTGTATCCAGCCAGGGCATATCTGCATGAAGAGTTTAGAGATTCGATACCTGTATCCATCCAGGGCATGTTTGCATGAAGAGTTTAGAGATTCGATACCTATATCCAGCCAAGGCACATCTATGAGTAATTGATTGTAGATTCGATACCTGTATCTAGCCAGGGCATGTCTGCATGAAGAGTTTAGAGATTCGATACCTGTATCCAGCCAGGGAATATCTGTAGATGACTAATTCCAGATTCGATACCTGTATTTAGCCAGGGCATATCTGTGAGCGATTGATTGTAGATTCGATACCTGCATCTAGCCAGGGCATAATCTGCATGAGGAGTTGGAAGATCAACCCCTGTAACAGGCCAGGAAACCATCTTCCTTTCTCAAAGTACGTAAGTTCTCGCTAAGGAATCTCTTACGCGATCGACACCTTCAGATGGCATCTATAAGCCCATCTCCACAACTATCCATCACATTTCTAAATGGCATCTATAAGCCCATTCCCGACAAGGTTCTGTCACATCTCCAGATGGCATCTATAAGCCCATCCTCCTATCCACCATCTTTCCAAATGGCATCTATAAGCCCATTCCCAACAAGGTTCTGTCACATCTCTAGATGGAATCTATAATCCCATCCTCCTATCCACCATCTTTCCAAATGGAATCTGTAAGCCCATTCCCGCCACCACATTGCTGATACCACACTATGTGAGTGCAAATTTCTGGGCACTTTAGTGTTCAATCATCTTCCACCTTCGGATCACGAAAGGCGCGCAAGCCAATCTACATCCTCAAGTCTAAGAAGATTGAACAGGGGCAACTGTTGTACCCCAAAATTTGCCCTCCCATATTCTTCAAGGTTTGTCAAGAGTCATCCTCAAATAGTTCAAGACTTCTCAAGGGTTGCACAGTCCAAATGCCTCCTAAGGCAGTCAAAATTAGGGTTTTGGTTCCTTCAATTAATTTGAGGCTTTCAATGGTCCAATCAAGTCCCATGGGCCTATATACATTTTCAAGCATCTACATGCCAAGTTGCAAGACTCACAGAGGCAATTTGCACAATCAAAAGCCCTATTTGCTTCATAGTCAACTGCAGGGGCAAAATGGTCATTTGACAGTCAAAAGTCAAAATTTTTGGTCAACATCTTATTTTTAAGCCACAATCATCATTTGATCAAGTCTTGATCATGATTCCACAAGCATGGCTCAAAAATCATCAAGATGCAAAAGTTGCTATTTTTGGACAGTTGAAAAGTCATCTGTAACTTGACCAAGGCATAACTTTTTCATGGTTCATCAGAAAAATTCCATCCAATGCTCATTTTGAAGGGGATGACATTTCCTACAACTCATCTTCACATTCCAAGTCCAAGAAATGCTCTCACAAAAAGTTATCAATTTCTACATTATAGGTCATTTTCAAAAGTCAACAAAAAGGCATTTTAAGTCAAGGACCATAACATGAGATTGGTAAATCCAAATGACATGGGACAAAAGGCATTGGTTATAGGACTTCAAGACCTTTCCAAATGTCCAAGAACATGTTCATATGATCAAAATTGTACAAGATATGCATTGGAGAAGTTGGGAAATTTTCATGAATTTGCAAAAGTCAACTATCCTTAAAACTTCAATTTTTGACAAAAGGGCCCACTTTCTTCCACTTGATTCAGCCTTGTCATGCCATACACGTGTCCCATGATTAATTTCAAGATCAAACATTTATATTTCCATTTTATTTAATTTTTATTGATTTAATTCATTTTAAATCCATAATAATTCAAATAAAATCTAAAAATTAATGGAATGGCATCTTTTGGATTTGAACAACTTTCATATACCACATGCCAGCTACCAAATTCGTGCCAAGCCTTTTTGTGCATAAAATCTTGAATTTGAACCAAAAATGGAAAGTTCTTTAATGGTGGTCAACCAAAATCCCAAACTTAATTACACAAGGATACAAGCCCAGTTGCTGACCTAATTTCGTTCATACATACATAAGAAAGCAGTAGCAACAACATTCAGGACCCAAGCCTTGCTAAAACGGCCAGAGCAAAATTCAAAAATTGTCAAAAAAGTGTGAGATCAAAAAGAGTGTTGCAAGCGTTTTCAGATCAAAAGGAGAACGTGACATCCTTCCTTGCCATCCCCTGAAGCCAAAGAGACCACAAACGTATCCTAAGACCACCTATCAAGCACTGTAAGTACTCACGAAGTCACCTCTGAACATGGAATCGTGTTTCTCCATTCTTGCATTTTTTCTCTCAAAAATATTAGCATATCCATACTCCTTGCTTGATTTCTAACCTAATGGCATTATTCAATTTCATTTTTAGGCCTTGTATGACAATACCCGTGCCTAGGGTTTGTTTGTGTTGTTTTTAGGCGTTTAGTTTTCAGGTGAAATCAAAAGAAATCATAAGCGTGGATGAACTCAGGAGACCTGGACGAGACCAACCATGGTCTTGGAATGGTTTTTTGAGGCCTAAGGACGATTCTAAGCAAAGCCTACGAAACTACCCGCGGATAAAAATCCGCAGGTAAATAACCAGCAATTTTGTTGAAGAAGATGATGATGCGTCACAGCGTGATTAGCCGTTTCAAACAATCGCGCGTTTTATTTTATTTTTTAAGCATATGTGTTGATTCACTAATATATTAACCATTTGTTATTATTATTTCAATTGAACAAGGCAGTTGGGTTGGTTAAGGCGCTTGTGCATAGTCCCTTGGGACCTGGGTTCGAATCCCAGGTCCCCCAAAATATTTATTTGTTCTTTTCTTCATATGATCCTATGCAGATTCCTCAAAGCATCTCACCATGTACCTCCAGCGCTCAATATGCCAAGTGGCTACAAACATGCATCCAAAGGCCAGGAGATGATCCTCACCATGCACTCAGTCAACTAACAGACACTTGATCCAGGAAGTCAATGCAGGCTTGGCTTAATGGGCCTCAGATTGCCAAGCACACCCCCAATGCTGGCCCAACACCCATTTGGTTTATTATTCTTTGTTTCATTTTCTTTTTTTTTTCTTTTTTTTTCTTTAATAATTATTATTAGTATTATTTAATTAATTAACAAATTAATTTTTTCACAATAAAATTCAGAAAACCAATTTTTTTTAAAATTAATTTCAATTACTTTTTGTAAATAAATTCATTAATTAATTTAGTTGTTTAATTAGGTTAATTGTAATCCTTTTTCACATTAAATAAAATCAAATCTAGAATTAGGTTTTTCTTTTGACTCTTAATTCCTTTTATTTTATTTTTCATTAAAACATAAAAAAACACAAAAAAAAACTTTTTTTTCTTGTAAATAATTAATTAATTAGTTGTTAGGTTTAACATTTAATTTAATTATAAAAAAGGACCAAACTCAATTCTTTTCTCAAAAGGGTCAAAACCCTAAGACTTTCCCGATTTAATTTTTATTCGCGCATTAATTATTTATTTGATTATATTTGATGTATCTGCTCCGGAAATGTAATAGTTAATTAGGCTTTTATCGTTTTATTTACTTTTTCGTATTTATTTTCCAAACGGGTTTTGTTTTTGGCGATGTATATACCTGCGCCTTGTAATAGCTAGATTTACCTTTTCCGCACTTTATTTTCCGCACTCTTAACTGTTAATATGCATGACAAGATTTCCTGACAAATAAAATCAATCCGTAGCTCACAAATAACATGCAAAGACAATTTAACTGAAAAAACAACACACATGCACATGCCACTCCTAGGGTACGCCTCACTGGTTGCTTCGAAGTGGTCATCAAGTATAAGGTGTTTTAGAGGTTGCCCTCCTGTCTAAAGATCCAGTTGCCTCGAAACGGTTGCCTTGGATAAAAAGGATCTAGGACATTAGGGTTACCACTAAGGCGTCCTACCATTGCTTTGGTGACCACATTGTCCCTATAATCGAATTGACCCGAATAACTCCAACGATGGTGCTACCTACCTCTCAATGGTGGGATAGCACTATCTAAAGGACTCTTACACAGCCTAATTCCTTAGAGTAGGTAGATTTCTCCTGGGTACTTGCTCTTTCTAAAAAATAAAACAACTTTTCGCACCTACACTTTCAAAAAGTTTTCAAACAAATATTTCATACACTCTTGAGGACAGATACAAGAGTTACTTAGAAATTTTTCAAACGAAACTTTTTTCAAAACCCACACACACTTGAAAAGCAAACAATTTTTGAAAACATATAGAGCAAGTACCTAAGAGCCCGTGGATAACCATGGATAAAAAGGGTGCTAACACCTTCCCTTTCTATAAATCTACCTCCCGAACCGAGAAACATCTCGAAAAAGGAATTTTGCTGTGCTTTTGTCCTTTCCTTGTTGAAGAACATAAAAGACGGTGGCGACTCTTGCTTACCGCGACATTTCGCGAACCAGCATTTCAAAATAGTCAGTTCTATTTCCACCGATCACAGAACTGGCGACTCTGCTGGGGAATACTGATAAAAGTGAGGGGTACCTTAGGATTAGACCACTCTTATGTTTTCAATTGTCTGTTTTGATTGCTTTAATATTGTGGGCCTGTTTTGGGAGTTTCATAGATCCTAACCCGGATCTGGGGGATACCTTTTAGAAAGTAGCAACAAACTGTGAGGGAACTGTGCGGGGTATACCGACACGGTTGAAGCAGTTTGCTACGTTGATGTGGCACTTTGGTGAGTATCGGTAACCCTTGAGTCAAGTCAAGGAGAGTACGGGGCCGCCGCGTGGTGTCGTGAAGCATCAACTGACCTTAGGAACCTTACTTGACCATCCTGGCCTCTTTAGGGGTAGTGAGATGACCGACTTTGGTGCAGTCCGAAGTTGGTAGATACTCGATACTACACTCATTGAGGGTTGTTTTCTTGGAATATTTTGATCGCCAGTTCAGTAGCTAAATCAAAACAATGAACACAGAAAACAACCCAATGATATTGAGCTCCTTAGAACCCAGTTACTTTTGATAGGACAGGTTTTTGAGCCCACCAACTTCAAGAGGGTAGTACCCCAAACTTCATGCTGGCCTAAACTCTAAGGGCTGTCTTGTGTGACTTGTGTTCCTTATCATGTTTACCTTTGTGAATACTTGTGGTGTGTCCTTATCATAACATCATAGCATCATACAGCATCATATGCATTTACTAACCACTTCAGGGGTTCAAATCTTCATCTTTGTTCTTGTTTTGTAGGACATGGAAACTATCCGCAGAAAGACAATTCAGGTCAACCTTGTAAGGATCCCTCCTCAGCTTAAGGAGCTTACATCCAGGATTCCCGAGAACTCTTCCTTCAGTGAAAGGCATGGTAGACTCATCAGCTTGGTCAATACCAACATTGAAGAGGATATGGTGAAAGTTCTCTTCCAGTTCTTTGACCCTTTGCACCACTGTTTTACTTTCCCGAATTATCAATTGGTGCCTACTTTGGAAGAGTTTTCTCAACTTCTGAAGGTTCCTATTCTTAGTCAACTACCCTACAACGGTACAGAAAGGGAACCAAAACTTGAAGAGGTTGCTAAAGCACTACGTCTGCAACCATCTGACATCAAGGGGCATTGGGAAACCAGAAGTGGTATCAAAGGATTCTTGGCAAAGTTCTTGTTTGAGAAGGCGCAAGAATGTTGGAATGCCCTTGACCTACAAGCCTTTGAAGAAGTTGTGGCACTCCTTGTCTATGGGTTGGTGTTGTTCCCGAATCCAGATCAGCTTATAGATATCAATGCTGTCAAGATCTTCATGTCCAGGAATCCCATACCTACATTGCTTGGGGACATCCTCCACTCATGTTACACTCGAACCATGAGAAAAAGAGGTGTTCTCATGTGCTGCACTCCTCTCTTGGAAAAGGTGGTTTATTTCGCACCTTCCACAATCAGTTTTGAAGAATGAGCGGGGTTTGAGATGGTCATGACGATTAATGACTCTTACACATGCTGATATACATTGGTGTTCTCGGTCCAGAGAAAATGTCACTATCATTGATCGTTGCGGAGATTTTCCTAATGTTCCTTTACTTGGAATTAGAGGGGGCATTACTTACAACCCATGTCTGGCTTTGAGACAGTTTGGATATGCTCGGAGGGATGGCCCTCATGACATGTTGATTCCTGACATAGTTTTTGACTTCGACAACGATATGCAAGGACTTTGCCAGAAGATTCATCAGAGCTTGGAGGATGCCCAACAGGGTAGATAGTAAGACACTGGGGCACAAGAACTCCACCCCCCTTGAGCCTTATCTCAAATGGGTGCGAGCCCGCTCCCAGAAGCTGGTGATGCCATATCCTCATGTTCTCCCTGTGATCAAAGAGCCAGTTTTGGAAGGAGAGGTGCCCTATACCATTCAACATCCTGACATGCTAACATCTTTGGAAGAAATGCAAAAGAGCTGGATCCAACTCTAGGAAGAACGAAATTCTCTTGAAACCAGTCTACATGCCAGTGAGAAGAAGGTCTTGGAGCTCACCCGTCTACTCCACAAGGAAAAGACCCTCAACACCTACATCGCTCCAAAGAGGATGCGCAGTGTCTTTTGGGATTAATTATTTTGTAATATTTCGCCCATGAGGCATTGATGTACTGAACAGATTATTTCTTAATACAATGTGTGTTCCTTTTTTGTCTACAACGAATTTGAACTTTCGAACCCTTGAATGCATTGCATAAATAGCATATCATGCATCATGTGCATAACAGGTACTCTTCGTTACAGGTCACTCATCTTCTTCGCTGTTTATTTCAGCAATCATCATGTCTTCCGAGCTTACCAACGAACAAGCTATCAAGGCCCTCTAGGCCCAGAACGCCCAGTTCCAAGAGCTGGTCATGAGCTTAGCCTAGGGACAACAGGAGTTGAAGACTTTGCTCTTGAAGAAGAAGAAGAAGAAGAGGACTGTGCTGTTCAACACCGGGCGCAGATACGAGAATACACTGCAGAATGAAGCTGAGCTGACTACTCCATCTGTTGGGGAAGGCAGTCCCCAAGAGAGAAGGGTTCCTAGTCCCGTGGTCTCCGACAACGAGACAGATTACAATGATGAACAATACCCTCCTGCTGAGGACAGGTACAAACAGCTGGAGGACCGGTTAAATGCTATGGAGATTCAACGTGTGCCTGGGTTGGACTCTGGAGACCTAGGCTTATATTCTGGGGTGGTGATCCCACACAAGTTCAAGGAACCTGCCTTTGCGAAGTATGACGGGGCTTCCTGTCCCAAGCTGCATCTCAGATCATATGTAAGGAAGATCCAACCTTACACTGCAGATAAGAACTTATGGATCCATTTCTTCTAGGATAGCCTTTCAGGGGCTCAACTCGAATGGTTCTATCAGCTGGATGGAACCAGTATTCGAAACTGGGAGGACTTGGCTACTGCGTTTTATAAGCAGTATCAGTACAATTCCCACCTCGCTCCCACGCATACCCAACTCCAGGGTATGTCACTTGGGACGGGTGAAGGTTTTAAGGAGTATGCGCAGAAGTGGAGAGACCTGGCTGGCAGGGTGCAGCCACCGTTGACTGACCGTGAACTCGTGGACATGTTCTTGGGGACCCTGTCTGGTCCATTCTTCAACCATCTGATTGGTAATTCCTCTGCTGGGTTTACAGACCTGATCCTGACTGGTGAGAGGATCGAAGCTGGTATCAAGTCGGGGAAGATACAGAAAGGTGCCTCCTCGAGTACTGAAAAGAAGCCCTTCAAGAAGGAAGCTAGTGCTGTGTATGGTCCCAGAAGACAAAACAAATTGGAACGCCGCCAAGCTGTCAACGCGGTGGTAATTTCAAAGACTGCTGCTGCTCCTCAACAGTATAACCAACCAAGGGGTGAGAGACCCAAAAGGCAGTACACTCGGCTCAGTATGACCCTCTCTCAGATATTACCGCAGCTGCTATCAACCAATCTGGTAACTGTCAAAGAAGCTCTGAAGGTAGTGAACACCACATCTCCGAAGTATAACCCCAATGCCCGCTGTGCTTATCACTCTGACAGCCCAGGGCATACTACGGACGATTGCTGGGCTCTGAGGAATAAGGTTCAGGACCTTATTGATGCTAAAGAAATACAGTTCGAGGCGCCCGAAAGGCCCAATGTTGTGACTGCTCCCATGCCCCAACATGGAATGAATGCTGTTGAGGAGGACCTGTATGTAGCCTCTGTGGATGAGATTGTTACTCCGTTATTGACCGTCAAAAGGAACCTGTTGCTAGCTGGTTTATTTCCGGGATGTAGTAAAGGTTGCCATCTGTGTTCCGCTTCACCTGCTGGTTGTCCTTTGTTGAAGTCAGGTATCCAAAGCCTGATGGATAATAAAGAGATCTTGTTCGAGAAGATTGTTGTTCCTACTAATCGTACCGAAGAAGTTTCTATTGTCACTATTTTCAACAACCCTCCTAAGGCTCCCTCAAAGAAGCCTGTCAAAATCATGTCTACTCAGAAGATTGTTCCCATCATCATTACTATTCCGGGGCCCATCCCCTATACATCTGACAAAGCTGTCCCTTGGCACTATGGGATAGATGTTTATGTGCTTGGAGTAAAACAAGAATTTGATACTAATACCGGTGTCAGCAACATCACCGGGCCTGCCAAAGTCACCCGAAGTGGTAGGCTTTTCTCACTTGATATTGCGCCACCAGCTATTCAGAGACCTCTCGTCATTACACCTACAAGTGTTCCTATTTCTCTGCCTGACCAAGTTCCTATTTCTACCCCTGCTGCCGAGTCATCTGACGCTCGGGGCAAAGGGACTGCTATTGATGTGCCTGCCCGGACGGAGGCACCGAAGACCACCAACGTTGAAGCTTCCAAGAAAGAGATGGAAGAGATTCTTAAAATTATCAAGATAAGTGATTTCAATGTAGTTGAGCAGCTGGGGCACACCCCCTCTAAAATTTCTATGCTATCACTGTTATTGTGTTTAGAGGCCCATGCCAAGGCCCTGATTTCCTTCCTGAAGACGGCCCATGTGCCACAAGAAACGTCTGCTGACCAATTTACTGATTGTATGGCCAACTTGACTGCTGATAATGGGTTGGGTTTCTCCGACGCCGATCTGACTGCCAAAGGAAAGAACCATAACGACGCCCTGCATGTCTCTATTGAATGCAGGGGCACTACTCTTGCCCATGTGTTGGTAGACACCGGTTCTTCGTTGAACGTATTACCCAAGAAGGCCCTAGACAGGTTGGATTGTGAGGGTTTAGAGCTCAAGCCTAGTAACATTGTTGTCCGGGCCTTTGACAGGTCGAAGAGGATGGTACATGGCGAAGTTGACATTCCAATCAGAGTTGGTTCTCAAGTTTTTGATTCTACTTTCTATGTGATGGACATCCGACCATCCTATTCTTGTTTGCTGGGTCGTCCATGGATCCACAAGGCTGGAGCTGTGACCTCCACATTACATCAGAAGCTTAAGTACCCGGTCAGAGGGAAGATCGTAACAGTGCAGGGGGAGGAAGAATATATGGTCAGCCACCTCAACTCGTTCTGGTACGTAGAAATGGATGGGGAGTTTGTGATCGGTGGATCTGGAACTGACTGTTTAACGCTGGTTCGCGAAATGTCGCGGAAGCAAGAGTCGCCACCGTCTTTTATTTTCTCCAACAAGGAAAGGACAAAAGCACAGAAAAATTCCTTTTGAGATTGTTTCTCGGTTCGGGAGGTAGATTTATAGAAAGGGAAGGTGTTAGCACCCTTTCTATCCATGGTTATCCATGGGCTCTTAGGTACTTGCTCATTGTGTTTTCAAAAGTGTTTGCTTTTCAAGTGTGAGTGGGTTTGAAAAAAGTTTCGTTTAAAGATTTCAGATCGACTCTTGTATCAGTCCTCAAGAGTGTTTGAAAAAATTGTTTTGAAAGCTTTTTGAAAGTGTCGGTGTGAAAAAGAAGTTTTGATTTGTTTTGAATTTAGAGCAAGTATCTACGAGTCATCTACCTACCCTAAGGAATTAGTCTGTGTAAATGTCCTTAAGATAGTGCCATCCCACCATTGAGAGGTAGGTAGCACCACCGTTGGAGGTGTTCGGGTCAATTCGTTTGTTAGGGACAGTGTGGTCACCAGAGCAATAGTAGGACACTTTAGAAGCTACCCCCATGCCATGTTCATGGACATGAGGACTTACTAAAACGTCCTATACTTGACGACCACGTTTCGAGGGGCAAGGCAACAGTGAGGCGTACCCTAGGAGTGGTGTGTGAATTGTGTGTCATTTTCAGATAACTTTTGTCTTGTCATGCATTTGCTGATCTACGCTTTGATTTTATTTGGGCATGCATTCTTTCATGTAATTAACAATTTAAAGGTGCGGAATTTAAAGTGCGGAAAATAAAAGTCCTACGCTATTACAAGGCGCGGGTCTATACATCGCCAAATTAACAAAGACCCGATTTTGAATAAAAGTACGGAAAGTAAATGTCCTAATTACTATTACAAAGCTTTGGGGCAATTACATAATATTTAAAATGAAAAATAGAAGCAAATGCGCGAAAAGAAATTATAATCGAAGGTGCGAGGGCGTTGGACCCTTTAACGAAATTAAATTGAAATTGGAAGTGAATTAATGATTAAAGAAAAAGAAGTTATTTTTTGGTTTTTGGTATTTAATGAAAATAAAGAAAATTAATTAAAATTAAAAATTAAATAAAACCCTAATTCTAGTTTGTTTTTAATTATTAAAAAAAATGTTTAAGTTTTGACCTAATTTACATTAATTATTTAATTACAAGTTTATTTACAAAATAATTAAGAATTAATAATAATGAAAAAAAGTTATTTATTATGAAAAAGAATAAAAGTACTAAAACCCTAATTTCTACATTTTTAGTTTATTTAAGAAAATACATTAAAATTAAACCTAAAATTAAACTAAATTGATTAACAAAATTTATTTACAAAATAATATTAAATAAAACATATTTTTATTTTTATGTTTATGATTTCTGATTTTTTTTTGTATTCTTGTGTTATAAAAAATTAATTTGGTGAATTAAAAGAAAATAATTAACATAATTAAAATAAATAAAAGAGAGAAAGAAAATGCAAACATGGGGGGTGGTTGACCCAATTTTGGAGGTTAATTTGCAGCAATTAGGCCCATTTGAATGAGGCCTTTTTGACTTTTCAATGGTCACGTGTAGACAATTGACCAAGGTGCATGATGGAATCCCTGTGTTGGCCATCAGATTGAGGTTGCTGGACATGTGGCAAGCTTAAGCGTTGGGGTGTATGATGGACCACAGGAGGGCAAGTGTACCTGAATATGTTAGAAACAAAATTATGAAGAATATGGGGGACCTGGGAATCGAACCCAGGTCCCAATGCTTGCATGACAACACACCTTCCACCCAGCCAAACGCATTCATTTGCTAACTTAGTGGACGTTGATCAATATATGCAAAAAGTACAATTATCCTGGAACAAACGAAAAAACGCGCCAATGATTTGAATGCACCACTCACGCGTGGACACCTAAGCTTCGTCCTCCTTTTTCTTCTGTAAATAAAATAGATAGCGGGGGTTTTAAACCCCCACTAAGTCAAACCTGCGAAAAATAGCGAACAACATATGGTGAAAAAGAAAAAGGGCGCGAGGGTTAATTTCTATTCGTTGGAAGGTCCTGGTTTCAATGGTGTTGGTCTCATGGTCCAATTTTTCCAGATGAAGTAAACCCCAATTCACAGCTTCTGCAACCCTAGAAAATTTCCATGGCAACTTTGGATACAGGTGATATTAATTCAATTGGAGAACATCAATAGCTTCAGAATCATTATGTTAGTATAAATCAATCATTAGAATACATTAATATGGCATGAAAATGTAAATACGAATATGCAAAATTGTATGAACAGGGCGACTGTGTTCTACCACTTCTTCGAGTATGGAGACTTGAAAAGTATTGAGTTACGTTCAGGAAGGTCCCAGCAAGCTTTTGGAATGGATTGTAGGTTTTGAATCACACTGGAACTATGAAAACAGTTTCAACCTTTTTTTGTGAAAAATGCAAGTTTTGATCTTATGCTTGAGCGCAACTTTCTTGTTCTTCAGCATTAGGTTTTGTTTGTGCATATATGAGGAGTCATTCTAGGTCAAAAACAAAGCCCATGATCCATGTTTTAATGCCTTTCAATATTTGATTTTCAAGCATCTTTTTCAATCTTTTCTTGCCATGGAACTTGCCTATTTTGGAAGATCTTGCCTCTTGAGCATGTCAACGAAATATTTAGGTCATAAAGAGTGAATATGCTGCATAAAAAGATTTGGCAAACATATTTTAGTATTTTTCTTATATTTAATTTTAATTAAATGAATTAATAGGATAATAAACTCAATTAATTAATTAAAAATAAGAAAATAACTCCCCTTTGGGTCAATGGGTCATGCATAGCTTTTGGGTGATGATTCTTGGAAGAAATTGAGGCCCATTAGCAATTTTGAGGCATTTGAAGCAAAGTTGACTTTTCAAAATTCCCAAAAATTTCCCAACTTCCACAAGGCATATCTTGCTCAATTTTTAAGCTTTGATCATGTTCTTGGACATTTTGGAAAGGTATTGAATTCCTCTAACCAATGCCTTTGGTCCCATGTCATTTTGATTTACCAATCTCAAGTTATGTTCTTTGACTTAAAGTGCCTTTTTGTTGACTTTTGAAAATGACCTATAATGTTGAGATTGATAACTTTTTGTGAGAGCATTTCTTGGACTTGAAGTGTGAATAGGAGTTGTAGGAAATGTCATTCTATTCAAATTGAGCTTTGGATGGAATTTTTCTGATAAACCATGTGGAAGTTATGCCCTGGTCAATTTGCAGTTGACTTTTCCAACTGTCCAAAAATAGAAACTTTTGCATCTTGAGACTTTTTCAGCCATGCCTTGAGAATCATGATCAAGAATTGATCAAATGATGTTTGTGGCATCAAAATAAGATGTTGACCAAAAATTTTGACTTTTGACTGTCAAATGACCATTTTGCCCCTGTAGTTGACTGTTGAGCAATTAGGGTTTTTGACTGTGCAATTTTGTGTTGTGAGTCTTGAAACTTGGCATAAGGATGCTTGACAATGTTTATAGGCATGTGGGACTTGTTTGGACCCTTGAAAACTTCAATTTCTTTGCCATAACCAAAACCCTAATTTTTGACTGTTAGGAGGCCATTGGACTGTGCAACCTTTGGGGAGATTTTAAAGCATGCTCTTAGCAAATCTTGAAGAAAATGGGAGGGAAAATTTTGGGGTACAACAGTTGCCCCTGTTCAATCTTCTTAGACCTGAGGATGTAGATTGGCTGACGTGCCTTTCGTAATCCGAAGGTGGAAGATGATTGAACACTAGAGTGCCCAGAAATTTGCGCTCACATGTTAGCAGTGTGATGGTGGGAATGGGCTTACAGATGCCATTTGGAGATTGATGGATAGGAAGATGGGCTTACAGATGCCATGTTGAGAGGTGATGAATAGGTGGATGAGTTTATAGATGCCATTTGGGTGTCGATCGCGTAAGAGTTTCCTTAGCGAGAACTTGCATACCTGAAAAAGGAAATGATTACCTGGCTTGTTACAGGAGTTGGTCTTCAAACTCTTTATATAGACGCACCCTGGTTGGTTACAGGAATCGAATCTTCAACCTCTTCAGACGTGCCCTGGCGAGATACAGGAGTCGAGTTTGGAGCTTCAAAAGATGATGAATGAATCAAGGATGGTTACTACCTCAACTGGACGGTGAGAGAACCTTGGACGATTACTACCTCAACAGTAACGATGAGAGAACCTTGGGAGATTACTACCTCAACAGTAACGATGAGAGAATCTGGGGCGATTACTACCTCAACAGTAACGATGAGAGAATCTGGATGTCTTCTACTGAGTCTTCATTAGGAAAATCTTTAGGAATCGATTTAACTGGACCAGAGAAGGCCTCCGACTGGATCGGCATCAGAAAAAATTTTAGGAGTCGATTTAACTGAACCAGGCAAGGTCTTGAAATAACTTCAACTGGATAAGAATCAGAAAAATCTTAGGGTCGATTTGACTGAACCAGAGAAGGCCTTTGATTGGATAAGAATCAGAAAAATCTTTAGGAGCCGATTTAACTGAACCAGGCAAGGTCTTGGAATATCTTCAACTGGAATAAGAATCAGGGAGATCTTAGGGTCGATCTGACTGAACCAGAGAAGGCCTTTTACTGGATAAGAATCAGAAAAATCTTTAGGAGTCGATTTAACTGAACCAGGCAAGGTCTTGGAATCTTCAACTGGATAAGAATCAGGGAGATCTTAGGGTCGATCTGACTGAACCAGAGAAGGCCTTTGACTGGATCGGCATCAGAAAAATCTTTAGGAGTCGATTTAACTGAACCAGGCAAGGTCTTGGAATAACTTTGACTGGATAAGAATCAGGAAAATCTTAGTATCAATCTGACTGAACCAGACTAAAGTCTTGGAATAACTTCAACTGGATAAGAATCAGAAAAATCTTAGGGTCGATTTAACTGAACCAGAGAAGGTCTTGGACATAGCTGAGAACTTGACTGGATCTTTCCTGAAAGGTAAAGGTCAGTCATATGCAATGCATGATATGGATCAAGCAATGATGTTCTCAATGTAAATGAGATTGTACGATATGATGTGTTTATGCATGTATCATGATGTGAATGCGATGTTTATGAATGTATGTTTTTGTCTAGGAAAGTAAATCCTTGACGGGTGCCGGGAAGTCACATCCTGGGCTGATGTTAGAGAATAGTGCTTTGTTGTTTCCGCTGAGGATGGTAGTTGCAAGAATACTGGTAGGAGAAGATAACTCCGTTAGGGAATAAACTTGGCGAATGGATTACTCTGCGGGGAGAAAATTTATTCTAGCGATCTTGCTGTGGAATAATACTCTGTGGGGAGAGAGGTACCTTGCTGGGATATTTATGGTAACTTCGCTGGGGATACCGTTGTTATGTTGGAAGTGTTAATAGACTCCGCTGGGGATAAGAAGACTTCGCCGAGGACGATCTTTCCGTGGCTTTTGGCTGAGGATAACCCAGTTATATCCTAGTGGGGAAATAACCTTTGAATAAAGCCGGGAGTCGCTTTCGCTCCCTGTAGGGGATAAGCTTCCAGAATCTACTGAGGATAAGCTTCCTGCTGGGGGGATGATTCAAACTTTCCTGGGGAAATCTTGATTGGACTCTCCTGGGGAAATTTTTGAGATATATTGGGGAAGTGGCTCCGCTGAATATCTGGTATACCGCCGGGGAACAGTCTTAGACCAAGACTGCCAAGGATGCTTGTTAAGAATATTCGTATATTGTGCTGGGGAATATTGAGATCTGCGGGGGATACTTGTTAAGAATATTCGTATATTGCTGGGGAATGTTGAGATCTGCGGGGGATACCCAACTTCCTTAAGGCTGATTGTATAACTTTGCTTGGGGAGAGTGCATTCACTTGCTGACTCACTCTCTGGGGAATTAAGATATATTGGTTATGTTCTTCGGCTGAACTTACCTTGGTACCTTGATGGACAAAACAATTAGATCGCTTAGACCACTCATTATTGCCCCTGTTTCTAATGTTACTTGTAATTAATCCTTTGTTTCGTATGCAATTATTTATGAGTTAGCAATTAGTGTCAAATGCATATATCACAAATTGAACCTTGGACGTTCTTCGCAAAACAAAACAGAAAACGGAAAAAACAATTAGCAATTGATCTGAAAAGTGTATTTGTATTGATTTTTTTGAATTTTCCTGTAAATAGGCGTTTTATGTACAAGAGGCTGACGTCCCAGTAGGAGAACGCCGCCGAACAAAAGAGTTTATACAATTTGTACAAGGGGAAACAAAACAGCTATGTGAAGAGAATAATCCCACTGGGTTCCAACTCTGCTATCGCCTTTATATCTTCGAGCGTCTCATCACTTGATGACCTAGCTGAAGATGAAGCTGATTGATTGATGCCGACTGAACTTGATGTTGATACCGGATTCTGGATGCGAAGTGATCCAATGAGACATAGTATTACGCTTTATCCCTAACTTTTTCCTGGACCGCCCTTTCGGGTTTTCAGTCCACCGGGATACCCATTTTTGCCCAAGCCGCCTTTTCAGGTTTTCGACTTGCCGGGTGTACAGATTTTTTTTCATTTCATCCCTTCATTTTTCCCGAACCCTTTTGGTTTGCCGGGAAGCCCTGATTTTTGCCTAGGTATGTCAACCTAGCGGGTCTTTTATCATGCGTAGTATCTTTTTACTATGTCTGCATTGGCGGGGTGAGGAAGGTCGTCACCATCCATGGTGGTTAGAATCATGGCTCCTCCTGAGAACACATGTTTAACCACAAATGGCCCTTCGTATGTAGGGGTCCATTTGCCCCTTGGATCACTCTGAGGAAGGATGATACGTTTGATTACCAGATCCCCAACTTGATATTCTTGTGGTCTGACCTTCTTGTTAAATGCCCTGATCATTCGTTTTTGGTATGTCTGACCATGACAAATAGCAGCGAGTCTCTTTTTGTCAATTAGATTTAGATGATCAAGTCGTGTCTGGATCCAATCATCTTCGCTCAGATCTGCATCCTTCATTATCCGGAGAGAGGGTATCTGCACTTCGATCGGTAAGACTGCCTCCATGCCGTAGACCAAGGAGAAAGGAGTTGCCCCGGTTGACGTCCGTGCTGAGGTACGATACCCATGTAGAGCACACGGTAACATCTTGTGCCAATCTTTATAAGTCATTGTCATCTTCTGCACGATTTTCTTGATATTCTTATTCGCTGCTTCTACAGCCCCATTCATCTTCGGCCGGTAAGGAGAAGAGTTGTGGTGCTGTATCTTAAACTGCTCGCAGAGCTCAATGATCATCTTGTTATTGAGATTGGTACCGTTGTCTGTAATGATCCTTTCCGGGACGCCGTACTGACAGATCAGATTGTGCCGAATGAACCGTGCCACAACATTCTTGGTTACTGTGGCGTACGAAGCTGCTTCAACCCACTTCGTAAAGTAATCGATCGCTACCAGGATGAAGCGATGCCCGTTGGATGCCGTAGGTTTAATCTCGCCGATCATATCTATGCCCCACATTGCAAAAGGCCAAGGTGCAGTCAGAACATTTAGAGGAACTGGAGGAACGTGCACCTTGTCTGCGTAAATCTGGCATTTATGACACGTCCGAGAATGTTGGTAACAGTCGGCTTCCATTGTGGACCAGTAATATCCAGCCCGAAGGATTTTCTTTGCCATAGTGTGTCCACTGGAATGTGTTCCGAAGGTACTCTCATGCAGCTCTGTCATGATCCTTTCTGCTTCAGTTTTATCCACACAACGCAGTAAGGTCGAATCATGATTTCGCTTGTACAGGATGCCATTGCTGAGGAAGAACTTGGCTGCGAATCTTCTCAGAAATTTCTTATCGTTGACAGATGCACCTTCAGGGTATTCCTGAGCTTCCAAGTATATCTTCACCTCATGGTACCAAGGTTTCTCAGTCACTATCTCAGCCTCAAGATCACAACAGTAATCCGGCTCGTCCAGTTTCCAGATGATGACCCGGGGAGCCTCATTGTCCCATTTGACTTTGAACATGGAAGACATCGTAGCTAACGCGTCCGCCAACTGATTCTCCTCTCTTGGGAAATGTTCAAAGGTTATCTCTGTGAAGTGGGGGATCAATGTCAACACACACTCCTTGTAAGGAATAAGATTCGGATGTTTCGTATCCCACTCCCCTTTGATCTGATTGATCACGAGAGCGGAATCTCCGAAGACACTCAGAAACTTGATCCTTAAGTCAATCGCATCTTGGAGACCCATGATGCATGCCTCATACTCTGCCATGTTGTTGGTGCAGTTGAAACATAGCTGGGCAGTGAGTGGAGTATGAGTGCCTTGAGGGGATATGATCACAGCGCCGATACCGTTACCCAAAGCGTTGGAGGCTCCGTCAAAGTGCATAGACCATTGGGATCCTTCCTCAGGTCCTTCATCCGGTCCAGGTACTTCGCAATCAGTCACTATCATGATACTCTCGTCTGGAAACTCGAAGTTCATTGACTGATAGTCGTCTACTGCCTGATGTGCCAAGTGGTCTGCCAAGACACTCCCCTTGATAGCTTTCTGGGTCGTGTACTGGATGTCGTATTCTGTCAAGATCATTTGCCATCTTGCTATTCTCCCAGACAGAGCAGGCTTTTCAAATATGTACTTTATTGGATCCATCTTTGAGATCAACAAGGTAGTGTGAGTCAGCATATACTGTCTCAGCCGGCGAGCAGCCCATACCAAAGCGCAGCAAGTTTTCTCGAGCAGTGAGTATCGGGTCTCACAGTCGGTAAACTTTTTGCTAAGGTAATAAATGGCGTGCTCTTTTCGGCCAGACTCGTCATGCTGCCCCAGCACACACCCCATTGAGTTGTCAAGTACTGTCAGGTATAATATCAGAGGTCTCCCTTCAACCGGTGGCATAAGAATGGGTGGTTCTTGGAGATACTCTTTGATTCTGTCAAAAACGGCCTGACATTCATCATTCCAACGTACTACTTGATCTTTCTTCAGCAGCTTGAAGATTGGTTCACAGGTAGCAGTTAGGTGCGAGATGAACCGGGCAATATAATTCAGACGTCCTAAAAAACCTCTGACCTCTTTCTCTGTCTTAGGAACTGGCATCTCTTGAATGGCTTTAACCTTGGCAGGGTCCACTTGGATACCCTTATCACTTACGACGAAGCCTAGCAACTTTCTAGATCTTACCCCGAAGGTGCACTTGTTCGGGTTCAACCTCAGCTTGTACAGTTTCAGACGGTTAAACAACTTCTGTAGATGGTCAAGGTGTTCCTCCTCAGTTTGGGACCTTGCAATCATGTCGTCGACATACACTTCTATCTCATGATGGATCATGTCATGAAATAAAGCAACCATGGCACGTTGGTAGGTTGCCCCAACATTCTTCAACCCGAATGGCATAACCTTGTAGCAGAAGGTGCCCCACTGAGTAACAAAGGTAGTCTTTTCCATGTCTTCAGGAGCCATCTTGATCTGATTATACCCTGAAAAACCATCCATGAAGGAAAATACCTTGTGCTGAGCAGTATTGTCAACCAGAACGTCAATGTGAGGTAGGAGAAAGTCATCTTTGGGGCTGGCCCTGTTCAGATCCCTGTAATCGACACACATTCTGACTTTACCATCTTTCTTTGGTACCAGCACTACATTGGCAACCCACTGAGGGTAAGAAGTCACTGCAAGAAACCCGGCATCAAACTGTTTCATAACCTCGGCTTTGATCTTTTCGGACATTTCTGGACGCATACGGCGGACCTTTTGCTTAACCGGAGGGAAGTCTTCCTTGGTAGGCAAATGATGGACCACAATGTCGGTATCCAACCCAGGCATGTCTTCGTAGGACCAGGCGAAGATCTCCACATAGTCATGTAACATCTGAGTCAATCGTTGTTTCACGCTAAGCTCCAGATTGGCACCAATCTTAACCTCCTTTCTGTCCGTCTCAGTACCCAGATTTATCGTTTCCACTGGCTCTTCATGTGGTTGAATTGCCCTCTCTTCCTGGAGTAACAGTCTTGCAAGCTCGCCAGGAACTTCGCAATCATCTTCACCTTCGTCTTCAGCTAAGTTGATCGGATTTTCGAAGTCATAACTGGCAGTAGCAGAGTCGTTACCAGTGAGATCCAGAGTGGATTGAAACCTGTATGAGTGAGTGTGTGTAAATACAGCTGTTTTGCAATATATAAAGAAAGGAAAGAAAGGGAGCATAAGATTTGAAGTGCGAGAAAACGTCCAAGGTCTTTATTCATGATATATGAAATGACAATTAATATGCCCTCACAAATGGAGCCACGGTGCCCCGGGTAAGACACCGGGCCATAGAGTTTCAATTCATTGTTTATTATAAATAACAAAAACAAAGGAATTCATTACTGCGTAACAAAAGTAACAGGCGTATGATCTTTCGCGGTCCAATTATTCAATCCACCGTCAGTCGTCGGGTAGATCCAGCTATCAAACTCTGACTCTTCCACTTCGTCTTCATCCCCAATAGCATTCACTCCATGAGCAGGCAGGGGAGATGTCACTACATTGGGCTTCTCAGGTGCCTCAAACTGTACCTCCTTTGCATCAATAAGGTCCTGCACCTTATTCCTCAGGGCCCAACAGTCATCAGTAGAATGCCCCGGGCTATCGGAGTGATAAGAACAGCGGGCATTTGGATTATACTTCGGAGAGGCAGTATTCACAACCTTCGGGGCCTCCCTGATAGTCACTAAGTTGGTGGATAACAGTTGCGGCAAGATTTGTGACAAGGTCATACTCAGCCGGGTAAACTCTCTTCTGGGTCTTTCAGCCCTTTGTTGATTGGTTTGCCGAGGAGCGACAGCAGGCTTAGCAATAACCACCGCGTTGACAGACTGGCGGCGCTCTGGTTTATCTTGTCTTCTAGGCCCATACACAACACTGGCCTCCTTCTTAAAAGGTTTCTTCTCAGAACTCGAAGACGCACCTTTCTGAATTTTACCGGACTTCATTCCAGCCTCTATCCTCTCCCCAGTCAGAATAAGGTCAGTGAACCCTGCAGACGAATTACCGATGAGATGATTGAAGAATGGTCCGGAGAGGGTCCCCAAGAACATATCCACCAGCTCACAGTTAGTTAATGGTGGCTGCACCCTGCCAGCCAGGTCCCTCCACTTCTGTGCATACTCTTTAAAACCTTCGCCTGATCCTAGCGACATACCCTGGAGTTGGGTACGTGTAGGAGCAAGGTCGGCATTATATTGATACTGCTTGTAAAAAGCAGTAGCCAACTCCTCCCAGTTATGAACCTTGGTCCCATCCAGCTGATAGAACCTTTCGAGATGAGTCCCTGAAAGACTCTCCTGGAAGAAGTGGATCCACAAGTTCTTGTCCACTGTGTACGGTTGAATCTTCCGCACATAAGATCTGAGGTGTGGCTTGGGGCAAGACGCCCCGTCATACTTGGTGAAAGATGGTGCCTTAAACTTGTGAGGAATGATCACACCAGTAGATAAGCCCAAGTCTCCGAAATCCAGCCCAGGCACTTGTTGAATTTCCATGGCGTTTAGTCTGTCTTCCAACTGCTTGTACCGATCTTCAGCCGGAGGATACTGTTCCTCATTAAAATCAGTCTCGTTGTCAGAGACCACCAGACTTTGAGCCTTTCCCCCCTGGGGACTGTGTTTGCCTACAGAAGAACCAGCTTCCTCATTCTGTAGTGTGTTACCAAATCTCCGGCTCGAGTTAAAAAGAACAGTTCTCTTCTTCTTCTTCTCCTTCTTCAGGAGCAAAGCCTTCAGCTCTTCTTGACCTTGAGCCAAACCCATGATCAGCTCCTGAAATTGTGCGTTCTGCGCCTGAAGGGCCTTGATAGACATCTCGGTTGATGATTCAGGGTTCATGATGCTGAAATAAACAGCGAAGAACAGTAAGCAACCTGAAAAGAAGAGTACCTGCTATGCAGATGATGAATGGAATGCGTATGATTTATGTTTTCAAAGACAATCGGGAATCAACTTTGTAAACAAAAAGGAACACACTTCATTAGATTCAACTTTGAAATTTAATTGTTCAGATTGCCCTTAGGCGTTACATAAAAATGGAAATACTGAAAAGGGAAATAAAATTGTAAAAGGACATCCAAAGCTCATCATTGATCCCAGGGTCTCCTCTTCTCAGTACGGATGTAGTCATTCAGAGCTCGCTCATTCTCCAACTGCTTTGTCAGCTTCTGGATCTTCAATTCCTGCTCGTTGAACTTTTCCCGATACGAATCCCGTTCTTCTCGCAGTTGCGACCAAGACCTCTTTAATGTCTCATAATCAGTAGGTATCTGAGGAGGGAGGACAGTTGGAGGAGCCCCATCTTTGTCAGGATACTCAAGAATGACGGGTCTGACAGCTTCGTATGGCATACCTAACTTCTGAGCACGGATGCGAACCCATTTGTAGTAGGCTTCCATAGGTAGAGAAGTCTTTGGCCCCAACTCTTGTGGGTCAGCTTTATGAAATCTGTCCCAAGCCTTGATGAACCTACGACACAGCTCGTCACTATCCACCTGAAACTCAAAACTGATGTGGGGCACCAACATCTCATGAGGACCTGCTCTTCTGGCCCTTCCAAACTGACGGAGCGCTAGACATGGATTGTAAGAGATTCCTCCTTGAGTACCAATCAAAGGAACATTAGGGTATTCTCCGCAACGATCAATAACAGCTATCTCATCCAAACCTCTGAAAGTCCAAATGATGTCTTTATCAGTGAGAGACATTAACCTATGAGCCCAACCTCTTCCTTCTTGGTTCTTCAGTACGAACTTAGGGAGGTGCGAAATAAACCACCTCACCAACAAATGGATACAACACCACAGAGTTCCTCGTCTTTGGGCAGTACGAGCATAAAGTTGTTGCAGGATGTCACCCAAGAGAGTGGGCATAGGATTCTGAGACATGAAGATCCTTATGGCAGTGACATTGATGAAGTTGTCAGGATTAGGAAACAAGACTAGCCCATAGATTAAGAGAGCCAAGATGTCTTCATATGCCCTAAAGTCCAAGTCATTCCAGAAACTGTTAGCTTTACCAATCAGAAACTTGGCCAAGAAACCCTTAACTCCACTTCTAGTCACCCAGTTGTCCATTACTTCTTGATGGGTCAAGGGAAGAGCTGCAGCAACCTCCTCAAGCCTAAGAGTCCTTTCCCAACCAGTGAAGGGAGTCTGATCCAAGATAGGGATACCAAGCAAATCAGAGAACTCTTCCAGGGTAGGGACCAGCTGGAAGTCTTGAAAGGTGAAGCACTGGTACAGAGGGTCATAGAACTGGGTCAGGACACTCATCAACTGTTGATCCTGCTTTGCAGTGACTAAACTGAGAAGAGAACCATGCCTCTGGATGAAGGAAATGGTGTTTGGAATTCTGCTAACCAATTCTTCAAGTAACTCAGGTGGGTGAACAATGTTGAACCGGATAGTATTCCTTCGCATAGGCATCATGATATCCTACAAAACAGAGCAAAGGTGAAACCCTCTTGTCTTTGAAATGGTCAGTCCTTATGCAGGATGCATGCAATGCTCATTATGTTATGATGTTATGATAAAGCACACCACAAATATTTACAAAGGCAAACATGATAAGGCACACAAGTCACACAAGACAAGCCCTTAAAGTTTAGGCCAGCATGAGGTCTAGGTATTACCCTCTTTCAGTTTGTTGGTTCATACCTGTCCTATCAAAAGTAACCGGGTTCTTAGAGGATCCCAATATCACTGACTACCCTCAATCGGTCATAACTCCAACATCGCAATCTTTTCTTGCAGCCAGAACCATCACGAGAGTTTAGCCTCAATGGGCGTAGCATACTTCTACTGTTCTATTGGCCAAGTTGTGTCATTTAAGGTTCTAAGGTCTGTTGGTGCTTAATGACTCCTCAGAAGACCCATATTCTCCTCGTTGCAACACAAGGGATATCGGTACAGACCAAGGTGCCACACCAATGTAGCCACTGCTTCACCCATGTCGGTCTACGCCGGACAGGTCCCTCACAGCTTATGCTACCTAAACAAGGTATCCCCAGATCCGGGTTAGGATCTATGTAACTCCCAAGACAGTCCCACAATGATAAAGCAAACAAGTCAAAGCAATTGAAAACACAATTATGAACTATCCTAAGGTACACCTCACTTTAAAGAGTCCCCAGCAGAGTCGCCAGTTCTGTGATCGGTGGATCTGGAACTGACTGTTTAACGCTGGTTCGCGAAATGTCGCGGAAGCAAGAGTCTCCACCGTCTTTTATTTTCTCCAACAAGGAAAGGACAAAAGCACAGAAAAATTCCTTTTGAGATTGTTTCTCGGTTCGGGAGGTAGATTTATAGAAAGGGAAGGTGTTAGCACCCTTTCTATCCATGGTTATCCATGGGCTCTTAGGTACTTGCTCATTGTGTTTTCAAAAGTGTTTGCTTTTCAAGTGTGAGTGGGTTTGAAAAAAGTTTCGTTTAAAGATTTCAGATCGACTCTTGTATCAGTCCTCAAGAGTGTTTGAAAAAATTGTTTTGAAAGCTTTTTGAAAGTGTCGGTGTGAAAAAGAAGTTTTGATTTGTTTTGAATTTAGAGCAATTATCTACGAGTCATCTACCTACCCTAAGGAATTAGTCTGTGTAAATGTCCTTAAGATAGTGCCATCCCACCATTGAGAGGTAGGTAGCACCACCGTTGGAGGTGTTCGGGTCAATTCGTTTGTTAGGGACAGTGTGGTCACCAGAGCAATAGTAGGACACTTTAGAAGCTACCCCCATGCCATGTTCATGGACATGAGGACTTACTAAAACGTCCTATACTCGACGACCACGTTTAGAGGGGAAAGGCAACAGTGAGGCGTACCCTAGGATTGGTGTGTGAATTTGTCATTTTCAGATAATTTTTGTCTTGTCATGCATTTGGTGATCTACGCTTTGATTTTATTTGGGCATACATTCTTTCATGTAATTAACAGTTTAAAGGTGCGGAATTTAAAGTGAGGAAAATAAAAGTCCTACGCTATTACAAGGCGCGGGTCTATACATCGCCAAATTAACAAAGACCCGATTTTGAATAAAATACGGAAAGTAAATGTCCTAATTACTATTACAAAGCTTTGGGGAAATTACATAATATTTAAAATGAAAAATAGAAGCAAATGCGCGAAAAGAAATTATAATCGAAGGTGCGAGGGCGTTGGACCCTTTAACGAAATTAAATTGAAATTGGAAGTGAATTAATGATTAAAGAAAAAGAAGTTATTTTTTGGTTTTTAGTATTTAATGAAAATAAAGAAAATTGATTAAAATTAAAAATTAAATAAAACCCTAATTCTAGTTTGTTTTTAATTATTAAAAAAAATGTTTAAGTTTTGACCTAATTTACATTAATTATTTAATTACAAGTTTATTTACAAAATAATTAATAATTAATAATAATGAAAAAAAGTTATTTATTATGAAAAAGAATAAAAGTACTAAAACCCTAATTTCTACATTTTTAGTTTATTTAAGAAAATACATTAAAATTAAACCTAAAATTAAACTAAATTGATTAACAAAATTTATTTACAAAATAATATTAAATAAAACATATTTTTATGTTTATGATTTTTGATTTTTTTTTGTATTCTTGTGTTATAAAAAATTAATTTGGTGAATTAAAAGAAAATAATTAACATAATTAAAATAAATAAAAGAGAGAAAGAAAATGCAAACATGGGGGGTGGTTGACCCAATTTTGGAGGTTAATTTGCAGCAATTAGGCCCATTTGAATGAGGCCTTTTTGACTTTTCAGTGGTCACGTGTAGACCATTGACCAAGGTGCATGATGGAATCCCTGTGCTGGCCATCAGATTGAGGTTGCTGGACATGTGGCAAGCTTAAGCGTTGGGGTGTATGATGGACCACAGGAGGGCAAGTGTACCTGAATATGTTAGAAACAAAATTATGAAGAATATGGGGGACCTGGGAATCGAACCCAGGTCCCAATGCTTGCATGACAACACACCTTCCACCCAGCCAAACGCGTTCATTTGCTAACTTAGTGGACGCTGATCAATATATGCAAAAAGTACAATTATCCTGGAACAAACGAAAAAACGTGCCAATGATTTGAATGCACCACTCACGCGTGGACACCTAAGCTTCGTCCTCCTTTTTCTTCTGTAAATAAAATAGATAGCGGGGGTTTTAAACCCCCACTAAGTCAAACCTGCGAAAAATAGCGAACAGCATATGGTGAAAAAGAAAAAGGGCGCGAGCGTTAATTTCTATTCGTTGGAAGGTCCTGGTTTCAATGGTGTTGGTCTCATGGTCCAATTTTTCCAGATGAAGGAAACCCCAATTCACAGCTTCTGCAACCCTAGAAAATTTCCATGGCAACTTTGGATACAGGTGATATTAATTCAATTGGAGAACATCAATAGCTTCAGAATCATTATGTTAGTATAAATCAATCATTAGAATACATTAATATGGCATGAAAATGTAAATACGAATATGCAAAATTGTATGAACAGGGCGACCGTGTTTTACCACTTCTTCGAGTATGGAGACTTGAAAAGTATTGAGTTACGTTCAGGAAGGTCCCAGCAAGCTTTTGGAATGGATTGTAGGTTTTGAATCACACTGGAACTATGAAAACAGTTTCAACCTTTTTTTGTGAAAAATGCAAGTTTTGATCTTATGCTTGAGCGCAGCTTTCTTGTTCTTCAGCATTAGGTTTTGTTTGTGCATATATGAGGAGTCATTCTAGGTCAAAAACAAAGCCCATGATCCATGTTTTAATGCCTTTCAATATTTGATTTTCAAGCATCTTTTTCAATCTTTTCTTGCCATGGAACTTGCCTATTTTGGAAGATCTTGCCTCTTGAGCATGTACACGAAATATTTAGGTCATAAAGAGTGAATATGCTGCATAAAAAGATTTGGCAAACATATTTTAGTATTTTTCTTATATTTAATTTTAATTAAATGAATTAATAGGATAATAAACTCAATTAATTAATTAAAAATAAGAAAATAACTCCCCTTTGGGTCAATGGGTCGTGCATAGATTTTGGGTGATGATTCTTGGAAGAAATTGAGGCCCATTAGCAATTTTGAGGCATTTGAAGCAAAGTTGACTTTTCAAAATTCCCAAAACTTTCCCAACTTCCAAAAGGCATATCTTGCTCAATTTTTAAGCTTTGGTCATGTTCTTGGACATTTTGGAAAGGTATTGAAATCCTTTAACCAATTCCTTTGGTCCCATGTCATTTTGATTTACCAATCTCAAGTTATGGTCTTTGACTTAAAGTGCCTTTTTGTTGACTTTTGAAAATGACCTATAATGTTGAGATTGATAACTTTTTGTGAGAGCATTTCTTGGACTTGAAGTGTGAATAGGAGTTGTAGGAAATGTCATTCTCTTCAAAGTGAGCTTTGGATGGAATTTTTCTGATAAACCATGTGGAAGTTATGCCCTGGTCAATTTGCAGTTGACTTTTCCAACTGTCCAAAAATAGAAACTTTTGCATCTTGAGACTTTTTGAGCCATGCCTTGAGAATCATGATCAAGAATTGATCAAATGATGTTTGTGGCTTCAAAATAAGATGTTGACCAATTTTTTTGACTTTTGACTGTCAAATGACCATTTTGCCCCTGCAGTTGACTGTTGAGCAATTAGGGTTTTTGACTGTGCAATTTTGTGCTGTGAGTCTTGAAACTTGGCATAAGGATGCTTAACAATGTTTATAGGCATGTGGGACTTGTTTGGACCCTTGAAAACTTTAATTTCTTTGCCAGAACCAAAACCCTAATTTTTGACTGTTAGGAGGCCATTGGACTGTGCAACCTTTGGGGAGATTTTAAAGCATGCTCTTAGCAAATCTTGAAGAAAATGGGAGGGCAAATTTTGGGGTACAACAGAGTTCATTGAGACCCCCTTTCAACACTTTGAAGAGGTGCCTCAGACATTGGCAGCAGCAGAGACTATGATTGAAGAAGATGTTCCTGTGAAGATGGCCTCCTTAAAGGATGCTCGGGTTGTGATTGAGAAGGGTGAGTGTGCAAACTGGGGCCGACTTCCTGATTTCACTCCGAAGACTGACAAATTTGGTTTGGGTTTCACTGCAGAAGGTTAGAGGGCTGTTCGTAAGGCAAGGATTGGAAGACCTCATATATTCATCACCAACCTGGGAGTGAATGCTATTGATGACGACGTGGAGGAATCTGAATTCAACAGCTGGATCTACCCAACGACCAACGGTGGACCAAGCAACTAGACTGCCAAAGACTTCACACCTATTACTTTTGTCACTCAGTAATGAACTCCTTTGTTTTAAATTTGTAACGAACAATAATTTGAAACTTTATGGCCCGGTGTCTTACCCGGGGCACCGCGGCGTCATTTGTGAGGGCTTATTATTTGTCACTTTCATATATCATGAATAAAAGCATTGGACGTTTTTTCGCATTTCAAATCTTGCGCTCCTTTTCTTTCTTTATTATATACATTGCAAAACAGCTATATTTACACACACTCACCTATACAGGTTCCAATCCACTCTAGATCCCACTGGTAACGACTCTGCTGCTGCCACTTATGACTTCGAAAATCCGATCAACTTAGCCGAAGATGAAGGTGAAGATGATTGCGAAGTGCCTGGTGAGCTTGCAAGACTATTACTCCAGGAAGAGAGGGTCATTCAGCCACATGAAGAGCCAGTGGAAACAATAAATCTGGGTACTGAGACAGACAGAAAGGAAGTCAAGATTGGTGCCAATCTAGAGCTCAGTGTGAAACAACGGTTGATTCAGATGTTGCATGATTATGTGGAAATCTTTTCCTGGTCTTACGAAGACATGCCTGGGTTGGATACCGACATTATGGTTCATCACTTGCCTACCAAGGAAGAATGCCCTCCGGTAAAACAGAAGGTCCGCCGTATGCGTCCAGAGATGTCCGAGAAAATCAAAGCTGAGGTTATGAAACAATTTGATGCCGGGTTTCTAGCAGTGACTTCTTACCCTCAGTGGGTTGCCAACGTGGTTCCAGTACCAAAGAAAGATGGTAAGGTCTGAATGTGTGTTGATTACAGGGATTTGAACAGGGCAAGCCCCAAGGATGATTTCCCTCTACCGCATATCGATTTTCTGGTTGACAACACTGCTCAGCATAAGGTATTCTCCTTCATGGACGGGTTCTCCGGTTATAATCAAATCAAGATGGCTCCTGAAGACATGGAGAAGACCACTTTTGTTACTCAGTGGGGCACCTTTTGCTACAAGGTCATGCCTTTTGGGTTGAAAAATGCTGGGGCAACCTACCAACGTGCCATGGTTTCTTTATTTCATGACATGATCCATCATGAGATAGAAGTATATGTCTACGATATGATTGCAAGGTCCCAAACTGAGGAGGAACACCTTGACCATCTACAAAAGCTGTTTGACCGCCTGAAGTTGTACAAGCTGAGGTTGAACCCGAACAAGTGCACCTTCGGGGTGAGATCTGGAAAACCACTAGGCTTCGTCGTAAGTGACAAAGGTATTCAAGTGGACCCTGCCAAAGTGAAATCCATACAAGAGATGCCAACTCCCAAGACAGAAAAAGAAGTCAGAGGCTTTCTAGGACGACTGAACTACATTGCCCGATTCATCTCGCACCTAACTGCTACCTGTGAACCAATCTTCAAGCTACTGAAGAAAGATCAAGTAGTACGTTGGAACGATGAATGTTAGGCCGCTTTCGACAGAATCAAAGAGTATCTCCAAGAACCACCCATTCTTATGCCACCGGTTGAAGGGAGACCTCTAATCTTATACTTGACAGTACTGGACAACTCAATGGGGTGTGTGCTGGGGCAGCATGACGAGTCTGGCCGAAAAGAGCACGCTATTTATTACCTTAGAAAAAAGTTTACCGACTGTGAGACCTGATACTCACTGCTCGAGAAAACTTGTTGCGCTTTGGTATGGGCTGCTCGCCGGCTGAGACAGTATATGTTGACTCACACTACTCTGTTGATTACAAAAATGGATCCAATAAAGTACATCTTCGAAAAGCCCGCCTTGTCCGGAAGAATAGCAAGATGGCAGGTGATCTTGCCGGAATATGACATCCAGTACACGACTCAAAAAGCAATCAAGGGAAGTGTGTTGGCAGACCATTTGGCACACCAGGCAGTGGATGACTACCAGTCCATGAACTTTGAATTTCCCGACGAGAATATCATGGTAGTAACTGATTGTGAAATACCTGGACCGGATGAAGGACCTGAGGAAGGATCCTGATGGTCTATGCACTTTGACGGAGCCTCAAACGCTTTGGGTAACGGTATTGGCGCCGTGATCATATCCCCTAAAGGCACTCATACTCCACTCACTTCCCGACTATGTTTCAACTGCACCAACAACATGGCAGAGTATAAAGCATGTATCATGGGTCTTCAAGCTGCAATTGACTTAAGGATCAAGTTTCTGAGTGTCTTCGGAGATTCCGCTCTCGTGATCAATCAGATCAAAGGCGAGTGGGATACGAAACACCCAAATCTTATTCCTTACAAAGAGTATGTGTTGACGTTGATTCCCCACTTCGAGGAGATAACTTTTGAACACTTCCCAAGAGAGGAGAATCAGTTGGCGGACGCGCTGGCTACGATGTCTTCTATGTTCAAAGTCAAATGGGATAACGAGGCTCCCCGAATCATTATCTGGAAATTGGATGAACCTTCACATTGATGCGATCTTGAGGCTAAAGAGGTAATTGAAAAACCTTGGTATCATGAAGTAAAGAGGTACCTGGAAGCTCAAGAATACCCCGAGGGTGCATCTGTCAACGACAAGAAGTTCCTGAGAAGGTTCGCTGCAAAGTTCTTCCTCAGTAACGACATTCTCTACAAACGGAACCATGATTCAACTTTACTGCGTTGTGTGGATAAGACTGAAGCAGAAAGGATTATGGCAGAGCTACATGAAGGTACCTTCGGAACACATTCCAGTGGGCACACTATGGCAAAGAAAATCCTTTGGGCAGGATATTTCTGGTCCACAATGGAAGCCGACTGTTACAAGCATTCTCCGACGTGTCACAAGTGCCAGATCCATGCTGATAAGGTGCATGTTCCTCCAGTTCCTCTGAACGTCTTGACAGCACCTTGGCCTTTTGCAATGTGGGGCATTGATATGATCGGCGAGATCAGACCTACGGCATCCAACGGGCATTGCTTCATCCTGGTAGCGATTGATTACTTCACAAAGTGGGTTGAAGCAGCTTCCTACGCTACGGTAACCAAGAACGTCGTGGCACGGTTCATTCGACACAACCTGATCTATCGATACGGTGTACCTGGGAGGATCATTACGGACAATGGTACCAATCTTAACAACAAGATGATCACTGAACTCTGCGAGCAATTCAAGATACAACACCATAACTCTTCTCCCTACCGGCCGAAGATGAATGGGGCTGGCGAAGCGGCAAATAAGAATATCAAGAAGATTGTGCAGAAGATGACAGTGACCTACAAAGATTGGCACGAGATGTTACCGTTCGCTCTTCATGGGTACCGTACCTCAGCAAGGACGTCAACAGGGGCAACTCCTTTTTCCTTGGTCTTTGGCATGGAGGCAGTCTTGCCTATTGAAGTCCAGATACCCTCTCTCCGGATAATGAAGGATGCAGGTTTGAGCGAAGATGACTGGATCCAGACTCGACTTGATCAATTAAACCTAATTGACGAAAAGAGACTCACTGCTATTTGTCATGGTCAGACGTACCAAAAACGGATGATCAGGGAATTTAACAAGAAAGTCAGACGACAAGAGTATCAAGTCGGAGACCTAGTAATCAAACGCATCATTCTTCCTCAAAGTGATCCCAGGGGAAAATGGACCCCTACGTATGAAGGGCCATTTGTGGTTAAACATATCTTCTCAGGAGGAGCTATGATTCTAACCACCATGGATGGTGACAACCTCCCTCACCCCGCCAATGCAGACATAGTAAAAAGATACTACGCATGAATTAAAGACCCGCTAGGTTGACACACCTAGGCAAAAATAAGGGCTTCCCGGCGAACCAAAAGGGTTCGGGCAAAAATAAGGGATGAAATGAAAAAAATATGTACACCCGGCAAGTCGAAAACCTAAAAAGGCGGCTTGGGCAAAAATGGGTATCCTAGTGGACTGAAAACCCGAAAGGGCGGTCCAGGCAAAAGTTAGGGATAAAGCGTAATACTATGTCTCATTGGATCACCTTGCATCCAGAATCCGGCATCAACTATCAGGTTTAGACGGCATCAATCAATCAGCTTCATCTTCAACCGAGCAGCAAAGTGATGAGACGCTTGAAGACATAAAGGCAATAGCAGAGTTGGAACCCAGTGGGATTTTTCACATGACTGTTTTGTTTTCCTTTTCAAAATTGTATAAACTCTATGTTGTTCGGCGGCGTTCTCTTACTAGGACGTCAGCCTCTTGTACACAAAATGCCTATTTACAGGCAAAATTCAAAATCAATACAAATCCACCTGTTCAGGAAAATTGCCAATTGTTTTTCCTTTTTCAATTTTGTCTTGCGAAGAACGTCCAATGTTCATTTTTGATATATGCATTTGACACTAATTGCTAACTCATAAATACTTGCATGCGAAACAAAGGACTAATTACAGGTGACATCAGAAATAGGGGCAATAATGAGTTATCTAAGCGATCTAGTTGCTCTGTCCACCAAGGTACCAAGGTAGGTTCGGCTGAAGAACATAACCAGAATACCTTCACTCCCCGCAGGGTAAGACCAGAGTCAGCGATACTCTCCCCAAGCAGAGTTAGTCTACTGTCAGCCTTAAGGAAGTTGGGTACCCCCAAAAATTCTCAATATTCCCCAGCGGAGTATACAGATTTTCCTCAGCAAGCATCCCCGACTGTCTTAATATAAGATTGTTCCCCGGCGGAATACAGACACCCCAGTGGAGCCACTCCCCAGTGCAGTCCAAAAGTTTCCCCAGGAGAGTTGAATCATCTCCCCAGTAGATTCTGGAAGCTTATCCCCTGCAGAGTACATATCTCTCCCCGACCATGTTTAGAAGTTATTTCCCACTAGAGCTTATAACTGGGTTATCCTCAGCTAATTACCACGGAAAGATCGTCCTCAGCGAAGTTCTTCCTATCCCCGGCGGAGTTCATCAAATTCCAACAGAGCTTATCAACGGAATCCCCAGCGGAGTTATCATCAAACTTCAGCGAAGCATCTCTTCCCCACAGAGTAGTTCCCCGCAGAGTAATCCCTTCAACAAGTTTATTCCCCAACGGAGTCATCTTCTCCTACTGGTTTATTCTTGCAATCATCATCCCCAGCGGAAACGAAGAACACCACTCTTCAAACAACAGCCCAGGATTCAACAATTTCCCGGCATTCGTCAAGGATTTATTTTCCTAGACGAAAATACATTCATAGACATTTCACATTTCATACATGATAAAGTGCATACGACAATATCTCACTTATTTTGAAACATCATGACATCATGCATTTCATACATCATGACATTGCATACAACTGATGTTTTGCCTTTTCAGGAAAAAGGTCAATCCAAAGATGATTACTATCAACTGTCGCAATTCCAGATTCGATTCCTGTATCTAGCCAGGGCATATCTGTGAGTATTTGATTGTAGCTTCGATACATGTATCTAGCCAGGGCATATCTGCATGAAGAGTTTAGAGATTCGATACCTGTATCCAGCCAGGGCATATCTGTAGACGACCAATTCCAGATTCGATTCCTGAATCTAGCCAGGGCATATCTATGATTGATTGATTGTAGATTCGATACCTGTATCCAGCCAGGGCATATCTGCATGAAGAGTTTAGAGATTCGATACCTGTATCCAGCCAGGGCATATCTGTAGACGACCAATTCCAGATTCGATTCCTGTATCTAGCCAGGGCATATCTGTGAGTATTTGATTGTAGATTCGATACCTGTATCTAGCCAGGGCATATCTGCATGAAGAGTTTAGAGATTCGATACCTGTATCCAGCCAGGGCATATCTGTAGACGACTAATTCCATATTCGATTCCTGTATCTAGCCAGGGCATATCTGTGAGTGATTGATTGTAGATTCGATACATGTATCCAGCCAGGGCATATCTGCATGAAGAGTTTAGAGATTCGATACCTGTATCCAGCCAGGGCATGTCTGCATGAAGAGTTTAGAGATTCGATACCTGTATCCAGCCAGGGCACATCTGTGAGTAATTGATTGTATATTCGATACCTGTATCCAGCCAGGGCATGTCTGCATGAAGAGTTTAGAGATTCGATACCTTTATCCAGCCAGGGCATATTTGTAGACGACTAATTCCAGATTCGATACCTGTATCTAGCCAGGGCATATCTGTGAGCGATTGATTGTAGATTCGATACCTGCATCTAGCCAGGGCATAATCTGCATGAGGAGTTTGAAGATCAACCCCTGTAACAGGCCAGGAAACTAACTTCCTTTCTCAAAGTACGCAAGTTCTCGCTAAGGAATCTCTTACGCGATCGACACCTTTAGATGGCATCTATAAGCCCATCTCCACAACTATCCATCACATTTCCAAATGGCATCTATAAGCCCATTCCCGACAAGGTTCTGTCACATCTCCAGATGGCATCTATAAGCCCATCCTCCAATCCACCATCTTTCCAAATGGCATCTATAAGCCTATTCCCGACAAGGTTCTGTCACATCTCTAGATGGCATCTATAAGCCCATCCTCCTATCCACCATCTTTCCAAATGGCATCTGTAAGCCCATTCCTGCCACCACATTGCTGATACCACACTATGTGAGTGCAAATTTCTGGGCACTCTAGTGTTCAATCATCTTCCACCTTCGGATCACGAAAGGCACGCAAGCCAATCTACATTCTCAGGTCTAAGAAGATTGAACAGGGGTAACTGTTGTACCCCAAAATTTTTCCTCCCATATTCTTCAAGGTTTATCAAGAGTCATCCTCAAATGGTTCAAGACTTCTCAAGGGTTGCACAGTCCAAATGCCTCCTAAGGCAGTCAAAATTAGGGTTTTGGTTCCTTCAATGAATTTGAGGATTTCAATGGTCCAATCAAGTCCCATGGGCCTATATACATTTTAAAGCATCTACATGCCAAGTTGCAAGACTCACAGAGGCAATTTGCACAGTCAAAAGCCCTATTTGCTTCATAGTCAACTGCAGGGGCAAAATGGTCATTTGACAGTCAAAAGTCAAAAATTTTGGTCAACATCTTATTTTGAAGCCACAATCATCATTTGATCAAGTATTGATCATGGTTCCACAAGCATGGCTCAAAAATCATCAAGATGCAAAAGTTGCTATTTTTGGACAGCTGAAAAGTCAACTGTAACTTGACCAAGGCATAACTTTTTCATGGTTCATCAGAAAAATCCCATCCAATTCTCATTTGGAAGGGGATGAAATTTCCTACAACTCATCCTCACATTCCAAGTCCAAGAAATGCTCTCACAAAAAGTTATCAATTTCTACATTATAGGTCATTTTCAAAAGTCAACAAAAAGGCATTTTAAGTCAAAGACCATAACTTGAGATTGGTAAATCCAAATGACATGGGACCAAAGGCATTGGTTATAGGACTTCAAGACCTTTCCAAAATGTCCAAGAACATGTTCATATGATCAAAATTGAGCAAGATATGCATTGGAGAAGTTGGGAAATTTTCATGAATTTGCAAAAGTCAATTATCCTTAAAACTTCAATTTTTGACAAAAGGGCCCACTTTCTTCCACTTGATTCAGCCTTGTCATGCCATACACGTGTCCCATGATTAATTTCAAGATAAAACATTTATTTTTCCATTTTATTTAATTTTTATTGATTTAATTCATTTTAAATCCATAATAATTCAAATAAAATCTAAAAATTAATGGAATGGCATCTTTTGGATTTGAACAACTTTCATATACCACATGCCAGCTACCAAATTCGTGCCAAGCCTTTTTGTGCATAAAATCTTGAATTTGAACCAAAAATGGAAAGTTCTTTAATGGTGGTCAACCAAAATCCCAAACTTAATTACACAAGGATACAAGCCCAGCTGCTGACCTAATTTCGTTCATACATACATAAGCAAGCAGTAGCAACAACATTCAGGACCCAAGCCTTGCTAAAACGGCCAGAGCAAAATTCAAAAATTGTCAAAAAAGTGTGAGATCAAAAAGAGTGTTGCAAGCGTTTTCAGATTAAAAGGAGAACGTGACATCCTTCCTTGCCATCCCCTGAAGCCAAAGCGACCACAAACGCATCCTAAGACCACCTATCAAGCACTGTAAGTACTCACGAAGTCACCTCTGAACATGGAATCGTGTTTCTCCATTCTTGCATTTTTTCTCAAAAATATTAGCATATCCATACTCCTTGCTTGATTTCTAACCTAATGGCATTATTCAATTTCATTTTTAGGCCTTGTATGACAATACCCGTGCCTAGGGTTTGTTTGTGTTGTTTTTAGGCGTTTCGTTTTCAGGTGAAATCAAAAGAAATCATAAGCGTGGATGAACTCAGGAGACCTGGACGAGATCAACCATGGTCTTGGAATGGTTTTTTGAGGCCTAGGGACGATTCTAAGCAAAGCCTACGAAACTACCTGCGGATAAAAATCCTCAGGTAAATAACCAGCAATTTTGTTGAAGAAGATGATGATGCGTCACAGCGTGATTGGCCGTTTCAAACAATCGCGTGTTTTTATTTTTATTTTTTAAGCATATGTGTTGATTCACTAATATATTAACCATTTGTTATTATTATTTCAATTGAACAAGGCAGTTGGGTTGGTTAAGGCGCTTGTGCATAGTCCCTTGGGACCTTGGTTCGAATCCCAGGTCCCCCAAAATATTTATTTGTTCTTTTCTTCATATGATCCTATGAAGATTCCTCAAAGCATCTCACCATGTACCTCCAGCGCTCAATATGCCAAGTGGCTACAGGCATGCATCCAAAGGCCAGGAGATGATCCTCACCATGCACTCAGTCAACCAACAGACACTTGATCCAGGAAGTCAACGCAGGCTTGGCTTATTGGGCCTCAGATTGCCAAGCACACCCCCAATGTTGGCCCAGCACCCATTTGGTTTATTATTCTTTGTTTCATTTTCTTTTTTTTTCTTTTTTTTTCTTTAATAATTATTATTAGTATTATTTAATTAATTAACAAATTAATTTTTTCACAATAAAATTCAGAAAACCAAAAAACATTTTTATTAATTTCAATTACTTTTTGTAAATAAATTCATTAATTAATTTAGTTGTTTAATTAGGTTAATTGTAATCCTTTTTCACATTAAATAAAATCAAATCTAGAATTAGGTTTTTCTTTTGACTCTTAATTCCTTTTATTTTATTTTTCATTAAAACATAAAAAAAACACAAAAAAAAAACTTTTTTTCTTGTAAATAATTAATTAATTAGTTGTTAGGTTTAACATTTAATTTAATTATAAAAAAGGACCAAACTCAATTCTTTTCTCAAAAGGGTCAAAACCCTAAGACTTTCCCGATTTAATTTTTATTCGCGCATTAATTATTTATTTGATTATATTTGATGTATCTGCTCCGGAAATGTAATAGTTAATTAGGCTTTTATCATTTTATTTACTTTTTCGTATTTATTTTCCAAACGGGTTTTATTTTTGGCGATGTATATACCCGCGCCTTGCAATAGCTAGATTTACCTTTTCCGCACTTTATTTTCCGCACTCTTAACTGTTAATATGCATGACAAGATTGCCTGACAAATAAAATCAATCCGTAGCTCACAAATAACATGCAAAGACAATTTAACTGAAAAAACAACACACATGCACATGCCACTCCTAGGGTACGCCTCACTGGTTGCCTTGAAGTGGTCATCAAGTATAAGGTGTTTTAGAGGTCGCCCTCCTGTCTAAAGATCCAGTTGCCTCAGATAAAAAGGATATAGGACATTAGGGTTACCACTAAGGCGTCCTACCATTGCTTTGGTGACTACATTGTCCCTATAATCGAATTGACCCGAATAACTCCAACGATGGTGCTACCTACCTCTCAATGGTGGGATAACACTATCTAAAGGACTCTTACACAGCCTAATTCCTTAGAGTAGGTAGATTTCTCCTGGGTACTTGCTCTTTCTAAAAAATAAAACAACTTTTCGCACCTACACTTTCAAAAAGTTTTCAAACAAATATTTCATACACCCTTGAGGACAGATACAAGAGTTACTTAGAAATTTTTCAAACGAAACTTTTTTCAAAACCCACACACACTTAAAAAGAAAACAATTTTTGAAAACATATAGAGCAAGTACCTAAGAGCCCGTGGATAACCACAGATAGAAAGGGTGCTAACACCTTCCCTTTCTATAAATCTACCTCCCGAATCGAGAAACATCTCGAAAAAGGAATTTTGCTGTGCTTTTGTCCTTTCCTTGTTGGAGAACATAAAAGACGGTGGCGACTCTTGCTTACCGCGACATTTCGCGAACCAGGATTTCAAAACAGTCAGTTCTATTTCCACCGATCACATACTTCATTACACTCTTGAAGACAGAAGCAAGAGTTAAATCGAAGTCAAAACAAAAAATTTTCAAAGCCCACAAACACAAAGAAAACAATTTTTAAAATTATGAGCAAGTACCTAAGAGCCTGTAGATAACTACGGATAGAAAGGGTGATAGTACCTTCCCTTTCTATAATCTACCCCCCCCCCCCCCCCCCCCCCCCCCCCCCCGTACTTAGAAAATATCAAAAAAGGAATTTTTCTGTGCTTTTTTCCATTCCTTGTTGGATAAAATAAAAGTCGGTGGCGACTCTTGCTTACCGCGACATTTGCGAATACAAACGCAAAATGCAAACCAGCATTCCAAAAATAGTCAGTTTTCCACCGTATCACATCCATCATCTGGGGCAGTCAAGTCAAGATTCAAGGAATCTCTCAAAGATGCCAAATTGCCAGGGGCAGATCTCCATCTGAATCACTTGGGGGAATTAAGCATGAATTCCAGCGACGAATCCTGCACGATCAAACAAGCATCTTCTGGTAGTGTGGCAACACAACACTACCGACAGTGACAACTCCCCACACCCTGAGAGCGTGGACATAGTTAGAAAATACTGCGCATGAACAAAGACCCGCTAGGTTGACTGGCCTAGGAAAATATAAGGGCATCTCGGTGAACCAAAAGGGTTCGGGAAAAAATTAGGGATAAAAACAAAAAAGATATGTACACCCGACAAGCCGAAAACCTGAAAAGGCGGCTTGGGCAAAAAAGGGTATCCCGGTGGACTGAAAATCTGAAAAGACAGTCCAAGCAAAAGTTAGGGATTAAAGTGTACGACTATGTCCTGTCATCTCGTCACTTACCTATCAGTAGAAGACTTATCATTTCAATCGAAAGTTACCAAGCACCTCATAAGATGGGATAATACTCAATCCACAAGGCCTTCGCAGGCACTTTCTCCAGCAGGTACAGGGGTAGAAAAGTCTTGATACAAAGTCATTGTCGTATCCTCAGCATGTGTCCCAGTAACATCTACACTCCCCCGCAGAGTAGAGGCAACCAAAGTTTTGATCTCTGCCTCCCCAAACAGGAGTTACTTTCCCCAGCCAAGCTCTTTCGGAGAGCTGATGTCTATATTCCCCAGCCAAATTTTGTAATCGCAAGCGGTTCATAAAGTTTTCTCCTGAACAGAGTTTATTTCTCTGAATACAGAAGCTCAATCCCCGACAGAGTTTATCCCTTCAGCTATGGAAGCTTCTCTCTCCAACGAAATTATTCCCCCGCAGAGTTGTTCTCAAGTAGAGTCTCTCCTCGACAAAATATCCATAAACAAGGGGAAAATCCCCAACATAGTCATCTCTGGTTCACCATCTCCAGTAGAAGTAGAAGAACCACTTTTTCTTTGACAGTCAGGAACTCAATTTCCATTACTCTCCAACAGTAGTCAGGTATTTATTTTCCCAAACTCGGATGTGCCACAATAGCAGAGTTTACTCGAACATAACTTTCCCCAACTGAGGTTCACAATCGCGAGCGATTCAATAAATTTTTCCTCAAGCAGAGTTTATTTCTCTCACAAGCAGAAATTCAATCTCCAACAGAAGTTATTATCACCAGCAACGGAAATTCATCCCCAGCTGAGTTTATTTCTCCAAATCAGCATATCTATCAACAAAGTATCTCCTCTCCAACAGAGTTATTCTCCCACAGAGTTATCCCCAGACAGAGTCTCTTCCAGCAGAATATTCACCAGCCAAGTGGACGTGAATCCCCAGCATAGTCATCCTTGTTCACCATCCCCAACGGAAGTAGAGGCGCTATGTTTTTTTACAGCAGTCAAGAATACCATTTCTCATATTCTCCAAATAGAAGTCAGGGATTTATTTTCTCGGACTCAGTTTATTACGTCAGCATTTCATGTTCATACATCATGACATGTGCATACATTACATATAACGTAATCTCAGTTATTTTGAGAACCTCATTGCAATGCATCTCATGCATCACACATAACTAACCCTATTTTTATTTTCAGGAAAGACAATTATTATCAACAATTTCCAGCAGGTCCATGATCAACACTCGAAGCTAAACAGAGTAATCACCAGTGCGACAAAAGCAACCTTACCCAAGTTCCCTCTGCAGTTTTACCCAAATTCATATCGAAGTAACCCTACCATCCAGGTTCCTTATCACAGCCCTACTATCCAGGCTTTCATATCGAAGTAACCCTACTATCCAGGTTCCTTCTCACAGCCCTACTATCCAGGCTTTCATATCGAAGTAACCTTACCATCCAGGTTCCTTCTCACAGCCCTACTATCCAGGCTTTCATATCGAAGTAACCCTACCATTCAGGTTCCTTCTTAAGCCCTACTATCCAGGCTTTCATCTAGGAGTAACCCTACTATTCAGGTTCCTTCTCATAACTCTACTATCCAGGCTTTCATATCGAAGTAACCCTACTATCCAGGTTCCTTCTCACAACCCTACTATCCAAGCTTTCATATCGAAGTAACCCTACCATCCAAGTTCCTTCTCACAGCCCTACTATCCAGGCTTTCATATCGAAGTAACCCTACTATCCAGGTTCCTTATCACAACCCTACTATCTAGGCTTTCATATCGAAGTAACCCTACTATCCAGGTTCCTTCTCATAACCTTACTATCCAGATTCCTTCTCACAGCCTTACTATCCAGGCTTTCATCTCGGAGTAACCCTCATATCCAACTTCCTTCTTACAGGCCTACTATCCAGGCTTTCATATCGAAGTAACCCTACTATCCAGGTTCCTTCTCACAACCCTACTATCCAGGCTTTTATATCGAAGTAACCCTACTATCTAGGTTCTTTATCACAGCCCTACTATCCAGGCTTTCATATCGAAGTAACCCTACCATTCAGGTTCCTTGTCACATACCCACTATCCAGGCTTTCATCTCGAAGTAACCCTACTATCCAGGTTCCTTCTCATAACCTTACCATCCGGGTTCTTCATCTCTTATCCCCAAACAGTAGTCAACAACACTGCAAGACCGAGACTCGATCAAACACAATTGATTTCACATTTCCCCAGAAAGTCGCGGTGCAACATATACCCCAACCAGATACGCAGTTCACTTCTGCTTCCCAAACCGGAGTTATTCCCTAGTAGATTAACAGACAACTGAAGCTCCTAAAACTCTATATCTCTCAAGACAGAGACCAACATTCCCCAACGAAATCCTCCTCGACAATAGGTATGTGGGTTCTCGCAAAGGAATCTCTTATGCGATCGACACCTCTTCGGATGGCATCTTTAATCCCATCTCCGACAATTCTCTAGAAACTTCCAAATGGCATCTATAAGCCCATTCCAGATATCACAAATTAAGTGCCATTTCATGCGAGTGCAAATTTCTGGGCACTCTAGTGTTCAATCATCTTCCACCTTCAGATCACGAAAGGCAGAGCAGCCAATCTACATCTCCAAGTTTAAAAAGATTGAACATGGGCAGCTATTGTACCCCAAAATTTTCCCTTCCATATTTCTCAACACATGTCAAGTGAGGTCCCTAAATTTCTCAAGGAAGTTCAAGAGTTGACCAGACAAACTCTCTCCTAAGGCAGTCTATCTCAAATTTGGGTTTTTATTTTCATCAAGATGTATGAACCACAAAGGACTCAAATGCTCACCATAGTCCTAATATGTTCTCCAGATCATCCATGTCAAGTTTCAAGCCTTGCAGAAGAAGTTTGCTCAGTCAATTGCTCAAATGCCTGAAAATCAACTATGCTAGGTCAAAGGTCATTGTGGCCCACATACAATCAAAATTCAAGATTTTTGGTCAACATCCTCATTTTGAAGTATTATTCATCATTTATTCAAGGGTTGATCATGATTCCTCAAGGATTTCTCACAATTCATCAAAACCCAAAAGTTACTAAATTAGGGTTTTACAAGATAGTCAACTCAACTTTGACCAAGCATAACTTTCTCATACTTTATCAAAAATGACCCATCCAAAGCTCATTTTGAAGAGGATGCAATTCCCTTCAATTCATCTTCATCTCCAAAGTTCAGAATATGCACTCACAAAATGATATGAATATTGACATTATAGGTCCTTTGGAAAAGTCAATAAAAACACCTTTTGGGTCAAAGCTTCATACATGAACATGGAAGACTCAATTGATATGAGACCAAAAGGTTTGCTTAGAGGACATCCTAAGTTTTCTAAAAAGTCCAAGAACACCTCTCTAGGGTCAAAATTGAGAGAGTTATGCATTGGCCAAGTTGACCATTTTTGCAAAATTGCCAAAAGTCAAATATGCTCAAATTTGCATTTTTTGCTAAATGGGCCCAACTTTTTATGCTTGCACTTCACTTATAACATGGTCCACGACCCAAATGCTCACTCACATGTTATTTGCTTCATTATTTATTTTATTTTTATTTTTATTTATTAAAAATTGAATTAAATCAAATAATTGGTAAATAATAGCAAAGATTTGTTTTGATTGGATTTTTGGACAGAATCATAAGCTCATTATGCTGGCATATCAAAATCAGATCATATCAAGGATGATTTGCACGAGATTGGCATGATTAATCCAAATTTGGAAGGATATCATACAAATTGAAAATCAAATCAAATCTCATCAAAGCTTCAAGATTCAATCTGTTTTGCAACCCTAATTCATTGAGGGATATATAATGAACAAGAACAAAGCAAAAGAAAGAGGTTAGAAGGCGTGAAACTGTCAAAATAAAAACTGAAACTTTGGACAAAAAGTGAGGGTTCGAAATCCATCATAAAGCCATCCTCAAGGAGTTTCAAAGCCATAAATCAATTCCTTGGCATCTCAGGAAGCATTCCCAATCATTGGCAGGCGTTAGAACATCCAGAATCATTCCCTATCACTCTCACGGTTTGCAAAATTATTCAAATTCGGTTACTGTAATTCTTGCATCTTTAACATGTCTAAGTTACATATTTGTGTTCATCATCATGTTTGCAATGTTTCTTGATAGTTTGATTTAAGTTACAATGCAGGAATAAGCTTTTGCCATTGTTAGGGTTTCGTGCTCCAATTTGGGGGTTTCGTGATTTAAGCAAAATTAGGCCTGATAATGGGTACCATGATGATCTGAGTTTCAAACCCAGTTGATCCATGGTCCCCAATTGAATTTATATTGCGCGTGCTTGATTTTTGAATGACACAGGTTTCAGCAACAGACCTGCGTCTGTAGGTAAAGGTTCAGAGCCAAAAATGAAGGTTCCAGGGAAGAAGACAACAGCGTGTCACAACCTTACTGGTTGGTTTAAATTCGGGCGCATTATTTGGCCACTAACTTGTTTTCCAATATATTATTTGTTATTTATTATATTAACAAGTTAACATCCAGCGCAGTTGGTCAGAGGAAGGAAGTCAGAAGCTCTCGTCCTGGGTTCGATCCCAGGCGTGGACTTTTGGCATTTTCTCCATTGTTTTCACCATATCCAGCGTGCCTCACCTTATGAGGGTCATCATCTTCTAGATCTATCAGCCAAAACAAAATCCAGCACACCTCACCTTCTAAGGGTCATCATCTTCTGAATCCATCATCCAAAACCAGATCCAGCGCATACACCTTCTGGGGGTCATCATCTTCTGGATCCATCAACGAGAACCAAATCCAGCGCACCTCACCTTCTGAGGGGCCTCATCTTCTGGATCCGTATCCATCCAGATCTGCTGACAACAGGCCCATTTGGTTATTTCTACTATTTTTCTTTAATTCTTTTTCTTTAATTATCTTGCTTTTTATCAACACAATTTTTTTTAAATTAACCAATCAAAAATCACAAAAAAAGATTTATTTTCTTAATAAATGTTTTTTTAGTTAATTAGTTTAATTAATTTAGGGCAATTTTAATTTCTTTCACAATCAAAATTCAATTAGAAAATTAGGTTAAGCTCTTGATTTAATTTTTTCTTTCTTTCTCAAGTAAAATAAAAAACACAAAAATAGGTTTTTTTAGAATAAATTAATTTATTTTTCTTAATTTAAAATTAATTAGTACTTAGGATTTTCTTTTTAATTTAATTGTTTCATTATTTTCTCAAATAACAAACATGACAAAAACATCTTTTTTAATCAATCGCGAATAGGTTTAGTCAAGGGTCAAAACCCTAGTCGTTTCGTATTTAATCCGCCGCGCTTATTATTATTATTTTGCCAATATTTTTGTAACTGTTCATGGTTTGTAATAGTTAATTTAGGGTTTTATTTACTGTTTAAATTCTCGGGTTTTTGGCTATGTAATTAATCCCCCTTCCCGAAGCCTTGTAATAGCGTAGATTTATTTTCTCGCATTCTTAATTCCTCCAAATATTTAACTGTCTAGATGTGTGCTAATAGGATTGTATCGTAAGAATGCGTGACAAATTAAAACGGTTAGAAAACCCTAATGTGCAAAGATAAATAAATGAAACTAATCACTCTCACATATCACTCTTAGGGTATACTCTCACTTCGGTTGCCTTCGGTAAACGATCATTAAGCATAAGGTGTCTTAGTGGTTTCCCTCCAGTCTAAAAAGATTAAAATGTCTCGTTCGAATGTTGCCTCAGAAATGTTGCCTCGAGAAAGATCTTAAGACTCTAGGGTTACTACTAAGGTGTCCTAACATTGCTCTAGTGATCGTACGTCCCTTTCAAATTGACCCTTGCAAATTCCAACGACGGTTCTACCTATTTCTCAATGGTAGGATAGCGCTGTCTAAAGGAAACAAGAATAGAAACGATCTTTTTTCGAGTAGGTAGATGCTAGTAGGTACTTGCTCAAATAAAAACTTTTCCCACTTACACTTTTCAAACCAATTTTCAAAACAACTTCGTCACACTTTTGAGGACTGATACAAGGGTTATCACAAAGTCAAACTTTTCAAAAACAAAGCACACAAACACAAGCAATTTGAAAATGAGCAAGTACCTAAGAGCCCATGGAAAACCATGGATAGAAAGGGTGCTAACACCTTCCCTTTCTATAATCTACCCCCCGTACTCAAAATATCTCGAAAAAGGATTTTTCTGTACTTTTTTCCTTTTCGGTTGGATGAAATAAAAGTCAGTGGCGACTCTTGCTTACCGCGACATTTTGCAAACACAAAATGCAAATGCAAACCAGTATTAAATAGTCGGTTCTGCCACCATATCACAATTATCTCTTTCACCGGATGTTGTTGCAAAGTCCAAGGTCCTTCTTGTCTGCCCGTGAAATCTTCTTCCCATGTTTAAGACTCCGGTCACCTTCTTTGTTTTCTTTTTCCTCTCTTCAGCCAACAAAGTCTTCAATTCTTCTTGTCCCTTAGCTAGGGTCAAGAGCAACTGTTGAAACTGTGTATTCTGAGCTTGGAGATCATTCACTGTTTGCTCAAGATCCATCTTACTGAAATAAACAGTAGAGAGATAAGGAGACTTGTTTCAAAATACTTGCTTATGTTATGATGAATGGTATATACATATGCAATGTTTTCAAGGATTTCAAAGATTCAGATTTGTTTTAGACAAAAAGGAAACATATGTTATATTAATAAGATAAAGTTTGAGTACATCAATGCCCCTGGGGAAAAATAATACAAAAACTCTAAGATAGAAAAGTAGTACGCATCCTCTTTGGTGCAATGTAGGCATCGAGAGTCTTCTCCTCATGAAGTAGCCTAGTGTGCTCCAAAACCTTCTTCTTGCTTGCGTAGAATTGGGATTCAAAAGTATCTCCCTCTCGTTTGAGTTGTATCCAATCCCTTTGTAGGTCTTCAAGAGATGTAGGCATTTCAGGATGTAGGATAGTGTATGGAACATCTCTTTCCATGACAGGCTCAATGGTTACCGGGAGAATGGAGGGGTAAGGCATCATAAGACTCTGAGCACGAGTTCGTACCCATTTGAGGTAAGGCTCAAGAGGGATGGATTTCTTGTGACCTAAAGTCTTACTATCCACCTTGTTCAACATCCTCCAAACTCGGATAAATCTCTGGCGAAGACCTTGATCGTTGTTGTCGTAGTCAAATACCAAACCTTGAATCAGCATCTCATGCGGGCCATCCTTCGGGCATAACCAAAACGTCTTAAGGCCAAACAAGGGTTGTAGGTAATACCTCCCCTAATGCCAAGTAAAGGGACATTAGGAAATTCTCCATAACGGTCGACAATGATAACATTCTCTTTGGATCGGGAGCACCAATGAATGTCTGAATGTTTGAGCATCATCAACCTTTGTGACCATCTTGAACCTTGCTCATTCTTTACGACAGATTGGGGAAGATAAGAAATAAACCATCTTTCCAAGAGAGGAGTGAAACACATAATAACACCTCTTTTCCTCATCGTGCGAGTGTGAAAAGAGTGTAGGATGTCTCCTAGCAATGTAGGCACTGGGTTGCGGGATATGGAGATTTTGACGGCGTTGATATTTATGAGTTGGTCAGGATTTGGAAACAAAACCATCCCATAGATGAGGAGAGCCACAATTTCTTCAAAGGCTTGCAAGTCCAAGGAATTCCAACAACTTTGGGCTTTCTCAAACAGGAACTTTGCTAGGAAACCTTTGACACCACTCCTTGTTTCCCAATGAGTTATGATATCATATGAACACAAGTGTAGAGCTTGAGCAATATCTTCCGGCTTTGGATCTCTTTCCGTATCGTTGAAAGGTAGTTGATTGATAATGGGAATCCTCAAGAGTTGGGAGAATTATTCCAAAGTAGGCACAAGTTGATAGTTGGTAAAGGTGAAGCAATGGTGTAAAGGATCAAAGAACTGAAAGAGCACCTTTATCATGTCCTCATATGTGTTGGAGGTGACCAAGTTGAGTAGGAGACCATGTCTCTCAGTGAATGGAGAGTTTTCAGGAATCCTTGAAACTAGCTCCTCAAGCTGTGGAGGGATCTTTACAAGGTTGACTTGAATAGTTTTCCTGCGAAGTGAATCCATATCCTATAAAACAAGAACAAAGATGAATCCAAAAATCCTTGAAATGGTTAGTGGATGTATATGATGTTCATGATGTTATGTACAAGTATGCATATACAAACAAAGCAAACAAGTCCTTAGGTTTAGGCTTGCATGGAGTTTTATAGGTAAGTACCCTCTTGAAGTTTAGTTGGCTCAAACCTGTCCTAGTAATAGTAACCGGGTTCTAAGGAGCTCAATATCACTGGTTTGTTTCCTTGGTTATTGTTTCAGCTCAAGCCTCTTTAATGGCGACCGAAATATCCCAAGAAACCAAACCTCAATGAGTGTGGTATCGAGTATCTACCAACTTCAGACTGCAGCAAAGCCGATCATCTTACTACATCCTAAAGGCCAAGTTGGTCAAGTAAAGGTTCTAGAAGTTCATTAGTGCTTCATGACATCACTCAGCGGCCCCGTGTTCTCTTTGATTAACTCAAAGGCTATCGGTACCCACAAATATGTCACACTAACGTAGCTATTGCTTAGACCATGTCGGTATACCCCGCACAGTTTCCACAATGTATTGCTACTTACCTATAAGGTGTCCCAAATCCAGATGGAGGATTCAAACCCAAACAAAGAACCATAATGTAAAGCATACAAGTCAAACAATGTAAGCAAATAAATGTGATCTATCCCTAAGGTAACCCCACTTTTTTTTTAGAATTTTCCTCAGCAGAGTCACCAGTTCTGTGATACGGTGAGAGAACTGACTTGAGGGTTTGCGTTTGATCGCAAATGTTGCGGTTAGCAAGAGTCGCCACCTACTTTTCTTTTATCCAAAAGGAAAGGTGAAAAAGCACATGAAAGACCTTTGAGATTGTTTCTTGGGTTCGGGGGGTAGATTATAAAAAGGGAAGGTATTAGCACCCTTTTTATCCATGGTTTTCCATGGGCTCTTAGTTACTTTCTAGATCACTTGCTTTTGTTTGAAATTATGCTTTGTGTGGTTTTTGAAAGTATTTTGTAAATAGGCCATTGTTTAGGCAATCTTTGTAACGATTCTCGTTTGTAAGAATGTATACAAAGATGTTGATCTTTTGAAAATATCTTCAATTTTTGGAAGATGTTTGAAGGTGTATGTAATTGTTTTGAAAATAGAAAGGACGTTTGTTTTGAAATTGAGCAAGTAATTAGGATCAATCTACCTACTCAAAAGTCTTTCTTGTTCATTTTCTTTTCCTTTGACATTGTTGTCTTACCATTGATTTGGTAAGCAAACCTATCTTTGGATGTAAATGGGACGGGCGTGGGTCATCGTATAGCCATGATTAGTAATGTTGCAAGGTATATTAGCATTCTTTTTGAGGGACTAAGATAATTTTGTAAGGAAACTTTGAATAGCGTCATCGAGGGACTATGATCTTGTTTTTGTTTGTTTTTGCTAAGATACCCCACACGCGTAATATGGCCATTTTGTAAGGCAACCAAGTGAGATAACCATGGGGGTTCTTGTGTGAAAGTGTGTTATTTTCATGCTTGTTTTTGTCTTGGATTAGGGTTTTCTATTTGATTGATTTTATTCTTTCCATACAAACCCTAATTACTAGCATGTTATGTAAAAGCGATAAATTGCGAAATTTAAAGTTACTACACTATTACAACATTTGTGGGAGGGGGTATACAATTTATGAATTGGGATTGCAATAATATAAACCTAATTAATCTATTATAAGCAAATTTAATATTGTACAAATAATTTGAAGGAATATATAAAGTACAAAATGCGTTAAATATGCAAGAATTGTAAATGTAAAGAAAAAGATTTTTTTTTTTTTTTGGTTTGGTTTCTTAAGAAAAAAAGGGTCTTGATTTTAACCTAATTAGATAAATAAAATAATTAGTCAAGTTTAATATTATTAAGAAAAAAGATTCTTGAATAAAACCCTAATTCTATTTAAAAAGAAATGAAGTTTATAAAAAAAGTATTTTTTATATATTATATTTTTGTCTTTAAAAAATAAATTATAGTGTTATATAATATTCTTTAGTCTTTTTGATATTAAAAATATATTTTCATTAGTATAAAGTAAATAATATTTTAGTTTTAATTAAAACTTTACAAGGAAATTAATAAAAGTAAATAAAGTATGATAAAAAAAATAATTTTTATGTGGAAAAATAATTAAATTATGTCAAAATAAAAATCTATATTTTTTATACTTTTTATGATTTTTTTTAGTATTTTAGAAAATATATTTAAAAGAAAAAAGAAATAAATAAACAAATAAAATGAAATGGGCCAGGGAGGTGTCACAAGTAAACAGTGGGGGTGAGCTAGCAAAAAAAAACAATGCCAGACCCAAAGGGCCCAGCGCCTGCAAAAATGTGTTAGAAAATCAGAAAAATGGAAAAAATGAAAAAGGGGGTTCACATTGGTTCGAACCCTCTCCCTTTAGGTAACATATGCCTTAGTACGCGCGCACTTGCCACTTAGGTGGATGTTTCATCCGGTCATATAATTAAAGCATAAATATATATTAGAAACTTCTTTCTGAAGGCAACCTAATCTTCAACCTTGAGCCATGGCCGGACCACCTGTATCTTCCTCATTTCTCCACAAAAATGGAAACTCCAAACATGAAAGTTATGGTGTTTCTTCCCACGAATTCAAACATATAACTTATGAAAACTAAATGTCAAAGATAAAAGCTAATTTTGCTGGCCCTAAATTGAAGCCTAATTTTCTCAGAAATTTCAAATCCAAAATTCTCTATGCACAGTCAATATAAATGGAAACTATGAACATGGTTAGCTTTAGAGCAAGGATATTTACATTTTGTTTTCACAAATCAGGATCAAATGATGCTTGTATAAAGAGATAGAAGTTTGAGTTTTTACCTCTTGCAGCTAGAGTCGTGAATGGAGTTTGAACAAATTTTGAGATGGCCTGAGGATCTGTTTAGCTTGCTTGAACCTCCTTGAGTGTGTTCCAACTCTTACTTTGCCTTGAAAGTCCCTGAATCTCTCTACTCAAGTCAACCTGCAAGCTTGATATTTGAAAATGGTGGATGGTGATGGAGGAGCTACAGTCTTGAAACAGGGTCCTGGATCTCTTTGATATGATGTATATTAAGTGTTTGGGTGGTTAAAACTTAATACGCACGAGTGGATTTGGAGATGGCTATGTGAGGTTCAAAATTGTCAAGTTATGGCAGGTTCTGAGTTGCAAAGTGCTTGGGAGTTTTTTGAGTCTTAGCCTTTGTGTGCCCACTTTCAAATAGTGTGTATACTTATAAGCAAGAGGTTTTAAAACTTGTAACAACTCAGATTTCAAAAACTCACATGTTTTGCTTGGCTACTTGTTTTTGAAGCAAAGCTAGTAAGCATGGTTTCAAGGTGAAGTACAAAGCTTGTATGGGGACTAAGACCTTTAAACACACTTGTTCTGATTGTATGGAGTGTGTTTGTGCAGAAAGAACAAATGAAAGGCTCAATGCAAGCTTACTTTCCTAAAATGGCAATGTTGCATTTCTTCCCAAAATGGAATTAAGTTTGTACAATGCATTGAATGCTTGGATTAAAGCTTCCAACAACTGTGAAAATATTTAATTATGGAGTTAAAGTCAATTTAGAAGCCTGCAAATTGGGATTTGTACAACATTCTTGAGGATTGGATCCAATGTTCTTCACAAAATGACTAGTAATCCAAGTGACAAAACACCAACTTCATCTCTTCGATTCTCCCTACTCAAGAATGATCTCAAGGGCTTATTGGACATTTTAGAAAGCTTGCAATGTTCTCTATAACTCATCTTTGAATTGCTTTTGAAGATTCCCATTGGAACTATGTGAAAAATTTCCATGAAGTTAGGTCAAAAATCTTCCTAACTAGGGCAAAATTTCACTAAGTCATTTTTAGTTCATGAGCATGTATTCACAAAATTATAACTTGAGATCGAATCATTTTCAGGGGAAGTTGTGTGAATAAAAGTTGTAGATTTCATGGATATCTACAACTTTAATGTTGAAAGTTTCCTTTGAATCATCTTGCACCATGATGAAAACTTGACTCAAAGTTGTGAAAAAATAAGAAATTTTCTATACTTAGAAAAATTTCTAAGTTAAGAAATTTCAGCCTTTCAAAATAAAATCTTGAATTCTTGATTTATCGGTGAACAAGTTTCATGTTTTGACATGTTTTGATGAATTATGATCTTTGGCATTTGATTTTGACCAAAAAGTCAAAGTTTGACTTTTCAGTATACAGTTGACTTTTGATTAGTTGATTGAAAATTTCATCTATCAATCCAATGGACTTGTAGTGTTTTGAACCATGTCATTAGGTCAAAGTGATGCAATTGGACTCTTGATGTTATGCCTTAACCCAATTTACCATTTGCTAGGTCAAAAACCAGAAATTGCCCTTTCCCAGTCAAAACCCTAATTTTGACCATTTTGCCCTTTTGATGATTTGATCAAATTTCTTGAGGAATTATGGTCCAAACTTGATCAAATGATACACATGAGTCTAAAATGTGGACGTGGATAAAAATTATGAAGTTTGACTGTAAATTGGCCATTGTTGACTTTTTCCCCCAATACAATTGATGTTTATGTCAACTGTTCAATTGACTGATCAAAAGTGTGATCCAAGGCTTGAAACTTGGCATGAGTAATCTTGGGGGTCCATAATGGTCCATGAAAGTCATATGAAACATTGGAAGTTCAAAAATCCTTGTGCAATCTCAAATCCTAATTTTCAGTCATCAGTGCTTGAGGAGGTGTCTTGAGCTGATCAAACCCTAGTGCAGTCTTGAACCCAGTGAGATCTTGTGAAAATCCTTGATAAGTGAGAGGGAAAATTTTGGGGTACAACACTTACCATTTTTGGGATATCATGGATTTACAAGTTTTCGAAGAGGTGCTGGAACTTCTCGTTTACGGGATGGTACTTTTCCCTAATGCGGATCAAGTCGTATATGTGAACACTATTAAGGTTTTTCTGTCTCATAATCCGGTGCCTACATTACTCGGGGATATTCTATACTCTCTGCATGCTCACACTCTAAAGAGAAGGGGGAACCTCCTTTGTTGCACTCCTCTATTACCTAGGTGGTTTATTTCTCACCTACCCAGGTCTGTTTTGAAGAATGAACATGGTTTGAATTGGTCTCGTAGGCTGATGTCCCTTACACATTCTGACATTCATTGGTGTTCGCGGTTCTCAGAAGATGTTACCATCATCAATCACTGTGGTGAATTACCTAATGTCCCTCTCTTAGGAATTAAGGGAGGAATCACTTACAACCCTTGTTTGGCACTGCGTCAGTTTGGTTATGCGAGAAGAGATGGTCCTCATGATACGCTTATCCAAGGAATCACCTTCAACTATGAGAATGATGCTCAGGGATACCACAAAAGGTTCATAAAATCTTGGGGCATGGTGCATAAAATTGATAGCAAGAAGCTAGGGCACAAGAATTCCATTCCTCTTGAGCCTTATCTCCAATGGGTACTAGCTCACGCCCAAAGTCTTATGATGCCTTACCCTGCTGTCCTACCAATAACTGTGGAACCAGTTATTGAAAAAGATACTGCTTTCCTTGGTCATCATCCTGACATGCCCACTGATCATGAAGAGTTACAGAAGTCATTGGTTCAACTCAAAGAGGAGCGGGACACGTTTGAAGCTCAGTTCTATGCCAGCGAGAAGAAGGTCCTGGAGCTCACTAGGCTACTTCATGAAGAAAGGAACATAAACGCCTACATCGGACCAAAGAGGATGCACTCCTGGGAGACGTAGTTTATTTTTTGTTGCTTTAAGTTTTGTTTTGTTTAATTGTAAGCCTAAAGGGAATTCTTTGTAAATTCGAACTTATTAATGCAATTAACATGTGTTCCTTTTGGTTAAACAAATTTGAGCCTTTAAGAATCCTTGAAATCATTGCATACACATCCCATCCATAGCATTGCATTGCATAAATAGGTACCATTACAGGCTTCTCATCTTCTTCGCTGTTTATTTCAGCAGAAGTGTCTTCTGAACAAAGCATCAAAGGTCTTCAAGCACAAAATGCCCAATTCCAACAGATTTTCATAAATATGGAGAAAGGGCAGGAAGATTTGAAGGCCCTTATGCTGAAAGAGAAAAGGAAGAAGAAGAAGAAGAAAACCGTTAGTGTCCTGAACCTGGATAGAAGATTTAGGGGACCGTTGAAGCAAACGGTTGATTTGACCTCTTCATCTAAAGAAGGGGAGAACCAAGAGGACGAAACAAGGGAGGAAGACCCTAGTTCGAGAGTTTCTAAGAATGAATCTGACTACAGCGATGAACAGTACCCCCCAGCTGAGGATATGTACAAACAGTTAGAGGATCGTCTGAGCGCAATAGAGATCTAAAGAATACCAGGGCTAGATTTCGAAGAGTTGGGTTTGGTATCTGGGGTTGTCATCCCACAGAAGTTTAAGGCTCCAGTTTTAGCAAATTATGATGGGGTCTCTTGTCCCAAGCTTTATCTCTGTTCCTATGTGAGGAAGATTCAGCCTCACACCGCTGGTAGGAACTTGGTGGTCCATTTCTTTCAAGACAGTCTTTCAGGGACTCAGATTGAATGGTTCTACCAACTAGAAAGAGCCAATGTCTGAAACTGGGAAGATCTGACTGCTGCTTTTTATAAGCAGTATCAATACAACACCGACCTTGCTCCTACTCGTATTCAACTCCAGAGTATGTCCAAAGGTGCAAGTGAAGGCTTTAAGGACTATGCATAGAAGTGGAGAGACTTGGCTGGAAGAGTCCAACCCCCTTTGTCTGATAGGGAGTTGGTCGATATGTTTCTTGGGATGCTGTCTGGTCCATTCTTTAATCATTTGATCGGCAGCTCGTCAACTAGTTTCACCGAGCTGATACTAACTGGAAAGGGGGTAGAAGTTGGGATTCAGAGTGGTAAGATACAGAAAGATTCCTCTTTGAGTTCGGTAAGGAATCCTTTTACTGGTAAGAAGGAAGCCAGTGCCATCTATAGTCCGAGAGGCCAAAGCAGAGCTGAGAACCGTCAAACAGTAAGTGCTATAATGATACCTAGGCTTGCGGCAGCTCCACAACGCAAAAATCAACAAAGGATGGAAAGACCACAACGACAGTTTACACGGATTAACATAACGTTGGCTGAAGTTCTACCCCATCTGCTGAGATCCAACTTGGTAACCTTGAAAGAGGCTCCCAAGAATCCAAATACCACATCTCCTTGGTACAATCCAAATGCTCGGTGTGCCTACCATTCCAAGAGTCCCGGCCACGATACAAATGACTGTTGGGCTCTGAGAAATAAGGTACAAGACATGATCGACGCCAAGGAGATTGAATTCAACCCTCCTGAGACTCCCAACGTGATCACTGCTCCCTTGCCAAAACATGGCTAGGATTGGAAGCATTTTTGTTCATTTAACTCTCAAGTTGTATTTTCTTTGCTTATTCGAACAATTATTGTCATGTCAAAACTTTATTATTTCATTAATGCATTACACATGTTTGTCTTGAATTAATCTGTTTTCACTATGCATAAACTGCTTAATACTTCCTTTTCGTGATATTCAACTCTTGACTAAAAACTCTAAGCCTTAGAGGGAACATGACAAAAACGATACCACAATCTCTATAATATGCTTTTGAACAGACCTTGCTGATGATGTATATGCGTTGTTTCAAATCCCAAACAATGGAGTTATAAGGAAGATAATCCCTAGTTAACCCCTTTTGAGCCAAAGAAGTAGGAGTTTTTATTTTCACACAAATTAAAACCCTCAATCATAATCTGGGGCAGGGTAGTTTTCTCAGTTAATTCAGAGGCGCATTCAGTTGCAATCTTCCGCTTCGCACACAATAAATGGCCGCAAAGATGTCCCTCTGATTCAGAAGATGGTGATGGTTCCGCATAAACATCAAAGCAGGAAGTCATTAATTTGGAAAAGAAAAGCCCGTTAAGTCAAAACCTATGAAGGAGACTTAAAGAAAAAAAATTGGGGCATCCCGCTGACTATAATCACCAAAAGAAAGAGAAGTCCTCGAAAAAAAAGATGACTGGCTATTTAAAATAAACTGTCAGTATCTGAACCATCACCGAAACATCAAGGACAATATTCCAGAACTCAACTGGGATTCTAAACGCGCAACTAACTGAGCATAGGACTGAAGGACATCACGAAGAACGGGTGGGTGCAAATAAATTTTGAGCCTTTATCCTTTGTTTCTTAAACCATGAACCAGGCCACGTTATAACTCTTAAAAGTCCTAGCCGAAGCATGGGTTAGTTCGAGAGCATACTCTTACAAAGGTATCCTGACTCCTATAGGACTTGTTATGAATCCTGATTTGATATCACATTCTTGCAAATTTTGTTTTACTACACAAAACACATTTTAAAAAAAAACATTCAAGACAGACACGAGTTTTTCATTATTTAAATAACATTATTCGCACATGACTAATTGTTTGACAACAGAGAAATTCGCACAACGAATATTCAATGAACAGACATCCTCTAAATGGATAGAATCACCTCAGCGGGGAAGTCACTTCCAATAACAGGTCTTCCATAAGCAAGGGGCATGACATGATGTCTAACACACCTGGGGCAATCTCTCCAAAAGTGCCAAATAACCAGGGACAGATCTCCATCTGAATCACTTGGGGTATTACGCACGCATTCCAGCAATGAATCATGTGCTATCAAGAAAACATCTTGACAGTACTACAACACAACACTATGGATGGTGACAACTTCCTACATCCTGAGAACGTGGACATAGTCGAAAAATACTACGTATGAATAAAGACCCGCTAGGTTGACTGGCCTAGGAAAAAATAAGGGCATCTCGACGAACCAAAAAAGGTTCGGGCAAAATTAGGGATAAAAACAAAAAATCTGTACATCTGGCAAGTCAAAAACCTGAAAGGGAGGCTTGGGAAAAAAGGGTATCTCGGTGGACTGAAAACCCGAAAGGGCAGTCCAGGAAAAAGTTAGGGATGTAAAGCGTATCACTGTGTCCCAATGGATCATCTTACGACCAGACCTCGGTATCAACTATCAAGCTCGACTGGCACCAATCAATCTAATAAACTTTTGGCCAGGTAGCAAAGTGATAAGACGCTCGAAGACATAAGGGCAACAACAGAGTTTATTTCTCTGGATACAGAAGCTCAATCCCCGACAGAGCTCAATACTTCAGCTACGGAAATTCACTTTCCAAGTTATTCCCCGCAGAGTTATTCTCAAACAGAATCTCTCCCTGACAGAATATTCATAAATAACAAAGAGTAAATCTCCAGCATAGTCATTTCCGTTCACCATCCCCGGCGGAAGTAGAAGAACCACAATTCTCTACAACAGGCAGGAATGCTATATTCTCCAACAGCACAAAGGGGTTTATTTTCCCAGACTCGGACACACCCCAATAGCATTTCATTTACATACATCATGACATGCGCATACATATCATATATAGCAGGATCTCATTTACTTTGAGAACATCATCTGACAAGGCATTTCATGCATTGCATATAATTAGCCCTGGTATCTTTTCAGGAAAGACAATTATCTTCAACAAATCCAGCAGTTATACAAGTCACGACTGCAGACAACTAATGGAAACTCAGTTCCCGAAACCAAACGGGTCAACTAATCTACACTATCACTTCGAAGTAACCCTACGACCCAGGTTTCTTCTCATAAGCCCTACTATCCAGGCTTTTATCTCGAAGTAACCCTACTATCCAGGTTCCTTCTCAAAAGCCCTACTATCCAGGCTTTCATCTTGAAGTAACCCTACTGTTGTACCCCAATATTTTCCCTCTCATTTCACCAACATTTCTCATCACAAGATTCTTGGAACTCAAGATCAAGCTAGGGTTTGCTCTGCTCAAGACACCTTCTTGCACTGTTGACCTAAATTAGGGTTTGAGTTTGCACAGGGATTTTTGTGCCTTCAATGCCCTAAGTGACTTTCATACTTCATGTTGGACTCACAAGTTTGTCCATACCAAGTTTCAAGCCTTGAATCAAATTTTTGCCCAGTCAATTGGACAGTTGACTTGAAAATCAGTTGTATTGGGGAAAAAGTCAATTGTGGCCAATTGACAGTCAAATCTCATGAATTTTGACCCACATCAACATTATGAACTCATATGAACCATTTGATCAAGTTTGGATCACAATTCCACAAGAAATTTGATCAGATCACCAAAAGGGCAAAATGGTCATTTTTAGGGTTTTGACTGCACAAAGGCAATTTTTGACTATTTGACCTAACCAATGGCAAATCAAGCTCAACCATGGACACAAGGACTCAATGACATTGTCTTGACCCATTCAACAAGTTCAAAAGATCTCAAATGCGTAGGATTGACAGATGAATTTTTCAGTCAACTGATCAAAATTTGACTGTACACTGAAAAGTCAAACTTTGACTTTTTGGTCAAAATCAAGTGCCAAGGGTCATTTTTTATCAAGACATGTCAAATTATGAAACTTGTTCATCAAGAAACCCAAAATTACAAATTAGGGTTTGAAATTGAAAAAATTTCATAACTTAGAAATTTTCCAAGTTATGAAATTTTCTTAATTTTTCCTAACTTTGTCCCACATTTTCACCAAGATACAAATGGATTAAAACAAAACTTACAACATCAAAGTTTTAGTCCATAACAAATTCTACAACTTTTATTCACAAAGTTTTCTCAAAAGAAGCTTGGATATCAAGTTATGATTTTTGGAACAAGGGTACCTAAAACTTTTAACTTAGAGAAATTTTGCTGTAGTTTAGGCAGGATTTTAACCCATCTTCTTGGCCATTTTTCACATGGTTCCACTTGGAGTCTCAAGTTGAATTTCAAAGATGGATTATAGTACATGTTTCAAGCTTTCCAAATTGCCCAAGAACTCCTCAAACACCTTTGTGGTTATGGAGAATCGAATACTTGAAGTTGGCAAAAACTCACTTTGTAACCATGGCCAATACATGTTCATACCAAGTTGCAAATCTGAACAAACTAGCTTAGTACATAATTACAGGTCTCTAAACCCTTCAACACTCAAAAATTGAATGCAAATACATTGTTTAGAGGCATTGTCCTGATCAAGTGAGCATTATACATTGAATAATTCCATTTTGGGCATAAAGATCACACTTCTATTTTCATAAAGCATAACTTTTACAAAGTTGTTTTTCTTGAGCTTTGAACTTCTTTCTTCGCAGCAAACAAGTTCCACAAACTTAGGCAAAGGTACAATGAGTTGGTACATTCTTGGAGATAGCCTGTACAGGCCTATCTCATTTCACTTCACATCTTTGCTTTCAAAACAAGTCAAATGGCCAAAAGTCCATAACACACACATCTGATATATTGGACTCAAGCAAAGTTTTGAAACAAGTTTCTCGCATCCTTGTAAGTCAGAAGCACGATCCCTTGACCTCTCGAACCTCGTCATACTCCAAAACCACATTTTCTTGCAAAACAGGGCCAGTTCTGCAAATCACAAGCCACAATCAAATCCCCTCGTGCGTTTTGTCCAAAATCACTTCAAACACATTCTAAACAATATACCTAAGTTGTCCAGACCATTCACAAGTTGTTGTAACTCAATTTACACACATCACCATTTTTGTTTGGAAGCTTTGCAGGTTGAGTTCAGTAGCACGATTCAGGCCACTTCAAAACAAGCTAAGCATTGGGAAAGGTTCAAGGGATATCAAGCAAGCTCAAAAGAACCTCAGGACCCATTGAAAGTTGCTGCATTGTCCAGCTCGAACTCAACTGAAACAGGTATTTCATGAACTTCTATCTCTCTATTTAGGAACATTTAGACTTAGGTTTGTGAATGAAAGATGTTGTATTCATTTCCCTGAAACCATACATGTGCTTAGTTTTCATTTATATTAATCGTGCTAGGAGAATTTCATCCATGAACTTATTGAAAAAACTAGGTTAGAGATTAGGGCCAGAGAAATTCTCTCTGGTCTTTGAGAGTTAGCTTAAGTTTTTTATATGGTTAGATTCGTGATTTGATGCTCTTCAAGTTTCATGTTTTGAGTTTTGTCAAAAGATCACAAATACAGCAGATACAAGTTTGTACAGGCATGCGCGCGTTTTTTCAAACTTCTGGAGGTTGAAGATGAAGTCTGGGCTGGGCCTGGATTTCTTTGCTTCCAACACCTCCCAGATTACTTTCAGCACCCCCTGGCCCATTTCTTTGTATTTTCATTATTTTTGCATTTTTATTTCTTTTCTGACTTTGATATTTTATTTTCAAATATAAAAAATATTCTAAAAATATTTTCACAATTTTTTTCATTTATTAGATATTTTATTTTAATTTTTCCTAATATAAACAACAATTTAAATACATATATTATTTTGTTTAATTTTAAAAATAATGCAAATAATACTTTTATATTTTCATTTCTATTTTTATTCACATTTGAAAATATTTTCTTGAAATATATACATTTTTGTAAATAATTTATTTTATTTTTTACACTCTTAATATATTTAATATATATATATATATATATATATATATATATATATATATATATATATATATATATATATATATATATATATATATATATATATATATATATATATATATATATATATATATATATATATATATATATATATATATATATATATATATATATATATATATATATATATATATATATATATATATATATATATATATATATATATATATCCATATATATTTTATTTTATTAAAAGCATAGAATAAAAAACACAAAAATAATACATTTTTATTTTTATTGATATTTTATACTAAAAAATACTTTTTTTTAATATACTTTTATTTTTGTACATATTGATACATTTTTGTATATAAATATTAAATAATACCATTTCTTTAAGAAATTAGGGTTTACCCTAAAAATAATTAAAATTAACTTTTTATTTATTTATTTACATTTCTTTCCATTGAAAGTATTTTACATACATAAAAAACCTTTTTTTTGCATGATGCATTTTATTTAATATTTATTTATTGTATTTATTTAAATATTGTACATTTAAATATTATGCCTTGCAAATTATTTTGGTTATAATAATTTAGGGTTTAATTTCTTGCAAAATAATCCCCTATTCAAAATTGTACCCCCCTCCCTATATCATGTTGTAATAGTGTAGAATTTAAATTCTCGCACCTTTAAGCTTTCAATTATGCCATGATTAGAGAATTAGGGTCTGTATGCAAAATCAAATTAACAAATAGTTTGACCTAATCCAAGACAAGAATGCATGAAAAACAAACACAATGCACACTTGCACCCCTAGGGTTTCAATCCATTTGTTGCCTTCAAAAATGGGCCATGGTATGCATGTCAAGTACTTTGGCAAAACAAAAACAAAACAAAAGATCATAGTCCCTCGATGACGCTATCTGAGTTGCCTAAACAAAATGATCAAGTCCCTCAAGAAAATTGCCAAAAATACTTGACACTATTGTTATCATGGTCTATACAATGACCCGCGCCTGTCCCGTTTAACATCCTAACACAAGGTTGTTCACCAAATACAATGGTGAAACAACACTGTTAAAAGGGTTAAAACATAAGAAAGACCTTTGAGTAAAATAGGGTAGATAGCTCTTAGTTACTTGATCAAAGCTTGCAAAAACATCCTTGCTATTTTCAAAACACACTTCACCACACAATTTCAAAACCCTACTTTCAAACATTGAAAACTTTTCAAAAGACAAAAACACCTTTGTATACATTCAAACAAGAATCATTACAAAGGTTGCCACAACGATGGCCTCTTTTCAAAACATCTTTCAAAATCACACACAAAGCACCATTTCAAACAATTGAAGAGCACCATTTCAAACAATTGAAAAGCAAAGCAAGTGATCTAAACAAGTAACTAAGAGCCCATGGATAACCATGGATAGAAAGGGTGCTAATACCTTCCCTTTCTATAATCTACTCCCCAAACCCAAGAAACAATCTCAAAGGTCTTTCCTGTGCTTTTTGACCTTTCCTTAGGATAAATTAAAAATTTGGTGGCGACTCTTGATAAACCGAAACATTTGCAAACACAAACGCAAAACCTCAAGTCAATTCTCCCACCGTATCACAGAACTGGCGACTTTGTTGGGGAATATTTGAAAGTGGAGTAACCTTAGGGCTTAGATCACCCATTGCATGATTATATTGTTTTCTTTGATTGCTTTACATTTGGTTCTCTTGTTTGGGCTTGAAATCCTCTACCCAGATTTGGGAAACATTCATAGGTAAATAGCAATATGTTGTGGAAACTGTGTGGGGTATACCGACATGGTTGACGCAATAGCTATATTAGTGTGACATATTTGTGAGTACTGGTAGCCTTTGAGTCAATCAAAGATAATACGAGGCCGCTGAGTGATGTCATAAAGCACTAATGAACTCTTAGAACCTTACTTGACCATCTTGGCCTTTTATTAGGGGTAGTGAGATGACCGACTTTGGTGCAGTCCGAAGTTGGTAGATACTCGATACTACACTCATTGATGGTTGTTTTATTGGAATATTTTGGTCGCTAGTTAAGTGGCTAACCCAAAACAATGAACATAGAAAACAATCCAGTGATATTGAGCTCCTTAGAACCCAGTTACTATTTAAAGGACAGGTTTGAGCCAACTAAACTCAAGAGGGTATTCACCTACGAAACCTCATGCAAGCCTAAAACTAGGGTTTTGTGTGACTTGCTTGTACATGTGCCTGTGCATACATCATGAACATCATAAAGCATCATATACATCCATTAACCATTTCAAGGGTTTGGATCTTCATCTTTGTTCTTGTTTTGTAGGTCATGGAATCTCTTCGCAGGAAAACAATTCAAGTCAACCTTGTGAGAATCCCTCCTCAACTCAAGGAGCTTACATCCGGGATTCTAGAGAATTCTCTCCTCAGTGAAAGACATGGTAGACTTCTCAACTTGGTCAACTCCAACATTGAAGAAGACATGGTGAAAGTTATCTTCCAGTTCTTTGACCCCCTACACCACTGTTTCACATTCCTAGATTATCAACTAGTACCTACTTTGGAGGAATTTTCTCAACTCCTGAGAATTCCTATTCTTCATCAACTACCCTACAACGGTACAGAAAAAGAACCAAAGCCTGAAGATGTTGCTCAAGCATTACACTTGCAACCATCTGACATCAAGGGACATTGGGAAACCAGAAGTGGTGTCAAAGGTTTCTTGGCAAAGTTTCTGTTTGAGAAGGCACAAGACTGCTGGAATTCTCTTGATCTACAAGACTTTGAAGAGATTGTGGCACTCCTTATCTATGGGTTGGTCCTGTTCCCAAACCCTGATCAACTTATAGATGTGAATGCTGTCAAGATTTTCATATCCCGGAATCCTGTACCTACATTGCTTGGGGACATCCTACACTCATTTTACACACGAACAATGAGGAAAAGAGGTGTTCTCATGTGCTGTACTCCTCTCCTAGCAAGGTGGTTTATTTCTCACCTTCCACAATCAGTTTTGAAGAATGAGCAGGGTTTAAGGTGGTCACAACGATTGATGACCCTCACACATTCTGATGTACATTGGTGTTCTCGGTCCAGAGAAAATGTCATCATCATTGATCGTTGTGGGGAATTCCCTAATGTCCCACTACTTAGCATTAAGGGAGGCATTACCTACAACCCTTGTTTAGCTCTAAGACAGTTTGGATATGCTCGGAGGGATGGCCCTCATGACATGCTGATTCCTGACTTGGTTTTTGACTTCGACAACAATGTGTAAGGACTTCGACAAAGGTTCATCAGAGCTTGGAGGATGCCCAATAAGGTGGATAGTAAGACACTGGGACACAAGAATTACACCCCCTTGAGCCTTACCTCAAGTGGGTATGAACCCGCGCCCAGAGTCTTATGATGATATATCCTCACATTCTCCCCTTGATCAAAGAGCCTGTTATGGAAGGAGAGGTTCCATACACCCTCCTACATCCTGACATGCCAACATCATGGGAAGAATTGCAAATGAGTTGGATCCAACTCAAGGAAGAACGAAATACTTTTGAAGCCAACTTTTATGCCAGCGAGAAGAAGGTTTTGGAGCTTACCTGCCGACTTCATGAGGAGGAAACTCTTAACACACATCGCACCAAAGATGATGTGCAATGTCTTTTTACATTAAGAATTATGTAATATTTTTCCCATGGGGCACTTATGTACTAACAATTTCTTCTTAATATGACGTGTGTTCCTTTTTGTTTGCAACAAATTTGAATTTCTGAATCCTTGAATGCATTACATGAATAACATACCATTCATCATATGCATAAACAGGTCTTCACACCAGGTTTCCTTATCTTTCTGATGTTTATTTCAGCAAGATGGATTTGGAGCTGACGGTTAAGGATCTGCAAGCACAGAATTCTCAATTCCAGCAACTCCTCATGACCTTAGAAAAGGGTTAAGAGGACCTTAAAGCACTGTTGGAGAAAAATAAAGAGAAAAATAAGAAAAGGCCCGGAGTAGCCACTTTTGGAAGAAGGTTTGAAAGCAATGCTAGAAAAGTTCTCGAGTTCCCCTCAACGTCTGATGAAGGGGCTGGTAAAGGAAAAGGAGCTGCGGGACCTTCTGAATCTGAAGTTGAAGAGGAGGAAAAGGAAGAAGATGAAGACTACTTCGAACAGCAATATCCCTCGGCGGATGATAAATATAAAAATCTTGAGGATAGATTGGCAGCCATGGAGTTGCAAAAGGTACCTGGTTTAGATTTTGAAGAACTAGGGTTGGTCGCTGGGATCGTCATTCCTCCCAAGTTCAAAGTACCAACATTTGCTAAGTATGACGGTCTGTCCTGCCCAAAGATGCATCTGAGATCCTATGTCAGAAAGATCCAACCCCACTCATCTGATAAAGACCTCTGGGTACACTTTTTCCAAGACAGTTTGTCAGGCACACAATTGGACTGGTTCTATCAACTTGAGAGATCTGAGATTCATAAATGGGAAGACTTAGCTGCTGCTTTTTACCGTTAATACCAATACAACGCTGATTTAGCACCTACTCATACTCAACTACAGAGTATGGGTATGACTTCCAATGAAGGATTTAAAGAGTATGCCCATAAGTGGCGTGATCTGGCTGGGAGGGTGCACCCACCATTGTCGGATAGAGAGCTGGTTGACATGTTTTTGGGGACCCTGTCTGGCCCTTTCTTCAATCATTTAATCGGGAGTTCTTCCGCGGGATTCACTGAACTAATTTTGACCGGCGAAAGGGTCGAGGCCGGTATTAAAAGTGGTAAGATTCATAAAGATACCTCTGTGTCCACTGCTGTTAAGAAAACCTTCCCAGCTAAGAAGGAAGCCTCTGCTGTTTATTCTCAGAAAAGTCAAGGAAGAACCAAGCGTCGGCCAACTGTGGGGGCTGTGATGATTCAAAACTCTTCAAATGATCAACCTCGCGGCGATCAGCCAAGGCCTAATCAATAACGGGTAGAAAGGCCACAATGGCAGTTCACCCGAATCAACATGACGTCATATCAAGTACTCCCTTATTTGTTAAAGCTGAATCTTACCAGTTTGAAGGAAGCGCCAAAGAACCCTAATACCTCCTCTCCATACTACCACTCCAATGCCAAGTGTGCTAACCACTATGACAGTGCAGGGCATGATACCAATAATTGTTGGGCGCTTAAGAACAAAATCTAAGACCTGATTGACGCCAAGGAAGTAGAATTCGATGCGCCCGAAAAGCCAAATTTTATTTCTGCCCCAATGCCCAAGCACGGTCATAATGTTCATGTCGTTATGGAAGACCTTCATGTTACCGATGTTGCTGACCTTATGACTCCGTTACTAGTGATTAAAGAGAATTTGATGAGAGCCGGGATATTCCCAGGCTGTGGAAAGGACTATTAATTTTGTTTAAACATACAAGCTGATTGCCCAATGTTGAAGTCAGGCATCCAACGCCTGATGGATACCCAAGAGATACTCTTCCAAAAGACCCCTGTTGATACCTTCACTCCTGTTACTCCTGCTACTTTTGCTACTTCAACCAATGATATTGCAATAATAACCATTTCCGACAATCTTCCCAAGGCTTGCAAAAGGCATGTTAAGATTACACCTGATCATGAGTTTGTACCGTTAAAAATCACCATGCCGGGGCCTGTCCCGTATCAATCTAACAAAATGATACCATGGAACTACGGAGGAGAAATCTTCTATCATGGTATTAAACAGATTGAATCAGTCCAAGAGAATTATGAAGAGGAAACCCCTGATATAGGGAACATTGCGGGAATAAGCAAGATAACCCGCAGCGACCAGATTCTTTCTCCGGAGATTGCTCCCCCTCGAGCAGTTTTCGGACCCTCAAAAGCTTTTGCGCCTGTTAAGCCATCTGTGCAAGACCCGATAATTGAAGAATTGGATACTCCTGAAGTAAGACCATCTATTGATAATACCGATAAGGGTAAGGGGATACTAGAAGCGCCTGTCCGGACGAAGGCTCATACTGTGGTTATCCCCGAAACCACCCAGAAAGAAATGGAGGAAATCTTGAAAATAATCAAAAGGAGTGATTTCGACGTCGTGGAACAGCTAGGGAAGACCCCTTCTAAAATATCCATGTTGGCTCTTCTACTCTGCTCTGAGGCCCATGCTAAGGCCTTAATCAAATTTTTAAAGACGGCACACATGCCCCAAGAAACTTCGACTGACCAGTTTCAGGAATGTGTGGCCAGCCTTACTTCTGATAATGGCCTTGGATTTTCCGATGCTGATTTGACTCCCAAGGGAAAGGAAACACAACGACGCGCTACATGTCTCAGTTGAATGCAGGGGAACCACCCTCGCCCATGTCTTAGTTGATACTGGTTCTTCCTTGAATGTGTTGCCGAAGAAAGCGTTGGACCGTTTGGACTGCGAATGATTGACCCTCAAACCTAGTAACATCGTTGTTAGGGCCTTTGATGGGTCCAAAAGAATGGTTCACGGAGAGGTTGACATTCCTATCAAAGTAGGCACAGAAGTTTTCAACTCCACCTTTTATGTGATGGACATCCGTCCTTCATATTCGTGTTTGTTAGGAAGACCGTGGATCCATTATGATGGGGCAGTTACCTCCTCTTTACACCAAATGCTGAAATATCCTGTTAAGGGTAAGATTATAACGGTGCACAGTGAGGAAGAGTACATGATAAGTCACCTCAACTCCTTCCGCTATATGGAGTTGGATGGCGAATTCATCGAAACTCCTTTCCAACATTTTGAGGAAGTTTCTCCCGAGGTTGCGGTTGCGAAGACAATGGTTGAGGTGCCTATCGTTCCCAAGCATGTATCTAGGATGGCATCTCTCAAGGACGCAGAGGCGGTAATCAAAGAAGGAAAGAGCACAGTGTGGGGCAACTGCCTGATTTTGCCCATAAGACGGACAAGTTTGGATTAGGGTTTACTGCTGCAGGACAGAAGGCTATGCGTCGCTCCAAAGCTGGAGGACCACCCATCAAAATCACCTACCATGGAATTAATGCTGTAGAAGATGAGGATGAAGAGAACAACTTTGAAGATTGGATCTTTCCAATCGTCGAAGGGGGTTTAAGCAACTGGGAAGCAAAGGATTTTATTCCCATCACCTTCATCAACCAGTAAATTTATCTTTGAACAATTTCCCATTTTTTGGTCTGTAATAACTAAACAATCCGTACACTATTTTCACCCCATGCCTTGCCCGGGGCATGTAGGTCCATTTGTAAGGGCTTGATTTTCTTCATTATCATATGCCATGTTTTAATGAATCATTGGACGTCTTCATCTATAAACTGTTGTGTTCATTTTCTTTCCTTTTGCATTTTGTTTTGTTTAAGGATGGCTATCCCTTACACACACCCACACTCACAAATGCAGGTACCCATCCACTCCGGATTCCATGGGTGACTATTCTGCTTTAGCCTTTGGTAACTCTGAAGATTTGGTCAATCATGCTGAGTACGAAGTTGACGAAGACTGTGAAGTGTCGGGAGAGTTAGCCAGACTTTTGCAACAAGAAGAGAGAGCTATTCTGCCTCATGAAGAGTTGCTAGAAACCATCAACTTGGGAACAAAGGAAGACAAGAAAGAGGTAAAAGTGGGTGCCAACCTGGAACCAAGTTTCAAAGAGCGCTTAGTGCAGTTGTTGAACGAATATGTTGAAATCTTCGCCTGGTCCTATGAAGATATGTCAGGGTTAGACACAGATATCGTGGTTCATCGTCTCCATACGAGAGAAGACTGTCCACCGGTCAAGCAAAAGGTCCGCCGATTGAGGCCCGACATGTCTGAGAAGATCAAAGCTGAGGTAATGAAGCAATTCAATGCTGGCTTTCTGGCTGTTACTTCCTATCCACAATGGGTTGCTAACATTGTGCCCTTGCCTAAGAAGGACAGCAAAGTCAGAATGTGTGTGGACTATCGGGACTTAAACAGGGCTAGCCCTAAAGATGATTTTCCACTACCACACATTGACATCTTGGTTGATAACACAGCTCAACACAAGGTTTTTTCCTTCATGGATGGATTCTCGGGATACAACCAGATCAAAATGGCCCCCGAGGACATGGAGAAAACTACTTTTGTCACGCAATGGGGTACCTTCTGCTACAAAGTGATGCCATTCGGACTGAAGAATGCACGGGCAACCTATCAACATGCTATGGTAGCTTTGTTTCATGATATGATACATCATGAGATCGAAGTTTACGTAGACGACATGATAGCTCGATCACAGACAGAAGAAGAACACCTTGATCATTTGCAAAAGTTGTTTGCTAGGTTGAAGGAGTATAAGCTCAGACTGAACCCAAGCAAGTGCACTTTTTGAGTTAGGTCTGGTAAACTTTTGGAATTTATTGTTAGAAACAAAGGCATTGAGGTTGATCCAGATAAAGTAAAGGCTATACAAGAAATGTCTGTCCCCCGCACTTAAAATGAGGTTTGAGGATTCTTGGGACGCTTAAACTATATTACGAGGTTCATCTCTCACCTAACATCTACCTGTGAGCCAATCTTCAAGCTGTTGAAGAAAGATTAGGTGGTTGAATGGAACAATGATTGTCAAGTTGCTTTTGATAAGATCAAGGTGTATTTACTAGAACCTTCTATTTTGATGCCACTCGTCGAAGGAAGACTGTTAATCATGTATCTGATTATTTTGGATAACTCAATGGGGTGCGTACTGGGCCAACATGACGAGTCTCGCAGAAAAGAGCATGCCATTTATTACCTTAGCAAAAAGTTTACCGACTGTGAGACTCGCTACTCACTGCTCGAGAAAACTTGTTGTGCTTTGGTATGGGTTGCTCGCCAGCTAAGGCAGTATATGTTGACTCATACCACTCTGTTGATTTCCAAGATGGATCCGATCAAGTATATCTTCGAGAAGCCCGCTTTATCTGGAAGAATCACTAGATGGTAGATGATCCTGACTGAGTATGATATCCAGTATACTACCCAAAAAGCTATAAATGGGAGTGTACTAGCTGACCATCTAGCTCATCAAGCCGTCGAAGATTACCAATCTATGAGATTTGACTTCCCTGACGAGGACATCATGACATTGGACAACATTGAAGGTAACAGACCATATGATGGACCTGAACAAGGATCCCGATGGACCCTGTACTTTGATGGTGCTTCAAATGCACTTGGCAACGCTATCAGTGCGGTACTCATTTCTCTGGAAGGTTGCCATACACCCTTCACTGCCCGACTTTGCTTCAGCTATACCAACAACATGGCTGAATATGAAGCTTGCATCTTCGGTCTCAAGGCTGCTATAGACTTGGGAATCAAATCTTTGGTCGTATTTGGGGACTCAACTTTGGTTATCAGTCAAGTCAAAGGAGAGTGGGGCACCAAACATCCTAACCTTATCCCATACAAAGAACATGTCCTAACATTGTTGCCTCATTTCGAGCAGATTACTTTCGAGCACTTTCCGCGAGAAGAAAATCAGTTAGCCGATGCTCTGGCTACAATGTCTTCCATGTTTAAACTCAACTGGGATAACGAGGCTCCCCAAATTACCATCGAGCGAATGGACGAACCTGCGCATTGTCACGAGATTAACACCGAAGAAGTAATGGAACAACCCTGGTTTCATGAAATCAAAAGGTATCTCCAGACTCGAGAATACCCTGAAGGAGCTTCCGTCAATGACAAAAAGTTCTTAAGGAGATTTGCTGCCAAGTTCTTCCTAAGCAATGGCATCCTCTATAAGCACAGCCATGATTGTGTTCTACTTTGTTGTGTGGACAAGGTTGAAGCAGAATTGATCATGACCGAGATACATAGTGGCACATTTGGCACCCACTTGAGCGGACATACGATGGCTAAGAAGATTCTAAGGGCAGGCTACTACTGGTCTACTATAGAAGTTGATTGTCATCAACATTCCCGTACTTGCCACAAATGTCAAGTCTACACCGATAAGGTATATATTCCTCCTATTCCTCTCAACGTTCTGACAGCTCCTTGGCCATTCGCAATGTGGGGCATTGACATGATTGGAGAGATCAAGCCTACGGCATCCAATGGACATCGCTTCATCCTGGTGGCTATTGACTAACCAAGTAGGTCGAAGCAGCTTCCTACGCCTCAGTTACAAAGAATGTGGTTGCCCGCTTCATCAAGCAGAACCTCATATGCCGGTATGGTATCCCCGACAGGATCATCACAGACAACAGTACAAATTTGAACAACACTATGATCACCGCTCTATGCGAACAGTTCAATATTTATCATCACAATTCATCTCCCTACCGGCCGAAGATGAACGGTGTTGTTGAAGCCGCGAACAAAAATATCAAGAATATCATTCAAAAGATAACAGTCACCTACAAGGACTGGCATGAGATGTTACCGTTTGCTTTGCATGGATATCGTACCACGACATGTACTTCAACAAGTGCAACTCCCTTTTCGTTGGTATATGGCATGGAAGCTGTTTTACCTATGGAGGTTCAGATTCCTTCCTTAAGGATTATGAAAGATGCCAGTTTGAGTGAAGGAGATTGGATTCAAACCCAGCTTGATCAACTTAATTTGATCGACGAGAAATGACTTACTGCTGTTTGTCATGGTCAGACGTATCAAAAATGGATGATCAAGGCTTTCAACAAGAAATCTAGGCGTCAGGTATATCAAGTCAGAGATCTTTTAATCAAGCGGATCATCTTGCCGCAAAGTGATCCCATGGGCAAGTGGACTCCTACTTACGAAGGACCATTTGTGATCAAAAGCATCTTTTCTGGTGGGGCAATGATTCTGACCACCATGGACGGCGACGATCTGCCGCACCCTGCGAATGCCGACATAGTCAAAAGATACTACGCATAAAACGGCCTGACAAGTTGAAAACCTGAAAGGGCGACTTGGGCAAAAATGGGCATCCCGGTGAATTGAAAACCCGAAAGGGCGGTTCAGGCAAAAATTAGGGATAAAACAAAAAATCTGTACACCTGGCAAGTTGAAAACCCGAAAGGGCGACTTGGGCAAAAAAAGGGTTTCCCGGTGGATCGAAAACCCGAAAGGTCGGTCCAGGCAAAAGTTAGGGAATTAAAGCGTATGACTATGTCTCGTCCGATCACTTTAAGAATAATCTCTTCACCAACAAAGTTCCAAGTTACTGATCAATCCAATCATCAGCGGACGAAGCAGCGAATGGACAAGATACTCAAAGTTGTGAAGGCTATAGCAGAATGAGAATCCCATGGAATTGTTACACATAGCCATCTTTCTTTTGTATAAAAATTTTCAATTTTTACGACAACATTCTCTTACTAGGATGTATGTCTCCTTTGTACAAAGATACTTACAAAAGTTAATACAAAGATAGTTCAAAGTGCAGAAATTTGCTTGCCTTTCTTTCTTTTTACACTTATGTTTTATTTGAAAAACGTCCAAATGTTTTGTTAAAAAAGGGCATATGCATTTGAATATAATCACTGCTTACAAATAAAACGAAATTGATAAAGGATAATTACTGATAGGTTGAAGGTGTAGGAAGATATCTTTGTGCCGTTCCAGAAGAAATCCCCTGCAATACATTGTTCATATCCTCAACAAAGCCAAAATCTTAAAGTATGTGTCCCCAGCGGAGTTAAACTTCAAGATCCCCAGCAGAGCCCGAAAGCCCTGAAATACCTATCCCCAGCGGAACCAGAATATTCTAAACCTTCCTCCCCAGAGAAGTCAAATTTCAAACTATCAACCTCCGGTGGGAACTGTTCCACTTCCCCCTATTTCCCCAGCAGGCTATCTTAAAAGTCTGAAAACCAAGCAGATAACAGTTAACTTCTTGGCTTAGCCCCAACTAGGATGATTCCCCAGTAGATTGGTGTACAACCTAAGCTCCTGATTTCACCGGCCGAGTAAACATTCTCCCCACAGAGTTATCTCCCAGCAAGATCGAAGATTCTCGGTCTCATTTCTCCAAGCAAAAGCCTCCCAGGTTTTAATTCCCCAGTGGAGATTTTCAGAGTTTTCCCTATTTCCCAGGAAGGTCATGAAGGATTCTCATTCCATGCAGAAGTTGTCAAAGGCCTTTTTAATCCCCACAAATCGCCAAGGATTTTCAATCTCCAGCATTGGTCCCAGGATTTCTCCTTCTCAAACAAACAGAGATCTTTAATCCCCAAGCAGTCAGCAAGGATCTCTCATCTTCAGCAATCAAGGAGTTTTGAATCCTCAACATCGGTCAAGGATTTACTTTCCCTGGCAGCAGTCAAAGATTTCAATCCCCGGCAGCAGCCAAGGATTTATTTGCCTCAGCAAGACAGCCACTCGACTTACATGCCCATCCATTACATTCATCTATCATAAACATTGATGAAACACAGTTCATTGCATCATACATATCATGCAACATAACTTTATGTTTTACCTAACATTTTACCCTTTTCAGGATAAGATTAAAAGGCTATCTTTAACAATTATTCAGATACAATATGGATACACCCAAGACACGGCAATCATTCTATTACTCATTCATAATTTCAAGTCAAAATACAGTACGGATACACCCCAAACACGACGGTCATTCTACTACTCATTCAGACTTCAGCAATCCGATACAGACTAGATACGCTCCAGACACGGTGGCCATTCTATCTCTCATTCAGATTCAACTATCAACTACAAGTTCAGATACGCTCCAAACACGAATGCCATTATGGCCCTTACACCAAGAGTTTGATTCTCCCCAGTGCAGTCGCCACGGAAGTCATTCTGTCACTTAATCAGATCCCAGTTACAGTCTCAGATACACTCCAGACACGGAAGTCATTTTGCTACTCATACAGATATCAACTTCAGATACAATACAAATATACTCCAGATACGACAGTCATTCTGATATTCATTCAAAGTTCAAATACAATTACAGCTCAGATACGCCCCAGACACAGACACCATTCTTTTGCTCATACAGACTCAGTCTCCAGATACAGTTCAAATGTATTCCAGACACAGATACCATTTTGATGCTCATTCTTCTGACCTGCAACATTGCAATTCAACAAACATTCTTGGATGGAATCTTTAAGCCCATCTCCAGCAAGATTCTACCATCTCCAAATGGCATCTTTAAGCCCATTTCCTCAGCTATATTTTGACGAGTGCAAATTTACGGGCACTCTAGTGTCCAATCCTCTTTTACCTTCGAGTCGCGAAAGGAAAACTTGACAATCTAACTCTTCAGGTTCAAGAAGATTGAACAGGGGCAACTGTTGTACCCCAAAATTTGCCCTCTTATTTCACCAACATTTCTCATCACAAGATTCTTGGAACTCAAGATCAAGCTAGGGTTTGCTCTGCTCAAGACACCTCCTTGCACTGTTGACCTAAATTAGGGTTTGAGTTTGCACAGAGATTTTTGAGCCTTCAATGCCCTGAGTGACTTTCATACTTCATGTTGGACTCACAAGTTTGTCCATACCAAGTTTCAAGCCTTGAATCAAATTTTTGCCCGGTCAATTGGACAGTTGACCTAAAAATCAGTTGTATTGGGGAAAAAGTCAACTGTGGCCAATTGACAGTCAAGTCTCATGAATTTTGACCCACATCAACATTATGAACTCATATGAACCATTTGATCAAGTTTGGCTCACAATTCCACAAGAAATTTGATCAGATCACCAAAAGGGCAAAATGGTCATTTTTAGGGTTTTGACTGCACAAAGGCAATTTTTGACTGTTTGACCTAACCAATGGCAAATCAAGCTCAACCATGGACACAAGGAATCAATGACATTGTCTTGACCCATTCAACAAGTTCAAAAGATCTCAAATGCATAGGATTGACAGATGAATTTTTCAGTCAACTGATCAAAATTTGACTGTACACTGAAAAGTCAAACATTGACTTTTTGGTCAAAATCAAGGCCAAGGGTCATTTTTTATCAAGACATGTCACATTGAATAATTCCATTTTGGGCATAAAGATCACACTTCCATTTTCATAAAGCATAACTTTTGCAAAGTTGTTTTTCTTGAGATTTGAACTTCTTTCTTTGCAGCAAACAAGTTCCAAAAACTTAGGCAAAGGTACAAGGAGTTGGTGCATGCTTGGAGATAGCCTGTACAGGCCTATCTCATTTCACTTCACATCTTTGCTTTCAAAACAAGTCAAATGGCCAAAAGTCCATAAAACACACATCTGATATATTGGACTCAAGCAAAGTTTTGAAACAAGTTTCTCACATCGTTGCAAGTCAGAAGCACGAGCCCTTGACCTCTCAAACCTCCTCATACTCCAAAACCACATTTTCTTGCAAAATAGGGCCAGTTATGCAAATCACAAGCCACAATCAAATCCCCTCGTGCATTTTGTCCAAAATCACTTCAAACACATTCTAAACAATATACCTAAGTTGTCTATACAATTCACAAGTTGTTGTAACTGCATTTACACACATCACCATTTTTGTTTGGAAGCTTTGCAGGTTGAGTTCTGTAGCACGATTCAAGCCACTTCAAAACAAGCTAAGCATTGGGAAAGGTTCACGGGACATCAAGCAAGCTCAAAAGAACCTCAGGCCCCATTGAAAGTTGCTGCATTGTCCAGCTCGAACTCAATTGAAACAGGTATTTCATGAACTTCTATCTCTCTATTTAGGAACATTTAGATTTAGGTTTGTGAATGAAAGATGTTGTATTCATTGCCCTGAAACCATACATGTGCTTAGTTTTCATTTATATTAATCGTGCTAGGAGAATTTCATCCATGAACTTTCTGAAAAAACTAGGTTAGAGATTAGGGCCAGAGAAATTCTCTCTGGTCTTTGAGAGTTAGCTTAAGTTTTTTATATGGTTAGATTCGTGATTTGATGCTCTACAAGTTTTATGTTTTGAGTTTTGTCAAAAGATCACAAATACAGGAGATACAAGTTTGTACAGACATGCGCACGTTTTTTCAAACTTCTGGAGGTTGAAGATGAAGTCTGGGTTGGGCCTGGATTTCTTTGCTTCCAACACCTCCCAGTTTACTTTCAGCACCCCCTGGCACATTTCTTTGTATTTTCATTATTTTTGCATTTTTATTTCTTTTCTGACTTTGATATTTTATTTTCAAATATAAAAAATATTCTAAAAATATTTTCACAATTTTTTTTCATTTATTAGATATTTTATTTTAATTTTTCCTAATATAAACAACAATTTAAATACATATACTATTTTGTTTAATTTTAAAAATAATGCAAATAATACTTTTATTTTCATTTCTATTTTTATTCATATTTGAAAATATTTTCTTGAAATATATACATTTTTGTAAATAATTTATTTTATTTTTTACACACTTAATATATATATATATATATATATATATATATATATATATATATATATATATATATATATATATATATATATATATATATATATATATATATATATATATATATATATATATATATATATATATATATATATATATATATATATATATATATATATATATATATACACTTTATTTTATTAAAAGCATAGAATAAAAAACACAAAAATAATACATTTTTATTTTTATTGATATTTTATACTAAAAAATACTTTTTTTCAATATACTTTTATTTTTGTACATATTGATACATTTTTGTATATAAATATTAAATAATACAATTTCTTTAAGAAATTAGGGTTTACCCTAAAAATAATTAAAATTAACTTTTTATTTATTTATTTACATTTCTTTCCATTGAAAATATTTTACATACATAAAAAACCTTTTTTTTTTGCATGATGCATTTTCTTTAATATTTATTTATTGTATTTATTTAAATATTATACATTTAAATATTATGCCTTGCAAATTCAATTTGGTTGTAATAATTTAAGGTTTAATTTCTTGCAAAATAATCCCCTATTCAAAATTGTACCCCCTCCCTATATCATATTGTAATAGTGTAGAATTTAAATTCTCGCACCTTTAAGCTTTCAATTATGCCATGTTTAGAGAATTAGGGTTTGTATGCAAAATCAAATTAACAAATAGTTTGACCTAATCCAAGACAAAAATGCATGAAAAACAAACACAATGCACACTTGCACCCCTAGGGTTTCAATCCATTTGTTGCCTTCAAAAATGGGCCATGGTATGCATGTCAAGTACTTTGGCTAAACAAAAACAAAACAAAAGATCATAGTCCCTCGATGACGCTATCTGAGTTGCCTAAACAAAATGATCAAGTACCTCATGAAAATTGCCAAAAATACTTGACACTATTGTTATCATGGTCTATAAGATGACCCGCGCCTGTCCCGTTTAACATCCTAACACAAGGTTGTTCACCAAATACAATGGTGAAACAACATTGTTAAAAGGGTTAAAAACATAAGAAAGATCTTTGAGTAAAATAGGGTAGATAGCTCTTAGTTACTTGATCAAAGCTTGCAAAAAACATCCTTGCTATTTTCAAAACACACTTCACCATACAATTTCAAAACCCTACTTTCAAACATTGAAAACTTTTCAAAATACAAAAACACCTTTGTATACATTCAAACAAGAATCATTACAAAGGTTGCCACAACGATGGCCTCTTTTCAAAACATCTTTCAAAATCACACACAAAGCACCATTTCAAACAATTGAAGAGCACCATTTCAAACAATTGAAAAGCAAAGCAAGTGATCTAAACAAGTAACTAAGAGCCCATGGATAACCATGGATAGAAAGGGTGCTAATACCTTCCCTTTCTATAATCTACTCCCCGAACCCAAGAAACAATCTCAAAGGTCTTTCATGTGCTTTTTGACCTTTCCTTAGGATAAAATAAAAAGTCGATGGCGACTCCTGCTAAACCGAAACATTTGCGAACACAAACGCAAAACCTCAAGTCAGTTCTCCCACCGTATCACACCTACAATCCAGGTTCCTTCTCATAGCCCTACTATCCAGGCTTTCATCTCGAAGTAACCCTACTATCCTGGTTCCTTCTCATAGCCCTACTATCCAGTCTTTCATCCCGAAGTAACCCTACTATCTAGGTTCCTTATCATAGCCCTACTATCCAGGCTTTCATCCCGAAGTAACCCTACTATCTGGGTTCCTTCTCATAGCCCTACTATCCAGGCTTTCATCACGAAGTGACCCTACTATCCAGGTTCCTTCTCATAGCCCTACTATCCAGGCTTTCATCCCGAAGTAACCCTACTATCCAGGTTCCTTCTCATAACCCTACTATCCAGGCTTTCATCCCGAAGTAACCCTACTATCCAGGTTCCTTATCATAGCCCTACTATCCAGGCTTTCACCTCGAAGCAACCCTACTATCCAGGTTCCTTCTCTCTTATCTCCAGATAACAGTTTACGACACCGTAAGACCTGGACCCGACCAGTTACGGTCGAGTTCACCTTTCCCTAGTAATTCACTGTGCATCCTGGACCCTGACCAGATATGTAGTTCACTTCCACCTCCTTAATCAAGAATTAATTCCCTACTAGAGTAATGGACAACCGGAGCCCCTATACTTTATCTCCCAAGACACAAATCAACTTTCCTCGGTGAAGTCCTCCTCAGCGACAAGTATAGAGTTTCTCGCAAAGGAATCTATTATGCGATCAATATCTTTTTTGGATGGAATCTTTAAGCCCATCTCCAACGATTCTCTGTCAACTTCTAAATGGCATCTGTAAGCCCATTCCCGATATCACCAATCAGTATTACTCCATGCGAGTGAAAATTTCTGGGTACTCTAGTGTTCAATCATCTTCTACCTTCAGATCACGAAAGGCAGACCAACCAATCTACATCCTCATGTTTAAGAAGATTGAACAGGGGCAGCTGTTGTACCCCAAAATTTTCCCTCCCATTTTACTCAACATATGTTCATGGAGATCCTCAACTTGCTCAAGGATACCCAAGAGTTGACCAGATAAACCCTCTCCTAAAGCAAGGAACCTCCAAATAGGGTTTCCCTTTTCATCAAGATGGGTGAGATCCAAAGGCCTCAAATCTTTTCCATGGTCCTAATATGTTCTCAAGATCATCCATGTCAAGTTGCATGCCTTACACAAGAAGTTTGCTCAGTTAACTGCTCAGATGCTTGAAAATCAACTGTATTAGGTCAAAAGTCAACTGTGACCCACATACAGTCAAACTTTAAGATTTTTGGTCAACATCAACATTTTGAAGTGATATCCATAATTTGATCAAGGGTTGATCATGATTCCTCAAGGAATGCTCCTAATTCATCAAAACTCAAAAGTTGCTAAATTAGGGTTTCTTAGGAAAAGTCAACCAAACTTTGACCAAGCATAACTTTCTCATACTTTATCGTAAATTTGTCATCAAAGGCTCATTTTGAAGAGAATCCAATTTCCTACAACTCATCTTCAGCCCTCAAGTACAAAAAATGTACTCATAAAAAGATATGGATTTCTACATTATAGGTCGTTTTGAAAAAGTCCAAAAACACCTTTTGGGTCAAGCTTCTTCCATGAACATGGAAGAACCAATTGAGATGAAACCAAAAGGGTTGTTTAGGGGATATCCTAAGCTTTCTAAAAAGTCAAAGAACACCTTCTTAGGGTCAAAATTGGAGGAGATATACATTGTCAAAGTTGGTCATTTTTGGAAAATTGTCAAATGTCAAATGTGCTCAAAATTGTATTTTTCTCAAATGGGCCTAGCCTTTCAGGATTGTATCTTGTTGGGGACATGGTCCACGACCCAAATCATCATCCAAATATAATTTCCTTTATTTATTTATTTATTTATTTTATTTTGATTTTTATTATTTAAAAGTCAAATTAAATCAAATAAATGGCAAAAAATATAAAAGATTGATTTTTTTGATCCGATTTTTGTTAGAATCAAATCTAATCAAGTTGGCCTAATCAGATCAAATCAGATTAAGGAAAATTGAGGCAAAAATATTATGATTATGGTGGTTTTGGAAATATATCATATAAGGAGCAAATCACATCCAGTTTCCATGATTCAAAAAGATTCAATATGTTTTTGTTGCCCTAATTCTCCCTACTACATATACTGAACACAAACAATACAAAAGAACAAGGGTTGAAGTCGTGCAAGCTAGCCAAGAAAACTCAAAAATTGGACAAAAAGTGTGGATCTGATTTCTAACGTAGGGGACGATTCAAGGCCATTCAAAGCTTCTAATCGCTTCCTGGATATCTCCTGAAGCTAATACAATCGTTTGCAAGCCTTCCCAAGCCCAGAATCGCTCCTGGTAAACCCACGGTTTGCACATACAAGCTTGATTTTGATAATATAATTTACGCATGATTAACCACTTTTTAGCATAGCATTGTGTTTGTATCATCATTTGGAATGTTTTGGTTCAATTAATTTTGTGTTTTGATGATTGTTTCGCTAATTGCCATTGCCAGGGTTTAGGGGTCCGTTTTAGGGTTTCTCTGTATAGGTTAAATTGGACCAAGAAAATAGTACCATGGTACTCGTGAGATCAAGACGAGTTGATTGGTATAGCTAGAATTAATTTATCGTGCGTTTTGTGAATATTTGAAGCTTGCAGGTTTATAGCTATGGAAAATGTCTGTGGGTATAAGTCTGGTACCTAAGACGGCGAACAGGAGAAGAAGATGATGATTTTGGACAACACCATTGGCTTGTTTGAATCACGCGTGTTTTTTTATTTTATTCAGTTTATCCACTTTGTTTTGTATATTATAATTTGGTATTATTATATTGACAACTGAACAATATAGCCCAGTGGTGAAGCGCGCGTTGGATAGCGGAGAAGACCTGGGTTCGATCCCAGGTCCTTGTGTTTTCTTTATTTTCTTAACATTCATTTGCATATTCTATATGTACACGTTGCAAGCGCCTACCATGTAGTCTCAACATCCAGCCAATGGATCATTACCAACCCAGATCTACCGCTCAGTTAAGGGAAGACCATGGTACATTCTCCAGGTGTGGCAATGCTGAATCAAGTGTTGGGAATGGGCTCAGCCATAATGGGCCTTGACAAATTCAGTATCATACCCCCCTGGATTGCTTAAACAGGCCCAATCCTTTTCTTTTTCTATTTTAATTCCTTTTTATTATTTCCTTAATTATTTTCTTTAAAAAAATACATCAAAAATCATTTTTTTCCATTAAATCAAAAAATCACAAAAACATCAAAATATCAAATATTTTCATAAAAATATTTTATTTCATTAATTATTTAGGTTAATTTAATTTAGGGTAATTTAATTCTTTTTTTTTCATAATTTAAAATAATTAGAATTAGGGTTAAATTTGTACATAGCCTAATTTCTTCTCAAAAAATAACCTAAATATTTTTTCAATTAGATTTTTAGGTTTTCCAATTATTTCTCACATTTAATTCGCCGCGCGCGCCTTTAGTTTTCCTTTTTCTATTATTGTAACTGCTCTGAGTTTGTAATAGTATTTAGGGTTTTAAATTTCTGCATCTTTATTTACAGTCAAAATAATTATGTATCTGCGAAAGCCTTGTAATAGCTAGGACTTTAATTTCTCGCATTTTAATTTTAGCAAACTATAAGCTGTTAGATGTATGTTAATAGGATTGTATGTGTGATACGGTGAGATGAGTTGTATTTGATGTGAGGAAGCTTTAGGAATGAATTTGAGGGAAAACGCACGAGGGAAATGAGAGATACAAGTTTAAGGTCAGAATTGTGTATCAATGGAGTTTTTTGTGCCATTTCTGGCTAGAGACAATTTGTGAGTGTTTCAGGGTGCTCAAACTCGTCCCTTAGCTCACAAATAGTGACTCTATTTATAAGCAACAAGTTTGGAGACTTGTTGTTGATCAAAATTCAAAATCAAAAGTTTATGCATAACATGTGATTTTTGAGAAATTCAAGTTTCAAAGACTTGTGTACTTGGTTCATAGAGTGGTTATGCTTTAAGAAAGCTTGCTTCTGACTTTGTGGATGAAGTGTGATCAGAGGGAACAAGTTAGAGGCTCAAGAATGGACTTTATGCAAAAAGCTTGCTTTACAAGAATGGCAATGTTAACTTTGTGCCATAAATGGAAATGCAACTTGGATAATAGCTCAATTGCTTGGATCAAAGCCCTAACAACTGTGTAAACATTTAATTATGGAGTGACAAACAATTTTGAGGCCTGCAAAGCAAATATTATGCAGCCTAGCATGGATTTGGTTCATGTGTTCATCAAAAATGACTTGTAATTCAAGTGATAAAACCCTAACTTCATCTCTTCGATTCTCCCTACTCAAGAATAATCTCAAGGAGTTCTTGGACATTTTGGAAAGCTTGCAATGTGATCTATAACCCATATTTTAATTGATTTTGAAGATTACACTTGGAACTATATGAAAAAGTGTCATGAAGTTAGGTCAAAATCCTGGCCAAATTAGGGCAAAATTTCACTAAGTGTTTAGTTTCATGACCACATGTTCATAAAATTATAACTTGAGATCCAAGCCCTTTTGGAAGGAGTTGTGTAAATAAAAGTTGTAGATTTCATGGAGATCTACAACTTTCATGTTAGAAGTTTCTCTTGAATCATCTTGCATCATGGTGAAATGTTTTCTCAAAGTTATGAAAAAACATGAAATTTCAAACACTTTGAAAAATTTCTAAGTTTAGAAATTTTGACTTTTCAAAATGTAATCTTGAATTTTTGATTTCTTGATGAATAAGTTTAATATTTTGACATGTTTTGATGAATTATGATCTTTGGCACTTGAATTTGACCAAAAAGTTAAAGTTTGACTTTTCAGTATATAGTTGACTTTGATCAGTTTAATGAAAAATTCATCTGTCAATCCAATAGACTTGCAATGTTTTGAACCATGTCATTAAGTCAAAATGATGCAATTGGACTCTTGAGATTATTCCTTAAACCAATTGACCATTTGCTAGGTCAAAAATCAGAAATTGCCCTTTCCTAGTCAAAACCCTAATTTTGACCATTTTGCCCTTTTGGAGATTTGATCAAATTTCTTGAGGAGTTGTGGTCCAAACTTGATCAAATGATACATACGAGTTTAAAGTGTTGACGTGGATAAAAAATTATGAAGTTTGACTGTAAATTGGCCATGATTTACTTTTTCCCTAATACAACTAATTTTTAGGCCAACTGCTCAATTGACTGATCAAAATTGTGATCCAAGGCTTGAAACATGACATGAGTAATATTGGGGGTCCATAATGATACATGAAAGTCATATGGGGCATTGGAAGTTCAAAAATACTTGTGCAAACTCAAACCCTAATTTTGGTCATCAGTGCTTAAGGAGGTGTCTTGAGCTGATCAAACCTTAGTGCAGTCTTGAGTCAAGGATATCTTGTGAGTAAATTCTTGATAAGTGAGAGGGAAAATTTTGGGGTACAACAACTCCCCCTGTTCAATCTTCTTAAGCCTGAAGAGTTAGATTGGTGAGTTTTGCCATTCGTGACTCAAAGGTGGAAGATGATTGGACACTAGAGTGCCCAAAAATTTGCACTCGGTGATGTGAAGGTTGATGGTATAGGGAATGGGCTTAAAGATGCCATTGGGAAATATGATCGAAAGTTGTTGGATATGGGCTTGCAGATGCCATCTAAAAGTGATTGTTGAACCAATTCTGAGAGGGAAACTGAATGAGTATCAGAATGGCATTCATGCCTAGAGTGTATCTGAATTGTATCTGGAAGCTGAATCTGAATGAGTATCAGAATAAAATCCGTGTCCGAAGCGTATTTGAACTGTATCTGAGAGTTGAGACTGAATGAGTATCAGAATGGCATCCGTGTCTAGAGCATATCTGAACTGTATCTGTAAATCTGAATCTGAATGAGTATCAGAATGGCATCCGTGCTTGGAGCGTATCTGAATTGTATCTGGAAGTTAAAAACTGAATGAGTATCAGAATGGCATCCATGTCTGGAGCATATCTGAAATGTATCTGAATGAGTATCATGATGGCATCCGTGTCTGGTGCATATCTGAACTGTATCTGAGAGAGAATCTGAATGAGTATCAGAATGGCATCCATGTCTGGAGCGTATCTGCACTATATCTGAAAGTTTGAAGTTTTGAATGAGTATCAGAATAGCATTCGTGGCTGGAGCGTATATGAACTGTATCTGAAAGTTGAAAACTGAATGAGTATCAGAATGGCATCCGTGTCTAGAGCGTATCTGAACTATATCTGAAAACGTTGAATATTGTTAATGGTAGCTGTTAACCTTATCCTGAAAAGGGTAAAATGTTAGCTAAAATGCAAAGTCATTTTGTATGAAAATGCATGGTATGATGCATTCGTTCTATCAATGTTTATGATATATGGATGCGATGTATGCGTATGTGAGCTAATCTGCTGCATTGCTGTTAGATTGGGGAAAATAAATCCCTGACTGCTGCTAAGGATGTGGAGTGAAGTTTAAGCGTTGATGAATTTTTGCTTGGAGAAGTAAACTCGGTTGTAAGGGAAATGTCATGTACTGCTTATATGACCCTGTTGGGAAATCCTGAGAATTTGAACGACTTCTACTAGGGATTGACATTGGAAGCTTTGTTCCGCTGGAGATTAAACTGCTAACTGCAGGGGACTTATGGAAATAGCATAGAGAGATTTTCCTACCTCTAAAAGCCATTCGTGATTGTCTTTCTGTTTTGTTTATTTGTAAACAGTAATTATGTTCAAATGCATATGTTCAAAAATGAACCATTTGGACGTTTTTGTAAACAAAACACAAAAGTAAAGAAAAACATATAGTTTTGCACTTTCAAAGGGATATCTTTGTATTGACTTTGAGTAAGTATTTTTGTACAATGAGACAAACATTCTAGTAAGAGAATGCCGTCATAAAAAATTAAAATTTTGATACAAAGAAAAGATAGCTATGTACAATAATCCCATGGGGTTCCCATTCTGCTATAACCTTCGTATCTCAGAGCATCTTGTCCATTTGTTTCCTCGTCTGAAGATGATTGAATTGATCAGAACCTTTGAGCATGTCGGGTTGTCTGTAAGGTGATCCAACAGAACATAGGCATACGCTTTAAATCCCTAACTTTTGCCTGGACCGCCCTTTCGGGTTTTTAGTTCACCGAGATACCCTTTTTTGCCCAAGCTGCCCTTTCGGGATTTCAGCTTGTCGGGTGTACAATTTTTTTTGTTTTATCCCTAATATTTGCCTGAACCTTTTTGGTTCGCCGGGATGCCCTTATTTTGCCTAGGTGTGTCAACCTAGCGGGTCTCTTATGTGTAGTATCTTTTGACTATGTCTGTGTTCACAGGGTACGGAAGGTCGTCACCATCCATGGTGGTCAAAATCATTGCTCCACTAGAGAATATGTTTTTGATCACAAAGGGTCCTTCGTATGTAGCAGTCTATTTGCCCCTGGGATCACCTTGCGGTAGTATGATACATTTGATCACCAAATCCCCGACTTGATACACTTGGCGTCTGACCTTTTTGTTGAAAGTCTTGATCATCCATTTTTTATACATCTAACCATGACAGACAGCAGTAAGTCTTTTCTCATCAATCAAGTTTAGTTGATTAAGTCGAGTCTGGATCCAATCTTCTTCATTCAGCCCTGCATCCTTCATAATTCTCAGAGAGGGGATCTGGACCTCAATAGGAAAGACAACCTCCATGTCGTATACCAGAGAATAGGGTGTTGCCCCGATTGATGTGCGAGTCGTGGTACGATATTCGTGGAGAGCGAATGGTAGCATCTCATGCCAGTCTTTGTAGGTGACTGTCATTTTCTGTATGATCTTTTTAATGTTCTTATTCACGGCTTCAACAACACCATTCATCTTTGGCCGGTAAGGGGAAGAATTGTGATGCTGGATCTTGAACTGCTCACACAGGGCGGTGATCATAGTATTGTTCAGGTTTGTACCATTGTTTGTAATGATCCTCTCCGGGATACCGTAACGACTGATGAGATTCTGCTTGATGAACCGGGCGACAACACTCTTGGTAACAGAAGCGAAAGAAGCTTCCTCCACCAACTTGGTAAAATAGTCAATGGCCACTAAGATTAAGTGGTCTCCATTGGAGGCTGTTGGATTGATTTCCCCAATCATATCAATCCCCCACATAGCAAAGGTCCAAGGAGCCGTCAAGACATTCAGAGGAACCAGAGGTACGTGCATCTTGTCAGCCTAGATCTGAAACTTGTGGCAGGTTCGAGAGTGTTGATAGCAATATGCTTCCATGGTAGACCAGTAATAGCCTGCCCGTAGGATTTTCTTTGCCATCGTATGTCCACTGGAATGGGTGCCAAAAGTGCCTTCATGTAATTCAGCCATGATCCTTTCAGCTTCAACCTTGCCTACACACTGAAGTAACACAGAGTCATGGTTGCGTTTGTAAGGAATGCCATTACTAAGGAAGAATTTAGTAGAGAATCTCCTTAAGAACTTCTTATCGTTTACTGAAGCTCCTTCTGGATATTCTTGGGTTTTAAGATACCTCTTGACTTTGTGAAACCAAGTCTGGTCCACTACTTCTTCAGTATTAATCTTGTGATAGTGTGCTGGTTCATCCCTTTGTTCAATGGTGATCTGGGGAGCTTCATTATCCCATTTAATTTTAAACATAGATGACATTGTGGCTAGTGCGTCTGCTAGCTGATTTTCTTCTCGCGGGAAGTGTTCGAAGGTAATCTTCTCAAAGTGTGGGAGAAATGTCAAAACATGTTCTTTATAAGGGATAAGGTTAGGGTGTTTGGTGTCCCATTCCCCTTTGATCTTCCTGATAACCAAAGCTAAATCTCCGAATACATTCAAGGATTTGATCCCTAAGTCTCTGGCAGCTTCGAGACTAAAGATGCACGCTTCGTATTCCGCCATGTTATTTGTACAATTGAAGCAGAGTCTTTCCGTAAAAGGAGTATGCCATCCTTCAAGATATATGAGTACAACACCAATACTATTTTCGAGTGCATTAGATGCCCCATCAAAAACCAGGGTCCATCGGGATCCTTAGTCAGGTCCGTCATATGGCCTGAATTCTTCATAGTTGTTTACCATCATGATGTCCTCATCTGGGAATTCAAACTTTATGGACTGGTAGTCTTCCACGGTTTGGTGAGCAAGGTGATCATCTAGTACACTGCCCTTTATTGCTTTCTGGGTAGTATACTGTATGTAATATTCTGTCAGGATCATCTGCCATCTCGCTATTCTCCAGGAGAGGGCATATTTCTTGAAGATGTATTTTATTGGATCCATTTTTGATATCAACAAGGTAGTATGGGTCAGCATATATTGTCTTAGCTGGAGAGCAGCCCATGCCAGAGCGCATCAAGTTTTCTCGAGCAGTGAATATCTCGTTTCATAGTCGGTAAACTTTTTGCTAAGGTAACAAATATCGTGCTCTTTTAGGCCAGACTCGTCATGCTGCCCCATCACACACCCCATTGAATTTTCCAAAACAGTTAGATACATGATCAATGGTCTTCCCTCAACTAGTGGCATTAAAACAAGAGGCTCTTGCAGGTATTCTTTGATCTTGTCAAAAGCAGTTTGGCACTCATCATTCCATTTGACTACTTGATCTTTCTTCAATAACTTGAAGATTGGTTCACAAGTAGCTGTCAGATGAGAAATGAATATGGCAATGTAGTTCAAACGTCCCAAGAATCCTCTGAATTCTTTCTCAGTACAAGGAGCATGCATCTCTTGTATTGCTTTCACCTTGGTAGGATCTGCTTCAATACCCTTATTGCTGACGACAAAGCCTAGGAGCTTACCAGACCTTACTCCAAACGTGCTTTTATTTGAGTTCAACCTCAACTTGTACTTTTTTAGTCTCTCAAACAGTTTCTGTAGATGATCAAGATGCTCTTCTTTTGTTTGAGATCTGGCTATTATATCGTCCATATAGACCTCTATTTCGTGATGTATCATGTCGTGAAATAGAGCGACCATGGCACGCTGATAGGTTGCCCCCATATTCTTCAGTCTGAACGGCGTAATCTTATAGCAGAATGTCCCCCATTGTGTGAAAAAGGTTGTCTTCTCCATCTCCTCAGGCGCCATTTTGATTTGGTTGTAACCTGAGAAACCATCCATGAAGGAAAACACTTTTTAATGTGTTGTATTGTCAACTAGAATATCAATGTGGGGGAGTGGGAAATCATCCTTAGGGCTTGCCCTATTCAAATCTCTGTAGTCCATGCACATTCGTACTTTTCCGTCCTTTTTGGGCACGGGAACAAAATTGGTAACCCATTGCAGATAAGAGGTGACAACCAAGAATCCAATGTTGAATTGCTTCATGACTTCAGCTTTAATCTTCTCTGACATGTCTGGTCGCATACGGAGGACCTTTTGTTTTACTGGTGGGCAGTCCTCTTTTGTAGGTAGACGATGTACCACAATATCTGCATCAAGTCCTGGCATGTCTTTATACGACCAGGAAAAGACCTCAACATACTCGTGTAACAAATGAATCAGACGCTCTTTGACACTGGGTTCCAGGTTGGCACCCACCTTGTATGCAAAAAACATCCATGATTCATTGATGTCATATGGAAATGAGATAATAACCCTTACAAATAGACCATTGTGCCTCGGGTAAGACACAAGGTTTTAAGAGTCTGAATTGCTTTAATATTACAGATCCAACAAAATGTAAAGACAAATTACTGTGGGATAAAAGTGATTGGGATAAAGTCTCTAGCCTCGCAGTTACCGAGCCCTCCACTACCAGTTGGAAAAATCCAATCCTCCAAGTTGTAGCTATCTTGATCATCCTCCAACGCATTGACTTCGCGGTTGCTGATCCATAAGGGTGGTCCTCTGACACGGGTGCAGCGTACAATCTTCTGGGCACCTGAAGTGAAACCCATGCCAAACTTGTCAGATTTGTATGGGATATTTGGGAGTTGTCCCCAGATATTGCACCCACCGTCTTCTATCACTGCCTTGGCATCCTTCAAAGATGATATCCTGAGTAGAGGCCTTGTGATCTTAGGAACTTGAGACACAACCTTGGTCACTGCCACATCTTGCGGGACTTCTTCAAAGTTTTGGAATGGAGTTTCAATAAATTCCCCATTCAATTACACATATCTGAAGGAATTGAGATGGCTGATCATATGCTCTTCTTCTCCATGAATGGTGATAATCTTCCCTTGAATTAGATATTTCAGCATTTGATGCAACGTGGAGTTAACAGTGCCAGCATTGTGGATCCACGGTCGGCCTAGCAAGCAGGAATATGAAGGGCGAATATCCATTACATAAAAAGTTGAATCAAATGTTTGGGTTACAACCTTTATGGGAATGTCCACTTCCCCATGCACCATCCTTTTTGAGCCGTCAAAGGCTCTCACTACTATGTTGCTTAGTTTCAATGTCAATCCCTCACAGTCAAGCCTATCAAGAGCCTTTTTAGGCAATACATTCAGAGACGACCCGGTGTCCACCAAAACATTAGCCAGAGTCGTGCCCCTACATTCCACTGAGACATTCAATTCCTCATTATGTTTCCTTCCTCTTGGCGTTAAATCAGCATCCGAAAAACCTAGACCATTATCTGCAGTCAAGCTGGCTACGCAGTCTTAGAACTGATCGACAGATGTTTCTTTGGGTACATGGGCAGTTTTTAGGAATTTTACTGTGATACGGTGGGAGAACTGACTTGAAGGTTTTGCATTTTGATTGCAAATGTTGCGGTTTAGCAAGAGTCGCCACCGGCTTTTCTTTTATCCAAAAGGAAAGGTGAAAAAGCACATGAAAGACCTTTGAGATTGTTTCTTGAGTTCGAGGGGTAGATTATGAAAAGGGATGGTATTAGCACTCTTTTCATCCATGGTTTTCCATGGGCTCTTAGTTACTTGCTAGATCAGTTGCTTTTGTTTGAATGTGTGCTTTGTGTGGTTTTTAAAAGTATTTTGTAAAGAAGCCATCGTTTAGGAAATCTTTGTAATGATTCTTGTTTGTAAGAATGTATAAAAAGATGTTTGATCTTTTGAAAATGTTTCAAATGAGGGTGTTGGTGTAAAAATGTTTTGTTATGAGCAAGCGAACAACTAGGAGGGAATCTACCTACTCAAAAGGTCTTAAGTGTTCTTTTCTTCCTCCTTTAGACGGTGTTATCTTACCATTGTTTTGGTAAGAAGCCCTATCAATGGATGTAAAGGGATGAGCGTGAGACGTTTGTATAGTCATAGAAGGCAACCTTTGGGACGTTTTAGCAATTTCGTTTAGAGATTAGATCGTTTACCGATGGCAACATCGAGGGACTACAATCTTTTATCGAGGGTCTTTGCTAAAACGCCCATGTTCGAGGGACATGACTATTTTCCCGATAGGCCACAAAGTGGGATTATCCTAAGGGTGCTAATGTGCAAATGTGTTTGATTGCATGCATTTTAGTCTTGATTAGGGTGATCTATTTGTCGATTTCATATCTTGCCATACACACCCTAATTATTAACATATGAAAGCAATAAAAGTGAGGAAAGTAAAGATTCTACGCTATTACAGTCATTAGGGGGATGGGGTGGACAAATTTACAAATGGGGGTTGCAAGAATTTAAATCCTATTTAATTATTACAATCATATTGTAATGTACAATGCAAGAGAGAAAAGGGACTTGTTTAGAAAATGGTTTTTGTCTTAATGAATTAAGAAAAAGAAGTAAATTAATAAAATAAAATATTTTTATGTCTTTTTTGTATTAATAAAAAAGGGGATTAATATTGAAAATGATAAAAAGGAAAATAAATGAAAGATAGAAACAACGTGCTGCTGCAAGCAAAACAAACAAGGATCAGAAGTTCTGAAGCCAGGTGCGTTGTGACTCAGAAAGGAACGTCAGTAGAATCATAAGTTCTGGATTGATACATTCTAAGTCCCTGCAAGAAATGATAGAGGGAAAGGAAACAAAGGTTCTGGGTGGCATTCAGACAGTGAGCCAAAAGTCAAAAGTTCTGTGTTATGATAAGCAGTAAGTGAAAATCAGAAGTTCTGTGTGTTGAAACAGTAAGAAAACCTAGAAGTTATGTGTGTTTAAACAGTAAGAAGAACTCAGAAGTTCTATGCTATGCTAAAATAGTGAGTGAGCATCATAAGTTATGTATTACATCAGCGTGTGAAAGTCATAAGTTCTAAGTGTTAAAACAGTAAGGGGAATCATCAGAAGTTCAATGTGTTTAACGGTAAGGAGAACTCATAAGTTTTGTACTGTGTTAAAACAATGAGTAAAAATTAGAAGTTCTATGCCACATTTCAGCTCTTTCCTCATATTAATCAGCACATCAGCAATTTATTCAGTCCTTAACAAACAACACATCAAAAGGATAAAAACACAACAATTTATAGAAGTTCTAATCCTAATTCTGAGTCTAGCCTTAATCAAGAAGTTCTGATCCATAATTTTTCTACTTATGCAATGATATGGACAACATCAATACTATGATATTTACATTTTTAATGATGTTCTGAATGAAAAGATGCAAAGTCAGAAAGACTTACCTTGAACCTTAAAGCGTGTGTTTGGAACTTGAACTGCTGCCTTTAGATGTTTTGGAGTCATCAAGAACAACGAAGAGAATATGCCGAGTTCTTTGACTCAAAGGGAAGAACAAAAGTTTTTTTCTCTATTTGAGAATTCTGGATTTTTACGAAGGTTTCACAGTTTTCTTTTCTCTCTTTTTATGATTTTTATCTCTCCAAAAGCCACGCCTTTTTCAGTGTGATAGAGCAACTTATTTATAGGTGGATTTGTTGTGATTTGTTGGGGGGGAAAACAAATGGGATTTGAACCTTTTTGGCATCCTGTTCCCTTGCCTTTTGATCACAATCTTCGTATGCTAGTTTGGTGCAATTATGGGATGCATGCGTAGGCTGAATTAGCTGTTGGTTATAGGACTGTGCTGTAGCAGTGCAGCAGGTTGTATAAATAAGGTTTTAGGATTTGGTCATGTTCTGACTGAAGTGTTGAATATAACCTTCATATGATACGGTGTTGCCTTGTTCTGGAAGCAAGCATGGTGGTTAGCAGCTTTTAGCCATGCCTAAGCTGGGTTTGTAAGCGTGAATTAAGGAAGAATGCCCTCAGAGGCAAAATCAAAGCATGGGCTCAACATACTTTTGTACAAGAGTTTTCTTTTCCGAGACAGTAATGGTACTTCTATGCCATACGTGGGGAAATCCTTTGGACAAATACCCAGAAGTGGTTGTGAGCATTAAATGATGATGAAATTGATCAAACCAGAAATCCTGCAATGTGAGATTCTGCACCATTGCTTAATTCTGGATCAAAGGTTTAGTTTCAACATAATTCAGAATGAACAACCAACTTCTGATCTTTGTATCTCCTTGCTCCAGCATGTTCTGAAGGAGTTCTCAGACTTTCCAGGAAGCTTGCAGCATGCTTTGTAACCTTCTTTTAATTACCCTTGCAAACTCTGACTGAACCTTTGCAAAAACTGGCCCAGAAGTTCTGACCAAACTCTATCTTGAAAGTGTCCAAAATTTGCTGAGTGCTTTAGTTTCATGGACGTGTCTTTGAGGAGTCATAACTTGAAATCCCAGCATTTCTAGGAGAAGTTTTGTTCTGTAGTGTTTTAGATCTTATTGAAATCTAAAACTCTTGAGTTAGAAATTATTCCAAAATTAGCTTACATCATGGTGATAATCTGATCAGAAGTTCTGAGCTTGTCATATTTCTTAAACACTTAGAAAAATTCTAAGTATTTAGAAATTTGACTTTTGAATTTCTAGAGAAACAAACTTCATATCTCAACATGTCTTGATGAAATATGACTCTTAAAACTTGATTTTGATCAAAATTCAAAGTTTGACTTTTCAATGCGCAAATGACCATTTTACCCACGTGAATGACTTTCTTGGAAAATTTGTAGATCCAGGTTTGAAATTGGAGGGAAGAAAACCTGAGGATCCAGAGTGCCCAAAAATTTGCACTCGGAGATGTGTTAGTTGATTATGTAGGGAATGAGCTTAAAGATGCCATTTGGAGAGATGATGGATAGTTACTGGAGATGGGCTCGTAGATGCCATCCAGAGGTGATTGTTGAACTGTATTTGAGAAGGAATCTGAATGAGTATCAGAATGGCATCCGTGTTTGGAGCGTATCTGAACTGTGTCTGAGAGCTGAATTTGAATGAGTGTCCGAATGTCATCCGTATCTGGAGTGTATATAAACTATATCTGAAGTTGAAATCTGAATGAGTGTCAGAATGGCATCCGTGTCTGGAGCGTGTCTGAACTGTATCTGAAGTTAAAATTTGAATGAGTGTCAGAATGGCATCCGTGTCTGGAGCGTATCTAAACTGTGTAGGTTTGCTTGATGATGAGTCCGTGTAAAACTTCATCTGGAATTTCCTGAGAAGGAACCTGGGTAGGTGTGATCGGTGGGAATGAGAACTGACTGTTTTGGAATGGTGGTTCGCGTTTTGCGTTTGTTTTTGAAAAATGTCGCGGTAAGAAAGAGTCGCCACCGTCTTTTATTTTATCCAACAAGGAAAGGACAAAAGCATAGAAAAATTCCTTTTTGAGATGTTTCTCGGGTTCGGGAGGTAGATTATAGAAAGGGAAGGTGTTAGCACCCTTTCTATCCGCGGTTATCCATGGGCTCTTAGGTACTTGCTCATTGTGTTTTCAAAAGTTTGCTTTTCTTTGTGTTTGTGGGTTTGAAAAGAGTTTTGTTTTTGAAGAGAGTGTAAGTGCGAAAAGTTTTGTTTTGTTTTTAAAGGAGCAAGTACTTAAGAACCATCTACCTACTCAAAAAGGAATTAAATTATGCAAATGTCCTTTAGACATTGCTATCCCACTATTGAGGAGTATGTAGCACCGTCGTTGGAGTTTTTGGGTCAATTCGATTAAGGGACGTGTGGTCACTAAAGCAATGTTAGGACACGTTACCGGTGACCCTAATGTCTTAGATCATTTTATCCGAGGCAACCGTTTTGAGGCAACTTATGATCTTTGGACAAGAGGGCGACCTCTAAAATTTCCTATACTCAATGACCACGTTCGAGGCAACCAAGTGAGGTGTACCCTAAGAGTGGCATGTGCGAGTGTATTGTTTTTCAGTTATATTATCTTTGTACATGTTATGGGGAGCTACTGTTGATTTTAAATTAAAATTGATCTTGTCATGCATTGCCTATTATTCAAACATCTAACAGTTAATGGTTGCGGAAATTAAATTGCAGAAAAATAAATCTAAGTTATTACAAGGCGTCGGTCGGGTATTTACATCGCCAAAAACAAACCCTTAAAAATTAAATTGCGAAAAGTAAATAAAAGCGATAAATAAAATCCTAATTTAAAAACTATTACATTCCCGAAGCAGTTACAATATTGAAATACGAATCAAAAATTATTCGCGCGCGAGAAAATTAAATCGAAGTGTTTTTTAGGGTTTTGACCCTTTTTATTAAATAAAGCATGTTTTTGTTGTTTTTTTGAATTTATGGAAATTAAACCTAAACTAAAAAATTAATTAATTAATGAAAAGAGATATATTTTTGGGTCTTTATATTTTAAGAAATAAAATAAAAATGATTGAAATTATTAAAACCTAATATTCTAATTAATTTTAATTTATTGCAAAAAATGTTACAATTATACCTAATTTAAAAACTAAGTCAATTAAATTATTTATTTGCAAAAATAATGAAATTAATAATAATAATGTTTTTTATGTTTTATGATTTTATTAGGAAAAATAAATTAGTTAGTAATAATAAAATAATTAATAAAACAATTAACTAAAAAAAGAAATATAACAGAGAAAAGAAATAAACCCAGGGGGTGTGGGCCTGATTTGAGTGTGGAGATAGCAAATTTGAGGCCCATATCCAATCCAGCCTTGCTGAATTTCCAGGTTCTCACGCACATGCATTGACTAGGGAGTATGATGAGCTTGCAGCTCTGACCAATGGAGATGATCTGAAACCACTTGGCAAGTGTCTGGACAAGCGCGTATGGTGAGCCCTGCTTGGAATGCTGCATGGAATTGCCTGAAATAAAATTGCAAATAAAATTTTGGGGGACCTGGGATTCGAACCCAGGTCCCAACGCTCATATGCCTGCGCCCCAGCCACTCAACCAAACTGCTTTATTCGTTAGTGGAATGGATAAATAATATTATATGTAAAACAATTAATTATGCCCTGCAAGAAAAAATAAAAAAAATGCGCTATGATTCAAATTGGCCAATCACGCCCAGCCACGTGATCGTCTTCTTCATATCACCCTGGTTCATTACCTAAAGATTTTTATCCGCAGGAAGATTCATAGGATCTCTCAAACATCCTCCCTAGTCCATGTAAACGACACCCAAGAGTACCAATACACTCGTCTCTTCCTCCTGGTCATCCTTGTAACCATTATTTGGCCCAATTTTCCCTGCATCAAAAATGCCTAAAAAGCAAGAACATGAACCCTAGAATCGGGCATCACAGTATGGTCCATAAAAATCAAATTGAATGATGCAGAATTGATGGAAATTGAATGTTAAGCATGATAGTGCAATCAAATTGGCAAAAAGATGCAAGGAGAATGATTTACGATTTCATGTGCAGAGGCATATTCGTGGAGACTTACAATGAGTTTTAGGCCATGAAAAGGCTTGGTTTTGATTGGTACAACTCCATTGGATGTCAAGGAAGAGAGCTACGTTGTGATTTTGCTTTGAATTGGCCTCCAAGGTTGTTTTCGATCTCACACTTTTTCAAGGTTTTTTTCAAAAGTTTGTATGGCCTTTTCTGCAGAGCTTTGTGCGTCCTTTTCTGTCTTGCTTGCTTGTGTGAGTGTTATAGAGTGAATTAGGGTTGGTCTTTTGGTCTCAAATCAAGTGCATTGAAGATTCATGATTTGGTTTTGATCACCATTATTAAACTTCCAAAAATATGCCAAATCTGATTTTTTTTTATGCTTGAATGAGCCTTGATACGAATTGACTAGGTGTATCTTGGTAATTGAAAGCTGCAATGATCAAAAAATTCTCATTCCATTAATTTTTGGATTTTATTTGAATTAATATAGATTTAAAATGAATTAAATCAATAAAAAATAAATAAAATAGAAAAATAAATGTTTGGTCATGAAATTAACGATGTGACACGTATGTGGTGTGATAAGACCAAATCAAGTGGAAAAAAGTGGGCCCTTTTGTCAAAAATTGGAGTTTTGAGGATAGTTGACTTTTGGCAATTTTGGAAAAATGCCCAACTTCAACAATGCATAACTTCTTCAATTTTGAACTTTTGGAGGTGTTCTTGGACTTTTTAGAATGCTTGAGATGTCCTATAATCAAACCGTTTGGTCCCATCTCATTTTGATGTTCCATGATCAAGTTATAAGCTTTGGCAAAAAATGTGTTTTTGTTGACTTTCAAAAGTGACCTATAATGTTCAAATTCGTAACTTTTTATGAGAGCATTTATTGATCTTGGGGTGTGAAGATGGACTGTAGGAAATTGCATCCGATTCAAAATGAGCTTTTAATGGGTCATTTCTCATAAAGTATGAGAAAGTTATGCTTGGTCAAAGTTGAGTTGACTTTTCCTACAAAATCCTAATTTAGCAACTTTTGAATCTTGATGAATTTTGAGCAATCCTTGATGAATCATGATCAACCCTTGATCAAATGATGAATTAACTTTCAAAAATGAGAATGTTGACAAAAAAACTTGAGGTTTGACTATATTTGGGTCACAGTTCACTTTTGCCCTAGCATAGTCGATTTTTGGGCCTCTTGAGCAATTGACTGACCAAACTTCCTCTGCAAGGCTTGAAATTTGACATTGATGAACTTAAGAACATATTAAGACATTGGGGAGCACTTGAGGTCATTTGGATGTGAGGACCTTGATGCAACACAAAACCCTAATTTTGACTTGACTGCCTTAGAAGGTGATTTGACTGTCCAAACCTTGAGCCAACTTGAAGCTTCTTCTTGAAAAGTCTTGAGGAATATGGGAGGGCAAATATTGGGGTACAAAATTTTCCCATGTTCAATTTTCTTAAACCCGAGGATATAGATTGGTTTTCGAGCCTTTCGTGATCCGAAGGTGGAAGATAATTGAACACTAGAGTGCCCAGAAATTTGCACTCACATGGTGTAGTATCAACATTGTGATGTCGGGAATGGGCTTACAGATGCCATTTGGAGATTGTTGGTAGGAGTATGGGCTTACAGATGCCATCTGCAGGAGTGTCGATCGCGTAAGAGATTCCATAGCGAGAACTTGCATACCTGTTGTTGTAGAAAATTCCGCTGGGGAAGTCTAACTTTTGTTGAGATTTAGGAATCTGGCCTGTATTTCAACTGAGAGAATGCCTCGGGTGAGTCTTACGAACTTGTCCATAATCCAATTGGGGGGAAACATCTTCATCAAGATCTAGGAACTGTCTCGTGCTCAATGGAGTATACCGTTGAGGTTATAGAACTCGTCCACACTATGACGGAGGAAAACATCAAGATCTAGGAACTGACTCGTGCTCAATGGAGTATACCGTTGAGGTTATAGTACTCGTCCACACTATGACGTAGGGAAACATCTTCATCAAGATCTAGGAACTGTCTCGTGCTCAATGGAGTATACCGTTGAGGTTATAGAACTCGTCCACACTATGATGGAGGAAAACATCAAGATCTAGGAACTGACTCGTGCTCAATGGAGTATACTGTTGAGGTTATAGAACTCGCCCACACTATGACGTAGGGAAACATCTTCATCAAGATCTAGGAACTGTCTCGTGCTGAATGGAGTATACCGTTGAGGTTATAGAACTTGTCCGCACTATGACGGAGGAAAACATCAAGATCTAGGAACTGTCTCGTGCTCAATGGAGTATACCGTTGAGGTTATAGAACTCGTCCACACTATGACGGAGGAAAACATCAAGATCTAGGAACTGTCTCGTGCTCAATGGAGTATACCGTTGAGGTTATAGAACTCGTCCACACTATGACGTAGGGAAACATCTTCATCAAGATCTAGGAACTATATCGTGCTCAATGGAGTATACCGTGGAGGTTATAGAACTCCTCCATACTATGACAGAGGAAAACATCAAGATCTAGGAACTGTCTCGTGCTCAATGGAGTATACCGTTGAGGTTATAAAACTCGTCCACACTATGACGTAGGGAAACATCTTCATCAAGATCTAGGAACTGTCTCATGCTCAATGGAGTATACCGTTGAGGTTATAGAACTCATCCACACTATGACGGAGGAAAACATCAAGATCTAGGAACTGTCTCGTGCTCAATGGAGTATACCGTTGAGGTTATAGAACTCGTCCACACTATGACGTAGGAAAACATCTTCATCAAGATCTAGGAACTGTCTCATGCTTAATGGAGTATACCGTTGAGGTTATAGAACTCGTCCACACTATGACGGAGGAAAACATCAAGATCTAAGAACTGTCTCGTGCTCAATGGAGTATACCGTTGAGGTTATAGAACTCGTCCACACTATGACGTAGGGAAATTGTCGAGATTGAGGTCCTTATCTGAAATTCAATCGAGGATAATTCACTTGAGATTTAAGAACTGGTCAGGTCTTCGACTAAGCTGAGAACTTTAACTATATCTTTCCTATAAGGTAAAGGTCAGTCATATGCGATGCATGATATGGATCAGGAAATGATGTTCTCAAAATAAATGAGATTATATTCATATGATGCGTATATGCATGTATCATGATGTATGGGAATATGATGCTTTAGCTGGGGGAAATAAATCCTGGAGCTGCTGGAGAATAGAGCTGAGTTCTTCGTTTCTGCTGGGGATGATGAACGAAGATGATAAACCTGTAGGAGAGAAGAAATCTGTTGGGGGAATAAACTGATGAAGAGATTACTCCGAGGGGAATGACTCTGTGGGGAAGAGACATTCTGCTGAAGATTTTAACGATAACTCCGCTGGGGATTCTGTTGATAAGCCCTGTTGGGGATTTTAATGATGAACTCTGCTGGGGATAGAAAGAACATCGCTGGGGATGATCTTTCCGTTGCAACCTTCTGAGGATAACCCAGTTAGACTCTTGTGAGGATAACCTTCTGAATTTGGCTGGGGAGATTTATTTGCGCTCTACAACGGATAAGCTTCCAGAATCTACTGGGTAAGATGATTCAACTCCGGCGGGAAAGCTTTTTAGACTATGCTGGGGAGATGGCTCCATTGGGGTATCTTGTATTCCACTGGGGAACATTCTTATACTCTGTTGAAGAATATTAAGACTGCCAGGGATACTCTTATACTTGCTGGGGAATATCTTCATACTCCACTGGGGAATATTAAGACCTTTCGGGGATACCGAGCCTTTCTAGTGTTGCTGGTAGATTAACTCTGCTTGGGGAGAGCATTGATGATTCGTTCATAGTTGCGAGTCTCAGCGGGGAGAGCTACCATTACTGTTTTACTCTGCGGGGAGTGATGGTATCTTGGTCATATTCTTCAGCTGAACCTACCTTGGTACCTTGGTGGACAAAGTAACTACACAGCTTGGACATTTCTTATTCCCCTTGTTGTACCCCAAAATTTGCCCTCCCATATTCTTCAAGATTTGCCAAGATCAAGGTTCAAAATCTCTCAAGGGTTACACAGTCCAATGGCCTCCTAACAGTCAAAAATTAGGGTTTTGGTTATGGAAAAGAAATTGAAGTTTCCAAGGGTCCAAACAAGTCCCACATGCCTATAAACCTTGTCAAGCATCCACATGCCAAGTTTCAAGACTCACAGCATCAAATTGCACAGTCAAAAACCCTAATTGCTTCACAGTCAACTGCAGGGGCAAAATGGTCATTTGATAGTCAAAAGTCCAAATTTTTGATCAACATCTTATTTTGAAGCCACAAACATCATTTGATCAATTCTTGATCATGATTCTCAAGGCATGGCTCAAAAAGTCTCAAGATGCAAAAGTTTCTATTTTTGGACAGTTGAAAAAGTCAACTGCAAATTGACCAAGGCATAACTTCCACATGGTTTATCAGAAAAATTCCATCCAAAGCTCATTTTGAATATAATGACATTTCCTACAACTCATCTTCACACTTCAAGTCCAAGAAATGCTCTCAAAAAAAGTTATCAATCTCAACATTATAGGTCATTTTCAAAAGTCAACAAAAAGGCACTTTAAGTCAAAGACCATAACTTGAGATTGGTAAATTAAAATGACATGGGACCAAAGGCATTGGTTATAGGACTTCAATACCTTTCCAAAATGTCAAAGAACATGATCAAAGCTTAAAAATTGAGCAAGATATGCCTTGTGGATGTTGGGAAATTTTTGGGAATTTTGAAAAGTCAACTTTGCTTCAAATGCCTCAAAATTGCTAATGGGCCTTAATTTCTTCCATGAATCATTACCCAAAGTCCATGCACGACCCATTGACCTAAAGGGGAGTTATTTTCTCATTTTTAATTAATTAATTGAATTTTTAATCCTATTTATTCATTTAATTAAAATTAATTATGAGAAAAATACTAAAACATGTTTTCCAAATCTTTTTGTGCAGCATATTCTCCCATTAAGACCTAAATATTTCGTGTACCACATCAAGGGACCAAATCTTCCAAAATAGGCAAGTTTCCATGACAAAAAAGGATTGAAAAAGATGCTTGAAAATCAAATATTGAATCATTGAATACATGGATTTTGGGCCAGTTTTTCTAACCTAATTCATTCACACATATATGCACATTGAAAACCTAATGAAAAGAACACAAGTTGCGCTGAGAATAGGAGAACAAACTTGCATTTTTTTCACAAAAATCTCAAAACTGTTTTCATAGCTAGAGCTCGTTTCAAGGCCTCAAAGCTATTCCAAAAGCTTGCTGACACCACCAGGAAGAGATTGCAATCAAGAACATAGCCCCTGACCTCAAGAATTGGTAGAACCATGTTGCCCTGTTCATAAATATTTTCATATTCGTGTTTGAATTTGCATACATTTTCCATACGTTTTAAGCATTGATTTATACTAACATGAGTGTTCTAAAGCTATTGGCATTCTTTGATTGAATTTTTAAGCCCTGTACATGAATCCACCATGAAAGCTGCTTAGGGTTTCAGAGCTCTAATTTTGGGGTTTTACGCATAAAGTAAAATTGGCCAATAAAACCAGTACCGTTGGAATCGTGACATCCAAGCGGATTGAAATCACCCATCGCGCCCTTTTTCTTTTTGCTTATGAGTTAATCGCTATTATTCCATGGCTGTTTTAGTGGGGGTTTAAAACCCCCGCTATCTATTCTTATTTTCAGGCAAAAACGAAGACACAATGGAGAAGACGCTGAGTTGTAAGCACAGGACTGGGCAATTCAAACATTCGCGCGTGTTTTTTTGTGTTCTACCAATAGCTTTTATTCTCTTTAATAATAATCATTGTCCATTATAATATCAAAGAAACTCAATGGCTCAGTTGGCTTGTGCGTTGGCATGCAGGTATTGGGACCTGGGTTCGATTCCCAGGTCCCCCCACTTATTCATATATTTTTTCTTAACGTGCTTCTGTGCAGCCTTCATTCCAAGGACCATCATGAAGCCTCACCATCTAGCTTGCCACGCGCCCAGAAGTCCCAATCCAAAGGCCAGAATCTAGAGTCCACCATGCACATTAGTCAATGGATCTGCACGTGATCACTGGAAAGTCAAAAAAGGCCAGGGTTCTTGGGCCAAATTCCTCAAAACACACCTCCAAAAGGGCCTGATACACCCCTCTTATGGTTTGCATTATTTTGTTTTTTTTTCTATTTGATTTCTTTTAATTTTTTTTAATGCTTAATTATTTATTTTTATTCCCTAAAAATAATTTTTCATAATAATAACACAAAAAATCAGAAATCATAAAAATAAAAATATGTTTTATTTAATTCCTTAATAGTTTTTGTAAATAAATTTTATTAATCAATTTAGTTTAATTTAGGGTTTTAAATTTTAATGTTTTCTTAATAACTAAAAAATATAAAAAATAGGTTTTTAGCATTTCTTATTCTTTTTCTTAATAAATAACCTTTTTTTATTTCTTATCATTATTAATTATTAATTATTTTTTTAAATACTCATGTAACTAAATAATTAGTAAATTAGGTCAAAACTTAAATATTTTCTTTAATAATTAAAAACAATTTAGAATTAGGGTTTTATTTAATTTCTAATTTTAATCAATTTTCTTTATTTTCATAAATACCAAAAACCATAAAAAATAACCTTTTTTCTTTCTTTAATAATTAATTAATTTGTAATTTCAATTTAACTTCTTTAAAGGGTCCAACGCCCTCGCACATTCGATTATAATTTCTTTTCGCGCGTTTGTTTCTATTTTTCATTTTAATCTTATGTAATTGCCCCAAAGGATTGTAATAGTAATTAGGTCTTTTACTTTCCGCATTTTTATCAAAAACGGGTCTTTGTAATTTGGCGATGTATAGACTCGCGCCTTGTAATAGCGTAGGATTTTACTTTCCGCATTTAAATTTAAGCACTTTTAAATCCTAATTGCATGAAAGAATGTATGGCCTAAATTAAAAACAAGCGTAGATCACCATGATACATGTACAAGATAAAACATAAACTGAAAAAAACACACAAATTCACACACCACTCTTAGGGTACGCCTCACTGTTGCCTTGCCTTCGAAACGTGGTCGTCGAGTATAGGACGTTTTAGTAAGTCCTTATGTCCATGACCAATGGCATAAGGGTAGCTTCTAAGGTGTCCTACTGTTGCTCTGGTGACCACACTGTCCCTAACAATCGAATTGACCCGAACACCTCCAACGGTGGTGCTACCTATCTCTCAATGGTGGGATGGCACTACCTTAAGGACATTTACACAGCCTAATTCCTTAGGGTAGGTAGATGACTCATAGATACTTGCTCTATTCAAAACAAATCAAAAACTCTTTTCACACCGACACTTTCAAAAAGCTTTCAAAACAATTTTTCAAACACTCTTGAGGACTGATACAAGAGTCGATTTGAAATCTTTAAACGAAACTTTTTCAAGCCCGCTCACTTTGAAAAGCAAACAAACATTTTGAAAACACAAATGAGCAAGTATCTAAGAGCCCATGGATAACCATGGATAGAAAGGGTGCTAACACCTTCCCTTTCTATAAATCTACCTCCCGAACCGAGAGACAATCTCATAAGGAATTTTGCTGTGCTTTTGTCCTGTCCATGTTGGAGAAAATAAAAGACGGTGGCGACTCTTGCTTCCGCGACATTTCGCGAACCAGCGTTAAACAGTCAGTTCCAGATCCACCGATCACAGAACTGGCGACTCTGCTGGGGACAACTTTTAAAGTGAGGTGTACCTTAGGACTAAGATCACTTGTGTTTTCAATTACTTTGATTTGTTTGCTTTAAATTGTGGGACTGTCTTGGGAGTTCTATAGATCCTAACCCGGATCTGGGGATACCTTCTTAGAAAGTAGCAACAAGGTTGTGAGGGAACCGTGCGGGGTATACCGACATGGTTGAAACAGTCTGCTACGTTGATGTGGCACTTTGGTGTGTACCGGTAACCCTTGAGTTCAGTCAAGGAGAGTACGGGGCCTCCGCATGGTGTCGTGAAGCATCAACTGACCTTAGGAACCTTAATTGAACCATCTTGGCATCTTTAGGGTAGTGAGATAACTGACTTTGGTGCAGTCCGAGGTTGGTTGATACTCGATACTACACTCAATTGAGGGTTGCTTTCCTGGAATATTTCGGTCGCCAGTTCAGTGGCTAAATCGAAACGATGAAAAATGAAAGCAATCCAGTGATATTGGGACCCTTAGAACCCGGTTTCTTCTGATAGGACAGGTTGATCCCACCAACTTCAAGATGGTAATACCCAAACCCCATGATGGCCTCAACTCTAAGGGCTTGTCTTGTGTGACTTGTGTGCCTTACCATGTTTGCTTCTTGTGAATATTTATGGTGTTTAATCATAGCATCATAACATCATACAGCATCATATGCATTGGCTAACCATTTCAGGGGTTTGAATCTTCATCTTTGTTCTTGTTTTGTAGGACATGGAAACTGTTCGCAGAAAGACAATTCAGATTAGCCTTGTAAGGATCCCTCCTCAGCTTAAGGAGCTTATATCCAGGATTCCCGAGAGCTCTTCATTCAGTGAAAGACATGGAAGACTCATCAGCTTGGTCAACACCAACATTGAGGAAGATATGATAAAGGTCATGTTCCAGTTCTTTGACCCTCTGCACCACTGTTTTACTTTCTTGGATTATCAACTGGTGCCTACATTGGAAGAGTTCTCCCGGCTTCTGAAGATCCCTATCCTTGATCAACTACCCTACAACGGCACGGAAAAGGAACCCAAGCTTGAAGAGATTGCTAAAGCCTTACACCTACAACCATCTGACCTCAAGGGACATTGGGAAGTTAGAAGTGGTATCAAAGGGTTCTTAGCCAGGTTTCTGTTTGAGAAGGCCCAAGAATGTTGGAACTCCCTCGACTTACATGCTTTTGAAGAAGTTGTGGCCCTCCTTGTCTATGGTTTGGTGTTGTTCCCTAATCCAGATCAGCTTATAGATATCAGTGCTGTCCAGATCTTCATGTCCAGGAACCCTATACCTACGTTGCTTGGGGATATCCTTCACTTATGTTATACTCGAACCATGAGAAAAAGAGGTGTTCTTATGTGCTGCACTCCTCTCCTGGGAAGGTGGTTTATTTCGCACCTTCCACAATCAGTTTTGAAGAACGAGCGGGGTTTGAGATGGTCACAACGATTGATGACTCTTACACATGCTGATATACATTGGTGCTCTCGGTCCAGAGAGGAGGTCACTATCATTGATCGTTGCGGGGAGTACCCTAATGTTCTTTTACTTGGAATCAGAGGAGGTATTACTTACAAACCGTGACTGGCTTGGAGACAGTTTGGTTATGCTCAGAGGGACGACCCTCATGACATGTTAATTCCTGACATAGTTTTTGACTTCGACAACGATGCACAAGGACTTTGCCAGAGATTTATCAGAGCTTGGAGAATGCCCAACAAGATAGACAATAAGACATTGGGGCATAGGAATTCCATCCCATTGGAGCCTTATCTCAAGTTGGTACGCGCCCGCTCCCAGAAGTTAGTGATGCCATATCCTCATGTTCTCCCGGTGATCAAAGAGCCAGTATTGGAAGGAGAGGTGTCCTACACCATTCAACATCCTGACATGCCCACGTCCTGGGAAGAGATGCAGAAGAGCTGGATCCAGCTTAAGGAAGAACGGAATTCTCTGGAGACCAGTCTACATGCTAGTGAGAAGAAGGTGTTGGAGCTCACCCGCCTACTGCACGAGGAGAAGAATCTCAACACTTACATAGCTCCAAAGAGGATGCGTAGTGTCTTCTGGGATTGATTTGCTTTTGTAATATTTTGCCCATGAGGCTTTGATGTACCAAACAATTATTTCCTTAATGATAACGTGTGTTCCTTTTGTCTACAACAAATTTGAATTTTCGAACCCTTGAATGCATTGCATAAACACATATCATTCATCATGTGCATAGCAGGTACTCTTCTTTTCAGGTTGCTTACTGTTCTTCGCTGTTTATTTCAGCATCATGAACCCTGAATCATCTACCGAGATGTCTATCAAGGCCCTTCAGGCGCAGAACGCACAATTTCAGGAGCTGATCATGGGTTTGGCTCAAGGCCAAGAAGAGCTGAAGGCTTTGCTCCTGAAGAAGGAGAAGAAGAAGAAGAGAACCGTTCTGTTCAACACGGGCCGGAGGTTTGGTAACACTCTGCAGAATGAGGAAGCTGGTTCCTCTGTTGGCAAAGACAGTCCCCAGGGGGGAAGGGCTCCAAGTCCGGTGGTCTCTGACAATGAGACTGATTTTAATGAGGAACAGTATCCTCCAGCTGAAGACAGATACAAGCAGTTGGAAGACCGTCTGAACGCCATGGAAATTCAGCAAGTTCCTGGGTTGGATTTCGGAGACTTAGGTTTATCTTCTGGTGTGATCATCCCTCACAAGTTTAAAGCACCATCTTTCACCAAGTATGACGGGGCGTCCTGCCCTAAGTTACACCTCAGATCTTATGTGCAGAAGATTCAGCCGTATACAGTGGACAAGAACTTGTGGATCCACTTCTTCCAGGAGAGTCTTTCAGGGACTCATCTCGAATGGTTCTATCAGCTGGATGGAACCAAGGTTCGTAACTGGGAGGAGCTGGCCACTGCTTTTTACAAGCAGTATCAATATAACGCCGACCTTGCTCCTACACGTACCCAACTCCAGGGTATGTCGCTAGGATCAGGCGAAGGTTTTAAAGAGTATGCGCAGAAGTAGAGGGAGCTGGCTGGCAGGGTGCAGCCACCATTAACAGACCGAGAGTTGGTAGATATGTTCTTGGGGACCCTATCCGGGCCGTTTTTCAATCATCTTATTGGCAATTCATCTGCAGGATTCACTGACCTCATTCTGACTGGGGAAAGGATAGAGGCTGGCATGAAGTCAGGAAAGATTCAGAAAGGTGCGTCTTCAAGTGCTGAGAAGAAGCCTTTTAAGAAGGAGGCCAGTGCTGTGTATAGGCCTAGAAGGCAAGACAAACCAGAGCACCGCCAATCTGTCAACACGGTGGTGATTGCTAAACCTGCTGCCGCTCCTCGGAAAACCAATCAACCAAGGGCTGAAAGACCCAGAAGAGAATTTACCCGACTAAGTATGACCTTGTCGCAAATCTTGCCGCAGCTGCTATCAACCAACTTGGTGACTGTTAGAGAGGCTCCGAAAGTTGTGAATACTGCATCCCCCAAGTATAATCCAAATGCCCGCTGTGCTTATCACTCCGATAGCCCGGGGCATTCTACTGATGATTGCTGGGCCCTAAGGAATAAGGTGCAGGACCTTATTGATGCGAAGGAGATACAATTTGAGGCGCCTGAGAGGCCAAATGTGGTGACTGCTCCTATGCCCCAGCATGGAGTGAATGCCGTTGATGAAGATTTGTATGCCGTTTCTGTGAATGATGTAGCTACCTCTCTGATGACTGTTAAGAGGAACCTACTGCTGGCCGGTTTATTTCCGGGTTGCAGCAAGGGTTGCCTTTTGTGTGCTGTTACCCCTACTGGTTGTCCGTTGCTGAAGTTAGGCATCCAAAGCCTGATGGATAGCAAGGAGATTCTGTTCAAGAAGACCGCTGTTCCGTTTGTTCCTGTGGAAGAAGTATCTGTCGTTACAATTTTCAACATTCTAATCAAGGCTCCCCCGAGGAAGCCAGTTAAAATCATGACTGTCGCACTCATTGTTATTACTGTTCCGGGGCCCCTCCCCTATGAATCTGATAAGGCTGTCCCATGGCACTATGGGGCAGATGTATATGTACTTGGAATAAAGCAAGAGTTCAATACCGGTACTAGCATAAGCAATATCACCGGTCCAGCCAAAGTAACCCGCAGTGGCAGGCTCTTCTCGCCTGACATTGCGCCACCGGTTATTCGAAGACCACTCATAATAACGCCTGCAAGTGCGCCCGTTTCCACTTCTGATCAAGTTGCTTCCCCTACTGCCGAGTCATCTAATGCTCGGGGCAAAGGGATTGATGATGAGCCTGCCCGGATGGAGGCACCAAAGTCGATGAATGTTGAAGCCTCCCAACAAGAGATGGAGGAAATTCTTAAGATAATCAAGAAGAGCGACTTCAATATCGTTGAACAGCTGGGGCATACACCCTCCAAAATCTCTATGCTGTCATTGCTGCTATGCTCGGAGGCCCATGCTAAGGCCCTGATTTCATTTCTGAAGACGACTCATGTGCCACAAGATACCTCTGCAGACCAGTTCACTGATTGCGTAGCCAATTTGACAACCGACAATGGTTTGGGTTTCTTGGATGCTGACCTTACTGCCAAGGGAAAGAACCACAATGATGCCCTGCACGTCTCTATAGAATGCAGGGGCACTACTCTCGCTCACGTGTTGGTGGACACCGGTTCTTCCCTGAACGTGTTACCCAAGAAGGCCTTAGACCGGTTGGATTGTGAAGGCCTGGAGTTGAAACCTAGCAACATCATTGTTCGAGCCTTTGACGGATCGAAGAGGATGGTTCATGGAGAAGTATACATTCCTATTCGTGTGGGTTCTCAAGTTTTCGACTCAACTTTCTATGTGATGGATATTCGTCCGTCTTATTCCTATTTACTGGGTCGACCTTGGATTCACAAAGCTGGGGCAGTGACCTCTACCCTACACCAAAAGCTCAAGTACCCTGTCAGAGGGAAGATCGTCACTGTGCAGGAGGAGGAAGAGTATATGGTTAGTCACTTGAATTCCTTCCGGTATATTGAGATGGACGGGGAGTTTATTGAAACCCCCTTTCAGCATTTTGAAGAGGTACCTCCAACATTGGCAGCAGCGGAAACAGTGGCTGAAGAGAGCTTTCCTTTGAAGATGGCTTCCTTGAAGGACGCCCGGGCTGTAATTGAGAAAGGTGAATGTGCTAACTGGGGTAGGCTCCCTGATTTCACTCCTAAAACTGACAAGTTTGGACTGGGTTTTACTGTAGAGGCTCAGAGGGCTGTGCACAAGGCAAGGACCGGAAGACCTCCCGTGATCATCACCAACCCGAGAGTGAATGCTATTGGGGATGAAGACGAAGTGGAAGAATCAGAGTTCGATAGCTGGATCTACCCGACGACTGATGGTGGATTAAACAATTGGACCGCAAAAGATCATACTCATGTTACTTTTGTTACGTAGTAATGAATTCCTTTGTTTTTGTTATTTGTAATAAACAATAAACTGAAACTTTATGGCCCGGTGTCTTACCCGGGGCACCGTTGGTTTCATTTATGAGGGCTTATAACTGTCATTTCCATATATCATGAATAAAGATCTTGGACGTTTTTTCGCATTTCAAATCTTGTGCTCCCTTTCTTTCTTTCTTTCTTTATATATTGCAAAGCAGCTGTATTTACACACACTCACCCATACAGGTTTCAATCCACTCTGGATCCCACTGGTAACGACTCTGCTACTGCCAGTTATGACTTCGAAAATCCGATCAACTTAGCCGAAGACGAAGGTGAAGATGATTGCGAAGTTCCTGGTGAGTTTGCAAGACTGTTACTCCAGGAAGAGAGGACAATTCAACCGCATGAAGAGCCGGTGGAAACGATAAATCTGGGTACTGAGGCAGATAGGAAGGAAGTTAAGATTGGTGCCAATCTGGAGCCCAGTGTGAAACAACGGTTGACTCAGATGTTACATGATTATGTGGAGATCTTCGCCTGGTCCTACGAAGACATGCCTGGGTTGGATACCGACATTGTGGTCCATCACTTGCCTACCAAGGAAGACTGCCCTCCGGTTAAGCAAAAGGTCTGCCGTATGCGTCCAGAGATGTCTGAGAAGATCAAAGCTGAGGTTATGAAACAGTTTGATGCCGGGTTTCTTGCAGTGACTTCTTACCCTCAGTGGGTTGCCAACGTGGTGCCGGTGCCAAAGAAAGATGGTAAGGTCAGAATGTGTGTTGATTACAGGGATCTGAACAGGGCCAGCCCCAAGGATGACTTCCCCCTACCTCACATTGATGTCCTGGTTGACAATACTGCTCAGCATAAGGTGTTCTCTTTCATGGATGGTTTTTCAGGTTATAATCAGATCAAGATGGCTCCTGAAGACATGGAAAAGACTACCTTTGTTACTCAGTGGGGCACCTTCTGCTACAAGGTCATGCCATTCGGGTTGAAAAACGCTGGGGCAACCTACCAACGTGCCATGGTTGCTTTATTTCATGACATGATCCATCATGAAATTGAATTGTATGTCGACGACATGATTGCAAGGTCCCAAACTGAGGAGGAACACCTTGACCATCTGCAGAAACTGTTTGACCGTTTGAAACTGTACAAGTTGAGGTTGAACCCGAACAAGTGCACCTTCGGGGTAAGATCTGGAAAATTGCTAGGCTTCGTTGTAAGTGATAAGGGTATTCAAGTGGACCCTGCCAAGGTTAAAGCCATTCAAGAGATGCCAGTTCCTAAGACAGAGAAAGAGGTCAGAGGCTTTCTAGGACGTCAGAATTACATTGCTCGATTCATCTCGCACCTAACTGCTACCTGTGAACCAATCTTCAAGCTGCTGAAGAAAGATCAGGTAGTACGTTGGAATGATGAATGTCAGGCCGCTTTTGACAGAATCAAAGAGTATCTCCAAGAACCACCCATCCTTATGCCACCGGTTGAAGGGAGACCTCTGATACTATACCTGACAGTACTGGACAAGTCAATGGGGTGTGTGCTGGGGCAGCATGACGAGTCTGGTCGAAAAGAGCATGCCATTTATTACCTTAGCAAAAAGTTTACCGACTGTGAGACCCGATACTCACTGCTCGAGAAAACTTGCTGCGCTTTGGTATGGGCTGCTCACCGGTTGAGACAGTATATGCTGACTCACACTACCTTGTTGATCTAAAAGATGGATCCGATAAAGTACATATTTGAAAAGCCTGCTCTGTCTGGGAGAATAGCAAGATGGCAAATGATCTTGACGGAATACGACATCCAGTACACAACTCAGAAAGCCATCAAGGGAAGTGTATTGGCAGACCACTTGGCACATCAGGCAGTAGACGACTATCAGTCAATGAACTTCGAGTTTCCGGACGAGAGCATCATGATTGTGACTGATTGTGAAGTACCTGGACCGGATGAAGGACCTGAGGAAGGATCCCGATGGTCTATGCACTTTGACGGAGCCTCTAACGCTTTGGGTAACAGTATTGGCGCTGTGATCATATCCCCTCAAGGCACTCATACTCCACTCACTGCCCGGCTATGTTTCAACTGCACCAACAACATGGCGGAGTATGAGGCATGCATCATGGGTCTTCAAGCTGCGATCGACTTAAGGATCAAGTTTCTGAGTGTCTTTGGAGATTCCGCTCTCGTGATCAATCAGATCAAAGGCGAGTGGGATACGAAACATCTGAATCTTATTCCTTACAGAGAATGTGTGTTGACATTGATCCCCCATTTCACAAAGATAACTTTTGAACATTTCCCAAGAGAGGAGAATCAGTTGGCGGACGCGTTGTCTACGATGTCTTCCATGTTCAAAGTCAAATGGGATAATGAGGCTCCCCGGGTCATCATCTGGAAACTGGACGAACCGGCATACTGTTGTGATCTTGAGGCCGAAACAGTGACTGAGAAACCCTGGTACCATGAGGTGAAGAGATACTTGGAAGCTCAGGAGTATCCTGAAGGTGCATCTGTCAACGATAAGAAGTTTTTGAGAAGGTTCGCAGCAAAGTTCTTCCTTAGCAACGGCATCCTGTACAAGCGAAACCATGATTCGACCTTACTGCGTTGTGTGGATAAGACTGAAGCAGAAAGGATCATGGCGGAGTTGCACGAAGTCACCTTTGGAACGCATTCCAGTGGACATACTTTGGCAAAGAAAATCCTTCGGGCAGGATATTACTGGTCCACAATGGAAGCTGATTGTTACCAACATTCTCGGACATGTCATAAGTGCCAGATATATGCTGATAAGGTGCACGTTCCTCCTGTCCCTCTGAATGTTCTGACTGCACCTTGGCCTTTTGCAATGTGGGGCATAGATATGATCGGCGAGATTAAACCTACGGCATCCAATGGGCATCGCTTCATCCGGGTAGCAATCGATTACTTTACGAAGTGGGTTGAAGCAGCTTCTTATGCTACTGTAACCAAGAATGTTGTGGCATGGTTCATTCGGCATAATCTGATCTGTCGATACAGCATCCCAGAAAGGATCATTACGGACAATGGTACCAATCTTAACAACAAGATGATCACTGAGCTCTGCGAGCAATTTAAGATACAGCACCACAACTCTTCTCCTTACCGGCCGAAGATGAATGGGACTGTAGAAGCAGCGAATAAGAATATCAAGAAAATTGTGCAGAAGATGACAGTGACCTATAAAGATTGGCACGAGATGTTACCGTTCACTCTTCATGGATACCGTACCTCAGCAAGGACGTCAACCGGGGCAACTCCTTTTTCCTTGGTCTACGGCATGGAGGCAGTCTTACCGATCGAAGTGCAGATACCCTCTCTCCGGATAATGAAGGATGCAGATCTGAGCGAAGATGATTGGATCCAGACACGACTTGATCAATTAAATCTAATCGATGAAAAGAGACTCGCTGCTATTTTTCATGGTCAGACGTATCAAAAACGGATGATCAGGGCATTTAACAAAAAGGTCAGACCACAAGAGTATCAAGTTGGGGATCTGGTAATCAAACGCATCATCCTTCCTCAGAGTGATCCCAGGGGAAAATGGACCCCCACATACGAAGGGCCATTTGTGGTTAAACATGTGTTCTCAGGAGGAGCCATGATTCTAACCACCATGGATGGTGACGACCTTCCTCACCCCGCCAATGCAGACATAGTAAAAAGATACTACGCATGATAAAAGACCCGCTAGGTTGACATACCTAGGCAAAAATTAGGGCTTCCCGGCGAACCAAAAGGGTTCGGGAAAAATGAGGGATGAAATGAAAAAAATCTGTACACCCGGCAAGTCGAAAACCTGAAAAGGCGGCTTGGGCAAAAATGGGTATCCCGGTGGACTGAAAACCCGAAAGGGCGGTCCAGGCAAAAGTTAGGGATAAAGCGTAATACTATGTCTCATTGGATCACTTGGCATCCAGAACCCGGTATCAGCCATCAAGATCAGGCGGCATCAATCAATCAGCTTCATCTTCAACTAGGTCATCAAGTGATGAGACGCTCGAAGATATAAAGGCGATAGCAGAGTTGGAACCCAGTGGGATTATTCTTTTCACATAGCTGTTTTGTTTTCCCTTTTGTACAAATTGTATAAACTCTTTTGTTCCGCGGCGTTCTCTTACTAGGACGTCAGCCTCTTGTACATAAACGCCTATTTACAGGCAAATTCAAAAAGCAATATAAATTCACTTTTCAGATCAATTGCCAATTGTTTTTTCTTTTTCTGTTTTGTTTTGAGAAGAACGTCCAAGGTTCAATTTGTGATATATGCATTTGACAATAATTGCTAGCTCATAAAACGTTTGCATACGAAACAAAGGATTCATTACAGGTAACATTAGAAACAGGGGCAATAATGAGTTGTCTAAGCGATCTAATTGTTCTGTCCTCCAGGCACCAAGGTAAGGGCAGCTGAAGAACATAACCAGTATATCTTAATTCCCCAGAGAGTGAGTCAGCAAATCCATGCACTCTCCCCAAGCAAAGCTATACTATCAGCCTTAAGGAAGTTGGGTATCCTCCAGCAGATCTCAACATTCCCCAGCACATCATACAAATATTCTTAACGAGCATCCCCGGTAATCTCGATCTAAGATTGTTCCCCGGCGGTATACCAGACATTCGGTGGAGCCACTTACCCGGTACATATCAAATTAATTTCCCCAGGAGAGTCCAATCCAGATTTCCCCAGGAAAGTTTGAATCCATCTCCCCAGCAGGAAGCTTATCCCCAGTAGATTCTGGAAGCTTCCCCCCTGCAGAGCACAAACACGTCTCCCGGCTTTATTCAAAGGTTATTTCCCTACCAGGATATAACTGGGTTATCCTCAGCCAAAAGCCACGGAAAGATCGTCCTCGGCGAAGTCTTCTCACCCCCAGCGGAGTCTATCAAAACTTCCAACATATCAACGGTATCCCCAGCGGAGTTACCATCAACGTCTCCACAGAGTACCTCTCTTCCCACCGAGTATTATTCCCCAGCAAGATCGCTAGAGTAATTTTCCCCCGCAGAGTATTCTATTCGCCAAGATTATTCCCCAACGGAGTCATCTCCTCCTACCGGTATTCTTGCAACCATCACTCCCCAGTGGAAATAAAAGCTCTACATCAGCCCAGGATTCAACTTCCCGGCACCCATCAAGGATTTACTTTCCTAGACGAAAACATACATTCATAAAAAAAACATTTGCATACATTACATCATGCATATACGCATCATGAACATACAATCTCATCTCGCATGTCATACATCATGACATTACGCACAACTAACGTTTTGTCTTTTCAGGACAAAGGTTAATACAAAGATATTTGCTATCAACGGTCGCAACTAAAGATCCGATTCCTGTATCTCGCCAGGGTGTATCTGTTGACGATCGATTCCGGACCCGATTCATGTATCTTGCCAGGGTGCGTCTGAAGAGTTTGAGGATCCGATGCCTGTATCTTGCCAGGGTGTATCCGTTGAAGACTAACATTACCAGATCCGATTCCTGTATCTTGCCAGAGTGTGTCTGAAGAGTTCGAGGATCCGATGCATGTATCTTGCCAGGGTGTATCCGTTGAAGACTAACATTACCAGATCCGATTCCTGTATCTTGCCAGGTTGTGTCTGAAGAGTTTGAGGATCCGATGCATGTATCTTGCCAGGGTGTATCCGTTGAAGACTAACATTACCAGACCCGATACTTGTATCTTGCCAGGGTGCGTCTGAAGAGTTCGAGGATCCGATGCCTGTATCTTGCCAGGGTGTATCCGTTGAAGACTAACATTATCAGATCCGATTCCTGTATCTTGCCAGGGTGTGTCTGAAGAGTTTGAGGATTCGATGCCTGTATCTTGCCAGGGTGTATCCGTTAAAGACTAACATTACCAGATCCGATTCCTGTATCTTGCCAGGGTATGTCTGAAGAGTTCGAGGATCCGATGCCTGTATCTTGCCAGGGTGTATCTGTTGACAACTAGCATTACTAGACCCGATTCCTGTATCTTGCCAGGGTGCGTCTGAAAGATTCTCTCATCATCCCGTTGAGGTAGTAATCGTCCCAAGGTTCTCTCATCGTCCCGTTGAGGTAGTAATCGTCCCAAGGTTCTCTCATCGTCCCGTTGAGGTAGTAATCGCCCAAAGGTTCTCTCATCGTCCCGTTGAGGTAGTAACCATCCCTGATTCATTCATCACATCATTACCAACAAAAACCTTTTGAAGCTCCGGACTCGATTCCTGTATCTCGCCAGGGCACGTCTGAAGAGTTCAAAGATTCGATTCCTGTAACCAGCCAGGGCGCATCTACATAAAAAGTTTGAAGATCAACTCCTGTAACATGCCAGGTAATTATCTTTCTTTTTCAGGTACGCAAGATCTCGCTAAGGAAACTCTTACGCGATCAACATCCAAATGGCATCTATAAGCCCATTCCCGATAAAGTTCAGTCACACTTCCAGATGGCATCTATAAGCCCATCTTCCTATCCATCAATCTCCAAATGGCATCTGTAAGCCCATTGATCGGTAAAATAGCAAGTGTACTATTTTATCGATGTAGTAATAATGGGAAAAACCCCAAAGTCGATCTCTTGAGGACTGCACAGTGAAATTAAGTTTGTTCGAATGAATATCAATTGAACAAAAGCAATAGTTGATTGTTTGTTTTGAACTACAATACTACGAAAACTAAATTTACGAGAAGTTTATATGTTACGATGAGAATAATTCCAGGACGGTGTATGAATCGCGATACAATGACCAACTTGTTTCGTTATTATAAAAATCTATGTTTCACCTTTTCTTTCCCTATGCCTAAAGTTATTTTTCCGCAATTCCTTTTAAGAAAAACCTTTGGTATTCTCTCTTTGCCCTAATTCCTCAGCTGCCAAGAGAGAATATCAAGCTCTATTTCAGACAATAAAATGGGTATTCACAGGGTATTCTAATTCCTTAGGAATATCTACTATGATAAAAGTGATGCAACAGGATTAGGATTGTTGATCAGGCCAACCCTAATTACGATCAATAATCATTTCTTCCAAGCAGATTAAGCATTAAAAACGTTGCATCCAATAAAGAATAAGGTTTTAACATAAAACTCACAGTACAAAACATCAATTAGTCATTACAAAGCAATTCAGGGACACCTCCCTGACATTGGGATGTTTAGCTACTCATGTTCATAATACTTATGAAAACAGGATCAAGAAGAAAATTCATTACAATAGGATTTGGATAGGTTGGATCGTCGATTGCTTCCGCTCTTGATCGATCCTCCTTCTCCTTGAATCACCACTCTAAGCTTTTCTCCAATATGTTCTTTCTACCAAAAAGAGTTCCCCTGGTTCCTCACCCTAGTCTCCAACATAACAGTATTCTCAAATCTTCCAAGAAATGTCCAAATTGCCCTCCAACTTGTCCCAGTCTGCGTGTCAAAAAAAATAGAAATTTTGCCTCAGGATGCCTGACACGGGCCGTGTTGTGGGACACGGGTGACCGTGTCAGGTTGCTGCTTCACATAAATGCAATCCACGCCTTCAGAGGGCACAACACGGTCCGTGTTGTGCAACCCGGGTGGCCGTGTTGTGTTGCTGGTTGTTGTCTCTTTGTCATCTGCAGATGCCACGACACGGGCCGTGTTACACGACACGGGCCGTGTTACACGACACGGGCACCCGTGTCACGCTTCTGAAATCTTCGCTTCCGTGCGTTTCTTCTGTATTTGGATCATTTCCGCATTGGTGCCGGGTAGCCGACTAGACAGAAACCTGAAACACCTTGAAACAACAACCACATTACACGCACCAACGGTAAAAATAATGAAAACATGGACACCTGACTTGCTTATCCAAATCAGAGAATACTGTTGAAACATAATTAAAATATTAAAAGAAAACTCATGAAAACACAAGAAACGATACTAAAACCTGTTTGGAAAGTATGACAAAAGATCACTGATCAAACTCCCCCGAACTTGAACTTTTGCTTGACCTCAAGCAATAGGCTTGCATAGCACCTAATAACCCAATCAATAGCTTAAATTATGCGGATGAAACGATGATACTCGTACGTGAGTTTTCGTTCTAAGTCACCGGATGAGTACTTCCTAGTACTTCTCTCTCAATCGAGGTATCGCACGAACACTAAACCGCAGTGTACCACGGATCTCAATCTCCCTTGTGGTAACCTCTCTAACTATGCTTTGGGCTTAGGTCTTATTTTTCGATTTTCTACCCTTTTCATTCGGACAATCAATTTTAAGGCTTTTTATGATTTTTCGATGCATGCACAAGATTGATCAAATGTATTTTTCTTTACACCCCTTTCTTCTCTTTTTTTTTCTTGCCCCTTTGGGGGCGACCTTTAGGTTCAATCGCCGTTAGGTTGAATAACCGGGTGAGGGTTACCCAACTTAGAAGGATCGATTGTCTAATTGTCTTTATTCATTTTTTCGGTGCTCTTTTTTTTTTCTTCGATCAACCTTGCACACACACTTAGTATAGATTAAGCCTGACTGTCAGTAGAAACTATTCGGGGCATACTTCTCAGATCAAAGTACCATGGCACAAATCTACACGTTAGACTCGTTCCTTACTCAGAAGACTCAGTGTGTTCGTGCTATACCTCAACATCAAGATTTTTCTAATTTCTCCAACCGGTTTTTTATCACTCAACTCTACATACTTTCTCCTCACTTCACTCACAACAAAAAAACAAATGTAATACGCAGCACTCATCAATTTTTTCGTCCAAGTCGAGGTGTTTTCACAACGGACTTTCAACATATTTCCAAACAAACAACTTCAAAAAAAAAAAAAAACTATTGACTCAAAAGAAAACTGACACAGAGGAAAGAAAACTAGAATACTACAACAAAACACATAAATACACAAATAAATACCCCCACACCTGAACTCAACAATGTCCTCACAGTTGAAGAACGAGTGCAGGAGTGGACTCACTGAGATCACTGAGGTGGTTGTTGGCCGTCAGCCGCATCTGTTGCATCCACTCATGCATTTCCCCAATGAGCTTCCCTTGGCGGAGCTGCTCCTCCCTGTCTCTTTTCTGCTCATCGCCTTGCCTTGTCTGTTCACTACGGATGTAGCATATCTGATCGTGCATCCAATCCCAATCGTTTTTTGTCATGCTCCACGAACCGGTCGACGAGTCACCAGGATTCGGCATAGGAGTCTCTTCTGGGATAGGGTCCTCACCAGGTTGATTATCCGCTTCACCTTCTGAACCTGCCCAAACATCAAAATTTTCTCCATCGTCTTGCATGGGACTTGCGTACAACCAGTTAGCTTGTTTGTCAATAGAAATAAAATCAGGAGCAGGTAAAGCTAACAAATGGTGATTACGGGAAACCAGGGAATAATAATCATTAAAAACTTTTATCATACCTTGGGTGGTGAGTGTAGCTAAGTCAATCTTAGTCTTACCTCCCACTGTGGGTTCCTCCATCAGGTGTGGACCGTAGCCGAAGTAGTCAGCTATCTGAGTGATCATCCCTCCAACATAAATGTCACCAGTAGCGGCATTGGCTACCCGCTTCAGGTGATCGGCAGCAAAAGCAGCGATATTGATGAGTTCCTTGTTAGCCATGCCATAGAGCAAGTATAGCTCTCTTTGTGTGGCCACCCCGGTACTATCCCCTCGGCAGAAAAGGGAGTAGGCCAATCCCTTTTGGGCATATCGGAAACAAGGGTTGTGAATGCAAGAAGCCTTGGCCCCCTTAGTGACATATTCAGAATTTCCTGTAATTGCTTTCCAAAAGTCGCCTGCAACAAAAGTGGTGGGGGGTGCCCCAGGGCCAAAGCTCGGGAGCTTAAGAATGCGCCCCAACTCCTCGACCGATAGAGAATGGTCATTATCAAACAATTGAAACTTAAGAGTGCCAAAATACTCCTCATCCGAGCCTGTCCACCTATGACGAAGCTGAAAATCCAAAGAACTCAAAAATTCGAGGGTTATGCGCTCAAATGTCGGCGCTTCAAACTGCATAAATTCAAGCATGCCTAAAGTATGAAACATCCTATGTACCTCCATTCGTAGCCCTAAGTTATCTAAAGTTTCATTACAAATGTACCGGGCCGGAATCAACTTACGTTTCACCAATCGAACTTACTTGCGTTGATGGTCCGGATCCTCAAACAGAATACCATGAGCATTCGCCATGCGATGAGCTCGTTTCTTCGGGCGGGAGGATTCAGCGACAGCCTTTCCAGTATCTCTGCGCGGAGGCATGGTAAGAACCTGTAATAATACAAATCAACAAAAATTCGACAGAGAGATTAGACGCAACGAAGACAGTAGAAATAATAATGGAGGTGAGATGATCAACTTTCTCAACAGGGATGAGGAGTTTTAGTGAGTGGGTAATGCCAGAAATGAAGCTTAAAGGAAGAGTAACAATGGAGGCTAGGGCTTGGAGAGTGAGAGAGAGGTAGAAGAAGAAAGGTTAATAACAAAATAATAAGAGAGTTAAAAGAGGGAAAAGGATTAAAACTCGTGGGCCCCACTAAAAAGTAGAAGTTTTGCCCCCTGATCTGCGCGACACGGGCCGTGTCACACGACACGGGCACCCGTGTCGCATCCCTGCTTCACCCTAAAATTAATGTTTTAGCCTTGTCCTTCAGTAGCCACGACACGGGCCGTGTCACACGACACGACCACCCGTGTTGTATCCCTGCTACCCTCCAAAAGGAATTTTCCATCACTGTCTTCAGTAGCCACAACACGGGCCATGTTGTACGACACGGGCGCCCGTGTTGTATCCCTGTTCTACCACGCACTTATCTTGTAAACCCAATTCCTAACACGGGCCGTGTCAAGCAACACGGGTGGCCGTGTCAGGGCTCTGAAATCACACCAATTCAAGAATCATGCTGCGTTTTCGACCTCGTTTATTCGACACCTCTCTTTCCGGCTTGATCAGTGAGACACATCAACTACAGACCTACAAAATGAACAAACAAAAATTAGAAAAAATCGTGGGTTGCCTCCCACGTAGCGCTGCGTTTATCATCGCGTGGCTCGACGGTCCGTTGTCCTACTGAGTAAGACGAATGACCTCAACCTGTCCAACCTTTTGACCTTGAAAATAAGGTTTAAGTCTCTGCCCATTAACTTTGAAGATGTCTCCATTGGCTTGATTCTTAATCTCGACCGCTCCATACGGAAACACCTTATGAACCACAAAGGGTCCGGACCATTTGGACCGCAATTTTCCTGGGAATAGCTTCAAGCGGGAATTGTATAGAAGGACCAGCTGTCCTTCCCAAAACTCTTTTTTCTGGATTCTCTCATCGTGCCACTTCTTGGTCTGCTCCTTGTAAACCTTGGCATTTTCATACGCATAATTCCAAAACTCTTCTAATTCATGCAGTTGCAGAATCCTAGAATTTCCTGCTAGAGATACGTCCATGTTCAAGAATTTGGTTGCCCAAAAGGCCTTGTGTTCAAACTCTAGAGGCAGATGACAGGCTTTGCCATAGACAAGTTGGTACGGTGACATGCTGATAGGTGTTTTGAAAGCAGTTAGGTAAGCCCATAATGCATCATCTAACTTTGTCGCCCAATCTTTTCGCGACGAACTCACCGTCTTCTCCAGAATCTGCTTGAGCTGTCTATTAGACACTTCGACCTGACCACTCGTTTGAGGGTGGTAAGGAGTGGCTACTCGGTGCTTCACATTGTACTTTTGAAGGAGTTTCTCCATGAGGTGATTTAGGAAGTGAGTTCCTCCATCACTTATCAATGCTCGCGGTACTCCGAACCTGGAAAAGATGTTCTCTCGCAAGAACTTGACTACTACCTTAGCATCATTGGTTGGTAAGGCTACCGCTTCCACCCATTTCGATACATAATCCACAGCAACAAGGATGTAATTCTTCCCGAATGACGGTGGAAAGGGACCCATGAAGTCAATTCCCCAAACATCGAATAACTCGACCTCTAGCATGAAATTCTGGGGCATTTGATTTCTCTTTGATATGTTCCCGGTCCGCTGACACTTATCACACTCCTTCACCATCTCCTGGGCATCCTTGAACAATGTCGGCCAGTACAATCCGGATTGCAAAACTTTAGATGCAGTGCGGTCACCGCTAAAATGTCCACCGTATTCGGAATCATGACATGCTCTCAACACATCCCTCTGTTCTTCCTCAGGCACGCATCGTCGTATCAACCCGTCCACTCCTCTCTTGTACAGGTAAGGGTCGTCCCATAGATAGAACCTGCAATCATGAACAAACTTTTTCTTACGGTTAGAATCATAATCATCTGGTATTATACCGCCAACAAGGTAGTTTGCATAATCCGCAAACCAAGGCACTCCAATAACAGCTAGGATGTGTTCATCAGCAAACTCATCCTTTATTGGACACCGATCTTCAGTCTCCTCAATAGGTGACATTCGAGAGAGGTGATCAGCTACGGTGTTCTCACACCCTTTCTTGTCACAAATTTCTACATCGAACTCTTGGAGGAGTAAAATCCACCTCAGGAGTCTCGGCTTCGATTCCTGCTTAGCAAAAAGATATTTCAAAGCAGCATGGTCAGTGTACACAATTACTTTGGAACCCAATAGATATTGCCTGAACTTATCAAAGGCATAAACAACCGCTAACAACTCCTTCTCGGTAGTTGCATAATTCATCTGAGCAGGGTTCAACACGTGACTAGCATAATAAATAACATGAAGCAGCCTTTCTCTACGTTGTCCAAGAACAGCCCCTACCGCAATGTCGCTCGCATCACACATGATCTCAAAGGGGAAAGACCAATCCGGCGCGATCACAATGGGTGCCGACACCAGTTTATTTTTTAGTGTCTCAAAAGCATCGGCACACTCTTTGTTGAATACAAAAGGCTGGTCCTTAACTAACAGTGTCGTCAATGTCTTGGCTATTTTTGAAAAATCTCTGATGAACCTACGGTAGAACCCCGCATGGCCTAAGAAACTCCGAATACCTTTCTCATTCACAGGCGGTGGTAATTTCGAGATAACCTCCACTTTAGCTTGATCGACTTCGATCCCCTTGTGATAAATCTTGTGACCCAGAACAATGCCTTCTCGTACCATGAAATGGCACTTTTCCCAGTTTAGGATCAAACTGCTTTCTTGACATTGCTGCAAAACAAGTGAAAGGTTAGCTAAACAATTATCAAAGGAGGATCCAAAAACAGAGAAGTCGTCCATGAAGACTTCCATATGCTTCTCAAGCATATCAGCAAAGATAGAAGTCATGCATCTTTGAAATGTTGTTGGGGCGTTGCACAACCCGAATGGCATCCTTCGATAAGCAAAGACACCGTAAGGGCAAGTGAAGGCCGTCTTCTCTTGATCCTCTGGTGTAACCGTAATTTGGTTGTACCCGGAGTATCCATCCAGAAAACAATAATAGTCATGCCCAGCTAACCTTTCCAACATCTGGTCAATGAATGGCAGCGGAAAATGATCTTTTCTTGTGGCTTGGTTTAGTCTCTGGTAGTCAATGCACACCCGCCACCCAGTGATCGTTCTAGTTGGGATCAAATCATTCTTTTCATTCACAACTACCGTAGTACCTCCTTTCTTGGGCACCACATGAACGGGACTCACCCATGAACTGTCGGAGATAGGGTAGATAAGTCCTGCATCTAACAGCTTTACAACTTCTTTTCTCACCACCTCCTTCATAACCGGGTTCAATCTCCTCTGGGGCTGCACCACTGGTTTGTGATCTTCTTCCATAAGAATTTTATGCATGCAAACCGTCGGACTAATACCTTTGAGGTCTTCGATTTTCCAACCAATGGCACCTTTGAAGTTTTTAAGAACTTCAATTAACCTGTCTTCCTGCACACTTTGCAAATTAGAGCTAATGATCGCGAGACATTTTTTATCAGTGTCAAGGAAAACGTATTTCAGATTCTCGGGAAGCTGTTTCAACTCTGAACTTTTTGGCTTGTATTCACTACCGTTCAACTCTATAGGTTGCCTTAGGTCTTCCCACCTATGTGTCCGGGATCTTTTTAGAACAGGTTGAATATTCAACATTTCCACCACTTTCACTTCACTACTATCAACTGCTTCATTTTCCTCAAAAATTGACATACTCAAAACTCTTTCGAGAGGTAATTTGGATACACTCTCCACATGATCCATTTCTTCTACTTGCTCAAACACCTGAATGTTGCTACTTGTGCCAAAGTCCTCTTTATGTCTCATGGTATTACGAACATCTATTTTCAACTCTTCATCATAAACCTTCAAAGTAAGTGTACCCCCTTCCACATCGATCATAACTCTCCCGGTTTCCAAAAATGGGCGGCCTAAAATTAGCGGAATCTCTTCATCTTCCGGCATTTCAAGGATCACGAAATCCACTGGAAATACAAACTTATCCACTTTCACAAGAACGTCTTGAACAATTCCATAAGGCCGCTTAACAGAATGATCCGCAAATTGGAGAGTCATCCGAGTGTCTTGGACAGCACCAATACCTAACTTTTTGTAGATGGATAAAGGCATGAGACTGATACTAGCACCCAGATCGATTAATGCTCTCTTGAAAGATCTATCTCCAATAGTGCAAGGTATGGTAACTGCTCCTCTGTCTTTCTTCTTCACTGGAATCTTTAGGCCCTGCAAAATAGCACTACAAGTTTCAGTTAGAATAATAGGTTCATCTGCACTGGTTCGTTTCTTAGCAATGATGTCCTTCATGAATTTAGCATATGTAGGCATCTGCTCAAGTGCCTCCAATAACGGAATATTCAGCTCCAGCTTTTTGAACAACTCAAGAAACTTCTCAAAATTCTTCTCTTGCTGCCCCTTTTTCTTATTTCTTTGGGGGTAAGGGAGTTTGATCATTGGTTTTGGCTCTCCCACTTTTTCTTTAGTAACCAAGGCTGGTATTACCAATTCCTCCTCAACTCTCTCATTCTCTTTTATGTCTAACTCCACTTCCAACAGTTTATCTTCATTTACCGATGTCTTTTCCACTTCTTCAACTGGTTTCCCTCTCCGTGTAGTGACAACATTGACTTTATGATTGTCCTTAGGATTAGGCACAGTTGCGCTTGGGAGCGCTCCCGGTGTTTGAGGAATTGCAAGATGTTGGGCGATTTGACTCATTTGCACTTCAAGATTCTTAATTGAGGCTCCGGTATTCCTGAAATTGCTCCTTGTTTCTTCTTGGAATTGAGAGCTGTGAGCGGCCATCTTCTCAATGGCGATTTCCCAATCCGCCTTTCTTGGACCCTGTGGTTGGTCTTGTTGTTGAGGTTGGTAAGGTTGTTGCTGTTGATAAGGTTGTTGGCCTTGGACCGGTTTTTGAACGTTTCCCTGTTGGTCCCTCCATGAGAAATTTGGGTGATTTTTCCAACCCGGATTATATGTGTTGGCATACGAATTATTCTTCCTTAGCATTTGAATCTGCTCAACCTGTTCTTGAGTTGCTACACAATGCATAGCAAAGTGTGGTCCACCACATATTTCACAAAGGACAGCTTGAACTGGTTCCACCTTTGCCACTGTCTGAGTTCCAATATTCATTTTTTTCAACCTTCTCTCTACTTCTGCAGCGATTTGATCTTCCATTTTCACAACCTGTTCCGTCAGCTTCAAATCTATCTTGCCATCCGGTTGGTTCACAGTACGGTCATACAACTCAAGATGCTCGTTGGTAGCGATAGCTTCTATAATTCTTCTGATACCAGTAGCTGTTGAGAAATTTGTAGATCCACCGGCAGCAGTATCTATAAGCTGTTTTGTCTTTAAACGTAAGCCATTCACGAAGTTTTGCATCTGCTGAGTTGCGTCCATGTTGTGAGTAGGACAGGCAGTTAGACATCTCTTGAACCTCTTGTATGCATCCCCAAGTGATTCCCCTTCTTTTTGTTTGAAATTGACAATATCGTATCTTTTTCGGATGAACACTGATGCAGGGAAATACTCGTTGAGGAATGTTGTTTCCATCTCTTGCCATGTTGTGATGCTCCCAGCTGGAAGTGAGTAGAACCACTCTTCCGCATCATCAGTAAGTGTAAAAGGAAACATAACAAGTCTCTTTGCCTCCTCGGAATGACCCTCGATTTTCAACGACGTGGTGGTAGTAAGAAATCTCTGAAGATGCTTATTTGCATCCTCGTTGATTCTTCCGGCGAAAGGTTTGCTTTCCAACTGGCGGATGGTAGACGGATGTAGCTGAAAGTGTGCTACATTCACCGGTTGATTGACAATGGTCATCCGGTTTGGTTGAGCGTTTGCCCCTCCGTAGTCCCCTAGCAATCTCTCTGCTGGGGGTTGACCTCCTGCTACGCCACCATGATTCGGATCCATCTCTCTGTCAAAATATGAGTCGCTGTGCTCAGATTGCACAGACACTTCGTCTTTTGTTTCTTGATTTATAGTACTGGGTTCTGCACTTGGTGCTGTCAGTCTTTCAACTCTTAATTGACGGCGTCTCTCGTGCAATGCTCTTTCTGGTTCTGTGTCAAAGGAAAATTTAGCTGAGGTCTGACCTCGCATAAAAAGTCAGACAAAAGTTAGAACAGATAGCACAAATTCGATAAAATAAAATAAAATAGCAGAAGAATAAAATTTTAGTCGCGGAGCAACAAAATTTCAATTGAAATAGTTCAACTAAACTTAATTATTTGGCAGTCCCCGGCAACGGCGCCAAAAACTTGATCGGTAAAATAGCAAGTGTACTATTTTATCGATGTAGTAATAATGGGAAAAACCCCAAAGTCGATCTCTTGAGGACTGCACAGTGAAATTAAGTTTGTTCGAATGAATATCAATTGAACAAAAGCAATAGTTGATTGTTTGTTTTGAACTACAATACTACGAAAACTAAATTTACGAGAAGTTTATATGTTACGATGAGAATAATGCCAGGACGGTGTATGAATCGCGATACAATGACCAACTTGTTTCGTTATTATAAAAATCTATGTTTCACCTTTTCTTTCCCTATGCCTAAAGTTATTTTTCCGCAATTCCTTTTAAGAAAAACCTTTGGTATTCTCTCTTTGCCCTAATTCCTCAGCTGCCAAGAGAGAATATCAAGCTCTATTTCAGACAATAAAATGGGTATTCACAGGGTATTCTAATTCCTTAGGAATATCTACTATGATAAAAGTGATGCAACAGGATTAGGATTGCTGATCAGGCCAACCCTAATTACGATCAATAATCATTTCTTCCAAGCAGATTAAGCATTAAAAACGTTGCATCCAATAAAGAATAAGCTTTTAACATAAAACTCACAGTACAAAACATCAATTAGTCATTACAAAGCAATTCAGGGACACCTCCCTGACATTGGGATGTTTAGCTACTCATGTTCATAATACTTATGAAAACAGGATCAAGAAGAAAATTCATTACAATAGGATTTGGATAGGTTGGATCGTCGATTGCTTCCGCTCTTGATCGATCCTCCTTCTCCTTGAATCACCACTCTAAGCTTTTCTCCAATATGTTCTTTCTACCAAAAAGAGTTCCCCTGGTTCCTCACCCTAGTCTCCAATATAACAGTATTCTCAAATCTTCCAAGAAATGTCCAAACTGCCCTCCAACTTGTCCCAGTCTGCGTGTCAAAAAAAATAGAAATTTTGCCTCAGGATGCCTGACACGGGCCGTGTTGTGGGACACGGGTGACCGTGTCAGGTTGCTGCTTCACATAAATGCAATCCACGCCTTCAGAGGGCACAACACGGTCCGTGTTGTGCAACACGGGTGGCCGTGTTGTGTTGCTGGTTGTTGTCTCTTTGTCATCTGCAGATGCCACGACACGGGCCGTGTTACACGACACGGGCACCCGTGTCACGCTTCTGAAATCTTTGCTTCCATACGTTTATTCTGTATTTGGATCATTTCCGCATTGGTGCCGGGTAGCCGACTAGACAGAAACCTGAAACACCTTGAAACAACAACCACATTACACGCACCAACGGTAAAAATAATGAAAACATGGACACCTGACTTGCTTATCCAAATCAGAGAATACTGTTGAAACATAATTAAAATATTAAAAGAAAACTCATGAAAACACAAGAAACGATACTAAAACCTGTTTGGAAAGTACGACAAAAGATCACTGATCACCCATTCCCACCATTATACTGCTAACATGTGAGCGCAAATTTCTGGGCACTCTTGTGTCCAATCATCTTCCACCTTCAGATTACGAAAGGCACGCAAGCCAATCTACATCCTCAGGTCTAAGAAGATTGAACAGGGGCAACTGTTGTACCCCAAAATTTGCCCTCCCATATTCTTCAAGATTTGCCAAGATCAAGGTTCAAAATCTCTCAAGGGTTGCACAGTCCAATGGCCTCCTAACAGTCAAAAATTAGGGTTTTGGTTATGGCAAAGAAATTGAAGTTTCCAAGGGTCCAAACAAGTCCCACATGCCTATAAACCTTGTCAAGCATCCACATGCCAAGTTTCAAGACTCACAGCATCAAATTGCACAGTCAAAAACCCTAATTGCTTCACAGTCAACTACAGGGGCAAAATGGTCATTTGACAGTCAAAAGTCCAAATTTTTGATCAACATCTTATTTTGAAGCCACAAACATCATTTGATCAATTCTTGATCATGATTCTCAAGGCATGGCTCAAAAAGTCTCAAGATGCAAAAGTTTCTATTTTTGGACAGTTGAAAAAGTCAACTGCAAATTGACCAAGGCATAACTTCCACATGGTTTATCAGAAAAATTCCATCCAAAGCTCATTTTGAATAGAATGACATTTCCTACAACTCATCTTCACACTTCAAGTCCAAGAAATGCTCTCACAAAAAGTTATCAATCTCAACATTATAGGTCATTTTCAAAAGTCAACAAAAAGGCACTTTAAGTCAAAGACCATAACTTGAGATTGGTAAATCAAAATGACATGGGACCAAAGGAATTGGTTATAGGACTTCAAGACCTTTCCAAAATGTCCAAGAACATTATCAAATCTTAAAAATTGAGCAAGATATGCCTTGTGGATGTTGGGAAATTTTTGGGAATTTTGAAAAGTCAACTTTGCTTCAAATGCCTCAAAATTGCTAATGGGCCTTAATTTCTTCCATGAATCATTACCCAAAGGCTATGCACGACCCATTGACCTAAATGGGAGTTATTTTCTCATTTTTAATTAATTAATTGAATTTTTAATCCTATTTATTCATTTAATTAAAATTAATTATGAGAAAAATACTAAAACATGTTTTCCAAATCTTTTTGTGCAGCATATTCTCCCATTAAGACCTAAATATTTCGTGTACCACATCAAGGGACCAAATCTTCCAAAATAGGCAAGTTTCCATGACAAAAAAGGATTGAAAAAGATGCTTGAAAATCAAATATTGAATCATTGAATACATGGATTTTGGGCCAGTTTTTCTAACCTAATTCATTCACACATATATGCACATTGAAAACCTAATGAAAAGAACACAGAAGCTGCGCTGAGAATAGGAGAACAAACTTGCATTTTTTTCACAAAAATCTCAAAACTGTTTTCATAGCTAGAGCTCGTTTCAAGCCCTCAAAGCTATTCCAAAAGCTTGCTGACACCACAAGGAAGAGATTGCAATCAAGAACATAGCCCCTGACCTCAAGAATTGGTAGAACCATGTTGCCCTGTTCATAAATATTTTCATATTCGTGTTTGAATTTGCATACATTTTCCATACGTTTTAAGCATTGATTTATACTAACATGAGTGTTCTAAAGCTATTGGCATTCTTTGATTGAATTTTTAAGCCCTGTACACGAATCCACCATGAAAGCTGCTTAGGGTTTCAGAGCTCTAATTTTGGGGTTTTATGCATAAAGCAAAATTGGCCAATAAAACCAGTACCATTGGAATCGTGACATCCAAGCGGATTGAAATCACCCATCGCGCCCTTTTTCTTTTTGCTTATGAGCTAATCGCTATTATTCCATGGCTGTTTTAGTGGGGGTTTAAAACCCCCGCTATCTATTCTTATTTTCAGGCAAAAACGAAGACACAATGGAGAAGACGCTGAGTTGTAAGCACAGGACTGGGCAATTCAAACATTCGCGCGTGTTTTTTTGTGTTCTACCAATAGCTTTTATTCTCTTTAATAATAATCATTGTCCATTATAATATCAAAGAAACTCAATGGCTCAGTTGGCTTGTGCGTTGGCATGCAGGTATTGGGACCTGGGTTCGATTCCCAGGTCCCCCCACTTATTCATATATTTTTTCTTAACGTGCTTCTGTGCAACCTTCATTCCAAGGACCATCATGAAGCCTCACCATCTAGCTTGCCACGCGCCCAGAAGTCCCAATCCAAAGGCCAGAATCTGGAGTCCACCATGCACATTAGTCAATGGATCTGCACGTGATCACTGGAAAGTCAAAAAAGGCCAGGGTTCTTGGGCCAAATTCCTCAAAACACACCTCCAAAAGGGCCTGATACCCCTCCTATGGTTTGCATTATTTTTTTTTTCTATTTGATTTCTTTTAATTCTTTTTAATGCTTAATTATTTATTTTTATTCCCTAAAAATAATTTTTCATAATAATAACACAAAAAATCAGAAATCATAAAAATAAAAATATGTTTTATTTAATTCCTTAATAGTTTTTGTAAATAAATTTTATTAATCAATTTAGTTTAATTTAGGGTTTTAAATTTTAATGTTTTCTTAATAACTAAAAAATATAAAAAATAGGTTTTTAGCATTTCTTATTCTTTTTCTTAATAAATAACCTTTTTTTATTTCTTATCATTATTAATTATTAATTATTTTTGTAAATACTCATGTAACTAAATAATTAGTAAATTAGGTCAAAACTTAAATATTTTCTTTAATAATTAAAAACAATTTAGAATTAGGGTTTTATTTAATTTCTAATTTTAATCAATTTTCTTTATTTTCATAAATACCAAAAACCATAAAAAATAACCTTTTTTCTTTCTTTAATAATTAATTAATTTGTAATTTCAATTTAACTTCTTTAAAGGGTCCAACGCCCTCGCACATTCGATTATAATTTCTTTTCGCGCGTTTGTTTCTATTTTTCATTTTAATCTTATGTAATTGCCCCAAAGGATTGTAATAGTAATTAGGTCTTTTACTTTCCGCATTTTTATCAAAAACGGGTCTTTGTAATTTGGCGATGTATAGACCCGCGCCTTGTAATAGCGTAGGATTTTACTTACCGCATTTAAATTTCAGCACTTTTAAATCCTAATTGCATGAAAGAATGTATGGCCTAAATTAAAAACAAGCGTAGATCACCATGATACATGTACAAGATAAAACATAAACTGAAAACAACACACAAATTCACACACCACTCTTAGGGTACGCCTCACTGTTGCCTTGCCTTCGAAACGTGGTCGTCGAGTATAGGACGTTTTAGTAAGTCCTTATGTCCATGACCAATGGCATAAGGGTAGCTTCTAAGGTGTCCTATTGTTGCTCTGGTGACCACACTGTCCCTAATAATCGAATTGACCCGAACACCTCCAACGGTGGTGCTACCTATCTCTCAATGGTGGGATGGCACTACCTTAAGGACATTTACACAGCCTAATTCCTTAGGGTAGGTAGATGACTCATAGATACTTGCTCTATTCAAAACAAATCAAAAACTCTTTTCACACTGACACTTTCAAAAAGCTTTCAAAATAATTTTTCAAACACCCTTGAAGACTGATACAAGAGTCGATCTGAAATCTTTAAACGAAACTTTTTCAAGCCCACTCACTTTGAAAAGCAAACAAACATTTTGAAAACACAAATGAGCAAGTATCTAAGAGCCCATGGATAACCATGGATAGAAAGGGTGCTAACACCTTCCCTTTCTATAAATCTACCTCCCGAACCGAGAGACAATCTCATAAGGAATTTTGCTGTGCTTTTGTTCTGTCCATGTTGGAGAAAATAAAAGATGGTGGCAACTCTTGCTTCCGCGACATTTCGCGAACCAGCGTTAAACAGTCAGTTCCAGATCCACCGATCACACCCCTGTTTCTGATATTACTCGTAATTCGTCCTTTATTTCACATGTAAATATTTATGAGCAGCAATTAATGTCAAATGCATATATCAAAAATGAACATTGGACGTTCTTTGCAAAACAAAACAGATAAAGGAAAAACAATTTGAAATTTGTCTGAAAATGAATTTGTATTGATTTTGAAGTTTGCCTGTAAATAGGCGTTTTTGTACAACAGGCTGGCGTCCTAGTAAGAGGGCGCCGCCGAACAAATAAAATTTATACAATTTGTGAAAAGGAAATAAAACAGCTATGTGAATAATCCCACTGGGTTCCAACTCTGCTATTGCCTTTATATCTTCAAGCATCTCATCACTTTGCTGCTTAGTTGAAGATGAATCTGATTGATTAGTGTCGTCCGAGCTTGATAGTTGATACCGAAGTCTGGATGCGAGGTGATCCAATGAGACATAGTGTTACGCTTTAATCCCTAACTTTTGCCTGGACCGCCCTTTCGGGTTTTCAGTCCACCGGGATACCCATTTTTGCCCAAGCCGCCTTTTCAGGTTTTCGACTCTCCGGGTGTACAGATTTTTCATTTTCATCCCTTATTTTTGCCCGAACCCTTTTGGTTCGCCGGGAAGCCCTTATTTTTGCCTAGGCCAGTCAACCTAGCGGGTCTTTGATTATGCGTAGTATCTTTTTACTATGTCTGCATTGAAGGGGTGAGGAAGGTCGTCACCATCCATGGTGGTTAGAATCATAGCTCCTCCTGAGAAAATGTTATTAACCACAAATGGCCCTTCGTAAGTAGGGGTCCATTTTCCCCTGGGATCACCTTGAGCTATAATAATGTGCTTGATTACCAGGTCCCCAACTTGATACTCTTGTCGTCTGACTTTCTTGTTAAATGCCTTGATCATTCGTTTTTGGTACGTCTGACCATGACAAATAGCAGTAAGTCTTTTTTCGTCGATTAGATTCAGTTGATCAAGTCGGGTCTAAATCTAGTCATCTTCGCTCAAACCTGCATCCTTCATGATCCGGAGAGAGGGTATCTGAACTTCGATAGGCAAGACTGCATCCATGCCATAAACCAAGGAATAGGGTGTTTCCCCTATTGACGTCCGTGCTGAGGTACAGTACCCATGAAGAGAAAATGGTAACATCTTGTGCCAGTCTTTATATGTCACTGTCATCTTCTGTACAATCTTCTTAATGTTCTTATTTGCCGCTTTGACAGCCCCATTCATCTTCGGTCGGTAGGGAGAAGAGTTGTGATGTTGTATCTTGAATTGCTCGCAGAGCTCAGTGATCATCTTGTTGTTAAGATTGGTACCATTATCCGTAATGATCCTCTCTGGTACACCATATCGACATATCAGATTGTCCCGAACGAACCGTGCCACGACGTTCTTGGTTACGGTAGCAAAGGAAGTCGCTTCAACCCATTTTGTAAAGTAATCAATAGCTACAAGGATGAAATGATGCTCGTTGGATGCCGTAGGTCTGATCTCGCTGATCATATCAATGCCCCACATTGCAAAAGGCCAAGGTGCACATTCAGAGGAACAAGAGGTATGTGCACCTTATCAGCATAGACCTGGCACTTGTGACATGTCCGAGAATGCTGATAACAGTCAGCTTCCATTGTGGACCAATAATATCCTGCCCGAAGGATCTTCTTTGCCATGGTGTATCCACTAGAATGGGTTCCGAAGGTACCTTCATGTAACTCTGTCATGATCCCTTCTGCTTCATTCTTATCCACACAACGCAGTAAGGTCGAATCATGGTTACGCTTGTAAAGAATGCCATTGCTGATGAAGAACTTGGCTGCAAAACTCCTCAGAAACTTCTTATCATTAACAGATGCACCCTCGGGGTATTCTTGAGCTTCAAGGTACCTCTTCACCTCATGATACCAGGGCTTTTCTGTTACCTCTTCAGTCTCAAGATCACAGCAATGTGCAGGTTCGTCCAATCTTTCAATAATGATCCGGGGAGCCTCGTTGTCCCATTTGACTTTGAACATAGAAGACATCGTAGCTAGCGCGTCCGCCAACTGATTCTCCTCTCTAGGAAATTGTTCAAAGGTTATCTCCTCAAAATGGGGAAGCAATGTCAACATATACTCCTTGTAAGGTATAAGATTTGGGTGTTTTGTATCCCACTCGCCTTTGATCTGACTGATTACGAGAGCGGAATCTCCGAAGACACTCAGAAACTTAATCCTTAGGTCAATTGCCACTCGAAGACCCATAATGCATGCTTCATACTCCTCCATGTTGTTGGTGCAGTTGAAACATAGTCGGGCGGTAAACGGAGTATGAGAGCCTTTAGGATATATGATCACAGCGCCAATGCCATTACACAAAGCGTTCGAAGCTCCATCAAAGTACATAGACCATCGGGATCCCTCCTCAGGTCCTTCATCCGGTCCAGGTGTCTCAAAATCAGTCACTACAATGATATTCTCGTCGGGAAATTCAAAGTTCATAGACTGGTAATCATCCACTGCCTGATGTGCCAAATGGTCTGCCAATACACTTCTCTTGATTGCTTTTTGAGTCGTGTACTGGATGTCATACTCAGTCAAGATCATCTGCCATCTTGCTATCCTTCCGGACAAGGCAGGCTTTTCGAAGATATACTTGATTGGATCCATCTTTGAAATCAATAGAGTAGTGTGAGTCAGCATATACTGTCTTAGCCAGTGAGCAGCTTATGCCAAAGCGCAGCAAGTTTTCTCAAGCAGTGAGTATCGGGTCTCACAGTCGGTAAACTTTTTGCTAAGGTAATAAATAGCATGCTCTTTTCGGCCAGACTTGTCATACTGCCCCAGCACACACCCCATTAAGTTGTCAAGTACTATCAAGTATAAAATCAAAGGTCTCCCTTCAACTGGTGGCATCATAATAGGTGGCTCCTAGAGATACTCTTTGATCCTTTCGAAAGCGGCCTGACATTCATCGTTCCAATGTACCACTTGATCTTTCTTCAGCAGCTTGAAGATTGGCTCACAAGTAGCAGTCAGGTGTGATATGAATCGGGCAATGTAGTTCAGTCGTCCCAGAAAGCCTCTGACCTCCTTCTCTGTCTTTGGAGTTGGCATCTCTTGTATGGCTTTCACTTTGGAAGGGTCCACTTGAATACCTTTGTCGCTCACGACGAAACCTAGTAGCTTACCAGACCTCACCCCGAAGGTGCACTTGTTCGGGTTCAATCTCAGCTTGTACAGCTTCAACCTGTCAAACAGCTTCTGTAGATGGTCAAGGTGTTCCTCCTCTGTCTGGGACCTCGCGATCATATCGTCGATGTATACTTCAATCTCATGATGGATCATATCATGAAACAAAGCAACCATGGCACGTTGATACGTTGCCCCGGCATTTTTCAACCCAAAAGGCATGACCTTGTAGCAAAAGATACCCCACTGAGTAACAAAAGTGGTCTTCTCCATGTCTTCGGTATCCATCTTAATTTGATTATATCCGGAGAAACCATCCATAAAGGAGAATACCTGTGCTGAGCGGTATTGTCAACCAGAACGTCGATGTGAGGTAGAGGGAAGTCATCCTTAGGGCTTGCCCTGTTCAAATCCCTGTAGTCAACACACATTCAAACCTTACCATCCTTCTTCAGTACCGGAACCACATTTTCAACCCAGAGAGGGTAAGAGGTCACTGCTAGAAAATCGGCGTCAAACTGTTTCATAACTTCGGCCTTGATTTTCTCAGACATCTCTGGGCACATACGGCAAACTTTCTGTTTTACCGGAGGGCAGCCTTCCTTGGTAGGAAGGCGATGAACCACAATGTCAGTATCCAACCCAGGCATATCTTCGTAAGACCAGGCAAAGATCTCTATGTAGTCACGCAGCATCTGAATCAACCGTTGTTTCACACTAAGCTCCAAGTTTGCATCGATCTTGACTTCTTTCTTGTCTGTCTCAGTACCCAGATTTACCGTTTCCACTGGCTCTTCGTGTGGCTGTATGGCCCTCTCTTCCTGGAGCAGTAGTCTGGCAAGTTCACCCGGCACTTCTCAATCATCTTCACCTTCGTCTTCGGTTAAGTTGATCGGATTTTCGAAGTCATAACTGGCAGTAGCAGAGTCGTTACCAGTGAGATCCAGAGTGGATGTGGACCTATATATGTGAGTGTGTGTAAAATAGCTGTTTTGCAATATATAATAAAGAAAAATAAGGAGCACAAAATTTGAAATGCAAGAAATGTCCAATGCTTTTATTAATGATATATGAAAATGGTACACAAAAGCCCTCACAAATGAAGCCACGGTGCCCCAGGTAAGACATCGGGCCATAAAGTTTCAAAACATTGTCTGTTACAAATTCAAAACAAAGAGTTCATTACTGGTTGATAACAGAAACAGGCATAAAATCTTTCGATGTCCAGTTGCTTAATCCGCCGTTGGTCGTAGGGTAGATCCAACTGTCGATATCAAACTCTTCATCATCATCATCCCTGATAGCATTAACCCCTGCCTCTTGTTTAGGCTTCTCTGATGCTCCGAACTCAATCTCCTTCGCATCGATTAGGTCTTGTACCCTGTTCTTCAAAACCCAACAATCATCTATATTATGCCCCGGGCTATCAGAGTGAAAAGAGCAACGGGCATTAGGGTTGTACTTTGGTGATGTGGTACTTGGATTCTTCGGGGCTTCTTTTAGAGTTACCAAATTGGTCTTCAGCAACTGTGGCAGAATCTGAGACAAAGTCATGTTGAGACGAGTGAATTTCCTTCGAGGTCTCTCGTCCTTTTGTTGATTGTGATGCTGAGGAGCACCAGCAGGTTTTGAAATAACAACCGCATTGACAACTTGGCGGTGTTCAGATCTATTTTGTCTTCTCGAACTGTAGACAACAATGGACTCTTTCTTAAACGGTTTCTTCTCGGTGCCCGATGAGGCACCCTTCTGTATCTTTCCAGCCTTAATACCAGCTTCAATCCTTTCACCGGTCAAAATAAGATCTGTAAACCCAGCTGAAGAGCTTCCAATCAGATGATTAAAGAACGGACCAGACAGGGTCCCCAAAAACATGTTAACAAGTTCACGATCAGCCAAAGGTGGTTGTACCCTTCCGGCAAGGTCTCTCCATTTTTGAGCATACTCTTTGAATCCTTCACCCGTTCCTATTGACATACCCTAAATTTGGGTATGTGTAGGAGCGAGGTCAGAGTTGTACTAATACTGCCTATAAAATGCAATAGCCAAATCTTCCCAGCTACGGATACTGGTTCCGTCTAATTGATAGAACCACTCAAGCTGAGTCCCTTAGAGACTGTCTTGAAAGAAATGGATCCATAAGTTCTTATCAGCAGTGTAAGGCTGGATCTTCCTCACATATGACCGGAGGTGTAGCTTCGGACAGGAAACTCCGTCATACTTGGCAAAGGCAGGTGCCTTGAATTTATGGGGAATCACCACCCCAGAGGATAGACCTAGATCTTCGAAGTCCAGACCGGGCACCTTCTGTATTTCCATAGCGCTCAAACGATCTTCCAGCTGTTTGTACTTATCCTCAGCAGGAGGATACTGTTCTTCATCATAGTTCGTCTTATTGTCGGAGACCATAGGGCTAGGAGCCCTCCTTTCTTGTGGACTATCTTTCCCTCCAGATGAGATGGTCAGATCAACTTCATTCTTCATCCCGTTTCCAAACCTTCGTCCAGTATTGAACAGGATGGTCCTCTTCTTCTTCTTCTTTTTCTCCTTCGGAATCAAAGTCTTTAAGTCCTGCTGACCCTTAGCTAGATTCATGAACAACTCTTGAAATTGGGCATTCTGGGCCTGGAGGGCCTTGATAGCTTGCTCAGTGGAAGGTTCAGCATACATGGTGATTGAGCGCTAAAATAAACAGCGAAGAAGATAAGAGACCTATAATGGGGTACCTGTTTATGAAGTGCATGGGATGAAATACGTATGATTTATGATTTGAAAGACAATCGGGATTCAAATTTGTAAACAAGAAAGGAAGCACACTTTATTAGATTTAAACTTCAAAATTTAAATTGTTCAACAAATTGCCCTTAGGTGTTACAAGAATGGAAATACTGAAAAGTAAAAAAAAAACTGTAAAAGAAATCCTCAAAGGTCCATCAATGCTCCCATGGTCTCTTCTTCTCAGTGCAGACATAATCATTCAGGATCTGCTCGTTCTCCAATTGTCTGGTCAATTTATGGGTCTTCTGCTCTTGTTCATTGAACCTCTCCCGATAAGAATCTCGTTCTTCCCGTAGTTGCATCCAATACCTCTTCAGTGTCCCAATATCAGTGGGCATATAAGGGTGGAGAATAGTTGGAGGAACCCCCTCGTCATTAGCAACTTCAAGAATAACAGGCCTGACAGTTTCATATGGCATACCTAACTTCTGGGCATGGATGCGGACCCATCTGAGATATGGCTCTATTGGCAGAGAAGTCTTTGGTCCTAACTCATGTGGGTCAAATTGGTGAACTCTGTCCCAAGCCCTTATGAACCTACGGCGCAGCTCGTCGCTATCTCCCTGAAAATCAAAGATGATATGGGGCATCAACAGCTCGTGAGGCCCCTCTCTTCTGGCTCTTCCAAACTGACGGAGAGCTAAGCATGGGTTGTAAGAAATCCCTCCATGGGTCCCGATCAATGGAACATTAGGATAATCTCCACAACGATCAATGATAGTCACCTCATCCATTCCTTTGAGAGTCCAGATAATGTCATTATTAGAAAGAGACATCACCCTATAAGCCCAGCCCATTCCTTCTTTGTTTTTCAGCACGGACTTAGGGAGGTGCGAAATAAACCACCTCGACAATAAAGGAATACAACACATCAAAGTTCCCCACTTTCGGGCAGTACGAGCATAGAGCTGATGAAGCATATCACCCAAGAGAGTGGGTACCGGATTCTGAGAGATGAAGATCTTTATGGCATTAATATCAACAAAAGTGTCAGGATTCGGAAACAATACCAGGCCATAAATCAAGAGGGCCAGAATGTCCTCGTATGCCTTGAAGTCTAAACTGTCCCAAAAGTAATTAGCTTTCTCAACCAAAAACTTAGCCAGAAAACCCTTAGCTCCACTTCTAGTTTCCCAGTTAGCCATTACCTCCTCCTTGGTCAAGTGAAGGGCTGCAGCAATTTCTTTGGGCTTAGGATTCTTTTCCCAACCAGTAAACGGAGTTTGTTCCAAGACGGAGATACCGAGCAGCTCAGAGAACTCTTCTAGGGTAGGAACCAGCTGGAAGTCCTGGAAGGTAAAGCAATGGTACAACAAATCATAAAACTGGACCAGGACACTCATCATTTGCTCGTCCAATTTTGAAGTGACCAAACTTAGAAGAGAACCATGCCTTCTGATGAAGGAAGTAGTGTCTGGAATCCTGACAACCAAATCTTTAAGCAAGGTAGGTACTTGGACAAAGTTGATCCGGATAGTATTCCTACGCATGGGCATCATGATGACCTACAAAACAGAGCAAAGATGAAACCCTCTTGTCTTTGAAATAGGTTAGTCCTTATGCAAAATGTATGCAATGTTATGATGTCATGATGTCATGATAAAGGCACACCACAAGTATCCACAAAAAGAAAACATGGTAAAGGCACACAAGTCACACTGAGAGCCCTTAGATTTTAGGCTGGCATGAAGCTTAGGTACTACCCTCTTTCAGTTTCAGTTGGTTAAGACCTGTCCTAAAAATAGTAACCGGGTTCTAGAGTGTTGTACCCCAAAATTTTCCCTCCCATATTCTTCAAGATTTGTCAGGATCAATCTTCAAGACTTCTCAAGGGTTGCACAGTCAAACATCCTCCTAAGCCAGTCAAAATTAGGGCTTTGGTTCTTGTAAGGAATTTGTGGTTTTCAGTGGTCCAATCAAGTCTCATGTGCCCATGTACATTGTCAAGCATCTACATGTCAAGTCTCAAGGCTCACAGCATCAAGTTGCACAGTCAAAAGCCCTATTTGGTTCACAATCAACTACAGGGGCAAAATGGTCATTTTACAGTCAAAAGTCAGAATTTTTGGTCAACATCTCATTTTGAGCCCACAATCATCATTGGATCAAGTCTTGATCATGATTCCACAAGCATGACTAAAAAATCATTAAAGATGCAAAAGTTTCTATTTTTGGACAGTTGAAAAGTCAACTGTAACTTGACCAGGGCATAACTTTTTCATGGTTCATCAGAAAAATCCCATCTAATGCTCATTTTTAAGGGGATGACATTTCCTACAACTCATATTCACATTCCAAGTCCAAGCAATGCTCTCACTAAAAGTTATCAATTTCTACATTATAGGTCAATTTCAAAAGTCAACAAAAATGCACTTTAAGTCAAAGACCATAACTTGAGATTGGTAAATCCAAATGCCATGGGAACAAAGGCATTGGTTAGAGGACTTCAATACCTTTCCAAAATGTCCAAGAACATGTTCATGGGATCAAAATTGAGCAAGATATGCATTGGAGAAGTTGCGAAATCTTTGGGAATTTGCAAAAGTCAACTTTGCCTAAAACACCTTGTTTTCGCTAATGGGCCTCAAATTCCTTCTTGAATCTTTACCCAAAGCATATGCACGACCCATCAAGCCTATTTGAGTTTATTTTCTTATTTTTATTAATTAATTGGATTTTTTATTAATATTAATTCATTTAATTGATTTAAAATGTAGGAAATTCAAAGATATGTTTTTTCAAATCTTTTGTGAAGAAAATAAACTCAGGGCAAGCTGGCAAATTCGTGTACACATCAAGGGGACAAAAATCTCCCAATTTGGCAAGGTTTTCCAATCAAAAATATGCAAAAAGATTTGATTGAAATCAAATATTCAAAACATGAATTCCATGGATTCTTGGCCAAGATTGTAACCTAAATCCATTATACTATATATGCTGAACCTAACCCTAATGCCATTCACGCGAGAATTGCTGCAGAAGAGCCATAACCATATTCAAAAAATCAAGAACAAAGTCAAAACTGTTTTCTCACTTCCAGGCCCTCTCAAGGCAATTTAAGGATTTAAACACGTTGCTAGCATACTCAGAAACAATTTGCAATCGAAACCAAGTGTTTAACCTCAAGAAATCGCCTCTAACAGATTCACGGTTTGCTTAACTTTGTCAAAATCGAAACTCATATTTTTATGCATCATTGACATGTTATAACCATTGCTTTGCATTGCTAACACCTTTCTGAAGCTAATGATATAGGTGAATTGCATTATGGTGCCCGGAAACGGAAATCACCATGAAAGATTTCTAGGTTTTCCAAGCTCTAAAATTGGGGCTTTCTTATTGAGGAAAAATCAGACCTTGAGACGCATATGGTTGAATTCGTCAAGGCCAGACGAATCAAACCCAACCCTCGCGATGAATTTATGTTTAACGTATGCCTAATCGTTATTTTTCCTTAGGCCATATTGTAGGGGTTAAAAACCCCCGCTATTTGATTTATTTTTCTGCAGGTTTCAGCGAAGAAGACAAGACGTGGAAGCAGGCTACTGGTCTATTCAAATAAAAGGCGCGCGTGTTGCTTTTGTCCAGCATAAGTGTTGACTATCCAATATTATGTTTATTCATTATCATAATATCAAAGATAAGCGCTTGGCTCAATGGATGATGATATGACTGGCAACTATTGGGACCTGGGTTCGATTCCCAGGTCCCCCAAATAATTATTTCTCTTTTTTCATCATATATTCACATGCAGGCTGCTGAACATGTTCCATCATACACCTTGTTCATCCAAGCGCCAGGTGGCCTCCAATGCAAATACCATGGCTCATGTTGAAGGACCACAATAATCCTCAGTCAACGCAGGCATAGCTGATCTCAAAAGTCCAAACGGATTGGCTTAATGGGCCAGAATTCCAGGCTTCACCTCCATTATTGGGTCAACACCCCCTGGTTTATTTTCCTTTTTATTTTCTTTCCCTTTTTATTATCTTTTAATTATTATTATTATTAAGTATTTAATTAGCAAATTAATATTTTTCATGAAAAATTCAGAAAACCTAAAAAATATTTCTATTATTATTTATTATTTTTGTAAATAAATATGTTTAATTAATTTAGTCTTTTTAAAATTAGGTCAACTTTAATTTTTTCTCAATAACCTAAAATAGATTATAATTAGGGTTTTTCCTTTGACTTTTTATTTCTTATTTTTATTTCATTAAAAAAACATAAAACCATAAAAATACTTTTTTCTTGTAAATAATTAATTAATTAATTAGAATTAGGTTTAATATTTAATTAAAACGCAAAAAAGGACAAATCCAATTCTTTTCTAAAAAAAGAGTCAAAACCTTAAGGACGTTCCCGATTTAATTTCTTTCGCGCTTTAATTCTTATTTTTGATTATTTATGTATCTGTTTCCAAGGATGTAATAGTTAATTAGGCTTTTATCGCTTTATTTACTTTTCTCGCATTTATTTTCCAAAACGGGTTATGTTTTTGGCGATGTATAGACCCGCGCCTTGTAATAGCGTAGTTTCAACTTTCCGCAATTTATTTTCCGCACTCTTAACTGTTAAAAATGCATGAAAGACTTGTATGACAAATAAAATCAATCCGTAGCTCACAAATGACATGTTCAAAGATAAACATAAACTGAAACAACACACATGCACATGCCACTCCTAGGGTACGCCTCACTGGTTGCCTCGACGTGGTCATCAAGTATAGGGTGTTTTAGAGGTCGCCCTCCTGTCTAAAGATCCAGTTGCCTCGAAACGGTTGCCTCAGATAAAAAGGATCTAAGACATTAGGGTTACCGCTAAGGTGTCCTACTATTGCTTCGGTGACCACACACGTCCCTTAATCGAATTGACCCGAATAACTCCAATGACGGTGCTACCTACTTCTCAATAGTGGGATAGTATTGTCTAAAGGACTCTTACACAGCCTAATTCCTTAGAGTAGGTAGATTCTCCTGGGTACTTGCTCTATCAAAAAAACAAAACAACTTTTCGCACTGACACTTTCAAAAAGTTTTCAAACAAATTTTTCATACACTCTTGAGGACAGATACAAGAGTTACCTAGAAGTTTTTCAAACGAAACTTTTTCAAAACCCACAAACACTTGAAAAGCAAACAAATTTTTGAAAACATAAGAGCAAGTACCTAAGAGCCCGTGGATAACCACGGATAGAAAGGGTGCTAACACCTTCCCTTTCTATAAATCTACCTCCCGAACCGAGAAACATCTCGAAAAGGAATTTTTATGTGCTTTTGTCCTTTCCTTGTTGGAGAAAATAAAAGACGGTTGCGACTCTTGCTTACGGCGACATTTCGCGAACCAGCTTTAAAAACAGTCAGTTCTATTTCCACCGATCACAGAACTGGCGACTCTGCTGGGGAGACTTAATAAGTGAGGTGTACCTTAGGATTAGATCATACTTATGTTTTCAATTGCTTGCTTTGATTGCTTTGAAATTGTGGGTTTGTCTTGGAGTTTCATAGATCCTAACCCGGATCTGGGGAATCCCCTTTTAGGTAGCATAAGCTGTGAGGGACCTGTCCGGCATAGACCGACACGGGTGAAGCAGTGGCTACGTTGGTGTGGCACCTTGGTCTATACCGATATTCCTTGTGTTGCAACGAGGAGAATATGGGTCTTCTGAGGGGTCATTAAGCACCAACCGACCTTAGAACCCTAAATTGACCCAACTTGGCCATAGAACAGTAGCAATATGCTACACTCATTGAGGCTAAACTCTCGCGATGGTTCTGGCCGCAAGAAAAGATTGCGACGCTGGAGTTATGACCGATTGAGGGTAGTCGATGATATTGAGATCCTCTAGAACCCAGTTACTTTTGATAGGACAGGTCTTAACCAACGAAACTGAAAGAGGGTAGTACCTAAACTTCATGCTGGCCTAAAATCAAAGGGCTCTTTTGTGTGACTTGTGTGCCTTCATACTTGGACTACTTGCATACTTGTTATCTAACAACACGAGTTCCTTGCAGGTTTTGTTTACAGTCCTTAATTGAGACTCATTACAGGGCCTACTTACATCACTCCATGCATAGCATAACCTCATACCATTTCATACATCCTGCATAAGGACTAACCCATTTCAAGGATCTCAAGGGTCTATGATGCAGGTCATGATGAATCAAAATGTCTAGCAAGGGGCAAAGGGGATTTATTTTCCTCTAGTCAAGGTTGTTTGGAGATCAAAACATGATGACTTGAGTCAGGGGCTATGACCCACTCGATATGGTGAGCCTTGACTCTTGAAGAAGGACTCTCAACAACATGAAGTTCCTTCAATCAAGCTACAAAATTTAAATTCTAACAATTTTCTTGTCTACCCCGCGAGATCCTTGAAAACATTGCATGCATATCATACATATCATTGCATTACAGGTACCCTTTTACAGGTCACTTACCTTCTTCGCTGTTTATTTCAGCAATCAGCATGAATCCTGCACCATCCACTGAACAAGCTATCCAGACCCTCCAGGCCCAAAATGCCCAGTTCCAGGAGTTAGTTATGAGCCTAGCCCAGGGTCAACAGGACTTGAAAACTCTGATTCTGAAAGAGAAGAGGAAGAAGAAGAAAAGGACCGTTTTGTTCAACACTAGACGCAGATCTGGGAATGGACTACAAAATGAGGCTAAGCTGACTACCTCATCTGTAGGCAAAGACAATCCACAAGAGAGAAGGGTTCCTAGTCCTGTGGTCTCCAACAATGAGACGGATTATAATGACGAACAGTACCCTCCAGCTGAGGACAAGTACAAACAGTTGGAAGACCGGTTGAGCGCCATGGAAATACAGAAAGTGCCCGGCCTGGACTTCGAAGATCTAGGTCTATCCTCTGGGGTGGTGATTCCCCATAAATTCAAGGCACCTGCTTTTGCAAAGTACGACGGGGCTTCCTGTCCTAAGCTGCATCTCAGATCCTATGTAAGGAAGATCCAACCTTACACTGTTGACAAGAATCTATGGATCCATTTCTTCCAGGAAAGTCTGTCAGGGACTCAACTCGAATGGTTCTATCAGCTGGATGGAGCCAGTATTCGTAACTGGGAGGACTTGGCTATTGCATTCTACAAGAAGTATCAGTACAATTCCGACCTCGCTCCTACACGTACCCAACTCCAGGGTATGCCACTAGGGACGGGTGAAGGATTCAAGGAATATGCGCAAAAGTGGAGAGACCTTGCTGGAAGGGTGCAACCACCTCTGACTGACCGGGAACTCGTTGACATGTTCTTAGGGACCCTGTCTGGGCCGTTCTTCAACCATCTGATTGGAAATTCTTCTACTGGGTTTATAGATCTGATCTTGACTGGGGAAAGAATCGAAGCGGGCATCAAAAGTGGGAAGATTCAAGAGGCCACACCTCTTGATACTCATAAAAAGCCTTACACGGGGAAGAAAGAGTCCAATGCTGCATATAGCCAAAAGAGTCGTCGTGACCAACATGCAGGGGCAGTCATGATCTCTGGTTTTGCGTCACGCTGACAACCACAAAAGGGAAATCAACGAAGGCCAGACGAGCCTAAAAGACAGTTCACCAACATCAACATGCCATTGTCACAAGCATTGCAGCACATGTTGAAGATGAATCTGATTGTGGTGATCAACCCTCCTGCAAATCCCAAGACCTCTTCTCCAAATTACAACCCAGATGCGAGGTGTGCTTATCATTCCGGTAGCCCGGGGCACGATACTAAGGATTGTTGGGCGCTGAAATACAAAATCCAGAATATGATTGATGCTAAGGAGATCAAATTTGAGCCTGCTGAGACTCCCAACGTGATCACTGCTCCCTTGCCAAAACATGGCTAGGATTGAAAGACTCTTGTTTCATTTAAATTCTGATATTGTATTTTTCTATGCTTATTCAAACAATTATCATGTCAAACTTAATTATTTCATTAATGCATTACACGTGTCTGTTTTGAAGTAATTGTGTTCACTATATTCAAAATTGCTTTTATTTTTCTTGATGATCAACTCTCGATTAATAATTCTAAGCCTCTTGAGGGAGGATGATGAAAACGATACCACGATCTTTACAGTATGCTTTTGAATAGACCCCGCTGATGAGGTACAAACATTGTTTCAATTCCTAAACACTGGAGTTATAAGGAAGATAATCCCTCGCCAACCCCTTCGAGCCAAAGAAGTAGGAGTTTTTCTTTTCACAAAAATTAAAACCCTTAATTATAACCTGGGGCAGGGTAGTTCTCTCAGTTGATCCAAATGCACAATGAACAGCATCAAAGGAGTCCTTCCAAAACAAAAGACAGTGATGGTTCCGAATAATCATAAAGACCGGCAGTCATTACCAAAAAAAAACTAAAGCCCATTAAGTCAAAACCTATGAAGGAGACTTACAAAACTGGAGCATTCCGCTGACTGTAAAGACAAAAAGAAACAGTTCAGGCAAAAGACAGGGATAACGAAATCAAAAAAAGAAAGAGGTGCTACAAACCCTCAACAACAAAAAAATGACTGCCTATTCAAAATAAATTGTCAATATCCGAACCATCACCGGAATATCAGAGCAAAGACTCAAACGAGGTCTAATGCACGATCAGCTGAGTTTAGGTTTGAAGAACATCACGAAGAACGGGTGGGTACAAATAAAATTTGAGCCTTTATCCTTTGTTTCTTAAACCGTGAACCAGACCACATTATAACCCTCAAGAAGTCCTAGCTGAAGCATGGGTTAGTTCGAAAGCATACTGTTACAAAGGTATCCTGACTCCTTAAGGCTCTCGGTAAAATGACGAGTTGACATCACATTTTACAAAACATGCGTGTTTTACTAAAAAATGCATTTTCAAAAACTTCAAGACAGACATAAGCTTTGCATTTTTAATATAACATTGCTTGCATATGACTATTTGTTTGAACAACATAGAAGTTCGCACGACGAATGTCTAATGAACAAAAGCACCTCCAATCAAGGGGCATGGCATGATCATTGTCCATCATCTGGGGCAGTTAAGTCAAGATTCGGAGAATCTCTCAAAAGGCCAACCAGCTTGGGGCAAATCTCCATCTAGATCACTTGGGGCATTGGACGATCAAACGAATATCTTCTGGTATGGCGACACAACACTACTGACAGTGACAATTCCCTACATCCTGAGAGCACGGACATAGTCGGAAAAAAATAATACGCATAATCAAAGACCCGCTAGGTCGACTGGCCTAGGCAAAAATAAGGGCTTCCCGGCGAACCAAAAGGGTTCGGGCAAAAATAAGGGATGAAAATGAAAAAATCTATACACCCGGCAAGTCGAAAACCTGAAAAGGCGGCTTGGGCAAAAAAGGGTATCCCGATGGACTGAAAACCCGAAAGGGCGGTCCAGGCAAAAGTTAGGGATCAAAAGCGTACGACTATGTCCCTTCATCTCGTCACTTGCCTACCAGAAGAAGATTTGTCAATCGGCAGTTGTCAAGCACTTCCACAGGTACCTTCTCCCACAGAAGCTGGGGCAATAAGAATTGTCTGAACTATACAAGCTGCTCCGTCCACCAGGTACGAGTTAGATTCAACTGAAGAATGTAACCAGGATACCTCCACTCCCTACAGAGTAAGACAAGATTCAGCAATACTCTCTCCAAGCATAGCTGGTCTCCCATCAGCCCCAAAAAGGCACAGTATCTCCAACAAGTCAGTAATACTCTCCCCCAAGAAGAGTTAGGCTACTATCAGCCCTAAAGAAGTTGGGTACCCCCAGAAAATCTTAATATTCTCCGGCAGAGTATAAAGATATTCCTCAACAAGCATCCCCGGCAGTCTTAATATTCCTCGACAGAAATATAAGATTGTTCCCTGGCGGAATACAGACACCCCAATGGAATCAATCCCCCGAGTACAGTCCAAAGGTTTCTCGAGGAGAGTTGAATCAATCTCCCCAGTAGATTCTGGAAGCTTATCCCCAGTAAATTCTGGAAGCTTATCCCCAGTAGATTCTGGAAGCTTATCCCCAGTAGAGTCTGGAAGCTAGTCCCCTGCAGAGTACAAATATCTCTCCCCGACCATGTTCAGAGGTTATCCCCCACCAGAGTCTAACTGGGTTATCCTCAGCAAATTATAACGGAAAGATCGTCCTCGGCGAAGTTCTTCCTATCCCCAACGGAGTTCATCAAATTCCTCAACAAAGCTTATCAACGGAATCCCTAGCGGAGTTATCATTAAAATCTCAGCGAAGCATCTCTTCCCACAGAGTAATTCCCCGCAGAGTAATCTCTTCAACAAGTTTATTCCCCAACGGAGTCATCTTCTCCTACCGGCTTATTCTTGCAATCATCATCCCCGGCGGAAACGAAGAACTCTACTCTTCAACATCAGCCCAGGATTCAACAAACTTCCCGGCAATCGTCAAGGATTTAGTTTCCCAGACGAAGATACATTCATAAACATCACATCTTCATACATTATGACATGCATACGCATCATACAACACAAATCTCATTTATTCTTGAGAACATCTTAATATCATGCAGTTCATGCATCATGACACTGCATACAGCCAATGTTTTTCCTTTTCAGGAAAAGGTCAATCAAAAGATGATTACCATCTACCTCCGCAGTTCCAGATCAACACTGGTAACAAGCCAGGAAAATTCTGTGGACGACTGATCATGGGTTAATATCTGAAACCAGACAGGACAATTATCTACTTGATCATCATGAAGCAACCCCACACCGGTTCCTTCTCAACTTCAGATGTAGTTTTACACGAACTCATCATCAGGCAACCCCACACCGGTTCCTTCTCAATTTTCAGACGAGGTCTTACACGGACCCATCACAAAGTAACCCTACACCGGTTCCTTTTCTTTCAGAAGAAGTCTTACACGGACTTATCATCAAAGTAACCCTACACCGGTTCCTTTTCTTTCAGAAGAAGTCTTACACGGACTTATCATCAAAGTAACCCTACACCGGTTCCTTTTCTTTCAGAAGAAGTCTTACACGGGCTTATCATCAAAGTAACCCTACACCGGTTCCTTTTCTTTCAGAAGAAGTCTTACACGGACTTATCATCAAAGTAACCCTACATCGGTTCCTTTTCTTTCAGAAGAAGTCTTACACGGACTTATCATCAAGGTAAACCTACACCGGTTCCTTTTCTTTCAGAAAAAGTCTTACACGGACCTATCTCAAGTTGAACTTACCCCGGTTCATCAAGAAGTTTTACACGAACTTACCCTGCAGTAACCTTACCCCGGTTCCTCCAGAAGTCTTACACGGACTTATCTCAAGATGACCTTACCCCGGTTCATCAAGAAGTTTTACACGAACTTACCCTGCAGTAACCTTACCCCAGTTCCTCCAGAAGTCTTACACGGACTTATCTCAAGATGACCTTACCCCGGTTCATCAAGAAGTTTTACACGAACTTACCCTGCAGTAACCTTACCCCGGTTCCTCCAGAAGTCTTACACGGATTTATCTCAAGATGACCTTACCCCTGTTCATCAAGAAGTTTTACACGAACTTACCCTGCAGTAACCTTACCCCGGTTCTTCCAGAAGTCTTACACGGACTTATCTCAAGGTAACCCTACACCGGTTCCTCCCAAAGTCTTACACGGATTTATCCCAAGGTAACCTTACCCCGGTTCCTCAAGAAGTTTTACACGAACTTATCCCAAAGATACCCTACATAGGTTCTCTCTCTCCAGACGTAGTTTTACACGGACTCGTCATCAAGAAACCCTACACAGGTTCTCTCTTTCCAAAGATGAAGTTTTACACGGACTCGTCATTAAGAAACCCTACACAGGTTCTCTCTTTCCAAAGATGAAGTTTTACACGGACTCGTCACCCAGAAACCCTACACAGGTTCTCTATTTCCAAGGATGCAGTTTTACACGGACTCGTCATCAGTAAACCCTACACAGGTTTCCTTCTCAGCTCCAGATGCAGTTTCACACGGGCTCATCATCAAAGTAACCCCACACAAGTTTCTTCTCCATTTCAGATGCAGCTTCACACGGGCTCATCATCAATCAACCCTACACAGGTTTCCTTCTTTCCAAGATGCAGTTTTACACGAGCTCATCATCAGGCAACCCTACACAGGTTCCCTCCTTCAACTTACAACAATTACAATTCAACAGACAATCTCCAGATAGGCATCTATAAGCCCATCCACCTACCAACAATCTCCAAATGGCATCCATAAGCCCATTCACGACAAGATTCGGTCACATCTCTAGATGGCATCTATAAGCCCATCCTCCTATCCATCATCTCTCCAAATGGAATCTGTAAGCCCATTCTCGACATCACAATGCTGATATTCTACTATGCGAGTGCAAATTTTTGGGCACTCTAGTGTTCAATCATCTTCCACCTTCGGATCACGAAAGGCACGCAAGCCAATCTACATCCTCGGGTCTAAGAAGATTGAACAGGGGCAACTATTGTACCCCAAAATTTTCCCTCCCATATTCTTCAAGATTTGTCAGGATCAATCTTCAAGACTTCTCAAGGGCTGCACAGTTAAACATCCTCCTAAGCCAGTCAAAATTAGGGTTGTGGTTCTTGCAAGGAATTTGTGGTTTTCAGTGGTCCAATCAAGTCTCATGTGCCCATATACATTGTCAAGCATCTACATGTCAAGTCTCAAGGCTCACAGCATCAAGTTGCACAGTCAAAAGCCCTATTTGGTTCACAATCAACTACAGGGGCAAAATGGTCATTTTACAGTCAAAAGTCAGAATTTTTGGTCAACATCTCATTTTGAGCCCATAATCATCATTGGATCAAGTCTTGATCATGATTCCATAAGCATGACTCAAAAATCATCAAAGATGCAAAAGTTTCTATTTTTGGACAGCTGAAAAGTCAACTGTAACTTGACCAGGGCATAACTTTTTCATGGTTCATCAGAAAAATCCCATCAAATGCTCATTTTAAAGGGGATGACATTTCCTACAACTCATCTTCACATTCCAAGTCCAAGAAATGCTCTCACAAAAAGTTATCAATTTCTACATTATAGGTCAATTTCAAAAGTCAACAAAAATGCACTTTAAGTCAAAGACCATAACTTGAGATTGGTAAATCCAAATGACATGGGACCAAAGGCATTGGTTAGAGGACTTCAAGACCTTTCCAAAATGTCCAAGAACATGTTCATGGGATCAAAATTGAGCAAGATATGCATTGGAGAAGTTCGGAAAGTTTTGGGAATTTGCAAAAGTCAACTTTGCCTAAAACACCTTGTTTTTGCTAATGGGCCTCAAATTCCTTCTTGAATCTTTACCCAAAGCATATGCACGACCCATCAAGCCTATTTGAGTTTATTTTCTTATTTTTATTAATTAATTGGATTTTTTATTAATATTAATTCATTTAATTGATTTAAAATGTAGGAAATTCAAAGATATGTTTTTTCAAATCTTTTGTGAAGCAAATAAACTCAGGGCAAGCTGGAAAATTCGTGTACACATCAAGGGGACAAAAATCTCCTAATTTGGCAAGGTTTTCCAATCAAAAATATGCAAAAAGATTTGATTGAAATCAAATATTGAAAACTTGAATTCCATGGATTCTTGGCCAAGATTGTAACCTAAATCCATTATACTATATAGGCTGAACCTAACCCTAATGCCATTCACGTGAGAATTGTTGCACAAGAGCCATAACCATATTCAAAAAATCCAGAACAAAGTCAAAACTGTTTTCTCACTTCCAGGCCCTCTCAAGGCAATTTAAGGATTCAAACACGTTGCTAGCATACTCAGAAACAATTTGCAATCGAAACCAAGTGTTTAACCTCAAGAAATCGCCTCTAACAGATTCACGGTTTGCTTAACTTTATCAAAATCGAAACTCATATTTTTATGCATCATTGACATGTTATAACCATTGCTTTGCATTGCTAACACCTTTATGAAGCTAATGATATAGGTGAATTGCATTATGGTGCCCTGAAACGGAAATCACCATGAAAGATTTCTAGGTTTTCCAAGCTCTAAAATTGGGGCTTTCTTATTGAGGAAAAATCAGACCTTGAGACGCATATGGTTAATTCGTCAAGGCCAGACGAATCAAACCCAACCCTCGTGATGAATTTATGTTTAAAGTATGCCTAATCGTTATTTTTCCTCAGGCCATATTGTGGGGGTTAAAAACCCCCGCTATTTGATTTATTTTTCTGCAGGTTTCAGCGAAGAAGACAAGACGTGGAAGCAGGCTACTGGTCTATTCAAATAAAAGGCGCGCGTGTTGCTTTTGTCCAGCATAAGTGTTGACTATCCAATATTATGTTTATTCATTATCATAATATCAAAGATAAGCGCTTGGCTCAGTGGATGATGATATGTCTGGAAACTATTGGGACAAGGGTTCGATTCCCAAGTCCCCCAAATAATTATTTCTCTTTTTTCATCATATATTCACATGCAGGCTGCTGAACGTGTTCCATCATACACCTTGTTCATCCAAGCGCCAGGTGGCCTCCAATGCAAATCCCATGGCTCATGTTGAAGGACCACAATAATCCTCAGTCAACGCAGGCATAGCTGATCTCAAAAGTCCAAACGGATTGGCTTAATGGGCCAGAATTCCAGGCTTCACCTCCATTATTGGGTCAACACCCCCTGGTTTATTTTCCTTTTTATTTTCTTTCCCTTTTTATTATCTTTTAATTATTATTATTATTAAGTATTTAATTAGCAAATTAATATTTTTCATAAAAAATTCAGAAAACCTAAAAAATATTTCTATTATTATTTATTATTTTTGTAAATAAATATGTTTAATTAATTTAGTCTTTTTAAAATTAGGTCAACTTTAATTTTTTCTCAATAACCTAAAATAGATTAGAATTAGGGTTTTTCCTTTGACTTTTAATTTCTTATTTTCATTTCATTAAAAAAACATAAAACCATAAAATACTTTTTTCTTGTAAATAATTAATTAATTAATTAGAATTAGGTTTAATATTTAATTAAAACGCAAAAAAGGACAAATCCAATTCTTTTCTCAAAAAAGGGTCAAAATCCTAAGGACGTTCCCGATTTAATTTCTTTCGCGCTTTAATTCTTATTTTTGATTATTTATGTATCTGTTTCCAAGGATGTAATAGTTAATTAGGCTTTTATCGCTTTATTTACTTTTCTCGCATTTATTTTCCAAAACGGGTTATGTTTTTGGCGATGTATAGACCCGCGCCTTGTAATAGCGTAGTTTCAACTTTCCGCAATTTATTTTCCGCACTCTTAACTGTTAAAAATGCATGAAAGACTTGTATGACAAATAAAATCAATCCGTAGCTCACAAATGACATGTTCAAAGATAAACATAAACTGAAACAACACACATGCACATGCCACTCCTAGGGTACGCCTCTCTGGTTGCCTCGACGTGGTCATCAAGTATAAGGTGTTTTAGAGGTCGCCCTCCTGTCTAAAGATCCAGTTTCCTCAAAACGGTTGCCTCTGATAAAAAGGATCTAAGACATTAGGGTTACCGCTAAGGCGTCCTACTATTGCTTCGGTGTCCACACACGTCCCTTAATCGAATTAACCCGAATAACTCCAATGGCGGTGCTACCTACTTCTCAATAGTGGGATAGTACTGTCTAAAGGACTCTTACACTGCCTAATTCCTTAGAGTAGGTAGATTCTCCTGGGTACTTGCTCTATCAAAAAAATAAAACAACTTTTCGCACTGACACTTTCAAAAAGTTTTCAAACAAATTTTTCATACACTCTTGAGGACAGATACAAGAGTTACCTAGAAGTTTTTCAAACGAAACTTTTTCAAAACCCACAAACACTTGAAAAGCAAACAAATTTTTGAAAACATAAGAGCAAGTACCTAAGAGCCCGTGGATAACCACGGATAGAAAGGGTGCTAACACCTTCCCTTTCTATAAATCTACCTCCCGAACCGAGAAACATCTCGAAAAGGAATTTTGCTGTGCTTTTGTCCTTTCCTTGTTAGAGAAAATAAAAGACGGTGCCGACTCTTGCTTACCGCGACATTTCGCGAACCAGCTTTAAAAACAGTCAGTTCTATTTCCACCGATCACATAGAGGATCTCAATATCACTGACTATCCTCAATCGGTCATAATACCAGTTTAGCAACCTTTTCTTGCGGCCGGAATCATCGCGAGAGTTTAGTCTCAATGAGTGTAGCATACTGCTACTGTTCTATGGCGAAGTTGGTCAATTTAAGGTTCTAAGGTCAGTTGGTGCTTAATGACTCCTTAGAAGACCCATATTCTCCTCGTTCCAACACAAGAGATATCGATACAAACCAAGGTGTCACAACAACGTAGCTACTGCTTCATCTGTGTCGGTCTATGCCGGACAGATCCCTCACAGTTTATTGCTACTTACATAAAGGGTATCCCCAGATCTGGGTTAGGATCTACAGAAACTCTGATGCAAGCCCACAAAGTTAAAGCATACAAAGCATACAATTGAAAACATAGTGATCTAATCCTAAGTTACACCTCACTTATATAATCTTCCCCAGCAGAGTCGCCAGTTCTGTGATCGGTGGGAATGAGAACTGACTGTTTTGGAATGCTGGTTCGCGTTTTGCGTTTGTTTTCGCAAAATGTCGCGGTAAGAAAGAGTCTCCACCGTGTTTTATTTTATCCAACAAGGAAAGGACAAAAGCACAGGAAAATTCCTTTTTGAGATGTTTCTCGGGTTCGGGAGGTAGATTATAGAAAGGGAAGGTGTTAACACCCTTTCTATCCGCGGTTATCCACGGGCTCTTAGGTACTTGCTCATTGTGTTTTCAAAAGTTTACTTTTCTTTGTGTTTGTGGGTTTGAAAAGAGTTTTGTTTTTGAAGAGAGTGTAAGTGAGAAAAGTTTTGTTTTGTTTTTAAAGGAGCAAGTACTTAAGAACCATCTACCTACTCAAAAAGGAATTAAATTGTGCAAATGTCCTTTAGACAGTGCTATCCCACTATTGAGGAGTAGGTAGCACCGTCGTTGGAGTTTTCAGGTCAATTCGATTAAGGGACGTGTGGTCACTAAAGCAATGTTAGGACACCTTAGCGGTGACCCTAATGTCTTAGATCATTTTATTCGAGGCAACCGTTTCAAGGCAACTTATGATCTTTGGACAAGAGGGCGACCTCTAAAATTTCCTATACTCAATGACCACGTTCGAGGCAACCAAGTGAGGTGTACCCTAAGAGTGGCATGTGCGAGTGTATTATTTTTCAGTTATATTATCTTTGTACATGTTATGGTGAGCTACTGTTGATTTTAAATTAAAATTGATCTTGTCATGCATTGCCTATTATTCAAACATCTAACAGTTAATGGTTGTGGAAATTAAATTGCGGAAAAATAAATCTAAGCTATTACAAGGCGTCGGGTATTTACATCGCCAAAAACAAACCCTTAAAAATTAAATTGCGAAAAGTAAATAAAAGCGATAAATAAAATCCTAATTTAAAAACTATTACATTTCCAAAGTAGTTACAATATTGAAATACGGATAAAAAATTATTCGCACGCGAGAAAATTAAATCGAAGTGTTTTTTAGGGTTTTGACCCTTTTTATTAAATAAAGCATGTTTTTGTTGTTTTTTTGAATTTATGGAAATTAAACCTAAACTAAAAAATTAATTAATTAATGAAAAGAGATATATTTTTGGGTCTTTATATTTTAAGAAATAAAATAAAAATGATTAAATTTATTAAAACCTAATATTTTAATTAATTTTAATTTATTGCAAAAAATGTTACAATTATACCTAATTTAAAAACTAAGTCAATTAAATTATTTATTTGCAAAAATAATGAAATTAATAAAAATAATATTTTTTATGTTTTATGATTTTATTAGGAAAAATAAATTAGTTAGTAATAATAAAATAATTAATAAAACAATTAACTAAAAAAAGAAATATAAAAGAGAAAAGAAATAAACCCAGGGGGGTATGGGCCTGATTTGAGTGTGGAGATAGCAAATTTGAGGCCCACATCCAATCCAGCCTTGCTGACTTTCCAGGTTCTCACGGACATGCATTGACTAGGGAGTATGATGAGCTTGCAGCTCTGACCAATGGATCTGATCTGAAACCACTTGGCAAGTGTCTGGACAAGGGCGTATGGTGAGCCCTGCTTGGAATGCTGCATGGAATTGCCTGAAATAAAATTGCAAATAAAATTTTGGAATATTATTTGTAAAACAATTAATTATGCCCTGCAAAAAAAAACACGCTATGATTCAAATTGGCCAATCACGCCCAGCCACGTGATCGTCTTCTTCATATCACCCTGGTTCATTACCTGCGGATTTTTATCCGCAGGAAGATTCATAGGATCTCTCAAACATCCTCCCTAGGCCATGTAAACGACACCCAAGAGTACCAATACACTAGTCTCTTCCTCCTGGTCATCCCTGTAACCATTATTTGTCCCAATTTTCCCTGCATCAAAAATGCCTAAAAAGCAAGAACATGAACCCTAGAATCGGGCATCACAGTATGGTCCATAAAAATCAAATTGAATGATGCAGAATTGATGGAAATTGAACGTTAAGCATGATAGTGCAATCAAATTGGCAAAAAGATGAAAGGAGAATGATTTACGATTTCATGTGGAGAGGCATATTCGTGGAGACTTACAGTGAGTTTTAGGCAATGAAAAGGCTTGGTTTTGATTGGTACAGCTCCACTGGATGTCAAGGAAGAGAGCTACGTTGTGATTTTGCTTTGAATTGGCCTCCAAGGTTGTTTTCGATCTCACACTTTTTCAAGGTTTTTTTCAAAAGTTTGTATGGCCGTTTCTGCAGAGCTTTGTGCATCCTTTTTTGTCTTGCTTGCTTGTGTGAGTGTTATAGAGTGAATTAGGGTTTGTCTTTTGGTCTCAAATCAAGTGCATTGAAGATTCATGATTTGGTTTTGATCACCATTATCAAACATCCAAAAATAGGCCAAATCTGATTTTTTTTATGCTTGAATGAGCCTTGATACGAATTTACTAGGTGTATCTTGTTGATTGAAAGCTGCAATGATCAAAAAAATCTCATTCCATTAATTTTTGGATTTTATTTGAATTAATATAGATTTAAAATGAATTAAATCAATAAAAAATAAATAAAATAGAAAAATAAATGTTTGGTCATGAAATTAAAGATGTGACATGTGTGTGGTGTGATAAGACCAAATCAAGTGGAAAAAAGTTGGAACTTTTGTCAAAAATTGGAGTTTTGAGGATAGTTGACTTTTGGCAATTTTGGAACAATGCCCAACTTCAACAATGCATAACTTCTTCAATTTTGAACTTTTGGAGGTGTTGTTGGACTTTTTAGAAACCTTGAGATGTCCTCTAATCAACCCTTTTGGTATCATCTCATTTTGATGTTCCATGTTCAAGTTATAAGCTTTGGAAAAAAAGGTGTTTTGTTGACTTTCAAAAGTGACCTATAATGTCCAAATTTTTAACTTTTTGTGAGAGCATTTCTTGATCTTGGGGTGTGAATATGGATTGTAGGAAATTGCATCCTCTTCAAATGAGATTTGGATGGGTCATTTCTCATAAAGTATGAGAAAGTTATGCTTGGTCAAAGTTGAGTTGACTTTTCCTACAAAACCCTAATTTAGCAACTTTTGAATCTTAATGAATTTTGAGCAATCCTTGATGAATCATGATCAACCCTTGATAAAATGATGAATTAACCTTCAAAAATGAGAATGTTGACAAAAAACTTGAGGTTTGACTGTATTTGGGTCACAGTTGACTTTTGCCCTAGCAAAGTCGATTTTTGGGCCTCTTGAGCAATTGATTGACCAAACTTCCTCTGCAAGGCTTGAAATTTGACATGGATGAACTTAAGAACATATTAGGACATTGGGGAGCACTTGAGGTCATTTTTATGTGAGGACCTTGATGCAACACAAAACCCTAATTTTGACTTGACTGCCTTAGGAGGTGATTTGATTGTCCAAATCTTGAGCCAACTTGAGCAACTTGAAGCTTCTTCTTGACAAGTCTTGAGAATATGGGAGGGAAAATTTTGGGGTACAAAAGTAGGATTACTTCATGATGAGTCCATGTAAAATTGCATCTGGAAGTGAGAAGGAACATGGGTAGGGTTGCTTCAATGATGAGTCCATGTGAAACTGCATCTTGGAAATAGGAGGAACCTGTGTAGGGTTGCCTAACAATGAGTCCATGAGAAATTGCATCTTGGAAATAGGAGGAACCTGTGTAGGGTTGCTTGATGATGAGTCCGTGTAAAACTGCATCTAGAAGGGAGGAACCTGTGTAGGGTTTCTTCATGATGAATCCGTGTAAAACTGCATCTGGAGAGGAGGAACCCATGTAGGGTTGCTTCATGATGAATCCGTGTAAAAATCCATCTTGGAAATAGGAGGAACCTGTATAGGGTTTCTTGATGATGAGTTCGTGTAAAACTGCATCTTAGAAATAGGAGGAACCTGTGTAGGGTTGCTTGATGGTGAGTCCATGTAAAACTGCATTTGGAAGGGAGGAACCTGTGTAGGGTTGCTTCATGATGAATCCGTGTAAAACTGCATCTGGAAAGGAGGAACCTGTGTAGGTTTGCTTCATGATGAATCCATGTAAAACTTCATCTTGAAAATAGGAGGAACCTGTGTAGGGTTGCTTGATGATGAGTCCGTGTAAAACTGCATCTTGGAAATAGGAGGAACCTGTGTAGGGTTGCCTGATGACGAGTCCATGCGAAACTGCATCTTAGAAATAGGAGGAACCTGTGTAGGGTTGCTTGATGATGATTTCATGTGAAACTGCATCTTGGAAATAGGAGGAACCTGTGTAGGGTTGCTTGATGATGAGTATGTGTAAAACTGCATCTGGAAGGGAGGAACCTGTGTAGGGTTGCTTCATGATGAATCCGTGTAAAACTGCATCTAGAAAGGAGGAACCTGTGTAGGGTTACTTCATGATGAATCCGCGTAAAACTTCATCTTGGAAATAGGAGGAACCTGGGTAGGGTTGCTTCAATGATGATGAAGGAATCTGGGACGATTGCTACTCCAAAAAGGTGATGAAATTTATCTGTTGACCTTTTCCTGAAAAGTTAAAGGCGAAGTCGTATGCAATGTCTTGGTAGATGAGATGCATTATGTAATAATGTTCTCAAAAATGAGATTATGCTGTATGCACTTGTCATGTGTGAATGTTAGTGAATGTATTTTTGTCTAGGAAAATAAATCCTTGACAAATGCCAGGGAGTCAATAAATCTCGGACTGATGTTGAAGAGTAGATGTGTCTTCAAACTTTGCTTAGAATATTTCCACCGGGGATTCCCGTTTTGAGGAGAAATCTGCTGGGGGATATTGAACACTCTGTGGAGAGTGTTGATTCTTGCTTGGGGAAAATAGTTCAGGAGTCTCAGTTTCCTGTTGCTCTACTGGAGGGATTATCTTTGGCTGGAGAGAATCAAAAGTTAGTTGTTATCTGGTCAGATTCCAGGCTTCACAATGACTTACTGGGGATAAGGAAGTTTACTGTTATCTGGCCGGATTCCTAGTAACTTGCTTGGAAGGATGAAGTTAAACTGATATCTGGTCGGGTCCAGGCTTCACAGTGTTTTTTGGAGAAGGGAACTACTATCTGGTCGAAATCCAGGCTTCGTAGTACCTTATACTGTTATCTGGCCGGATTCGCAGTAACTTGCTTGAAAGGGTGAAGTTGAACTGATATCTGGTCGGGTCCAGGCTTCACAGTGTCTTTGGAGATTGTAGAGTATTCTATTAGGGAAGAGGAATTGTGGTCCTCTGATTTATAGTAGTCGGAGAGGCAACCTCAAGCTGAGGGATCCTGCTGTTTGTTGGGGAAATGAACTCTGTTGCTCAGTCTGTTGGAGAGGCGGTGACTTCACTGGCAGAAATCCTCGAGGATTCTTGAAGTCGACTCAGTTGAAAAAGTTTTCAGAGATTGAAAATATGGTTGGGTAAACCTTATATGAGAAGGATTCTGGGGAGATTTTTCGCTGCCCCTAGTAGCAAATGTTTGTGGTGCTTCCAGAAAATATTTGACTATACATAACCCTTTGCTGAGATTGGCATTCAATTCCCCAAGTAATGGAGATGGAGACCTGTCCCTAGTTACTCTGCACTTCTTGAGAGATTTCTTGGAATCTTGACTGGACTGCCCCAGGTGTGCTGGATAGTGACATGTCATGTCCCCTTGTTGATAGGAGATTTGTCAATGGAAGTGTCATCCTACTTGAATTGATTTTGTTCACTGAGAGAGCTTCCGTTCACTGGGTATTCTTTCTGGGAATTTCTCCGCTTTCAAACAAATAGCCATATGAAAATAGTGATATTAAAGTAATGCAAAGTTTATGCTTGTCTTGAAATTTTGGGAAAATGCGTTTTAGCAAGTAAAGAAATTTCAACTCAGGATTTAGGGTAAGCCTTACAGGAGTCAGGATACATTTTGTAACAATATGCTTTCAAACTAACCCATGCTTCAATTAGGACTTTTGAAGGGTCGTAACATGGCTTGGTTCACGGTTTAAGAAACAAAGGATAAAGTCTTAAAATGTATTTGTACCCACCCGCTCTTCGTGACGTTCTTCAGTCCTAAGCTCAGTTAATTGTGCGTTTGAACTCCAATCGAGTCTAGAATGACGCATTGGTGATGGCTCAGACAAGTTAAGTTTGTCGAAAGGGAGTTATTTTTGCAACATTTTTCATGTTGTTGAGGATTTGTAATGACCTATTTCTTTTGATTTGTTCTCCCTAATTTTTCCTAACTGTCCTTACGGTCAGCAGGATGCCCCAGTTTTTCTTAAGTCTCCTTTGTAGGTTTTGACTTATTGGGCTTTTCTCTTCGAGAGATAATAACTACCTATGCGATATGGAACCATCACTGCCTTTTGATTCCAGAAGAATGTTTTTGATGTCATTCATTGTATTACGAGATGAGAGTTTGCGGCTAAACGCGCGTTTGAATTAACTGAGAGACTACCCTGCCCCAGGTTTTGATTAAAGGTTTCAATTTGTGTGAAAAAAAAAAAATTTCTACTTCTTTGGCTCAAAGGGGTTTACTAGGGATTATCTTCCTTATAACTCCAGTGTTTAGGATTTGAAAGAACTCCTGTACATCGTCAGCAAGGTCTGTTCAAAAGCATACATATGAGATTAATGGTATTGTTTTCGTCATCCTCCCTCTAGAGGCTATTAACCGAAGGTGAGAAAACACTTAGAAGGGGGGGGGGGGGGGTGGGGGTTGAATAAGTTTCTCTTTTTCTTAAATGCTCAACAATAATGGAAAGACACATTTATTTTTATCCTGGTTCATTTGAACTCAAACTACTCCAGTCCACCCGCCAAGGTGATTTCTCCTTTCTCAACAAGGACTTAATTCACTATAATCAAACTGATTACAATCACACAACAACTGTTGTGACTAACAATATAATGCACAAGTTAACTTACAACTAACTAACACAACTAAGACTCAAACTAGTCCTAGTCTTCTTGAGAAATCTGACCAAACTTGGTCTCTCAAGGAACAATTACAAGAATTAAATCTTTACAGATAGTGAAACAAAATGCTTCTTAGAAAGCTATATCACAAACTGTGATTTTTCACTAAGATTAGTTTTGCACAAAGTGTTTGTAAAATAAATTGTGATCAGCAGAATATTTTCACGTTGTTGGAGCTGAGCAGTTGGCTTGCAATAAATGATCTTCTATATATAGCATGAAGAAAATGACCGTTGCTTCCTTCAAAAGTGGAGAACAATTAATGTTTGTGTGTTTGCTTGCAGTATTGCATTTTCCAATGAACTAGCGTAGACACTTAAGTGCATGTAGACGTCTTTGCATTAAATGAGCAAACGACACTTTTTCAGAGCATGTTTCCTGAAACATGACAAGACTTGTTAGCTTCTAGCTTCACATTTTGCTTCAGAACATGCTTGCAAATCTTCTTATCAACGCTTGCTTTCAAAGTACTTCTGAACATGGTTACTTCACGTCTTACTTCAGAATATGCTTGCAACTCTTCTTATCAGCGCTTGCTTTCAAAGTACTTATGAACATTGTTTACATGGAAACTTGTTAGGCCTTAGAAGATGCATAAAATAGTTTCTTATCAGAGTCAGCATCAGAACTTGCGCTAAAACAAATAGTTCTTTCATCAAAGAACTTCTTCATTTATTTTCATCTCAGCATGTCAAAATGATTTTCATCTAGGAAAATACTTCAGTCAGAACATTATCTGAAACAAATAAATATGCTCATCAGAGTATCAATTATATAAAATATATTTTATTGTTATCATCAAAACTCTGAGATATGATCAGAACCAATCTTGTTCTAACAATCTCCCCCTTTTTGATGATGACAAAAATATTCAGATTTAGAAATAAAATTGAACAAGAGATAAGAATCTCCCCCTGAAATAAATATTTCTATAAGAAAAACTTCCAGAGAATTTTCATCAGAGCTTTGAAATTTTCTTCTAGGATTTCTTCAGAAAGTCTTTTGAAGATAATGTTCAGTTGAATTAAACTTCCAGAGTTTAGTGATACCTGCAAAATTCTTTTAAACATAGAAAGAAATCTTTGTATTTTTTTAGAATGTTTGAGACTTAGTCCCATAACTGTTAATCAGATATTAGATCAAAATACTCATTTTCTCCCCCTTTTTGTCATAATCAAAAAGTATATAAAATTAAAGAGCGTACAAGGTTTTTCTCCCTCTTTTTTTAATAAAAAAGATTCGGAGGTACAAAATGAAACAAAAACAAGAATCAGAATGATACCAAATTTTTTTAGAAACAAGAGCCATAAGAAGATTCTTGATCTCAGATGAAGATTCTTGTTCTACTCATTAATTAAAAAGAATTTAATCATTACTAGCATTTAATGATATTGAAAAATTAGAGGAAAGCGTGAGATTTAAGAAAATCATAACAGTTACCTAGGAATGGCTTCAATAGCTTTGCACGCATGACCTTTCAGAAACACACCACGTGTTCATCTCCTGAAGGTTGCATGGGACAGTTGTTTGATATAATGAACTGCTGAACTATACTTGTAATGAAACAATAGAACATTTCAGAACTTTATATATAGCTTCTGATTGAACTTCTCTTCTAACTTCTGAAGAGTTGTTAATCAGAATATTCATTTCAGAACATTCTGAAGGCAAACACAGAAGATAAATACAATTTTATTCAGGACATAATTCCATACAAATATTTTTCAAAATGAATTTAAATCTATCTTCTGAAAGGGGTTTGGTAAAAATATCAGCCCATTGAAGGTCTGTTTTTACAAAGTTTAAATTTAAAATTCCTTTCTGAATGTAGTCCCTTATAAAATGATATTTAATTTCTATGTGTTTAGCTTTAGAATGTAAAATGGGATTTTTAGAAAGACAAATTGCAGAAGTATTGTCATAGAAGATAGGAATCTTACTTTCATAAAGATTAAAATCTTCTAGCTGACTTTTCATCCAGATTATTTGAGAACTACATCCAGCAGCAGATATATACTCAACTTCTGTTGTTGAAAGTGCAATTGTTACTTGCTTCTTGCTGTACCACGAGATAAGATTGTCACTCAGAAACTGACAGCTTCCAGAGGTGCCCTTTCTTTCAATTCTATCTCTAGCAAAGTCAGCATCACAATAACCTGCTAGTCTGAAATCTTTTGATCTTCTGTAACATAGACCCAGATTAGTAGTACCTTTCAGATACCTCAGAATTCTCTTAACAACAGTTAAGTGAGATTCTCTAGGATCTGATTGGAATCTAGCACATAAACATACGTTGAATAATATATCAGGTCTAGATGCAGTTAGATAGAGAAGGGATCCAATCATACCTTTGTAGAGCTTCTGATCTACCTTCATACTTACCTCATATTTTCCCAGAATGCATGTTGGATGCATTTGTGTCTTAGCATCTTTGCTTTCTGACATCTGAAATTTCTTCAGAAGTTCTTTAACATACTTCGTCTGATGTATGTAAGTACCTTCTGGAGTCTGGTTAATTTGTATTCCCAGAAAGAACTTTGATTCTCCCATCATGCTCATCTCAAATTCTTCCTGCATGGTCTCAGCAAAATCTTTTCCAAGGGAGATATTAGAGGTTCCAAAAATAATATCATCAACATAAATTTGACAAATTAAAATGTCATTTTTAAATGTCTTTCTGAATAAAGTTGTGTCCACTTTCCCTCTGGTAAAATCTTTTTCTAAAAGAAAATTACTCAAACGTTCATACCAAGCTCTGGGAGCTTGTTTTAAACCGTATAAAGACTTTTTTAATTTAAAGACATGTTCTGGATACTTTGAGTCATTAAAGCCAGAAGGTTGATGGACATAAACTTCTTCTTCTATATAGCCATTTAAAAATTCACTTTTAACATCCATTTGATATAATGAAATGTTATTTTGAACAACAAAAGAAATTAATAATCTAATAGACTCTAACCTGGTGACTGGGGAAAATGTTTCATTATAATCAATTCCTTCTTGTTGACTATAACCCTATGCAACCAGTCGTGCTTTGTTTCTGACAACCTCTCCTTGCTCATTTAGTTTGTTTCTAAAAACCCATTTAGTTCCTATAATGTTGAATCCTTTAGGTCTTGGAACTAGATCTCATACATCATTTCTGGAAAATTGATTGAGTTCATCTTGCATTGATAGGATCCAATCATTATTTTCCAGAGCTTCATCAATAGAGGTTTACTCAATCAGAGATACCAATCCAAACAATGATTCTTCATTGATTCTGAGAGAGGATCATGTTCTGATGGGATCTTCTTTTCTTCCAATAATCACGTCTTCTTTATGAGCTGAAGAGATTATGGGAAACCTTTTCTGAGTGGGTTGTTTAGAGATTCTGAGATTATCCAGAGCATTGTCAAGAGTAGGATCTTCTGAGTCTTCCTTTTCTTCTGAGTGTTTCTTTGCTTCTAAATTTTCAGAGTTTGAGAGAAGATCTTTTGTACCTACAGAAATATCAATTTGCTTTGGTTGTTGCTGGCGAAGCTTATCATCAAACCCGACTTTTATTGATTCTTCAACAATCATAGTTTCGGTATTGTATACTATATAGCCTTTTGAGCATTCAGAATATCCAAGCAGAAAACACTTTTGTGCTTTAGAATCAAACTTGTTCAGATTATCTTTAGTGTTCAGAATAAAACAAGTAGAAAAGACTTTTGTGCGTTTCCAATGGTTCCATAACCAATAATCTTCTGTTTTTGATTGCCTCTGAAACCTGCGAATCTTTTAGATTCCATGCTTTGGAACATATGCTTTCTTTCCTCCATGTGTAGAGAGCATCCAGAGTCCAGGTGTTAATACTAGAGTTTCAACCTTGCTGTTAAAAATATTTACAACATAAATGATTTTGTCTTTTAGTACCCATATCTTTTTGGGTCCATGACAGTTAGAGTTTCCAAAATTATGTTTGAATTTTGGTTTAGTATAAAACGACTTACCAGTATGTTTTATATCATGTGTTTGCCCAGTGGTGAATTGAGAATAGAGAGGAGTGCATTTGATAACCATATCCTTAACTTTCTTAGGCTGGGATACTTTGCCTCTGTATCTTATACCTATTCTGTCTTTCCTCCTAACTCCATAGATCATTGAAGCCATTTTGCTTCTATCTATGTTTTTAGCCAGAAACTTCTGAAAGCTTTGATCATATTCCTTTATGATCTTATCAGCATTACTGGGATCCTCTAAGATATTTCCTTCTGAGAGTTTTGTAAATTATTTTCTAGTTTTGAAATCTTTTCTTTTAACTTAGAGTTTTCTGATTTCAGACTCTCAGTTTCTTCAGAGTTAGAAGCAAGATCCTTTTTCAAGTTCCTGAATTTGACTCGAAGCTGCTGATATCTTTCCAGAATTTCACTCAGACTTTCTCCTAGTTCAGATTTAGTAAAATTAACAGTGAAGTCAGGGAATACCTCTTCAGTGTCTGATTCTGATTCTGACCCTGATTTAGATTCAGAATATTCGGAGACATCTAATAAGTTGTCCGTTTAAGCTATATTGGCTTATTCATCTTCTGATTTTGTTCCGTCTTCAGAAGATTTAGAGTCATCTCCTGTTCTTTTGGAGTTTATGAAATTCTTCTTCCTGTGCTTTTTCAGCTGATTGATTCTTCTGGATATAAAGAAAAATTCGTCTTCTTCTGACGAGGATTCTCCAAAGTTTTCTGCTTCTGCTTCTGTCTGCAAAATTTTGGTTTCATATTTGTTAGATTCCAGAGCGAAAGACTTACATTGCTTCTGAGGCTCATCATCTTCTAACTCTATCTCATGGCTTCTGAGGGAGTTGACAAGTTCTTCTAGAGATATTATGTTCAGATCTTTTTCCAGTTTGAGAGTCGTGACCATTGGTCTCCACTGTTTTGTTAAACATCTGATGATTTTCTTTACATGATCAGCAGTTGAGTACCCTTTGTCCAGCACCTTTAGCCCTGGCACCAGAGTTTGGAATCTAGAGAACATTGTTTCAATGGTTTCGTCTTCTTCCATTCTAAAGGCTTCATACTTCTGAATGAGCATAAGGGCCTTGGTTGCTTTTACTTGCATGTTGCCTTCATACGTCATTCTCAGAGAATCAAACAAGTTCTTAGTTGTTTCTTTGTCTGTGATTTTCTCATACTCTGAATATGAGATGGAACTCCAGAGAATCGTTTAGGCCTTGTGATGATTTCTGAAGTCTTGCTTTTGATGATCTGTCATCCTTTTTTTGTCAATCTTCTGACTTCTTTCATCAATAGGATGTACGTATCCATCAGTTACCACATCCTAGAGGTCAACGTTATAGGCTAGGAAGAAACTTCTGAACATATCCTTCCAGTAGTCAAAATTTTCACCGTCAAATATTGGAAGGCTGGTGTAGTTATTGTTGTTTTGTTCAGTTGCCATTGTGTTTTCCTTCTGGATCTTTTCCTAACACGGTTAAGTGTTGCGCACAAAGTCAAGCTCTGATACCGATTGAAGGTGAGAAAACACTTAGAAGGGGGGGGGGGGGGGGGGTTGAATAAGTTTCTCTTTTTCTTTTTCTTAAATGCTCAACAATAATGGAAAGACACAGTTATTTTTATCCTGGTTCGTTTGAACTCAAACTACTCCAGTCCACCCACCAAGGTGATTTCGCCTTTCTCAACAAGGACTTAATCCACTATAATCAAATTGATTACAATCACACAACAACTTTTGTGACTAACAATACAATGCACAAGTAAACTTACAAGTGACTAACACCACTAAGACTCAAACTAGTCCTAGTCTTCTTGAGAAATATGACCAAAACTTGGTCTCTCAAGGAACAATTACAAGAATTAAATCTTTATAGATAGTGAAACAAAATGCTTCTTAGAAAGCTATATCACAAACTGTGATTTTTCACTAAGATTAGTTTTGCACAAAGTGTTTGTAAAATAAATTGTGATCAGCAGAATATTTTCACGTTGTTGGAGCTGAGCAGTTGGATTGCAATAAATGATCTTCTATATATAGCATGAAGAAAATGACCGTTGCTGCCTTCAAAAGTGGAGAGCAATTAATGTTTGCGTGTTTTCTTGCAGTATTGCATTTTCCAATGAAGTAGCGTAGACACTTGAGTGCATGTAGCCGTCTTTGCATTAAATGAGCAAACAGAACTTTGTCAGAGCATGTTCCCTGAAACTTGACAAGACTTGTTAGCTTCTAGCTTCACGTTTTACTTCAGAACATGCTTGCAAATCTTCTTATCAGCGCTTGATTTCAAAGTACTTCTGAACATGGTTGCTTCACGTCTTGCTTCAAAATATGCTTGCAACTCTTCTTATCAGTGCTTGCTTTCAAAGTACTTCTGAACATGGTTTACAGGGAAACTTGTTAAGCCTTAGAAGATGCATAAAATAGTTTCTTATCAGAGTCAACATCAGAACTTGTTCTAAAACAAATAGTTCTTTCATCAAAGAACTTCTTCATTTATTTTCAGCTCAGCACGTCAAAATAATTTTCATCTAGGAAAATACTTCAGTCAGAACATTATCTGAAACAAATAAATATGCTCATCAGAGTATCAATTATATAAAATATATTTTATTGTTATCATCAAAACTCTGAGATATGATCAGAACCAATCTTTTTCTAACAGTAACTTTTAGCAAGAGTTGAATTTCATAAAGGGAGCAAAAGCATAGTTTTAAATATAGTGAAAAAACGAATGGATGAATTCAAGACAAACATATGCAATGCACTAATGAAATAGAGTTTGACATTAATAGATAATTGTTTGAATAACAAAAGAAATTACAATTGAAAATTCAAAAATGAACAAGACGCTCTCAATGATTTGGCAAAGGAGCAGTGATCACACTTGGAGTCTATGGAGGGTCAAACTCAATCTCCTTGGCATCAATCAAATTTTGAATCTTGTACTTCAACACCCAACAATAGTTAGTGTCATGCCCGGGACTATCAGAATGATAAGCACATGTCGCATTAGGATTGTAGTTAGGAGAAGAAGTTTTGTGGTTTGGATGAGGTCCTATCAATGCAATCAGATTCATCCTTAACAAGTGTTGTAGCGCTTGAGACAACAACATGTTGATGTTGGTAAACTGTCTTTTGGGATCGTCTGGCCTTCGTTGATTTCTCCTTTTCCGTTGTCGGTGTGACGCAGAACCAGAGATCATGACTGCCCCCACGTGTTGGTCATGACGACTCTTTTGACCAGACACTGCATTGGACTCTTTCTTCCCACTGTACGGCTTTTTCTGAGCATCAGGAGGTGTAGCTCCTTGGATCTTTCCACTTTTGATGCCAGCTTCGACCCTTTCGCCGGTCAGTATTAGCTCGGTGAACCCGACTGAGGAGCTTCCAGTTAGGTGTTTGAAGAAAGGCCATGTCAAAGTTCCCATGAAGATGTCAATCATCTCCCTGTAATTTAAAGGGGGCTACACCCTACCAGCCAGATCTCTCCATTTTTGGGCGTATCCTTTGAAGCTCTCGTTGGAACCCATGGTCATGTTCTGTAAATGCACACGAGTTGGTGCAAGATCAGCATTGTACTGATACTGCTTGTAGAAAGCAGCAGCTAAATCCTCCCAGGTGTGGATGCGAGAACTCTCTAATTGATAGAATCATTCGAGTTGAGTCCATACTAGGCTTTCTTGGAAGAAATAGATCCAATGCTTTGGATCAGTTGTGTATGGTTGAATCTTGCAGACATAAGACTTTAAGTGCATCTTAGAGTAAGAGACTCCACCGTATAAGGCAAAGGTATGGATTTTGAACTTTGGGGGGATGACCACTCCAGAAACCAAACCCATGTCTCCTAAATCCAAGTCTGGTATCTGTTGAATCTCCATAGCACTGAGGCGATCCTCCAGATGTTTGTACTAGTCAACAGTGGGAGGAGATTGTTCCTCAGAGTAGTCAGCTTCGGCTTCACCAATCTCCAGATTGTTGTCTTCTTCATAACTATCCCCCATGTTAGATGGAGTTGAAAGATCTAGAGCTCCCTTGACTGGTCCTCTAGGTCTTCTTCTCAAGTTCAGGACACCTACTGACTTCTTGGACTTCTTCCTCTTGTCTTTGAGAAGGAGAGTTTTCAGGTCCTCTTGCCCCTTAGCCATAGCCAGGAACATTTGTTGGAATTGAGCGTTTTGAGCTTGGAGATCTTTCACTGTTTGTTCCATATCCATCTTACTGAAATAAACAGTAGGAAGATAAGGAGACCTGTATGGGAGAAACCTGTCATGATATGATGCGTGATATGTGGATGCATGTTTTCAAGGATCTCGCGGGGTTAGTAGTCACTTACAATTTTGGATTGGAGAACTTTGTATCGGTGTATGTCCTTCCATGAGAATTAAGCTCACCATGTCAAGCGGGTTGTAGCCTCTAACTCTAGTTTGTTGTAATTTATTTTTGACGGCGTTTGGTTAGAGGAAAATAAATGCTCTCGCCCCTTGGTAGACGTCTGGTTCAACGTGACCCTGCATCATAGGCCCTCGAGATCCTTGAAACTGCTATTGAAAATTCTATGGTATAATGTTATAATGTTATGTACAAATATGCGAGGTAAGCAAGTTTATATACAAATAATCATATTCACACAAAGTAGACAAGTCCTTAGGTTTAGGCTTACATGGAGTTTGTAGGTAAGTACCCTCTTGAAGTTTAGTTGGCTCAACCTGTCCTAGTTAATAGTAACCGGGTTCTAAGGGATCTCAATATCACCGATCTTTCACCCAGCTTCGTTCAATAGGCAATTGACTCACAACCAAACAAAGCTCAAGAGTTAAGCCTCGATGAGTGTAGCATCGAGTATCTGTCGACCTTGGGAATACACCAAGGCCGGCCACCTCGCTACGTCCTACTTGCCAAGTTGTGTAATTAAAGGTTCTAAGGTAAGTTAATGCTTCACGATACCACGTGAAGGCCCCGTACTCTCCTTGATTGACTCAAGGTTTACCGGTACCAACCAAAGTTCCACATCAATGTAGATACTGCTTCAACCATGTCGGTATACCCCGCACAGTTCCCTCACAGTTTATTGCTACTTACCTAAAAGGTGTTCCCCAAATCCGGGTGTAGGATTTTTAACAGTAACCCAAACAAGGACCCAAAACGTAAAGCATGTAAGTCAAACGATGAAAGCAAGTAGATGTGATATATCCCTAAGGTAACCCAACTCAAAAAAAATCTCCAGCAGAGTCTCTAGTTATGTGATACGGTGGGAGAACTGACTTGAAGGTTTTACGTTTTGATCGCAAATGTTTCAGTTTAGCAAGACTCACCACTGACTTTTCTTTTATCCAAAAGGATAGGTGAAAAAGCACAGGAAATACCTTTGAGATTGTTTCTTGAGTTCGAGGGGTAGATTATGAAAAGGGAAGGTATTAGCACCCTTTTCATCCATCGTTTTCCAAGGGCTCTTAGTTACTTGCTAGATCACTTGCTTTTGTTTGAATGTGTGCTTTGTGTGGTTTTTGAAAGTATTTTGTAAAGAAGCCATCTTTTAGGAAATCTTTGTAAAGATTCTTGTTTGTAAGAATGTATGCAAAGATGTTTGATCTTTTGAAAATGTTTCAAATGAGGGTGTTGGTGTAAAAATGTTTTGTTGTGAACAAGCGAGCAACTAGGAGCGAATCTACCTACTCAAAAGGTATTAAGTGTTCTTTTCTTCCTCCTTTAGACGTTGCTATCTTACCATTGTTTTGGTAATAAGCCCTATCGTTGGATGTAAAGGGATGAGCATGGGACGTTTGTATACTCATAGGAGGCAACCTATGGGACGTTTTAGCAATGTCGTTTAGGGACTAGATCGTTTACCGAATGCAATTTCAAGGGTCATCGAGGGACTACGGTCTTTTATCGAGGGTCTTTGCTAAAACGCCCATGTTCGAGGGACATGACTATTTTTCCGATAGGCCATAAAGTGGAGTTATCCTAAGGGTGCTAATGTGTTTGATTGCATGCATTTTAGTCTTGATTAGAGTGATCTATTTGTCGATTTCATATCTTGCCATACACACCCTAATTACTAATAATATATGAAAGCAATAAAAGTGAGGAAAGTAAAGATTCTATGCTATTACAATCATTAGGGGGATGGGGTGTACAAATTTACAAATGGGGGGTTGCAAGAATTTAAATCCTATTTAACTATTACAACCATATTGAAATGTACAATGCAAGAGAGAAAAAGGACTTGTTTAGAAAATTATTTTTTGTCTTAATGAATTAAGAAAAAGAAATAAATTAATTAATAAAAGAAAATATTTTTATGTCTTTTTTATATTAACAAAAAATGGGATTAATATTGAAAATGATAAAAAGGAAAATAAATGAAAGATAGAAACAACGTGCTGCTGCATGCAAAACAAACAAGGATCAGATGTTCTGAAGCCAGGCGCGTTATGACTCAGAAAGGAACGCCAGTAGAATCAGAAGTTCTGGATTGATACATTCTAAGGACCTGCAAGAAATGACAGAGGGAAAGGAAACAGAGGTTCTGGGTGGAATTCAGACAGTGAGCCAAAAGTCAGAAGTTCTGTGTTGTGATAAGCAATGACTGAAAATCAGAAGTTCTGTGCGTTGAAATAGTAAGAAAGCCTAGAAGTTCTATGTGTTTAAACAGTAAGAAGAACTCAGAAGTTCTGTGTTGTGCTAAAATAGTGAGTGAGCATTAGAAGTTCTGTATTACATCAGCGTGTGAAAGTCAGAAGTTCTAAGTGTTAAAACATTGAGTGGAAACATCAGAAGTTCAGTATGTTTGACGGTAAGGAGATCTTATAAGTTTTGTACTGTGTTAAAACAATGAGCAAAGATCAGAAGTTCTATGCCACATTTCAGCTCTTTCCTCATATTAATCAACACATCAACAATTTATTCAGTCCTTAACAAACAACACATCAAAAGGATAAAAGCACAACAGTTTATAGAAGTTCTAATCCTAATTCTGAGTCTAGCCTTAATCAAGAAGTTCTGATCCACAGTTTTCCTACTTATGCAATGATATGGACAACATCAATACTATGATATTTACATTTTTAATGACGTTCTGAATGAAAAGATGCAAAGTTAGAAAGACTTAGCTTGAACCTTAAAGCGTGTGTTTGGAACTTGAATTGCTGCCTTTAGATGTTCTGGAGTTAGCAAGAACAATGGAAGAGAATATGCTGAGTTCTTTGACTCAAAGGGAAGAACAAAAGTTTTTTTCTCTGTTTGGGAATTCTAGATTTTTATGAAGGTTTCACAGTTTTCTTTTCTCTTTTTATGATTTTTCTCTCTCCAAAAGCCAACCCTTTGCTAGTGTGATGGAGCAACTTATGTATAGGGGGATTTGTTGTGATTTTTTGGGGGAAAACAAATGGGATTTGAACCTTTTGGTATCCTGTTCCCTTGCCTTTTGATCGTAGTCTTTGTATGCTAGTTTGGTGCAATTATGGGATGTAGGTGTAGGCCGAACTAGCTGTTGGTTATAGAATTATGTTGTAGCAGTGCAGCAGGTTGTATAAACAAGGTTTTGGGACTTGGTCATGTTATGACTGAAGCATTGAATATAGCCTTCATATGCTAAGGTGCTGCCTTGTTCTTGAAGCAAGCATAGTGGTTAGCAGCTTTTAGCCATGCCTAAGCTAGGTTTGTAAGCGTGAATTAAGGAAGAGTACCCTCAGAGGAAAAAGCAAAGCATAGGCTCAACATACTTTTGTACAAGAGTTTGCTTTTCCAAGACAGTAATGGTACTTCTATGCCATACGTGGGGAAATCCTTTGGACAAAGACCCAGAATTGGTTTAAGCATTAAATGATGATGAGATTGATCAAACCAGAAATCCTAAAACGTGAGATTATGCACCGTTGCTTAATTCTGGATCAGAGGTTTAGTTTCAACATAATTCAGAATGAACAACCAACTTCTGATCTTTGTATCTCCTTGCTCCAGCATGTTCTGAAGGAGTTCTAAGACTTTCTAGGAAGCTTGCAGCACACTTTGTAACCTTCTTTGAATTACCCTTGCAAACTCTGACTGAACCTTTGTGAAAACTAGCCCAGAAGTTCTGGCCAAACTCTGTCTTGAAAGTGTCCAGAATTTGCTGAGTGCTTTAGTTTCATGGACGTGTCTTTGAGGAGTCATAACTTGAAATCCCAGCATTTCTAGGAGAAGTTTTGTTCTGTAGTGTTTTAGATCTTATTGAAATCTAAAACTCTTGAGTTATAAATTATTCCAGAATCATCTTACATCATGGTGATAATCTGATCAGAAGTTCTGAGCTTGTCATATTTCTTAAACACTTAGAAAAATTCTAAGTATTTAGAAATTTGACTTTTCCAAAGTAACCTTTGACTTTTGAATTTCTAGATGAAACAAACTTCATATCTCAACATATGAATTGTGACTCTTGAAACTTGATTTTGATCAAAAGTCAAAGTTTGACTTTTCAATGCGCAAATGACCATTTTACCCCCGTGAATGACTTTCTTGGAAAATTTGTAGATCCAGGCTTGAAATTGGAGGGGAGCAAACCTGAGGATCTAGGGTGATCCTTTGAGAAATGAGAGGGAAAATTTTGGGGTACAACATTTACCAAGGCCTTTTCATGCGCCTCGGAACATAGTAGTAAAGCCAGCATGGAAATTTTAGATGGAGTTTGCCCTAGTTGCTCGACTATATTGTAGTCGCTTCTTTTTATGATTTTTAGAATTTCCTCCATCTCTTTCCGGGAGGTCTCACGGATAGCCAATGATTGTGCTTCGTCCGGACAGGCTCAATCAGAATACTTTTACCTCGAGTCTTAGTTGATTCGGCAACAAGAATATCAGTAGGGGTGATAACAGGGATTGTAACAGCTTTGTCAACAGGAGTATTAGTAGGGATGATTGTAGGACTGAGAATAACCTTTGGAGGAGCAACAACAACAAGGATAATTACGGGTCCAGAAACAGCCTTTGGAGGAGCTATCTCTAGAGAGAAAACCCTTCCACTTTGAGTGATCTTGCTAGTCCCTGTAATATTACTGATATCAGAATCAACTTTCACAGAATTTGAAACTTCAGCAGCTGGCCAATCTTGCTTGATATCGTGGTAGTAGACATCCCCTCCATAATTCCATGGTACGGTTTTGTATGACGAATACGGGATTGGTCCAGGCATTGTAATTATCAAATGAGCTACTTTTGGAACTGATGTAATTCTAACGGGTCTTTTGGTGGAGACCCTGGAAGAATTTTCGGAAATGGTCACGATGGAAACATCATTATAAGAAATAGTTGGATTTGAAGCCTTCTCGAACAAAATTTCCTTGTTATCTATTAGGCACTGAATGTCTGCTTTCAACAAAGGACAACTGGTTGGTGAGGAAAAACATAAATGACAGTTTTCATCACAGCCTGGGAAAACACTAACATTCAATAAGTTCTTTTTGATAATCAAGAGTGGGGTCATAAGTTCATCAACTGAAGTAACAAACATATCTTCCTCAATAGCATTGGTATTATGACCATGTTTGGGCATAGGGGCAAAAATGACATTGGGCTTTTCTGGCGCATCGAATTCAATCTCTTTGGCTTCAAGGAGGTCTTATACTTTTTTATTTAGAGCCCAACAGTTATTAGTGTCATGGTCGGGACTCTCAGAATGGTATGCACAGCGGGCATTAGGATGATAGTGAGGAGAGGTTGTGTTAGGGTTCTTTGGAGCTTCTTTCAAAGTCACTAGGTTGGATCTTAACAGATGCGACAATACTTGATATAGGGTCATGTTAATTTTGGTGAATTGTCGGACTGGTCTTTCCATTCTTCGTTGGTTGTTTCTTTACTGATCAGGCGCATGTTTAGGAATCATAATAGCCCCCACCATTGGACGACGTTCGGCCCTATCTTGATTTCTATGAGGATATACAACAACCACTTCTTTCCTTCGAATGAATGGCTTCCTTACAACAGCAGAGGATGCATCTTTTTGAATCTTTCCATTCTTTATCCCAGCTTCTACCCTTTCTCCGATCAATATCAATTCAGTAAAACCTGCCGATGAACTCCCAATTAAGTGATTGAAGAAGGGACCAGATAAGGTTCCCAAAAACATGTCTACCAACTTACTTTTGGATAGGGGAGGTTAAACTCTTCCAGCCAAGACTCTCCATTTTTGCGCATAGTCCTTGAATCCTTCACTTGAAACCATGGCCATACTATGGAGTTGAGTACGGGTAGGCGCAAGATCAGCGTTGTATTGGTATTGTTTGTAAAAGGCTGCAGCAAGATCTTCTCAGTTATGAACATTGGCTCTTTTTAACTGATAATACCAATCAAGTTGAGTTCCAGATAGACTGTCTTGGAAGAAGTGTACCCATAAATCTTTGTCGGCGGCATGCGGCTGGATTTTCCTTACATAGGACCGGAGATGCATTTTGGGGCATGAAACTCCGTCATATTTGGCGAACACAGGTGCTTTGAATTTGGGAGGAATGACAATCCCCGACATTAAGACCAACTCCTCAAAGTCCAAGCCAGACACTTTTTGGATTTCCATTGCACTCAACCGTTCTTCTATATGCTTATACTTGTCGTCAGCTGGAGGGTATTGTTCTTCAGAGTAGTCTTCTTCTTCCTCTTCCTCTTCTGAATCAGACTGAATAACTGTTTCTTTTTGTTTCCCATCTTGATTGTCTTTCTCACCAGATGTTGTTGCAAAGTCTAAGGCCCTTCTTGTCTGCCCTTGGAATCTTCTTCCCATGTTAGAATTCCGGTTATTTTCTTCGTCTTATTTTTCTTCTCCTCAACCAGCAAGGTCTTCAACTCTTCTTGTCCTTTGGCTAGAGTTAAAAACAACTGTTGAAACTGTGCATTCTGAGCTTGGAGGTCCTTCATCGTTTTCTAGAGATCCATCTTACTAAAATAAACAGTAGAGAGATGAGGAGACTTGTTGCAAGAAACCTGCTTATGTTATGATGAATGGTAAATGCATATGCAATGATTCCAAGGATTTTAAGATTCAAATTTGTTGTAGACAAAAAGGAAAAACACGTTATATTACTAAATTAAAGCTTGAGTACATTAGTGCCTCCTTGGGCAAAACAAATACAAAAACTCTAAGATAGAAAGGTAGTACACATCCTCTTTGGTGCAATGTAGGCTTTCAGAGTCTGCTCCTCATGAAGTAGTCTAGTGAGTTCCAAAACCTTCTTCTCGCTTGCATAGAATTGGGCTTCGAAAATATCTCGCTCCCCCTTGAGTTGTATCTAATCCCTTTGTAGGTCTTCAAGAGAGGTGGGAATGTCAGGATGTAGGATAGTATATGGACCATCTCCTTCCATAACAGGCTCAATGATTACCGGGAGAATCGAGGGATAAGGCATCATCAGACTTTGAGCACGAGTTCTTACCCATTTGAGGTAAGGCACAAGAGGGATAGAATTCTTGTGCCCCAAAGTCTTTCTATCTACCTTTTTCAACATCCTCCAAGCTCGGATAAATATCTGGTGAAGACCTTGATCGTCGTTGTCGTAGTCAAATACCAAACCTTGAATCAGCATCTCATGCGGGCCATCCCTTCGGGCGTAACCAAACTGTCTTAAAGCTAAACAGGGATTGTAGGTGATACCTCCCCTAATGCCAAGTAAAGGGACATTAGGAAATTCTTCACAACGGTCGATAATAGTAACATTCTTTATGGATCGGGAGCACCAATGAATGTCTGAATGTTTGAGCGTCATCAACCTTTGTGACCACCTTGAGCCTTGCTCATTCTTCAATACAGATTGGGGGAGATGCGAAATAAACCATATTTCCAAGAGAGGAGTACAATACATAAGAACGCCTCTTTTCCTCATTGTGCGAGTGTGAAAAGAGTGTAGGATGTCCCCTAACAATGTAGGCATCGGGTTGCGGGATATGAATATTTTGATGGCGTTCATGTCTATGAGTTGGTCAGGATTTGGAAACAAAACCATCCCATAGATGAGGAGAGTCAAAATTTCCTCAAAAGCTTGCAGGTCCAAAGAATTCCAACAGTTTTGGGCTTTCTCAAACAAGAACTTTGCTAGGAATCCTTTGACACCACTCCTTATTTCCCAATGAGTTATGACATCAGATGAGTGCAAGTGCAGAGCTTGAGCAATCTCTTCTGGCTTTAGGTCTCTTTCTGTACCATTGAAAGGTAGTTGATTAAGAATGGGAGTTCTTAAGACTCGAGAGAATTATTCCAAAGTAGGCACAAGTTGATAGTCGGGAAATGTAAAGCAATCGTGTAAAGGATCAAAGAACTGAAAGAGCATCTTCATCATGTCCTCATCTGTGTTGGAGGTGACCAAGTTGAGTAGGCGACCATGTCTCTCGGTGAATTGAGAGTTTTCAGGAATCCTTGAAGCTAGCTCCTTAAGTTGTGGAGGGATCCTTACAAGGTTGATTTGAATAGTTTTCCTGTGAAGAGAATCCATATCCTACAAAAAAAGAACAAAGATGAATCCCAAAATCCTTGAAATGGTTAGTGAATATGTATGATGTTATGATGTTCATGATGTTATGTACAAGTATGTATATACAAACAAAGCAAACAAGTCCTTAGGTTTAGGCTTACAGGGAGTCTCATAGTCAAGTACCCTCTTGAAGTTTAGTTGGCTTAACCTATCCTAGTAATAGTAATCGGGTTCTAAGGAGCTCAATATCACTGGCATGTTTCCTTGGTCATTGTTTCAGCACAAGTCTCTTTAATGGAGACCGAAATATCCCAAGAAACCAAACCTCAATGAGTGTAGTATCGAGTATCTATCAACTTCGGACTGTACCAAATCCAGTCATCTCACTACATCCTAAAGGCCGAGTTGGTAAAGTAAAGGTTCTAGAAGTTCATTAGTGCTTCATGACATCACTCAGCGGCCCCGTATTCTCTTTGATTAACTCAAATGCTACCGGTACCCACAAATATGTCGCACTAACATAGCTATTACTTAGACCATGTCATATACCATGCACAGTTTCCACAACGTATTGCTATTTACCTATAATGTATCCCAAATCCGGGTAGAGGATTCAAACCCAAACAAAGAACCATAATGTAAAGCATACAAGTCAAACAATGCAAGCAAGTAAATGTGATCTAACCCAAAGGTAACCCCACTTTTGGAATTTCCCCAGCAGAGTCACTAGTTCTATGATATGGTGGGATGAGTTGTATTTGATGTGAGGAATCTTTAGGAATGAATTTGAGGGAAAACACACGAGGGAAATGAGAGATACAAGTTTAAGGTCAGAACTGTGTATCAATGGAGTTTTTTGTGCAATTTATGGCTAGAGGGAATTTGGGAGTGTTTCAGGGTGCTCAAACTCGTCCCTTAGCTCACAAATAGTGAATGTATTTATAAGCAACAAGTTTGGAGACTTGTTGTTGATCAGAATTCAAAATCATAAGTTTATGCATAACATATGATTTTTGAGAAATTCAAGTTTCAAAGCCTTGTGTACTTGGTTCATGGAGTGGTTATGCTTTAAGCAAGCTTGCTTCTGACTTTGTGGATGGAGTATGATCAGAGGGAACAATTTAGAGGCTCAAGAATGGACTTTATGCAAAAAGTTTGCTTTACAAGAATGGCAATGTTAACTTTGTGCCATAAATGGAAATGCAACTTGGATAATAGCTCAAATGCTTGGATCAAAGCCCCAACAGCTTTGTAAACATTTAATTATGGAGTGACAAATAAGTTTGAGGCCTGCAAAGCAAAGATTATGCTGCCTAACATGGATTTGGTTCATGTGTTCATCAAAAATGACTTGTAATTCAAGTGATAAAACCCTAACTTCATCTCTTTGATTCTCCCTACTCAAGAATGATCTCAAGGAGTTCTTGGACATTTTGGAAAGCTTCCAATGTGCTCTACAACCCATATTTGAAATAATTTTGAAGATTCCCCTAGGAACTATATGAAAAATTGTCATGAAGTTAGGTCAAAATCCTGACCAAATTAGGGCAAAATTTCACTAAGTGTTTAGTTTCATGACCACATGTTCATAAAATTATAACTTGAGATCCAAACACTTTTGGAAGGAGTTGTGTAAAGCAAACTTTTAGATTTCATGGAGATCTACACTTTCATGTTGGAAGTTTCTCTTGAGTCATCTTGCATCAAGGTGAAAATTTTGCTCAAAGTTATGAAAAAACATGAAATTTCCAACACTTCGAAAAATTTCTAAGTTTAGAAATTTTGACTTTTCAAAATGAAATCTTGAATTTGTGCAGCCTTACTGCTGCATTTTAGAAGCACAACCCAGACCATAATAATGTTATAAATAGACTAGTGTATATGTGATACGGTGGGAGAACTGACTTGGGTGTTTTGCATTTTATCATAAATATTGCGGTTAGCAAGTGTTGCCACCGACTTTTCTTTTATCCAAAAGGAAAGGTTGAAAAGAACAGGAAAGACCTTTAGAGATTTTTTCTTGAGTTCGGGGGGTAGATTATGAAAAGGGAAGGTATTAGCACCCTTTTCATCCATGGTTTTCCATGGGCTCTTAGTTACTTTCTAGATCACTTGCTTTTGTTTGAAAATGTGCTTTGTGTGGTTTTTTGAAAGTATTTTTGAAAAGAGGCCATTGTTTAGGCAAACTTTGTAATGATTCTCATTCGTAAGAATGTATACAAATTGTTGATCTTTTGAAAATGTTTTTAAGTTTGAAAGATGTTTTGAAAGTGTTGGTGTTTGTTTTTAAAATAGCAAGGATGTTTTGGTTGTAGAGTGAGAAAGCATCTAGGAACATTCTACCTACTCAAAAGTCTTTCTTGTTTATTTCCTCTTTCCTTTGACATTGTTATCTTACCATTGATTTGGTAAGTAACCCTATATTTGGATGTAAAAGGGACGGGCATGGGTCATCGTATAGTTATGAATAGAAATGTTGTAAGATATCTTAGCATTTTCTTTAGGGGGCTAAGATCATTTCGAAAGGCAACATAGACAGCGTCATCGAGGGACTATGATTTTGTATTTCGCTTGTTTTTGCTAAGATGTCTTACATGCGTATCATGACCATTTATTTATCAAGGTAACAAGTGGAGTTAACCCTAGAGGTTCAAAGTGTGCAAGTGTATCTTTTTCATGCTTGATTTATCTTTGATTAGGGTTTTCTAATTGATTGGTTTTAGTCTTTCCATACAAATCCTAATCACTAGTATTTACATATAAAAGCATTAAATTGCGGAAAAGTAAAATACTAAGTTATTACATCAATAGGGGAGGGGGTGTACAAATTTACAAATGGGGATTTTTTGCAAGAAAATTAAATCTAATTAGCTATTACAACCATTTAATATAATGTACAAGAAAATGTAAGAATAGACTTGTTTTGTTTTTGTTAAGAAATTAATTTACTTAAGAAAATATTTTTACCATTTTATTCTAAAAGAGATAAAATATGTGAATATGAAATAATTTTTGGCGTTTTTGGTTATTAAAAGAAAAAAATAAGATAAATAAGAAAATGAAGTCAGGATAGGCACTTTGTTGAAACGAGGAGGAACAAAAGTTCTGACTCTGATACGCTGCAAGAGAGAAAATTTTAGTAGGCAAGCAGAAGGTCAAGTTCTGGGCAAGGGTACACCAAGTTCTGAGGTTGCTGGGGATAAAGGAAGATCTAGAAGTTCTGATTATTGAAGGGGTTCAGAAGCTATAGTGTAGTTGGGAACCTAGATGTTCCTATATCACTGGCAAGTCAGAAGTTTTGACCATTGGAGAGTGAGGTAGAAATGTTGTTGGGTAAGGTTGTTTAGAAGTTCTGATTTAGGAATATTGCTTGCCAGATAAATGGGTGAAAAATGTCAATAAATAAACCTAAAAATAGATGCTTCTGGGGCTAGAACCCAGGACCCTTAGTACTAATGTCTTATGCATACGCTTTCTACCACTGGGGTGGCTGTACATCTGGTACTAGAGACAAAAGCATGAACATATAACATAAAGTAAGTTCTGATGATGAGCTTCGTCTCTTTCTCCATTCTAATCAGAACATCTATAACTTAGTCATTTCTCAACAGAACAGAAAACATAAACATAGCAATTATGGCAGGTTTTTCATCATGGTTTCAAAAGCACAGAAAATATCAAGACTGTAAATCAGAAACAAGCATGTATCTGCTAATCCTAATTTACTTAAGAAATTTTGAACTGATATTCTCCATATTTAGGCAGAAAAATACATGAAACTTCAGAATATGTACAACATCAAAATCAAGATGTCTACATTGTGTTTTTGAACATGCAAGCCTAACAATGCTTAAGTGATATGATGAGGGTTAGAAGAAGCTTACCTTGTCGCTGAAAAATGTTCTGGGGGCTGGGGCCTGGTTCTGACTGTTTGTAATATTCTGATCAACTTCCTCACATATTCAGCAGGCTGGAACAGCCTCTGGCTTGGTTTATGAATGGTGAATGGATGATTTAGTCAAGAAACACTTTGAGAAAAGTTGGAGTTTGAATACAAGAATAAAAAATTAACAGGTTTTGTGTTTGTGTGTGAAGTTTAGGATTTCTGGGAATTTTAGCAAGGTTTCAATGTTTTTCTCCTTCAATTTTTCTTTCGGCCCCTTCATATTTGTCAATGAAGTTCAATTTATAGGCAAGAACTTTGTAGCTTGGAGAAGTCAAATGTACAACCATCATACACTAGGCGCTGACTTATTATTGAAGCAAGTTCAAACAAGTAAGGTTAATAGCTTTTAGTCGTGTCTAAGCTGGATTTGTAAGCATGAATTAAGGAAAAGTACCCTCAGAGGCAAAAGCAAAGCATGGGCCCAACATAAACTTGTACAAAAGTTTGCTTTTCAAGGACAGCAATGGTACTTCTTTCTCACACATGGGGAAATCCTTTGGATAAAAACTCAAAAGTGGTTATTAGCATTAAATGATGATGAGATTTATCAAACCAGAAATCCTTCGCTATGAGATTGTGCAGCATAGCTTAGATCAAATCCAGAAGTTCAGCATCAGCACAACTTAGAACAAAACATCCAACTTCTGATCCTTTAATCTTTTCGCTCCAGCATGTTCTGACGGAGTTTCTCAGACTTGTCTGAAAGTTTGTAAAACCATTTGTAGACTTTATTTGAATTACTTTTGCAAACTCTGGCTGAACGTTTGTGAAAAATGGCCCAGAAGTTCTAACCAAAATCTGTCTTGAAAGTGTCCAGAATTTGATGAGTGTTTCAGTTTCATGGGCGTGTCTTTGAACATTTATAACTTGAAATTCCAGCATTTCAAGGAGAAGTTATGTTCTGCAATATTTTAGGTCTTATTGAGATCTAAAATTCTTGTGTTAGAAGTACTTCCAGAATTAGCTTGCATCAAGGTGATAACTGATCAGAAGTTTTGAGCTTGTCATATTTCTTAAACACTTAGAAAAAATCTAAGTATTTTAGATTTTTGACTTTTGAATTTCTTGATGAAACAAACTTCATATTTCAACATGTCTTGATTAAATATGATTCTTGAAACTTGATTTTGGTCAAAAGTCAAAATTTGACTTTTTAGTATGCAAATGGCCATTTTTCCCTTGTGCCAATTCCAAGCCTAAATTGATGTATCTGTACTGCAAACTTGACGTCATAGAAGATCTTGTGAGAGAATCCTTGAGAAACGAGAGGGAAAATTTTGGGGTACATCAGTATACCTAGTTTTAGAGGGAACTTACATGTGTGTTTTGTTAGGATTTTTAGAATCTTTATTGTTGGGTTGTAAGTTTTGTCAAGCATCCATAAGCTTTTAAGCATTGTATGTTTATGTGTTAGATGCATATAAGCTTTTAAGCATTGAGTATTTTGTGTCAGTTATCATAAGCTTTTAAGCATCGAGGATTATGTGTCTTGGAAGAGTGACTTCCTACTTTTGTTTATCTAATGTGTTTATAGTTGCTTTAATCACTGAGTGTGATTGAGGGGGGATTTAAGGAGGTAATCATACCTAGGTGTGTCTTAGGTAGAAGTTAAGCAAAAGGTAGTGATTAAGTGCGTAGATTGTAAACTGATGGGTTTGTTGTATGGTATACAAATTAATTTTATATAATTGATGTTGTCCTGGCTAAGTAGCCCCTAGAGTTGGTGTTGTTGTCACTGAACTCGGTAAACATATATGTGCGTTATTTACGTTCAGCATTGTTTGTTTTATTTCATAAGCTTTTAAGCATCGAAGATTATGTGTCTTGGAAGAGTGACTTCCTGTTTTTGTTCTCTAATATGTTTAGAGTTGCTCTAATCACTGAGTGTGATTGAAGAGGGATTTGAGGAGGGCCTCATACCTAGGTGTGTCTTAGGTAGAAGTTAAGCAAAAGGTAGTGATTAAGTGCGTAGATTGTAAACTGATAGGTTTGTTGTATGGTCTACAAATTAATATTATCTAATTGATTTCGTCCTTGGCTTAGTAGCCCCCAGAGCAGGTGTTGTTGTCACCGAACTCGGTAAACATATATGTGTGTTATTTACGTTCAACATTGTTTATTTTGTTTATATATCCAATTTTTTCATGTTGAAGTCGGATAAGGTGTCTCGACATCTCTTAGGACATCCGGGATCTGACAACCAGAATTTTAATTGGTATCAGAGTAGGCATCCTGCTCTGACTCTGGGTGAGATTCATGGAAGTTACTTTCTTGTGCAATGAACAAGGATGGTGGAACTGTGGTTAAAATACCTATTATGGATGGTTCCAACTATTACAGTTAGAAACCTTGTATGCAAATGTGCATAAAAACCCTAGGCAACAAGGCTTGGAAAAATGTTGTCAAAGCATGGGATCCACCAAAGGTTGTGGGTGAAGATGGAAAGATTAATTATGTGTTGAAGCCTGAAGAAGATTAAAATGATAATGATGAGTCATAATCTAAAGGAAACTCTAAAGTGTTGAATGCAATATTCAATGGAGTTGAAAAAAATGTGTTTAAGCTATTAAAGAATTACAAGCGTGCAAAAGCGGCTTGGGAGACCTTAAGGAAGGTTCATGAAGGAAATCCTAAGGTGAAGTTGGCAAAAATCCAACTTCTCTCCACCAAATTTGAGAACTTGAAGATAAAGGAGGATGAAAGTATTCAGGACTTTCACATGATTGTTCTAGACATTACTAATGACTCAGAAGACCTAAGAGAGAAGTTATCAGAGGATAACCTGATCAGGAAGATGCTCAGATCTTTTCCAAAGAGGTTTGAGATGAAGGTGATTACAATTGAATAATCCCATGATGTAAGCACCGTGTTGTACCCCTAAATTTTCCCTCTCATTTCTCAAGTAATCTCTTACAAGATCTCCATTGGTTCAAGACTGCACAAGGGTTGATCAGCTCAAGACACCTCTTTAAGCACTGATAACTGAAAATTAGGGTTTGAGATTGCACAAGGACAAATGGACTTTTAATGTCCTATATGACTTTCACGGATCATTTTGGACTCTCAAGATTTCTCATGTCAAGTTTCAAGTTTTGGATCATATTTTTGCTCAGTCAATTGATCAGATGACCTAAAATCAGCTGTATTGGGGAAAAAGTCTAAGTGTTAGAAAATTCATTTTTTTTTATAACTTTGAGCCAAATTTTCACCATGATGCAAGATGATTCAAAGGAAACTTCCAACATGAAAGTTGTAGACCTCAATGAGATATAAAACATTGTAGAACACAACTTCTTCTAGAAATGTATTTATTTCAAGTTATGATTTTAGGAAGACATGTTCATGAAACTTGAAAACTTAGTGAAATTTTGCCCTAGTTTAGGAAAGATTTTGACCTAACTTCATGGAAATTTTTCACATGGTTCCAAGATGAATATTCAAAAATGTCCGATATAGAGGTTGTAGAGGATGTTACAAGCTTTCCAAAATGTCCAATAACTCATTGAGATCATACTTGAGCAAGGAGAATCGAAGGCAAGAAGTTAGGGTTTCATTCTTGAATTACAAGTCATTTCTTGGTGAACGCATGATTCAACCTCAATGCTAGGCTGCATAATATTTTCTTTGCAGGCCTCAAACTTGTTTGTCACTCCATAATTAATGTTTTGCACAGCTTCTAGAAGCTTTAATCCAAGCATTCAATGCATTTCCCAGGCTTAATACCATTTTAGGAAGAAAGGCAACATTGCCATTTTGGAAAAGTGGCTTTATGCATAAAGTCCACTCTTCTTGAGCCTTTAACTTGTTGTTCTGAACACACATAACATGTATGCTCAGAAGCAACATGTTTAAAGCTTCTAAGCCACCCTATAAGCCAGGTACTTGTGCATTAGAACCACATTTCTCAAGCTTTCTTCAAAATCAAGCAAAAAGACACAAAGACGTGATTTTGAATTATGATCAAGGACAAGTCTCCAAACTTGTTGCTTATAAATAGAGGCACTATTTATGAGCTAATACACGAGCATTAACACCCTGAAACTCTCCCAAACTCCCTTTATCCAAAAATTGTTCAAAAACACCATTGTTGCACAGTTTTTGACTTTGAACTTGTAACTCATATTTCCCTCGTGCGTTTCTTGGCCTTTTGTTTCCTAAAGCTACCATACATCAAATATAACCTATCCTTGTCCCTATTTCATCACCGCAACACCATTTGCATCAAACTCCATAACCAAAAAACAGAGTCTGCATATTGACTTCTCCAAGTCGTTCCAGCCATCCATTGCACAAGCTAATCATTGCATTAGCTTTCTGGGAACTTGAGGAAGCTAACCTGATCATCACAACTCTTTGAAAGCAGCTCAAACTCATTTCACAATTTCCAGTTTTGAGGTACATTTTCTGAACTTCTATATTCTCATTTAGGCATTGTTAGGCTTGCATTTGTGAAGATAAAATGTAGACATCGTTGCCCTGAAACTGTACATGTCCATAGATTTCATTTATATTGATTGAGCTAGGAGAATTTTAGATTTGAATCTCTGAAAATAATTAGGTCAAAATTTGGTACTTTTAGAAATTCTCATTCATCTTTGATTTATAGCTTATGATATTTTATTGGTTGGATTCGTATGGAAAAATGGAGCAACTTTCATGTTTGCATATTTCATTTTTGTTGAGAAACGGTGAAGTTACAAATGTTCAGGTTGGAGGTTGAAGATGAAGTCATATTCAAAACTTGATTTGTGTTATATGTTTATTATTTCACCAATTTTACCGGATGTACAGCCACCCCAGTGGCAAAGGTAGCGCGCGTTTGTGTTAGAGGTCAGGGGTTCAACACCCAACGCTACCTTTTTTGCAATTGTTCAACATTTTCTCTTTTTTTTTTGCTACAAACATGCAGCGTTGGGCCTCAAGCTGTTGGGCCTTTATTTTTGCTTACTTTTCACCCTGCCATTTACTTTTGCATCCCTGACCCAATTATTTTCTTTTATCATTTCATTTTTTATATATTTTATTTTGTATCATTTTTATTTATTATATTTTTATTACTATTATTATTACTATTATTTTTATTATTTTTATTAATAAAAAATCCAAAAATATTTTATTTATTATTTTTACACTTATTTATTTTATTTTCTTTATAAGACAAAAAGACTAAAAACATTTGCTTAATAAATTAATTTCTTTTTCTTAATTAATTAATATTTAGATTTAGGTTTAATTATTATTATTTTTCTTTTTTATTTAAAATTAACTTAGAATTTAGGTTTTCTTTTAATTTTCATATTATTATCATTTAACTTAAAACCTTTTCATAAAAAACCCTAAACAATATTTTAACTTAATTTCTTTATTAAATAGTTTAGGTTTAATTTTGTTTAATTTTAATTAATCATCTCTCTTCATTAGGTTAAAACCCTTAATAAAAACCAAACAAAATCGTTTCTTTTTCCATTTGCATTTGTACATTATATTTTTTTCAAGTCTCGTACATTATTCAATTTGGTTATAATAGTTAATTAGGTTTAGTTTTCTTGCAATCTCCATTTGTAAATTTGTATACCCCATCCCCTAATGATGTAATAGCGTAGTAATTTTAATTTCTGCAATTTATCGCTTTAATATAAATGCTAGTAATTAGGGTTTGCATGGAAAGACTAAAACCAACAAGTAGTAAACTCTAATTCAAGATAAACAATGCATGTAAATCAAACACATTTGCACACTTGCACCCTTAGGGTAATTCCACTTTGTTCCCTTACCAAAATGGCCATGTTATGCATGTGGGATGTCTTAGCAAAAATAAATAAAAAATACAAGATCATAGTCCCTCGATGACGCTATCAAATGTTGCCTTTCAAAATGATCTTAGTCCCTCAAATAGAAATGCTAATACATCTTACAACAATGCTATCATGGCTATACGATGACCCACGCCCGTCCCTTTACATCCAAAGATAAGGCTTCTTACCAAATCAATGGTAAGATAACAATATCAAAGGAAAGGAAGAAATGAACAAATACTTTTGAGTAGGTATATTGTTCCTAGTTGCTTGCTCATTTTCAAATCAAACATCCTTGCTTATTTTCAAAACAAAAACGAACACTTTCAAAACATTTTCCAAAAATGAAACATTTTCAAAAGTCCAACACTTTGTATACATTCTTACGAACGAGAACTATTACAAAGTTTGCCTAAACGATGGCGCCTTTTCAAAATACTTTCAAAAAACCACACAAAGCACATTTTCAAAACAAAAGCAAGTGATCTAGCAAGCAACTAAGAGCCCATAGATAACTATGGATGAAAAGGGTGCTAATACCTTCCCCTTTCATAATCTACCCACCGAACTTAAGAAATAATCTCAAAGGTCTTTCCTGTTCTTTTCATCCTTTCCTTTTGGATAAAAGAAAAGTCGGTGGAGACTCTTGCTAACCTCAACATTTGCGATAAAACACAAAACACCCAAGTCAGTTCTCCCACTGTATCATACATTGTGACAATGGATGAACTTGTAAGCTCTCTTAAGACCTTTAAATCTACTATCAATGAAAGGTCTGAAATGAAGAAGAGTATAGATTTTGCTTATACTATTGAAGACTCAGAGGATACAGGAAATGTTAAATCATAAGGAGTATTTGAGGACCTTGTGTTATTGGGAAGATAGTTTATCAGGGTGTTAAGGAAGTCCAGGTTAAAATCTACGACCATGTCATTTGACATCAAGAAAAACCAGGACCTGGGAAAGAAGTCAAGATTTGAAGAGAAGCCAAGCCAAGGGAAAGTTGTCCAGTGCCATGACTGTAAGGGATATGGACACATAAGAACTGAATGTGCCACCTATCTCAAAAAGTAAGGGAAGAGCTTAGTTGTATCATGGTAAGAGGGAGAATCTAAAAGTGATCATGAAGAAGAATCAGTCAAGCAAGTGACTGCCTTGACTAGAATTTGTGAGTCTGATGAAGAAACTTGTGAGTCCAATAAAGAATCATATGTTGGAGAGCTCACTGTTAGTGAACTAGCTGTTGGGTTCACAAATATGTGCCTCAAGAATGAAAAAAATATGTCAGAGAGTATTAGAGAAAAAGATACTTATTTCTCAAGTGGGGGATGAGAAAGAAGAGATTCTATCTATCATTTCTAATCTTAAAGAGAAGGTAATATTGCAAAAATAAAAACTTGACAATATGACCAAATTTGTAAGAATGCTAAACAATGACTCTACTTTGTTGGATGAGATTTTTCAAACTGGGAAGAATGTTGGGAATATGAAGGGTCTTAGTTATAATAACCAAGTTGTGAAGAACAACAAGAAAATAGTGGAGTTTGTTCCTCAAATGATGAAAAAAATGTAGAAGATGTCAAGTCACATGTCCCAACATCAGCCGAGACATCAGAGAAGGTATTATAGTCCCATGTATCAGCCATGGAGATGTCATTATTATGGGTTGTTTGGCCATTTAAAGTCCTCTTGTTACAAACTGTATGGCTATCCCAACTATACTAATCCTTATAGAAGAAAAAAATGTTAATATTGAGGTAAAGTCAAGAGGAGCTCCTCACCATGATTCGTATGGACTCATAGCTTACACTTCTCTCAAAACCTCAACTAAAGAGGATTGGTATTTTGACAGTGGTTGTTCTACACACATGACTGGTTTTAAGAAATTCCTAGTGGACATTAAACCACGTGCTATTAGCTATGTCACTTTTGGAGATGGGTCAAAAAGTTAAATAAAAGGTGTTGGAAAGGTGGACTATGCAAGACAACCTATTCTTGATAATGTGTTATTTGTAAAAGGGTTGACTGAAAATATGATAGGTATCAGTCAACTATGTGACCAAGGTCTCAAAGTTAACTTTACTCAACCTGAGTGCTTGATTACAACTGATAAGGATGAATTGGTTATGAAGGGAACTAGATCAAAAGACGACAGCTGCCTATAGAGCTCTCCAGGAACAGAATGTCTCTCAACATGGTTAATGTTAAAAAGATGATGAAGCCAACCTATGGAATCAGAATCTTGGTCATCTACATCTGAAAGTCATGAAGAAGATCCTGTCAAAAGAAGCTATTAGAGATATCCCCAAGCTAAAGATTGATGAAAGGAGAATCTATGGTGAATGTCAAATTGGGAAGCAGACAAAGATGTCCCATAAGAAGATCCAACATCTTGTCACCTCAAGAGTTCTAGAGCTACTTCACATGGACTTGATGGGACCTATGTAGGTTGAAAGTCTTGGAGGAAAGAGGTATGCATATGTTATTGTTGATGACTACTCAAGATTCACTTGGATAAAGTTCATCAAAGAGAAATCTGAAGTGTTTGACGTCTTCAAAGAATTATGCCATAAGATTCAAAGATAAAAGGACTATGGTGTTGTCAGATTCAGAAGTGACCACGGGAAGGAATTTGAGAACAACAAGTTTGAGGAATTATGTGCATATGAAGGGATTAGTCATGAGTTTTATTCACCCATCACCCATCAACAAAATGATTTGGTTGAACGCAAGAACAAGACTATTCAAGAATGTGCCAGAGTTATGCTTCATGCCATGAAATTACCCCCTTTGCTTTTGGGCTGAAGCCATGAACACTTCTTGCTATATTCATAATAGAGTGACCATTAGAACTGGTACCTCTGTTACTCTGTATGAATTGTGGAGAGGAAGAAATCAATTTATCAAATACTTCCATGTCTTTGGAAGTAAGTTTTATATTCTAAAAGACAGTGAGCCAAGAAGGAAGTTGGATGCTAAAAGTGACTAAGGAATTTTTCTAGGATACTCTACAAATAGTAAATCATATAAAGTATTCAACTCCAGAACCAAGGTGATAATATAGTCTTCAAATGTGATTATTAATGACTCAACTAGAGAAGATGATGTCCCTGAAGAAGTTAAGACAACTATTCTTATAGATGTTGTGGTTCCTGAAGAAAATGTCTCAACATCCAGTATAGATGTTGCCGGCTCCAGTGCCATTTCTGAAGTTGAAGAACCTCAGGCAACTGACAAGGGGCCATCTCTCATAATTCAAAAGGATCATCCTAAGGAACTTATAATAGGAAATCTCAAACAAGGAGTAGTCACCAGATCAAGAGAAATTGTGTCAAATGCGTGCTTTGTATCCAAGTTTAAACTAAAGAATGTTAGGAAACCCTTGACTGGTGAGTTATGGATAAATGCTATGCAAGATGAACTTGGTCAATTCAAGAGGAATTAAGTATGGGACTTTGTGCTAAGACCTGATGGGGTAAATTTTATTGGTATAAAATAGTTGTACAAGTACAAGACGAATGAACAAGGTGTTGTTACCAGAAATAAAGCTAGACTTGTTGCACAAGGATACACTCAAATTGAAGGGGTAGACTTTGATGAAATTTTTTCTCATGTGGCTCGTTTGGAGTCTATCAGATTGTTGCTTGGAGTAGCTTGTCATTTAAGGTTCAAGTTGTATCAAATGGATGTCAAGAGTTCCTTTCTAAATGGGTACCTGAATGAAAAAGACTATGTTGAACAACCTAAAGGGTTTATTGATCCTTCCTTTCCGCATAATGTGTTCAGACTAAAGAAGACCATGTATGGCTTGAAACAAGCTTCAAGAGCTTGGTATGTAAGGTTGATTAAATTCTAGTCAATCATGGATATTAAAAGGCTGGAATTGACAAGACACTCTTTGTCAAAGATAAAGATGGAAAACTGTTGATGGCTTATATCTAAATGAATGACATTGTTTTTGGAGGAATGTCGAATGAAATGGTCCAATATTTTGTTAGGAAGATGCAATCTGAATTTGAGATGATTTTGGTTGGTGAATTGACTTACTTTGTTGGATTACAAGTCAAAAAGATAGAAGACTCTATTTTTCTCTGTCAAAGTAAATATGCAAGGAATATTGTGAAGAAATTTGGATTGGAAAATTCCAGCCATAAGAGAACTCCATCTCCTATATACTTGAAGTTATCTAAAGATGACAAAGAAGTTATTGTTGATCAGACTTTGTATAGAAGCATGATTAGTAGCCTTCTATATCTTACTCCTAGCAGACCAAACATCACTTTTGATGTTGGAGTATGCGTAAGGTATCAAGTAGAACCTAAGGTAAGTCACATCAACCAACTGAAAATGATTCTAAAGTATGTGAATGATACATGTGACTATGGTATGTTGTATTCCCATGATACAAATTCCTTGTTAGTGGGATTTTGTGATGCTGATTGGGCTGGAAGTTCTAATGATAGGAAGAGTACCTCTGGAGGATGTTTCTTTATGGGAAACAATTTGATTTCATGGTTCAGCAAGAAAAAAAATTGTGTTTCTTTGTCTACTACAGAAGATGAGTACATAGAAGCAGGAAGCAACTGCTCTCAACTGGTGTGGATGAAGCAAATGTTATCTGAGTATAATGTCACACGAGATGTCATGACATTATTTTGTGACAATTTGAGTGCTATTAATATTTCCAAAAATTCTATTCAGCATAGTAGGACCAAGCACATTGACATCATCTACCACTTCATTAGAGAACTTATGGAGGACAAAGCCATAACTCTTATGCATGTTAGCATTGAGAATCAACTTAGTGATATCTTTACAAAGGATCTTGATGCAATTCAGTTTGAGAATCTAAGGGGGATACTTGGGGTATGTATCTATGAAGAATTATAACAATTACTATTGGTGCTCCATCTGTGGATGAGGATGCTAAGGATGGTGTTGCACCTGATAAACATTTTGTCGGTGCTATTATAGAAGAAGGACATGTTTATGCATGACATTTGGTCATGTGATTTTGTTTGGCTCTACCTTATGATCTTGTTTATCTTAGTTTATGATTTTGTAAGGGTTAAATTCCCAGGATATTTTTAGTTTCTTTTTTCACATTATCTCTTAAAACTTTAGGTGCTCAAATTTGCTAACATTGTCTACTTACGTTTGTCAAATTATGGCTAAAAAGGGGGAGTAGTATGTTATCGAGGATGATGGTGATGGTACTACTATTGCATGGGAGTTCCTGCTCTAGACTGGAGATTATGAAGAGATGTCAAACACGATGTCTTGACATCATGATGTTGAGAACTTATGTTCTATATTGGTTGCAGCTGTGTTAGTAGATCAACTAACTACTAACTGTGTCTCTGATTTTTTTGCTACTCTTATCCTTGCTAATGTGTTTTCTACTGTTGTTCCTCTGATGTGTGTGTTTGATTTATTTCTAAACATATTTTATGGTTTTTTCTTATGCAAGGGTTATTTGGTTGTTTTAGCCAAAATGTGCCAAAGGGGGAGATTGTTATTTCTCTAAAATTATGATTCGCATACGTTTTGGCAAAACCAACTTGGAAGCAACATATTGAACAATATGTTCCAACTTGTAGTTTTTAACATGTCGAATAAGATGTGCCAACCAGGAGGATATGACATCGTGTCTAAAGCAGTTGACTGTTGTGTTTCAGCGGATATGTTAATTACTGAATATTCAGGGAATATTCAGCCAACTAATGTGGCGTCCAAGATTGAAAAAATCATAGATTCTATGTTGGTTTTCGAAGATATGCAAAGTTTCTAAATATGGAGACATTTTAGGAAACTAATGATTGAAGACCTATTTTCTTGGAGAATATTTTGCAGACTTTGTGCAGCCTCACTACTGCGTTTTTGAAGCCCAACCTAGTCCAGAATAATGTTATAAATAGACTGATGTATATCTAGTTTTAGGTGGAACTTACGTGTTTGTTTTGTTAGGGTTTTAGAATCCTTATTGTTGGGTTGTAAGTTTTGTCAAGCATCTATAAGCTTTTAAGCATTGGATGTTTGTTTGTCAGATGCTCATAAGCTTTTAAGCATTGAGTATTTGTGTGTCAGTTCTCATAAGCTTTTAAGCATTGAGGATTGTGTGTCTTGGAAGAGTGACTTAGAGTTTCTCCAATTGGTGAGGGTGATTAAAGAGGGATTTGAGGAGGGCCTCATACCTAGGTGTGTCTTAGGTAGAAGTTAAGAAAAAGGTAGTGATTAAGTGCGTAGCTTGTAAACTAATGGGTTTCCTGTTGTGTCTACAAATTGATACTATCTAGTTTATTTCATTCTGGGTTGGTATCCTCCAGAGTAGGTGTTGTTGTCACCGAACTGGGTAAACATATTTATGTGTTATTTACGTTCAATACTATTTTTTTTATTTGAATATCCTGCTGATGCATGTTGAAGTCGGATTTGGTGTCTCTACATATCTTAAAACATCTGGGATCTAACTACCAGAATTTAAGGTTGTCCGAATGAAAGAGGAGGAAAATCGAAAAGAGACTTAAGTACAAAGCATAGTTAGAGAGGTATCTGAAGAAGAAGCTCAGGCTTAAAAGGTTCTTAAAAAACTCTTTGCATAATGTGAATATCGAACAAACTACCTCTTGAACAATGTGAATAGAAGTCTCACGTATGAGTATCAGTATGCTGTAAATTTCATGAGCTCTCGTAATTGTCGCTTAAGGTCAAGCAACAGATTAAGTTTGGGGGAGGTTGATCAGTGGTTTTTACACAGTTATCTACCGTTGATTTTAGTCATCTTTTCTTGATATCGCGAAGCATTTTACCTCATGTTTCCACATTTTATGCGTCAGTTATGTGTTTTACTGTTTTTAAGCTCACATGAATAAACCGGTAAAAAATTGCGATATTAAGAGTTTCGAAGGAATTCAAAATACCATGCTACATGAGGCCTGACATGGTCACTCGTGTCACCTGACACGGGTAGTGTCATGATGAAGGCAGGACGAGAAAAAAGAAAATAGGAAGTCATGGGCCTGACACGGCCGCCTGTGTCAGCTGACATAACACGTGCCAGAAGGTCTACACCAAAGAAGAAAAATACAACTTTCCAGAAGGGAAACACGGGTGCCTGTGTCACCTGACACGACTCGTGTTGGGTTGCGACGCTGATTCTAGTATTTTATGTGATATTGCTTAGTAATTGGCCTGTGAGGGTGTTTTGGGTATTTCCAACCGACTTAAGTAAATGTTTGCTATTTAGATGAGTTTTCACGATGAATTAGGGGACGTTTTTGCCAGCACACAAGGAATTGACGATTGAAGATTGAAGCCTATGAAATTTTTGGAGAACAGAGACTTTTCATGAGCGGAAGCAATTGAAGATCAAAGTTCACCATCAATTTGTAATGACTAATATTTATTCTGAAATTACTTTGAACAATATGAGTAGCTAAACCCCCAAATGCTAGGGTTTGTCCCTGATTTGATTCTATAAACCACTTTGAATTTTAATTTCTTTAATCTATGTGTTTTTCATATTCGATTTGATTGTACAATGTTTTTATGCTTTCTTTGTCGGACCAACAAAGATTGATTTACGGTTAACAATCAGCTAGATCACGGTTGTTAAGGTTTTTGTACGATTAGACTGTAGTAGATATGACCAAGGACTAGGTTTACCTTATAGTTACCAGTTAACTCTTGATAAAAAAAGGTTTGATTTCATCGTAATTCTCTAAGGACTTAGGATTTATGATGAATGTTCAAAGGTTTTCCCACTAAGGACTTAGAGGAAAATAACCTAAAGAGCTGGTCATTGGTATTATAAACTTGTTGAAGAAATCAGGATTCAAGGTTGTTACAAGACAAATTATACACTTTACCCTAGCATGTTACTCATATATGTGAAAAGCCAATTTATATTTTTGCTAAGTGAGAATCTCCGAACAAAACCCCAATTTAAGTTTTTGTTTAATTGAACAACCAATTGAACTCGATACTGATATGCAGTCCTTGAGATCGATACTTTGGGATTTCCCATTATTACTACATTGGCAAATTAGTACACTTGTTAATTTTCCGATCATCCATCAACACCGTAACCCCAAATAGTCCCTACGAGCTAGGGATTATGATAAACAAAAGGAAATCCCTACAGGCTAGGTATTATGATAAACAAAAGGAAACCCATACAAGCTAGGGATTATGAATGACAAACGGAAGCCCTTCGGGCAAAATAACATAAGATCCTTACGAGTTTAGGGGATAATAATGGATAGAAGATAACCCTTACGGGTGTAGGGATAGTGACAAAATATCCTTTGCGGGAAGGTTCCATATGAAGGACATGATGTTAATAGAACAATCTATATAAGGGCTCCTATAAAAGTTCTAATTCTGTTCTACCCAACCCCCACAAGGGTGGCTTCTAATGTTATCATGGGTAACACGTATGGAAAAGGCACATGGGCCTCTCTTAAGTGGGGCCTCTCTGTGTAGACCAAGATTTGAACTAAACAATGGCCTCAATGTTATAGAACAAGAGCGAGAAGGGTGACTCACAGAGAACCTTATTGAGGAGGTGAAAGGTAATGCAACACCAGTTTTTGCCTCATAGCTTGCACTTGTAAGGCCTTGTTTATTACCTGAAGACCGAACAAAACAAACAAAAAGAAAATACCCAGTCCTTAAAAGCATGGGTTTCCTCCCACATAGCGCTTCATTTAACGTCGCATGGCTCGAAGATTTACTCCTCATTGTTATGGGGGGTATTTCCTCTTCCACACCTTGTTGCTTATCCTTTCTGCAACCAAGAACTGGTCTGGTTCAGAGATAAGTGCTACATTGTGCCTCAAGTCACCTCCAAATTCCGTATCTTTACCTTGATGTTCCTCTTTCTCTTTCTTCTTGACTTTTTGAATGAACTTTGGATTTTTGATATTTTTCATAGATGAATGAGATGATTCCACCCGAGAGATTATGCATGAGACATTTTCTGGAGGAGGTCTTAGAATTATGCTTTCTTCCCATGTTCTTATCATGCCAACTGAGGCTTGATTATCTTCACCTTCATTTTGCTTCTTGATATCCAACATTTTCAAAGTTATTTCCTCATAGAAAGATTTTAAGGTCAGATTACCTTTGTTAATATCAATAATGCATCGACTAGTATGCAAGAATGGTCGACCAAGAATGATATGGGTCTCTTCATCTTCCAGAATGTCCATGATCTCAAAATCAACTAGAAAGACAAATTTGTCAATTTCCACCAATACATCTTCAACTACCCCATATGACTGCTTGATGGTGTGATCAATAAATTTTAAATTTGTTCCCATCTTGTTTACCTTTCCAATACTAAGCTTTGTGAAGATATATAATGGCATTAATCTCACAATAGCCCTTGAATCAATTAGAACCTTCTTGAAAGTTCTGTCTTTATAGTGCAAAGTATTGCAACCGATCCAGAATCCTTCTGCTTGATTGGGATTCTCATCTTTGGCGAGATTTCACACAATTTCTCATTACCGGGTATCGTTCTATCTCCTATTGAAATCTTTTTTAATAGTACCTCCTTCACGAGTTTCTAGTACATGGACATTTTCTCGAGTGCTTCAAAGAATGACATATTGATCTTTAACTTTTTGAACTATGTGACAAATTTCTCAAAGTCTTTCTCTTTTGGGTCCTTCTTTGTTACTAAAGAGGGATACAACAACTGTATCATTGGTTTATCCTCCTTTTAATATTTCTCTTCAGTTGGCTTCACAATTGGTATAACTTCTTCTAGTTCTTTCTTATCTTCTTGTTATGACAACATTATCATTCTCATAATTTTTTTATTTCCTTGTGCTTGCAGAGATAAGTCTTGTGTTATTTGTCCCATCTGAACCTCAATATTTTTGATAGAAGTTATCATGTTCCTTTGATTATTCCTTGTCTCTTCTTAGAATTAGGAAGGTTGGGAAGCCATCTTCTCAATAGCTACCTCCCAATCTGCCTTTTGTGGAGCTTGTTATTGATTTTGAACATTTCCCTGCTGATATTTCCAGGAGAAATTAGGATGATTCTTCCACCTTAGACTGTAAGTGTTTGAATAGGGATTATTCTGTTTCAAAACTTTTATCTCTTTAATTTGTTGTGGAGTTTCAAGATAACACACAGTATAGTAAGGTCCACTACAAATTTCACAACTAACAGATTGAGCAGGTTGAATCTGAGCTATCTGTTGGGTCCCTATATTCATTGCCTTCGACTTTTTCTCCACTTCTGTAGCTACTATATCTTCAATTCTGATTTTTTTGGTTTCCAACTTCATATCAATAACTCCTTTGGGCTTTCTTGCACACCTATATTACAACTCTAAATGATCATTTGAAGATATTTCTTCTATGATCTTCTTGATACCAATGGTTGTTGAGAAATTAGTTGAGCCATTGGTTGCTGTATCAATTAACTGTTTGGTCTTAATTCTAAGTCCATTAACAAGCATTTACATCTGCTCAGTTTGATCCATATAATGAGTACGACAAGTCTCTATGATTCTTTTAAATCTTTTGTAAGCATTTTCTAATGACTCACCCTCTTTCTTCTTGAATTTTAGAATTTAATATTTTTTTGTTAAGAACAATGACGCTGGAAAGTATTCGTTCAAGAAAGCGGTTTCCATCTCTTCCCACGAAGTAATGTTGCCAGCTGAAAGAGAATAAAACTACTCTTCTGCTTTTTCATATAAAGTGAACGAAAACATTCTCAACTTCTTTGCTTCATCAGTGTGCCCATCAATCTTCAAGGTGGTGCTCATAGTCAGAAACCTTTGTCGGTGTTTATTAGCATCTTCATTGACCTTTTTGGTGAAAGATCTCCTCTCAAGCTGAGTGATGGTACTCAGATGCAGTTAAAAGTTTGGCACATTCACTGGTTGATTTACAATTGTCAACCTACCCCTCGGTGCATTTGCCCTACCATAGTTAGAGAGGAGTCTATCAGGTAGTGGTGGATCTTCAGCCATAGTTTCTGGTTCTTCCTTTGAATCCAAATCTAAATAGACTGAGATATCTTCTACGCTGGATGCCAGTTTGGCTAAACGAGCTTGTTTATGCCTTGCGTGAAAAGTTCTTTCTATTTTTGAGTCAAAAGTAAATTTAGCCGAGGGTTCTCCTCGCATACAAATTAAGACACATATTAGTAGTAACAAAACAAAAAATAATAATAATAAAATGAAATAAAAATTTAGTTGACGAGCAAAAATATTTCAATTAAACTAAAATTAAAACTCTATATTTTGGCAATCTCCGACAACATCATCAAAAACTTGATCAGTAAAATAGTAAGTGTACTATTTTACCTATTAAGTAATAAAGAGGAAATTCCTCGAATGTCGATCTTAAGGACTGCGTGTCATATCCCAAATTTGCCCGCATTGGTGGTAATAGTCTATTTTCTTTATCTAGTCATTCTTTTACTAATTTACTTTTGTCATCATATTTGTTTAAAATTATATTGACAATCATTTACATATTTTTAGTAAATTTTGGTGGGGTTGTTTATTTAAGATTGAGTTCATTATTTCAAGTGATTACTTAGCCCATTATGTTTTTTTAAGAGGCTCACTAAGTCAATTTATTTTTATATGTTTTTTGAATTCAGCAAAGCTTTAATCATTTTTATTTTATATTATTACGATTATTGGGTTTAATATATGTATTTGTTCTAGTTTACTGGATCCAACGTACAAGTAATATATTATTGCTATTATGATTATTACATTATTTATATTAGTTTTATTTTTTATTTTAATTTAAATTTTTGCTGACTTAGTCAACAAAGGGTTGAAACCCTAACTTCAAAGCAGCACCCTTTTTGGACTCTTCTAAAATTACCAAAAAAATCAAAGCTAAATCAACCAGAGATTACAAATTGAATCAATCTAAAAGCTAAATGATTTGTAACTGCAGACCACTAATATAATGTTCTAAACTAACTAATTTCTGAGCCTATATAAACTAAACCCTAAGACATAATTTTGGATGGTGAAAAAGACTTGGAGATTGGAGAAGAGAATTTGAAAGGTTGTTGTTGCAAATTCCATCACCTTCAAACCTTCATACCTGAAACAGAGAAAGAAAGGAGATTAGAGAATTCAGAAGGGGAAATTTTAAGACCAAGGTCACTTTAGGTGAAGTAATTCGAATCACTTAGATTAGGTTAATCGTTGTTGTGATGTTTGCATGATTGTTGTTTGAATGTTGTGTTTCTGGGAAATTTTGGATTTTAGGGTTAGGGTTCTTAGGTTTAGGGTATATGTTGTTAGGGTTCTAAGGGTTAGGGTTAAAAGTTGTTAGGGTTCTTCACATTTGGCTTAGGGTTCATAAGTTTAGGGTTGGATCTTCATAGGGTTTCTAGAAGAACATATGAAGTTCTAAACAAACTTGCATATGCACGGCGGCCAAGGAGGATGCCCACGGTGGAACTAGGTTAGTGTTCAAGAATTTAGGTTGAAGGGATGAATATTTGGGTTTGGGACTGTGGTTTGGACGAGGGTTTGAAGTTTCTGGTTGAATATCAACGGAAAACTAGGGATAAGGGTGTTGTTGGTGGCGGTTTACGGTGGTGAGCGATTTTCGACTAAGGGAATGCTAGAGAGAGTTGGAGCCTATATTCCCATAAGTTTGTATAAGTGAGATAAGGGAATGGTTAGAGAGAGAGAGAGACGGAGAAGAGAAAAATTATTGTTGATGAAAGAAAAGGAATATATAGCTTCTATGTTCGTACTGCACATGTGAGTTACTATACTCCCTCGGTCAACAACAAATCTCCACCTTTTATTCTTCATACTCTTTATTAACGGTCCAGAGTTAACCTCTGGAGGCCATTTGATCAAGATTGAACCCTCCTGATCTTTGCTGCTATACCATAACTCATACACCTCCCCATCTTTTGGCTAAACGGATTCAAACAAGTTTACTGGACTTGGCCCAATACTTCTTATACCCCCTAGATTACTCCTTCAACATAACATGTACCCCCTTGCGCTAATGGACTCAAATGAATTATTAGGCTTATCCTTGCAAATTGCACACCTAGGAATTACTACGAAGAAAAATTTACACCCCCTATTTTTATTAATAAATCATTTGTTTATTTAATTAAGTAATTTGTTTTACAAATTTATTTGATGTATTTATTATTTATTATTTTTTATTTACTTATTTGCCATATCATTTTTTTCCATTTGCATTAAGGTAAATTTTTCTCATCATTATTATAAAAATATAATTTATTTTGATATAAATAATTATATTTTTTAAATAACTATTAACTACTTTTTTTTCTTATTATTATAAATATATAATTTATTCTTGATAAATATATAACATATTATAATAATCATTAGCTATTTTTCTAACAATTACTAACCATTTTATTTACATTATTAAACTCTTTTTTCTTACTAATTTTAATTTTTTTTTTTTCATTCAAGCATTTTCAAATTACATCATGCATTTAAAATAGCTAACCTATCAAACTTAACATTTTTTTCTACTAACATAATTTCAAATTCAACAATATTTTCAAAAAAATAATTGTGGACTTGCTTTCAAATTAAACTTCGAACTACGCCTACGACTACGCAACTTTCAAACTCAGACGAATTTCAAAGGATCCTTCGAAAGCATTTACATAATTCATAAAAAAAGTAACCAAACACATATGAACTATGAATTTGGACTCTGATTCTTCGGAAGGAGATACGTAGGCATGCGGTTAAAAGCAAGGCGAGTTTGTTAATTAAAAAATTAAATATTTTCTTAAATATATGGAAACAACAACTTTTAAATAGATATCCCCAATTTTCCCTTCGACCTATAAAAGGATTCTCCTTGAGAACAAGGGAGATGAAAGCTTCCTAAAACCTTCCCTTCGTCTAACCAACTCATAAAATTAGAATCTATAAACGATTAGAGTTATCCGTTCTACCCTGTGATACGGTGGAAGAACTGACTTGGAGTGTTTTGCGTATGTGTTTGCAAATGTTGCGGTTTAGCAAGAGTCGCCACCGACTTTTCTTTTATCCAATAAGGAAAGGTGAAAAAGCACAGGAAAGACCTTTCGAGATGTTTTCTTGAGTTCGGGGGGTAGATTATGAAAAGGGAAGGTATTCGCACCCTTTTCATCCATGGTTTTCCATGGGCTCTTAGTTGCTTTCTAGATCACTTGCTTTTGTTTGAAAAATGTGCTTTTTTGTGGTTTTGAAAGTATTTTGAAAAAGTGTCATCGTTTAGGCAAACTTTGTAATAGTTCTCGTTCGTAAGAACATATACAAAGTGTTGAGTTTTGAAAATGTTTCAAGTTTGGAAAGATGTTTGGAAACTGTATGTGATTGTTTTGAAAATAGCAAGGACATTTGTTTTGAAATTGAGCAAGCAACTAAAACTGATCTACCTACTCAAAAGGTCTTAGATGTTCTTTCCCTCCTCCTTTAGATGTTGCTATCTTACCATTGTTTTGTTAAGAAGCCCCATCGTTGGATGTAAAGGGACAGACATTGGATCATCGTATGACCATGATATCAATGTTGTGAGATGACTTAGCACTTTTCTTTTAGGGACTAAGATCATTTTGAAAGGCAACTTTGATAGTGTCATCGAGGGACTATGATCTTTTATTTTTTATTTTGTTTGTGTTAAGACATCCCACATGCATAACATGGCCATTTTCGTAAGGCAACAAGTGGAATCACCCTAGGGGTGCTAGTGTACAAGTGTATTTTGATTGCATGCATAACTTGTCTTGAATTAGGGTTTTCTAAGCATTGATTTTAGTCTTTCCATACACACCCTAGTTACTAACAATATATGAAAGCAATAAAAGTGCGGAAATGTAAAGTCCTACGCTATTACAATATTTAGGGAGATGGGGATACATATTTATGAATGGGGGTTGCAAATGAAATTAAATCCTAAGTTACTATTACAACCATATTGAAATGTACAATATTAAGAAATAAAAAGGACTTGTTTAGAAAATGGTTTTTTAGTCTTAAGTTAATTAAATAATAAAAGAAAATATTTTTATGTTTTTTTATGTTAATAAAAAAAAGGTTAATATAAAAAATGATAAAAATGGAAATAAATGAAAGAGTTGAGAAAAGCGTGCTGTTGTGAGTGAACCCACAGGGATCAGAAGTTCTGAAGTCAAGAGCGTCGTGACTCAGCAGGAAACATCAATGTGCATCAGAAGTTCCGAGTTTGTAAACTTTGAGATCCTGCAAGTAACGTTAGAGGGAAAGCACAAAATATTTGGGTGGTATTCAGACAGTGAGCCAAAAGTCAGAAGTTCTGTGCTATGCTAAAAACAGTGAACAAACATCAACAGTTTAATGCGTTATCAGTATGTAAGAATCAGAAGTTCTAAGTATTAAAGCAGTGTAGAGAACTCAGAAGTTTTGTGTGCTTAAACAGTGAGAAAATCCTAAAAGCTCTATGTATTAGAATGGTGAGTGAAAAACAGAAGTTCTGTGTTACATTTCAACTCTTTCCTTACATCAATCAGCACAATGATAAGTTATTTAGTTTTCAGCAAACAAAAAATCAGAAGGATAAAAGCACAACAGTTTATGGAAGTTCTGATCCTGATCCTGAGTCTAGCCATGATCAGAAAGTTCTGATCCTGAGTCTTTCTACTTACGCAGTGGTATGAACAATATTAATACTATGATAGTTACATGTTTAATGATGTTCAAAATGAAAAACAAGCAAAGTCAGAAAGACTTACCTTGAACCTGAAGTGTGGGTTTAGGATTTGAGCTACTGCCTTTGAATGTTCTGGGGTTTGCACGAACAGGAAACAACAATGTTAAGTTCTTTGTTTCAAAAGGAAAAACAAAGGTTTTTGATTTGGAAAATTCTAAGTTTATGAGTGTTTCTTTTTTTCTCTCTTTTTTGTGTATTTGATAATTCTCTCTCCAAAAGCCAGCCCCTTGAAAGTGTGATGGAGCAACTTATTTATAGATGAATTTGTTGTGGTTTTGGGGGGAAAAACAAATGGGATTTAAACTTTTTTGGCACACTGTTCCATTGCTTTTTGATCACAGCCTTTTGTATTTGATGCAAATACAGGATTTGAAAAATGCAGGCGTGGACTAGATTAACTGCTGGTTAGAATATTGTACTGTAGCAGTGCAGCAGGTTGTTTAAACAAGGTATTAGGATTTGGTGATGTTATGATTGTAGAAGATCAGAAACGTAACCTCCAAATGCTGAAGTAACATCTTCTGACCGGAGCGTTGAACATAGCCTCCATATGCTGAAGAATCATGTTCTGACTGAAGAGCATCGCTTCTACATGTTCTGATTGAAGCGTCATGTTCTGAAACGTGTTTGCAACTTCTGACTGCACTTGCGTGGAGGCTGACTCAGAAGTTCTGAAGTATCAAATCCTCTTAACACTTAGAAAATTTTCCAAATGTTTAGAAAATTTGATTTTTTCAAAGTAATTTCTGACTTCTGATTTTTGATGAACCAATTTCATGTCTTAATGAAATATAATTGTTGAAACTTGGTTTTTGATTTAAGAGTCAAAATTTGACTTTTTTCAGTGTGCTTTTGACCATTTTGCCCTTGTGAGTGATTTTCTTGAAAAGTTGTAATTCAAGACTTGGGACTTGATAGGAGAAAACCTGAAAGTTCTGGATGATCCTTCGGGAAATGATAGGGTAAATTTTGGGGTACAACATACCCCATCCTTAGGACAAAAAATATTGTTGGCAACTCTTTATTTTTTTGCCAATTATGGCAGCTGGCAACTCTGCTTGGGAAACAACCCTAGGGTTTGAGTTTTCCCTTTTTTTAGGTCTAGGGTTTTCTTGGAGTTCTTTCTATTTTTTGTATGTTTTTAATTCCATATCTATTTATTTGTTTATCTATCTATTTATTTATTTATTTATTTATTTTATTTCAGTATCATGTTATTTATGTTATTGGTGGGATTTAATTTCAAAAATAAAATATTAAACCTTAGAAGAAGGATTGTCAATTGGCCAAGGGGATTTAACATCCCTATGAGTTTTTGCGACGACTTCGCCTAGAGTAGGTCGAGTTCCGAGAAATATCTTTTAGAAGGATATACTCTCTTGGAGGTAGGACTTTGGGACTTGACCAATGACTCTTTGTATAACCCTAAAGTAAAATCTCATGGTGAGACCTTCTACGACCTACGAGACGAGAGTCTCGGTATACGAAGAGGCTCCACTTAAGGGAGACCCTTGTGTCTTTTCCCTTTATTCTTATCCATGAAACCCTTAAGGAATCCACCCTTATGGGGAGGGTAGAATATCCGTAGGACAAACTTATGAACCTACCTACTAAGGACACCCTTATAATCCCACCACCAAATTGCATCACCATGCATAACATACATTTTGCATTCAAAAGTATTCATTATTTTTGCATTTTTCATGTCTTATTCATGATTTCCTTGAAAAAAAATAAGAATAAAAAAGAAGAAGAAGAGTTTTGGTGGTATCCTAAAGATTAATACCAATAAGAATCAAACAAACCGAGTTAGCATCGTGATACATGATATGAGGAAAATGAAATTTATTAGGGGAAGAATACTTGAGAAAGTTATGAAGATTTTTGATCGATGTTATGGAGATATCATTGAGCTTACGAAAGTGATTGTAGAAGTGGAAGCAATAACTACCCTTTCCCAGTTTTATGACCCTCTGCTAAGGTGTTTCACTTTCAAAATTTTCCAACTAGCACCTACTTTGGAGGAATTTGATAGGATTTTAGGATTCTTCATAATCAAATATGAAGCTTACATAGGAATTGGAAATACTATCAAGGTTCGAGACTTGTCTAAAGAAATAGGGATACATTTCACTGACGTGATACATAATTACAAAAAGGATGGAGAAGTACAAGGTACTAACAAACAATACTTAGAATCCAAGGCTCTTTCTTTTGCTGATAAGAAAGAATGAGAGGCTTGTGTGGATTGTTTAGCACTAATGATTTTTGGTTTAATTTTGTTTCTAAACACTATGGACTATATTAATTATGCGTCCATTAATGTGTTTTGAGTCGTAAAAGTATTGAATACGGATGCTACTCATACTTTACTTGCTGATGTGTATTACCCCCTTCATACACGTCATGAAAAAGAGAGAGGTGTCCTACATTGTTGCATTCCTCTTCTATACTCTTGGCTCATTTCTCACCTCTACAAAAAGGACTATATGGTTAAGGATCTTACGAGGAATGAATAGTCCCAAAAGTTGAGGGCTCTCAGTGTCGATTCAATTTTGAGGTATGCTAGAAAGTTGAACATAGGTGATATTTTCTATAACTGTGGAGAGTTTCCAAATGTTCCTCTCATTGGAACAAGAGGATGTATTAACTATAACCCCACTTTTGCTTTATGTCAAATTGGGTACCCTTTGGAAGATAAGCCCTCTAATGAGCAATTTCAACAATTGGTTCTTTATGATATGGGTAAAAACAACCATGAGATACTTGCAAAGATAATCCAAGCTTGGAGTAGAGTTCATAAAAAAGGTGTTGACTTTGTAATAAAGAATGTGGTTGCAAGAGAACCTTATACTCAATGAGTTTTTGAGAGGGTTCGAATCAAAAAACTTCCATTTGATATTTATCCTACCTACACACCAGATGTGTCGGATCCCCTTCTGATGTCAATAGAGGAGATATAAGAGCTAAAAGAAGCCCTTGAGCAACCCTGGAAATAAAAAGAGGATTTGGATCATAACCTTTATGACCTTGTTTGTGAGGATAATAAGTTGTAACAAGAGCTTGAGCTGAAATATCAACAGATTCAAAAAGGAGCGTAAATTAGCCAAAAAGGAGGGACTTAAACCAAAACATTCGACTGAAGGGTTATTGAGTGCTAATTTAAATCTTTATTCCCATAACCAACGTTTTAACAATGCTGCTAGAGAAATTGCTAGGCTAAAGGGTTTGTACGATAAAGCATTGCAAGACAAGAGTGAAATGGAAGAGGTTTTGGAAGGCCAAATCCAAGGATTAATGGAAGGTGCTCAGGATCAAGCCAATCAAATCCAAATCCTTATCACAAGTCTCCAATAAATCCAATAAGAAAAGGTGAAAGAACATCTTAGAAAAATAAAAGCAGAAAAACTCCTCTCTCAAAATGTGGAGGAGTATGAACAAGTTTATCAACAGTTGGAAGGGCTCCGAAAGGATTTCCTTATACAAAGAGAGTTCTATAAGGAGATGAGACCTGCAAAGATATATTGGGAAGAACAATATACAAAGATAACTCAAGCGGGAGAAGACAACAAGGTCATAATTCATACACTAACCAAGGAGAATTTGAGGTATTAAGATAAGCATGCAAAGCTTGCCTTTTTAGCAAACAATCTCATTGGTGACATTCCTAGGAGCTTAAGGGATGCGGAAGCTACAATGATTCCTCTTTCGAAGGATGTTCAAGACTTCCTCAAGCTTTTTAGGGAGATGGTCGATGGTTTTAGAGCAGAAATTTGCAAGCGTGACTAGGAGATTTTAGTTTCTTTTTTATTTTTCTTTCAGTATTTGGCATTTGCTTTAGTATTTTCATTCATTATTTCCCTTCAGTATTTGTTTCCGTATGACCTTTATTTCCCTTTTTAAAGGATTATAGTTTTTATTATTCAATAAAAGTACTTTATTTCAATATTTTATCTGTGTATACATTTTGGGATACTCGCCAATAAAAAAAGAAAAACCTAAAAGAATAATAATAATAATAATAATAATAATAATAATAATAATAATAATAATAATAATAATAATAATAATAATAATAATAAAAGGAAATTCAACGTGAATAAGGCATATAAATAAATTCTTAGCATACTCATGCGCATTCATCCAATCACAAGCATCACATTTCATACCTCATACAAAAAAACTCATTGTTTTCATATCATCTCTGGTTAACTCATCGGGCAAGACAAACTGACTTCCCGACTTCCATATCAAACCAGAGCTTATCAAAAGAAAGTAATGGAGAAACTCGAACAGAATCAAGCTGTCTTTCAAGAAGACTTGGAACAAGTGAAAGGAAGTATCAACTTTGTAAAGGATAATGTGAGTCAAGTTATGCCTGCCTTGAAGAACATCATAGAAAGATAAGATCATATTCCTAAGGTAGTTTTTGAAGAAACATCCCAAACCATCGGTCACCAACGAAGACACAAACCAGAATACAGTCCCTCAAAGTCAACAGTTGCCCAAAAAGAGACCATTACGACTGAAGGTTTCATTCCACCTCCTCCGAAAGTAGGGGAATCCCATACTTTGCAGATTCCAGTCAACAATCCTCCTAACGCGAATGATTATATATACCTGAAAAATGGAAACCATGATTTAGAGGGTATCACTCAAGTGCACCGACCAAAGACTATTTGAGATCCTGTGGCAGTTAATCAGTATAAAGCACTCGAATAAATACTAAATCATGTGAAGGGTTATAATGTTTTCGACATCGATGCTCTTGAGACGAGTCTAGTTCCAGATGCAGTGATCCCTCCCAAATTCAAAGTATATGATATGGTAAAATATAAGGGACTCACATGCCCAGGGTATCATCTATGCATGTCCTGCAGAAAAATGCACGCCTATGCTCATGACCATAAATTGATGATCAACTTCTTCCAAGATAGTATGAGTGGTGCATCGCTAGATTGGTATATGCAGTTGGAATACGCATATGTCCGATCATGGGCAGACCTTGCTAACACTTTCTTAAAGCAATACAAGTACAACTTGGACATGTCTCCTAAACACATGCAACTTCAAAATTTGTCCCAAAAGAAGGACGAATCTTTCAAAGAATACACTCAACAATGGAGAGAAATGGCAGCGCGTGTGCAACCACCACTACTTGAAAAAGAGTTGGTAGACATGTTCATGAGTACTCTACAAGGTCTCAATTATGAGGAAATGGTAGGCAGCGTCTCCTCAGGTTTCTCTGATTTTGTGACAATTGACGAACGAATTGAAGCTTCTATGAAAAGTGGCAAGATACAAGGGGAATCCAATGCTCCTTACAACCCAAAGAAGCATACTTCGAACTTTTCAAAAAAGAAAGAAGGAGAAACTAATAATGTCGTTGCACACCAGAAAGTGCAACAACCATTGGTAATCCCACGAGAACAACAACAAAATAGATTTTATAGACCTCCAATAAGATTTGATCCTCTCTCTATGCCAGACAGTCAATTACTACAACACTTACTCAAGGCATCCTTGGTAGAGTTGAAGCCACTTGCTCCTCCAATTGGGGCACTCCCACCAAAATATGATGCAAATGAAAGGTGTGAATGTCATGTTAATTCTCCAGAGCATACCATTGAGAAGTGTTGGGCCTTCAGATATAAGGTTCAAGATCTACTGGACTCCCAAGATATCACCTTTGATAAATAGAATATCAAAACAAATCACATGCCTACGCATGGTGGGCCAGTTGTGAACGTAATTGAGATAGTCACTAATCTTAGAGAAATTAGACGAGTAGAAGCTCTGATTGATAGGTTGAAAGAGAATTTATTGGAACATGGTTTTCTCTTGGAACACAATGATGCTTTCAAAAACACTTCCAAGAAATTAGTGGACCAAGGGATTGTCCAATTCAGACATTACCCTGAAGAAGGATATGTAGCTGCAATCAATGAGAATACTAGAAGACCATTGGTGATTCGTTGCCAAGGTTTAAGTTTTGCAAAGAAACTACTTGTAATCCCTTGTGGGGAACCAATATCAACAAAAATACCAGTAACAATACCAGTGCTTCCTAAGAGTACAGCGTGATCAGAGGGATATCTCATATTCCTTATGAAATTGATAAAGTCGTGCCATGGAGTTACGAAACTATTGTCTATATCAATGGACAGAAGCAAGAATGTGAATCATAAATAAGCCAAGGACATGAAGTTACAAATATAGCAGGAACAAGGGCATGACTCGTAGTGGTCGTGTACTCACTCCAGATCAACATAAGACGGATGATACCTTGACTAAGGATAAAGGAAAGGTTGTGGCTGAATCTAATCAAGGGCAAGAGCCTCTGAGTAAAACTTTCACTGATTAAGAGGCCGAAGAATTCTTAAAAATGATCAAGAAGAGTGACTACAAAGTGGTGGATCAACTACACCAAACCCCGACCAAGATTTAAATACTCTCATTGCTGATCAATTCAAAGGCACGCCGAGAATCTCTGATGAAAATTCTAAGTTATGTGCATGTTACAAAGGATATCACAGTAAACCAATTTAATGGAGTCGTGGCTAATCTGATATTAGGAACACACCTAGGTTTCAATGATAGTGAGCTACCTCCACAAGGTAGAGCTTACTACAAGGTGTTGCACATTTCAATCTAAATAAGAACAACTAGTTTATCCAGGGTGCTTACTGATACTGGTTCTTCCCTCAATGTAATACCAAAGGCCAGCCTGATGAAACTAACAATGGACGACACCGTCATAAGACCAAGTTATTTGATGGTCAAAGCTTTTGATGGTTCTCAAAGCACTTTGTTTGGAGAGGTGAATTTCCCTGTAAAGGTCGGCCCACATATGTTCTACATCACCTTTCAGGTAATGGATATAGAATCAACATATACTTGCTTTCTCAGGCGATTTTGGATTCACGCTGCAGGAACTGTCACCTCAACCCTGAATCAAAAATTTAAGTTCCTTGTCGAACAAAAATTGGTGATAATTGATGGAGAAGAAGACATCTTCGTAAGCCATTTGGAGTATTATAGATATATCAGTGTGGAAGTAGATTATGTGGAGACACCATTCCAAGTCTTAGAAGTAGCTAAGTGGTTACACTCCTAGTGGAGAAAGTCACAAAACCTGGAACCTCTATGACATCATAGAGAAAATTGAAAACAACTATAGAGGATCGAACATCAAAAGGTTGGGGAAAGCTTGTGGAGATACCTGAGAAAAAGACCTCTTTGGTTTGGGCTATCAATCATCAAAGACTACTAAGAAAGACAAAGGGTAATTTCCTCCCATCTAGGAAACATTCGTCGGCAAAGGAGTAGAGCATGGTGGACAAGTGTCAATGGTATCCAACAAAAGAAACAACAAAGAAGAATCTAACTTTATCCGAGAGTGTGCTCCAGGAGAAGAGTTCAAGACTTGGACAGCTGTGGAGATTCTAGAGATCTTTCTCTTTCCAAAGTAATTTTTCTATTTTAAAAGAACCTATGTCCTACCCGAGGAATATGGGTAGCTTGTAAGGGCCCCCATTCATTTTAAAACAGTATTTTCAATTAATAAAAGTTATGTTTTGCCTTCAATTGAGATCCATGTCTTTCTTTTTTATTTACTACCTTTTTTCAAAATGACAATACTTTTTTCTTCTTTACACACACTTTCCAATTTCGCATTCTAAGAAGCACCAAAACATGATAAAATATGTAGAGCCACATCTAAACTCACGGATAATGATAGCTACAATCTGATATAATTGTGCTTCACCAATTAACCAAGTTGGAGAGGAGGATGAGGAAGATCTTGAACTCTCCAAAGAATTAGCAAGGTTACTAGAGCAAAAGGCATATAACATACAAACATTCCAGGAATCTATAGAGACCACCAATCCCGAGACTGAAAATGAACCAAAAGAGATCAAGTTAGGTGCAACCTTGGAGGTAAGTGTTAAAGAAAGGCTAATCAAACTCCTACATGATTACATAGATATATTTTCCTGGTCTTACAGAGATATTCCAGGTTTGGATATAGATATCGTAGTGCATAAGATACCTCTCAAAGAAGATTGTTCTCCCGTCAAACAGAAGATAAGAAGAACTTGTTCAGACATGTATGACAAAATTTGAGAAGAAGTCCTCAAGCAATTTGACGTGGGGTTCTATAGCCGTGGTATATTATCCACCTTGGATAGCTAACATCATGCCAGTACCCAAGAAAGACAAAAAAAGTACGCATGTGTGTAGACTATCAGGATCTAAACAAAGGAAGTCCTAAAGATGACTTCTCATTACCTCACATCAATGTTTTAGTGGATAATACAACTTAAGCTTCGGTAGTCTCTTTCATGGATGGTTTCTCAAGATATAATCAAATCAAAATGGCACCCGAGGATATGGAGAAGACTACTTTCATGAATCCTTGGGGCACTTTCTGCTACAAAGTAATGCCCTTTGGTCTAAAGAACACAGGGGAAACCTATCAACAAGCAATGGTCACGTTATTCCATGACATAATCGATAAAGAAGTCGAGGTATACATGGATGATATGATTTCCAAATCTCACACAGAGGAGGATCACATGATTCACTTGCATAAATTATTCGAACGTCTATGAAAATTCACACTGAGGTTGAATTCAAACAAATGTACATTTGGCGTCAGGTTGGGTAAACTATTGGGTTTTATTGTAAGTCAACGAGGTATCAAGGTGGATCCTGACAAGGTGAAAGCCATACAAGAAATTTCGGCTCCAAAAACAGAAAAAGAGGTTTGTGGTTTCTTAGGACGATTGAACTACATCTTCAGGTTCATATTACACCTAACTGCCACTTGCGAACCTATATTCAAACTACTCAGAAAAGATCAATCAGTGGAGTGGAATGAAGATTGTCAAAAAGCCTTTGAAACAATAAATCAATATTTACAAGAGCCACCAATCCTTATGCCACTTGTTCTTGGAAGACCACTTATCATGTACTTGACAGTGCTTGAAGGATCTATGGATGTGTATTGGGTCAACACGACGAAACGGGTAAAAAAGAGCACACTATCTACTAGCTAAGCAAACAATTTACTGACTGTGAAACTCGATACTCACTCCTCGAGAAAACTTGATGTGCTCGAGAAAACTTAAGACAATATATGTTAACTCACACCATGTGGTTAATAGAAAAAGTGGAAGCTCTAAAGTATTGTTTGAAAAGCCAGCTCTTACAGGAAGAATTACTCGATGGAAGATGTTGTTATCCGAATACCACATCCAATATGTTACTTAAAATGCCATCAAAGGAAGTGTGCTAGTTGATTATCTAGCTCATTGTGATACGGTGGGAGAACTGATTTGAGGTTTTGCATTTTGTGTTCGCAAATGTTTCAGTTTAGCAAGAGTCGCCACCGACTTTTTATTTTATCCTAAGGAAAGGCCAAAAAGCACAGGAAAGACCTTTGAGATGTTTTCTTGGGTTCGGGGAGTAGATTATAGAAAGGGAAGGTATTAGCACCCTTTCTATCCATGGTTATCCATGGGCTCTTAGTTACTTGTTTAGATCACTTGCTTTGCTTTTCAATTGTTTGAAATGGTGCTCTTCAATTGTTTGAAATGGTGCTTTGTGCGTGTTTTTGAAAGATGTTTTGAAAAGAGGCCATCGTTGTTGCAACCTTTGTAATGATTCTTGTTTGAATGTATACAAAGGTGTTTTTGTCTTTTGAAAAGTTTTAAATGTTTGAAAGTTGGGTTTTGAAATTGTGTTTGTGAAGTGTGTTTTGAAGATTGCAAGGATGTTTTTGCAAGCTTTTGATCAAGTAACTAAGAGTTATCTACCCTATTTTACTCAAAGATCTTTCTTATGTTTTTTAACCCTTTTAACAGTGTTGCTTCACCATTGTATTTGGTGAACAACCTTGTATTAGGATGTTAAATGGGACAGGCGCGGGTCATCATATAGACCATGATAGCAATAGTGTCAAGTATTTTTTGCAATTTTCTTGAGGGACTTGATCATTTTGTTTAGGCAACTCAGATAGCGTCATCGAGGGACTATGATCTTTTGTTTTGTTTTTGTTTTGCCAAAGTACTTGACATGCATACCATGGCCCATTTTTGAAGGCAGCAAGTGGATTGTAACCCTAGGGGTGTAAGTGTGCATTGTGTTTGTTTTTTCATGCATTTTTGTCTTTGATTAGGTCAAGCTATTTGTTGATTTGATTTTGCATACAAACCCTAATTCTCTAATCATGGCATAATTGAAAGCGTAAAGGTGCGAGAATTTAAATTCTACACTATTACAACATGATATAGGGAGGGGGATACAAATTTGAATAGGGGATTATTTTGCAAGAAATTAAACCCTAAATTATTACAACCAAATTGAATTTGCAAGGCATAATATTTAAATATACAATATTTAAATAAATACAATAAATAAATATTAAATAAAATGTATTATGCAAAAAAAAGTTTTTATTTATTCATGTATGCAAAAAGTATTTTTTATGTAAAGAAATGTAAAGAAATAAATAAAAAGTTAATTTTATTTATTTTTAGGGCAAAAACCCTAATTTCTTAAGAAAATAAATATAAGGTATTATTTATGTACAAAAATATATTAACATGTATAAAAATGAAAATATATTTTAAAAAAGTATTTTTTAGTATAAAATATCAATAAAAATAAAATGTAATATTTTTGTGTTTTATTTCTAAATATTTAATAAAATAAAGTATATATGTATATATATTAAATATATTAAGTGTGTGAAAAATAAAATAAATTATTTACAAAAATGTGTATATTTCAAGAAAATATTTTCAAATGTGAATAAAAATAATAAATGAAAATAAAAGTATTTTTGCATTATTTTCAAGTTTAACAAAATAATATATATATATATATATATATATATATATATATATATATATATATATATATATATATATATATATATATATATATATATATATATATATATATATATATATATATATATATATATATATATATATATATATATATATATATATATATATATATATATATATATATATATATATATATATATATATATATATATATATATATATATATATATATATATATATATATATATATATATATATATATATATATATATATATATATATATATATATATATATATATATATATATATATATATATATATATATATATATATATATATATATATATATATATATATATATATATATATATATATATATATATATATATATATATATATATATATATATATATATATATATATATATAATTTGTTGTTTATATTAGGAAAAATTAAAATAAAATATCTAATAAATGTAAAAAATTGTGAAAATATTTTTAGAATATTTTTTATATTTGAAAATAAAATAATAAAGTCAGAAATAAAATAAAAATGCAAAAATGACAAATATACAAAGAAATGGGCTAGGGGGTGCTTAAAGTAAACTGGGAGTGTCAAAAGCAGGAAGTAGTCAGGCCCAGCCCAGCTACTTCATCTTCTTCCTTTGTTCAAAAAATATGCGCCTTCTATGTACAAACTGGTAACTCCTGGAAACGTGATCCTTTGACAAAACTCAAAACATGAAACTTGTAGAGCATCAAATCACGAATCTAACCATATAAAAAACTTAAGCTAACTCTCAAAGGTCAGAGAGAATTTCTCTGGCCCTAATTTCTAACCTAGTTTTTTCAGAAAGTTCATGGATGAAATTCTCCTAGCACGATTAATATAAATGAAAACTAAGCACATGTATGGTTTCAGGGCTATGAATACAACATCTTTCATTCACAAACCTAAGTCTAAATGTTCCTAAATAGAGAGATAGAAGTTCATGAAATACCTGTTTCAGTTGAGTTCGAGCTGGACAATGCAGCAACTTTCAATGGGGCCTGAGGTTCTTTTGAGCTTTCCTGATGTCCCCTAAACCTTTCCCAATACTTGGTTTGTTTTGGAGTGGCCTGAATCGTGCTACAGAACTCAATCTGCAAAGCTTCCAAACAAAAATGGTGATGTGTGTTAATGGAGTTACAGCAACTTGTGAATGGTCAGGACAGCTTAGGTATATGTCCACCGTTGGTAGTCGGGTAGATCCAACTATCAATATTGGGATCTTCCTCACTGTCTTCAATAGCATTGACCCCATGATTGCTGATATATAGGGAAGGTCCTCCAGCCCGAGCGCGTCAAATAGCCTTTTGAGCTCCTTCTTCAACTGCTGCTCTGGCGTCCTTGAGAGAAGCCATCTTCAGAGGAGGTTTGGTGCTGGTGGTAGTTTCGGTTGACGCTAAAATTTGGGGAACCTCTTCAAAGTTTTGACAAGGGGTCTCTATGAATTCCCCGTCCATCTCCACATACCTGAAGGAGTTCAGGTGGCTTACCATATACTCCTCTTCACCGTGCACTGTGACAATCTTCCCCTTCATCGGATATTTTAGCATTTGGTGTAGTGTGGAAGTAACAGCCCCAGCTTCATGGATCCAAAGGCGACCTAACAAACAATAGTACGATGGCCTGATGTCCATCACGTAGAAGATGGACCCAAAGGTCTGAGATCCCACTTTGACAAGGATGTCCACCTCCCCATGCACCATTCTCTTCGACCCGTCAAAAGCCCTTACTACAATGTTACTGGGCTTTAGGGTCAAGCCTTCACAATTTAGCCGATCGAGAGCCTTCTTAGGCAGAACATTCGGTGAAAATCCAGTGTCTACCAACACATGAGCCATAGTAGTGAGTTCCCCTACATTCGATCGAGACATGTAGAGCATCATTATGCTTCCTCCCTTCCGGTGTCAAGTCGGTATCTGAAAAACCCAACCCATTGTCACCAGTCAAACTGGCCACGCAGTCTTTGAATTGATCGGTGGAGGTTTCTTGTGGCACATGTGCAGTCTTGAGGAATGCAATCAGAGCTTTTGCATGGGCCTTAGAACATAACAAAATAGATAACATTGATATCTTCGAAGGGGTATGCCCCATCTGCTCGACCACATTGTAGTCGCTCTTTTTGATTAGTTTTAAGATTTCCTCTATTTTTTGCTTAGAGGATTCTACAACAACTTTTCTAGGCGCCTTCGTCCAGGCAGGCTCACCTATAGATTCTTTGCCCCGAGTTCCAGATGACTCAACAGCATGGGTAACAATTGGAGTAAGAACGGGAGGAGTAACGGAAGTACCGGTATGAACAGCAGATGAAATAACAACAGGCTTAGTGACAGTCTTCAGGGAGATCTCGAGATAGAAAACCCTTCCACTTCTGGTAATTTTGCTGGTCCCAACAATGATACTGACATCAGGATTAGCCTCTTCAGTCTTTAAATCTTGTTTAACGCCATGATAGTAAACATCGGCGCAATAATTCCATGGGATAGATTTGTCCGAGGAGTACGGTACGGGACCAGGAAAAGTGATTATCAACGGGGCGATTCTTGGAGCAGGTGTAATCCTAACAAGTCTTTTAGAGGAGACCTTGGAAGTATTGGCGGAAATGGTTATAATGGCAATATCTTCACACAGAACAGTCGGAATCAAAGTCTTTTCGAACAAAATCTCTCTATTACCCATTAGGCGTTGAATACCTGCTTTCAACAAATAGCAACCAGAGGGAAGAGATGAACACATGTGGCAACCTTCACCACAGCCTGGAAATAAACCGGCCAACAACAAATTATTCTTAACAGTCATAAGAGGAGCGAAAACTTCATTAACAGAGGTAACAAACAGATTAGTATCAATGGCATTAACTCCACAATTGTGCTTGGGCATGGGAGCAGTTATGACATTAGGCTTTTCCGGAGCATCAAACTCAATATCCTTGGCTTCAATTATATCTTGTACTTTATTTCTCAGAGCCCAACAGTCATTTGTATCGTGGCCTGGACTCTCAGAATGGTAAGCAGACCGAGTGTTGGGATTATACCGAGGAGATGTGGTGTTAGGGTTCTTGGGAGCCTCCTTCAAGGTTTCCAAGTTGGATCTTAGCATATGGGGTAAAACCTCAGTCAATGTCTTATTTATTCGGGTGAACTGCCTTTACGGTCTTTCTAACCTTTGCTGATTGTTTCATGGAGGGGTAGCCACAGGCCTAGGTATCATCACAGCACCTACCGTTTGACGGTGTTCAGCTCTGTTCTGACCTCTTGGACTATAAATGGCATTGACCTCCTTCTTACCCGTGAAGAGCTTCTTCACTGAACTCGACGAGGTGTCTTTCTGGATCTTGCCACTTCGGATCCCAGCTTCTACCCTCTCTCCTGTTAATATCAGTTCGGTAAAACCAGCTGAGGAGCTACCAATCAAATGATTGAAGAATGGACCAGACAGCGTCCCAAAAAACATGTCAACCAACTCCATATCAGAAAAAGGGGGTTGGACTCTCCCTGCCAGATCTCTCCACTTCTACGAATAGTCCTTAAAGCCTTCACCTACACCCATGGACATACTCTGGAGTTGAGCACGAGAAAGGGCAAGGTCAGCGTTATATTGATACTGCTTATAAAAAGCAGCAGCCAAATCCTCCCAATTACGGACATTGGTTCCCTCCAGTTGATAGAACCATTCAAGCTGAGTCCCAGACAGACTGTCTTGAAAGAAGTGAACCCACAAATTCCTATTAGCAGTGTGAGGCTGAATCTTCCTCACATAGGAACAGAGATGAAGCTTGGAACAAGACACCCCATCATACTTCGCGAAAATTGGAGCTTTAAACTTTTGTGGGATGACTACCCCAGACACCAACCCCAGCTCTTCAAAATCTAGCCCAAGTATTCTCTGGATATCCATAGCGCTCAGCCGATCGTCTAACTGTTTGTATCTATCCTTAGTGGGAGGATATTGCTCATCATTGTAGTATGTATCATTATCAGAAACTTCAGGGCTAGGGTCCTTCTCCCTTGTCTCTTTCTCTTGATTCTCCCCTTCTTTGGATGAGGAGGTCAGATCAACCGGTTGCTTTAACGGCCCCCTGAACCTTCTTCCCAAGTTCAGAACACCAGAGGTCTTCTTTTTCTTATTTTCCTTCAGGATAAGGGCCTTCAGATCTTCCTGCCCTTTTGCCAAAGTTATGAACATTTGTTGAAATTGGGCATTTTGTGCCTGCAGATCTTTGATGCTTTGTTCAGAAGACATTATTGCTGAAATAAACAGCGAAGAAGATGAGAAACCTGTAATAGTACATGTTTATGCAATGTCATGGATGGTATGTGTATGTGTGATCGGTGGATCTGGAACTGACTGTTTAACGCTGGTTCGCGAAATGTCGCGGAAGCAAGAGTCGCCACCGTCTTTTATTTTCTCCAAATGGAAAGGACAAAAGCATAGAAAAATTCCTTATAGAGATTTGCTCTCGGTTCGGGAGGTAGGTTATAGAAAGGGAAGGTGTTAGCACCCTTTCTATTCATGGTTATCCATGGGCTCTTAGATACTTGCTCATTGTGTTTTCAAAAGTGGTTTGTTTGCTTTTCAACTGTGGGTTTTAAAAAGTTTCTTTGAAAATTTCAGTTCGACTCTTGTATCGGTCCTCAAGAGTGTTTGAAAAGTTGCTTTCGAAAGCTTTTTGAAAAGGTGTCGGTGTGAAAAGTATTTTTTGAATTTGTTTTGAAATTAGAGCAAGTATCTAGAGTCGTCTACCTACCCTAAGGAATTTGTCTGTGTAGATGTCCTTTAAAGTAGTGCTATCCCACCATTGAAAGGTAGGTAGCACCACCATTGGAGGTGTTCGGGTCAATTCGAGGTTCGGGACATGGTGATCATCAGAGCAATAGGAAGATACCTTAGAAGCTACCCTCATGCCAGGTTCCCGGATCATGAGGACTTACTAAAACATCCTCTACTCGACGATCACCTTTCGAGAGGCAAGGCAACAGTGAGGCGTACCCTAGGGGTGGTGTGTGATTTGTATATCGTTTTCATTTATTTTTTGTCTTGTTCATGTCATGGGTGATCTACGCTTTTGTTTTTATTTTAACATTCATTCTTGCATGCAATTATTAACAGTTAAAAAGTTACGAGAAATATAAAAGTTCCTAAACTATTACAAAGGCGCGGGTCCACATCGCCAAATTAAATCCAGGACCCGATTTGACATAAAATAAAGTAAAGTGCGAAAAACAAAACGTCCAATTTACACGGCTTTGGGAGAATTACATTAATATTTAAAAGAAGGAATAAGAATAAAATGCGCGAAGAGAATAAAAATCGGGAATGCGAGGGCGTTGGACCCTTTTTAATGAAATTAAATTATACTAACAAATTAATTAAATTAAAATGAAAAGAAATTATTTTTTTGAGTTTTTGTATTTATGAATTTTTAATGAGAACTAAATGAAATTAATTAATTAACCCTAATTCTAGTTATTTTTAATTTATTAAGAAAAGCATTAAAATTTAATCTAAAATTAACCTAATTAATTGATACAATTTTATTTACAGAAATAATAATTAATAATTAGTAATGAGAAAATAAAACAAAAAGATAAAAATTGATTAAAACCCTAATTCTACAAATTTTAAGTTTATTAAGAAAAATGTCAAAATTAATCCTAGAATTGAAAACTAAATTAATGATTTTTATTTACAAAATATTAAAATAAAATATATTTTGATTTTTATGACTTTCTGATTTTTATTATTTTTTATGTTTTGTGAAAATAAGTTAATTTAAAGATTTAAATAAAAATTAAACAAAATAAATAAAATAGCAAAATATGAAAAAGAGTAAGAAAGGCAAACCATGGGGGGTTCTGTCCCCAAACTGGAGGTGTGATTCAGCCATTTGGGCCCATTGAAACCCTGGCCCTTTTGACTTTTTCAGGCAACGTGTGGCATGTTTGACTAAGTCACTCCATATACCTTGAATCCTGGCTTTTAGTTTGATCTTGGTGGCCATGTGGCACGCTTGAATTGTGAGTTGCATGGTGGTCTTCAGGAGAGAAACTGCATAGGATTATGTTGAGAGGAAAAATATTGAAACAAAGTGGGGGACCTGGGAATCAAACCCAGGTCCCAGTGCCTTATGAAACAATGCCTTCACCATCTGTACCAAACGCGCGCTTTGAATATATAATGACAAATAAATAATATAAGAGAAAACTTGGTTAGTGGCCTAGAAAATAAAATAAAAACGCGCGTTGGATTCAAATTACCCAACCATCGCTCGCCACCTAATCTTCTTCTTCCTCGTTTGCGTTTTTTCCTGAAACATAAAAAGAATTAGCGGGGGTTTTAAACCCCCCTAAAATGTGCCCTTTTCAAAAATAGTGAATAGCTCATCTTGCTACATAAATTAGGCGCGGTAGGGTAGTTATGTTCGTCCAAGCGTCCTGATTTTGACCATGGCACTGAGATGTCTTGATTTTACCGTATGCGTAAACGCCCAATTTCACAGTTTTGTAACCCTAACAATCGTCCATGGTGAAATCGCGTATGGGTGAGGAAAACTTAATTAAACAACAGGGTTAGCTTCAGAATGATAAGAACAATACAAAACAAGCATTAGAATTGAAAATCATGGCGTAAATGATGAGATACGATTATGCAAAAAAGACGACACATTCTGACTTCTAGTTACCAATTCTTGATGTTAGAGTTGATGCTTTTGATTCAGAAACGTCCCTTGAGACCTTTGCAAGCTAATGGAATCAAAGTTTTGCCTTGAAACGTCTTAGAATCGAGTTTTCAGTTTTGGAATTTCTTGATAAAATTGCAAAGTTGTTTATGGTGTTTCTGTGCAGCTTGGAGGTTCTTAGCTTTAGGGTTAGGTTTGCACTTGTATAAGGAATGAATTCAGTCAATAATCCAAGCCCATAGCCTTGCTTTTAATGGTTTTCAAGATTTGATTTTTATGAATCTTTTTCAATATCTTTTCATGAAGAATCATGCCAATTTGCACCAATTCTTTCCTCTTTTGATATGCACGAAATCCTTAGGCCTTGATGAGAGTTTATTCTGCACAAAAAGATTTGATTGCATTGATTTAGTATTTTTTCCACATTTTAATTAATTAAATGAATTAATTGTAATTAAAAATCAAATAAATAATAAAAATGATTTAAAAAAAATCCCCTTTGGGCCAAGTGGTCGTGCACATGCTTTGGATGATGAATTTTGGAAGAAAATGTGGCCCATTAGCAATTTTAAGACATTTGAAGCAAAGTTGACTTTTCAAAATATCCAAAAATTTCCCAACTTCCACAAGGCATATCTTGCTCAATTTTTAAGATTTGATCAAGTTCTTGGACATTTTGGAAAGGTCTTAAAGTCCTCTAACCAATGCTTTTGGTCCCATGTCATTTTGATTTACCAATCGCAAGTTATGGCCTTTGACTTAAAGTCCCTTTTTGTTGACTTTTGAAAATGACCTATAATGTTGAAGTTGATAACTTTTTGTGAGAGCATTTCTAGGACTTGAAGTGTGAAGAGGAGTTGTAGGAAATGTCTTTATCTTCAAAATTAGCTTTGGATGGAATTTTTATGATAAGCCATGTGGAAGTTATGCCTTGGTCAAGTTACAGTTGACTTTTTCAACTGTCCAAATATGGAAACTTTTGCATCTTGAGACTTTTTGAGCCATACTTTGAGAATCATGATCAAGCATTGATCAAATGATGTTTGTGGATTCAAAATGAGATGTTGATCAAAAATTTGAACTTTTGACTGTCAAATGACCATTTTGCCCCTACAGTTGACTGTAGTGCAATTAGGGTTTTTGACTGTGCAATTTTGTGCTGTAAGTCTTGAAACTTGGTATGAGGATACTTGACAATGTTTATAAGCATGTGGGACTTGATTGGACCCTTGGAAACTTCCTTTTCTTTGTCAGAATCAAAACCCTAGTTCTTGACTGTTTGGAGGCCCTTGAACTGTGCAACCCTTGGGGAATTTTGAAGCATGCTCTTTGCCAATTTTGAAGAATATGGGAGGGCAAATTTTGGGGTACAACAGTTGCCCCTGTTCAATCTTTTTAGACCTGAGGATGCAGATTGGCTGACGTGCCTTTCGTAATCCGAAGGTGGAAGATGATTGAACACTAGAGTGCCCAGAAATTTGCGCTCACATAGTAGTGTGATGGTGGAATGGGCTTATAGGTGCCATTTGGAGATTGATGAATATGATGATGGGCTTATAGATGCCATGCTAAGAGATGATGGGATGTGGATGGGCTTATAGACGCCATCTGGGTGTCGAGCGCGTACGAGATTCCTTAGCGAGAACTTGCGTACCTGCAAAAGAAAAAGATTACCTGACCCGTTACAGGAGTTGGTCTTCAAGCTTTTTGTAGGATGTACCCTGACTGGTTACAAGAGTTGAATCTGGAGCTTCAAAAGGTGATGAATGAACCAGGGATGGTTACTACCTCAACAGGAACGCTGAGAGAACCTTGGACGATTACTACCTCAACAGTAACGTTGAGAGAATCTTGGGCGACTTCAACCTCAACAGTAACGCTGAGAGAATCTTGGGCGACTTCAACCTCAACAGTAACGCTGAGAAAATCTTGGGCAACTTCAACCTCAACAGTAACGCTGAGAGAATCTTGGGCGACTTCAACCTCAACAGTAACGCTGAGAGAATCTTGGATATCTTCTACTGAGTCTTTATCAGGAAAATCTGTTAGGGGTCGATTTAGCTGGACTAGAGAAGGCCTTGGACTGGATAAGAAACAGAAAAATCTTAGGGTCGATTTAACTGAATCGGTCAAGGTCTTGAAATCTTCAACTGGATAAGAAATAGGGAGATCTTAGGGTCGATCTGACTGAACCAGAGAAGGCCTTTGACTGGATAAGAAACAGAAAAATCTTAGGGTCGATTTAACTGAACCGGTCTAGGTCTTGAAATTTCTTCAACTGGATAAGAAACAGGGAGATCTTAGGGTCGATCTGACTGAACCAGAGAAGGCCTTTGACTGGATAAGAAACAGAAAAATCTTAGGGTCGATTTAACTGAACCAGGTTAGGTCTTGAAATATCTTCAACTGGATAAGAAACAGGGAGATCTTAGGGTCGATCTGACTGAACCAGAGAAGGCCTTGAATATAGCTGAGAACTTAACTGGATCTTTCCTGAAAGGTAAAGGTCAGTCATATGCAATGCATGATATGGATCAAGCAATGATGTTCTCAACATAAATGAGATTTGTAAGATATGATGCGTATATGCATGCTATAATGTATGGAAATGTGATATTTATGAATGTATCTTTGTCGTCTAGGAAAGTAAATCCTTGACGGGTGCCGGGAAGTCACTCCTGGGTTGATGTTGGAGAATAGTTTTTTTTTTTGCTTCCGCTGCGGATGATAGTTGCAAGAATCCCGGTAGGAGAAGATGACTCCGTTGGGGAATAAACTTGGCGAATGGATTACTCTGCAGGGAGAAAGGTACTCTAACGATCTTGCTGGGAAGCAATACTCTGTAGGGAGAGAGGTACCTCGATGAGGTTTGATGAAGATAACTTCGCTGGGGATACTGTTGTTGTGTTGGAAGTGTTAATAGACCTCGCTGGGGATAAGAAGACTTCGTCGAGGACGATATTTCCGTGGCTTTTGGCTGAGGATAACCCAATTATATCCTGGTAGGGAAATAACTCTCTGAATAAAGTCGGGGGACGCGTTCGTGCTCTGCGAGGATAAGCTTCCAGAGTCTACTGGGGATAAGCTTACTGCTTGGGGGGCTGGATTCCAACTTTCCAGGGGAACCTGGATTGGACTCTCTTGGGGAGGTTTTGAGATGTAATTTTTGTAAGTTGAAAGAGGGAACCTATGTAGGGTGTCCTGATGACGAGCTCGTGTAAAACCGCATCCTGGAAGAGGTAAAACCCGGGTAGGGTTTCTGATGACGAGTCCGTGTAAAACTGCATCTTTGGGGAGAGAGAACCTGTGTAGGGTTTCTTCGGGATAAGTTAGTGTAAAACTTCTGGCGGAACCGGGGTAAGGTTATCGCAGGGTAAGTTCGTGTGAAACTTCTTGATGAGCCGGGGTAAGGTCATCTTGAGATAAGTCCGTGTAAGACTTCTGGAGGAACCGGGGTAAGATTACTGCAGGATAAGTTCGTGTAAAACTTCTGGGTGAACCGGGGTAAGGTCATCTTGAGATAAGTCCGTGTAAGACTTCTTCTGAAGGGAAAGGAACCGGTGTAGGGTTGCCTGTGGAGGAGTCTGTGTAAGACTTTTTCTGAAAGTTGAGAAGGAACCGGTGTAGGGTTGCCTGATGATGATCAAATGGATGATTGTCCTGTTTGGTTTCGGATATTAACCCACGATCTGGAATTTGTAAAGGTAGATGGTAATCATCTTTGTATTAACCTTCCTTGGTACTTTGGTTGACAGAGCAGCTGGATCGCCTGGACGACTCATTATTGCCCCTGTTTCTGAGGTGAGAGGAAAAGATACATGTGGAGGTAGTTGACAAATCTTCTGGTAGACAGGTGATTATACCGAGACATAGTCGTACGCTTTGATCCCTAATTTTTGCCTGAACCGCCCTTTCGGGTTTTCAGTCCACTGGGATACCCATTTTTGCCCAAGCCGCCTTTTCAGGTTTTCGACTTGCCGGGTGTACAGATTTTTTTCATTTCACCCCTTCATTTTGCCCGAACCCTTTTGGTTCGCCGGGAAGCCCTAATTTTTTCCTAGGCATGTCAACCTAGCGGGTCTTTGGTTATGCGCAGTATTTTTTTCGACTATGTCCTCATTCTCGGAATGTAGGGAGATGCCCCTGTTGTTGTGTTGCCATGCCGCCAGAAGATCTTCGTTTGATCGTCCAATGCCCCAAGTGATCCAGAGGGAGGTTTGCCCTTGGCGGTTTGGCCTTTTGAGAGATTCTCTGAATCTTGACTTAACTGCCCCAGATGACGGACAATGATCATGTCATGCCCCTTGGCTGGAAGTGCTTTTGTTCACTAGGTACTCATCGTGCGAATTTCCCTGTTGTTCAAACAAATAGTCATATGCAAACAATGTTATGTCAAAAATGCAAAGCTTATGTCTGTCTTGAAGTTTTTTGAAAATGCATTTCTTTCATAAAAACAAGTTAATTTTTTGTAAACTGTGATGTCAACTCGTATTTTACAGCAAAGCTTAAGGAGTCAGGATACCTTTCGTAACAGTATGCTTTCGAACTAACCCATGCTTCAGCTAGGACTTATAAGGGTTATAATGTGGCCTGGTTCACGATTTTAGAAACAAATGATAAAGGCTCAAATTATTTGTACCCACCCGCTCTTCTTGATGTTCTTCAAACCTAAACTCAGTTGATCGTGCGCTAGACCTTGTTGAGTCTTTGCTTTGATATACCAGTAATGGTTCGGATACTGACAATTTATTTTGATTAGGCAGTCCTTCCCTTTTTGTCGAGGTTTTGTAGGACCTCTTTCTCTTTTTTTTTCTGATTTTGTTATCCCTATTTTTTGTCTGAACTGTTCTTTTGTGATTACAGTCAGCGGGATGCCCCAGTTTTGTAAGTCTCCTTCATAGGTTTTGACTTTATGGGTTCTTATTTTGAAAAATAATGACTGCCTTTCTTTATTGATTATTCGGAACCATCACTGTCTTTCTTTGTTTTGTAAGGACCTCTTTGGTGCCATTCGTTATGCACCTGGATCAACTGAGAGAACTACCTTGCCCCAGGTTATGATAAAGGGTTTTAATTTTCGAAAAGAAAAACTCCTACTTCTTTGGCTCAGAGGGGTTGACGAGGGATTATCATCCTTATAACTCCAGTGTTTAGGGATTGAAACAATGCCTGTACCTCATCAGTGGGGTCTGTTCAAAAGCATATTGTAAAGATTGTGGTATCGTTTTCGTCATCCTCCCTCAAGAGGCTTAGAATTTTCAATCCAGAGTTGATCATCAGAAAAATATGAAAATAATTTGCATATAGTGAATACGAATATATTGCTTCAAAACAGACATATGCGATGCATTAATGAAATAACAACGTTTAACATGAGTAAATGTTTGAACAAAAGAAAATTACAACTTGAAAAATTCTAATGAACAAAAGTTTTCCAGTCTCAGGGCCTGTCACTTCGAATGGTGAGCCTTGGAGGGATGGTAGAAAAACTCAGCCTGTCCATCTTGTGTGAACTCCAATGCTCCTTCATCAATCAGGTCTTGGATTTTGTTCTTCAGAGCCCAACACTCATTTGTATCATGTCCTGGACTGGCAGAGTGGTAGGCACACCTTTTGTTGGGATCATAGATAGGAGATGTTGTTTTGGGGTTCCGGGGATGATCCCTTAATGTGATCAGATTCAATCTCAACAGGCATTGTAAAGCTTGAAACAGCGACATGTTGAGCTGGGTGAATTGCCTCTTGGGCTTGTCTGGCTGAAGCTGGTGAAGTTGCTGCTGAGTTGGTGACCCTGAAGCCACTTGAGGAGCTCTCCCCTTACCTCCTTGTTTCAAAGGTGGCTGAACGATGACTGGCTCTTTACCCTTAGACGTTTTCCCCATTCGGTTATTCTGAAGCAGTTGGTTGATGAGAACTCCGAGCTCTTCTTGTCTTTAAGCTAAACCTTGAATGGCAGTCCCATGCCCCAACATTTGGGCTTTCATTGCATCCATTTCAGCTTGCAAGTGTTTCAGCCATTCGTCCTCAGCGCTGTTCCTGACCAAAGTCTCCATGAGAAGTGTCCTTAGCTCCTCCTGCCCCTTGGATAGATTCAGGAGGATTTCCCCGAACCGAGTCTCTTGAGCAAGAAGGTCCTGGTTATCTTGTTGGGAAGTCATTGCTGAAATAAACAGCGAGAAAGGTAAGTGACCTGTCAGAAGGGTACCTGTTATGCAATGATATGCATGATATGTATATGCAATGTTTCCAAGGACCTCGCAGGGTAAACAAGAAGATTGTTAGCATTTGGGATCCAGTAGCTTGATTGAAGGAGCTCATATTTGTTGAGAGTCCTTCTTCAAGATTCAAAGCTCACCATATCGAGTGGGTCATAGCCCCTGACAATCTTGGCTCGGGGAACCTTCTTCAAGTGTCAAAGCTCACCATATCCAGTGGGTCATAGCCTCTGACAACTTTGGCTAGAGGAAAATAAATCCTCTTTGCCCCTTTCTGGGATAGTTGATTCATCAAGACCTGCATCACAAGCCCTTGAGATCCTTGAAATGGATTAGGGTGTATGCAATGGTATGATGTTATGGTATGCATGGGGTAATGTGAGTAACCCTGTTATGGGTCCCAATTAGGGACTGCAAACCAAAACCTGCAAGAAACTCAAGTAAAACCTGTCATGAGTCCCAATTAAGGACTATAAACAAACCTGCAAGAAACTCAAGTGTCAGATAACAAGCATGCAAATAGTCAAGTTTGAAGGCACACAAGTCACACAAAGAGCCTATAGAGTTTAGGCCAGCATGGGGTCTGGGTATTACCCTCTTTCAGTTTCTTGGTTCATACCTGTCCTATCAAAGTAACCGGGTTCTTAGAGGATCCCAAAATCATTGACTACCCTCAATCGATCATAACTCTAGCATCGCAATCTTTTCTTGCAGCCAGAACCATCACGAGAGTTTAGCCTCAATGGGCGTAGCATACTGCTACTGTTCTAATGGCCAAGTTGTGTCAATTAAGGTTCTAAGGTTGTTGGTGCTTAATGACTCCTCAGAAGACCCATATTCTCCTCGTTGCGACACAAGGGATATCGGTACAGACCAAGGTGCCACACTAACGTAGCCACTGCTTCACCTGTGTCGGTCTATGCCGGACAGGTCCCTCACAGCTTATGCTACCTAAACAGGGTATCCCCAGATCCGGGTTAGGATCTATGTAACTCCCATGCAACCCACAATTTTAAAGCAAGCAAGTCAATACAATTGAAAACACAGTTATGAACTAACCCTAAGGTACACCTCACTTTATAAGAATCCCCAGCAGAGTCGCCAGTTCTGTGATCGGTGGATCTGGAACTGACTGTTTAACGCTGGTTCACGAAATGTCGCGGAAGCAAGAGTCGCCACCGTCTTTTATTTTCTCCAAATGGAAAGGACAAAAGCACAGAAAAATTCCTTATAGAGATTTGCTCTCGGTTCGGGAGGTAGGTTATAGAAAGGGAAGGTGTTAGCACCCTTTCTATACATGGTTATCCATGGGCTCTTAGATACTTGCTCATTGTGTTTTCAAAAGTGGTTTGTTTGCTTTTCAACTGTGGGTTTTAAAAAGTTTCTTTGAAAATTTCAATTCGACTCTTGTATCGGTCCTCAAGAGTGTTTGAAAAGTTGCTTTCGAAAGCTTTTTGAAAAGGTGTCGGTGTGAAAAGTATTTTTTGAATTTGTTTTGAAATTAGAGCAAGTATCTAGAGTCGTCTACCTACCCTAAGGAATTCGTCTGTGTAGATGTCCTTTAAAGTAGTGTTATCCCACCATTGAAAGGTAGGTAGCACCACCATTGGAGGTGTTTGGGTCAATTCGAGGTTCGGGACATAGTGATCATCAGAGCAATAGGAAGATACCTTAGAAGCTACCCTCATGCCAGGTTCCCGGATCATGAGGACTTACTAAAACATCCTCTACTCGACGATCACCTTTCGAGAGGCAAGGCAACAGTGAGGCGTACCCTAGGGGTGGTGTGTGATTTGTGTGTCGTTTTCATTTATTTTTTGTCTTGTTCATGTCATGGGTGATCTACGCTTTTGTTTTAATTTTAACATTCATTCTTGCGTGCAATTATTAACAGTTAAAAAGTTGCGAGAAATATAAAAGTTCCTAAACTATTACAAAGGCGCGGGTCCACATCGCCAAATTAAATCCAGGACCCGATTTGACATAAAATAAAGTAAAGTGCGAAAAATAAAACGTCCAATTTACACGGCTTTGGGAGAATTACATTAATATTTAAAAGAAGGAATAAGAATAAAATGCGCGAAGAGAATAAAAATCGGGAATGCGAGGGGGTTGGACCCTTTTTAATGAAATTAAATTATACTAACAAATTAATTAAATTAAAATGAAAAGAAATTATTTTTTTGAGTTTTTGTATTTATGAATTTTTAATGAGAACTAAATGAAATTAATTAATTAACCCTAATTCTAGTTATTTTTAATTTATTAAGAAAAGCATTAAAATTTAATCTAAAATTAACCTAATTAATTGATACAATTTTATTTACAGAAATAATAATTAATAATTAGTAATGAGAAAAGAAAAGAAAAAGATAAAAATTGATTAAAACCCTAATTCTACAAATTTTAAGTTTATTAAGAAAAATGTCAAAATTAATCCTAGAATTGAAAACTAAATTAATGATTTTTATTTACAAAAATATTAAAATAAAATATATTTTGATTTTTATGACTTTCTGATTTTTATTATTTTTTATGTTTTGTGAAAATAAGTTAATTTAAAGATTTAAATAAAAATTAAACAAAATAAATAAAATAGTAAAATATGAAAAAGAGTAAGAAAGGCAAACCATGGGGGGTTCTGTCCCCAAACTGGAGGTGTGATTCAGCCATTTGGGCCCATTGAAACCCTGGCCCTTTTGACTTTTTCAGGCAACGTGTGGCATGTTTGACTAAGTCACTCCATATACCTTGAATCCTGGCTTTTAGTTTGATCTTGGTGGCCATGTGGCACGCTTGAATTGTGAGTTGCATGGTGGTCTTCAGGAGAGAAACTGCATAGGATTATGTTGAGAGGAAAAATATTGAAACAAAGTGAGGGACCTGGGAATCGAACCCAGGTCCCAGTGCCTTATGAAACAATGCCTTCACCATCTGTACCAAACGCGCGCTTTGAATATATAATGACAAATAAATAATATAAGAGAAAACTTGGTTAGTGGCCTAGAAAATAAATAAAAAACGCGCGTTGGATTCAAATTACCCAACCATCGCTCGCCACCTAATCTTCTTCTTCCTCGTTTGCGTTTTTGCCTGAAACATAAAAAGAATTAGCGGGGGTTTTAAACCCCCCCCCCCCCCCCCCAAAAATGTGCCCTTTTCAATAATAGCGAATAGCTCGTCTTGCTACATAAATTAGGCGCGATAGGGTAGTTATGTTCGTCCAAGCGTCCTGATTTTGACCATGGCACTGAGATGTCTTGATTTTACCGTATGCGTAAACGCCCAATTTCACAGTTTTGTAACCCTAACAATCGTCCATGGTGAAATCGTGTATGGGTGAAGAAAACTTAATTAAACAACAGGGTTAGCTTCAGAATGATAAGAACAATACAAAACAAGCATTAGAATTGAAAATCATGGCGTAAATGATGAGATACGATTATGCAAAAAAGACGACACAGTCTGACTTCTAGTTACCAATTCTTGATGTTAGAGTTGATGCTTTTGATTCAGAAACGTCCCTTGAGACCTTTGCAAGCTAATGGAATCAAAGTTTTGCCTTGAAACGTCTTAGAATCGAGTTTTCAGTTTTGGAATTTCTTGATAAAATTGCAAAGTTGTTTATGGTGTTTCTGCGCAGCTTGGAGGTTCTTAGCTTTAGGGTTAGGTTTGCACTTGTATAAGGAATGAATTCAGTCAATAATCCAAGCCCATAGCCTTGCTTTTAATGGTTTTCAAGATTTGATTTTTATGAATCTTTTTCAATATCTTTTCATGAAGAATCATGCCAATTTGCACCAATTCTTTCCTCTTTTGATATGCACGAAATCCTTAGGCCTTGATGAGAGTTTATTCTGCACAAAAAGATTTGATTGCATTGATTTAGTATTTTTTCCACATTTTAATTAATTAAATGAATTAATTGTAATTAAAAATCAAATAAATAATAAAAATGATTTAAAAAAAATCCCCTTTGGGCCAAGTGGTCGTGCACATGCTTTGGATGATGAATTTTGGAAGAAAATGTGGCCCATTAGCAATTTTAAGACATTTGAAGCAAAGTTGACTTTTCAAAATATCCAAAAATTTCCCAACTTCCACAAGGCATATCTTGCTCAATTTTTAAGATTTGATCAAGTTCTTGGACATTTTGGAAAGGTCTTAAAGTCCTCTAACCAATGCTTTTGGTCCCATGTCATTTTGATTTACCAATCGCAAGGTATGGCCTTTGACTTAAAGTCCCTTTTTGTTGACTTTTGAAAATGACCTATAATGTTGAAGTTGATAACTTTTTGTGAGAGAATTTCTTGGACTTTAAGTGTGAAGAGGAGTTGTAGGAAATGTCTTTATCTTCAAAATGAGCTTTGGATGGAATTTTTCTGATAAACCATGTGGAAGTTATGCCTTGGTCAAGTTACAGTTGACTTTTTCAACTGTCCAAATATGGAAACTTTTGCATCTTGAGACTTTTTGAGCCATACTTTGAGAATCATGATCAAGCATTGATCAAATGATGTTTGTGGCTTCAAAATGAGATGTTGATAAAAAAATTGAACTTTTGACTGTCAAATGACCATTTTGCCCCTGCAGTTGACTGTAGTGCAATTAGGGTTTTTGACTGTGCAATTTTGTGCTGTAAGTCTTGAAACTTGGTATGAGGATACTTGACAATGTTTATAAGCATGTGGGACTTGATTGGACCCTTGGAAACTTCCTTTTCTTTGTCAGAATCAAAACCCTAGTTCTTGACTGTTTGGAGGCCCTTGAACTGTGCAACCCTTGGGGAATTTTGAAGCATGCTCTTTGCCAATTTTGAAGAATATGGGAGGGCAAATTTTGGGGTACAATAATATGCAATGATTTCGAGGATTCTTAAAAGCTCAAATTTGTTTAACCAAAAGAAACACACGTTAATTGTATTAATAAGTTCAAATTGTTACAAAGAATTCCCTTTAGGCTTATAATCAAACAAACAAAACTTAAAGCAAAAAGAACATTAGGTCTCCCAGGAGCGCATCCTCTTTGGTTCAATGTAGGCGTTTATGTTCCTCTCTTCATGGAGTAGCCTAGTGAGCTCCAGGACCTTCTTCTCACTGGAATAGAATTGAGATTCAAACGTATCCCGCTCCTCTTTAAGTTGAACCCAGGATTTCTGTAACTCCTAATGATCAGTTGGCATGTCAGGAAGATGAACAAGAGGAGAAGTTTCTCCTTCAGCAACTGGTTCCACAATCGTTGGTAGGACAGAAGGGTAAGGCATCATAAGACTTTTGGCATGGGCTTAAGAGGGATGGAATTCTTGTGCCCCAGTGTCTTTCTATCAACTCTATGTACCATGCCCCAAACTCGCATGAATCTTTTACGGTAACCCTGAGAATCATTCTCATAGTTGAAGGTGATTCCTTGAATAAGCATATCATGAGGACCATCCCTTCTCGCATAACCAAACTGCCACAGTGCCAAACAAGGGTTATAAGTGATTCCTACCCTAATGCCTAAGAGAGGGACATTAGGGAATTCACCACAGCGGTCGATGATGGTAACATCTTCCGAGGACCGTGAACACCAATGAATGTATGAATGTGTGAGGGACATCAGCCTATGAGACCATTTCATACCCTGCTCATTCTTCAAAATAGACCTGGGTAGGTGCGAAATAAACTACCTAGCCAATAGAGGAGTGCAACACAGGAGGGTCCCCCTTCTCTTTAGAGTGCGAGCATACAGAGAGTGTAGAATATCCCCAAGTAATGTAGGCACCGGATTATGAGACAAAAAAACCTTAATCGTATTCACATCTATGAGTTGGTCTGCATTAGGGAAAAGTACCACCCCACAGATGAGGAGTGCCAATACCTCTTCAAAAGATTGTAAATCCAGGGTATCCCAAAAATAGTAAGCCTTCTCGAATAGAAATTTAACCGAGATTCCTTGGACACTTCCCCTAGTTTCCCAATTTGTCACTACATCGGACCGTTGTAAGGATAGAGCTCGAGCAATCTCCCCAGGCTTTGGATGTTCTTCCGTACCGTTGAAAGGTAATTGGTCAAGAATAGGTACCCCTAACAACCGAGAAAATTCCTCCATAGTAGGCACTAGCTGGTAATCCGGGAAGGTGAAGCAGTGGCGCAAAGGATCAAAGAACTGAAATAGCACTTTTAACAATTCTCCATCAGGTTTTGAAGTGACCAAGTTGAGCAACCAACCATGTTTTTCAGTGAAGGGAGAGATTTCAGGGATCCTTAATGCAAAATCCTTTAGTTGGAGAGGCACTTTCACAAGGTTAATCTGGATAATGTTCCTGCGGGCGGATGTCGTGTCCTACAAAACAAAGCAAAGATGAGCCCTAGAAAATCCTTGAAATGGTTAGTATGATATGCCATGTTTATGATGTCATGATTATGCTAAAAAAATCACATGTATAGCAAGCAACAAACAAGTCACACCAAGTCCTTAGGTTTAAGGCCTGCATGGGTTTTAAGGTCATACCTTCTTGAATCTGGATTGGTTCAACCTGTCTTATAAATAGTAACTGGGTTCTAAGCGATCTCAATATCACTGATTTTTCCCCCAAGCTTCATTTAATAGGCGATTAACTCGCAACCAAACAAAACTCAAGAATCAAACCTCAATGAGTATAGCATCGAGTATCTGTCGACCTTGGGAATACACCAAAGTCGGCCATCCCGCTACGTCCTACTGGGCAAGTTATGCAATTAAAGGTTCTAAGGTCAGTTGATGCTTTATGACACCACGCAGCAGCTCTGTACTCTCCTTGATTGACTCAAGGGTTACTGGTACAAACCAAAGTGTCACATTAATGTAGCTACTGCTTCAACTGTGTCAGTATACAATGCACAGTTCCCTCACAGTTTATTGCTACTTACCTAAAAGGTGTCCCCAGATCTGGGTGTAGGATATACATAACCCCAACAAAACCCTTAAATATAAAGCAGGCAAAGCAAAACAAGAAATCAATTTTAGAAATAACCTAGATCCTAAGGTAAACCCCACTTATTAAGTTCCCCAACAGAGTCGTCAGTTCTATGATACAGTGGCAGAACTGACTATTATACTGGTTTGTGTTTTTTTGTTTGCAAATGTAACGGTAAGCAAGAGTTGCCACCGAATTTCATTTCATCCAACAAAGGAAAGGAAAAAGAACAGAAAAAACCTTTTTTCGAGAGTTTCTGAGTACCGGGGTAGATTATAGAAAGGGAAGGTGTTAGCACCCTCTCTATCCGTGGTTTTCCACGGGCTCTTAGGTACTTTCTCATTTTTTAAAATTGCTTGTGCGTGTTTTGAAAAGCTTTTGTTTAACTTCATGATAACCCTTGTATTTGTTCTCAAGAGTGTGAGTTTTTGAAAACTGTTTTGAAAAGTGTTTGTGAAAAAAGTTTGTTGTTTTGAGCAAGTACTTAAGATTTTCCACCTACTCGAAAAAACATTGTTCGTTCTCGTTTCCTTTAGACAGTGCTATCCTACTATTAAGGAGTAGATATCCCCATCGTTGGAGTTTTTAAGGGACATTCAAAGGGACAAGTACGGTCACGAAAGCAATAGTTAGGAAACTTTAGTGATTACCCTAAAGTCCTAAAGATCTTTCCGAGGCAACATCCAAATGGGTCATTTTTTATCTTTTGGGACTAGAGGACGACCACTAAAATTCCCTATGCTTCATGACCGTATACCGAAGGCAACAGAAGTGGGGCAAACCCTAGGAGTGAGCACGTGCAAGTGTGCTTTTTTCAATTAATTATCTTTGCACGATTAGGGTTATCTACCTTTTAATCGTTGATTTATCTTTCGCATACAATCCTAATATCCATACATCTAGAAGTTTAATAATTGTGGAAATTGAAGAGTGCGAAAATTAAAGTCCTAACTATTACAAGGCTTTTGGGCAGATACACAACTATTTGACTGAAAATAAAGATGGGAAATTAAAATCCTAATTAATCTATTACAAACTTGAAACAGTTACAATAATTTGAATTAAAAGAAAGAAAAGGCGCGTGCGACGAATAAAATACGAGAATAAATTAGAAGCCTAAAAAATATAATTAATTAAAAAAATATTTTTGTGTATTTTGTAATGAGAAAAAACAATTTAACTACAAATTAAACCTAATTTCTAGTTAATTTTAATTAATATAGAAAAACAATTAAGTTAATCTAATTAAACTAAATTATGTTCAATAAAATTAATTTAAATAAAAAAAACTAATTCTATACTTTTTTGTGATTTTATATTTTTATGATTTTTTTTTATTTGTTAAAAATTGATTTTTGAAATAAATAAAATAAATAAATAAAATAAATAAATGAAATAAGCTAATAAATAATAAAAAAGATAAGAAAGGAAAAAAACAAAGCTAGGCTTGATGTTGTTAGCACTTCAAGGGGGTGTATTGTTGATTTTCGTTGGGTCCAAGATGCCAGCCCAAACAAATGCGTGTGATTCAGTGCAGTCAGATCTGGTAGGTCCACCATGCGCTGCTCTCACTGAGCGCTAGATCTGGATCTAAGGATGATCTAATGGCTGAATATGGAGGATGTACGATGGCTTTCATGGGTAGTGCATGTTGGATCCTGTGAAGAAATAATGGAAAAAATACAAAAGCTCACGCCTGGGATCGAACCCAAGATGTTAGCTTCATACCTCTCCCCCTTGACCAACTGCGTTAGCTTGTTCATTCGTCAATATAATAACACAAATACATTATATTAAATGAAGGGTCAGTGTAATAAGAAAACACACGAGATTCGAAACCGTCCAACCATGCCTTGATACACAATCATCTTCCTCCTGCAGTCGTTGCTTTAGACCTGGACTTTTACCTACAGACGATGTATGTAGCTATAACCTGTATCGTTCAAAAATTGAAATACAAGCCACATAAATATCAATGGAGACCATGAATCAAACGGGCTTGAAGCCCTGAACGCCATGGTATCCATATCTAACCCTAATTTTTCCTATATATGGAAGCCCCAAAACGAGCTTGGAAACCCTAAGAATGACATCCTTCAATTCCTGCACTTAAAACTCAATTAAACCATTCAGATAGCATCAAAACCTTTTAATAAACATGAATGTGTGATTAAATTTCATTGAAAACGCGCATACAAATGTAATCGAGAATACAGAAAGAACCAATCTTGTACCTTGCGATTTTGGGTGTTTTATGGCTTGAGAATGATTGGAATAACTTCAATACACACCCAGGAATTGATTTCTGGCTTTAAATCAAACTGAATCGTCCTCTAACTCAGAATTTGAACCACACTTTCTTGCCAAAAAATTTGAGTTTTGTTCTTCTTATTGAGGCCGTCTTTTCGTGTCCTCTAGGTCTGGCCTCCTTGTGTATATGTATTGGAACATATTAGGTTAACAAAAACAGGTTGAATCTTGAACAATCATGGAGAAAAGATATTATTTAATCCTTGCATTATTTGTTTCCAAAATAAGTCAAATCATTCCATTCTTGATCCAATCACCTCTTGCACGATTTGATCTTGATATGCCAACATATATCATCTTTATTCAATGCCAAAATCATTCCAAAAGCAATTTATATGATTTACTTGATTTTATTTGATTTTATTTGAATTTTAAATGAATAAAATCATAATAAATTAAATAAATAAGATAATAAGGCATGGAGTGGTTCATGGGTCTTGGACCATGTTAGGAACAAGCTCCAAACTTGAAAAGATAGGCCCATGTGGAGAAAATACCATTTTGGGCATTGTTGACTTTGTACAAATTTCCAAAAATGGCCAACTTTGACAAGGCACGTCTCTCTCAATTTTGATCCTAAGAGGATGTTCTTGGACTTTTTAGAAAGCTTTGGATGTCCTATGAACAACCCTTTTGGTTTCACCTCAATTGGATCTTCCATGTTAATGTAAGAAGCTTTGACCCAAAAGGTGTTTTTGTTGACTTTTTGGAATAACCTATAATGTCTTAATTCATATCTTTTCATGAGTGCATTTTTTGAACTTAAGGGATGAATATGAGTTGTAGGGAATTGCATCTTCTTCAAAACGAGCCTTGGATGGGAGATTTCTGATAAAGTATGAGAAAGTTATGTCTGGTAAAATTTTGGTTGACTTTTCTTATAGAAACCCTAATTTAGCAACTTTTGAGTTTTGATGAATTTGGGGCATTTCTTGAGGAATCATGATCAAACCTTGATAAATGATGGATTTTACTTCAAAATGTTGATGTTGACCCAAAATCTTGAAGTTTGACTGCATGTGGAGCACATTTGACTTTTGACCTAACATAGTTGATTTTCAAGCAGTTGAGCAGTTGATTGAGCAAACTTCTTGTGCAAGGCATGGAACTTGACATGGATGATATTTATAAGATATTTAGACTATGGAAAAGATTTGAGACCTTTGGAGTTCATCCATCTTGATGAAAATGGAAACCCTAGTTTGAGGTTCATTGTCTTAGGAGGGCATTTGTCTGATCAATCCTTGGGCATCCTTGAGCAAGTTGAGGATTTCAATGAGCATGTGTTGAGTAAAATGAGAGGGAAAATTTTGGGGTACAACACTATCCAAGGGGAAGGAAGAGTTGAAAGCACTCCTCACTGGGGACCCGACCATGAAAAGTCCTGAAGACAATAAGGACGAATGGTTGGAACAATTGCAAGCTGAGGTAGAAGCAATGAGAACCCGAATGCAAGGGAAGATGGCTCTGATCCAATGCCTGGCCCAGGGACTAGAAGAGCTGAGAGCCATTATCAACAAACTTCATCAATACGGATACAACCGTATGAAGCAAGCAGTCGAGGCTGGGGACCAAGTCATTGATCAACCTCCGAGAAGACAAGAGGTTGGTTTGGTGAAGAGTAGACCTTTCCAAATTTCTACTACCTCACGGGTCCAAAAACAACCTCACCAAAAACAACAGGGCAATCGGCGTAAGTGGAATACATCTGAAGTATGCTTTACCGAAATCAAAATGTAATTGGCTCAAGCATTGCAACACATGTTGGATGCCAAGCTGGTTACATTAAAGGACCCTCCTCGAAATCCCAACACAGCATCCCCAAGGTACAATCCAAATGCAAGATGTGCGTACCATTCTAATAGTCCTAGACATGACACCAATAGATGTTGGACGTTGAGAAATAAAATTTAAGACCTGATTGATGAATGAGCACTAGAATTTTCACAAGACGGTTAATTGGAATTCTTCTGCCATTCTCTAAAGGCACAACATCTGAAGTGACAAGTTCTGACAAGAAGGATATTCGTTCATTAGAATTTTCAAGTTGTAATTTTCTTTTGATTGTTTGAACATTTTATTCATATCAAACCTTGTTATTTCATTAATGCGTTGCACATGTTTGTCTTAAATTGATTTTTTTTTCATTATGCTTAAGCTGCTTTCTTACTTCCTTTTGTGATATTCAACTCTTGATTAAAAGCTCCAAGCCTTTAGAGGGAGGATGATGAAAATGATACCACAATCCATATAGTGTGCTTTTGAACAGACCTTACTGACGATGTACAAGAGTTGTTTCAAATCCCAAACAGTGGAGTTATAAGGAAGATAATCCCTAGTCCACCCCTTTGAGCCTAATAAGTAGGCGTTTTTCTTTTCACACAAATTAAAACCCTTAATCATAACCTGAGGCAGGGTAGTTTCTCAGTTAATTCAGAGGCGCATTCTATCGCAAGCTCATCCTTCATACACGACAAATAGTGTAGAAGATACCTTCCAAAATATGGTAATGGTTCCACATAATCATCAAGACAGGCAGTCATTATCTCTCAAAATAAAAGCCCGCTAAGTCAAAACCTATGAAGGAGACTTAAGAAAAAAATGGGGGCATCTCGCTGACTGTAATCACAAAAAAGAAATAGTTCAGGCAAAAGACAGGTGTTTTACCCCAAAATTTTCCCTCCCATATTTCTCAAAACATTTCAAGAAAGATCCTCAAGTTGCTCAAAGTAGTCCAAGGGTTGGCCAGACAAGCTCTCTCCTAAGGCAGTCTACCTCAAATTAGGGTTTTATGTTGCATCAATACACTTGAGTCCAAGGAACCCCAAATGCTTAAAATTGTCCTAATATGTTCTTAATATCATCCACGTCAAGTTTCAAGCCTTGCAGAGGAAGTTTGCTCAGTCAATTGCTCAAAGGCCCAAAAAATCGACTGTGCTAGAGCAAAAGTCAACTGTGACCCCCATACAGTCAAACTTCAATATTTTTGGTCAACATCCTAATTTTGAAGTATATTTCATCATTTGATCAAGGTTTGATCATGATTCATCAAGGATTGCTCATAATTCATCAAGACTCAAAAGTTGCTAAATTAGGGTTTTACAAGAAAAGTAAACTCAACCTTGACCAAGCATAACTTTATCATACTCTATGAGAAATGACCCATCCAAATCTCATTTTGAAGAGGATGCAATTACCTACAATCCATCTTCAGCTCCAAAGTTCAAAATATGCACTCACAAGAAGTTATGAATTTGGACATTATAGGTCATTTTGAAAAGTCAACAAAAACACCTTTTTTGTCAAAGCTTCATACATGAGCATGGAATATCAAAATGTTATGAGACCAAAAGGGTTGCTTAGAGGACATCTCAAGATTTCTAAAAATTCCAAGAACACCTCCAAAGAGTCAAAATTGAGGAAGTTATGCATTGTTGAAGTTGACCTTTTTTGCAAAATTGCCAAAAGTCAACTATCCCTAAAACTTCAAATTTTGCCAAATGGGCCCAATCGTTTTCACTTGTTTTAAGTTGGAAACACAGCCCACGTGCTATAGCCTTTGCCACTTGTCCATATCTTATTTTTATTATTTATTTTGATTTTTATTTGAATTAATTTGATTTAAATCAAATAAAATCAAATAAAAATCCAAAGCATTGATAACAAGGGATTTTGTGCTTGTTTTAGGTTCCAATTACACAGCTAGCATCATTCAAATTCGTATCAAGGCTTGTGTGCACAAAAAGATTGGAAATAAGCCAAATTTTGAAGGTTTTCAAAGTGAATCAAATCAAATATCAAAAGCATTGAAGGAGAAGGATTTGGATACAACTTTCAACCCTAATGCATTCACTAATTCATAAGGAGGCGAGGCAGACCAAAAGACAGGTTGGAAATAGGCGCTAGAACAAGAACCAGATTTGAAAAAAAGGCAAAAAAGTGTGAGATTGAATTGATAGTTAGAAGCATCCTCAAGGCTTGATATCAATCCCAATCGCTTCCTGGCACTCTCAGCAACCTAAAGCAATCAAGAACTAAGTCGTTCAAGCCCCAAATCGCTCTATAAGTCATTCACGTTACACCCCTGTTCTTGAATTCGAAACTCACGATTTATGCATTGTTAGGTTGAAATAATTGTACATTCTTGATCACCATAACATTTACAAACTTTCTGCATTATTCAATTTCATTTATGTGGCTTGTAGCGTTAATCACCATTGCTAGGTTTTCGAGCTTGGTTTTAGGGTTTTTGTTTTCAGGAACAATTGGCCTTCATGAGTGATACCATTGAGATCAGGAGGACAAGACGAGTCTAACCATGGTGTTAGATATTATTTACATGGCCCATGGAAGATTTTGGAAACGTACAGACCTGTAGCAACGGACTTTGTCCATAGGTATAGGTGTTCTAGTTTTTAGCCACGGTACAGGAAAGAAGACGAATACGTGGCCAGCCTCTATTCGTTCGTTTGAATTTCGCGCAAAAAAATACCATTACTGCATTTGTTTATTATTTGTTTATCATTTTGTAACATGATAACAATCAAAAGCAAATATCCCAATGGTTGCCACATGAGTACTGAAGGCGTTAGAGGCTGGAGGTCAGGGGTTCGATCCCTGCCTCCAGCATTTGCTATTTTCACATTTTCTTACAGGTGATCCAATGCACGCTTGAGCCTGATGTCCATCCTGCTCCCTCATCATCCAACGCGCCAGATGGCCAGATGGCCAAATCTGGTGGCCACCATTGAAAGCACACCATAGGCCAAGCCAACGCATATGCACTGGAATCAAAAGTCAGCATGGACTCCACAAATGGGCCCAGATTCTTGCTATGCACACCCCCAATTCAGGCCCATCTCTCATCCTTTTTTTATTTATTCTATTTAATTTATTTGCTATTTATTTTATTAACTAAAAAATAATTTTCTTTTTATCAAAAATCACCAAAAAATATTTTATGTCCAAATTAAATTTTAGATATTTATTTCTTAGTAAAAAAAATCAATTAATTAGTTAGGTTATTTATGTTAGATAACTTTAATTTATTTTGTAAATAATTAAAATCAATTATAATCAATAGGTTTTTATTACTAACTTAATTATTTTATTTTTTTTCCTAAAATAACAAAAATCCAAAAATATGTTATTTAATTATTGTTCATTAATTTATTTAATAACCAATTAATTTAGTATTTAATTCTAAGACTTAATTTCTTTTCTTAAAAAAATATTAAAAACAATAAAAACATTTTATTTTAATTAGGAGGGTCAAAACCCTAGTTTTCGCATTCGATCTAATTTTCTCGCGCGCTTTATTTTTCTTTATCCAAATTATTGTATCTGCTCCCGGTTTGTAATAATTTAATTAGGACATTTACTTTTACCGCTTTTATTTTCAAAGGGTTTGTTTTTGGCTATGTAAATACCTGAAGCCTTGTAATAGCGTAGTTTTAATTTCCGCGCTTTAATTTCTGCAAATATTTAACTGCTAGATGTTTGATAATAGGGTTTGCATGACAAGAATGTACGTCCAAGTTTAAAACAGTTAGATCACCCTAAATGTGCAAAGATTAAAATAATCTGAAATTGAAACACTCGCACATGCGCACTCCTAGGGTACACTCCCACTTGGTTGCCTTCGTAAACGGTCATTGAGTATAAGTTGCTTTAGAGGTCGTCCTCTTGTCTAAAAGATCAAAGTTGCCTCGGAAAGGTTGCCTCGGACATTGTCGCCACGAATAATTGATCTAAGACATTAGGGTTACTACTAAGACGTCCTAACATTGCTTTAATGACTGTATGTCCCTTTCGAATTGACCCTCAAACTCCAACGACGGTGCTACCTACTCACTAATAGTGGGATAGCATTGTCTAAAGGAAACAAGCATAGAACGATTCCTTTTTCGAGTAGGTAGATTAGTTCTTAAGTACTTGCTCAATCCAAACAAAAATTTTCACACTTACACTTCTTTACAAACAAATTTTTCAAAAACACTTCATTACACTCTTGAAGACAGAAGCAAGAGTTAAATCGATGTTAAAACAAAAACTTTTCAAAGCCCACAAACACAAAGAAAACAATTTTGAAAATGATGAGCAAGTACCTAAGAGCCCGTAGATAACTACGGATAGAAAGGGTGCTAATACCTTCCCTTTCTATAAATCTACCCCCCGTACTCAAAAATATCTCAAAAAAGGAATTTTTTTGTGCTTTTTTCCTTTCCTTGTTGGATAAAATAAAAGACGGTGACGACTCTTGCTTACCGCGACATTTTGCAAACACAAACGCAAAATGCAAACCAGCAATTCCTTAAAAAAGGGAAACACGTCCCGATTCTGGCCACCGTATCACAACAGGGATAGTAAAATAAAAAAGAAAGAGGTCCTACAAATCCTCAACAAAAGAAAAGGTTACAAAAATGACTGCCTCTTCAAAATAAACTTTCAGTATCCGAACCATCACCGAAACATCAAGAACAAGATGCCAGACTCAATCAGGATCTTAACGCACAATTAACTGAGCATAGGACTGAAGAACATCACGAAGAATGGGTGGGTACACATAAACTTTGAGCCTTTATCCTTTGTTTCTTAAAAGTCCTAACTGAAGCATAGGTTAGTTCGAAAGCATATTGTTACAAAGGTATCTTGACTCCTGTAAGGTTTGCCATAAATCATGAGTTGATATCACATTCTTGCAAATTTTGTTTTTCTACAAAAAACGCATTTTCAAAAAATTTTAAGACAGACATAAGCTTTGCGTTCTTTAAATGACATTGTTTGCATATGACTATCTGTTAAACAGCAGAGAAATTCCACGACAGTTATTCAGTGAATAAAGATCTTCTCAATGAACAGGATCACCTCAGATGGAAAGACATTCCATTGATAGGCCTTTCATAATCAAGGGGCATAACACGATGTCCAGCTGATCTGGGGAAGTCAAGTCAAGGTTCAAGGAAGCTCTCAAAAATGCCAAATAGCTAGGGACATATCACCATTCGAATCAATTGGGGCATTGGACATAATTCCAGCAACAAATCATGTGCGATCAAACAAACATCTTCTGGTAGTGTGGAAACACTTACTACTATGGACAGTGACAATTCTCCATACCCGGTGAACGTGGACATAGTCAGAAAATACTACGCATGAACAAAGACCCGCTAGGTTGACTGGCCTAGGAAAAAATAAGGGCATCCCGGCGAACCAAAAGGGGTTCGGGAAAAAATTAGGGATAAAAACAAAAAATATGTACACCCGGAAAGTCGAAAACCTGAAAAGGCGGCTTGAGCAAAAAAGGGTATCTCGATGGACTGAAAATCTGAAAAGACAGTCCAGTCAAAAGTTAGGGATTAAAGCGTACGACTACGTCCCGCCATCTCGTCATTTGTTAATCAGTAGAAGGCTTATTACCCTAATCTGTATCTACTCAAGACTCCAAGAGTTGGGATAATTGTCAAACCATCTATAAAATCCCCGATTGATATTTTCTACAACAGGTATCGAGACAGGGTAATTCTACTACAAGGTCACTTCCATGTTCTCAGCTTACATCCTATTGATGTCAGGGGTTATCATACCTTCGGCAGAGTAAAATCTCTAAATTACTGCTCCAACGAAAATTCCCCAATGAAGTCGCCAAGCTTCTCGGGATTCCCCAAGCAGATTACAGAGTTTCCCTTCCCCAACAGAAACATTCTGAATAAAGCAGATTCTCTCCTAGTACAATGTAGATACGATCCAGAGACAGATGTCATTCTGACACTTATTTCAAACACAGCGTCTAGAAACAGTTCAAGTACGATCCAAGAACGGATGTCATCCTGACACTTACTCCAGATTCTCATCTAGAAACGGTTAAGGTACGATCCAAAGACGGATGTTATCCTGAAACTTACTCCAGATTATCATCTAGAAACAGTTCAGGTACGATCCAAATACGGATGTCATCCTGACACTTACTCCATATCATCTTCTAAAAATGGTTCAGGTACGTCCCATATAAGGATGTCATCCTGATACTTATTCCAGACTATCTTCTAGCAACAATTCATATCCATCCACAAAGCCTCCGCAGGTACTTTCTCCAATAGGTACAAGGTGTTGTACCCCAAAATTTGCCCTCCCATATTCTCCAAGAAATTGCCAAGTCAAGTCACAAAATTCCCCAAGGGTTGTGCAGTTCAACTGTCTCCTATACAGTCAAAACTAGGGTTGGTGTTCTGAGCAAGAAAATGAAGTTTTCAAAGGTCCAATCAAGTCTCATATGCTTACAAAGATGGTCAAGTATCCTCATATCAAGTTTCAAGGCATTCAGCTCAAAATTGCACAGTCAAAACCCTAATTGCACTACAGTCAACTGTAGGGGCAAAATGGTCATTTGGCAGTCAAAAGTTCAAATTTTTGGTCAACATATCATTTTGAAGCCACAAACATAATTTGATCAATGCTTGATCATGATTCTCAAAATTTGGCTCAGAAATCATCAAAGATGCAAAAGTTACCATATTTGGACAGTTGGAAAAGTCAACTGAAATTGACCAGGGCATAACTTTCACATGGATTATCAGAAAAATTCCATCCAAAGCTAATTTTGAAGAGAAAGCCATTTCCTACAACTCATCTTCATATTTCAAGTCCAAGAAATGCTCTCACAAAAAGTTATCAATTTCAACATTATAGGTCATTTTCAAAAGTCAACAAAAAGGGACTTTAAGTCAAAGACCATAACTTGAGATTGGTAAATCAAAATGACATGGGACCAAAGGCATTGGTTAGAGGACTCAAAGACCTTTCCAAAATGTCCAAGAACATGTGAAAAGCTTAAAAATTGAGCACGTTATGCCTTGTGGAAGTTGGGACATTTTTGGGAATTTTGAAAAGTCAACTTTACTTCAAATGACCTAAAATTGCTAATGGGCCCATTTTTCTTCCATGATTCATCATTCCAAGCCTATGCACGACCACTTGACCCAAAGGGAAGTATTTTCTCATTTTTTATTTATTTATTTGAATTATTATTTATATTAATTCATTTAAATTATTTAAATACATGAAAAATATCAAACTTGACCTAAAAAATCTTTTCATGCATGTTTTACTCTCAATATCACGTGCACATCCCAATATGGCAAGATTTGGTGTGATTTGGCATGATTGAACAAAAATACACTTGAAAAAGATTCAAAAAAATCTTAAGGAAATCAAATATGCAAATCATTGAATGCCATGGATTTTATTCAATTTTGTTGACCTAAAAGCTTTACTACATATTCAGAATGATAACCCTAATGCTAACACACTGAAAACTGCGCAGCAATTCCCCTACCAAACTTGGAAATTTTTCATAAAAACTCAATTCTGAAAAGCATTCTAGAGAACGATTCAAGCCTTAATCTTGATTCCAATAGCTTCATTGTGGTTCTCTGAACGTGTGCCAATCACAAACAGCAACCAAAGCTCCAAGGATTGGTAGTTTGAACTCAAACTGTATCAAGCAATTTTTGAAATCGTATATCATAATTCACGCATCCTTTTGCATTTTTATTTATGAATTCTTGTTCAGTGTGAAGTTTCCAAGCTAACCATTGTATTTAATTGGATTATTATGCATCATATGTGATTCTACCATGCGCGATTTCTAGGGTTTACAGGTTGTAATTTTAGGGCTTTTGCAAAAAGGAAAAATCAAAGCTCCAGACCATGACCATTGGATTCAGCGTATTGAGACGAACATGGACCAAGCCTCGCGATTAATTTATGACCCACATAGCGCTAATCGCTATTTTCTGGAAACACCCCTAAAACCACGCGTCAAAACCGTTGCTATAGGCTTTTGTTTCAGAAAAAATAAAAACAACGAAGAAGACGATGCGTTGTCCATCAGCGATAGGCCGGTTTAAATTTCGCGCGCTGAATCACTAATGTTTTTGTTTGTTCTTTTTATTATTAATTGGTCATGATATGTTTGAATATCCACGTAGCGCAGCTGGTAAACTATCAAGGCAATGACGTCCAAGACCTGGGTTCGAACCCCAGGTCTATCTTATTTCTTATAATATTTTGCAAACTATGTTCCCATGTAATACAGGTATTAAGACGCACCATATTCCACTTCATCCAGCCAGCCATGTGCTAAACGAATCCAGATCAAGGGCTCACAGTGGAAGAACACGCTACACTCAGGTCAACTGTTCCATACGCTTAGACAAAAGTCAAACAGGCCATGTCTTATTGGGCCAGAACTTCACCATCAACACCTCACTTTGGGGCCTGAACCCCCCCCCCCTGGTTTGCTTTTCTTTTCATATTTTATTTTTTTTTAATTATTATGTTATTTATTTTTATTGTTTTAATTAATTAATTGTTTTTCTACAAAATATAAAAACATCATAAAAATCCAGAAAAAGATAAAAAATGTAATAATATTTATTTTTTAATTATTTTCATGAATGAATTGTATAATTGGATTTAGTATAATTAGGTTTTTTTTTGCAATTTTAATTCCTTTCATAATAAAAAAATATAGAATTAGGTTTAATAACTTTTTATTCCTTTTTAATTTTCTCTTTTTCATAATACTTATTTATTTATTATTTTCATAATTAAATTGTACATATAAATTAACTTAGGTTTAAATTAGTTAAAACTTAATATTTTCACAATAAACTTAAAAAAAACATTAGAATTAGGGTTTGACGCTTCATTTCAATTTTAATTAATTATTTTTTTCTATTAAATTTTAATAACCAAAAATACCAAAAAAAACATTCTTTTTAATTCTTAATTTCAATTCCATTATTAATAATATTTTTTTGCAAAAAAGGGTCCAACGCCCATGTTCGTAATTTATTTAATTCCGCGCATTTATTTTATTTCGTTTATTATAATTATGTAATTCTCCCAAAGCGTTGTAACAATTTATACTTTTCGCACTTTTACTTTGCTTTATTTATTTTTCTGTCAAATCGGGTCCGGTTTAATTTTGGCGATGTGGACCCGCGCCATTTGTAATAGTTTAGATTTATTTTTCCGCACTTTTTAACTGTTAAATAAATGCATGCAAGAATGAATGACAAAAATAAAAACAAAACGCGTAGATCACCTATACCATGACAAGATAAATGCAAATGAACATGACACACAAATCACACACCACCCCTAGGGTACGCCTCACTGTTGCCTTGCCTCGAAAGATGATCGTCGAGTAGAGGACGTCTTAGTAAGTCCTCATGATCCGGGAACCTGGCATGAGGGTAGCTTCTAAGGTGTCTTCCTATTGCTCTGGTGATCACCATGTCCCGAACCTCGAATTGACCCGAACACCTCCAATAGTGGTGCTACCTACCTCTCAATGGTGGGATGGCACTACTTTAAAGGATATCTACACAGACGAATTCCTTAGGGTAGGTAGGTTCTCAAGGATACTTGCTCTAATCTCAAAACAAACTCAAAAATACTTTTCACACCAACACATTTTCAAAAGCTTTCAAAGCAAATTTTTCAAACACTCTGACGTACGAGTCGAACTGAAATTTTTCAAAGAAACTTTTTTAAACCCACATTGAAAAGCAAACAAACCATTTTTGAAAACACAATGAGCAAGTATCTAAGAGCCCATGGATAACCATGGATAGAAAGGGTGCTAACACCTTCCCTTTCTATAACCTACCTCCCGAACCGAGAGCAATCTCTTTAAGGAATTTTTCTGTGCTTTTGTCCTTTCCATTTGGAGAAAATAAAAGACGGTGGCGACTCTTGCTTCCGCGACATTTCGCGAACCAGCGTTAAACAGTCAGTTCCAGATCCACCGATCACACAAGGGCAGAAATGTCTTGATGCAAAGTTATTACCGTATCCTCCGCATACGACCCCGTGACATCTACACTCCCCATAGAGTAGAGGAAACCAAAAGTTTTGATCTCTGTGTCCCCAAATAGGAGTTACTTTCCCCAGCAAAGTTCCTTCAGAGAGCCGATATCTATATTCCCCAGCCGAGTTTTATAATCGCAAACAGTTTATAAAGCTTTCTCCCAAGCAGAGTTTATTTCTCTAACTACGGAACCTCCTCTCAAGCAGAATTTATTTCTCTGACTGCAGAAGCTCAATCCCCAATAGAGTTTATTTCTCCAGCTACGGAAGTTCATCCCCTAACGAAGTTTATTTCTCCGAATTAGCAAAATCTTCCAGCAAAGCACCTCCTCTCTCAAACAGAGTTATTCCCTTTCTGAGTTATTCTCAGGCAGAGTCTCTCCTGGGCAAAATATTCGCAAACATAAAGGAGTAAATCCCCAGCATAGTCATCTCCATTCACCATCCCTAGCGGAAATGAAGAATTCAGCTTCCCAATACTCCTTGGCAGCAGTCCAGGATTTATTTTCCTCGACTCAGAAATACCGCAATAGCATCCCATATTCATACATCTTGGCATGCGTATACATATTTCACACAGTATAATCTCATTTATTTTGAGAACATCATCATAATGCATTTCATACATGATGACATTACATACAACTAACTCTTTACCTTTCAGGGAAAGATCAAATCAACAAACATCGTTGACTACTTATGTGACCTGGTAGTCTTCTCAAAAGCTATGGGTAACAAAGGGCTATTTCAGCAATTTCCTCCGAAAGATATCCTCCCAAGACTTTCTCTAATTCAGTCAGATCGACACTAAGATTTCTCTGATTTCCATTCCAGTTGAAGAAACTACGAAGTCTGGAATCTGACCAGATAGTAGTTCATTTCTTCAAAGACATTGTGAAGCCTAGATTTTGACCAGATAACAGTATAAAGCACTGCGAAGCTTGGAATCCGACCAGATAGAAGTTTACTCTATCAGTTACTATGAAGCACAGAACCCGACCGGATAGTAGTCAATCAACAATTTAAGACACTGTGAAGCCTGGATTTTGACGAGATAACAGTATAAGGTGATGCGAAGCCTGGATACGACCAGATAATGGTACACCTCAGATTTAAGTTGAAGCCTGGACCCGACTAGATAACAGCTTAATTTCTTCAAATCACTGAAGCCTGGATACGACCAGATAACAGTACACCTCATATTCAAGTTAAAGCCTGGACCCAACCAGATAATAGCTTAATTTCTTCAAATTACGAGGCCTGGATACGATCAGATAACGGTACACCTCAGATTCAAGTTGAAGCCTGGACCCGACCAGATAACAGCTTAATTTCTTCATATCTCTGAAGCCTGGACACGGCCAGATAACTGTTTAATCTCATTTCCCCAGTAAATCACTGTGAAGCCTGGAGCATGACCAGATAACAGTTAGCTTTATTATCCTAACCAATTCACTGTAAAGCCTGGATTCTGACCAGATAGTAGTTTGTTTTCGTCTCTTCAATCAAGTGATGACTCCCCAGTAGAGTAACGGACAAATGAAGCTCCTAAAACTCTATGTTCCAAGACAGAGACCAACATTCCTCAGTGGAGTCCTCTCTAACAGCAAGAACAGGAATTCCCACAAAGGGATATCTCATGAAATCATCATTGTCCTGGATGGCATCTTTAAGCCCATCTCCGACGACTCTCCGTCACATTTTGATGGCATCTTTAAGCCCATCTTCGATGATCATCCGTCATCTTTTCCAAATAGCATCTATAACCTTGTTCCCAATACTATATACATAGTCAAGTATCATCTCAGACGAGTGCAAATTTCTGGGCACTCTAGTGTTCAATCATCTTCCACCTTTAGATCACGAAAGGAAGACCAGCCAATCTACATCCTCAGGTTTAAGAAGATTGAATAGGGGCAGCTGTTGTACCCCAAAATTTTCCCTCTTATGTTTTCCAAGAGCTTCCCCTATATGGTTGGTCACAAACCTTTGCCTAAAGAAAAGGAAAATTTGTGAGTGATGTTTTTAAGATTCTTTCGATTGGCATCTCCTAATTGCCTTTCGATTGGCATCTCCAAAATGCCTTTCGATTGGCATTTATAAAATGCCTTTTGATTGGCATCTCCAATATGCGTTTCGATTAAGATCTACGTAGTGTCCTTTGATTGACATCTGCAAAAGGCCTTTCGATTGGCCTCATGACAAGCCTTTCGATGGGCATTGTGTCAAAGCCTTTCGATTGGCGTAGCAAAGGACTCTTTGATTGACATTCCAATAAATACCCTTCAATCGGTATTTAGACAAGGGCCATTCGAAGAACTCCTTCCAGGCCATTCGAAAGAGCACATCAAGAGGGAACTCAGAAAATATGTCCAGGCCAGATTCTTGCCTTGTTTGTTCACAATTCCATAAGAGCTGGTTCGACCAAGGAATTCTCTTCAAAAGGACAGTAAATCAAAGTAAAGGGTGGTCCAATCGAAGGAGCCCTATTATTGAAGCTGGCACAATTCTAATCAGAACCATTAAGGAGAACAAGGTTCTAATAAGGAAAGTCTTGATTGGTTCGAATTGGAGTTTAAGGTTGGCAAGGAAGAAAGATTCGGAGGAAGGAAGGGGATTTGTTCCAAAACAAGCCAGAAAGCTTACAATCGAAAGAATCTTCTCTCAATCAAATAAGGAATGAATATGCTGGCAAATCAAAGGGAAAACGCGTTGGAATAAAAATAGCAAGATTTGGCCTATTTTAGAAACAAAAAATGCAAGACCCAAATCAAATCTTTTCTCACTAAATCTTCAAGATTCAATTCAGTTTTGTTAACCTAATTCATTATACTATATATGCATAACAAACCTTGATCATAAAAAAGAGGATTGGCCATGTAGAACACCCACAAGAACCTCAAAATTTTGACAAAAAAGTGGTGATCGCATTTTGCTTTAGAGGGAGATTTAAGGCGTTTCAAAGATTGCAATCCACTCCTGGCAGTATTTGGAAGTTGTCTGGACCACTCTCACGCATCAAGACATCCAGAAATAGCCTATACAAGTATCACATTTTGCTCTTTTTTCTTGAAATTGGTTTAGACTATACACGCATGATAAATGAATTCTAAATATATATTCATGTTTGTATAACCATCTAGAACATGTCTGCAAAATTAATTGTGCGTTTTGATGCATATTTGACTGAATGTAATTGTTAGGGTTTCAAGGTTCTTTTTAGGGTCTTTCGTTTCAGGAAAAATCAAGGCAAGAGATGAGTACCATTATACTCACGGGATCAAACCCAACTAATCTGTATAATTAGATTTAATTTATATTATCTGGTGTTGATTTTTGAGAATTGCAGGTTTGTAGCTACAACGTTGTCTGTAGGTAAAGGCCTTAGTCTAAAATGATAGTCCCAACGAAGAAGATGACTGCGTGTCAAAACCTGGTTGGGTAGTTTGAATGGCGCGCGTTCCATTTATTACACTAACCTCTCATTACATATAATATATATCGTTTGTTTATATTAATGATTGAACAATTGGCTCAGTGGTACAAGTGAAGGCTTTTCAGCACGCGTGTGTAGGAGGTTAGGGGTTCGATCCCTGCCTCCTACATGTTATTTTTCTTAACAATCCTTTGCAGATCCCATGCTATCTTTCCAAACACGCACACCATAGGCCTCTAGATCCTCATCCTTGGATCAATCAGCGCCCAGATCTAATGCTTCCAATGAGGCTCCTCATGGTGGACCTTCCTAGCGCAGCCTCACCAGATCTCACGTGGCCTTGGTCTTACAGGATTGGGCATTTGCATAAGTTCAGAAATACGACCCCAGTTTAGGCTCATACCCCCTCAGGCTTATTCTATTTCCCTTTTAATTTTGTTATTTTTATTTTATTTGAATTAGTTTATTTATTTTGTTTAAATCAATTTTTTTCATAAAATCATAAAATTGACATCACAAAAAAATAGGATTTAGTTTGTTTTTTCAATAAATTAATTTTTGTAAATTAATTAATCAACTTCAATTTGTTTCATTAATTAAAATTAATTAGAAAAATTAGGTCAAACTTCAAATCTTTTTTTTTCACAAAAAAATCCCAAAAATATTTTCAATGATCAAATTAGGTTTTTTTTTAGGGTTTCAAACTTATTTCAATTTTTTATTCTCACGCGTAATAATTTTTGCCGTACGATTAATTTTTACTATTGATGTAACTGCACCCAGTTTGTAATAGCTTAATTAGGGTTTTATTTCCATGTTTTACTTTCAGTCAATTCCTTATGTATTTACACCAAAGCCTTGTAATAGCGTAGGACCTTTATTTCTCGCTTTTATATTTTATATGCCTGTATATAAATTGCTAGCAACCTAGGCCTGTATGATTAATCAACCAATCAGTAGATCACTAAACTGCAAGATAAAATATTTGAAATAGCACACTATTGCACAATTGCACCCCTAGGGTTTTACCTCACTTGGTTGCCTTCGGAAAATGGTCATGTCCCTCGAATGTAGGGATGATTGCTTAGTTGAATTACGGACAAGCTCCTAAATCTCGACAATATCAGTTGAATTACGGACAAGCTCCTAAATCTCGACAAAATCAGTTGAATTACGGACGAGCTCCTAAATCTCGACAAAATCAGTTGAATTACGGACAAGCTCCTAAATCTCGACAAAATCAATTGAATTATGGACGAGCTCCTAAATCTCGACAAAATTAGTTGAATTACAGACGAGCTCCTAAATCTCGACAAAGTCAGTTGAATTATGGACTAGTTTCTAAATCTCAGCAAAGATGTTTTCTTAGTTGAATTATGGACGAGCTCCTAAATCTCGGCAAAAGTTATTCCCTCAGTTGAGTACGGACGATTGAAGTTCCTAAATATCAATAGAGACGACTCACCAGCAGAATAACGGACAACCAAAGCTCCTAAAAATTCTACTTCTCCCAACAAAGATCAGACTTCCCCAGCGGAATGTTCCTCAACAACAGGTATACAAGCTCTCGCTAAGGAATCTCTTATGCGATCGACACTCCTCCAAATGGCATCTGTAAGCCCATTCCCGACATCACAAGACAATTATCATTTCATGTGAGTGCAAATTTCCGGGCACTCTAGTGTTCAATCCACTTCCACCTTTGGATTACGAAAGGCACGAAAGCCAATCTGCATCCTCAGGTTTAAGAAGATTGAATAGGGGCAGTTGTTGTACCCCAAAATTTCCCCTCTCATATTTCTCAAAACATTTCAAGAAAGATCTCCAAGTTGCTCAAGATAGCCCAAGAGTTGGTCAGACAAGCTCTCTCCTAAGGCAGTCTTCCCCAAACTAGGGTTTCACATTGCATCAAGATCCTTGAGTCCAAGTGGCCCCAAGTTCTCACTAATGTCCTAATATGTTCTCAAGATCATCCATGTCAAGTTTCAAGCCTTGTAGAGAAAGTTTTCTCAGTTAATTGCTCAAAGGTCCAAAAATCGACTGTGCTAGGGCAAAAGTCAACTGTGACCTATATACAGTCAAACTTTAAGATTTTTTGTCAAAACCCTCATTTTGAAGTATATTTCATCATTTTATCAAGGGTTGATCATGATTCATCAAGGATTGCTCACAATTCATCAAGATTCAAAAGTTGCTAAATTAGGGTTTTGCAGGAAAAGTCAACCCAACTTTGACCAAGCATAACTTTCTCATACTTTATGAGAAATGACCCATCCAAAACTCATTTTGAAGAGGATGCAATTTTTGATGCGGTGGGAGAACTGACTTGAGGTTTTGCATTTGTGTTCGCAAATGTTTCGGTTTACCAAGAGTCGCCATCGACTTTTTATTTTATCCAAAGGAAAGGTTAAAAAGCACAGGAAAGACCTTTGAGATTTGTGTTTGGGTTCGGGGGTAGATTATGAAAAGGGAAGGTGCTAGAACTCTTTTCATCCATGGTTTTCCATGGGCTCTTAGTTACTTGTTTTAGATCACTTGCTTTTGCTTTTCAATTGTTTGAAATGGTGCTTTTGTGTGTGGTTTTGAAAGTATTTTGAAAAGAGGCCTTTGTCTAGGCAACCTTTGTAATGATTCTTGTTTGAATGTATACAAAGGTGTTTGTCTTTTGAAAAATGTTTCATTTTTTGAAAGTTTGTTTTGGTAAATGTTTTAAAATTGTGTTGTGTGTTTTTGAAAATAGCAAGGATGTTTGAAAGTTTGATCAAGTAACTAGGAGTTGTCTACCCTACTCAAATATCTTTCCTACACATTTTTAACCCTTTGACATTGTTGTTTTACCATTGTATTTGGTAAACAACCTTGTATTTAAATGTTAAACGGGACAGGCGTGGGTCGTCGTATGACCATGATAGCAATTGTGCCAAGTATCTTTAGCAAATTTTTGAGGGACTAGATCATTTTTGTATAGGCAACCAAGATAGCGTCATCGAGGGACTATGATCTTTTGTTTTTTTGTTTTGTTTTGCCAAGACACCTAGCATGCATACCATGGCCATTTTTAAGGCAACAAGTGGATGAAACCCTAGGGGTGCTTGTGTGCATTGTATTGTCATTTTTCATGCATTTTTGTCTTGTGTTTAGTCATGCTATTTGTTTTGATTTTTGGTTATCATACAAACCCTAATTTTTACTATCATGCATATCAAAGCGATAAAATACATAAAAGTAAATCTATGACTATTACAACATGATTATGGGGAGGGTGATACAAGTTTGAATAAGGGGATATTGCTAAAAAATAAAGCCCTAAAACTATTACAACCATATTGTATTTAATTGTACAAATAAATAAATAAGACAATTATTTAAATAAGCAATAAAATATAAATATGCAAAATGCATTTGTATTTATTTTATGTATGCAAAAATAAATTATTTAATGTCCTAAAAATAAGGGAAAATAAAAAAATAAAAAATAATTATTTTTTGGAAAGGGTGGAAACCCTAATTTTTGTTAAAATATATATTCTATATTATATTATTTATTTATGTATAAGAAAATAAATAAAATATATACAAAAGTGTTAAAAAAATTAAAATGTGTGAGAAAATATTATTTAAGTGTATAAATAATAAAAAATATATAATATATAATATTTTTATAATATTTACAAGTTTTTATTTAAGAAAATAAAAGTATATCATTATTAATAAATTATTTCTATGTCCAAAAAATAATAAAAGTAATAAAATAAAAAGTGAAAAATTAAGAGAATATTTTTTGTGATTTTAAATATTTAGAAAAATAAATAAAAAGTCAGAAATGTAAAAGAAATAAATAAATATACAGAAATAACCAAATGGGCCAAGGGGGTGCAGAAAGCAAGCTAGGGGGTGCAAAAGGTAGAAACAAGCCAAGCCCAGCCCATTTCCACTTCATCCCTGTCCTCTAGAAACAAAAAACGCGCGCCCCGTTCAAATCTGGAACTCCTGCATATGTGCTCAAAAACAAAAACTTGCAACATGAAAGTTATAGCTCTTGATCACACGATTCTAACCATGTAAAAAACTTGATCTAACTCTCAAAGACCAGAGAGAATTTCATTGGCCCTAAATCTTGACTTAGTTTTTTCAGTAAGTTCAAATATCAAATACTCCTAGCTCAGTTAACATAAATGAATTCTATGCATATGTACAGCTCAAGGACAATGAGGACTACATTTTTGCTTCACAAACCTAAGCCTAATGATTCCTAAATAAGGAGATAGAAGTTTGAAATTTACCTATTTCAGTCAAGCTCGAGTATGGCAATGCAGCAACTTTCAGTGAGGCCTGAGGTTCTTTTGAGCTTGCTTGATGTTCCTTTAACCTTCCCCAATGCTTGGCTTTCTTTGAAATGTCCTGAATATACTTGTAGAACTCAACCTGCAAAGCTTCAAAGCAAAAATGGTGAAGTGTAAAAATGGAGTTACAGTGGCTTGAGAATGGTTGGGATAGTTTAGGTATGTTGTATGGAGTGTGTTGGAACTGGTTTCAAGCAAAACGCACGAGTGGATTTTGTTTTGGAAGTGAAACTGCAGAACTTGCCCTGTTTTTGCAAGAACTTGGTGTTTTGATGTTAGAGGGTGTTTGAGAGTCTTAGGGCTCGTGTATTAGGCTTGGCATATTGTGCTAAAGTTGTTTGAAATGTGCACAAGCTTTGTTCTTATCTGATTACAAAGTTCTCTCACTTTTGCAAGCTTTCTTGTTTTTGAAGTAAAAGGTGAGGTTGACAATGCCAAGGGTTGTACTTGCTAGCTTGTACTCTAGCTGCACATAATTGGTATACTTTTCCTGATATTTGTGGAGTTTGTTTGCTGCAAGAACTTTGGTCCATGGCTCAAGGAATACAATTTGACATAAAGCATGCTTTATGTAAATGGCATTGTTAACTTTTTGCCAAAAATGGATTAAACCTTTGTATAATGCTTCATAGATCATAACAAAGCCTTAATCCAATGTGTTTGCATTTGATTTATGAGTGTATAAAGGATTAGAACCTGTAAACCAAGTACAAGCAAGGTTTGGACAGATTTTGCAACTTGTAGCATGGTGTAAAATGCCTTGGACAAAAGTGATGATTTTCCAATTTCAAACCTTCGATTCTCCCTAACCACAAATGATCCTGGATAGTTCTTGGACATTTTGGAAATCTTGTAACATGCTATACAATCCATATTTGAAATGCATCTTGAGATTCTACTTGGAACTATGTGAAAATTTCCATGAAGATAGGTCAAAATCCTGCCTAAACTAGGGCAACATTTCACTAAGTTAAAAGTTTCATGGATTCTTGTTCACAAAATCATATCTTGAGATCCAAGCATCTTTTGGGAAAACTTTGTGAGTCAAAGTTGTAGATTTTGTGGAGTAATACAACTTTCATGTTGGAAGTTTTCTTTGAATACAATTGCATCATGGTGAAAAAGTTGGGAAAAGTTGGGAAAAAATAAGAAATTTTCATAACTTTGAAAATTTCTAGGTTATGAAAATTTTCCATTTTAAACCCTAATTTTCAAAATTAGGTTTCTTGGTGAACAAGTTTCATGTTTTGACACATCTTGATGAAAAATGACCCTTGGCACTTGATTTTGACCAAAAAGTCAAAGTTTGACTTTTCAGTGTACAGTTGATTTTTGATCAGTTGACTGGAAAATTCATATGTCAATCCAATGCATTTGAGATCTTTTGAACCTTGTGAATAGGTAAAGATGATGCAATTGAGTCCTTGAATCCATGATTAAACCCAATTTGCCATTGGCTAGGTTAAAAATCAGAAATTGCCCTTTTGCAGTCAAAACCCTAAAAATGACCATTTTGCCCTTTTGATGATCTAATTAAATTTCTTGAGGAGTTATGGTCCAAACTTGATCAAATGGTTCATATGAGTCTATAATGTTGATGTGGATAAAAAATTATGAGTTTTGACTGTAAATTGGCCACAGTTGACTCTTTCCCCAATACAGTTGATTTTAGGTCAACTGTCCAATTGACTGGGCAAAAATTTGATTCAAGGCTTGAAACTTGGTATGAGCAATCTTATAATTCCAACATGAAGTATGGAAGTCCCATGGGGAATTGGAAGTCCAAAAATCCTTGTGCAAACTCAAACCCTAATTTCAGGTCACTAGTGCAAGGAGATGTCTTAAGCAGAGCAAACCCTAATCATGTCTGGAGTCCAAAGAGTCTTGTGAGGGGAAATATTGATAAAATGAGAGGGAAAATTTTGGGGTACAACAGTTTCCCCTATTCAATCTTCTTGAACCTGAAGAGTTAGATTGGCGAGTTTGTCGTTCGTGACTCGAAGGTAAAAGATGATTGCACACTAGAGTGCCCGTAAATTTGCACTAGTCAAAAAGTAGTTGAGGGAATGGGCTTAAAGATGCCATTTGGAGATGGTAGAATCTTGTTGGAGATGGGATTAAAGATGCCATCCAAGAATTTTTGTTGAAAATCAGGAGAATGAACATCAGAGTGGTATCCGTATCTGGAACGTATCTGAGTTGTATCTAGAGATTGAATCTGTATGAGCAAAGGAATGGCATCCGTGTCTGGAGCGTATCCGAGATGTAACTGTATTTGATTCTTGAATGAATAACAGAATGAATGTCGTGTCTGGAGTGTATCTGTATTGTATCTGAATCTGAAATCTAAATAAGCGACAGAATGACATTCGTGTCCGGAACATCTCTGGGATGGGGAAAAGGTCTGAATGAGTGACAGAATGGCTACCGTGTATGTGGCGTATTTGGACTGTATCTGAAGTTGAAATATGTATGAGTAGCAGAATGAATTCTGTGTCTGGAGTGTATCTGAACTGTAACTGGGATCTGAAAAAGTGACAGAATGACTTCCGTGTTTGGAGTGTATCTGTACTTGAAGTTGATAGTTGAATCTGAATGAGAAATAGAATGGCTTTCATATCTGGAGCGTATCTAATTTGTATCTGATTGTTGAATATTTTGAATGAGTAATAGAATGACCTCCGTGTCTGGCGTGTATCCATACTGTATCTGAATAAGAGATCTGAATGAGTAGTAGAATGACTTCCATGTCTTGGAGTGTATCCGTATTGTATCTGAAATCTTTGAATATTTGTTAAAGATAGCTTTTAATCTTATCCTGAAAAGGGTAAAATGTTAGCTGAAACACAAAGTTATGTTGCATGAAATGTATGAGGCAATAAAATGTGTTTTATCAATGTTTATGATATATGAATGTAATGTATGCGCATGTAAGCTGATTTGTTGTCTTGCTGAGGAAAATAAATCCTTGATGGCTGGAGATAATAAAATCCTTGACTGCTTCCGGGGAAAATGAATCCTTGACCGGTGTTGGAGATTCAAAATCTTTGATTGCTAAGGATGAGAAATCCTTGGACCACTATTGGGGATAAAAAATCCTTGGCAACTCGCGGGGATTATCAAAAACTTTGACAACTTCTGCGGGGATGTGAGAATCCTTCATGACTTTCCTGGGGATAAGGACCCTTCAAATCTGCTTGAGAAACCTGCTTGGGGAATCCAGAGAACTTTGATGACTTCTGTGGCTGGAGATTTCACAATGGGAATCTTTACTCCACTGGGGAATAAGGAAACTCTGACGAATCTCTACTGGGGATTAGATGAAAGAAAACCTTGATCTGCTAGAGAATAAGGAAGACTTTGATGGCTTCTGCGGGGATTTTAAGAATGAGAATCTCTGATCTCCTGGGGAAATTGAAACCTTAGGGGCTTCACTGGAGAAATGAGAATGAGAATCTTCGATCTGCAGGGGATTAAAAATTCTGACAAATTCATGCTAGGAGGTAATGAAGACTCTGGCAACTCATTGGGGAATCAAGAATGAGAATCTTCAATCTGCTAGGAGAATTTGAATCCTTGGGGACTTCAAACTGGGGAGTTAAGAATGAGAATCTTCATTCTGTTGGGGAGTAAAAACTATGTGGGGAGTAGCTACACTGCTGGAGAGTAAGATATCCTGCTGGAGGGTAAGTTCAAGACTCTGGGGGAAAACGCTTATTCCTGTCTGGAAAAGGTTCAGGAGTTTGGGTTGTATGCCAATCTACTGGGGAATTATCCGGAGGTTGGGGATAAAAGTTAACTATTATCTGGTTGATTTCCAGGCTTTAAGACAACTTGCTGGGGAATCTGGAGAAACTGGATGGTTTCTGCTGTAGATTGGTAGTTGGAAACTTGACTCCATTGGGGAAGAAGGTTTCATCTCTTCTGAGGGTTTGTAGTTCAAAGTTTTGCTCCGATGAGGATTAGGAATTTGAAAACTTAAATCTGATGGGAATTTAGGGTTTGAAATATAACTCCGCCGGGGATTGGGAGTTTGAAGTTTAACTCTGGCGAGGATTTTGAAATTTAATTCCGTTGGGGATATGTATTTCAAGGTTTTAGCTCCGCTGGGGACCTAGATGAGATACTGCAGGGGATTTCTCTTGGAATAGCCTAAGGACGTTTTCCTATCCTTTCAACCTGTCAGTAATTATTCTTTCACATTTCGTTTATTTGTAAACAGTGATTCTATTCAAATGCATATGCTCATTTAATAAATCATTGGACGTTTTCAAATAAAACACAAGTGTAAAAATAAGAAAAGGCAAATAGTTTTCTGCATTTCGAAGTATCTTTGTATTAACTTTGTGTAAGTATTTTGTACAAAGGAAACAGACATCCTAGTAAGAGAATGTTGTCATAAAAATGAGAGAAAAATTTATACAAAGAAAGATGGCTATGTGTAAAAAATTCCATGGGGTTCCCATTCTGCTATAGCCTTCGTAACTCTGGATATCTTGTCCATTCATTGCTTCGTTCAAAGATGATTGAGTTGATCTGTGAAGAGAGTGTCCTTAAAGTGATTCGACGAGACGTAGTCATACGCTTTAATTCCCTAACTTTTTCCAGGACCGCCGTTCCGGGTTTTCAGTCCACCGGGAAACCCTTTTTTGCCCAAGTCGCCCTTTCGGGTTTTCAACTTTTCGGGTGTACATATTTTTTTTATTTATCCCTAATTTTTGCCTGAACCGCCCTTTCGGGTTTTCGATTCACCGGGATGCCCATTTTTTCCCAAGTCTCCCTTTCGGGTTTTCAACTTGCTGGGTCGTTTATGCGTAGTATCTTTTGATTATGTCTGCGTTCGCAGGGTGTAGCAAGTCATCGCCGTCCATGGTGGTTAATATCATTTCCCCACCAGAAAAGATGTTTTTGATCATAAATGGTCCTTCGTAAGTAGGATTCCATTTTCCCCTGGGATCACTTTGCGGCAAGATGATCCACTTGATTACAAGGTCCCCGACTTGATAAATCTGGCGCCTGACTTTCTTGTTGAATGCCTTGATCATCCGTTTTTGATACGCCTGACCATGGCAAACAGCAGTAAGTCATTTTTCGTCAATCAAGTTAAGTTGATCAAGTCGGGTCTGAATCCAATCGTCTTCAATCAAACTAGCATCCTTCATGATTCTCAAGGAGGGAATCTGAACCTCGATAGGTAAAACAGCTTCCATGCCGTATACCAAAGAAAAGGGTGTTGCCCCAGTTGATGTTCGTGTCGTGGTACGGTACCCGTGCAGAGCAAACGATAACATCTCATACCAGTCCTTGTAGGTGACTTTCATCTTTTGTATGATCTTCTTGATATTTTTGTTCGCAGCTTCAACAACACCATTCATCTTCGATCGATAGGGAGATGAATTGTGATGTTGAATATGGAAATGCTCGCACAGAGCGGTGATCATAGTGTTGTTCAAGTTTGTACTATTGACAGTGATGATCCTTTCGGGGATGTCGTACCGACAAATGAGGTTCTGCTTGATGAAGCGGGCAACAACATTCTTTGTAACGGATGCGAAGGACGCTGCGTCGACCCACTTGGTAAAGTAGTCAATGGCCACCAGGATGAAACGGTGTCCATTGGATGTTGTAGGCTTGATCTCTCCAATCATGTCGATTCCCCACATCGCGAATGGCCAAGGAGCTGTTAAGACATTGAGAGGAACTGGAGGTATATGTACCTTGTCTGCATAGATTTGACATTTGTGACAAGTACGAGAATGTTGATGGCAGTCAGCTTCCATGGTAGATCAGTAATAGCCTGCCCGTAGAATCTTCTTAGCAATCGTATATCCGCTAGAGTGGGTGCCAAAGGTACCATTGTGCAGTTCAGCCATGACCTGCTCAACTTCAACCTTGTCCACACAATAGAGCAGAATGCAATCATGATTGCACTTGTATAGGATACCATTGCTCAGAAAGAACTTAGCTGAGAGCCTCCTTAAGAACTTTTTATCGTTGACTGAAGCTCCTTCAGGGTATTCTTGTGCTTCGAGATACCTTTTGACGTCATGAAACCATGGTTCGTCCACTACTTCTTCGGTATTAATCTCGTGACAATGTGCAGGTTCGTCCATCTGTTCAATGGTGATTTGAGGAGCCTCATTATCCCAGTTAAGTTTAAACATGGATGACATTGTAGCTAGAGCATCAGCTAGCTGATTTTCTTCTCGCGGGAAATGCTCGAAGGTAATCTGCTCGAAATGAGGTAACAATGTCAGGACATGTTCTTTGTAAGGGATGAGGTTTGGATGTTTACTATCCCACTCTCCTTTGATTTGACTGATGACCAAAGCTGAGTCCCTAAATACAATCAAAGATTTGATTCCCAAGTCAATAGCGGCCTTGAGACCAAAGATACAAGCTTCATACTTGACCATGTTGTTGGTACAGTTGAAGCAGAGTCTGGAAGTGAAAGGTGTATGGAAACCTTCTGGAGAGATAAGTATTGCACCGATATCATTTCCAAGGGCGTTGGAAGCACCATCAAAGTACAGGGTCCATCGGGATCCTTGTTCAGATCCGTCATACGGCCTGTTCTCTTCAATGTTGTCCAATGTCATGATATCCTCGTCAGGGAAGTTGAACCTCATGGATTGGTAATCTTCGACAGCTTGATGGGCCAGATGATCGGCTAGCACACTCCCCTTTATAGCTTTTTGGGTTGTGTAATGTATATCATACTCTGTGAGGATCATTTGCCACCTAGCGATTCTTCCGGATAAAGCAGGCTTTTCAAAGATGTACTTGATCGGATCCATCTTAGAGATCAGAAAAGTGGTATGAGTCAACATATACTGCCTTAGCCGGTGAGCAGCCCATACCAAAGCGCAGCAAGTTTTCTCGAGCAGTGAGTATCGGGTCTCACAGTCGGTAAACTTTTTGCTAAGGTAATAAATGACATGCTCTTTTTGGCCAGACTCGTCATATTGGCCCAATACGCACCCCATTGAATTCTCCAAGACGGTCATATACATGATTAGAGGCCTTCCTTCGATGGGTGGCATCAAGATTGGAGGTTCTAGCAAATACTCCTTGATTTTATCAAAAGCAACTTGGCAGTTATCATTCCATTTAACCACCTGATCCTTCTTCAACAGCTTGAAGATTGGTTCACAGGTAGATGTTAGGTGAGAAATGAACCTTGCAATGTAGTTTAGGCGTCCCAAGAAACCTCTGACCTCCTTCTCAGTGCGAGGGGCAGGCATTTCTTGTATAGCTTTGACTTTGGCAGGATCAACCTCGATGCCTTTGTTACTGAAAATGAAACCTAAGAGTTTACTGGACCTGACTCCGAAAGTGCACTTGTTAGGGTTCAGTCTGAGCTTGTATTCTTTCAACCTGACAAACAGCTTTTGCAGATGGTTGAGGTGTTCTTCTTCAGTTTGTGAATGGGCTATCATGTCGTGTACGTAGACCTCTATCTCATGATGTATCATATCATGAAACAAAGCTACCATGGCGCGTTTATAGGTTGCCCCGGCATTCTTCAGTCCGAATGGCGTCACTTTGTAATAGAACGTACCCCACTGTGTAACAAAAGTAGTTTTCTCCATGTCTTCAGGGGCCATTTTGATCTGGTTGTAACCTGAAAATCCGTCCATGAAAGAAAATACCTTGTGTTGAGCTGTATTGTCAACCAAGATGTCAATGTGCGGTAGTTGAAAGCCATCTTTAGGGCTAGCCTTGTTTAAGTCTCTGTAATCCACGCACATTCTCACTTTTCCGTCCTTCTTAGGCACAAGCACAATGTTAGCAACCCATTATGGATAGGAAGTAACAGCAAGAAATCCAGCATTGAACCGCTTTATAACTTCAACTTTGATCTTTTCAGACATGTCGGGCCTCATGCGGTGAAGTTTCTGTTTAACTGGTGGACAGTCTTATCTTGTAGGGAGGCAGTGAACCACAATATCTGTATCAAGTCCCGGCATGTCTTCGTAAGACCATGTGAAGATCTCAACATATTCATTCAACAGCTAAACTAAACGCTCTTTGACACTTGGCTCTAGGTTGGCACCCACTCTAACTTCTTTCCTGTCTTCCTCTGTTCCCAAGTTGATTGTCTCTAACAACTCCTCGTGAGGTAGAATAGCCCTTTCTTCCTGTTGTAGCAGTCTAGCCAGTTCTCTAGGCACTTCACAGTCTTCATCACCTTCGTATTCGGCATGGTAGACCAGATCATCAGAGTCACTGAAGGCCATAGCAGAATTGTTACCCATGGAATCCGGAATAGATGGGTACCTGCATTGGTGAGTGTGGGTGTGTGTAAGGGATAGCCACCTTTAAACAAATAAAATGTAAAAAGAAAGAAAATGAACACAAAAGTTTATATGTGAAAACGTCCATGATTCATTAAAATGGCATATGAAGATGAAATATCAAACCCTTACAAATGGACCTATATACCTCGGGTAAGGTACAAGGTTAAAAGTGTACGAATTGTTTAAGAATTATTACAAACCAACAAAAATGTTTGAAAGATAAATTATTGATTGATGAAAGTAATGAGAATAAAGTCCTTTGCCTCCCAATTGCACAATCCTCCTTCCACAGTGGGGAAAATCCATTCTTCCAGATTACTCTCCTCTTCACCATCCTCCAAAGCATTGACTCCATGATGGGTGATCTTCACTGGTGGCCCTCCAGCCCGGGAGCGGCGCACAGCCTTTTGAGCAGAAGCAGTGAAACCCAAGCCGAATTTATTAGATTTAAAGGGAAAGTCTAGAAGTTTCCCCCAGATTGTGCTTCCTCCTTCTTCAATCAAACCCTTTGCATCTTTGAGTGACGACATCCGAGGTGGAGGTCGGGTAATCATGGGTATAGAAGGAACTATCTTGGATGCCGCAATCTCCTGAGCTACCTCTTCAAAATGCTGAAAGGGGGTTTCAATGAATTCACCATCCAATTCCATATAGCGGAAAGAATTAAGATGGCTTATCATGTATTCCTCTTCACCGTGAACTGTCACAATTTTCCCCTGGACAGGGTACTTGAGCTTCTGATGCAGAGTGGAAGTAACGGCTCCAGCATGATGAATCCAGGGTCTTCCCAAAAAGCAAGAATAGGAGGGACGGATGTCCATGACATAGAATGTGGAATTGAAGGTTTCAGTTCCCACTTTAATCGGGATGTCCACCTCCCCGTGGACCATCCGTTTAGAACCATCAAAGGATCTGACAATGATGTTGCTGGGATTCAAGGTTAAACCTTCACAATCTATCCTATCCAATGCTTTCTTTGGGAAGACATTCAGCGATGAACCAGTGTCTACCAGAACGTGTTCTAGAGTAGTCCCTCTGCATTCTACCGAGACATGCAAAGCGTCATTATGTTTTCTCCCTTTGATGGTTAGATCAAAATCGGAGAATCCTAGACCGTTGTATGCTATTAGGCTAGCTACACATTCCTGGAACTGATCCGCGGAGGTTTCCTGGGGCACATGGGTCATCTTCAAGAATCTGATCAAAGCTTTGGCATGAGCTTCTGAACAAAGAAGCAAGGCCAACATAGAGATTTTTGAGGGGGTTTGCCCCAGTTTCTCCACAACATTATAATCGCTTTTCTTGATTATTTTCAAAATCTCTTCCATTTCTTTTTGAGAGGTTTCAGGGATGATCAACGGCTAACCCTCGTCCTGACAGGCTCTTCTTGGATCCCTTTCCCTCTATCATCAGCAGCAGCAGAGGGAACAACCACAGGAGTTACAACTTCTTCAATAACTGGAGTTCTCGCAGGTATGTTGACCGATACAGGAGTGACCTTAGGAGCAGCCGAGGGTCAGAAGATTTCCTTTGGATGGGAAATCTCCGGAGAGAAAATTCTTCCACTGTGGGTGATTTTACTCGTTCCGACAATGTTTCCAATGTCGGAAGTCTCTTCATCAGAACTCCCTTCTGTTGATTCAATTTGTTTAATACCATGGTAAAAGATCTCTCCCCCATAGTTCCACAGTATTGATTTGTTGAACTTGTACGGGATAGGCCCTGGCATGGTTATCTTCAAAGGTACAATTTTCAGATCGGATGTAATCTTAACAGGTCTTTTGGAGACCTTGGAAAGATTGGTGGATATGGTAATTATCGAAATATCATTGACAGGAGTCGGTGTAACGGGAGTCTTTTCAAAAAGGATTTCTTGATTATCCATTAGGCTTTGGATGCCTAACTTCAACAACGGACAGTCGGTTGGTAAGGATGAACAAAGGCAGCAATGTTCTTCACAACCTGGGAAAATCCCAGCCTTCAGCAAATTCAACTTGATTATCGGTAGCGGAGTCATCAAATCATCAATTTTAGCAACAAAAAGATCCTCTTCAACAGCATGGGCATTGTGGCCATGCTTTGGCATTGGAGCAGAGATCACGTTTGGCTTTTCAGGGGTGTCGAATTCCACTTCTTTAGCATCTATTAAATCCTGAATCTTATTTTTAAGGGCCCAACAATTGTTGGTGTCGTGCCCCAGGCTGTCTGAATGATAAGCACACTTTGCATCTGAATGGTAGTAAGGAGAAGATGTATTTGGATTCTTCGGTGCCTCTTTCAAACTTGCAAGGTTTAACTTCAAGAGATGTGGTAATACCTGATCGGGAGTCATGTTTATCCGGGTGAATTACCGTGCAGGCCTTTCCACCCTTGCTTGGTTGGTTCTGGGTTGATTGTTTCTAGGCTGATCAGCTACAGACTTCTGAATCATTACAGCCCCCACCGCTGGCCGACGCTCGACTCTTCCTTGACTTCTTTGGGAGTAGACAGCTGAGACTTCTTTCTTGGTTGGAAAAGTCTTCTTGATGGCAGCGGAAGCAGATGCATCCTTTTGAATTTTCCCGCTCTTGATTCCGGCTTCAACTCTCTCACCAGTCAGAATCAACTCAATGAACCCCGCAGATGAACTTCTAATCAGGTGATTGAAAAAGGGGCCTGACAGTGTACCCAAGAACATATCTACCAGCTCCCTCTTAGATAGAGGTGGTTGTACTCGTCCCGCCAAGTCTCTCCATTTCTAGGCATACTCTTTGAAACCTTCATTTGAGACCATGCCCATACTCTGTAATTGAGTACGGGTTGGTGCTAAATCCGCATTATATTGATATTGTCAGTAGAAGGCAGCAGCCAAATCCTCCCAATTGTGCACATCAGACCTCTCTAGCTGGTAGAACCAATCTAACTGCGTCCCCAAAAGACTATCCTGGAAGAAATGAACCCACAGATCCTTATTAGAAGAATGAGGTTGGATTTTTCTGACGTAAGACTGCAGATGCATCTTTGGACAAGACAAACCGTCGTATTTAGCAAAAAGAGACACCTTAAACTTAGGGGGAATCACAATCCCAGCAACCAACCCTAACTCTTCGAAATCCAACCCAGGCCCTCTTTGCACCTCCATGGCTGCCAGATGTTCTTCCGGATTCTTGTATTTGTCGTATGCAGGAGGGTACTGCTGTTCTGAATAGTCTTCATCCTCCTCCTCTTCTTCTTCCTCAGACTCGGATTTCACTGCAGTTCCTTTACCTTTTCCTACCCCTTCATCAGATATCGAGGGTAAATCCAGGACCCTTCTAGCTTGACCTTCAAATCTTCTACCCATGGTAGCCACACCAACCCTCTTCTTTTTATTTTTCTCCTTTTCCTTTTCCAGTAGAGTTTTGAGCTCCTCCTGACCCTTAGCCAAGGTCATGAGTAGCTGTTGGAACTGTGAATTCTACGCTTGTAAGTCTTTAATTGTCTGCTCTATATCCATCTTGCTGAAATAAACAGCAGAGAGATAAGGAAACCTGGTGTGAAGACCTGTTTATGCATATGATGAATGAGATGTATTCATGTAATGCATTCAAGGATTCAGAAATTCAAATTTGTTTTAAACAAAAAGGAACACACGTCATATTAATAAGATAGAATTTGTTAGTACATAAATGCCCCATGGGCAAAATAATACAAAATTCTAATGTAAAAAGATGTTGCGCATCCTCTTTGGTGCAATGTAGGTGTTGAGAGTTTGCTCTTCATGAAGTTGACGAGTAAGTTCCAAAACCTTCTTCTCACTGGCGTAGAATTGGGCTTCAAAAGTATCACGCTCTCCCTTGAGCTGTATCCAACTCCTTTGCAAATCTTCAAGTATTGTTGGCATGTCAGGATGTAGGAGGGTGTATGGAACCTCTCCTTCCATAACAGGCTCTTTGATCACAGGAAGAATGTAGGGGTAAGGCATCATAAGACTTTGGGCGCGGGTTCGTACCCACTTGAGGTAAGGCTAAAGAGGGGTGGAATTATTGTGTCCCAAGGTCTTACTGTCCACTTTATTGGGCATCCTCCAAGCTCGGATGAACCTTTGTCGAAGTCCTTGATCGTAGTTGTTGAAGTCAAAAACCAAGTCTGGAATTATCATGTCATGTGGGCCATCCCTTCGGGCATACCCAAATTGTCTCAGAGACAAGTAGGGGTTGTAGGTAATGCCTCCCCTAATGCCAAGTAGTGGTACATTAGGGAATTCCCCACAATGATCAATGATGATAACATTTTCTCTAGATCGAGAACACCAATGAACATCTGAACGTGTAAGAGTCATCAATCATTGTGACCACCTCAAACCCTGCTCATTCTTCAAAACTGATTGGGGAAGGTGAGAAATAAACCACCTTTCCAGTAGAGGAGTACAGCACATGAGAACACCTTTTTTCCTCATTGTTCGAGTGTGAAATGAGTGGAGGATATCCCCAAGCAATGTAGGCACCGGGTTACGAGCCATGAAAATTTTGATAGCACTGACATCTATAAGCTGGTCAGGGTTTGGGAACAAGACCAAACCATAGATGAGAAGAGCTACAATCTCCTCAAAAGCTTGTAAGTCCAATGAATTCCAGCAGCTTTGGGCCTTCTCAAACAGAAACTTTGCCAAGAAACCCTTGACACCACTTCTAGTTTCCCGATGGCCTATGATATCAAATGGTTGCAAGTGTAGGGCTTGAGCAACATCTTCAGGCTTTGGATCTATTTTCGTACTATTGTAGGGTAGTTGGTGGAGAATAGGAATCCTCAGGAGTTGAGAAAATTCCACCAAAGTAGGCACAAGCTGGTAATCAGGAAATGTGAAGCAGTGGTGTAGGGGGTCAAAGAACTGGAAGAGAACTTTCACCATATCTTCCTCAGTGTTGGTGTTGACTAAGTTGAGAAGACAACCATGCCTCTTGGTGAATGGAGAATTCTCAGGAATCCTTAAAGCTAGCTCCTTGAGTTGAGGAGGAATTCTTACAAGGTTGACTTGAATTGTTTTCATGCGAAGCGAATCCATTACCTACAAAACAGGAACAAAGATGAAGATCCAAATCCTTGAAATGGTTAGTGGATGCATATTATGCTTCATGATGTCCATGATGTTATGCACAAGTATATATGTACAAACAAATCACACAAGTTCCTAGTTTCAGGCTTGCATGGGGTTTAATAGGTAAGTACCCTCTTGAAGTTTAGTTGGCTCAACCTATCCTATAAATAGTAACCGGGTTCTAAGGAGCTCAATATCACTAGATTATTTTTTGAGTTCATTGTTTCAGTTTAGCCACTTTACTGGCGACCGAAATATTCCAAGAAAACAACCCTCAATGAGTGTAGTATCGAGTATCTACCAACTTCGGACTGCACCAAAGCCGTTCATCTCACTACTCCTAAAAGAGGCCAAGTTGGTCAAGTAAAGGTTCAAAAAGTCCATTAGTGCTTCATGACATCACTCAGCGGCCCTATATTCTCTTTGATTAACTCAAAGGCTACCGGTACCCTCAAATATGTCACACTAATATAGTTATTGCTTCAACCATGTCGGTATACCCTGCACAGTTTCCACAATGTATTGCTATTTACCTATGAATGTTTACCAAATCTGGGTAGAGGATTCAAACCCAAACAAAAGAACCAAAGTGTAAAACAATCAATTCAAACAAGATAAGCATGTAAAGGTGATCTAAAACCCTAAGGTAACCCCACTTTTTATATTGATCCCCAGCAGAGTCGCCAGTTCTGTAATACGGTGGGAGAACTGACTTGAGGTTTTGCATTTGTGTTTGCAAATGTTTCGGTTTAGCAAGAGTCGCCACCGACTTTTTATTTTATCCAAAGGAAAGGTCAAAAAGCACAAGAACGACCTTTGAGATTGGTGTTTGGGTTCCGGGGGTAGATTATGAAAAGGGAAGGTGCTAGAACCCTTTTCATCCATGGTTTTCCATGGGCTCTTAGTTACTTGTTTTAGATCACTTGCTTTTGCTTTTCAATTGTTTGAAATGGTGCTTTTGTGTGTGGTTTGAAAGTATTTTGAAAAGAGGCCTTTGTCTAGGCAACCTTTGTAATGATTCTTGTTTGAATGTATACAAAGGTGTTTGTCTTTTGAAAAATGTTTCATTGTTTGAAAGTTTGTTTTGGGAAATGTTTTGAAATTGTGTTGTGTGTTTTTGAAAATAGCAAGGATGTTTGCAAGTTTGATCAAGTAACTAGGAGTTGTCTACCCTACTCAAAGATCTTTCCTACACATTTTTAACCCTTTGACATTGTTGTTTTACCATTGTATTTGGTAAACAACCTTGTATTTGGATGTTAAACGGGACAGGCGTGGGTCATCGTATGACCATGATAGCAATTGTGCCAAGTATCTTTAGCAAATTTTTGAAGGACTAGATCATTTTTGTATAGGCAACCAAGATAGCGTCATCGAGGGACTATGATCTTTTGTTTTTTTTGTTTTTTTTGCTAAGACACCTAGCATGTATACCATGGCCATTTTTAAGGCAACAAGTGGATGAAACCCTAGGGGTGCTTGTGTGCATTGTATTGTCATTTTTCATGCATTTTTGTCTTGTGTTTAGTCATGCTATTTGTTTTGATTTTTGGTTATCAGACAAACCCTAATTTTTACTATCATGCACATTAAAGCGATAAAATGCGTAAAAGTAAATCTAAGACTATTACAACATGATTATGGGGAGGGGGATACAAGTTTGAATAAGGGGATATTGCTAAAAAATAAAGCCCTAAAACTATTACAACCATATTGAATTTAATTATACAAATAAATAAATAAGACAATTATTTAAATAAGCAATTAAATATAAATATGCAAAATGCATTTGTATTTATTTTATGTATGCAAAAATAAATTATTTAATGTCCTAAAAATAAGGGAAAATAAAAAAATAAAAAATGATTATTTTTTGGAAAGGGTGGAAACCCTAATTTTTGTTAAAATATATATTCTATATTATATTATTTATTTATGTATAAGAAAATAAATAAAATATATACAAAAGTGTTAAAAAATTAAAATGTGTGAGAAAATATTATTTAAGTGTATAAAAAATAAAAAATAAAAATATATAATATTTTTAAAATATTTACAAGTTTTTATTTAAGAAAATAAAAGTATATCATTATTAATAAATTATTTCTATGCCCAAAAAATAATAAAAATAATAAAATAAAAAGTGAAAAATTAAGAGAATATTTTTTGTGATTTTAAATATTTAGAAAAATAAATAAAAAGTCAGAAATGTAAAAGAAATAAATAAATATACAAAAATAATCAAATGGGCCAAGGGGGTGCAGAAAGCAAGCTAGGGGTGCAAAAAGTAGAAACAAGCCAAGCCAAGCCCAACCCATTTCCACTTCATCCCTGTCCTCTAGAAACAAAAAACGCGCGCCCTGTTCAAATCTGGAACTCCTGCATATGTGCTCAAAAACAAAAACTTGCAACATGAAAGTTATAGCTCTTGATCACACGATTCTAACCATGTAAAAAACTTGATCTAACTCTCAAAGACCAGAGAAAATTTCATTGGCCCTAAATCTTGACCTAGTTTTTTCAGTAAGTTCAAATATCAAATACTCCTAGCTCAGTTAACATAAATGAATTCTATGCATATGTACAGCTCAAGGACAATGAGGACTACATTTTTGCTTCACAAACCTAAGCCTAATGATTCCTAAATAAGGAGATAGAAGTTTGAAATTTACCTATTTCAGTCAAGCTCGAGTATGGCAATGCAGCAACTTTCAGTGAGGCCTGAGGTTCTTTTGAGCTTGCTTGATGTTCCCTTAACCTTCCCCAATGCTTGGCTTTCTTTGAAATGTCCTGAATATACTTGTAGAACTCAACCTGCAAAGCTTCAAAGAAAAAATGGTGAAGTGTGAAAATGGAGTTACAGTGGCTTGAGAATGGTTGGGATAGTTTAGGTATATTGTATGGAGTGTGTTGGAACTGGTTTCAAGCAAAACCCACGAGTGGATTTTGTTTTGGAAGTGAATCTGCAGAACTTGCCCTGTTTTTGTAAGAACTTGGTGTTTTGATGTTAGAGGGTGTTTGAGAGGCTTAGGGCTCGTGTATTAGGCTTGGTATATTATGCTGAAGTTATTTGAAATATGCACAAGCTTTATTCTTATCTGATTACAAAGTTCTCTCACTTTTGCAAGCTTTCTTGTTTTTGAAGTAAAAGGTGAAGTTCACAATGCCAAGGGTTGTACTTGCTAGCTTGTACTCTAGCTGCACATAGTTGGTATACTTTTCCTGATATTTGTGGAGTTTTTTTGCTGCAAGAACTTTGGTCCATGGCTCAAGGAATACAATTTGACATAAATCATGCTTTATGTAAATGGCATTGTTAACTTTTTGCCAAAAATGGATTAAACCTTTGTATAATGCTTCATAGATCAGAACAAAGCCTTAATCCAATGTGTTTGCATTTAATTTATAAGTGTAGAAAGGATTAGAACCTGTAAACCAAGTACAAGCAAGGTTTGGACAGATTTTGCAACTTGTAGCATGGTGTAAAATGCCTTGGACAAAAGTGATGATTTTCCAGTTTCAAACCTTCGATTCTCCCTAACCACAAATGATCTTGGATAGTTCTTGGACATTTTGGAAAGCTTGTAACATGCTCTACAATCCATATTTGAAATGCATTTTGAGATTACACTTTGAACTATGTGAAAAATTGCCATGAAGATAGGTTAAAATCCTGCCTAAACTAGGGCAAAATTTCACTAAGTTTAAAGTTTCATGGACCCTTGTTCACAAAATCATATCTTGAGATCCCAGCAAATTTTGGGAAAACTTTGTGAATAAAAGTTGTAGATTTTGTGGAGGACTACAACTTTCATGTTGGAAGTTTTCTTTGAATCCAATTTCATCATGGTGAAAAAGTTGGGAAAAGTTGGGAAAAAATAAGAAATTTTCATAACTTAGAAAATTTCTAAGTTATGAAAATTTTCCATTTTAAACCCTAATTTTCAAAATTAGGTTTCTTGGTGAACAAGTTTCATGTTTTGACACATCTTGATGAAAAATGACCCTTGGCACTTGATTTTGACCAAAAAGTCAAAGTTTGACTTTTCAGTGTACAGTTGATTTTTTATCAGTTGACTGGAAAATTCATCTGTCAATCCAATGCATTTGAGATCTTTTGAACCTTGTGAATAGGTCAAGATGATGCCATTGATTCCTTGAATCCATGCTTGAACCCAATTTGCCATTGGCTAGGTTAAAAATCAGAAATTGCCCTTCTGCAATCAAAACCCTAAAAATGACCATTTTGCCCTTTTGATGATCTGATCAAATTTCTTGAGGAGTTGTGGTCCAAACTTGATCAAATGGTTCATATGAGTCTATAATGTTGATGTGGATAAAAAATTATTAGATTTGACTGTAAATTGGCCACAGTTGACTTTTTCTCCAATACAGCTGATTTTAGGTCAACTGTCAAATTGACTGGGCAAAAATTTGATTCAAGGATTGAAACTTGGTATGAGCAATCTTATAAGTCTAACATGAAGTATGGAAGTCCCATGGGGCATTGGAAGTCTAAAAATCCTTGTGCAAACTCACACCCTAATTTCAGGTCATCAGTGCAAGGAGATGTCTTGAGTAGAGCAAACCCTAATCTTGTCTGGAGTCCAAAGAGTCTTGAGAGGGGAAATCTTGATAAAATGAGAGGCAAAATTTTGGGGTACAAAAAAATTCCATACAATCCATCTTCAAACTCTAAGATCAAGATATGCACTCACAAGAAGTTATGAATTTGGACATTATAGGTCATTTTGAAAAGTCAACAAAAACACCTTTTTTGTCAAAGCTTCATATATGAGCATGGAATATCAAATTGAGATGAGACCAAAAGGGTTTTTATAGGACATATCAAGCTTTCTAAAAGGACCAAGAACACCTCCAAAAGTTCAAAATTGAAGAAGTTATGCATTGTTGAAGTTGGACTTTTTTGCAAAATTGTCAAAAGTCAATTATCCCCAAAACTTCAAATTTTGCCAAATGGGCCCATTCTTTTTCACTTGTTTTGAGTTGGCATTGTAGCCCACGTGCTCTAGCCTTGGCCATGTGTCCATATCATATTTTTATTATTTAATTTGATTTTTATTCGAATTAATTCATTTTAAACCAAATTAAATCAAATAAAATCAAATAAAATCAAAAATATTGATAACCAAAGATCTTTTGATGATTTCAGGTTTCAATGGACAGCTAGCACCCTTCCAAACTCGTATCAAAGAAATTCTACACAAAAATATTCAAATCAAGCCAATTTTGGAAAGTTGTTCAAAGCAAATCAAATCCAATTCAAAGTCATTGAAAGATGAAGATTTGGACAAGGAATTCTAACCTAATGTATTCTACAATACATAAGGAAGCGAGGCAGACAAAAATAAGGGTTAGAGATCAGTTGGAGAGCAAGAACAAAGTTTGCAAAAACACCAAAAAAGTGTGAGATCGAAATCAAGTCTAGAGGCAGTTTCAAGACTTGAGACTTGTCTCAATCGTTTCCTGGCAGCTTCCACAACCTAAACCAATCAAAAGCCCACGTTTTCAGACCCTCCCAAGCGTTGTAAGTCGTTCACGAAGCTGCCCTGTTCTTGATTTTGTATTTTGGAAATTAGGCTTTGTTAACGTGAAATAATTGCATATTCTTAATCTACACATCATTTTCAAGCTTTTTGTAATAACCAATTTCATTTATCTGACCTATATCGAGATCCACCATTTCCAGGGTTTCATTTTTTTTTTTGGGTTTTCGTTTCAGGAACAATTAGCCCTAATAATGGTTATGGTCGTGATCAGAAGAAGATGACGAGTTCAACCATGGCCTTAGAAATCATTTTCATGGCCAGTAGGAGATTTTTGAATAAGCACGACTTGTAGTGACGGTCAGCGTCCGTAGCTATAAGTGTTATAGAGTTTTAGCTACGGAGGGAGGACAGGGGTGATGCGTTGGCACTCCCTCATTTGTCCATTCAAACCAGCGCGCCCTTTTTTTATTTTTCTGGCCATTAGTTTTATTTTTTATATATTATCATTTATTTGTATTCTATTAACAAAGCAAAGCAAACAGCCTAGTGGTAGACACATCAGCGCTCAAGGACCCAAAGGATGGAGGTCAGGGGTTCGATCCCTGCCTCCAGTAATTTTCATTTTCTTGATTATTTTCAGGTAATCTAGTGTACGCGTATGCCAAGAGACCATCGTACTCCATCACTCTTCAGCGTGCCAGATGGCCAGATGGCCGGATTTGGTGGTCAAGCATTGGAGGCACACCATAGGCAGGTCAACGCAATGCACTGAATCAGAAAAGTCCAATGGATCAGCATATTTGGGCCAAAATAATTGCTTTTCACACCTCCAAATATCAGGCCCATCTCTACTTCTTCTTATATTTTTATTTATTTAACTTATTTATTTTATTTTTGTTTAATTTAAATACTAACCAACAAATTAATTTCTTTTCATCAAAAAATCACAAAAATGCATTTTATCTAATTAAATTTAGAACTTTATTTTTTATTAATAAATATTAACTAATTTAATTAGGATATTAATTAGGCAACTTTAACTAATTTTGTAAATATTTAAAATCAATTAGAATTAATTAGGTTTTAACTTTAGTTTATTTATTTTATTTTCTTTCTTAAAATAATCAAAACTCCAAAAATATGTCATTAATTATTTTTCATTAATTAATGTATTTAATAATCAATTTAGTATTTAATTTTAGGATTAATTTCTTTTCTTAAAAATAAAAAACAAAACAAAAAACATTTTCTTTAATTAAAAGGGTCAAAACCCTAATTCCTCATTCATTTAATTTCCCGCACGATTTTATTTTTCCTTATTCAATTATTGATGTATCTGCTCCCGACTTATAATAGTTTTAATAAGACATTTATTTATTTTTCTACTTTTATTTTCAAAGGGTTGCTTTTGGCGATGTAAATACTCGACGCTTTGTAATAGTTTAGCTTAAATTTCCGCACCTTTAATTTATGCAAGTATACAACTGCTAGATGTTTGTTAATAGGGTTTGCATGACAAGAATGAATGCCTAATTTTAAAACGGTTAAATCACCCTAAACATGTGCAAAGATAAAAATAATCTGAAACCAACACACTCGCACATGCGCACTCCTAGGGTACACTCCCACTTGGTTGCCTTTGGTAAACGGTCATTGAGTATAGGATGCTTTAGTGGTCGTCCTTTTGTCCAAAGATCAAAGTTGCCTCGGAAAGGTTGCCTCGGATATTGTTGCCTCGGATAAATGATCTAAGACATTAGGGTTATTACTAAGATGTCCTAGCATTGCTTTAGTGACCATATGTCCCTCATTCGAATTGACCCTCAAACTCCAACGATGGTGCTACCTACTCACTAATAATGGGATAGCATTGTCCAAAGGAAATTAGCATAGAACGATTCCTTTTTCGAGTAGGTAGATTAGCTCTTAGATACTTGCTCATCCAAAATAAACTTTTTTTCACACTTACACTCTTTTACAAACAAGTTTTCAAAAACACTTCATTATACTCTTGAAGACAGAAGCAAGAGTTAAATCGAAGTTAAAACAAAAACTTTTCAAAACCCACAAGCATAAAGAAAACAATTTTGATAACGATGAGCAAGTACCTAAGAGCCCGTAGATAACTACAGATAGAAAGGGTGATAATACCTTCCCTTTCTATAATCTACCCCTCGTACTCAGAAATATCTCAAAAAAGGAATTTTTCTGTGCTTTTTTCCTTTCCTTGTTGGATAAAATAAAAGTCGGTGGCGACTCTTGCTTACCGCGACATTTTGCGAACAAAAAACGCAAAACACAAACCAGCATTTCAAAAATAGTCAGTTCTTCCATCGTATCACAGTTACCATAAAGTGAATTGCCGCACTAAGGCATTTTCAAAACACACAAACACGAAAGCAATTTCAAAAATGAGAAAGTACCTAAGAGCCCATGGAAAACCATGGATGGAAAGGGTGTTAACACCTTCCCTTTCCATAATCTACCCCCCTTTACTTAGAAAATCTCGAAAAATGTCTTTTTCTGTTCTTTTCACCCTTTCCTTTGTTGGATAAAAGAAAAGTCGGTGGCGACTCTTGCTTACCGCGACATTTGCAAACAAAAAATGAAAACTAGTATAACAGTCAGTTTTGCCACCGTATCACATTGTCCTAAAATAGTAATCGGGTTCTAGAAATATCATACCACCAATCTTTCTCACAGGCTTTATTTTAGCACGGCAACTAGCTTTCCACCAAAACATCCTGAGAGTCGAATCTCAATGAGTGTAGCATTGAGTATCAACCAACCTTGGACTGCACCAAAGTCGGACATCTCACTACCTTCCAATGGCCAAGATGGGTCAATTAAGGTTCTAAAAGTAAGTTAGTGCTAATGACGCCACACAAAAGCCTAATGTTATCCTTGACTGACTCAAGGAACATTAGTATAAACCAAAGTGTCGCACTAATCGTAGACATTAATTCAACCATATTGGTCTACATTGTATAGTCTCGATGATCTATTGCTAATTACCTAAGAAATCCCTAGATCCGGGTGTAGGATATTTATAAGCAATAATAAACCCAAGCAACCCTTAAATTTAAAGCAAAAAAAGCAAACAAAGAAATAAGGTAAAGTGATTCAACCCTAAGGTAACCCCTCTTTTTTTAAGTAAATCCCCAACAGAGTCGCCAGTTCTGTAATACAGTGGGAGAACTGACTTTTTTGGTTTTATCCAAATGTGCGGATAGCTAGAGTCACCACCAAATTTTCTTTTATCTAATATGTAGGAAAGGGTGAAAAGAACATGAAAGACCTTGATAGATTTTGAGTTCGGGGGGTAAGTTATGAAAAGGGAAGTTGTTAGCACCCTTTTCATCTGTAGTTCATCTACGGGATCTTAATTGCTATCTCACTTTTGAAAATCTTGCTTTGCGTGTATGATTTGTTTGAAAATATTTTTGAAAAGCCAAAGTACGACCAACTTTGTAATGGTTCTTGTATCAGTCCTCAAGAATGCGTACAAAGTGTTTGAAAATATTTTGTTTGAAAATATTTTGTTTGAAAAGTGTGATGTGAAAAATGTTTATTTTAGAAAAAAAGTCGTGAGCAAGAAATTAAGAGTTCCTTACCCACTAGTTCTTATTCTTTTCCTTCTCCTTTAAAGATAGTGTTATCCATACCATTGGTTGGTAGGTAGCCTCATCTATTGGATGTGAAGGGACATGTGTAGGGTCATCGAATGGTCATTGAAGGCCACATGTAAGGATAATTTAGCAATTTGTATTGGGGGGACTAGATCATTTTTGTAGGAAACTTCGAAGGGTCATCGAATGACTATGATATTTATTCGTAAGGGTCGTTTACTAAAGTATCCCTACTTTCGATGGACATAACCATGTATTCATAAGGCAACAAGAGAGGTTACCCTAAAGGTGTAAGTGTGCAAAGTGTGTTCAGTTCAGTTATGTTATCTTGAGAATTAGGGTTTTTCTATGTTCAGTTATTAGTCTTGCCATACAAACCCTAGTCACTAGCATTATAAAATATAGCAGGAAAAGTAAAGTGTGGAATGTAAGGTCCTACGCTATTACATGGCTTTGGGGCAGTTACATAAGTAAGAAAATGCGGGAAAAGTAAACTGTGGAATTTAAACCTAAGGTATTACATCCCATGAGCAGTTACATAATTAGAAAAAAAGCGTGAGAAAATAAGTCTAAGCTATTACAAGAAAAACTATGCGACCTATACGTTTGTCTAAGAATTAAATAACAAAAAGAAAAAAATGTTAGAAAAAGTGTTTTTATGTTTTTTATGTTTTTTAGAAATTAATTTGATGTTAATTAAATATTTAAAACCCTAAGTCTAATTAAATTTAATTGATAAAAATACTAACTAATTTAATTAATTAGTTAAATAAAAAATGTCAAGAATTAATTATTAGCTAAAAACCTAAACCTAATTTGTTATGTTTTTTAAAAAGAAATTAAAGTTTTTTAGAAGTTAATAAAAAAATAATTAAGAAAAAGAATGAAATTAGGGTTAGTAAATAGGGTTAGGAAAATAATGAGAGAGAAAAATGTTTGGGGTGGGTATTGAACCCACGCCCCTAGGGTATTTGCATGCCTGCTTTACCACTGAGCCATTGTTGATTTGGTGTTTAGGAATAGGAATCAATCAAGATATGATAACGTGCATGTTAGTTTGTAAAATTAAACAAAATAATGTCAAAAGGCTAGGGTCGAACCCATGCCCTTCATGATACACGTGCGCCTGCTTGCCAACTGAGCTATGTTGTTCATCTGTTGTTAGAATACAAACCAACAATTATATAATATAAAAGAGCTGAAATCAGAAGGCGTCGGAGCCCTAGCTCCGGTCGTCTCCGATCAACTCTTTCACCAAAAATCTGCAAAACGTTAAAATCAGAGCAAATAAAAGACCTTATCCCCCTAAATACATGGATGTTAATTCATTGATGGTCTTATTTTGGCCTGAAAGTGTTTGTATCGTGATATACAAGAATTCAAGAGATTTGTACCCTAACCATGGTGCTTTCTGATTCCTGCATCAAAACACAAAAGTAATGGTTCTAAAACATTTCAAACATCAGTATGAACATGTATGGATGCTTATAAACTATTTATAACGTGGGAATTAAGAGTTTGTAATTGAGAAATTTTATCCAACCAGAGAAACTTGATCTGCACGTTCTAGGATGTTTCAAGCTTCAAGAAGGATTGGAATGAGTTCCTAGGAACTTCAGGAAAGTGGTGGAATACTTTGCTTTGATTGATAAAGTCTGAGATAAGGGTTTGCGTTTGCCCTAATTTGAGAAAAGTTTGAGAATTTTGGGGTGTGTTCTTGAGGCAACTTGCGTGTTTTTTTGTGGTCTGAATGTGATGAGCATTTATAGGAAAATGTTAGGTAAACAAAAGTTGGACCAAATCTTGTATGATTATGGCATAATATTCGATTTGATTTTGCATAAAAAGTTTCTTGTTTTTTTATCCAAATCCAATCTTTATGATCCCACATGATTTTTTTCAGCATGGTTATGTAATATTGGACTCATAATTTGATTCAAAATAGAACTCCACACCTTGTATCATTTATTTGATATTTTATTTGATTTATTTTGTTTTTAAATGAATAAAATTCAAAATAAATGAAATAAAAAAAATAATGCATGAATGGACTAATGGGTCCTCTAACACGTTATAAACATATTTGAATCTCAAAAGTTAGGCCCATTAGTCCAAAAGTCCAAAATTGCTCAATTGAGGTTTCACGCTGTTGTACCCCAAAATTTGCCCTCTCATATTTCTCAAGACATTGCAAGAAGAATCTCCCAAATGGCTCAAGATTGCTCAAGAGTTGGACAGCTAAGTCATCTCCTAAGGCAGTCAACCTCAAATTAGGGTTTTGAGTTGCATCAAGGTCCTTACAACAAAATGACCTCAAGTTCTCCCCAATGTCCTAATATGCTCCCAAGTTCATCCATGTCAAATTTCAAGCCTTGCAGAGGATGTTTGGTCAGTCAATTGCTCAAGAGGTCCAAAAATCGACTGTGCTAGAGCAAAAGTCAACTGTGACCCAAATACAGTCAAACTTAAAGATTTTTTGTCAACATTCTCATTTTGAAGGATATTTCATCATTTGATCAAGGGTTGATCATGATTCATCAAGGATTGCTCAAAATTCATCAAGACTCAAAAGTTGCTAAATTAGGGTTTTGCAAGAAAAGTCAACTCAACTTTGACAAAGCATAACTTTCTCATATTTTATGATAAATGACCCATACAAAGCTCATTTTTAATAGGATGAAAATTACAACAATCCATATTCATACCCCAAGATCAAGAAATGCACTCACAAAAAGTTACAAATTTGGACATTATAGGTCATTTTTGAAAGTCAACAAAATCACCTTTTTTTCTAAAGCTTATAACTTGAGAATGGAATATCAAAATTAGATTAGACCAAAAGGGTTGGTTAGAGGACATCTCAGGATTTCTAAAAAGTCAGAGAACACTTCCACAAGTTCAAAATTGAAGAAGTTATCCATTGTTGAAGTTGGGCATTTTTGCAAAATTGCCAAAAGTCAACTATCCCCAAAACATAAAATTTTGTCAAATGGGCCCATTCTTTTCCACTTGATTTGATCTTGTCACACAACACACGTGTCCTAGCTTCAGCCTCATGACCATTTATCAATTTTATTATTTAATTTGATTTTTTAATGAATTATTGCATTTTAAATCAATTTAAATCATATAAAATCCAAACATTGATTATTGGATCTCTTTTTGGCTATTTCAGGACCTAATAATCATCATCAATGGAATCAAATTCGAATCAGCCATTCCATGTGCAAAGAGATTGTTTTTTGGACATGTTTGGAAAGTTATCAATGGTGAATCAAATCATATCTTCAAGCATTGATTTACAAAGATTCAAGACCCAAAACTTGACCTAATCCAATGCTCATTACATATACAAGCTATAGGCACACGAATCAGAGGTTGGAGGCTGCAAAATCACAAGAACAAAACTTGAAAAAAGCTTGAAACTGAAATCACTCCTAGAGGCCAATTCAGAACCAAAACTCAACGTGAATCGATTGATGGACATCCACTGAGTCAGAAGCAATCAAAAGCAAGCCATCACACCCTCTCAATCGCACTGTAAGTCCTTCGAAACACCACCCTGCATTTGAAATCGCAACCTCCCATTCTGGCATTTTCTTGACAAATCATTGACATATTCATGACCCTTGAGTAATTTCTAAACTTTCTGCATTATTTAATTGTGTTTATATGACCTGTAGCGCCATACCCGAATCTAGGGTTCTTGGTCTTTGTTTTTGGGCGTTTTATTTTCAGGCAAAATCAGCCCTATTAATGGACATGGATGAAATCAGGAGAGGAAGACGAACATGACTATGGTCTTGGAATCAATTTCCATGGCCTAGAACTCGTTTTAGGATGGACCTATGGATTTAGCTGCGGATGCAAATCCGCAGGTAAATAACCAGGGTCAAACGGAGAAGATGAAGACGTAGCCCTTTCCAATTGGACCATTCATAATTTCGCGCTTTATTTTTTATATTTTCTGGCATAGATTTGTTTTCCCTTATAATAATCATTGTCCAATACACTAACAATTAGAACGCGTTGGTTGAGTGGTGGAAGCGTTGGCCAGTGATCAGCAGGACCTGGGTTCGAATCCCAGGTCCCCCCATGCATTTGTGTTATTTTTATTCAGGTGATTCAATACTATTCCAGGCGTGCAGCATATCATACTCCCTCATTCCAATGCTTGCCAGATGGCCCCAGGCCAGATCTGGTGGTCCAGATGAGACATGCACCATACGCCCAAGTCAACATGCCATAGGGAATCAGGAAAGGTCAACAAAGGGCCAATTCATTTGGGCCATCCAATTGCCACTCTCACCTCCTTTTGGGCCCAGAACCCCCTGAGTTTTGTTTTCTATTTCATTATTTTCTTATTTTTATTTATTGTTATTTGTTTTAATATTTTTTTAATCACTAACCAATTAAAACTTTTTCCTCATAAAATCAAAAACCAAAAAATATATTTTATTTATTAAAATTAAATTCAGCACTTTATTTTTGTAAATAAATATTAATTTAATTAATTTAGTTTTAATTAGGTATAACTTTTAATATTTTTGCAATAATTAAAATTAATTTAGATAATTAGGTTTTACTAACTTTTCAAATTTATTTTATTTCTTTAAATATCAAAAATCCAAAAAAATATTTTAATTAATTAATTAGTTTATTAATTTAATTTTTAACTTAATTTAATTTCTTTTAATCCAAAAAAATCACTTTCTTTCAAAAAGGGTCAAAACCCTAAAACATTTCGCATTCGATTTAATTTCTCGCACGCGATCCAGTTTTATCATATTATTGTATCTGTTTCTCGGAATGTAATAGTTTAAATAGGACTTTAATTATTTTATCACTTTATTTATTTTCCGCATTTTAAATTCAAGGGTTGCTTTTGGCGATGTAAACACCTGATGCCTTGTAATAGTTAGTTTTAATTTCCACCATTTAATTTCCGCAACTTATAAATTGTTAGATGTTTGATAATAGGGAATGCATGACAAGATCAAATGTTTGAACCTAAAATCAACATAGATAACCATTGACATGTACAAAGATAAAATTAACTGAAACAACACACTCGCACATGCGCACTCTTAGGGTACACCTCGCTTGGTTGCCTTCGAACGTGGTCATTGAGTATAGGAAGTTTTAGAGGTCGCCCTCTTGTCCAAAGATCATAGTTGCCTCGAAACGGTTGCCTCGGAAAAATGATCTAAGACATTAGGGTTACCGCTAAGGCGTTCTAACATTGCTTTAGTGACCGCACGTCCCTATATTCGAATTGACCCTTAAAACTTCAACGACGGTGCTACCTACTCATCAATAGTGGGATAGCATTGTCTAAAGGAAGATAGCATAGAACGATTCCTTTTTCGAGTAGGTAGATGGTTCTTAGATACTTGCTCTTTCAAAAAACAAAATCTTTTTCACACTTACACTCCTTTTCAAACAAAAGACTTTTTTCAAACCCACAATCACAAAGGAAGCGAAATTTTGAAAACAATTGAGCAAGTACCTAAGAGCCCGTGGATAACCACGGATAGAAAGGGTGCTAACACCTTCCCTTTCTATAATCTACCCCCCGGACCCGAGAAACATCTCAAAAAAGGAATTTTTTTGTGCTTTTTTCCTTTCCTTGTTGGATAAAATAAAAGTCGGTGGCGACTCTTGCTTACCGCGACATTTTGCGAAAACAAACGCAAAACACAAACCAGCATTCCAAAAATAGTCAGTTCTCTCCCACCGTATCACAGAACGGGCGACTCTGCTGGGGATTATTGTAAGTGGGGTGTACCTTAGTATTAGATCATTGTGTTTTCAATTGTTTGCTTTGTATGCTTTATATTTGTGGGCTTGCATCAGAGTTACTATAGATCCTAACCTGAATCTGGGGGATACCCTTTAGGTAAGTAGCAATAAACTGTGAGGGAACTGTACGGCGTAGACCGATACGATTGAAGCAGTAGCTACGTTGGTGTGGAACTTTAGATTGTACTGATATCCCTTGTATTGGAACTAGGAGAATATGGGTCATCTAAGGGGTCATTAAGCACCAACTGACCTTAGAACCTTTAAATTGACCAACTTGGCCATAGAATAGTAGCAGTATGCTACACTCATTGAGACTAAACTCTCGCGATGATTTCGGCTGCAAGAAAAGGTTTCTAAACTAGAATTATGACCGATTGAGGGTAGTCGGTGATATTGAGATCCTCTAGAACCCGGTTACTATTTTTAGGACAGGTTTGAACCAACTGAACTGAAAGAGGGTAGTACCTAAGCTCCTTTCCAGCCTGAAATCTAAGGGCTCTCTGTGTGACTTGTGTGCCTTTACCATGTTTGCTGTTTGTGGATACTTGTGGTGTGCTTACTATCATGACATCATGACATCATAACATTGCATACATCTTGCATTGGACTAACCTATTTCAAAGACAGGAGGGATTCATCTTTGTTCTGTTTTGTAGGTCATCATGATGCCCATGCGTAGGAATACTATCCGGATCAACTTTGTCCAGGTTCCCACCATGCTCAAAGATTTGGTTGCAAAGATGCCTGATACTACTTCCTTCCTCAGGAGACATGGTTATCTTCTCAGTTTGGTCACCTCCAAATTGGACGAGCAGATGATGAGTGTCCTGGTCCAATTCTATGACTCGTTGTACCATTGCTTTACTTTTCAGGACTACCAGTTGGTTCCCACCTTAGAAGAGTTCTCTGAGCTGCTCGGTATCTCTGTTCTGAAGAAGACCCCGTTTACTGGTTGGGAGAAGATCCTTAGGCCCGAAGAGATTGCTGCAGCCCTTCATATGACCAAAGACGAGGTAATGACTAATTGGGAGACTAGAAGTGGAGCAAAGGGCTTTCTGACTAAGTTTTTGGTTGGTAAGGCTAACTATTTCTGGGATGGTCTAGACTTCAAGGCATTCGAGGATATTATGGATCTTCTGATATACGGCTTGGTATTGTTTCCGAACTCTGACTCCTTCGTTGATGTAAATGCAGTGAAAATCTTCATCTCTCGTAATCCGGTACCCACTCTCTTGGGTGACATTCTTCATCAGCTTTATGCTCGTACTGCCCGAAAGTGGGGAACCTTGATGTGCTGTGCTCCGTTATTGGCGAGGTGGTTTATTTTGCACCTCCCCAAATCAGTGCTGAAGAACAAAGAAGGCATGGGTTGGGCCTATAGGGTTATGTCTCTCTCTCATAATGACATCATCTGGACTCTCAAGGGTATGGACGAGGTGGCTATCATTGATCATTGTGGGGAGTACCTCAATGTTCCACTGATAGGAACCAATGGAGGAATTTCTTACAATCCGTGCTTGGCCTTACGTCAGTTTGGGAGAGCCAGAAGAGAAGGACTTCATGAAATGCTAATGCCTAGTATCATCTTTGATTTTCAAGGGGATAGCGACGAGCAACGCCTCAGATTCATAAGGGCTTGGGATAGAGTTCACAGATCTGATCCACATGAGCTGGGTCTAAAGACTTCTCTTCCAATGGAGCCATATCTCATATGGGTCCGTACCCGTGCCCAAAAGCTGGGTATGCCATATGAAGCCGTCTGGCCTATCATTGTTGAAGTTGCTAATGAAGAGGGGGTTCTTCCTACCATCCTCCATCCTTACATGCCCACTGACATTGGGGCACTGAAAAGGTCTTGGATGCAGCTGAGAGAAGAACGGGATGCTTACCGAGAAAAGTTCAACGAGAAAGAGCAAACGATCCAGAGGTTGACTAGGCAGCTGGAGAACGAGCGGATTCTCAATGACTATGTCCGCACCAACAAGAAGAGACCATGGGAGCACTGATTGTCCTTTGTTTATTTCCTTTCCAGTTTTTATTTACTTTTCAGTATTTCCATTCTTGTAACGCCTTAAGGGAAATTTGTTGAACAATTTGAATTTCGAAGTTTACTTAATAAAGTGTGTTTCCTTTCTGGTTTACAAATTTGAATCTCTCGATTGTCTTTGAAATCATGTCATGCACATTTCATCCCATGCATTCCATAACAGGTACCCATTACAGGGCTCTTATCTTCTTCGTTGTTTATTTCAGCACTCATCATGTCTGCTGAACCTTCAACTGAGCAAGCCATCAGGGCCCTCCAGGCCCAGAATGCCCAATTCCAAGAGCTGTTCATGAATCTAGCTAAGGGTCAGCAAGATTTGAAGACCCTGATCCTGAAAGAGAAGAAGAAGAAGAAGAAGAAGAAGAAGAAGAAGAAGAAGAGGACAGTCCTGTTTAACACAGGTCACCAGTTTGGAAACAGGCTACGGGAGGAAGTTGATTTGACCACCTCATTTGGAGGGAAAGATAGTCAGGAGGAAAGGAGGGCTCCTAGCCCTGTGGTTTCCGACAACGAGACGGACTTCGATGAAGATCAGTATCCTCCGGCCGAGGATAGATACAAACAACTGGAAGACCGGTTGAGTGCGATAGAAGTTCAGAAAGTGCCTGGTCTGGACTTTGGTGATCTAGGTCTGTCATCTGGGGTAGTGATTCCCCACAAGTTCAAGGCACCAGCCTTTGCTAAGTATGACGGAGTTTCTTGTCCGAAGCTGCACCTCCGGTCATATGTAAGGAAGATTTAGCCGTACACCACCGATAAGAACCTATGGATCCACTTATTTCAAGACAGTCTCTCAGGGACTCAGATTGAATGGTTCTACCAGTTGGATGGAGCCAGTATCCGCAGTTGGGAAGATTTGGCTACTGCTTTCTACAGGCAGTATCAATACAACTCCGACCTCGCTCCCACGCGTACCCAACTCCAGGGTATGTCAATGGGAACGGGCGAAGGATTCAAAGATTATGCTCAGAAGTGGAGAGACCTCTCCGGAAGATTACAATCACCCCTGGCTGATCGGGAGCTTGTTGATATGTTTCTAGGGACCCTGTCTGGTCCATTTTTCAACCACCTGATTGGAAGTTCTTCGTCTGGGTTTACAGAGCTGATTATGACCGGTGAGAGGATTGAGGTTGGTATTAAGGCTGGTAAGATACAGAAGGGTGCCTCATCAAGCACCGAGAAGAAGCCATTTAAGAAAGAGTCTAGTGCTATCTACAGTTTAAGAAACCAGAATAGACCTGAACACCGCCAATTTGTTAATGCAATTGTTATTTCAAAACCTACTGGTGCTCCTCAGCACAACAATCAACAAAAGGACGAGAGACCCTGAAGGCAATTCACCCGTCTCAGCATGACTTTGTCTCAGATTCTACCACAGTTACTGAAAACCAACCTAGTGATTCCAAGGGAATCCCCGAAGAATCCAAATACAACATGACCGAAGTATAACCCTAATGCTCGTTGTGCTTATCACTCTGATAGCCCAGGGCATAATACAGATGATTGTTGGACTTTGAAGAATAAGATACAGGACTTAATTGATGCCAATGAGATTGAGTTTGAGGCTCCCTAAAGACCTAATGTTGTGACTGCTTCTATGCCCAAGCATGGAGTGAATGTTATAGAAGAAGACTAGTTTGTGGTTTCTGTGGATGATATTGTTACCCCTCTGATGACTATGAAGAAGAACATTTTGCTAGCCGGTTTATTTCCGGGCTGTGACGAAGGTTGTCGTATGTGCTCTGTTCTACCTACCGGTTTCCATCTTTTGAAATCAGGCGTCCAACGCCTGATGGATAGTAAAGAAATTATGTTTGAGAAGACTGTTGTTCCTCTAGTTCATACTGAAGAAGTTGCCATTATCACCATTTTCGACAATTCTTTCAAGGCTCCCTCGAGGAAGCCTGTTAGAATTACATCTGTTCCAAGAACCGCACCTATGATCATCACTGTTCCGGGGCCCATCCCCTACACCTCTGATAAAGTTGTCCCTTGGCACTATGGGGATGATGTTTATTTTCATGGAGTTAAGCAAGAGTTGGATGCTGATACTGACGTCAGCAATATTGTTGGACCTGCTAAAGTCACCCGCAGCGGAAGACTTTTCTCACCTGATATCTCTCCACCAACTGCCCGAAAACCCGTTGTTATTACACCTGCCAATGTACCTGCTACTATTCCTGTTCAAGTTCCTATTCTTACCCCTGTCGCCGAGTCATCTGACACTCGGGGCAAAGGGACCACCAGTGAGCCTGCCCAGACGGAGGCACCAAAGACAATTACTGTTGAAGCTTCTAAACAAGAGATGGAAGAGATTCTGAAGATCATCAAAAAGAGTGACTACAATGTAGTTGAACAGCTGGGGCAAACCCCGTCCAAGATTTCTATGTTGTCACTGTTGTTATGCTCAAAGGCCCATGCCAAGGCTCTGATTACCTTTTTGAAGACTGCCCACGTACCACAGGAGACATCAGCTGATCAGTTTACAGATTGCGTAGCCAATTTGACTGCTGATAATGAGTTGGGTTTCTCGGACACCGACTTGACTGCTAAAGGGAAGAATCACAATGATTCCCTGCATGTCTCCATTGAATGTAGGGGCACTACTCTTGCTCATGTATTGGTGTATACTGGTTCCTTATTGAATGTTTTACCGAAGAAAGCTCTAGACCGGTTGGATTGTGAAGGGTTGGAACTGAAGCCAAGCAACATTGTTGTTAGGGCCTTTGATGGGTCTAAGAGAATGGTGCATGGAGAAGTTGATATCCCGATTAAGGTTGGTTCTCAGGTTTTCAATTCTACATTCTATGTGATAGACATTCGACTATCTTATTCTTGTTTGCTGGGTCGTCCATGGATCACAAAGCTGGGGCCGTAACCTCAACTCTCCACCAGAAGCTGAAGTACCCGGTCAAAGGGAAGATTGTGACAGTGCAAGGAGAGGAGGAGTACATGGTTAGTCACCTCAACTCTTTCCGATATGTAGAGATGGATGGGGAGTTCATTGAGACCCCATTTTAACATTTTGAAGAGGTTCCCCAGACACTTACGTCAGCTGAGACTGTTGTTGAAGATTGTCCTATGAAGATGGCTTCCTTTAAGGATGCCCGGGCTGTTGTCAAGAAAGGTAGGTGTGCGAATTGGGGCCAACTCCCTGATTTTACACAGAAGACTAACAAGTTTGGTTTGGGTTTCACTATAGAAGCTCAAAAGGCTGTTCAGAACGCACGGATCGGAAGACCTCCCGTGTTCATCAGTAACTCGGGAGTGAATGCCATTGAAGACGATGTTGAAGAGTCTGAGTTCGACAGTTGGATCTATCTTATGATCGACGGTGGACCAAGCAACTGGACAGCAAAGGACTTCATCCCTATTTCTTTTGTTACCCAGTAATGAAACTTTTTGTTTTGAATATGTAACAGACAATGTTTTAAACTTTACGGCCCGGTGTCTTACCCGGGGCACCGTGGCTTCATTTGTGAGGGCTTTATGTGTGTCATTTTCATATATCATTAATAAAAGCATTGGACATTCTTGCATTTCAAATTTTGCGCTCCTTGTTTTTCTTTATTATATATATATATATTGCAAAACAGCTATTTTATACACACTCACATATACAGGTCCACATCCACTCTGGATCTCATTGGTAACGACTCTGCTACTGCCAGTTATGACTTTGAAAATCCGATCAACTTAGCCGAAGACGAAGGTGAAGATGATTGCGAAGTGCCTGGTGAACTTGCAAGACTGCTACTCCAAGAAGAGAGGGCCATTCAGCCGCACGAAGAGCTGGTAGAATCAGTGAATCTGGGTACTGAGATAGACAAGAAGGAAGTCAAGATCGGTGCAAATCTGGAGCTTAGTGTGAAACAACGGTTGATTTAGATGTTGCATGACTATGTTGAGATCTTTGCCTGGTCTTACAAAGATATGCCTGGTTTGGATACTGATATTGTGGTTCACCAATTGCCTACCAAGGAAGACTGTCCTCCAGTAAAACAGAAGGTCCACCGAATACGCCCGAAGATGTCTGGGAAGATCAAGGCTGAGGTTATGAAACAATTTGACTCCGGTTTTCTAGCAGTTACTTCTTACCCCCAGTGGGTGGCCAATGTGGTTCCTGTGCCGAAGAAGGATGGTAAGGTCCGAATGTGTGTTGACTATAGGGATCTGAACAGGGCGAGCCCCAAGGATGATTTCCCTCTACCTCATATCGACGTTCTGGTTGACAACACCGCTCGGCATAAAGTCTTCTCTTTTATGGATGGTTTCTCCGGTTATAATCAGATTAAAATGGCTCCCGAAGACATGGAGAAGACAACTTTTGTTACTCATTGGGGTACCTTTTGCTACAAGGTCATGCCTTTTGGATTAAAGAATGCTGGGGTAACGTATCAGCGTGCTATGGTTTCTTTGTTTCATGACATGATCCATCATGAGATTGAAGTATACGTCAAAGATATGATTGCAAGGTCCCAAATTGAGGAGGAACACCTTGACCACCTTCAGAAGTTGTTTGACAGGTTGAAGTTGTACAAGCTGAGGTTAAACCCGAACAAGTGCACCTTCGGGGTAAGATCTGGTAAACTGCTGGGTTTCGTTGTAAGCGACAAAGGTATTCAAGTGGACCCTGCAAAGGTGAAAGCCATACAGGAGATGCCAGCTCCCAGAACAGAGAAAGAAGTCAGAGGCTTCCTAGGACGACTGAATTACATTGCCCGATTCATCTCGCACCTGACTGCTACTTGTGAACCAATCTTCAAGTTATTGAAGAAAGATCAAGTGGTACGTTGGAACGATGAATACCAGGCCGCTTTCGAAAGGATCAAAGAGTATCTCCAAGAGCCACCTATTCTGATGCCTACAGTTGAAGGGAGACCTCTGATCTTATACTTGACAGTACTCGATAACTTAATGGGGTGTGTGTTGGGTCAGCATGACGAGTCTGGCCGAAAAGAGCATGCTATTTATTATCTTAGCAAAAAGTTTACCGACTGAGAGACCCGATACTCACTGCTCGAGAAAACTTGTTGCACTTTGGCATGGACTGCTCGCCGGCTGAGACAGTATATGTTGACTCACACTACCCTGTTGATATCAAAGATGGATCCAATCAAGTATATCTTCGAGAAGCCTGCCTTGTCCGAAAGAATAGCAAGATGGAAGATGATCTTGGCTGAGTACGACATCCAGTATACGACCCAAAAGGCAATCAAGGGAAGTGTGTTGGCAGACCATTTGGCACATCAGGGAGTGGATGATTATCAGTCTATGAACTTTGAATTTCCGGACGAGAATATCATGCTAGTAACTGATTGTGAGACAACTGGACCGGATGAAGGACCTGAGGAAGGATCCTGATGGTCTATGTACTTTGATGGAGCTTCGAATGCTTTGGGTAATCGCATTGGCGCCGTGATCATATCTCCTAAAGGCTCTCATACTCCATTTACCGCCCGACTATGTTTCAACTGCACTAACAATATGGCGGAGTATGAAGCATGCATCATGGGTCTTCGAGCAGCAATTGACCTAAGGATTAAGTTTCTAACTGTCTTCGGAGATTTCGCTCTTGTGATCAGTCTGATCAAAGGCGAGTGGGATACAAAACACCCAAATCGTATTCCTTACAAGGAGTATGTATTGACGTTGCTTCCCCATTTTGAGGAGATAACCTTTGAACACTTCTCGAAAGAGGAGAATCAGTTGGCGGACGCGCTGACTACGATGTCTTCTATGTTCGAAGTCAATTGGGACAACGAAGCTCCCCGGATCATCATTGAAAAACTGGACGAACCTGCGCATTGCTGTGATATTGAGACTGAAGAGATAGCGGAAAAGCCCTGGTTTCATGAGGTGAAGAGGTATCTTGAGACTCAAGAATACCCCGAGGGTGCATCTGTTAATGACAAGAAGTTTTTGAGGAGGTTCGCGGTGAAGTTCTTCATCAGCAATGGCATTCTTTATAAACATAACCATGATTCAACCTTACTGCAATGTGTGGATAAGAATGAAGCAGAAAGGATCATGGCGGAGTTACATGAAGGTACTTTCGGAACTCATTCCAGTGGACACACCATGGCAAAGAAGATCCTTCGGGCAGGATATTATTGGTCCACAATGGAAGCTGACTGTTATCAGCATTCTCGGACATGTCACAAATGCCAAGTCTATGCTGATAAGGTGCACGTACCTCCAGTTCCTCTGAATGTCTTGATGGCACCTTGGCATTTTACAATGTGGGGCATTGATATGATCGGCGAGATCAGACCTACAGCATCCAACGAGCATCGTTTCATCCTGGTAGCAATTGATTATTTTACGAAGTGGGTTGAAGCAACTTCCTTTGCTACCGTAACCAAGAACGTCGTGGCACGGTTCATTCAGCACAATCTGATCTATCGATATGGTGTACCAGAGAGGATCATTACGGACAATGGTACCAATCTCAACAAAAAGATGATCACTGAGCTCTGCGAGCAATTCAAGATACAGCATCATAACTCTTCTCCCTATCGGCCGAAGATGAATGGGGTTGTCGAAGCGGTTAATAAGAACATTAAGAAGATTGTGCAGAAAATGACAGTGACATACAAAGACTGGCACGAGATGTTACCATTTGCTCTTCATGGGTACCGTACCTCAGCACTGACGTCAACATGAGCAACACCCTATTCCTTGGTATATGGCATGGAGGCAGGCTTGCCTATTGGAGTTCAGATACCCTCTCTTTGAATCATGAAGGATGCAGGTTTGAGTGAAGATGACTGGATTCAGACCCGACTTGATCAGCTGAACCTAATCGACGAAAAAAGACTTACTGCTATTTGTCATGGTCAGACGTACAAAAAACGGATGATCAAGGCATTTAACAAGAAAGTTAGACGACAAGAGTATCAAGTTGGGGACCTGGTAATCAAACACATTATCCTACCTCAAGGCGATCCCATGGGCAAATGGACCCCTACTTACGAAGGTCCATTTGTGGTTAAGAACATTTTCTCAGGAGGAGCTATGATTCTAACCAACATGGATGGTGACGACCTTCCTCACCCCGTCAATGCAGACATAGTGAAAAGATACTACGCATAATCAAAGACCCGCTAGGTTGACTGGCCTAGGCAAAAATAAGGGTTTCCCGGCGAACCAAAAGGGTTCGGGCAAAAATAAGGGATGAAAATGAAGAAAAAAAACCTGTACACCCGGCAAGTCGAAAACCTGAAAAGACGGCTTGGGCAAAAAAGGGTATTCCGGTGGACTGAAAAACCGAAAGGGCGGTCCAGGCAAAAATTAGAGATCAAAGCGTAACACTATGTCTCATTGGATCACCTTGCATCCAGACTTCGGTATCAACTGTCAAGCTCATACGGCGCTAATCAATCTGATTCACCTTCAACCAGTAGCAAAGTGACGAGATGCTCGAGGACATAAAGGCAATAGCAGAGTTGGAACCCAGTGGGATTATTCACATAGCTGTTTTGTTTAGTTTTTCACAAATTGTGTAAATTCTATTATTTCGGCGGCGTTCTCTTACTAGGACGTCAGCCTCTTGTACAAAAACGCCTATTTACAGGCCAAACTTCCAAATCAATACAAATTCATTTTCAGACAAATTTCAAACTGTTTTTCCTTTATCTATTTTGTTTTGCAAAGAACGTCCAATGTTTATTTTTGATATATGCATTTGACATTAATTGTTGCTCATAAATATTTACATGCGAAACAAAAGATGACTATTGGTAATATCAGAAACAGGGGCAAATAAGAATGGTCCAAACTGTACAGTTGCTCTATCCACCAGGTACAAAGGTATATTCAGCTGAAGAATATGGCTAAGGTACTTTCACTCCCTGCAGAGTAAGGTAGTAATGGTAGCTCTCCCCAGCTGAGACTCACAACTATGAACGAATCAACAATGATTTCCCAAGCAGAGTTTATCTACCATCAGCACTAAAAAGGCTGGATATCCCCGGAAGTCTTAATATTCCCTAGCAGAGTATAAGAATGTTCCCCAACAGAATACAAGACACCATCGGTGGAGTCAATATTTCCCCAGCACGGTCTGAAAAAGCTTCCCCAACGGAGTTGAATCATCATCACCGGTAGACTCTGGAAGTTTATCCCCAGTGGAGTACAAAATAAATCTCCCCAGCCCAGTTCAAAAGACCATTCCCAGCAGAATTCATAGGATTATCCCCAGCAAGTCACAACTGAAAGCTTCCCCAGCGAAGTTCTTTCCTTTCACAAACAGGAATTCAATCCTCAACAGATTCAATATCACCAGCAACGATAATCCATCCCCAGTAGAGTTTATCAGTGGAAGCCTCAGCAGAGCATCTCTACCCCACAGAGTAACCTCCTCATCAGTTTATTCCCCAACGGAGTTCTTTTCTCCTGCAGGTTTATTACCTTCGTTCACCATCCCCAATGGAAACGAAGAATTCAACTCTATTCTCCAGCAAGCTATCCGGGATTTATTTTCCCCAGTTAAAGCATTACATTTCCATACATCATGATACATGCATATACGCATCATACTATACAATCTCATTTATGTTGAGAACATCATTACTTGATCCATACCATGCATTGCATATGACTGACCTTTACCTTTCGGGAAAGATGCAGTTAAATTCTCAACTATGTGGAAGACCTTCTCTGGTCCAGTTAAATCGATTCCTAAACATTTTTCTAATGCCGATCCAGTTGAAGTTATTCCAAGACCTTGTCTAGTCCAGTTAAATCGATTCCTAAAGATTTTTCTGATGCCGATCCAGTTGAAGTTATTCCAAGACCTTGTCTGGTCCAGTTAAATTGATTCCTAAAGATTTTTCTGATGTCGATCCATTCAAAGTTGTTCCAAGACCTTCTCTGGTCCAGTTAAATCGATTCCTAAAGGTTTTTCTGATGTCGATCCAGTTGAATTTATTCCAAGACCTTGTCTGGTCCAGTTAAATCGTTTCCTAAAGATTTTTCTGATGCCGATCCAATCAAAGTTATTCCAAGATCTTCTCTGGTCCAGTTAAATCGATTCCTAAAGATTTTTCTGATGCCGATCCAGTTGAAGTTATTCCAAGACCTTTATGGTCTAGTTAAATCGATTCCTAAAGATTTTTCTGATACCGATCCAGTTGAAGTTATTCCAAGACCTTGTCTGGTCCAATTAAACCGATTCCTAAAGATTTTTCTGATGCTGATCCAGTCAAAGTTAATCCAAGACCTTCTCTGGTCCAGTTAAATCGATTCCTAAAGATTTTTCTGATGCCGGTCCAGTTGAAGTTATTCCAAGACCTTGTCTGGTCCAGTTAAATCGATTCCTAAAGATTTTTCTGATGTCGATCTAGTTAAAGTTATTCTAAGACCTTGTCTGGTCCAGTTAAACCGATTCCTAAAGATTTTTCTGATGCCAATCCAATCAAAGTTAATCCAAGACCTTCTCTGGTCCAGTTAAATCGATTCCTAAAGATTTTTCTGATGCCGATCCAGTTGAAGTTATTCTAAGACCATGTCTGGTCTAGTTAAATTGATTCCTAAAGATTTTTCTGATGTCGATCCAGTCAAAGTTAATCCAAGACCTTGTCTGGTCCAGTTAAATCGATTCCTAAATATTTTTCTGATGCCGATCCAGCCAAAGTTAATCCAAGACCTTGTCTGGTCCAGTTAAATCGGTTCCTAAAGATTTTTCTGATGCCGATCCATTCAAAGTTAATCCAAGACCTCCTCTGGTTCAGTCAGATCGCTGATAAGATCTCCCTGATTCGTATTCCAGTCGAAGTTCAGACCACCTATCAACAGTCTCCAAATGGCATCTGTAAGCCCATTCTCGATATCATCACACATGTTGATACCACTTCATGCGAGTGCAAATTTCTGGGCACTCTAGTGTTCAATCATCTTCCACCTTCGGATCACGAAAGGCCCGAAAGCCAATCTTTATCCTCAGGTTTTAGAAAATTGAACAAGGGCAGCTGTTGTACCCCAAAATTTTCCCTCTCATATTTCTCAAGACATTGCAAGAAGAATCTCCCAAATGGCTCAAGATTGCTCAAGAGTTGGACAGCCAAGTCATCTCTTAAGGCAATCAACCTCAAATTAGGGTTTTGAGTTGCATCAAGGTCCTTACATCCAAATAACCTCAAGTTCTCCCCAATTTACTAATATGTTATCAAGTTCATCCATGTCAAATTTCAAGCCTTGCAGAGGAAGTTTGGTCAGTCAATTGCTCAAGAGGTCCAAAAATCGACTGTGCTAGGGCAAAATTCAACTGTGACCCAAATACAGTCAAACTTCAAAATTTTTTGTCAACATTATCATTTTTAAGGATATTTCATCATTTGATCAATGGTTGATCATGATTCATCAAGGATTGCTCAAAATTCATCAAGACTCAAAAGTTGCTAAATTAGGGTTTTGTAGGAAAAGTCAACTCAACTTTGACCAAGCATAACTTTCTCATATTTTATGATATATGACCCATCCAAATCTCATTTTGAATAGGATTAAATTTCCTACAATCCATCTTCATACTCCAAGATCAAGAAATGCACTCACAAAAAGTTAGAAATTTGGACATTATAGGTCATTTTTGAAAGTCAACAAAAACACCTTTTTTGCCAAAGCTTATAACTTGAGCATGGAATATCAAAATGAGATGAGACCAAAAGGGTTGGTTATAGGACATCTTAAACTTTCTAAAAAGTCCAAGAAAACTTCCAAAAGTTCAAAATTAAAGAAGTTATGCATTTTTGGAGTTGGGCATTTTTGCAAAATTGCCAAAAGTCAACTATTCCCAAAACTTCAAATTTTGTCAAATGGGCCCATTCTTTTCCACTTGATTTGATCTTGTCACACTACACACGTGTCCTAGCTTCAGCCTCATGACCATTTATCAATTTTATTATTTAATTTGATTTTTTAATGAATTATTGCACTTTAAATCAATTTAAATCATATAAAATCCAAATATTGAGTATTGGATCTCTTTTTGGCTATTTAAGGACCTAATAATCATCATCAATGGAATCAAATTCGAATCAGCCATTCCATGTGAAAAGAGATTATTTTTTGGACAAGTTTGGAAAGTTATTATTGGTGAATCAAATCATATCTTCAAGCATTGATTTACAAAGATTCAAGACCCAAAACTTGACCTAATCCAATGTTCATTACATATACAAGCTAGAGGCACACGAATCAAAGGTTGGAGGCTGCAAAATCATAAGAACAAAACTTGAGAAAACTTGAAAAAAGCTTGAAACTGAAATCACTCCTAGAGGCCAATTCAGAACCAAAACTCAACGTGAATCGATTGCTGGACATCCACTGAGTCAGAAGCAATCAAAAGCAAGCAATCACACCCTCTCAATCGCGCTGTAAGTCCTTCGAAACACCACCCTGCATTTGAAATCGCAACCTCTCATTCTGGCATTTTCTTGACAAATCATTGACATATTCATGACCCTTGAGTAATTTCTAAACTTTCTGCATTATTTAATTGTGTTTATATGACTTGTAGCGCCATACCTGAATCTAGGGTTCTTGGTCTTTATTTTTGGGCGTTTTATTTTCAGGCAAAATCAACCCTATTAATGGACATGGATGAAATCAGGAGAGGAAGACGAACATGACTATGGTCTTGGAATCAATTTCCATGGCCTAGAACTCGTTTTAGGATGGACCTATGGATTTAGCTGCGGATGCAAATCCGTAGGTAAATAACAAGGGTCAAACGGAGAAGATGAAGATGTGGCCCTTTCCAATTGGACCATTCATAATTTCGCGCTTTATTTTTTATATTTTCTTGCATTTATTTGTTTTCCCTTATAATAATCATTGTCCAATACACTAACAATTAGAACGCGTTGGTTGAGTGGTGGAAGCATTGGCCAGTGATCAGCAGGACCTGGGTTCGAATCCCAGGTCTCCCCATGCATTTGTGTTATTTTTATTCAGGTGATTTAATACTATTCCAGGCGTGTAGCATATCATACTCCCTCATTCCAATGCTTGCCAGATGGCCCCAAGCCAGATCTGGTGGTCCAGATGAGACGTGCACCATACGCCCAAGTCAACATGCCATATGGAATCAGGAAAGGTCAACAAAAGGCCAATTCGTTTGGGCCATCCAATTTCCATTCTCACCTCCTTTTGGGCCCAGAAACCCTTGAGTTTTGTTTTCTATTTCATTATTTTCTTATTTTTATTTATTGTTATTTGTTTTATTTTTTTTTAATCACTAACCAATTAAAACTTTTTCCTCATAAAATCAAAAACCAAAAAATATATTTTATTTATTAAAATTAAATTTAACACTTTATTTTTATAAATAAATATTAATTTAATTAATTTAGTTTTAATTAGGTATAACTTTTAATATTTTTGAAATAATTAAAATTAATTTAGATAATTAGGTTTTACTAACTTTGATCAAATTTATTTTATTTCTTTAAATATCAAAAATCCAAAAAATATTTTAATTAATTAATTAGTTCATTAATTTAATTGTTAAATTAATTTAATTTCTTTTAATCCAAAAAAATAACCAAAAAAATCACTTTCTTTCAAAAAGGCTCAAAACCCTAAAAAATTTCGCATACGATTTAATTTCTCGCACGCGATCCAGTTTTATCATATTATTGTATTTGTTTCTCGGAATGTAATAGTTTAAACAGGACTTTAATTATTTTATCGCTTTATTTATTTTCCGCGTTTTAAATTCAAGGGTTGCTTTTGGCGATGTAAACACCCGATGCCTTGTAATAGTTAGTTTTAATTTCCGCCATTTAATTTTCGCAACTTATAAACTGTTAGATATTTGATAATAGGGAATGCATGACAAGATTAAATGTTTGAACCTAAAATCAACATAGATAACCATTGACATGTACAAAGATAAAATTAACCGAAACAACACACTCGCACATGCGCACTCTTAGGGTACACCTCGCTTGGTTGCCTTCGAACGTGGTCATTGAGTATAGGGAGTTTTAGAGGTCGCCCTCTTGTCCAAAGATCATAGTTGCCTCGAAACGGTTGCCTCAGAAAAATGATCTAAGACATTAGGGTTACTGCTAAGGCGTCCTAATATTGCTTTAGTGACCGCACATCCCTATATTCGAATTGACCCTTAAAACTCCAACGACGGTGCTACCTACTCATCAATAGTGGGATAGCATTGTCTAAAGGAAGATAGCATAGAACGATTCCTTTTTCGAGTAGGTAGATGGTTCTTAGATACTTGCTCTTTCAAAAAACAAAATCTTTTTCACACTTACACTCCTTTTCAAACAAAAGACTTTTTTCAAACCCACAATCAGAAAGAAAGCAAAATTTTGAAAACAACTGAGTAAGTACCTAAGAGCCCATGGATAACCACGGATAGAAAGGGTGCTAACACCTTCCCTTTCTATAATCTACCCCCCGTACCCGAGAAACATCTCGAAAAAGGAATTTTTATGTGCTTTTTTCCTTTCCTTGTTGGATAAAATAAAAGTCAGTGGCGACTCTTGCTTACGCGACATTTTGCGAAAACAAATGCAAAATGCAAACCAGCATTCCAAAAACAGTCAGTTCTCTCCCACCGTATCACACACGCATTTTCTCAAAATTGCATAACATGCACCAATCATAAATTTCTCAATTTTCATCATATGATAGTGATCCTAGACTTTTTAGAAACATTGGGATGCCCCCTACAACTTTCATGTTGGTCATTTATTTATTTCAAGTCTTTATCTTCGTATAAATTGTTTTGACAAAAAATGTCTTTTTGTTGACTTTTAGAATGACCTATAATGTTTTGGCCCATATCTCTCAAATGAAGCATTTTTTGCCTTGAGCCTAGAGAGAAAAAGTTGTAGATAATTGAATTTCCTTTAAGATAGGCTTTGGTTGATAAAGTTATGATGAAGTATGTGAAAGTTATGCTTGGTCAAAGTTCAGTTGACTTCTCCTTAAGAAAACCCTAATTTAGTAACTTTTGACTTTTGATGAATCTTAAGTTTTCTTAATGAATAATTATCAAAGCTTGATCAAATGATGAATGTGACTTCAAAGTGTGGATGTTGACCAAAAATCTTGAAGTTTGACTGTAAATTGGTCAAAGTTGACTTTTTGCCCAATATAGTTGATTTTCAATCATCTGGCTAATTGACTGAGGAAACTTGTGCTGCAAGGCTTGGAATTTGGCAATGAGGGTAATTTAAAGTATACGAGAAAACATGAATTCCACTTGAATAATTAGAAGTCCTATTTTATTTGAGAAAACTAAAACCCTAGTTGTAGGCCACTGTTTAGGAGAAGGATTCATCTGATCATTTCTTGAGTGGTCTTGAGTATTTGAGAACCTTAGGAGCATGAGGAGGTATCTTGAATTAATTTGTTTTAAAAAATTGGAGGGAAAATTTTGGGGTACAACAGTTACTATACTCCCTCAGTCAACAATAAATCTCTACCCTTCGTTCTTCATACTCTTGATCAACGCCCCAGAGTTAACCTTTGGAGGCCATTTGATCAAGATTGAATGCTCCTGATCTTCGCTTCTATACTATAACTCCTACACCTCCTCACCCTTTGGTTAAACGGATTCAAACAAGTTATTTGGGCTTGGCCCAATACTTCTTACACACACCCAGATTACTCCTTCAACATGAAACATACCCCCTTGCGCTAATGGACTCAAATGGATTATTAGGCTTATCTTTGCTAATTGCACACCTAGGAATTACTATGAAGAACAATTTACACCTCCTATTTTTATTAATAATTCATTTATTTATTTAATTTGTTTTATTAATTTATTTTATGTATTTTTTATTTTTTAGTTACTTATTTGCCATATCATTTTTTTCCATTTGCATTAAGGTAAAATTTTCTCATCATTATTATAAATATATAATTTATTTTGATAAATAAATAATTATATTTTTAAATAACTATTAACTACTTTTTTCTTATTATTATAAATATATAATTTATTCTTGATAAATAAATAATCTAATTATAATAATCATTAGCTATTTTTCTAACAATTACTAACCATTTTGTTTAAATTATTAAACTCTTTTTTCTTACTAATTTCAAAAAAAAATTCATTCAAGCATTTTCGAATTACATCATTCATTTAAAATAGCTAACCCATCAACCTTAACATTTTTTCTACTAACATAATTTCAAATTCAACAATATTTTTTCAAAAAAATAATTGTGGACTTGCTTTCAAACTAAACTTCGAACTACGCCTATGACTACATAATTTTCAAACTCAAACGAATTTTAAAGAATCGTTTGAAAGAATTTACACAGTCCATAAAAAAAACTAACCAAACACATACAAACTACGAATTTAGACTCTGATTCTTCGCAAGGAGATACGTAGGCACGCAATTAAAACCAATGTGAGTCACATACTTAAAAAATTAAACATTTTCTTAAACATATGGAAACAACAACTTTTAAATAGATATCCCCAATTTGCCCTATGACCTAAAATAAGATTCCCCTTGAGAACAAGAGAGATGAAGGGTGCCTAGAACTTTCCCTTTGTCTAACCAACTCGAAAACTTAGAATCTCTAAACGATTAGGGTTATTCATTCTTCCCCATCCTTAGGACAAAAAATATTGGTGGCGACTCGTATACTTTTTGTCGATTACGACACTGCTTAGAAATATCGAGTTAGAATTATAGCTCAATTAAACAAAAACTAAAAGTGGGTTTGTTTGGTTTAATTGTAATAATACAGACACATAAAAGTAAATAGTAAATAAGATTGGATTTGATAAATAGGAGTAGCATGCTAGGGAAAGTGTATGATTATTCATGTAATAACCTTGAATCCTTATTTTAACAACATATTACACTAATTAATTATCGGTTCTTTAGTTTATTTTCTACTAAGTCCTTAGTGGGAAAACCTTTGACCGTCCATCTTAAATTCCAAATCCTAGAAATTTATGATGAAATCAAGAATTTGTGTTATCAAGAATTTACCGGTTGCCACAGGGTATCCCTAGTCCTAGGTGATATCTACTATAGCTTAATTGCACAAAAGCATTAACAATGGCGGTCCAACCTAATTGTTAATCGTCAATCAATCCCTATTGGTTCAATAGAGAAGGCACTAGAAACATTGTACGATTAAATTGATTATGAAAAACATGAATAATATTGAAATTAGGAAATCAAAGTCATTACAATCTCAAACCAGGGACACCCTTCCCTCTAGCATTGAGGGGTTTAGATACTCATAGAGTACAAAGAACACATAATATAAAATTGAGACATTACAAGTATTGGGTGAGTTTGAATTTTCAATCCTTTTCATTCATGAAGATTTGCATCCACCAAAAACCATTGAATCCTCTAATCTTCCATTAGGTCTTCTTTTCTTCGGGTCTCAAAAGTCCCTTAATTCCTCGTGAAAACTCTTCTAAATATCAAAAATCCACTGGCGTCGATTGGAAATGCCTGAAACTCCCTTTCAGATCAACACTTGGGTGAAACAAAAAAAAACAATCAAAATCAGTGTACTCATGCGCTATGGCCCATGTCAGTCAACACGGGCGGCCGTAGTTCCCACCTGGAATTTATTGTTTTTATTTTTTATCCAAGACCTCCTACTACGGGCCGTGTCAGGAAACACGGGCACTCGTAACAGACCCATGTTCCTTGTGTTGAGATTTTGGAAATTCATGTTGTTAGTCTGCTATGGCTAGTGTCAGCTGCTACGGGCGACTGTAGCAGACCTCCTAGAGCACGCGTAAAACATTTCAGAATTTTCGTGATTTTTTTCCGCTCGATCCTTCTTGAATATATATCTGAACTTTAAAAAGTAAAGAGACACATCCAAAGCATAAAATGCGGAAAAAAGGAAATAAATAGCTTAAAAACAATGACAAGATTAACTAGAATTAACAATAAATAAAGGTGTAACAACCACTAATCAATAGTGTTACCCATATCTGAGGCAGAATACGTTGACGCAAGTAACTATTGTGCGTAAATTATATGTATGAAACATCAACTAAGTGATTTTGGAGTTCATCTCAGAGCAATTCGATAAAATGCGACAAAACTAGCGCTATAAGCCTCGCGAAAAAAATTTCACTTCACTCTCGATTTAAACCCATTGAGGTTTAGCACCATTTCACTATAGATCATGTAAAAAAGGGATTATGTAATTGAGCATGTGTCTTCATCTAATTAATGTACAAATAATTTTACTAAACCTCTTCCTAATGAAATTTTTTTTTTATAAGAACTAAATTATGAATATTAAATTAATTATGCATGGATTAATATATGCTATTTGTTGCAACTAGAAAAAAAATTGAGATTTAACTATTGAATAACTTAACTCGAATAAAACAAGAGTCACCACCAAACTTTATTGTTTTCAAAGGAAAAGGAAAATATCAAGAAACCCCAACGCGGAAAATAAAACAAAAAACAGATCTAGGTACGGGAGTTGGTTATGCAAGGGGAAGGTATTAACACCCTTCACATATATGGTACTCCACAGGAACCTCTTGAAAATGTGTGGTATGATACAGACCGGGTTGTTTGCAAAAAGATTGGGGAGATAAGAAAATAAGTGTTTTATTATGTTTATCCTCTCCAAGACTTTGAGAGCCTATGCCTACGTATCCTCATAGTGCAATAAGGAAATTAGAGCATCGTAGTTCGTGGTAAAAATAAATGCGAAAGTTTGTTGATTGACTTTAATTAAAAAGACATGTTGTCGTATTCGAGTGGAAACTCAACTTACTACCCACAAGTATGAGGAATGAGCATTTGGAGAATCTTGATATGGAGAACTTTACTTGGATTTTATTAACAAGTATGTCTCAACATTCAAGTGGAAAATATTAATCACTTCACAACATTTTATAGAAGTATAGTGGTTTGCATCACTATTAGAATAGACTAATATCCAATCTTTGAGAAAAGGTTTTAAAAGAAAAAGTGCACAAAGCCACAAAAAGAAATTTAATGAGGTTTATCTTTTTAGAGATATGAAAAGAGTTTGAATATGCTTAAGTGTTATAGCATTTCTTAGGAAAAATATTTCCGGGATCACTTGACAAGGTCAAGGTTTAGTATGAAAGGTTTCAAGTTTGAAATAAGAAGTTTTGAAAATAGGGAGAAGATTTGAAAATTGAAAAAGTGAGAAGGAGATGAAAAGACTATCCTAAAGCATAAAGTAAATAACATAAAATAAAAGGTCTCATTGTAAGGTAGCCCAATAGAAAGCATTTGTGTATGCAAGTTAACTAACCACAAGATGGAGCAAGCATTTGACATTAGTTAAGATGAAGCCTTATTTTACATTTAGATTGAGCCACAAGACAAGCAAGCAGATAAATTCCAATAGATCCAGATGAAAATCAAAAGTACAGAGCCATAGAGAAAATTCCTAGTCTTCAAGCAAGGAGTAAAGAATAAGGCCAAGTCTTAACTTGTAGATCAAAAGTGCAGATGAATCCTAAAGTCTCAGATACAACTCCAAGCAAATGGAATCACTAAATAAAATTCCATGGTCCAAAATACTCCTCAATCAAGGGATAGTAACACAAAGTTCACAAGAACAAGATTAGATTTTTGTAAGGTTTTAGCCATTTATTAATGTTTTTGGTCTTTTGAAGAAATAAAGCAAAGGAAAACAAAGAGATAAAGGCAAAAAGTAAAAATGAAAAGAATGTAAATGACTTGAAATTAAATGACACAAAGTAAATGGAATTAATATAAAGTTAATAAAAGTAAAGTTAGCACAATTAATATGTCAAAGTTAGTGTTAATGAGAAATCAACCGAGTCGGGACAACTTAACGCTATGTTAAACAATCATTATTGAATTTATGTGGCAGTAACAACTATCTGAAGTCGGTCAATAACAATTTATGTGTCATAAATGTTAGAGAAATGATACAAAGTTATTCTCCTAAAACAATGTAATACAAGTCAAAACAAAAGAAATAAAAAAGAAGAGATGGAGATGGAGAATTGATGAAGCTCTAAGGCAAAGGGATTGGATACAATCATTCTTCTTCATGATACAATAATATAAACTTATCATCAATTCAAATTACCAAAAGTGATCAAATGATCATTTAATATAAGTTTGAAATGGTGAAAGTTCATATAATCAAGGCATCATTCCAAAGTTCAATTGAACAAGATGAAGCATCAATCAACCAAATATGATCAAGTCAACCAAAATTCAGAACCATAAATCATCAAAACAATCAAAAAAATATTATTTAAAAATTGATTTAAAATGATTTTCAAATGGTTCAAAATAGAAAATAAAGAGATCATCCAAAAGATGCATCAAAGCATCAAATAAAAATCCGCAAAAATTTGAGAATGTCAGGAATATTCCAAGGAACATGATCTAAAAAATTGGACTAAAAATGTTTGAAAATGCTTGAAAATTAATTTTTAGAAGAAAATTAAAATGAAAGCAAAGAGAAAATAGCAAAAAACAAATATGCTAAAACAAACCTTTAAATTATGAAGAAAAAAAAATGTGATAGAAAATATTTTTAGTGATTTATGAAAAAAATAGATTAAAAAATAATAAAGGAGTTATTTAAAATAAATATGAAAAGAAAAATGAATTAAAATAAAAAAAAATATTTCCAACAGCTAGAACACGTGTCGCTTTCTGATTAACTAAAGAATTTGAATTTCACTCCAACACGCGCAAATTGAACTTCATCTTCAACATTCAACTTTGATTTTGCTGATCATGAACTTGGAGTTTTAAGCTCAAACATTAACCGTGCAAGCTTCTACTTCATTCATCGTTTATGTCTCTCTGCATTGGAGTCATTGATTGGCTAATATGGTGAACAAATAAAAGGTAAGTGAGGGCTTAGCATCAGAAGATCAAGACGAGGAGAGGGGTAACTCGTTTGTTCATTGAAGTAACTCAAAACTACCTTTCCAATAGAAGCTTCGAGGTCTGAAAATAGCAAAATTAAATTGGTGTTGGCAAGGTGTTTCAAACTTCTGTAATGCTTCAAACAGTTTCAGATGATGCTGATGAATGTTTCTAGGTAGAGATTTGGAGTTTAAACGAGCTAGAATTTAAATTAGGGTTTTTGGTTTTGAAGGTTTTTAAGAGTGAAAAAACATCAATTTTGTGGCTATCAAAGCTTGATTCTCAAGGGAGAACGATACTCTATTTATAGGAAAGCAAGTGGTGTCATGATACGTGTGAAATTCAATCCCAAACGTGCCAACCAAGTTGAGATATTTTCCACTTGAATCTGTGTGAAATGAAGCACCAAATTAGTTAGTTTTTAAGCAATTTCCAATCATTTTGTATTGTGTGAGACGCATTTTGTGATAAGGAACAACTTTGCATGATTTAGTGGTCCCAAGTGAAGAGTGAATTTTGAAAATTTCTTTGTGCTAAATGTTCTCTTCATGGAAAAGAATCAAATGTAAAAAGAACCAAATCAAAAGGATACTTGAGCTGAAAATGTCATGGTTGCAAAGTTGACGTTGCGGCACTGAATTGTAGTCCTGGCATTCAGTCAAGCATGTTATGAACTAACTTTTATGCACATATGGCCTTTGAGAAAATTCAAAAATGGATGGACTTGGGAGCATAATTGATGTTTGACTTATGAAGAAAAGTTGTGGAGGACATCAAATGTGACATTTGATTTAAAGTAGAATCCAAAAATGTTAAGAATGGAGGGAGTTATGATATTTGGACCAAATGACATGCCATTCTTGATTTTAAGTCAACCAATCATGTGCTAACTTGTGGTTCTTGATATTTACATACAAAGGCCCAATGATGATCATTTGGACACAAAATGAGGGAAGCTTGATTTTCCTTTGAAAAATATTGAGAATTGAGTGGAGAATTGGATGAAGATGGTATGGAAATAAACATATGAACCATTCTTGAATCATCTTTAAAATCATGCACCAAACTTGAACTTCTCTTGGCCAAATGATGTTGAATAAAGCTTGACATGAATATGACCTAAGATTATAGGAATGTCTTGAAGGAAAATCTCTTTAGAACCACTTTTTAGTCAAACTTTTCCTTTGGACATCAAAACTCTAATTTGGAAACCATTCTTCATCCATTGATTTCAAATCCCTACCTTGAAAAAAATGAAAAGAAAGAAACACATACTTTTCCATTTTGAATAGGGTTAGTAAAGATAAAATGTAAACAAGCACATAGATGCAAAGAAACACAAAGGGTATTTGGTGATCTCCCACAAATGTTGAATCAAAAAGGTAGAGGTTAGGTGGATGCCATGCTTGTAATCTTGATGAGATGCAAATGATATGATAGATGGAATATTAGGGGTAAAAATTATGGTATGACACTAGTTTCCTCTTATCCTTCTCCTTTTTCCCTTTCTCTATGTGTTATACATGATCTATGTGTTTACTTTGTGTTATTTCTCGCCTTTTTGATTATGCTAAAAGGGGAGAAGTATACTCACATGGGTAGTAGAGTACACTCTCTGTATTTTTCAAGAGAGTTTAACTACTAAAAAATCCTTTATCTTTGTTTCTCTATTTGTCCACCTACCTAAGAGATGCATTATCGTTATCAAAAAGGAGGAGAATATGGAGCTATATGCTTTCAGGTACATTTATCTATAAATGATCTTGGCGGAGATGATCCTATTAGTTTTGTTCATGAGAACACCTAATGTAAAGCGGTGTTTAGTAGAGTCCTTGAGGATATTTGATCAAATAACCTCTGATAATGGTGTCTATGAAGAAGCTTTATCAAATCTCATCAAATATAAGAACTTAAGTCTTTGATTAAGTGTTGGATCAATGATGAATTTATAAATTGATCTTGAAGCTTTAAACTTGTGAAATATAGGAAGAGTGAAAGCTTTCCTAGTCTTGTTGTTAGTGACAAGTGTATAAGAGTATCTCTTAAGATTCTAAGACAACTTTCATACATATTAAAATGGTTTGAAACCCCTCTCCTTTTATACAATGTCCTAAAAACATTGCACGTAGCTAGTTGGTTACTAGATTGACTAATAAACCTTTGACTTAAATCCACTTTTAGTCTTCCTTTTTTCATGTTTTTTAAGTTTTAGTCCCCCAATTTTAAAATTCAGGTCCCTAAATTTTACCTCACTTGAGATTTTATTGGTCCCCCTTCAATTTTGCATAGCTCGCAGTGATGATTGAAATAAAAAATTTATTTTTAATTATGTGGCATTAATGACTAAGTTATTTTATTATTTAATATTATTTAATTAAGTTTTTTATAAATATATTTTGAATATTTTTTAAGACATATTTTATTTGGGAATTTATTTCAAAATTATTTAAGATAACTTTTAAAATAATAATACTGGGCCCTTAGGAAAATTGAGTGTAAAGTCTCACCAACCTAGCCCATAACTGCTCTACTTGTTTAGTTTGTTTAGTTTATATAAGCAGTCAAATTGTCTTCACCTGAAACGATGTGGGTCTGTTATTGCAAAGATTTTCATATTCATTACCAACAAAAGCTACACAAAATGCACTTGGGCACTTGAAATTTACATACTTATGATCCACATGCCCATGCTCGACAAAGGTTTGATCCACATATCCATCGGACATTGTCCTCCTCACATTAGAATTAAATATCTTTGGGTTATCTCTCAACACAACAACTACGTCATGATTCAAGGGATCCTCATAATTCGGCTCCTACATACAATTAGAAGATTAAATTTTATAAATTTAAAATATCAAAACCACGATGCATACAAAATGAAGAGCCATACAATAAAGAGATTATACAAGCCACAGATAACAATGTTTATATTCAAGATGAGTTTCCAGTCCTCTCTTAAAATGCTCAGACACACATTCCCTTCCAAATCAATATTTGAATGGTAGACCTGCAAATAAAATATGCAGGTACAAATAAATTCATTACATTGTAACAAAAGCATGACCAATAGTTAAATATATAATGAAAATTCCATCTTTTCCATTATGGTAATTTCATGGTACAAGATTTTGTGAAAAAGTCTCTATGTAACAAAAAAAATACAACACAGTGGTAATTAATGAGGTCATCTTTGCCATTGGAGAATTGCATGGTACAAGATTTTGGTAGATGCAACTCACTGATATCTAAAAGTCATAACATCCACGGTGAGAGAACTTGTATAACAAAATAAATTGGTGGAAAACATTAATTCAGACAAAGGTTTAAAAAAGACAAGAAATGTCTCAGAGTAGTAACTAAACATAATCCAGCTTAAGAAATCATATCGTGGTGAGTTGAGCTGACCTAGTGAATGATCAAACCATTGGTTCTACTATGTTGATATTGCAGCGAATAAAATGGTTTTAGAGAAAGGGAAAGAGATTGAGGAAGATGATGGTGCCATAAGGTCTAAGATGATGGTGCAGAAATGGAAAGGTAATGGTGCAGAAAGGGAAATAAATTGAGAAATTGAGAAACAAGTCGCACATTGCTTGAGTTGAAGTGCATTTAAGTGTTTATATAGCACACATTAGTAATACCAAATTCCAACTTGAGTGATTGAGAGATGGATCTACCTACATGGTCTTTAGCCCAAATGATTATTTTATAAGTTATTTATTAAATAATTTATGAATTAAAAATAATTATTCATTAACTCTAAAAAAAAAATTATTCATTAACTTAAAAAAGTTTAAATGACAAATTATTCTAATCATCATTGCTAAGTCATTAAATATATTTTTTGTCTTAATTATCAGTGTTACATTTGCAAAACTGGAGGGAGACCAAAAAAATCTCAAGTGAGACAAATTTTAGGATCAGAAAACTGAGTTTTAAAAAGGGGGATTTAAACTTTAAAAAAATAAAAATAAGAGAAACAAAAGTGTATTTAAGCTTTTATACTTTTTAGAGTGTTATTTACACTAGATAGTAAATTAACATAATAGGATATATCAAATATCTCTTCTGTGACACCTCATAATCCTTTCAGAGAATTTATAATCGATTAGTCATATATGATTGATTAATCCTAGGTCATTGATAGAGAGTAATTGTGTTAGGATATGGAGTTAGATTAAATTAAATATTTTATTTAGAACAAAAATTTATCTTAATTTTTATTTATATTATTATTAGGCTTTTATTGTATTTGAGCATTTTAGTTAATAGCTCATTAGTAGTAATATATATTTAGTGTCTTTGACACATTTAAATATCAAGAATCAAATGCAAAAATTATCTTTTATGTTTATTCTCTTAGTTAGTTTTTAATGTTTTTTTTAGATTTATTATTGTTTTCATAGTTTTTGTTAGGGCTCATATTTTGCTTCCCAATGATTGGTGCTTTTATTAATGCACTCAATCTCGCTTCCATAGCATATTCTTACTACAACCATCCATTTCTCCTATATTCACTCACTCACATTATTTCACTACTCTTAAACTCATATCTTGCATATAATTATCCAACCCAAATCCAAATATTCCACATACCCCTAAAATTCCTCCGTACACCACAACACCAACCATTTACCCAAGAACAAACTTATCCAAATGATTTTCAAAGAGTCTTTCCAAAAGTTATATCTAGCAGAAGAAAAATATCAGATCTAAAATAGAGCTATTGAGGAGAAATACCAAGCCTCTGTTCTTTCTATCAAAAGGTCACAAGAAAAGTACGTGCTCAAGAGATATGCAAAAAAACATAAAGAAGAACAAAAGGAAAAAGAAAGTTTTGGTTCACTCGTAATTTTTCGGTGAAATTTCCGGTGACGACTCAGGCAAAATTTTCGGCTATAGCTCTGACAAGAATTCCGACCGAAACTCCAACAACTTCTCATTCATTTTCTCCAAAACAATTTACACTGTCACTCTCGACGAAAACACCGGCAACAACTCCGGTGACCGTTCTGTCATCTTCTATAGAAACAACGTCACTTCCAGCACCATGTTCGACGACTCTTCCAGCGTCATTTCCGACGATTCCTTCTGTGTCACTTTTGACATCATCTCTGGTATCATCTCTAACGGCAAAACTCTCAGACTTGTGGTCATCGAAAAACCTACCAAAACAACAATGGCCACCACCGAAACTGCCTCCATTTTCGATTATCTCTATCATTTTATTTTATTATGTTTTGTTTAAAAAATAAAAGAAAAGAAGAAGAAGTGGTGATGAAACTGAAAACAGAAGAAGAAGAAAAAGAAAAGAGAAAAAGGAGAAGAGAAAGTAAAAAAAAGAAGGCTTAAATGCAGTTTTGACCCCCCTAGTTTAAGGTTTTTGGAGTTTCGATCCCCCTAGTTTAAAAGTCAGGTTTCTAGTCCCCAAAGTTTTCAAATTTGGGATTTTTAAAGCCCCCTCCATCTGGCTGCCCAAAAAGTGACATGGCAATGCCACGTATTTTTTTTTTTTATTATTTTTTTTTTTTATTTTAAAAAAATTTTTTTTTTTTCTTTCGAACCTTAATTTTGCCCATGAGGAGAAGAAAAAAAAAATTTTAAAAAAAAAAATAAAAAAAAGATACGTGGCATTGCCATGTCACTTTTTGGGCAGCCAGATGGAGGGGGCTTCAAAAATCCAAAATTTGAAAACTTTGGGAACTAGAAACCTGTCTTTTAAACTAGGGGGATCGAAACTCTAAAAACCTTAAACTAAGGGGGTCAAAAGTGCATTTAAGCCAAAAAAGAAAGAGTGAGAGAGAAATAAGAAAGAGGAAGTAAGAAATATTGTTAAACATTCCCACGCGTCTGCCACCCCATTTGTCTCCCTACTCTCAACGGATATCAATATTTGTTTTTTTCCTACACATTTAACCATGTTTCTCTCATGTAGCACACTGAACCATGCCTACAAATTTCTTTCTCTCTCCATCACGTGAGTTTGATGGACATAATATATTTGAATAACTTTTTATGATTGGACGTGAGGGATAAACTTTTCTCATGACAGTAAGTATTAAATTCGTCCACTTCTATTAACATTCACGTGACTCTTTCATTCAAATGCATCGTTCATCATCATTCATTTAATTTATTTTTAATTAAATGTGTCATTTAAAAGTTATGAATTTTTCATTAATGGTTCACACCATCCCTTCCACTTTTGTCACGTGTACTTTCAGCTTTGTATCTTTTCACAACAAAAAATTGAGTTCATTTGAAACTTTGAGTTTATTACAACTTTGAGGACAGAGTTGATTTTGAAGAGGTGAGCAGTGATAGAGAATAATTGTGTTAGGATTATGGAGTTAGATTAATTTAAATATTTTATTTAGAAGAAGAATTTATCTTAGTTTTTATTTATATTATTATTGAGATTTTATTGTATTTGGGTATTTTAATTAATGGCTCATTAGTAGTATTATATATGTAGTGTTTTTTTGACACATTTGAGATATCAAGATTCAAATGAAAAGTTATCTTTTGTCTATATTCTCTTAGTTAGTTTTTAATATCTTTTTAGATTTATTGTTGTTTTCATAGTTTTTGTTAGAGTTCCTATTTTGCTTCATAACAATCATAATCAATTATATGCATGGATTATTTTCCTTTTTGAGTTATCTTTTCTCTTTTCTACTCTTCTTAATTCCTTTTGTATACTTTTTCACAAAAGCTGACTTAGTGACTTGTGATTGAAAAATACTTCTAATAGTTTAGTTTTACTAATGTTCGTGCTTCATTATTATTCATCAAGAGTGTGATTTTCTTGTTTGATATCTTTGTTTGGTTCTTGATATTAACCTAGTTAAATATTTGTTTGATTCTCAAGACTATCTTAGTAAAATCACTATTTGGTTCTTGAGATTAGCTTGTTAAAATCTCAATTTGTTCGTGAACTTAATCGTTAAGAACAATCACTACTACAAAAAAACTATTTCACAACGGTTGGAAAAGGTATAGCACCACACTTGACCAACCGTTGTGAGGTAAAGGGAGGTTGTAAGTATGAAGATTTTCACTACGGTCATGCAACCGTAACTATAAACTAGGTAGTGCGCTACTTATCACAACAGTTACTTTAAATAACCGTCGTGATAATCTTAATGCATAACATTTAAAACTGGTTTTTCAAAACAACTGTTGTATACATTATGTGGAATTCTTATTTCGCCAATGCTAACTAAAAATATAGCCTTTCAATCTGATCTAGAATATTATAATATGTCAAATTAAGTTATATTAGAAGAATAAGATACACTGTTCAATGCTAGACAAGAAATCTTCAGCCCTTATCCGCATTTTTGCTCTTTAACTATTAGAACATGATTTAATGTTCCTAGTTCTCCAGCCTCCTCTTCCTTCATCTCTAGTTTATTTTACAAATATTATTTACTTTGCAAACAAAATTAGAGGTGGAGAAAGGGTGCTAGAAAAACTAAAAGTATTAAACCAAGTTCTAATGGTTAAAGAGAGAAATGCAGACAATGGGCTACACAATTCTTGTCTAACATTGAATGGTGTAACTTATTTTCTAATATAACTTTATATGTCATATTATAATTTTCTAATGCAATCCTAAAAGTTATATATTTGGTACGGTGTTGGAAAAACACTCAAACCACATAAGATATAACAAACTCATTTTTGAAACAAACATTAAAAACAACAATCATCAACAACAAACCTTAAACAACATACAAGATACAATAAACAACTCTTAGTGACAACAACAAAATCATCAACAAGATATCATTAACTACATACAACATACAACTTTTATTACTAACAACAACAACATATCAACTCATAAAATGTTTCAAAAACATACATATCCGATAATGGCATCCATAATGAAAGGAGGATGAAGCTAAAGTGAGAGTTGCAAACTTGTGTTAAATTTGAATGAATGTTATTATGAATCTTCCATATAAATTTGCATCGCTCATTTTAGTTTCATTCTCGTTAATTTTTCCATTCACCTTTCCTACCTACAAGTCAAAACCAGCAAGAAGTTCAAACATTATGAAAAAATCTATTGAAGCGTAAACAACGATACATAACCATCATAGTTTATTTCTTGGGTTATACATAAACTAATATTAAGTTAACTTCTAAATAGATTTTGAAACATAAACTATTGGGAAGACAAACCTGTAAGGTAGCCATTTTCTAAGATTTGATGCAACAAAAGTAACCCTTCGAAGAAGACAAGTTCACTACAAGAGTTTGGGATTTACATTTTGTATGTTTTTGAAGAAAGATTGTTAAAATGTTAATGTAGATTATGATATATAAGAGAGACGAGTAAGATAGATGTTAGGGTTTTGTTTTGAGAGAGACGACTATTATGTGCTAAAGCAGGAGATAATTTCACTTATATATAAATATGTAACACCTTTCACCATGGTAGATAATAAGAACTATGTTGAAATGATAGCACCTTACACTATGGTTGATTATATGATTTGTGATGAAATAAATATAAAGATAAGCCCTCTTTGTAACGAAAAATATAAAATTGTTGGTGATGAGATTCAAACTCTTACACTCCAGGTACATTTCGCCATGGTTGTTAACAATCAAAAAAGAGTTATTACCACAATTAATAGGAAAACCATTGTAATATGGTGTTACGAGAGGTCTACTTTATAGTAGTGAATGTTTGGTTTATGAGATCAGCCTGTGTAAAACCTCTCATCTGTTGTAATAAGGTTTGCGGGAAAATTCTTAAAATCTCAAGACATTTTATTAGTTGAACTCTCGGTAAGAAATTTTTGCAGAGAGGAGTAGATCAAGTGGCAGATCAAACCTTTATAAATCCTAGTGCAATCTTTATATCCTTATCTCTTTACTTTTTATTGTTTAACTTCTCTTCTATTATACGTTGTTTTACCATTTTTTTTTAATTGTAGAAATAATATAAACATTTTTTAAGAAAATATTATTTTAGTTAATCACAATTTTTGCACTTCACATTTCACCCCCTCCCCCTATAGTGTTTGAAGTCACTTCTTTTACACTATCAAATATGCTAACTAGAGGAATTGGAGAAATGTTTTACTTGAAATTGACTCAATATTCTCGATTCCTACATTTTTATGTGATTATCATCTCTTGACATCTTTTAATTAAATGGAAGAATTCTTTACACACTATACGAGTCTCTTTAAATTTAAGATATCTCACATATTTTAAAAGTTTTTTGAAGAATATGTTGAGTATATTCAACTATCATTTTTGCTATTTGTTTTATAGGTTAGATATTATGTTCTCTCATTCTCTTCTTTTTTTCTTTCAATAATTTTTCTTTATTAAAAAAATATGTCGCTTTGACAAAGAAATTTGTTTCAAATTATTAAAAAAAATTGTTATGCCAATAAAATCAATATTACTTATTTTTTTATTCTTTTAATTTATGATATTTATTCACTAATCAATTACTATTTATGAAAGAAAATTATAAAATGTTAAAAAATAATTATATTCCATCCATCTCAACTTAAATGTCACATTTTACTAAATTATTTGTCCAAAAATAAGTGTCGTTTTTAGTTTCCAATGAAATTTTCATTTTTCCTCTTCCAATTGTATCTTCAATTAATACTATGCACATCACTCTCAATTTACTATTCTCTCACTTAACATTTATGATCATTAGATTGCACAAATAGTTAACAAAAATAATATGATAAAATTGATATTCTCTCTTTCATTTATTAAACATTCTTAATATGTGTGAAATACTCAAATGTGACACTTAATTTTGGACGGGGGAAGTACTATGATCTTTTCATTTTTATGTTGGAAATTGAAATACTAACGTAGAATTGGAAAGGATTGTTGGCATTAAATTGACAATAAATAAATATAAGTAAGAGGCATTGTGTCTAGAGGTGAATTTGGAAAAGTCCATTAAAATCCCACATTAGAGGGATACCATACATTATTAGTTATATATGAAAGATTTTACTCTTGGGGTGTAACCTATGGGATACATAATTTTGTTAAAGAGTGATGATGCACAACAATGAACCATCACACACGCGTTATCGGTGTCTGTTTTTCCTGCCTACTCAACTCAGTTCGGGGTTGAGTTTGTGTTTTGTTGGTCCATTATGTTTTGGTACTCAAAATTGTGAAAATTATTTAATATAAATTTATATTAATTAATTTGTGTGATGTATATTAATTAGTATTTATTAGCTAATTAATTGGTGTGTTGTCACTAATGGTAGTCCCACACTAACCATAATTATTGACTGGGTTGTGCCTTACCTTCCATGTTTTCACGTTTCATTGTTGACCAAGTTTCATAACAATTAGGTTTGGTTCAGATGTACTACATTTTCTCATCCACATTTTCTCTTATATGGACCATATTTTCACTTATAAATAAAGGTTATTCCATCTCATTTTCTTCACTCCAGATTTCCGTATTTCAAAATATTTCTCCTCTCTCTTGTTTGTGCTTATTCTAAAATCTTATTTTCTATTTTTATTTTCAAGTGACTTCTTTGCGCCATCTACGACTGGTATCAAAACTAGATATTCATAGTAGTATCTATACCATATTCTAATGGGTATAATGCAATCAGAGGGTGTAATTCTAGATGGTGCAAATAGTAATCATACAGTACATAATTGGGTTATTTTATCCTAGAGGTATCGTGGTTGAGTAACATCTTTTCACAACTTTGAGCAGTGACACGAAACATCTTAAAGAGAGCGTCCTAGTCCACGACTCGACCCGGTAATTTCTTCCGTGGAAATTTTTCAAAACCGTAAAACAATAATTTTAAGACATTTAGAACTATCATGGCTACCGAAGAAATTATCGGTACTTTTGCAGATGTTGTCTTTGAAAAACCATTCAAGTTTGAGGGAAGTCACTTCAAATGTTGGCAACAAAAAATGAAAACTTTTCTTAACATTAAAAAAGGTTGTAAATATTTTGACTGAGGACATTCTTGTCGCTTCTTCTAGATCAGCAGAAAAAACATAGAATAATAAATTTATGGATATTTACGGAAATATTAATTCAAGTGAATTATGTTCTACTATTGCATAGACTAAAGCAAACGATTTACAACTTAGGAAAAAATTACCTTATGAAAAGAGAATGATTGTCTTTGCAAAAATCACATTCTGGATGGACTTGTTGATAATTTGTATGATTATTACACTAACTACAAGATTGCAAAACAAGCTTGGGAAACTCTAAGAAAGAAGTATAATATTGAAGAAGCTAGATAAAACAAGTATGATATTAGACACTACCTCAAGTATCATATGATAGATGAAATATTTGTGAAAGCTCGATGTAACTAACATCGAAATATAGCTCATGAGATCATCATGGAAGGTATGCTTTAGATGGAAATTTTCATTTTGGTATTATTATTGATAAACTTCCCCCTGGTTGGAAAGATTTTAAAATTTTGTTTCTCCATAAAACAAAAGAATTTTTAATTGAGAGTCTGATTACTCATCTCTGAATGGAAGAAGAACCTTGGAGATAAGATCATAAATATGAAGTCTTGGTTGTTTCTAGCAACAAAAAGAAATTCAGTGCGATTTTGAAGCCATCTGGGAGACCTTTAAAGAATCATAAATGTATTGTTGTTAGAAAAATAAGAATAAGAACCCTTCTATGGCCCCAATTGTTTTAAGTTTTAGGAATTATCCACCGCCTCAAAAAGACGACACACTAATTTTTTCATTTGATTTAATTGTGAAAAATCGGGTCATATGGCTAAAAGATGTAAGATCGGGCCTAAACCTGTTATTGGCTCTAGTGCAGATGTTAACCTAATTGATGGGAAATTTATTTCTATAATCATTAAAATCATCATGGTTGGTGGATAGATAGTGGTGTCTCTTGTCATGTTTGTTATGATTGTGATATATTCATAACATACACGAATGTTAAAGATATGAAAGTGTTATTAGCAGATCCTCACACCACTGATGTTATTGGAATTGGAGACATTGAGCCCAATTCCACCTCCATAAATACTTTAGTCTCAAATTATATTGTCCATGTTCTTGAGATTAGGAATAATTTTGTTTATGAGTTTCTTCAGAATAAGGCATGGTTTAGTTAATCTATAAGGGTAGATTTGTACAACATCACTAAGAATAGTATTTTTGCTGGGGAAGAGTATGCTATTGATGGTATGTTTAAGTTCAATGTTGAATTTAATAAAATTTATCCTTCTATTTAATCCTTGTGTGATTTTAATGTTTGTAATTATAGACTTTGTCATGTTAATAAGCACATTGTTTTTAATTTAAGTAAACTATGCATAATCGCAAAATTAAATGTCAATGAGTTAGATAAATGTAAATATTGCAGTCAAGCTAAATTTAATAAGACTTTTCATAAATAAGTAATTAGAGACTCTGATCATATAGATCGTATACACTATGATATATGTCTGTTGGGCGAGAACATGGATCATTCAACGGTCTAGAGAGGGGGGTGAATAGAACTCCTAATTAAAACTTTTGTTGAAATATTTTTAAACATTTTATGATACAGTGGAAGAACTGACTTGTTTTGCATTTTATCGTAAATGTTGTGGATAGAAAGAGTCGCCACTGACTTTTTTTATCCAATAAGGAAAGGATGAAAAGAACAGAAAAGACCTTGAAGATTTTGAGTTTGGGGGTAGGTTATGAAAGGGAAGGTGTTAGCGCCCTTTCATTCATAGTTATCTACGGGCTCTTGATCGCTAGCTCACTTTTGAAAATTTTGCTTTGTGTGTGTCATTTGAAAAATATTTTGAAAATGCCCATGTAAGGCAAACTTTGTAATGGTTCTTATATCAGTCCTGAAGAACGCGTACAAAGTGTTTGAAAATATTTGTTTTTTGAAAGTGTGATGTGAGAAATGTTTTGTTTAGGAAAATTTGTGAGCAAGCGATTAAAAGTATCTACCCACTCAAGGTCGTTCTTGTACTTTTGCTTCTCCTTTAGATAGTGTTTTCTCTACCATTAGTTAGTAGGAAGCCCTATAGTTGGATGTGAAGGGACAGGCGTAGGGTCATCGTACAGTCATCGAAGGTAACTTGTAAGGACACTTTAGCAATTTCCGTAAGGGACTAGATCATTTATCAAAACGTAACATCGAAAGGGTCATCGAGGGACTATGATCTTTTATTCGAGGGACTTTACTAAAGCGTCCCCACTTTTGAGGGACATGACTGTTTTATTCCAAAGGCAACAAGGGAGGTTACCCTAGAGGTGAGCATGTGCAAGTGTGTTATATTCAATTTATTTATCTTGAGACTTAGGGTTTTTCTATCGTTCATTTTTATCTTTCCATGCAAACCCTAGTTACTAAGCAGAAGCATAGAAAATAAAGAAAACAGTAAAGTGCAGAAAGTAAAGGTTCATACGCTATTACATGGCTTTGGAGTAGATACATAATAATAAAATGCGGAAAATAAAAACCCTCAGCTATTACATCCCGAAACAGTTACATAATAAATAAAAAAACGAAAGCGGAAAATAAGATCTAGGCTATTACATTTGCAAAACCTATACAGTCGATCTAGAAAAGTAGAAATAGGAAAATAGAAAAAGAAAAATGTTTTTTGGTGATTTTTTATTATAAAAAAAATAATTTAAGATAATTAATTGAATAAACCTAAAAAGAATTAATTAACTAAATTAATGAAAGGTTAATCAAAGAAAACCTAAAAATCTAATTAATTATAATTATAATTAATTAATTAATTAAATTATTAAAAGGTTAATTGAAAACTAAACTCTAATTAATTTTAATTAAGAAAACCTAAAACTATTTTTTTTAATATTTTAATTAAATGAAATAAATAATAAAAATATAAGTAAAAGAAAATATAAAAAAAACAAATTGGGCCCGGATTAGCAAAAAAGAGGGGTGTTTAATAGCAAAGAGGTCCAGGCCCAAGCGTTGGTCCATGAGATCTGGTACGTTCAGCCAGGAGGGTGCGTGCAAGTCTGAAAGTGTTGGATCAAATATGTGAAGATCTGATGGTGAGAAGCGATGGGGAGGACATTTGATGCTGTGAGGACGCGCGTTGAGAAAACCTGAAAAATAGAGAAAACATGAAAACTGACAAAACGCAAAGATCCAACCCACGCCCTTGTACACAAATGCCTTATCGTGCTCTTCCACTCGGTGCAAACATGGAAACCTTCGATTTATCCATTACGGGGGCCATGTGATGGTCTCAGCCTGCACATTGATGTATCAGAAGAATGTTAGTACTATTAGTATGTATTAAAACGGCTGCATGGAATGCTGGTTTCGTGTGCTTTGGATCATCAAGTTTGATCAATTCTTACCCTATACCACTTTAGAGATCGATTGGAAGGGTTGGTATGCTTTGAAAGTGGCTGTAACTAGGGTTCTTGATTTTCCCTAGTTTTGAGAATTTTGGAGAGTTTGGAATGGTGTTTCTTGCAAGGGTTTCGTGTGGTCTCTTGTCTGAATTGAAGAGAATATATAGAGTTGAATTAGGTTAAACCATTATGGGCTTGGACCTTTGTAAGAAGGCTTGACTTTATCTTATTTTATTTTGACTTTAAATAAATTAAAAATTAAAAATAAATAGAATAAAAACCCAAGGGGTGTATGAAGTGATTCATAGGTTCATAATGAGGCCTATAAGACGCATGGATCTTGAAATATCATCCCATTAGCTCAAAATTCCAAGTTTGATCACTTTTGGTTTCATACATTTTCTCAAAATCTCCCAACTTGCACCAATCATAACTCTCTCAATTTTCGCCATTTGAATGTGATCTTAGACTTTTTGGAAATCTCAAGATGTCTTATACAATCTATATGTTGATCGTTTTTTCATTTGAAGATTTATCTTGATGTAAGTTGCCTTGAAAAAAAGTGTCTTTTTGTTGACTTTTGAAATGACCTATAATATTTTGGCCCATATCTCTCAAATGAAGCATTTTTTGGACTTGAGTTTAGAGAAACAATGTTGTATAGAATTGAATTTCCTTTAAAATGAGCTTTGGTTAAGAAAAATTTGATGAAGCATGTGAAAGTTGTGCTTGGTCAAAGTTCAGCTGACTCCTCCTTAAGAAAACCCTAATTTGGTAACTTTTGACTTTTGGTGAATTGGGAGTTTTCTTGATGAATAATGATCAAACCTTGATCAAATGATTAATGTGACTTCAAAATCTTAATGTTGAGAAAAAATCTTGAGGTTTAACTGTATGTTGACCATATTTGACTTTTTGTCCAATATAGTTGATTTTCAATTGTATGAACAACTGAATGAGCAAACTTGTGATGCAAGGCTTGAAACTTGACATGAGGATTATTTGAAGAATATAAGAAACCATATAATCCACTTGAGGCATTAGAACCCCAATCTTCCTTGTGAAAAGTTAAACCCTAATTGTAGGTCAACTTTGAGCAATTGAAAAACCCTAGGAGAATGAGGAGATGTCTTGAATAAAATGGGAGGGAAGATTTTGGGGTACAACAGCTGCCCATGTTCAATCTTCTAAAACCTGAAGAGTTACATTGGCATGTGTGATCGGTGGAAATAGAACTGACTGTTTTAAAGCTGGTTCGCGAAATGTCGCGGTAAGCAAGAGTCGTCACCATCTTTTATGTTCTCCAACATGGAAAGGATAAAAGCACAGCAAAATTCCTTTTCGAGATGTTTCTCGGTTCGGGAGGTAGATTTATAGAAAGGGAAGGTGTTAGCACCCTTTCTATCCGTGGTTATCCACGGGCTCTTAGGTACTTGCTCACTATGTTTTCAAAAATTGTTTGCTTTTCAAGTGTTTGTGGGTTTTGAAAAAGTTTCGTTTTGAAAACTTCTAGGTAACTCTTGTATCAGTCCTCAAGAGTGTATGAAGTGTTTGTTTGAAAACTTTTTGAAAGTGTGGATGCGAAAAGTTGTTATTTTTTTTTTTGAAAGAGCAAGTACCCAAGAGAAATCTACCTACTCTAAGGAATTAAGCTGTGTAAGAGTCCTTTAGACAATACTATCCCGCTATTGAGAAGTAGGTAGCACCGTCGTTGGAGTTATTCGGGTCAATTCGATGATAGGGACATGTGTGGTCACCAAAGCAATAGTAGGACGCCTTAGCGGTAACCCTAAAGTCCTAGATCCTTTTTATCTGAGGCAACCGTTTCGAGGCAACTGGATCTTTAGACAGGAGGGCGACCTCTAAAACACCCTATACTTAATGACCACCTCGAGGCAACCAAGTGAGGCGTACCCTAGGAGTGGCATGTGCATGTGTGTTAAATTCAGTTAAGATTATCTTTGCACATGTTTATTGTGAGCTACGAGTTGATTTTATTTTTCAGGTAAGTTTTGCATGCATAATTAACAGTTAATAGTTTGCGGGAAATAAATTGCGGAAAGTGAAATCTACGCTATTACAAGGCGTCGGGTATTTACATCGCCAAAAACATAACCCTTGAAAATAAATGCGAAAAAAATAAAAGAAAGCGATAAAAGAGGTCCTAATTATCTATTACATACTCGGAGCAGATACATAAATATAATCAAAAATAGATATGCGCCCGAAGAAATTAAATCAGGAACGTCCTTAGGGTTTTGACCCTTTTTGAGAAAAGAAAGCAATTTGGTCCTTTTTGCAATTAATTGAATATTAAACCTAAAACTAATTAATTAATTAATTAAAGAAAAAGTATTTTTGTGTTTTTTATGTTTTAATGAAAATAAAATACAAGAATTAAAATTATCAAAAGAAAAACCCTAAGTCTAATTCATTTTATTTATTGTGAAAAAAGTCAAAATTAAACCTAATTATACTAAATTAATTTGTTAGCATTTTATTTACAAAATAATGAATTAAAGTGAAATTAATAAATAATAAAAATATTTGCATTTTTTAATTCTCTGAATTTATTATGAAAAATATTAATTTGTTAATTAAATAATAATAATAATAATTAAGAATAATAATTAGTAAAAGAAAATAAAAGGAAAAGAAAATAAAAGAATAATAAACCAGGGGGGTGCTGGGCCCAATATGGAGGTGTTGATTGCAGATTTCAGGCCCATTAAGCTTAAGCCCTTGTTGACTTCCTGGCTTGTCCATGTTGCATTGACTGGAAAGTATCATGGTCTTCATCTTTGGACCATTGGATTTATGATTGTGGACACATGGCACCTGATTGCTTGAAGCGCATGGTGGGACGTTGTTGGAACGCTGCATGTAATCATGTTAGAAAAAAATAGAAACAAAGGTTTGGGGGACCTGGGAATCGAACCCAGGTCCCAATGATAACCAGCCAGATCACCAACCACTGAGCCAAGCGCATGCGTTTGTCATTATGATATGCAACAAATATAATATTTAAAACATAACAATTATGCTGGAAAGAGAAAAATTACGCGCGCTATTTGAATTGCCCAACCACAACTCAACACATCTTCATCGTCTTCACTAAACCTGTAGAAGAAGAGTTAGATAGCGGGGGTTTTTAACCCCCACAAAACATGCTGAGGAATAATAGCGATTAGCTCCACAAGCAATATAAATATGGCGCGATGGTTGGGTTCAATTCGTCTGGTTGCAACGATTACAACCATAGGCATTAGAGGTCCCAATTTTGCCTGGATAATGAAGCCCTAATTCAAGAACTGAGGAACCCTAAAATTCGTTCATGGCAAATTCTGATTCTATGCGTTTCAATGCAATTAACCTATGCCAAAAGCTTCCTGTGGATTCAAGCAACACAAAACCAACAAAAAATCATATGAAATATGCGTGAATCATGAGTTTCGATTTTCAAAATAGTGAGCAAACCGTATCACTTTTCTTGCGTATTCTTTGAGTGTTAAGGCTTGATTTTGTTTGCAAAAGGTCCTTGGGAGTTCCTGCAAGGTATTAGAATCAAGAAAACGCTTTGAATCGGTCTGGAAGATAACAAACAGATTTCAAGTTTTCTTTGATTTTTTCAATATTGGCTATGGCTTTCTTGCAGAGTTTTCATGTTCACATGAATAGGGTTAGGTTGTGTACATATAGAGGACTGAATTAGGTTAAATCTTTGGGCAAAAGATCCATGGAATTATGATTTGTATATTTGATTTTCAATCAAATATTTTTCAATCTTTTTGATTGAAAAATCTTGCCAAACTTGGAGATCCTTGTCCCCTTGATGTGCACACGAAATCTCCAGCATATATTGACCACTTTTGCTTCACAAAAAGATTGAGAAATCATATCTTTGAATTTCCTACAATTTAAATTAATTAAATGAATTAAAATCAATTAAAAATCCAATTAATTAATAAAAATAAGAAAATAATTCAATTTAATCTCAATGGGTCATGCATAAGCCTTGGACAAAGTTTCAAGAAAGAATTTGAGGCCCATTAGCAAAAATGATGTGTTTTGAGCAAAGTTGACTTTTGCAAATTCACAAAAATTTCCCAACTTCTCCAATGCATATCTTGCTCAATTTTGATCATATGAACATGTTCTTTGACATTTTGGAAAGGTCTTGAAGTCCTATAACCAATGCCTTTGGTCCCATGTCATTTGGATTTACCAATCTCAAGTTATGGTATTTGACTTAAAGTGCATTTTTGTTGACTTTTGAAATTGACCTATAATGTAGAAATTGATAACTTTTTGTGAGAGAATTTCTTGGGCTTGGAATGTGAAGATGAGTTGTAGGAAATGTCATCCCCTTCAAAATGAGCATTGGATGGGATTTTTCTGATGAACCATGAAAAAGTTATGCCCTGGTCAAGTTACAGTTGACTTTTCAACTATCCAAAAGTAGTAACTTTTGCATCCTTGATGATTTTTGAGCCATGCTTGAGGAATCATGATCAAGACTTGATCAAATGATGATTGTGGCCTCAAAATAAGATGTTGACCAAAAATTCTGACTTTTGACTGTAAAATGACCATTTTACCCCTGCAGTTGATTATGAACCAAATAAGGCTTTTGACTGTGCAATTTTGACATTGTGAGTCTTGAGACTTGACATGTAGATGCTTGAGAATATGTATAGGCCTATGAGACTTGATTGAGCCACTGAAAACCTCAGATTCCTTGACAGAACCAAAACCCTAATTTTGACTGGCTTAGGAGGCAGTTGGACTGTGCAACCCTTGAGTGGTCTTGAACCAGTTGAAGATGATTCTTGACAAACCTTGAAGAATATGGGAGGGAAAATTTTGGGGTACAACAGTTGCCCCTGTTCAATCCTCTTAAACCTGAGGATGTAGATTGGCTTGTGTGCCTTTCGTGATCCGAAGGTGGAAGATGATTGAACACTAGAGTACCCAGAAATTTGCACTCGCATAGTAGAATATCAGCAATGTGATGTCGGGAATGGGCTTACAGATTCCATTTGGAGATATGATGGATAGGATGATGGGCTTTTAGATGCCATCTGGAGATGTGACAGAATCTTATCGGGAATGGGCTTATGGATGCCATTTGGAGATGTTGATCGCGTAAGAGATTCCTTAGCGAGAACTTGCGTACCTAAGGAAGAAAGATAATTTCCTGGTCTGTTACAGGTGTAGACCTTCAAACTCTTCATGTAGATAACTTTCCTGGCTAGATACGGGTATAGATCTACAATCAATCGCTCACAGATATGCCCTGGCTAGATACAGGTATCGAATCCGGAACTTCAAAAGGTTGGTCGAGATAGCTTTCCTGGCTGGATACAGGTGTAGACCTCTGACCTGAGAATGAAAGATAATTTCCTGGCCTGTTACAGGGGTTGATCTTCAAACTCTTCATGCAAATATGCCCTGGCTAGATACAGGTATCGAATCTACAATCAATCGCTCACAGATATGCCCTGGCTAGATACAGGTATCGAATCTGGAACTTCAAACTCTTCATGCAGATATGCCATGGCTAGATACAGGTATCGAATCCATAATCAATCGCTCACAGATATGCCCTGGCTAGATACATGTATCGAATCTGGAACTTCAAATTCTTCATGCAGATATGCCTTGGCTAGATACAGGTATCGAATCCATAATCAATCGCTCACAGATATGCCCTGGCTAGATACAGGTATCGAATCCGGAGCTTCAAAAGGTTGGTAGAGATAACTTTCCTGGCTGGATACAAGTGTAGATCTCTGAGAATGAAAGATAATTTCCTGGCCTGTTACAGGTGTTTGATTTTCAAACTCTTCATGCAGATATGCCCTGGCTAGATACAGGTATCGAATCTACAATCAATTGCTCACAGATATGCCCTGGCTAGATACAGGTATCGAATCTGGAACTGCGAAAATTGATGGTAATCGTCTTTTGATTGACCCTTTCCTGAAAAGGCAAAACATTAGTTGTATTCAATGTTATGACGTATGAAATGCATGATGTCATGATGTTCTCAAAAATAAATGAGATCGTGTCGTATGCACTTTATCATGTATGTAAGCAGGATGTATGAAATGTGAAATGTCTATGAATGTATTTTTGTCTAGGAAAATAAATCCTTGACAGATGCCAGGAAGTTCGTTGAATCCTGGGCTGATGCTGAAGAGTAGAGTTCTTCATTTCCGCCGGGGATGATGATTGCAAGAATAAACCGGTAGGAGAAGATGACTCCGTTGGGGAATAAACTTGTTGAAGAGATTACTCTGTAGGGAATTACTCTGTAGGAAGAGATTCTTCGCTGAGATTTTGATGGTAACTCCGCTGGGGATTCCTGTTGATAAACTTTGTTGAGGGGTTTGATGAACTTTGCTGGGGATAGGAAGAACTTCGCCGAGGACGATCTTTCCGTTGTAATTTGCTGAGCATAACCCAGTTAGACTCTGGTGGGGAATAACCTCCTGAATAAAGCCGGGGAGATGCTTTTGCACCCTGCGGGGGATAAGCTTCCAGAATCTACTGAGGATAAGCTTCCAGAATCTACTGGGGAGAAGCTGTAACACGCCGTTTATATTTAAATGTTATTTCATTAATTATTTTCCAAAACTATTAAATTATATCTATTTTGAGAAATATATTCAATTGATATCGATTAAAATATTAATTGGGTAATATGAAATAAAAAGATTTATTATGTCGAAATATTATTTTGAATAATATTAATTTGGTGTGTAGTAATATTTGACTTTGTTTGATTAATTGGCATGATTAGGTTTATATAGAATAAATATTATTTAGTGTAATATTGTTTAATAGGGTTATATATAATAATTTGAATTAAATAATTGTTGGGGCCAAATTATAATTTTAGAAAGATAGAGGGAGGAAAGTTAGTAGTAGAAAGATAGTTTTATAAAATAGAAAAGGGAGTTAGTAAGAGTAGTTGAAAAGAGGAGAAAGAAGAAAGAAAAGAGGAAAGAAAAGAGGAGAGAAAGAGGAGAAGAGAAGAAAGGAAGCTAGGTTTGGAGTTGCAACATCTTCATCATCTTGTTTCAAGAAAACCCACACCAAGGTAAGGGGTTTGATTCTCCATCTCATATTGTTAGGTTTTGATAGATATATTTTGGATTTGGGGGTAAAATTTATAGTTGATTTATAGGGTTTTGTTGGTTGATTGTTGGAATGGTTTAGAAAAGTTAGATTAGGAGTATGGTTTGTGAGTGTATTATGTGCTATCTTGTAGAAATTAAGAGTATTGAATGGGAAAGAAAACCATGGTGGTAGAATGAGAAAAACTCAAAAGAATGAAGTTTTCACGCAGGTCCATCCACACGGGCCGTGTTGATGCACACGGGTGCCCGTGTTGATGCTCTGACTTTGGCAATTTTTGCACGTTCTGGTGGCTTTTCCACACGGGCCGTGTTGATGCACACGGGTGCCCGTGTTGATGCTTCTGTAGCCTCCAAAATTCTGATTTTTCGCACCCCCTTTGGAACCCGATTGTGTTCCGATTTTCCGATTTGGAATTGTTTGATAGTTGATGGTTTATGTTTTGGTTGAGTAAGTAACTTGTTTGTATACATTTTACTTGACGTTGTGATTGTTAAATTAGATGTATGCATGCATGTATAATAGTTGATGTTCCATTGGCTGGATTTGATGGTATGTGTATGTTAAGATTATTGTGAATCTTAATTGCATGCATTGGTTATATTCTACATTGCATGGCATGGTTGGTCTTGAAACAGAGACGGTGAAACTGTGGGTTCACATGATTTTATAGACGGTGACCCTATTGTGGGAAAAGACGTAGTGACCTTGATCCGGAAGGGAAATATAGGTGGTGGAACATTGGGTCCACAATATCTAGACGGTGACCCTATTATGGGAAAAGACGTAGTGACCTTGATCCAGAAGGGAAATATAGGTGGTGGAACATTGGGTCCACAATATCTAGACGGTGACCCTATTGTGGGAAAAGACGTAGTGACCTTGATCCGGAATGGAAACATAGGTGGTGGAACCTTGGGTCCACGAGTCGGTACCGCATTCGCATACGTTGAGTCGTGTTGTGAGTCACATGTATATTTGTGCATGTTATGTATGTGTGTTGATGTGTTTGATTATGTACTAATATTGTTGTTGTTTGAATTATGGTTATGTGCCAAGGATGTGAGTATTCGAATAATCGGATTACATGGTTAATGTGTTGGTAATGGATTCCTTGAGTAAGGATGCTACAGGTGATAAAATGAACATGATCATTATGTATTGCTTTATTTATTGCCATTTCATTTACTTAAAATTACATGTTATATGATTATTGGAATTCTTACCCTTTTGTTGGCCAATGCTTTTGATGGCATTGTGCAGGTACCGAGGACGGTAGCGCGAGGCGCTAGCTAACGGATGCATTGGATTGCAATCTGTTTTATTTTGATTAGAGTCGAGTCGATGCTCTGGTAGTAACACATGGGGGGGGAAATTTATTTAGTGTCGAACTCGATTATTTTGTATTTGGATTATGATGTATATAATCCTTATTCGTGTATATGATGTTTTGTATATGTGAGACTTGATAACATATGCTTATGTGAATTATGATGGCTTGATGCCTTGAATTATTTTTTGATTCCTCCATAAATGGAGATGATGTGAAATTATGAAACTCCGTTGCGTTTGCACGAGAGAATGAAGTGAATATTTATTGTATGTTTGTTTTGTGTTGGAATGCTTATACTTTCAAACATACCCTGTCCCTTGTGTGTTGTGGCATCCCTTCCGTGTAATTTTATTTCTCTGATTTTAATCTTTACCTTTAATTGGGGTATTTAGAAGGGGTGTTACAGAAGCTTCCAGAATATACTGGGGATAAGCTTCCAGAATCTACTGGGGAGAAGCTTCCAGAATATACTGGGGAGATGGCTTCCAGAATATACTAGGGATAAGCTTCCAGAATCTACTGGGGAGAAGCTTCCAGAATATACTGGGGAGATGGTTCAACTCTCTTGGGGAAACTTTTGAGGACTGTACTGGGGAAATTGATCCACTGGGGTGTCTGGTATTCTGCCGGGGAACAATCTTATATTAAGACTGCCGGGGATGCTTGCTGAGGAACATCTGTATACTCCGCTGGGGAATATTGAAATCTTCTGGGGATATCCAACTTCCTTAAGGCTGACAGTAGGCTAACTCTGCTTGGGGAGAGTGTTGCCGACTTGCTGGAGATACCGTGCCTTTTCGGGGCTGATGGGAGACCAACTCCACTCGGGGAGAGTACTGCTGATTCTTGTCTTACTCTACGGGGAGTGAAGGTATCCTGGTTACATTCTTCAGCCGAACTTACCTTGGTACCTTGGTGGACAGAGAAACTAGACCGCTTGGACAATTCTTGTTACCCTTGTTTCTAATATCACCTGAAATTAGTCCTTTGTTTCGTATGCAAATATTTATGAACAACAATTAATGTCAAATGCATATATAAAAAATGAACATTGGACGTTCTTTGCAAAACAAAACAGGTAAAAGAAAAAAAATGACAATTTGTCTGAAAAAGTGGACTTGTATTGATTTTGAAATTTGCCTGTAAATAGGCGTTTTGTGTACAAGAGGCTGACGTCCTAGTAAGAGAACGCCGCCGAACAACATAGAGTTTATACAATTTTGTGAAAAGAAGAACAAAACAGCTATGTGAAAAATCCCACTGGTTTCCAACTCTGCTATCGCCTTTATGTCTTCAAGTGTCTCATCACTTTGCTGCTTGGTTGAAGATGAAGCTGATTGATTGATGCCGTCTGAACCTGATAGTTGATACCGAATTCTGGATGCAAGGTGATCCAATGAGACATAGTATTACGCTTATCCCTAACTTTTGCCTGGACCGCCCTTTCGGGTTTTCAGTCCACCGGGATACCCATTTTTGCCCAAGCCGCCTTTTCAGGTTTTCGACTTGCCGGGTGTACATATTTTTTTTATTTCATCCCTTATTTTTTCCCGAACCCTTTTGGTTCGCCGGGAAGCCCTTACTTTTGCCTAGGTGTGTCAACCTAGCGGGTATTTAATTCATGCGTAGTATCTTTTTACTATGTCTGCATTGGCAGGGTGAGGAAGGTCGTCACCATCCATGGTAGTTAGAATTATCGCTCCTCCTGAGAAGATGTTCTTAACCACAAATGACCCTTCGTACGTAGGGGTCCATTTGCCCCTGGGATCACCTTGAGGTAGAATGATGCGTTTGATTACCAGGTCCCTAACTTGATACTCTTGTCGTCTGACTTTCTTGTTAAATGCCTTGATCATCCGTTTTTGGTACGTCTGACCATGACAAAAAGCAGTGAGTCTCTTTTCGTCAATTAGATTTAATTGATCAAGCCGAGTCTGGATCCATTCATCTTCGCTCAAACCTGAATCCTTCATTATCCGGAGAGAGGGTATCTGAACTTCGATGGGCAAGACTGCCTCCATGCCATAGACCAAGGAAAAGGGTGTTGCCCCTGTTGACGTTCTTGCTGAGGTACGGTACCCATGAAGAGCGAACGGTAACATCTCGTGCCAATCTTTATAGGTCACTGTCATCTTCTGCACAATCTTATTGATATTCTTATTTGCCGCTTCTACAACTCCATTCATCTTCGGCCGGTAAGGAGAAGAGTTGTGGTGCTGTATCCTGAATTGCTCGCAGAGCTCAGTGATCATCTTATTATTAAGATTGGTACCATTATCCATAATGATCCTTTCTGGTACACCGTATCGACAAATCAGGTTATGCCGAATGAACCGTGCCACGACGTTCTTGGTTACGGTAGCATAGGAAGCTGCTTCGACCCACTTCGTAAAGTAATCAATCGCTACCAGGATGAAGCGATGCTGTTGGATGCCGTAGGTCTAATCTCGCCGATCATATCAATTCCCCACATTGCAAAAGGTCAAGGTGCCGTTAAGACGTTCAAAGGAACTGGGGGAACGTGCACCTTATCTGCATAGATCTGGCATTTATGACATGTCCGAGAATGTTGGTAACAGTCGGCTTCCATTGTGGACCAGAAATATCCTGCCCGAAGGATTTTCTTTGCCATGCTATGTCCACTGGAATGCGTTCCGAAGGTACCTTCATGCAGCTCTGCCATGATTCTTTCTGCTTCAGTCTTATCCACACAATGCAGTAAGGTCGAATCATGGTTTCGCTTGTAGAGAATGTCATTGCTGAGGAAGAACTTTGCCGCGAACCTTCTCAGAAACTTCTTGTCGTTAACAGATGCACCCTCGGGGTATTCTTGAGCTTCCAAGTACCTCTTCACTTCATGATACCAAGGTTTTTCTGTTACCTCTTCAGTCTCAAGATCACAGCAATGTACAGGTTCATTCAATTTCCAGATAATGATCCGGGGAGCCTCGTTGTCCCATTTTACTTTGAACATGGAAGACATCGTAGCTAACACGTCCTCCAACTGATTCTCCTCTCTTGGGAAGTGTTCAAAATTTATCTCTTCGAAATGGGGGATCAACGTCAATACATACTCCTTGTAAGGAATAAGATTTGGGTGTTTCGTATCCCACCCGCCTTTGATCTGACTGATCACGAGAGTGGAATCTCCGAAGACACTCAGAAACTTGATCCTTAGGTCAATTGCAGCTCGAAGACCCATGATGCATGCTTTATACTCCGCCATGTTGTTGGTGCAGTTGAAACATAGCCGGGCGGTAAGTGGAGTATGAGTTCCTTTTGGAGATATGATCACGACACCAATGCCATTACCCAAAGCGTTTGAGGCTCCGTCAAAGTGCATAGACCATCAGGATCCTTCCTCAGGTCCTTCATCCGGTCCAGGTACTTCATAATCAGTCACGACCATGATATTCTCGTCTGGAAATTCAAAGTTCATGGATTGATAGTCGTCCACTGCCTGGTGTGCCAAATGGTCTTCCAATACACTTCCCTTGATTGCTTTTTGCATAGTGTACTGGATGTCGTATTCGGTCAAGATCATCTGCCATCTTGCTATTCTTCCGGACAAGGCATGCTTTTCGAAGATGTACTTGATTGGATCCATTTTTGAAATCAACAGAGTAGTGTGAGCCAACATATACTGTCTCAGCCGGCGAGCAGCCCATACCAAAGCGCAACAAGTTTTCTCAAGCAGTGAGTATCGGGTCTCACAGTCGGTAAACTTTTTGCTAAGGTAATAAATAGCATGCTCTTTTCATCCAGACTCGTCATGCTGCCCCAACACACACCCCATTGAGCTGTTAAGTACTGTCAAGTATAAGATTAGAGGTCTCCCTTCAACCGGTGGCATAAGGATGGGTGGCTCTTGGAGATACTCTTTGATTCTTTCGAAAGCGGCCTGGCATTCATCATTCCAACGTACTACTTGATCTTTCTTCAGTAGCTTGAAGATTGGTTCACAAGTAGCAGTTAGGTGCGAGATGAATCGGGCAATGTAGTTCAGTCGTCCTAGAAAGCCTTTGACTTCTTTCTCTGTCTTGGGAACTGGCATCTCTTGTATGGCTTTCACCTTGGCAGGGTCCACCTGAATACCTTTGTTACTCACGACGAAACCTAGCAGTTTTCCAGATCTCACCCCGAAGGTGCACTTGTTCGGATTCAACCTCAGCTTGTACAACTTCAAACGGTCAAACAGCTTCTGTAGATGGTCAAGGTGTTCCTCCTCAGTTTGGGACCTTGCGATCATATCGTCGACGTATACTTCGATTTCATGATGGATCGTATCATGAAAGAAAGCAACCATGGCACGTTGGTAGGTTGCCCCATCATTTTTCAACCCAAAAGGCATGACTTTATATCAAAAGGTGCCCCACTGAGTAACAAAAGTGGTATTCTCCATGTCTTCCAGAGCCATCTTGATTTGATTATAACCGGAGAACCCGTCCATGAAGGAGAATACCTGATGCTGAGCAGTACTGTCAACCAGAACGTCGATATGAGGCAGAGGGAAGTCATCCTTAGGGCTTGCCCTATTCAAATCCCTGTAGTCAACACATATTCGGACCTTACCATCTTTCTTCGGCACTGGAACCACGTTGGCAACCCACTGAGGGTAAGAAGTCACTGCTAGAAACCCGTCATCAAATTGTTTCATAACCTCAGCCTTGATTTTCTCGGACATCTCTGGACGCATACGTCGAACCTTCTGTTTTACCGGAGGACACTCTTCCTTGGTAGGCAGGTGATGAACCACAATGTCGGTATCCAACCCAGGCATGTCTTCGTAGGACCAGGCAAAGATTTCTACATAGTCATGCAGCATCTGAATCAACCGTTGTTTCACACTAGACTCCAGATTGGCACCAATCTTGACTTCCTTTCTGTCTGTCTCAGTACCCAGATTTACCGTTTCCACTGGCTCTTCATGTGGCTGAATGGCCCTCTTTTCCTGGAGTAGCAGTCTTGCAAGCTCACCAGGCACTTCGCAATCATCTTCACCTTCGTCTTCGGCTAAGTTGATCGGATTTTCAAAGTCATAACTGGCAGTAGCAGAGTCGTTACCAGTGAGATCCAGAGTGGATTGGAACCTGTATAGGTGAGTGTGTGTAAATATAGCTGTTTTGCAATATATAACAAAGAAAGAACAGGAGCGCGAGATTTGAAATGCAAAAAACGTCCAATGCTTTTATTCATGATATATGAAAATGACAAATAATAAGCCCTCACAAATGAAGCCACGGTGCTCCGGGTAAGACACCGGGCCATAAAGTTTCAGATTATTGTTTGTTACAAATTCAAAACAAATGAGTTCATTACTGAGTGACAAAAGTAATAGGTACGAAGTCTTTCGCAGTCCAGTTGCTTGGTCCGCCGTTGGTCGTTGGGTAGATCCAGCTGTCGAATTCAGATTCCTCCATGTCGTCTTCAATAGCATTCACTCCCGGGTTGGTGATGAATACATGAGGTCTTTCAATCCTTGCCTTACGAACATCTCTCCGAGCTTCTGCAGTGAAACCCAAACCAAACTTGTCAGTCTTCAGAGTAAAATCAGGAAGTCGGCCCCAGTTTGCACACTCACACTTCTCAATAACAGCCCGAGCATCCTTTAAGGAAGCCATCTTCAACGGAGAATCTTCTTCAGTCACAGTCTCTGCTGACGCCAATGTTGGAGGAACCTCTTCAAAGTGTTGAAAGGGGGTCTCAATGAACTCCCCATCCATTTCTATGTACCGGAACGATTTAAGGTGGCTTACCATGTATTCCTCCTCCCCCTGAACTGTCACAATCTTCCCTCTGACCGGGTATTTCAGCTTCTGATGTAGAGTGGAGGTCACGGCTCCAGCCTTGTGGATCCATGGACGACCCAGCAAACAAGAGTAGGACGGTCGGATGTCCATCACATAGAATGTAGAGTCAAAGACTTGAGAGCCAACCCTGATTGGAATGTCGACCTCACCATGTACCATCCTTTTAGACCCGTCAAAGGCCCGGACAACAATGTTACTTGGCTTCAGCTCCAGACCCTCACAATCCAGCCTGTCTAGAGCTTTCTTGGGTAATACGTTCAACGAGGAACCAGTGTCAACCAGCACATGGGCAAGAGTAGTGCCCCTGCATTCAATGGAGACATGCAGGGCATCGTTATGGTTCTTCCCCTTAGCAGTCAGATCAGCATCGGAGAAACCCAAACCATTATCAGCAGTTAAGTTGGCCATACAATCGGTGAATTGATCAGCAAATGTCTCTTGTGGCACGTGGGCCGTCTTCAGGAAGGTAATCAGGGCCTTGGCATGGGCCTCTGAACACAACAACAATGATAGCATAGATATCTTGGATGGGGTATGCCCCAGCTGCTCAACTACATTAAAATCACTCTTCTTGATAATCTTAAGAATCTCTTCCATCTCCTGCTTGGAAGCTTCTACAGTGGTTGTCTTTGGTGCCTCCGCCTGGGCAGGAATATCAGTAACAATCCCTTTGCCCCGAGCGTCAGATGACTCGGCAACAGGGGTAGAAATAGGAACTTGGTGAGGCAGGGAAGCAGGCACACTTGCAAGTGTGATGACAAGAGGTCTCTGAATAGTTGGTGGCACAATATATGGTGAGAACAGTCTACCACTGCGAGTGACTTTGGCAGGCCCGGTGATGTCACTGATGTCGGTACTAGTATCAAACTCTTGTTTAACTCCAAGCACATAAACATCTTTCCCATAGTGCCTCGGGACAGCCTTGTCAGATGTATAGGGGAGGGGCCCCGGAACAGTGATGATGATAGGAGCAATCTTCTGAGTAGACATGATTTTGACAGGCTTCTTTGAGGGAGCCTTAGGAGAGTTATAGAAAATAGTAACAATGGACACTTCTTCAGCAGGGATAGCAGGAACAACAATCTTCTTGAACAAGATCTCTTTGTTATCCATCAGGTTTTGGACGCCTGACTTCAATAAAGGATAACCGACAGGTGAAACAACACATAGACGACAACCTTTACTACAACCCGGAAATAAACCGGCTAGCAACAGGTTCCTTTTGACGGTCAATAACGGAGTAACAATCTCATCCACAGAGGCTACATACAGGTCTTCTTCCACAACATTCACTCCATGCTGGGGCATGGGAGCAGTCATAACATTGGGCCTTTCGGGCGCCTCTAACTGTATTTCTTTAGCATCAATAAGGTCCTGAACCTTATTCCTCAGAGCCCAACAATCATCTGTGGAATGCCCCGGGCTATCAGAGTGATAAGCGCAACGGGTGTTGGGATTGTACTTTGGAGAGGTTGTGTTCACAACCTTCGGAGCTTCTTTGACAGTTACCAGATTGGTTGACAGTAGTTGCGGCAGTATCTGAGACAGGGTCATGCTGAGCCGAGTGTACTGCCTTTTGGGTCTCTCACCCCTTGGTTGGTTATATTGCTGAGGATCAGCAGCAGGCTTTGAGATTACCAACGCGTTGACAGCTTGGCGGAGTTCCGGTTTACTTTGTCTCCTCGAACCATAAACAACACTAGATTCCTTCTTGAAGGGCTTCTTTTCAGAGCTTGAGGATGCACCTTTTTGTATCTTCCCAGACTTGATACCAGCTTCTATCCTCTCACCAGTTAAGATCAGATCTGTGAACCCAGCAGAAGAATTCCCAATCAGATGGTTGAAGAACGGACCAGACAGGGTCCCTAAGAACATGTCCACAAGTTCACGGTCAGTCAAAGGTGGCTGCACCCTTCCAGCCAAGTCTCTCCACTTTTGCGCATACTCCTTAAAACCTTCACCCGTCCCTAGTGACATACCCTGGAGTTGGGTACGCGTAGGAGCGAGGTCGGAATTATACTGATACTGCTTATAAAATGCAGTAGCCAAGTCCTCCCAGTTACAAATACTGGTTCCATCCAGCTGATAGAACCATTCGAGTTGAGTCCCTGAAAGACTATCCTGGAAGAAATGGATCCATAAATTCTTGTCAGCAGTATACAGTTGGATCTTCCTCACATATGATCTGAGATGCAGCTTAGGACAGGAAGCTCCGTCGTACTTCGCAAAAGAAGGTGCCTTAAACTTGTGTGGGATCACCACCCCAGAAGATAAACCAAATCTCCAAAATCCAACCCAGGCACATGTTGAATCTCCATAGCGCTTAGGCGGTCCTCCAGTTGTTTGTACCTATCCTCAGCAGGAGGGTACTGCTCATCATTGTAATCTGTCTCGTTGTCGGAGACCACGGGACTAGGAACCATTCCCCCTCGGGGACTATCTTTCCCTACAGAGGAAGTAGCCAGATCAGCCTCATTTTGCAGTGCATTCCCAAACCTCCGTCCAGTGTTGAACAACACAATCCTCTTCTTCTTATTCAAAAGCAGAGTCTTCAATTCCTGTTGACCCTGGGCTAAACTCATGACCAGCTCTTGGAACTGGGCGTTCTGGGCCTGGAGGGCCTTGATAGCTTGTTCGGTAGTAGGTTCAGAAGTCATGATGATTGCTGAAATAAACAGCAAAGAAGATGAGTGACCTGTAAAAGAGAGTACCTGTTATGCACATGATGCATGATATGCTATTTATGCGATGCATTCAAGGGTTCGAAAGTTCAAATTTGTTGTAGACAAAAAAGGAACACGAGTTATATTAAGAAATAATCTGTTCAGTACATCAATGCCTCATGGGCGAAATATTACAAAATATTTAATCCCAAAAGATACTGCGCATCCTCTTTGGAGCGATGTAAGTGTTGAGAGTCTTTTCCTCGTGCAACAGGCAGGTGAGCTCCAAGACCTTCTTCTCACTGGCATGTAGACTGGTTTCAAGAGAATTCCGCTCCTCCTTGAGTTGGATCCAACTCTTTTGCATTTCCTCCCAAGATGCTGGCATGTCAGGATGTTGAATGGTGTACGAAACCTCTCCTTCCAAAACTGGCTCTTTGATCACGGGGAGAATGTGAGGATATGGCATCATAAGCTTCTGGGAGCGGGCTCGTACCCACTTGAGGTAAGGCTCAAGGGGGATGGAGTTCTTGTTCCCCAGTGTCTTACTATCCACCTTGTTGTACCCCAAAATATTCCCTCCCATACTCTTCAAAGTTTTGACAAGCATCACCTCAAATGGTTCAAAGTCTACTCAAGGGCTACACAGTCAACCATCCTTCTAAGCCAGTCAAACTAGGGTTTTGGTTCCTGCAAGGAAGTTGAGGTTTTCAAGAGCTCTATCAAGTCACATATGCTCATATACATTGTCAAGAATCTACATGTCAAGTTTCAAGGCTCACAAGGTCAAGTTGCACAGTCAAAAATCCTAATTGCTTCACAGTCAACTGTAGGGGTAAAATGGTCATTTGGCAGTCAAAAGTCAAAATTTTTGGTCAACATCTTATTTTGAAGCCACAATCATCATTTGGTCAAGTCTTGACCATGATTCCACAAGAATGGCTCAAAAAATCATCAAGATGTCAAAAGTTTCTATTTTGGGACAGTTGAAAAGTCAACTGTAACTAGACCAAGGCATAACTTCTTCATGGTTCATCAGAAAAATCCCATCCAATTCTCATCTTGAAGGGAAAGACATTTCCTACAACTCATCTTCACATTCCAAGTCCAAGAAATGCTCTCACAAAAAGTTATCAATTTCAACATTATAGGTCATTTTCAAAAGTCAACAAAAAGGCACTTTAAGTCAAAGACCATAACTTGAGATTGGTAAATCAAAATGACATGGGACTAAAGACATTGGTTAGAGGACTTCAAGACCTTTCCGAAATGTCCAAGAACATGTTCATAGCTTCAAAATTGAGCAAGATATGCATTGGAGAAGTTGGGAAATTTTTGTGAAATGGCCAAAGTCAATTATCCTTGAAACTTCATTTTTGACAAAAGGGCCCCACTTTTTCCACTTGATTCAGCTTGGCCATGCCTCCCACGTGTCCCACAATTTATTTCAAGATTTAAAATTAATTTTTCCATTTTTATTTAATTTTATTTGATTTAATTCATTTTAAATCTTTAAAATTCAAATAAAAATCAAGAAAATTAATGGAGGGATATATTTTGTGTTGAATTGCTTTGATACACCATGAAGTACATTCCAAATTCGTGCAAGACCTATTATGGGCATAAAAATTCAAATTTTCACAAAAATGGAAAGTTGTTTCAATGGAGTTCATGGCATAATCCAAAACATTATTGCAAGGCTTCAATGACCATTATGCTGATTGATACACATTACAAAACACATATGCAAGTCTTCACAATGGGATACAGGAGCTAGAAACACATATACAGCAAAAAGCAATCTCAAATTTTGAAGGAAAAAGTGACAAACTGAAAACATATTTACAATACAATTCAAGCTTCCATTTTGATTCAAATACGTTCCTTACATCACCAGGAACCTTTTGCAATCATTAACAAGCCAAATCACTCAAGGAATCACTCATCACGCCCCCACGGTTTGTTCAAAACTTTGAGAAACTGAATTCCATTTTTACGCATCCTTGATTCATTTTAAATATTGCTATGTATTGCTGACACCATTACAAAACTTTTTGTTTGTTTTAATTTCATTATAAGGCTGTAAAACACAAATCACCATGGGAGATATTTAGGTTTTCCAAAGCTTTCAAATTGGGGTTTCTCACATACAGAAAAATTGGCCCTCAGGACACCCATGGTTGAATTGAGAGGGATAAGACGAATCGAATGCACACCTCGCGCCTAATTTATGCTTCATGAGCGTCTAATCGCTATTTCCATAATGCTTGTATTTTGTGGGGGTTTAAAACCCCCGCTATATGTTTGATGTTTGCAGAAAAAGCTTGAAGATGACTGCATGGCAGCAAGGCATAGGTGCATTCAAATCCTGCGCGCGCCTTTTTTGTTTTTCTAGCATATAAACGCGTTTTTGTATATTATATTTCTTTTCCATTATATTAACAAACACACGCAGATGATGGAGTGGTGGCGAACGTGTCATGCAATCTCTGGGACCTGGGTTCGATTCCCAGGTCCCCCCATAATTCATTATCATTTTTTCTAAAGTACTTGTGTGCAGCGTCTCATCCAGCATCCACCATAGACCCCATCCAGGAGCGCTCCAAGTGTCCATCAGTGCAGATCCAAGGGCCAAGCATGAGGACCATGGTACTCTGGAGTCAGCGCATGCGTAGGCAACCAGAAAAAGTCAAACAGGCCTTGTTCAAATGGGCCTCAAATCCCAATCCAACACCTTCAAATTCCAGCCACACCCCTTGGGTTTTAATCTTCCTTTTTTTTTTGTTGCCATTTTTCATTTTTATTTGCCTTATTTTCTTATTAACAATTAATTAACCAACTAATATTTTCATAAAAAATCAAAAAAATAGAATTAACATTATTATTATTATTATTCTCATATTATTTTTGTAAATGAAATATTAACAAATAAATAGTTTAATTAGGCAATTTCAATTTCTTTTCTTAATAATTAAAATAGATTTAGAATTAGGAAAAATTAACTTTTAATTTTATTTCTTTTTATTTTATTTCATAAAAAACATAAAAAAAACAAAAAAATATATTTTCTTTTAATTAAATTAATTAATTAGTCATTAGTTAGTTTTAATTTCATTTTAATTACAAAAAGACAAAAAAATCAATTTCTTTTCTTAAAAGGGTCAACACCCTTAGAACATTCCCGATTCTTTCTTTCGCGCGCATTTTAGTTTTAATTCCTTATTTTGATTATTTCTGTAACTGCCTCCGGATGTAATAGTAATTAGGATTTTACTGTTTTTATTTACTTTCCGTACTTATTTACCAAAAACGGGTCTTTGTATTTTTGGCGATGTATAGACCCGCGCCTTGTAATAGCGTAGAATTTATGTTTCCGCAATTTACTTTCCGCACCCTCTAACTGTTAAATGCATGAAAGAATGTATGGTAAATAAAAACAACTCGTAGCTCACTAATTACAAAGACAAACATTAACTGAATACAACACACAATGCACACACCACTTCTAGGGTACGCCTCACTCGTTGCCTTCGAAACGTGGCCATCAAGTATAGGACGTCTTAGAGGTCACCCTTTGTCTAAAGATCCAGTTGCCTCGAAACGGTTGCCTCGGATAAAAGGATCTAGGACATTAGGGTTACTTCTAAGGTGTCCTAACTGTTGCTTCGGTGACCACACTGTCCCTTAATCGAATTGACCCGAACACCTCCAACGGTGGTGCTACCTACCTCTCAATGGTGGGATGGCACTGCCTTAAGGACTTTTACACAGCCTAATTCCTTAGGGTAGGTAGATGACTCATGGGTACTTGCTCTTTTCAAAACAAACAAAACATCTTTTCGCACCTACACTTTCAAAAGGTTTTCAAACAAATTTTTCATACACTCTTGAGGACAGATACAAGAGTTACTTAGAAATTTTTCAAACGAAACTTTTTCAAAACCCACACACACTTGAAAAGCAAACAAAATTTGAAAACATAAGAGCAAGTACCTAAGAGCCCGTGGATAACCACGGATAGAAAGGGTGCTAACACCTTCCCTTTCTATAAATCTACCTCCCGAACCGAGAAACATTCTCGAATAAGGAATTTTGATGTGCTTTTGTCCTTTCCATGTTGGAGAACATAAAAGACGGTGGCGACTCTTGCTTACCGCGACATTTCGCGAAACCAGCTTAAAAAACAATCAGTTCTACTCCCACCGATCACAGAACTGGCGACTCTGCTGGGGATTCCATTGAAGTGAGGTGTACCTTAGGATAGATTATACTTATGTTTTCAATTGCCTGATTTGTGTGCTTTAATGTTATTGGGCCTGTCTTGGGAGTTCTATAGATCCTAACCCGGATCTGGGGGATACCTTCTTGGAAAGTAGCAATAAGACTGTGAGGGAACTGTGCGGGGTATACCGACACGGTTGAAGCAGTCTGCTACGTTGATGTGGCACTTTGGTGAGTACCGGTAACCCTTGAGTCAAGTCAAGGAGAGTACGGGGCCGCCGTGTGGTGTCGTGAAGCATCAACTGACCTTAGGAACCTTAATTGAACCATCCTGGCCTCTTTAGGGGTAGTGAGATAACTGGCTTTGGTGCAGTCCAAAGTTGGTTGATACTCGATACTACACTCATTGAGGGTTGTTTTCTTGGAATATTTTGATCGCCAGTTCAGTGGCTAAATTGAAACAATGAACACAGAAAACAATCCAATGATATTGAGATCCTTAGAACCCGGTTACTTTTGATAGGACAGGTTTGAGCCCACCAACTTCAAGAGGATAGTACCCGAACTTCATGCTGGCCTGAACTCTAAGGGCTATTTTGTGTGACTTGTGTGCCTTCGAACTTGACTACTTGCATGATTGTTATCTGACAGACAAGTTTCTTGCAGGTTTTGTTTACAGTCCTTAATCTGGACTCATAACAGGGTTTACCTACATTACTCCACGCATAGCATAACATCATGCCATCATACCATTGCATACATCCTACATAAGGACTAATCCATTTCAAGGATCTCAAGGGTTTGTGATGCAGGTCATAATATCCAGCAAGGGGCAAAGGGGATTTATTTTCTCCTAGCCAAGGTTGATACCTTGAGTCAAAGGATATGACCCACTAGATATGGTGAGCCTTGACTCTTGAAGAAGGACTCTCAACAACACGAAGTTCCTTCAATCAAGCTACGAAATTCAAATCCTAACAACTTTTCTTGTTTACCCCACGAGATCCTTGAAAACATTGCATGCATACATACATATCATTGCATTACAGGTACCCTTTGTACAGGTCACTTACCTTCTTTGCTGTTTATTTCAGCAATGGCTTCCTAACAAGACAACTGGGACCTTCATATTCAAGAGACTCAGTTCGGGGAAATCCTCCTAAATCTATCCAAGGGGCAGGAAGAGTTGAGAACACTCCTCATGGGGACTTTGGTTAGGAACAGTCCTGAAGATGATAAGGACGAACGGCTGAAACTTCTACAAGATGAGGTGGATACAATGAGAACCCAGATGCAGGGGAAAATGGCTCTTATCCAAGACTTATCTCAAAGACAAGGGGAGCTCAGGGTTCTCATCAACCAACTGCTTCAGGATAACCAACTGGGGCAAACATATAAGGTTGAAGAGCAAGCCATCATTCAACCACCTGTGGTGCAAGAAGACAAGGGAAAGGCTCCTCAGTTTGCTTCGGGGTCACAAGCCCAGCATCAACCTCACCAGCGTCAACAGGGTAATCGGCGTAAGCGAAATACGTCTGGAAGACATTTCTCGGAGACTGGTATACCCTCATCACTAATACTGAAACGCTTGTTAGAGGTCAAGTTGATTGCTTTAAAGGATCCTCCTAAGAATCTCAACGTAACCTCCTTAAAGTACAATCCTGATGAAAGGTGTGCCTACCATTCTGACAACCCTGGACATGACACTCACGACTGTTGGAGCCTGAGGAACAAGATTCAAGACTTGATCGACGGAAGGGTGCTAGAGTTCATGCCGGGTGGTAAAATGAACATCTTCTGCTGAGAATCTTCCATCTAAGATGACTAGTTCAAACTAAGAAACTTTTGTTCATTCGAACGTTCAAGTTGTATTTTTCTTTGATTGTTTAAACATTTTATTCATATCAAACGTTGTTATTTCATTAATGCATTACACATGTCTGTTTTGAAGTAATTATTTCGTATTCACTATATTGCAAATTGCTTTCATATTTTTGTGTGATGATCAACGCTCGGTTAATAATTCTAGGCCTCTTGAGGGAGGATGACGAAAACGATACCACGATTTTTACAGTATGCTTTTGAACAGACCCCGCTGATGAGGTACAAGCATTGTTTCAATTCCTAAACACTGGAGTTATAAGGATGATAATCCCTCATCAACCCCTTTGAGCCAAAGAAGTAGGAGTTTTCTTTTCGAAAATTAAAACCCTTAATCATAACCTGGGGCAGGGTAGTTCTCTCAGTTGATCCAAGTGCGCAATGAATGACACCAAAGAGGTCCTTACAAAATGAAAGACAGTGATGGTTCCGAATGATCATAAAGACAGGCAGTCATCATTTCTCAAAAATGAAAGCCCAACAAGTCAAAACCTATGAAGGAGACTTACAAAGCTGGGGCATCCCACTGACTGTAATACCAAAAAAGGAAACCGTTCAGGCAAAAAACAGGGATAACAAAAATCAAAAAAAGAAAGAGGCCCTACAAACCCTCAACACAAAAGGAAATGACTGCCTATTCAAAATAAACTGTCAGTATCTGAACCATCACTGGTATATCCGAGCAAAGACTCAAACAAGGTCTAACGCAAGATCAGCTGAGTTTAGGTTTGAAGGACATCATGAAGAACGGGTGGGTACAAATACTTTGAGCCTTTATCCTTTGTTTCTTAAAACCGTGAACCAGGCCACATTATAACCCGTAAAAGTCCTAGCTGAAGCATGGGTTAGTTCGAAAGCATACTGTTACAAAGGTATCCTGACTCCTTAAGGCTTGCTATAAAATACTGAGTTGACATCACATTTTACAAAATTTGCTTGTTTTACTGAAAATGAATTTTCAAAAATTTCAAGACGGACATAAGCTTTGCATTTTTGAAATAATATTTGTTTGCATATGACTTTTTGTTCGAACAACAGATAAATTCGCACGAAGAATATCTAGTGAACAAAAGCACTTCCAATCAAGGGGCAAACATGATCATTGTCCATAATCTGGGGCAGTGAAGTCAAGATTCGGAGAATCTCTCAAAAGGCCAACCATCATGGGGAAAATCTCCGTCTGAGTAACTTGGGGCATTGGACGATCAAACGAAGATCTTCTGGTGGTATGAAGACACAATGCTACTAACAATAACACCTCCCTACATCCTAAGAGCGTGGACATAGTCCAAAAAATACTACGCACAATCGAAGACCCGCTAGGTTGACACACCTAGGCAAAAATAAGGGCTTCCTGGCGAACTAAAAGGGTTCGAGCAAAAATAAGGGATGAAAATAAAAAAAATTTGTACACCCGGCAAGTCGAAAACCTGAAAAGGCGGCTTGGGCAAAAATGGGTATCCCGGTGGACTGAAAACCCGAAAGGGCGGTCCAGGCAAAAGTTAGGGATCAAAAGCGTACGATTATGTCCCGCCATCTTGTCACTTGCCTACCAGAAGAAGATTTATCAATCGGCAGTCATCAAGCACCTCCGCAGGTACCTTCTCCCACAGAAGCTGGGGCAATAAGAATGGTCCAAGCAATCTAATTGCTCTGTCCACCAAGATACAAGGTAGATTCAGCTGAAGAACGTAACCAGGATACCTTCACTCCCCCGAGAGTAAGACAGGTTCAACAATACTCTCCCCCGAGCAGAGTTAGTCTCCCGTCAGCCCTGAAAAGGCACAATACCCACAGCAACTCAGCAACGCTCTCCCCAAGCGGAGTTAGTCTACTGTCAGCCTTAAGGAAGTTGGGTATCCCCAGAAAATCTCAATATTTCCCAGCGGAGTACACAGATGTTCCTCAGCAAGCATCCCCGACAGTCTTAATATTCCTCGACAGAAATATAAGATTGTTCCCCGGCGGAATACCAGACACCCCAGTGGAGCCATTTCCCCAGTACAATTCAAAAGTCTTCCCAGGAGAGTTGAATCAATCTCCCTTGTAGATTTCTGGAAGCTTATCCCCAGTAGATTCTGGAAGCTTATCACCTGCAGAGAACGAACGCTCCCCCGGCTTTATTCAAAGGTTAATTCCCCACCAGAGCCTATAACTGGGTTATCCTCAGCTAAAAAACCACGGAAAGATCGTCCTCGACGAAGTTCTTCCTATCCCCAGTGGAGTTCATCAAATCTTCCAACAGAGCTCAAACAATGGTATCCCCAGCGGAGTTATCATCAACATCTCAGCAAAGTACTTCTCTTCCCACAGAGTATTTCCCCGCAGAGTAATCTCTCCAACAAGTTTATTCCCCAACGGAATCATCTTCTCCTACCGGTTTATGCTTGCAACCATAATCCCCAACAGAAGCGAGAGACTCTACTCTCGACATCAGCCCAGGAGTTAACTTCCCGGCATCCGTCAAGGATTTCTTTTCCTAGACGAAAATACATTCATAAACATCATATCTTTATACATTATAGCATGCATATGCATCATATCACAAATCTCATTTATTTTTGAGGACATCTTAATATCATGCAGTTCATGCATCATGACACTGCATACAGCTAACGTTTTGCCTTTTTAGGAAAAAAGGTCAATCCAAAGGTGATTACTATCAACTGTCGCAATTCCAGATTCGATACCTGTACCTAGCCAGGGCACATATGTTGACGACTATTTCCGGACTCGATTCCTGTATCCTGCCAGGGCACGTCTGAAGAGTTTGAAGATCCGATTCCTGTATCCTGCCAGGGCGTATCTGTTGACGACTATTTCTGGACTCGATTCCTGTATCCTGCCAAGGAACGTCTGAAGAGTTTGAAGATCTGATTCCTGTATCCTACCAGGGTGTATCTGTTGACGACTATTTTCCGGACTAGATTCCTGTATCCTTCCAGGGCACGTCTGAAGAGTTTGAAGATCCGATTCCTGTATCCTGCCAGGGTGTATCTGTTGACGACTATTTTCCGGACTCGATTCCTGTATCCTGCCAGGGCACGTCTGAAGAGTTTGAAGATCCGATTCCTGTATCCTGCCAGGGTGTATCTGTTGACGACTATTTTCCGGACTCGATTCCTGTATCCTGCCAGGGCACGTCTGAAAAGTTTGAAGATTCGATTCCTGTATCCTGCCAGGGTGTATCTGTTGACAACTATTTTCTGGACTCGATTCCTGTATCCTGCCAGGGCACGTCTGAAGAGTTTGAAGATCCGATTCCTGTATCCTGCCAGGGCGTATCTGTTGACGACTATTTTCGGACTCAATTCCTGTATCCTGCCAGGGCATGTCTGAAGAGTTTGAAGATCCGATTCCTGTATCCTGCCAGGGTGTATCTGTTGACGACTATATTCCAGACTCGATTCCTGTATCCTGCCAGGGCACGTCTGAAGAGTTTGAAGATCCGATTCCTGTATCCTGCCAGGGTGTATCGGTTAACGACTATTTTCCGGACTCGATTCCTGTATCCTGCCAGGGCACGTCTGAAGAGTTTGAAGATCCGATTCCTGTATCCTGCCAGGGTGTATCTGTTGACGACTATTTCCAGATTCGACTCCTGTATCTTGCCAGGGCACGTCTGAAGAGTTTGAAGATCCGATTCCTGTATCCTGCCAGGGTGTATCTGCTGACGACTATTTTCCGGACTCGATTCCTGTATCCTGCCAGGGCACGTCTGAAGAGTTTGAAGGTCCGATTCCTGTATCCTGCCAGGGTGTATCTGTTGACGACTATTTTTCCAGACTCGATTCCTGTATCCTGCCAGGGCACGTCTGAAGAGTTTGAAGATCCGATTCCTGTATCTTGCCAGGGTGTATCTGTTGACGACTAATTCCAGACTCGATTCCTGTATCCTGCCAGGGCACGTCTGAAGAGTTTGAAGATCCGATTCCTGTATCCTGCCAGGGTGTATCTGTTGACGACTATTTTCCGGACTCGATTCCTGTATCTTGCCAGGGCACGTCTGAAGAGTTTGAAGATCCGATTCTTGTATCCTGCCAGGGTGTATCTGTTGACGACTATTTTCCGGACTCGATTCCTGTATCTTGCCAGGGCACGTCTGAAGAGTTTGAAGATCCGATTCCTGTATCCTGCCAGGGTGTATCGGTTAACGACTATTTTCCGGACTCGATTCCTGTATCTTGCCAGGGCACGTCTGAAGAGTTTGAAGATCTGATTCCTGTATCCTGCCAGGGTGTATCTGTTGACGACTATTTTTCGGACTCGATTCCTGTATCCTGCCAGGGCACGTCTGAAGAGTTTGAAGATCCGATTCCTGTATCCAGCCAGGGCGTATCTGTTGACGACTATTTTCCGGACTCGATTCCTGTATCCTGTCAGGGCACGTCTGAAGAGTTTGAAGATCCGATTCCTGTATCCTGCCAGGGTGTATCTGTTGACGACTATTTTCCGGACTCGATTCCTGTATCCTGCCAGGGCATATCTGAAGAGTTTGAAGATCCGATTCCTGTATCCTGCCAGGGTGTATCTGTTGACGACTATTTTTCGGACTCGATTCCTGTATCCTGCCAGGGCACGTATGAAGAGTTTGAAGATCCAATTCCTGTATCCAGCCAGGGCGTATCTGTTGACGACTATTTTCTGAACTCGATTCCTGTATCCTGCCAGGGCACGTCTGAAGAGATTGTAGATTCGATACCTGTATCCAGCCAGGGTACGTCTGCATGAAGAGTTTGAAGATCAACCCCTGTAACAGGCCATGTAATTATCTTTCTTTCTCAGGTACGCAAGTTTCTCGCTAAGGAATCTCTTACGCGATCGGCACCTAGATGGCATCTATAAGCCCATCCTCCCATTACAGTTCCAAATGGCATCTATAAGCCCATTCCCGACAAGGTTCTGTCACATCTCCAGATGGCATCTATAAGCCCATCCTCCAATCCACCATCTCTCCAAATGGCATCTGTAAGCCCATTCCCGCCATCACACTGCTGATACTCTACTATGTGAGTGCAAATTTCTGGGCACTCTAGTGTTCAATCATCTTCCACCCTCTGATCACGAAAGGCACACAAGCCAATCTACATCCTCAGGTCTAAGAAGATTGAACAGGGGCAACTGTTGTACCCCAAAATTTTCCCTCCCATACTCTTCAAAGTTTTGACAAGCATCACCTCAAATGGTTCAAAGTCTACTCAAAGGCTACACAGTCAACCATCCTTCTAAGCCAGTCAAACTAGGGTTTTGGTTCCTACAAGGAAGTTGAGGTTTTCAAGAGCTCGATCAAGTCACATATGCTCATATACATTGTCAAGCATCTACATGTCAAGTTTCAAGGCTCACAAGGTCAAGTTGCACAGTCAAAACCCTAATTGCTTCACAGTCAACTGTAGGGGTAAAATGGTCATTTGGAAGTCAAAAGTCAAAATTTTTGGTCAACATCTTATTTTGAAGCCACAATCATCATTTGGTCAAGTCTTGACCATGATTCCACAAGAATGGCTCGAAAAATCATCAAGATGTCAAAAGTTTCTATTTTGGGACAGCTGAAAAGTCAACTGTAACTTGACCAAGGCATAACTTCTTCATGGTTCATCAGAAAAATCCCATCCAATGCTCATCTTGAAGGGGAAGACATTTACTACAACTCATCTTCACATTCCAAGTCCAAGAAATGCTCTCACAAAAAGTTATCAATTTCAACATTATAGGTCATTTTCAAAAGTCAACAAAAAGGCACTTTAAGTCAAAGACCATAACTTGAGATTGGTAAATCAAAATGACATGGGACCAAAGACATTGGTTAGAGGACTTCAAGACCTTTCCAAAATGTCCAAGAACATGTTCATAGCTTCAAAATTGAGCAAGATATGCATTGGAGAAGTTGGGAAATTTTTGTGAAATGACCAAAGTCAATTATCCTTGAAACTTCATTTTTGACAAAAGGGTCCCACTTTTTCCACTTGATTCGGCTTGACCATGCCTCCCACGTGTCCCACAATTTATTTCAAGATTTAAAATTAATTTTTCCACTTTTATTTAATTTTATTTGATTTAATTCATTTTAAATCTTTAAAATTCAAATAAAAATCAAGAAAATTAATGGAGGGATATATTTTGTGTTGAATTGCTTTGATACACCATGAAGTACATTCCAAATTCGTGCAAGACCTATTATGGGCATAAAAATTCAAATTTTCACAAGAATGGAAAGTTGTTTCAATGGAGTTCATGGCATAATCCAAAACATTATTGCAAGGCTTCAATGACCATTATGCTGATTGATACACATTACAAAACACATATGCAAGTCTTCACAATTGGATACAGGAGCTAGAAACACATATACAGCAAAAAGCAATCTCAAATTTTGAAGGAAAAAGTGACAAACTGAAAACATATTTACAGTACAATTCAAGCTTCCATTTTGATTCAAATACGTTCCTTACATCACCAGGAACCTTTTGCAATCATTAACAAGCCAAATCACTCAAGGAATCACTCATCACGCCCCCACGGTTTGTTCAAAACTTTGAGAAACTGAATTCCATTTTTACGCATCCTTGATTCATTTTGAATATTGCTATGTATTGCTGACACCATTACAAAACTTTCTGTATGTTTTAATTTCATTATAAGGCTGTAAAACACAAATCACCATGGGAGATATTTAGGTTTTCCAAAGCTTTCAAATTGGGGTTTCTCACATACAGAAAAATTGGCCCTCAGGACACCCATGGTTGAATTGAGAGGGACAAGACGAATCGAATGCACACCTCGCGCCTAATTTATGCTTCATGAGCGTCTAATGGCTATTTCCATAATGCTTGTATTTTGTGGGGGTTTAAAACCCCCGCTATATGTTTTATGTTTGCAGGAAAAGCTTGAAGATGACTGCGTGGCAGCAAGGCATAGGTGCATTCAAATCCTGCGCGCGCCTTTTTTGTTTTTCTAGCATATAAACGCGTTTTTGTATATTATATTTCTTTTCCATTATATTAACAAACACACGCAGATGGTGGAGTGGTGGTGAACGTGTCATGCAATCTCTGGGACCTGGGTTCGATTCCCAGGTCCCCCCATAATTCATTATCATTTTTTCTAAAGTACTTGTGTGCAGCGTCTCATCCAGCATCCACCATAGACCCCATCCAGGAGCGCTCCAAGTGTCCATCAGTGCAGATCCAAGGGCCAAGCATGAGGACCATGGTACTCTGGAGTCAGCGCATGCGTAGGCAACCGGAAAAAGTCTAACAGGCCTTGTTCAAATGGGCCTCAAATCCCAATCCAACACCTTCAAATTCCAACCACACCCCCTTGGGTTTTAATCTTCCTTTTTTTTATTTTTGCCATTTTTCATTTTTATTTGCCTTATTTTCTTCTTAACAATTAATTAACCAACTAATATTTTCATAAAAAATCAAAAAAATAGAATTAACATTATTATTATTATTATTCTCATATTATTTTTGTAAATGAAATATTAACAAATAAATAGTTTAATTAGGCAATTTCAATTTCTTTTCTTAATAATTAAAATAGATTTAGAATTAGGAAAAATTAACTTTTAATTTTATTTCTTTTTATTTTATTTCATAAAAAACATAAAAAAACAAAAAAATATATTTTCTTTTAATTAAATTAATTAATTAGTCATTAGTTAGTTTTAATTTCATTTTAATTACAAAAAGACAAAAAAATCAATTTCTTTTCTTAAAAGGGTCAACATCCTTAGAACATTCCGATTCTTTCTTTCGCGTGCATTTTAGTTTTAATTCCTTATTTTGATTATTTCTGTAACTGCCTCCGGATGTAATAGTAATTAGGATTTTACTGTTTTTATTTACTTTCCGTACTTATTTACCAAAAATGGGTCTTTGTATTTTTGGCGATGTATAGACCCACGCCTTGTAATAGCGTAGAATTTATGTTTCCGCAATTTACTTTCCGCACCCTCTAACTGTTAAATGCATGAAAGAATGTATGGTAAATAAAAACAACTCGTAGCTCACTAATTACAAAGACAAACATTAACTGAATACAACACACAATGCACACACCACTTCTAGGGTACGCCTCACTCCTTGCCTTCAAAACGTGGTCATCAAGTATAGGACGTCTTAGAGGTCACCCTTTGTCTAAAGATCCAGTTGCCTCGAAACGGTTGCCTCGGATAAAAGGATCTAGGACATTAGGGCTACTTCTAAGGTGTCCTAACTGTTGCTTCGGTGACCACACTGTCCCTTAATCGAATTGACCCAAACACCTCCAATGGTGGTGCTACCTACCTCTCAATGGTGGGATGGAACTACCTTAAGGACTTTTACACAGCCTAATTCCTTAGGGTAGGTAGATGAGTCATGGGTACTTTCTCTTTTCAAAACAAACAAAACAACTTTTCGCACCTACACTTTCAAAAGGTTTTCAAACAAATTTTTCTTACACTCTTGAGGACAGATACAAGAGTTACTTATAAATTTTTCAAACGAAACTTTTTCAAAACCCACACACACTTGAAAAGCAAACAAATTTTGAAAACATAAGAGCAAGTACCTAAGAGCCCGTGGATAACCACGGATAGAAAGGGTGCTAACACCTTCCCTTTCTATAAATCTACCTCCCGAACCGAGAAACATTCTCGAATAAGGAATTTTGCTGTGCTTTTGTCCTTTCCATGTTGGAGAACATAAAAGACGGTGGCGACTCTTGCTTACCGCGACATTTCGCGAAACCAGCTTAAAAAACAGTCAATTCTACTCCCACCGATCACACACCTTGTTAGGCATCCTCCAAGCTCTGAAGAATCTCTACCGAAGTCCTTGCGTATCATTGTCGAAGTAAAAAACTATGTCAAGAATCAACATGTCATGGGGGCCATCCCTTCGAGCATATCCAAACTGTCTCAAAGCCAGACAGGGGTTGTAAGTAATGCCTCCTCTGATTCCAAGTAAAGGAACATTAGGAAACTCTCCGCAACGATCAATGATAATGACATTTTCTCTAGACCGAGAACACCAATGTATATCAGCATGTGTAAGAGTCATTAACCGTTGCGACCATCTCAAACCCCGCTCGTTCTTCAAAACTGATTGTGGAAGGTGAGAAATAAACCACCTTGCTAGGAGAGGAGTGCAACACATGAGAACACCTCTTTTTCTCATGGTTCGAGTGTAACATGAGTGGAGGATGTCCCCAAGCAATGTAGGTATGAGATTCCTGGACATGAAAATCTTGACGACATTGATATCTATAAGCTGATCCTGATTCGGGAACAACACCAACCCATAGACAAAGAGTGCCACAACTTCTTCAAAAGCTTGTAGGTCAAGGGAATTCCAACATTTTTGTGCTTTCTCAAACAGGAACTTTGCCAAGAATCCTTTGATACCACTTCTGATTTCCCAATGCCCCTTGATGTCAGATGGTTGTAGGCATAATGCTTTAGCCACCTCTTCAAGTTTTGGTTCCCTTTCCGTACCGTTGTAGGTTAGTTGACTAAGAATAGGAACCTTCAGAAGTTGAGAAAACTCTTCCAGAGTAGGCACTAATTGATAATCCGGGAAAGTAAAACAGTGGTGCAGAGGGTCAAAGAATTGGAACAACACTTTCACCATATCCTCTTCAATGCTGGTATTGACCAAGCTGATGAGTCTACCATGCCTTTTACTGAAGGAAGAGTTCTCGGGAATCCTGGATGTAAGCTCCTTAAGATGAGGAGGGATCCTTACAAGGTTGACCTAAATTGTCTTTCTACGGAGAGATTCCATGTCCTACAAAACAAGAACAAAGATGAAGATTCGAACCCTTGAAGTGGTTAGTAGATGCATATGATGCTTTATGATGTTATGATGTTATGATAAAAACACACCACAAGTATCCACAAAAGGCAAACATGATAAGGCACACAAGTCACACCAGACAGCCCTTAGAGTTTAGGCCAGCATGAAGTTTGGGTACTACCCTCTTGAAGTTGGTGGGCTCAAAACCTGTCCTATCAAAAGTAACCGGGTTCTAAGGAGCTCAATATCATTGGGTTGTTTTCTATGTTTATTGTTTTGATTTAGCCACTGAACTGGCGATCAAAATATTCCAAGAAAACAACCCTCAATGAGTGTAGTATCGAGTATCTACCAACTTCGGACTGCACCAAAGTCGGTCATCTCACTACCCCTAAAGAGGCCAGGATGGTCAAGTAAGGTTCCTAAGGTCAGTTGATGCTTCACGACACCACGCGGCGGCCCCGTACTCTCCTTGACTTGACTCAAGGGTTACCGGTACTCACCAAAGTGCCACATTAACGTAGCAACTGCTTCATCTATGTCGGTATACCCCACACAGTTCCCTCACAGTTTGTTGCTACTTCTAAAAGGTATCCCCCAGATCCGGGTTAGGATCTATGAAACTCCAAGACAAGCCCACAATATTAAAGCAAACAAAGCAAGCAATTGAAAACATAGGAGTGGTCTAATCCTAAGGTACACCTCATTTATTAATATTCCCCAGCAGAGTGGCCAGTTCTGTGATCGGTGGAAATAGAACTGACTGTTTTAAAGCTGGTTTGCGAAATGTCGCGGTAAGCAAGAGTCACCACCGTCTTTTATGTTCTCCAACATGGAAAGGACAAAAGCACAGCAAAATTCCTTTTCGATATGTTTCTCGGTTCGAGAGGTAGATTTATAGAAAGGGAAGGTGTTAGCACCCTTTCTATCCGTGGTTATCCACGGGCTCTTAGGTACTTGCTCACTATGTTTTCAAAAATTGTTTGCTTTTCAAGTGTTTGTGGGTTTTGCAAAAGTTTCGTTTTGAAAACTTCTAGGTAACTCTTGTATCAGTCCTCAAGAGTGTATGAAGTGTTTGTTTGAAAACTTTTTGAAAGCGTGGGTGCGAAAAGTTGTTTTTGTTTTTTTGAAAGAGCAAGTACCCAGGAGAAATCTACCTACTCTAAGGAATTAAGCTGTGTAAGAGTCCTTTAGACAGTACTATCCCACTATTGAGAAGTAGGTAGCACCGTCATTGGAGTTATTCGGGTCAATTCGATGATAGGGACATGTGTGGTCACCAAAGCAATAGTAGATGATCTTGAGAACATATTAGGACAATGGTGAGCATTTGAGACCCTTTGGACTCAAGTATCTTTATGCAACATGAAACCCTAATTTGAGGTAGACTGCCTTAAGAGAGAGTTTGTCTGGTCAACTCTTGGACTTCCTTGAGCAATTTGAGGATCTCACTTGAAATGTATTGAGAAGTATGTGAGGGAAAATTTTGGGGTACAACACAAAGGATAATTTCACTCGCTCATATGGATATTCTTCGGTGTTCTCGAGCTATGGAAAACACTGCTGTTATTGACAGCTGCGGGGAGTACCCTAATGTCCCATTGCTTGGTATCAGAGGGGGTATAACCTACAATCCTTGTTTAGCTTTGCGAAAATTTGGTCATGCTCGAAGGGATGGTCCCCATAAGTTACTTATCGAGGGCATTGTGTTCAACTATGAGGATGATGTTAAAGAGTATCGCTAGAGGTTCATACGAGCTTAGGGTATGGTAAACCGATCTGGCGCCAAGACTTTGGGGCCAAAAACTTCCATTCTTATGGAGCCTTACCTCCAATGGGTACGAGCTCGTGCCCAGAAGCTTATGATGCCCTGTGTGGATGTCTTACCAGTGACTTTGGAACCCACTACTGAAGAAGTTATTCCTTACACGGTTCTCTACCCTTACATGCCCACTGATCTTGGGGAATTACAGAGGTCTTGGATTCAGTTGATGAAGGAATGAGATACTTACAGGGATCAGTTCCAGGCTCAAGAGAGGAAGGTTTTAGAGCTCACAAAGCAACTGCATGAAGAAAAGGGACTCAATGATTATCTCGGCGCAAAGAGGAAGCATCCATGGGAATTTTGATTTTCTTTTCTAGTTTTAGATTTATTTTTAATTGTAACGCCTAAAAGGAATTTTGAACCTTCAAATTTAGCTAATAAAGTTTTTTGTTTATTTTGGTTTTCAAATTTAAATTGCCCGAAGTCTTTGAAATCATTGCATGCGCATCCCATTATCATACACATTATTACATGTACCATTACAAGTTTTCTCATCTTCTTTGTTGTTTATTTCAGCATGAAATGTCTTCCGAACAAACCATCAAGGACCTTCAGGCACAGAACGCCCAGTTCCAAGAAATGTTTATAAGCCTGGCAAAAGGGAAGGAGGATCTGAAAGCCCTCATCCTGAAAGAGAAGAAGAAAAATAAGAAGGCTGTCGATATTCTGAATATGGGCTGAAGGTTTGGAGAGCGGTTGAAGCGACAAACTGATCTAACCTCTTCATCCAAGGAAGGGGAGAATCAGGAAGAAGAGAAAGACCCTAGTCCTGCAGTCTCTAACAATGATACAGATTATAATGATGAGCAATATCCTCCTGCTGAGGATAGATACAAGCAATTAGAAGACCGTATGAGTGCCATGGAAGTTCAGATGATACCTGGACTAGATTTTGAAGAACTGGGATTGGTGTCGGGAGTAGTCATCCCGCAGAAGTTCAAAGCTCTAGTTTTTGCTAAGTATGATGGGGTGTCCTGCCTAAAACTCCATCTCCGTTCTTATGTCAGGAAGATCCAGCCCCACATAACTGATAGAAATCTGTGGGTTCAATTCTTTCAAGATAGTCTGTCAGGGACTCAACTTCAATGGTTCTACCAGTTAGAGGGAGCAAATATCCGAAACTGGGAAGATCTGGCTGCTGCTTTCTACAAGCAGTATCAGTACAACGCCGACCTTGCTCCTACTCGTACTCAACTCTAGAGTATGTCCATGGGAGCGAGTGAAGGCTCTAAGGACTATGCAGAGAAATGGAGAGACTTGGATGGAAGAGTTCAGCCCCCATTGTCTGATAGGGAGTTGGTGGATATGTTTCTGGGGATGCTATCTGGTCCATTTTTAAATCATTTGATCGGCAACTCGTCAATTAGTTTCACCGAGCTGGTTTTAACTGGAGAGAGTAGAAGCTGGGATTCGAAGCGGCAAAATACAGAAGGATGCCTCTTCAAGTTCAGTAAAGAAGCCTTTTGCTGGTAAGAAGGAAGCCAGTGCTATCTACAGCCTGAGGGGCCAAAACAGGGCTGAACATCGTCAGACATTAAGTGTCATGATGATACCTAGACCTGCAGTTGCTCCACAATGCAATAATCAACAAAGTGTGGAAAGACCACAACGACAGTTTACCCGCATCAACATGACATTGGCTGAAGTTCTACCTCATCTACTGAGATCTAACTTGGAAACTTTGAGAGAGGCTCCCAAGAATCCAAATACTATATATCCCCGATATAATCTGAATGCTCGGTGTGCCTATCATTCTGAGAGTCCTGGCCATGATACAAATGACTGATGGGCTCTGAGAAACAAACTACAAGACTTGATTGAAGCCAAGGAGATAGATTTTGATGCTCCGGAGAAGCCAAATGTCATAACGGCTCCCATGCCCAAGCACGGTCGTAGAGTTAATGCGGTTGACACTGATTTGTTTGTTGCCACTGTTGATGAAGTTTCTACTCCTCTCATGACTGTCAAGAAGAATTTGTTGTTTGCCGGTTTATTTCCGGGTTATGGTGAAGGTTGCCACATGTGTTCGTTTATACCTTCTGGTTGCTATTTGCTGAAGTCAGGTATTCAGCGCCTGATGGATAGCAGAGAGATTTTGTTCGAGAAAACTATGATTCTTATTGTTCCAATTGAAGACGTTGCAATTATAACCATTTCCGACAATCCTTCCAAGCTTTCCTCGAGAAGACCTGTTAGGATTACATCTGCTCCAAGAATTGCTCTGCTGATAATTATTATTCCCGGTCCTGTCCCACATGTCTCGGACAAAGCTGTCCCCTGGCATTATGGTGCCGATGTGTACTATCATGGCATCAAACAAGATCTGAAAAATGAAGAGGTTGATATTGATATTAGTAACATTATCAGAACCAGCAAAGTTACCCGAAGTTGAAGGGTCTCCTCTCCTGAGATTTCCCCTAAGTCGTCAACAAGCCTATTGTCATTCCATCTGTTGTTCCTACTAGTACATCAACTACTGTTCCTGTTCTTACTCCAGTTATTACCTCTGAAAGAGAATCATCTGATACCCGCGACAAAGAAATTATAGGTAAGCCTGCCCGGATGGAGGCGCCTAAGAAAATTGTTGTGGAAGCCTCTAAGCAAGAAATGGAGGAAATACTGAAAATCATTAAGAAGCGCGACTACAATGTGGTCGAGCAGCTTGGGCAGACCCCATCAAAGATATCCATGTTGTCTTTGTTGTTGTGCTCTGAGGCCCATGCGAAGGCTTTGATCGCATTCCTCAAAACTGCACATGTGCCGCAAGAGACTTCAACTGATCAGTTCAAAGATTGTGTGGCCAGCCTGACTGCCGATAATGGGCTGGGTTTTTCAAAGGAGGATTTGACACTAAAGGGAATGAAGCATAATAACGCTCTGCATGTCTCGATTGAATGCAGGGGCACCACTATGGCTCATGTGTTGGTAGATACTAGGTCTTCACTGAATGTTCTGCCGAAAAAGGCGTTGGACCGGTTGGATTGCAAGGGCTTGACTCTAAAGCCTAGTAACATTGTGGTAAGGGCTTTTGACGGATCGAAGATAATGGCACACGAGGAGGTGGACATCCCTGTCAAAGTAGGTTCTCAGACTTTTAGGTCCATCTTCTATGTGATGGACATCAGGCCGTCGTATTCTTGTTTGATGGGTCGTCCTTGGATCCACGAGGCTGGGGCAGTTACTTCCACACTCCACCAAATGCTGAAGTATCCGGTGAAAGGAAAGATTGTCACAATGTGGGGTGAAGAGGAGTATATGGTGAGTCACCTCAATTCCTTCCGGTATGTAGAGATGGACGGGGAATTCATAAAAACTCCTTGTCAGAACTTCGAAGAGGTCCCTCAGATCTTGGCATCAACTGAAACTACTACCAACAAACCTCCTTTGAAGATGGCTTCTCTCAAGGACGCCAGGGCCGTGGTTGAAGAAGGTGGGTGTGCCAATTGGGGTCAGCTCCCTGATTTCACTCATAAAACTGACAAATTTAGTTTGGGCTTTACTACAGGGGCTCAAAGGGCTGTTAGACGCGCTCGGGCTGGAAGACCTCCCCTACACATCAGCAATCGGGGAATTAATGCCATTGAAGATAACGAAGAGGATTCAAACATTGACAGCTAGATCTACCCAACTACCAACGGTGGACTGAGTAACTGGACGGCTAGGGACTTTATACATGTTTCTTTTATTACGCAGTAATTGACTTACTTGTTTTGAGATTTGTAATAAACAATTTGAAACTTTACGGCTTGGTGCCTTGCCCGAGGCACCTTGGCTTTGCTTGTGAGGGCTATTATTTGTCATTTCATATATCAATAATAAAGCATTGGACATTTCTTGCATACAAATTTTGCGCTCTATATTTTTCTTTCCTGTTTTCACTTTATCAAAACAACTATTCTCTTACACACACTCACATAGCATAATGCAGATCCATATTCGCTCTGGATCCCATTGATAATAACTCTGCTATTGCTAGTTATGACTTCAAAAATCTGATCAACCAAGCCGAGGACGAAGGTGAGGATGAATGTGAGGTGCCTGGAGAACTTGCTAGACTACTACAAAAGGAAGAAAGGGCCATACAACCTCATGAAGAGTCGGTTGAGACAGTGAACTTGGGTACTGAGGAAGATAGAAAAGAGGTTAAAATAGGTGTAAATCTAGAGCTTAGCGTCAAACAGAGGTTGATACAAATGTTGCACGACTATGTTGAATTCTTCGCCTGGTCCTATGAAGACATGCCTGGTTTGGACACTGATATTGTGGTACATCGCCTGCCGACTAAAGAAGATTGTCCTTCGGTTAAGCAGAAGGTCCACCATATGCCTCCTGAAATGTCAGAGAAAATTAAGGCAGAGGTCATGAAACAGTTCGATGCAGGATTCTTAGTTGTCACTTCGTATCCATAGTGGCTTGCTAACGTTGTTCTGGTACCTAAGAAAGACGGTAAGGTACAGATGTGTGTTGATTACAGAGATCTGAACAGGGTAAGCCCCAAGGATGATTTCCCTCTTCCTCACATTGATGTTATGGTCGATAACACCGCGCAACACAAAATCTTCTCCTTCATGGATGGTTTCTCTGGCTACAACCTGATCAAGATGGCTCCTGAAGACATGGAGAAGACAACCTTTGTTACACAGCGGGGCACCTTCTGCTACAAAGTGATGCCTTTCGGGTTGAAGAACGTTGGGGAAACTTATCAGCGCATCATGGTCGCTTTGTTCCATGATATGATTCACCACGAGATTGAGGTCTATGTTAATGACATGATAGCCAGGTCTCAGACTGAGGAAGAGCACTTTGATCATCTCCAGAAATTGTTTGACAGATTGAAGACATACAAGTTGAGGTTGAATCCGAACAAGTGTACCTTCGGGGTAAGATCTCGTAAGCTTCTGGTTTTTGTCGTCAGTGACAAGGGTATTCAAGTAGACCTTACGAAGGTAAAATCCGTATAAGAGATGTCGGTTCCCCGTACAGAGAAAGAGGTTAGAGGATTATTGGGACGTCTGAATTACATCTCCAGGTTCATTTCACATCTGACTGCTACTTGTAAGCCAATCTTTAAGCTTCTGAAGAAAGATCAAGTGGTAAAATGGAATGATGAATGCCAGAACGCTTTCAAAAGAATCAAAGAATACCTTCAAGAACCACCAATTCTAATTCCTCCAGTTGAAGGGAGACCTTTGATATTATACTTGACTGTGCTAGACAATTCAATGGTGTGTGTGTTGGGGCAGCCTAACGAGTCTGGTCGAAAAGAGCATGCAATATACTACCTGAGCAAAAAGTTTACCGACTATGAGACAAGATACTCATTTCTAGAGAAAACTTGCTGCAGTTTGGCATGGGCTGCTCGCCGACTGAGACAATATATGCTGACTCACACTACCTTGTTGATATCAAAGATGGATCCGATCAAGTACATTTTCGAGAAGCCCGCACTCTCTGGAAGGATAGCAAGGTGGAAAATGATCTTAACTGAGTACGACATACAATATACAACCCAAAAAGCAATAAAGGGGAGTGTATTGGCTGATCATTTGGCTCATCGGGCCGTGGATGACTACCAATCCATGAATTTTGAGTTCCCGAATGAGAATATTATGTTGGTGACTGACTACGAAGAACCTCGACCAGATGAAGGACCTGAGGAAGGATCCCGATGGTCTATGTATTTTGATGGAGCCTCAAACGCACTGGGTAATGGCATTGGCGCTGTAATAATATCTCTCGAGGGCTGTCATACTTTATTCACCGTCTAATTATGTTTCAACTGCATCAACAACATGGCAGAGTATGAAGCATGTATCGTGGGTCTTCGAGCTGCTATTGACCTGAGGATCAAGTTCTTGAATATATTTGGGGATTCCTCTTTGGTGATAATTCAGATCAAGGGCGAGTGGGATACGAAGCACCCGAATCTCATTCCTTACAGAGAGTATGTACTGACATTGCTCCCACACTTTGAGGAGGTAACCTTTGAACATTTCCCACGATAAGAGAACCAGTTGGCAGACGCGCTAGCTACCATGTCTTCTATGTTCAAGGTTAGGTGGGACAATGAATCTCCCCAGATTACCATTGAGAGGTTGGATGAACCAGCACACTGCTGTGAAATCGATACTGAAGGAGTGGCAGATAAACCCTGGTTTCACGAAGTCAAAAGGTATCTCAAGGCTCAGGAGTATCCTGAAGGGGAATCTGTCAATGATAAGATGTTTCTGAGAAGGTTCGTTGCAAAGTTATTCCTCAGTAATGGAATCCTCTATAAACGCAACCATGACTCCAAGCTATTATGGTGTGTAGACAAGAGCGAAGCAGAGAGGATCATGACAGATCTACATGAAGGCACCTTCGGAACCCATTCCAGTGGACACACCATGGCTAAGAAGATCCTACGGGCAGGATATTACTGGTCCACTATGGAAGCCGATTGTTATCAGCACTCTCGAACTTGTCATAAGTGCCAAGTCTACGCTGATAAGGTGCATGTGCCTCCAGTACCTCTGAACGGCTTGAGAGCTCCTTGTCCCTTTGCGATGTGGGGCATCGACATGATCGGCGAGATCAGACCTACTTAGTCTAATGGGCATCGTTTCATCTTAGTAGCCATGGATTACTTCACTAAGTGGGTTGCGGCAGCCTCTTTTGCTATTGTGACCAAGAACTCGTGGCACGGTTCATATGACACAATCTGATCTGTCGATATGTGTGCCAGAGAGGATTATTACTGACAATGGTACGAATCTCAACAACACAATGATCATCGATATCTATAAACAGTTCAAGATATAGCACCATAATTCTTCTCCCTACCGGCCAAAGATGAATGGCGCTGTTGAAGCAGCTAACAAGAACATCAAGAAGATCGTGCAGAAGATGACGGCGACTTATAAATACTGGCATGAGATGTTACCATTCGCTCTTCATGGGTACCGTACCTCAGCACGGACGTCGACAAGGGCAATACCCTATTCTCTGGTATATGGCATGGGGGCAGTCCTACCCATCAAAGTCCAGATACCCTCTCTCAGTATTATGAAGGATGCGGGTTTGAACTACGACGACTGGATCCAAACCCGACTTGATCAGTTGAATCTAATCGATGAAAAGAGACTTACTGCTATCTGCCATGGTCAGACGTATCAAAAGAGAATGATCAAGGCTTTTAACAAGAAAGTTAGGCATCAAGAATATCAAGTCGAGGATCTAGTAATCAAACGCATCATACTGCCACAAGGTGATCCCAGGGGAAAATGGACCTCCACGTACGAAGGTCCATTTATGGTTAAGAACATTTTCTCGGGAGGAGCTATGATTCTAACCACCATGGATGGTAACAACCTTCCTCACCCTATCAATGCAGACATAGTGAAAAGATACTATGCCTAATCAAAGACCCGCTAGGTTGACTGGCCTAGGCAAAAATAAGGGCTTTCTGGGGAACCAAAAGGGTTCGGGCAAAAGTAAGGGATGAAAATGAAAAAAATATGTACACCTGAAAAGTCGAAAACCCAAGAGGGCGTCTTGGGCAAAAAGGGTATCCCGGTGGACTGAAAACCCGAAAGGGCGGTCCAGGAAAAAGTTAGGGATTGAAGTGTATCACTATGTCTCATTGGATAATCTTGCGATCAAACTTCGGTATCGACTATCAAGCTCGGACGACGCCAACCAATATGATCAACCTTCAGCCAAGATGCAAAGTGATGAGACACTTGAAGATATAAAAGCAATAGAAGAGTTGGAACCCAATGGGGTCGTTTCAAATAGCTGTTTTTCTTTCTTTTACATAAATTGTACAATTTCTGTCTTTTGGCGGAGTTCTCTTACTAGAGCGCCATCCTCTTTGTACAAAACGCCTATTACAGGCCAACTTCAAAATCAATACAAGTCATTTCCACAGAGTAAAAGTATCCAAAGGCATTGATGTCAGCTTCCCCGAAACAGAACCTAACTCTCCCCAGCCGAGGTTCATAATCGCGAGCGAGTCAGCAAATTTCATCGGCAGGTCTACTAACAGAGTACCTCTTCCCCTAAGTTAGTCCTCGCAGAGTTATTCTCCAGCATCCCTTCCCGACAGAATATTCACAAATCTCCAGCAACCGTCAGAGATTTATTTTCCCAGACACGAGCATACCCCGACAGCATTTCATGAGCGTACATCATGACATACGCATACATATCATATACATCATAATCTCATTTATTTTGAGAACATCATCTCACCCTGCATTTCATTCATCGCATACAACTAACCTTGATATCTTTTGCAGGAAAAGATGATTAGCTTCAACGAATCCAGCAGTTATACAAGCTACATCTACAGATGACTAACAGAAACTCAGTTCCCGAAACCAAACGGGTCAACTAATCTACACTATCGCTTTGAAGTAACCCTACTATCCAGGATTTCACATCGAAGTAACCCTACAATCCAGGTTCCTTCTCACAACCCTACTATCCAAGCTTTCACATCAAAGTAACCCTACGACCCAGGTTCCTTCTCACAACCCTACTATCCAAGCTCTCATATCGAAGTATCCCTACCATCCAGGTTCCTTCTCACATCCCTACTATCCAGGCTTTCATATCAAAGTAACCCTACCATCCAGGTTCCTTCTCACAACCCTACTATCCAGGATTTCATATCGAAGTAACCCTACCATCCAGGTTCCTTCTTGCACCCTACTATCCAGGATTTCATAACTAAGTAACCCTACCATCCAGGTTCCTTCTTGCAGCCCTACTATACTGGCTTTCATATCGAAGTAACCCTACCATCCAGGTTCCTTCTTACAGCCTTACAATCCAGGCATTCATTTCAAAGCAACCCTACTATCCAGGTTCCTTCTCACAGCCTTACTATCTAAGTTCCTTCTCTCTTATCTCCAGACAGCAGTCCACAACACCGTAAGACCGGGACCTAATCAAACACGATTGGTTTCGCATTTCCCCAGTAAGTCGTGGTGCAGCATATACCCTGACCAGACACGCCGTTCACTTCCGCTTCCTCAAGTCGGAGTTTGTTTCCCTAGTAGAGTAACGGACAACTGAAGCTCTTAAAACTCTATTTCTCCCAAGACAGATACCAATGTTCCTCAGAAGATTCCTCGTCGACAATAACAACATGAACTATTGTCGAAGGAATGTCTCTGGGAAACAGCATCCTCTAGAGGGCATCTTTAAGCCCATCTCCAACGGTATTCCGCCACATCATGGATGGCATCTTCAAGCCCACCTCCGACATTTCTCTAGAAGCTTCCAAATGGCATCTGTAAGCCCATTCCCGATATCACAAATCAAGTTCCACTTCATGCGAGTGCAAATTTCTGGGCACTCTAGTGTTCAATCATCTTCCACCTTCAGATTACGAAAGGCAGATAAGTCTGTTGTACCCCAAAATTTTCCCTCCCATATTTCTCAGCAAATGTCAAGTGAGGTCCCCAAATTGCTCAAGGAAGTTCAAGAGTTGACCAGACAAACTCTCTCCTAAGGCAGCATACCTAAAATTAGGGTTTCCATATTAATCAAGATGGGTGAACAACAAAGGACTCAAATGCTCACCATTGTCCTAATATGTTCTCAAGATCATCCATGTCAAGTTTAAAGCATCGCAGAAGAAGTTTGCTCAGTCAATTACTCAAATGCCTGAAAATCAACTATACTAGGTCAAAAGTCAATTGTGGCCCGCATACAGTCAAACTTCAAGATTTTCGGTTAACATCCTCATTTTGAAGTATTATTCATCATTTTATCAAGGGTTGGTCATGATTCCTCAAGGATTGCTCATAATTCATCAAAACCCAAAAGTTGCTAAATTAGGGTTTTACAAGAAAAGTCAACTCAAATTTGACCAAGCATAACTTTCTCATACTTTATCAAAAATGGTCCATCTAAATCTCATTTTCAAGAGGATGCAATTCCCTACAATTCATCTTCATCTCCCAAGTTCTGAATATACACTCACAAAAAGATATGAATTTTGACATTATAGGTCCTTTTGAAAAGTCAACAAAAACACCTTTTGGGTCAAAGATTCATACATTAACATGGAAGACTCAATTGAAATGAGACCAAAAGGGTTGTTTAGAGGACATCCAAATATTTCTAAAAAGTCAAATATCATCTCTCTAGGGTCAAAATTGAGAGAGTTATGCATTGGCCAAGTTGACCATTTTTATAAAATTGCCAAAAGTCAAATGTGCTCAAATTTGCATTTTTTGCTAAATGGGCCCAATTTTTTATGCTTGCACCTCAATTATAATGTGGTCCACGACTCAAATGTCCACTCACTCATTATGTGCTTCATTTTTCAATTTATTTTTATTTTCATTAATTAAAAAGTGAATTAAATCAAATAAATGATGAAAATTAATAAAGATATGATTTGATTTGTTTTTTTGACAGTTTGGCAATCAAGATATGCTGAGTCTACAAGATCAATTCGAATCAAGGCCAATTGGTACAAGAAAGGTATGATTTGGCTCAAAATAGCAACATATCATACAACTTGAAAATCAAATCAAATCTTGGATAAATGCAAAGATTCATTCCAAGTTTGTTAACCTAATTCACTCTAGGTTATATAATGAAGCTTTCCAGATAAAAAAACATAGGTTAGAGGTCATGAGAGGCATAGAACAAAACTTTAAAAAGTGAAAAAAAGTGTTATATTGTTTTTGCATCTGGAGACCAATTCAGACCATTCCAACGTTGCTAATCTATTTTTGGACCATCCCAGAGGCCAATTGGATCAATTGCAAGACTTGAAGCACTCAAAATCACCAACTGTAACTCACACGATTTGCGTTTTTTTCTAGAATCAATTATCCCAATTCTTGCATCATTAGAAATTCATGTTTGTAATCATGTTTGTAAGCTAACCATGCCATCTAATTGTGTTTTTGATGCCTGTGTATGATGTAGCCATTGCTAGGGTTTTTGTGTTCATTTTAGGGGTTTTCAGTACAGGAAAAATTAGGACTTGAATCAGGTACCATGATGCTCGTGAGGATGAGACGAGTTGATTGGTACCATTAAATTTAATTTATCTTGCTTGTATTCAATTTTTGAAATATGCAGGGTTATACCTACAATGAACGTCTGTAGGTAAAAGTCTTTTGTCTAAAACGACGGAATAAGTGAAGAAGATGATGGCGTGGCAACATGTGACTGGCCCGTTTGAAAATTCGTGCGCTTGTGGCTGGTAGAATATTTGACTTGGCTTTTGGTTTTATTTGTTTATTAGGCTTACAAGTTAACACGCTAGCGCAGACGGTTGGAGGGAATGCCTTTGATGCACACGTCCTGGGTTCGATTCCAAGCGTGTGCATTTTATTATTTTCTTAATTGTTTCAGGTGGATCCAATGCACTACATCATCATACGCCTTCCATATACCCTCAACTTCTGGCCATTGGATGCCTAGTTAGTCAGATCCAACGTGCCAGCAATGAATGTCCATGGTGCACATGCAAGGTCAATATTGCGCCAGATTCAAAGGTTGACCAGGCCTTGGAGCATTATGGGCCCAGGAATTCAGATTTACACCCCCTAGCACTGCTATTCAATCAGGCCTAATTTTATTTCTTTCTTATTTTTATTTCCTTATTTTATTTTGCTTAATTATTTCTTCACAAAATTAAATCAATTTTTTCATAAAATCACAAAATCAAGAATTCATAAAAAAATTAGAATTAGGTTTTTTTATCTAATTTAATTTAATTAATTTAATTTAATTTAGGGTAACTTTATGTTGTTTTTCACAATTAAAGTCAACTAGAAAAATTAGGTTTAATTCTTGATTTAATTGTTTTCCTTTTCGTAAATAAAATAAAAATACAAAAAATAGGTTAACTTAATTATTTTTCTTAATTAAAATTAATTAGTAATTAGGTTCTTTTTTTAATTTAATTCTCCATTATTTTCTCAAATAACAAAATATGACCCAAAAAAACATTTTTTCTTTAATCAATCGCAAGTAGGATTAGTCAAAGGGTCAAAACCCTAATCGCCTCACATTTAATTCTCCGCGTGCTTGTTGATTATTTTACCATTATTTTGTAACTGTTCAGGGTTTGTAATAGTTAACTTAGGGTTTTTATTTACTGTTTAAATCCCCATTTTTTTCGGTTATGTAATTAATCCCCCTCCCCGAAGCCTTGTAATAGCTAAGTTTATTTTCTCACACTTTTAATTCCCGCAAATATTTAACTGCCTAGATGTATGCTAATAGGATTGTATGGCAAGAATGCATGACAAAATTAAAATGGTTAGAAAACCCTAATGTGCAAAGATAAATAACTGAAACAAATCACTCGCACATATTCACTCTTAGGGTATACTCTCACTTCGGTTGCCTTCGGTAAACGATCATTAAGCATATGGTGTCTTAGTGGTTGCCCCTCCACTCTAAAAAGATCAAAATGTCCCATTCGAATGTTGCCTCAGAAATGTTGCCTCAGAAATGTTGCCTCGGAAATGTTGCCGCGGAAAAGATCTTAAGACTCTAGGGTTACTACTAAGGTATCCTAATATTGCTTTAGTGATCGTACTTCCCTTTCGAATTGACCCTTACAAACTCCAACGACGGTGCTACCTATTTCCCAATAGTAGGATAGTGCTGTCTAAAGGAAACAAGAATAGAAACGATCTTTTTTCGAGTAGGTAGATGCTAGTAGGTACTTGCTCAAATCAAAGCTTTTCACACTTACACTTTTCAAACAAATTTTCAAAACAACTTCGTCACACCCTTGAGGACTGATACAAGGGTTATCACGAAGTAAAACATTTTTCAAAACAAAGCACACACAAGAAATTTAAAAATGAGCAAGTACCTAAGAGCCCATGGAAAATCATGGATAGAAAGGGTGCTAACACCTTCCCTTTCTATAATCTACCCATACTCAGAATATCTCGAAAAAGTATTTTTTTCTGTACTTTTTTCCTTTCCGATTGGATGAAATAAAAGTCGGTGGCGACTCTTGCTTACCGCGACATTTTGCGAACAAAAAGCGCAAAACGCAAACCAATATTAAACAGTTGGTTCTGCCACCGTATCACAAAGTCAATCTTCATCCTCAGGTTTAAGAAGATTGAACAGGGGAAGCTGCTGTACCCCAAAATTTGCCCTCTTATTTTACTCAATACATGCCCATTGAGATCTTCAATTGGCTAAAGTTTGCCCAAGAGTTGACCAGATAAACTCTCTCCTAAGGCAGTGTACCTCAAATTAGGGTTTATATTTTCATCAAGATGGGTGAACCAAAAAGGCCTCATATGCTCTCCATGGTCTTAATATGCTCTCAATACCCTACATGTCAATTTTCATGCCTTGCACAAGAAGTTTGCTCAGTCAACTGCTCAAATGCTTGAGAATCGATTGTATTAGGTCAAAAGTCAATTGTGACCCACATACAGTCAAACTTCAAGATTTTTGGTCAACATCAACATTTTGAAGTTAATTTCATCATTTGATCAAGGGTTGATAATGATTCCCCAAGGAATGCTCCAAATTCATCAAAACCCAAAAGTTGCTAAATTAGGGTTTCTTAGTAAAAGTCAACCCAACTTTGACCAAGCATAACTTCCACATGCTTTATCAGAAATTTTACATCCAAAGCTCATCTTGAAGAGGATGCAATTACCTATAATTCATATTCATCTCACAAGTTCAAAATATGCACTCATAAAAAGATATGAATTTCTACATTATGGGTCCTTTTGAAAAGTCAACAAAAATACCTTTTGGGTCAAGGCTTCTTAGATGAACATGGAAGACCCAATTGAGGTGAGACCAAAAGGTTTTCTTATAAAAAATCCAAGAACACCTCTATAGGGTTAAAATTGGAAGAGATATTCCTTGTCAAAGTTGACCCTTTTTGCAAAATTGTCAAAAGTCAAATATGCTCAAAAAGGCATTTTTTGCCAAATGGGCCTAACTTTTTATGCTTGTACCTCATTTATAATGTGGTCCACGACTCAAATATTTACCCACACATTATTTGCTTCATTTTTCAATTTATTTTGATTTTTTATTAATTAAAAATTGAATTAAATCAAATAATTGATGAATAATAGCAAAGATATGATTTGATTTAGTTTTTGGACAGGTTGGCAATCAAAATATACTGAATTATCAAGGCCAAAATGAATCAAGCATAATTGGTACAAGAAAGGGAAGATTAGGCTCAAAATAGAAAGTTTGCATATGGCTAAAGAATCAAATCAAATCTCATCAAACTTCAAGATTCAATCCAAGTTTGTAACCCTAATTCATCCCTAGGTATATATTGGACAAGAACAAAGCAAAAAATAGGGGTTAGCAATCGTGAAAGAGGCAGAGAAAATTCAAAAAATTCAAAGAAAAGTGTGAATCAGTTTTCACTCCACAGGCCAATTCAAGCCATTCCAACGATTCCAATCGTTTCTTGGACCTTCTCAGAAGCCAATTGGATCATTTGCAAGGCTTGAAACAACCAGAAACACGTATAATCACTCTCATGGTTTGCCATTTGATTCAAAATTGATTATTGTATTTCTTGCATCATTAGCATGTTTAAGTTATATATTTGTGATCCTCATCGTGTTTGCAAGCTAACTGAATAATTTAATTTCATTTTGAAGCCTATACATGCCTTTGCCATTGTTATGGTTTGCGTATGAAATTTAGGGCTTTCTTACACAAGTGAAATTAGCCAAAAAGAAGGGTACCATGAGGTTCACGAAATCAAAAGGAATGGATCTATATAGTTAGAAATCATTTATCATGTGTCATATGTGTTTTGGAAATTTGCAGGGGCTATGGCTATAGACCTTTGTCTGTAGGTAAAAGTATCAGAACCTAAGACGACGGAGAGAGGAAGAAGAAGGTTAGGTGTCATCCAGCCATTCGCCCATTCGAACCAGCGCGCACATTTTTTTTGTTTTTTCCCACTAACCACTTTATTTCATATATTATATTATGTTTTCATTATAGTTACAACTAAGCATGATAGTCTAGTGGTTGGGCGCGTTAGTGGTGAGAGTGAAGACCTGGGTTCGATCCCAGGTCCCAGGAAATTTTATTTTCTAACTTTGTGCTTGCAGATTCCATACACCACCTTGTCAAGCGTCTTCCATACACCCTTGCGTCCATCCGTTTGATCAAGCATGCCATCAGATCTAACGCTCCATCCATGAGGGACCATGGTACACATTCAAGTCAACGCTACACAAAATCCAATATTAACTGGGCTGGGAGCGTTTTGGGCCTCAAAATTTACAAATTGACACCCCTAGACTTGCTATTCAACACAGGCCCAGTTTGCATTTTTCTATTTTTTTCTTTTTTAATTTCTTTTATTTGTTTTAATTAATTAACCCAAATTTATTATTTTTCTATAAAATCAATAAATCACAAAACACCAAAAAAAGCTTTTTTTATATATAATATTTTATTTAATATAATTAGTAAATTAGGTAAATTTAATTTATTTTTCATAATTAAAATCAAATAGAAACTAGGTTTTTTAAGTTTACAATTTTTCTCAAATAAAAAAAACCAAAAATACACAAAAGCTTTTTGTACAAAACATTTTATTTTCTTGAAATTATTTAATTTAGCAAGATTAGGTTAATTTCAACTTCTTTTTGTAAATAAAATAATTAGAATTAGGGTTTTATTGTACATAACTTAATTAATTCTTTTCTAAAAAATAACTTAATTATTTTTTAATTAGGGTTTAGGTTATTTTTCAACATCCCTCGTATTTAATTCTCCGCACATTTAATTATTTTTTTTCCATTATTTTTGTAACTGCCAATGGTTTGTAATATCTAAACTAGGGTTTTATTTACCGCTTTAATCCCTGATTCTTTGGTTATGTAATTAATCCCCATCCCCTGAAGCCTTGTAATAGCTAGGTTTATTTTTTCGCATTTTTAATTCCTGCAAATATTTAACTGCCTAGATGTATGCTAATAGGATTGTATGGCAAGAATATCTGAAATTAAAACGGCAGATCACCTAATGTGCAAAGATTAAATAACTCAAACAATTCACATGCACATGTTCACTCATAGGGTTTGCCTCACTTCGGTTGCCTTCGGTAAACAATCATTAAGCATAGGAGATTTTAGTGGTTGCCCTCCAGTCTAAAAAGATCAAATTGTCCCACTCGAATGTTGCCTCGGAAAGATCTTAAGACTCTAGGGTTACTACTAAAGTTTTCTAACTATTGCTTTAGTGATTGTATTTTTCCCTTTCGAATGTCCCTTACAACTCCAACGACGATGCTACCTACTCCTTAATAGTAGGATAGCATTGTCTAAAGGAAACGAGAACAAACAATCTTTTTTCGAGTAGGTAGAATCTTAAGTACTTGCTCAATAAAAACTTTTCACACAAACACCTTTCAAAAAAAAATTTCAAAACAAACTTCGTCACATCCTTGAGGACTGATACAAGGGTTATCACGAAGTAAACTTTTTTTCAAAACAAGCACACACACAAGCAATTTTCAAAATGAGTAAGTACCTAAGATCCCATGGAAAACCATGGATAGAAAGGGTGCTAACACCTTCCCTTTCTATAATTTACCCCCCATACTCAGAATATCTCGAAAAAAGGTTTTTTCTGTTCTTTTTCCTTTTCCATGATTTGATGAAATAAAAGTCAGTGGCGACTCTTGCTTACCGCGACATTTTGCGAATAAAAAACGCAAAATGCAAACCAGTAAAAACAGTCGATTCTGCCACCGTATCACACTGGGCTTTAAGGTCAAGCCTTCACAATCTAGCCTATCAAGAACCTTTTTGGGAAAAACATTCAGTGATGATCCAGTGTCTACTAACACATGGGTCATAGTAGTGCCTCTACATTTGATCGAGACATGCAGAACATCATTATGCTTTCTCCCCTTGGGTGTCAAATCAGCATCAGAAAAACCCAACCCATTAATGGCAGTCAAACTGGCCACACAGTCCTTGAATTGGTCAGTGGAGGTTTCTTGCGGCACATGTGCAGTCTTAAGAAATTTAATCAAAGCCTTTGCACGGGCCTCGGAACACAGTAGCAGAGCCAACATTGATATCTTCGAAGGGGTCTGCTCCAGCTATTCGACCATATTGTAGTCGCTCTTCTTGATTATTTTTAAAATTTCCTCCATTTCTTGTTTAGAGGATTCCAAAACAATTTCTCTAGGTGCCTCCGTCCGGGCAGGCTCACCTATAACTTTTTTCCCTGAGTCCCAGATGACTCATCGGCAGGGGTAACAACTGGAGTAGGGATGGGAGTAGTAGCAGAAGTACTAACTAGAAAGCAGATGGAAACAGATTCTTTTCGAACAAAATCTCTTTGTTATCCATCAGGCGTTGAACACCTACTTTCAGCAAATAACAACCAGAAGGCAGAGAAAAACACATGTAGCAACCTTCACCACAACCCGGAAATAAACCGGCTAGCAACAGATTCTTCTTGACGGTCATGAGAGGAGTAGAAACTTCATCAACAGAAGTAACGAATAGATCAGTATCCACGGCATTAACACCACGGTTATGCTTGGGCATGGGAGCAGTTATGACATTAGGCATATCAGGAGCATCAAACTCAATCTCCTTTGCTTCGATCAGATCCTGTATCTTATTCTTTACAGCCTAACAGTCATTTGTATCGTGGCCTGGACTCTCATAATGGTAAGCACACTGGGCATTTGGATTGTAATGAGGAGATATGGTATTGGGATTCTTGGGAGCCTCTCGCAGGGTTACAAGATTGGTCTTCAATAACTGTGGCAAGGTTTGAGATAGAGTCATGTTTATCCGGGTAAACTGTCTTACCGGCCTTTCTATCCTGGGTTGATTGTTCCTTTGTTGGGTAGGTTCAGACTTAGAGATCATGACATTCCCTACCGTTAGACGATGCCTGGTTCTGCTCTAACTTCTTGGATTGTAAATAGCATTGACCTCCTTCTTACCCATGAATGGCTTTTTCACTGTACTTGAATAGGTGTCTTTCTGGATCTTGCCACTTCGGATCCCAGCTTCTACCCTTTCTCCAGTCAATACCAGCTCAGTAAAACCAGTTGAGGAGCTACCGATCAAGTGATTGAAGAACGGACCAGATAGCGTACCAAGAAACATGTCCACCAACTGCCTATTAGACAAAGGGGGTAGGACTCTCCCTGCCAAATCTCTCCACTTTTGCGTGTAGTCCTTAAAACCTCCGCTTGCACCCATAGACATACTCTGGAGTTGAGTACGGGTAGGAGCAAGGTCAGTGTTATATTGATAATGCTTATAACAAGAAGCAGCCAGATCTTCCCAGTTGTGGATATTGATTCCCTCCAGCTGATAGAACCACTCAAGCTGAGTCCCGGACAGACTGTCTTGAAAGAAATGGACCCACAAGTTCCTATCAGTAGTGTGAGGCTGAATCTTTCTCATATAAGAACGGAGATGAAGCTTGGGACAAGAAACCCCATCATACTTCACAAATACAGGAGCCTTGAACTTCTGCGGGATGACAACCCTAGATACCAAACCCAACTCTTCAAAATCTAGCCCTGGTACTCTTTGGATCTCCATTGCATTCAAACAATCCTCTAATTGTTTGTATCTATCCTCAGTGGGAGGATATTGTTCATCATTGTAATTAGATTCATCCTCAGAAACCCTGGGGCTAGGGTCTTCCTCCCTTGTCTCACCCTCTAGATTCTCCCCTTCTTTGGATGAAGAGGTCAGATCAACCGGTTGCTTCAACGGTCCCCTGAATCTTTTTCCCAGATTCAGGACATCAGTGGTCTTCTTCGCCTTCTTCTTTCTATCTTTCAGAATAAGGGCCTTCAGATCTTCCTGTCCTTTAGCCAAAGCTAGGAACATTTTCTAAAATTGGGCATTTTGTGCCTGGAGATCCTTGATACTTTGTTCATAAGTCATTATTGCTGAAATAAACAGCGCAAAAGATGAGAAACCTGTTATGAAACCTGTTTATGCAATGTCATGGATGATATGCGTATGCAATGATTTCAAGGATTCTTAAAGGCTCAAATTTGCTTAACCAAAAGAAATACATGTTAATTGTATTAATAAGTTCAAATTGTTACAAAGAGTACCCTTTAGGCGTACAATCAAACAAAAAAATTAAAGCAAAAAGAAAATTAGGTTTCCCATAAGCGCATCCTCTTTGGTGCAATGTAGGCGTTTAAATTCCTCTCTTCATGAAGTAGCCTAGTGAGTTCTAGGACTTTCTTCTCGCTGGCGTAGGATTGAGCTTCAAACGTATCTCGCTCCTCTTTAAGTTGAACCCAGGATGTTTGTAACTCCTCATGATCAGTTGGCATGTCAGGATGAAGAACAAGATAAGGAATGTCCCCTTCCGCAACTGGTTCCATAGTCATAGGTAGGATGGTGGGGTAAGGAATCATAAGACTTTGAGCATGGGCTCGTACCCATTTGAGATAAGGCTCAAGAGGGATTGAATTCTTGTGCCTCAGTGTCTTGCTATCAACTCTATGTACCATGCCCCAAGCTCGCATGAACCTTTTACGGTAACCCTGAGCATCATTCTCATAGTTGAAGATGATTCCTTGGATAAGTGTATCATGAGGACCATCCCTTCTCGCGTATCCAAATTATCGGAGTACCAAACAAGGATTGCAAGTGATTCCTCGCCTAATACCTAAGAGAGGGACATTAGGGAATTCTCCGCATCGATCAATGATGGTAACATTCTCCGAGGATCGAGGACGCCAATGAATACCTGAATGTGTAAGAGTCATTAGCCTATGAGACCATCTCCAACCCTGTTCATTCTTTAAGACGGATCGGGGTAGGTGCGAAATAAACCACCTAGCCAAAAGAGGAGTGCAACACAAAAGGGTCCCTCTTCTCTTTATAGTGCGAGTATGCAGAGAATGTAGGATATCTCCAAGCAGAGTAGGTACTGGATTGCATGACAGGAAAACTTTAACCGCATTCACATCTATGAGTTGGTCCAGATTAGGAAACAACACCAACCTATATATGGGAAGGCAAAATACCTCTTCAAAAGCTTGTAAGTCTAGGGTATCCCAAAAATGATGAGGTTTCTCAAACAAGAACTTAGCCAAAAAAAACCCTTGACACCTCTCCTGGTTTCCCAATTTGCTACTACGTCAGACCGTTGTAAGGACAGAGCTTTAGCAATATCTTCAGGTTTAGGGTCTCTTTCCATACCATTGAAAGGTACCTTGTTAAGGATAGGCACCCTCAATAACAGATAAAACTCCTTCGTAGTAGGCACTAACTGGTAATCCAAAAAAGTGAAGCAGTGGTGTAGAGGGTCAAAGAACCGAAAGAGAACTTTTAACATTTCTTCATCAGGGTTTGAAGTGACCAAGCTGAGAAGTCAACCATGTCTTTCAGTGAAGGGGGAGCTTTCAGGAACCCTTGATACCAATTCCTTAAGCTGAGGAGGTACCTTTACCAGACTGACTTGGATAGTGAATCTGCAGGCGAGGGTCATGTCCTACAAAACAAGACAAAAGTAAACCCTAAGAATTCTTGAAATGGTTAGTATGATATGCTATGTTATAATGTCATGATTATCCTCAGATATAGCAGATATAGAAGATACAAGCAAATCACACAGAGACCTTAGGTTTAAGGCTTGCATGGATTTTAAGGTAATACCCTTTTGAAGTTTGGGTCGGTTCAACCTGTCCTAAATATAGTAACCGGGTTCTAAGGGATCTCAATATCACCGATCTTTCCCCCAAATTTCGTTCCGATAGACAATTGACTTTCCACCAAACAAAACTCAAGATTCAAACCTCAATGAGTGTAGCATCGAGTATCAACCAACTTTGGGTTTACACCAAAGACGGCTATCTCACTATGTCCCAAAAGCCAACTTGGTCAATTAAGGTGCTAAGGTCAGTTGACGCTTTATGATACCACGCAGCGGCCCCGTATTCTCCTTGATTACTCAAGGTCTACCGGTACACACCAAAGTATCGCATCAATGTAGCTATTGTTTCAACTGTGTTGGTATACCCCGCACAACTCCATCACAGTTTATTTCTACTTACCTAAAAGGAATTCCCCGATCCAGGTTTAGGATCCAAACAACTCAAAAAAATACCCTTAAAAGTAAATCAAACAAGACAAGTCAAAGAAGAAATTAAAATGACCTAGATCCTAAGGTAAACCCCACTTTTTATAGTCCCCAACAGAGTCGCCAGTTCTGTGATACGGTGGCAGAACTGACTGTTTTTGTTACTACTGGTTTTGCATTTTTTATTTGCAAATGTACGGTAAGCAAGATTCGCCACTGTAGCGGTAGAAATGTTCAAGACTAAGCCATTGGAATGACTAGACTTTATACAAATCAAAATAAAAATCTCCACCGCACTTTATTGTTTCCAAAGGAATGGGAAAAGAGCGAATAACCCAAAAAAGGGGGAAAGATTCAAGGTAAGGGGGTTGGTTATGCAAAGGGAAGGTATTAAAATCTTTGTAAAATCTGTATATTTTGGCTATAAAAATGTGTTATATAGAAAATGGATAGTGGAGGTGAGAAAAGAAATATATTTTTTATAATTTTTGCACCCGCCGCGGTTGCGAATCTTTAGTGCCTACGTACCACCTTTCGTGCAATAGGGGATCAGGGTACACATAGTTCCTCTTTTAAAAGTTTGAAACAAAAATGTGTTGGTTGATTTTAAGAGATAAGACATCATCGTCATTGTCCGTGTGGAAAACATACTTACTACCCACAATCATGAGAAAGGAGAATTTTCATCATCTCAAAGTGGAGGATATGGCTTGGATTTTAAAATCAACAATACCTTACTCAACACCCAAGTGGAAAATATCTCACTTCACTACATATTGTAGAAGTATAGTTGTTTGCATCACTACAAGGATTGACAAGAATCTAACCTTTTGAGAAATGTTTTAAAATAAAAGCCAAAGTGGCAAAATAGTTTGAAATGAGATTATTTGACTTTTAGTCTTCTCACAAAAATGTCAAGGTATTATTAAATTGATTGGAGTTTATTTATGAAAATATTTTGAAATTTCATGGACCTAAGTCCAAGTTTATTATGAAAGTGGTTTAAGTTTAAAAACAAGAAGAGTTTTCAAAAGGAGGGAGAAGATTTTCGAAATTAAAGAAGATGGGAGGAGAAGAAGAGACTATCCTAAAGAATAAGGTAAAATTTAAGGATAAGAACCATCTAACCAACAAGAAGCCAAAACTTGATATTATGAGCCAAGATAGAATTCTCATTCTTTGGATTTAAACCAAGCAAGCAAAGATACTAGACCTCTTCAAATGTATTAAGTCTTCACAAAAATTGGGCAGAGTAACGGCTGTATACAGGTGAATTCCAGATTACAAAAAAAGGATGTAATCACAAAAACCTACACACAAAAAAAAAACAAGCAACCCAATGTCTTGAGGTAAACCTCAAGAGCTCCAGACAAAATAATCAGATAGGATCACAAGGTCTCCAAGATAGGCCAAGGTTTCTAATCCTAAGTCCAAGAAAAAGTCCCATGCTCCATAATGCCAAGGATAGTAACCAAATAGTCCAAGTACCATTAAGGGTTTTTTAAGGGTTTATATTGATTATTAAGTATCTTAGGAAAAGAAAAAGAAAAGCTCAAGTGAGAAAAGTAAAAATGACAATAAAAATAAATGCTCAAATGAGCAAAGATGAAAATGGCATGAAATGAAAAATGCTAAAAAAAATAAATAGTAAATAAAGCATAAAAGAATAAAAGCAAAAAATAAACAAGTCAATAATTAGTGGTTAGTTGGATGACCATCTTGAAACTTGCATTTGGAACTCATTAGAGGATTGGTAGAACCAAAGTCTCCACACAACAAGTTGCATTTTCTTTTTGTCAAGTATATCATCCATTTGGAATTCTCATAAGTACCATTTAATGATCAACGATGTTTAAGTGATCCGCGTTGACCAAAGGTGTTGTAGATCCATTAGAGGATTGGTAGAACCAAAGCCTCCAAATAATGAATCTCAAGTTTATTGGATCAAAGAGATCAAATTAACATACTTGGGCTTGCAATCATAAGTTTGGGCCACGAATGATCATTTATTCGAATGAGGACAAAATTTAGCGTTACGTTAAGCAATCGTAAGTGGACTTATATAGAAGTCGCACCTATTTTGAGGTCGGTCAATAGCAATCTATGCACCATTTGTTTTGAGACATGACATAGAGATCATGCTCCAACAACATTTAGTGCAATGAGAAGGGGATGAGATGAAGAGGATTAGGGTAAAAGAGAAACCACATTTGAATAAATATTTAATCAAACTATTATTAAAACCATTCATCCATTTTTTTGTGGAGTTAAACTCAACACCATGGATCCAATGATGTTAATAAAGCCATGATAAAAAAATCAACCCAAGACAGCCAGAAAATAATCACAAAATAATATGATATCTAATATATATATTAAAAGGTTTAAAAATGTTTAAAAAAAGGAAAATAATGAGGAAAATATCAATTAAGTTCAAATTAATCAAGAAATGAAAAATAAGACCATAGAAAAAATTAGAAAAGAGGCCAAGTGATTTTACAAAATTTTTGGTAGTTTTTAAAAGTCAGAAACTATTTTTTAAAATTAAAATAAATGGGTAAAATAAACAAAAATAGTAAAAAATAGTAAAGTCAGAAACAAAAATAAAATAAAGTAACCAATATTTGTCACAATATCATTGGATCATTCCATAATTTTTTCAGAATTTAAAAATGTATAAAAGTATTTTTAAACATTTTAAACAAATCAAATAAGTGTAAAATTCATAAAAAATACCAAAACACAAAATTATATTGTGAAAAAATAAAAATCAGAAAGAGAATAATCAAAAATATTTTTCACAATTTTTCACATTTTTTGGACTAAAAATAAATTTTCTATGATTTTTTGAAATTTAAAATAATTAAAATATAAAAATCAGAAAAAGAAAATAAAAGTAAAAGATGTGGACCATTGGATGAGAGTCAAAACGCGTTAGTAATCAAATCCAAGGGATCTGGCGCACTGTGCATATCATGGTCATTAATGAATAATGTACAGAATCAACAACAAATCAAATTTTTGAAAAACACAAATGACACGCAATCATTAGTTGGAAGATGACACGTAGGTCATCTTCAACCTCCAGCCAACATGATTTGTAGGTCTCTCAAACTGTAAAATCAGAAGCTCAGACCTATGCCAATCGCTTCGTCTCTTCAAGACGAAAACAACCACACCCTCGCGCCAAATTTATATAAACTGTAGCTCAAGCAATTTGGAAAGAAAGTTTTGAAAAGGGATTTGAAAAATCATGGTCAAAACGTGTTTCTAGTGAAATGTAAGTGTTGCGACTAGAACCAGAGAAATGAGAGAAACACAATGATATCAAATTTTTGAAGAATTGACGAAGGAATCTACCTATTGGAGTTGAGTTGCAGAACTCTGAAACTGGACTTCTATGGAGCAGTATAAGGCATGATTCTTGAATGTAATTATATGGTTAGCTTCAGGGAAGATCAAGGAAGGTGATTTGAGGGGAAAAATGGATTGAAAAATGCTTGAGAATAGATTTCGAAGTTGCTAAATTCTGGGTTGTGAAGCAAGTTTGGCAGGGTGATTCTGGCTATCTAAGCTTGGGAAATTGAATGGGGAATGACCCTCTATTTATAGGGAAGCAAATGGGATCAAAAGGAATAGCAAATGATGCGTTTTGGAGGGAATTCGTGTGGGTTTGCATCATGAAGAAAGTGTGACTCAAACTTGATCAAAACTCAGCCAAATCGTGTGTTTCATGATGCTAATCACTTCTGGCAAGTTGCTAAACATGATTAGGACCAAAAACGCGTGGAAATCTTGTGATTAGAAGCTAAAACAAAGATTTCAAAATCCTGACTTTGTGAAAAATTCAGTTTCAAACTACCAAATTCAAATCCATGGAATTTCCAACTCAAGCGGTCTTAGGGAATAATTCTTGATGCTTTGGAAAGATTAGGTTACAAGCTTTGCAATGGAAAAAGAATGGAATCAAATGAATGCTTGAGCTGAAAGTTACATGGAGTCAAAGTTGAAGAAAAAAAGTTGACTTTCCATACTTAGAAATATTTCAAATTCTTCTTTAAAAATGACCTATAATCTTTTGCATCCAAACATGGCCTTCCACTTAGAATTTGCTCTTAACCAAAAAAGATGGAATGAAGTAGATCTCTTGAATGAAATTTTTCAATTTGAACCACTCAAAATATCCAAAAATTTAGCAAGTTATGACTTGTTGAAGTTGTCCAAAAATCATGAAATGACCTATAACCTTTTGCATCCTTAAGGCAACTTCCATCCATTTTCTCACTTTGCACATAAAAGAAGGCATGAAGTACACATCTTTAAGATCAACATGAAAAAATAATGGGTTCAATGTGATAAAAATTGACCAAGTTATGACTATTTGAAGTCACATGTGGAAAATTGGGGATTCATCGGGGTGACTTGTAATCTTTCTTCTTCACCAAGTTCCTTCCACATGAAAAATCCTTGGAACTTTTGAAGTGATTTGTTGGTAACTCTTTGAAGAGAATGATGTTTTTGGAATCACTCAAAAATACCAAAAGATGAGCAAGATATGCTCCTTTGAAGTCCAAAACCCTAGCCTCTAGATCAAGAGAATGCTTTGAGGAACTTTGCCAAGTTTGAACAAACTTTTTGTGCCAATATTCTTCCTTTGTGAATAGAAGTTGTTGAGGATGATGATGAGGACTCATAGCCACAAAAACTAATTCCATATCTGGAAATTAGAAAGAAATATTCCCTTGTGACCAATAGGAACAAAACCTTGTTCAATCATGACAACTTCTTCCCTTAACCCTTTGTATTTTTGAATCAATTTTGATAACTTTGAAATATGTTGAACCAAAATGAGCCTTGTCATGCCATTTCTTCCAAAATCACTCCAATAGTGAGGTTTTTAATTTCTCAAGATTGACTAGGGCATGGAAATAAACTCATGAACCCATGAAGCAAACTTGCTAAACCTCATTTCCTTTACCTACATTATTAACAAGTAAGGAAAACCAACATTGCATTTTATTAATTAGAGAGAAAATCAAAGCAAAAATATCCATGATCACAAAAGAAAACAAGTCAAGGTGCTTGGTAGCCCCTCAAAAGAGCAAGGCTAAAGATAGGGAGAAAAACCAAAATCCCTAATATGATCTTGTTCTGATTGAAGCAATATGGTATGATGAAGGGATCTTAGGAGCAAAAATTGGGGTACAAAGAGAAAAAATATATCATATCACCGCCATTCACTGACGATGAACTATCAACATTCACTAAAGATAGCAAAAAGATAACAAACACTGACGTTCACTGCCGATGTACTACCAACGTTCACTGAAGGTAGAGAGAAAAAATATATCATATCACTGCCATTCACTGACGATGAACTATCAACGTTCACTGAAGATAGCAAAAAGATAAAAAACACCGATGTTCACTGTCGATGTACTACCAACATTCATTTAAGGTAGAGAGAAAAAATATATCATATCACCGCCGTTCACTAGCGATGAACTATCAACGTTCACCGAAGATAGCAAAAAGATAACAAACACCGACGTTCATTGACGATGTACTACCAACGTTCACTGAAGGTAGAGAGAAAAAATATATCATATCACCTCCGTTCACTGGCGATGAACTATCAATGTTCACTGAAGATAATAAAATGATAACAAACACCAACGTTCACTACTGATGTACTACCAACGTTCACTGAAGGTAGAGAGAAAAAATATATCATATCATCGCTGTTCACTGATGATGAACTATCAAAGTTCACTGAAGATAGCAAAAAGATAACAAACACCAACGTTTACTGTCGATGTACTACCAACGTTCACTAAAGGTAGAGAGAAAATATATCATATCACCTCCGTTCACTGATGATGAATTATCAACATCCACTGAAGATAGAAAAAAGATAACAAACACCGACGTCCACTGTCGATGTCCTACCAACATTCACTGAAGGTAGAGAGAGAAAATATATCATATCACCGCTGTTCACTGACGATGAACTATCAACGTTCACTAAAGATAGAAAAAAGATAACAAACACCGACGTTCACTGCTGATGTACTACCAACGTTCATTGAAGGTAGAGAGAAAATATATCATATCACCGCCGTTCACTGACGATGAACTATCAAAGTTCACTGAAGATAGCAAAAAGATAACAAACATCGACGTTCACTGTCGATGTACTACCAACGTTCACTAAAGGTAGAGAGAAAAAATATATCATATCATTGTCGTTCACTGACGATGAACTATCAACGTTCACTAAAGATAGCAAAAATATAACAAACACCGACATTCACTGCTGATGTACTACAAACATTCACTGAAGGTAGAGAGAGAAAATATATCAAGTTATCCCAAAATTCTGGAATTTTACCTAGAACGGGTCTCAAAATCTTCTTTAACCAAGGAAATCTACCTAGAAAAGATCAAACATAAGTTGTCTCAAATAAAGAGACTTGTTACTCATTGTCATGGGGAATTGCAAAGAGAAATGACTCTCTGGGGATAGAAATATGTGTTCCCAGGGAAGTGCCACGATATTCCTGCTGAGGAGATAAAGTCTTCTCGTGCAAAATAAATGCACAAACCAAAACTCAAAGTTTTCAGAAATCCAAAGTAACTAATATTGTCATGCAATCCATAGATCCAAATCAGAAATGAATTGGAACAAGACGACCAATGTAGATACATCCTCTGGGAAATAAAATCAAGAAGGAAAACCAGATCCATCTAAGCAAGGAGCATTGCAGAAAGGTCAGAACACAATGTCAATGAACGATGATTTTTAGCCATGCATGATGTATGTTTGAATGTATGAGTGCTATCGTGCATATGCTGGTAAAAGGATACATAATCAGTACAAACAAACAAAACCGCCTCAGGTACTAACAACATTGGGCTAAACTTCCACCAGAAAGATCAATCCAAGAAAGGTAAAAGCAACTGCGGAATTCAAACCTATTGCCTGCCTTAACTTCACTGAGGAGAAACATAATCCGGAGGTAACCAAATCAAACAGATACCGGGATAGAACATCCTTCTTCCGGTTTTATCGGAGAAGCAGTTTTCCAAAAGCAACATTCCTACTGGAGATTGCAAGACCAGCCTCAAATAAAGAAGACTGACGCCGACACAACCAAACCTCACTGGGGGATTCAAGCCTACCTACCGGGAGAAGAGATGCCCTGGGATAACCTTCCCGGGAAATCACGAAGTTGACACTAATGCCAATAATGAAAAGAGAGCGACATCTTAGCACATCAAGGGAATAAAACCTTTTATCATATGAGGGAAGACTTTGCTGGGGAATCTGGGATGGAAGTTTCTGACCATGCAATCGCAAAATCAAAAGCGAAACAAGACTTGATTGGGGATGATGGGATCACAAACTCAATACTGTATCTTACACCCACTGATATCATCTTTAACTATCTGAGAAACACACAAAGATTGCGCACATACCAGCAAAAATGACCTGAGAAAACCTTTGTGAAGGGAGTAAATCTTATTAAAACAACCGGAGTTTGTTCATTCTTGGGATCACCATTCTTGTTGTTATTATTTCATCATAAATCCCAAAGTAAATTGAATTGTAAAGATCTCTTTTTTTTGAAAATTCAATTTTGCGTTGCTTTGCTTTTTTTTAAAATCTTTTTGCTTTAACAGTTATTATCAGTAATAAATGGAGTCTTTGCAAGCAAAATAAAAATAAGAACACAAAGAATTGGGAAAAAGCTTGAATTTCATTAATAGAATGGTAGTCTGTGAATGGCGAGACTCCATGGATGATTACAAAGTATCGGAAATGGTAATGCATAATGGAAAAGATACATTGAGATACAGTGACCATTGTTCCCCCTAACAACTTTTAAAATCCTGAGCAGCAACTTTTTTTGAAGTATGGTGAGGATCCGAGAAGATTGTTGCTTCAATGATCAAGTCTTGTCTGACGTAGTTACTTGCCAAGAAAAATCCCTAACTTTTTCGTAAGCTGCCTGTGATACGGTGGCAGATCCGGGACTATTTTTTAGGAATTGCTGGTTTGCGTTTTACGTTTGTATTCGCAAAATGTCGCGGTAAGCAAGAGTCTCCACCGACTTTTATTTTATCCAACATGAAAGGAAAAAAGAACAAAAAAATTCTTTTTTTCGAGATTTTGAGTACGGGGGGGTAGATTATAGAAAGGGAAGGTATTAGCACCCTTTTTATCTGTAGTTATCTACGGGCTCTTAGGTGCTTGCTCATCATTTTCAAAATTGTATGTGTGTGTTTGATTTGAAAAGTTTTTGACTTTGATTTAACCCTTGCTTCTGTCTTCAAGAGTTTTATGAAGTGTTTTTGAAAGCATTGTTTGAAAAGAGTGTAAGTGTGAAAAAGTTTGTTTGGTTTGAGCAAGTAATTAAGAACTAATCTAACTACTCGAAGAAAAGAATTGTTCTATGTTTGTTTCCTTGAGACAGTTCTATCCCACTATTAGTGAGTAGGTAGAACCGTTGTTGGAGTTTGAGGGTCAAACCGAAAGGGACGTACAGTCAATAAAGCAATGTTAGGACGTCTTAGTAGTAACCCTAATGTCTTAGATCAATTATTCGAGGCAACAATATCCGAGGCAACCATTCTGAGGCAACTTTTCTGAATGGGACTTTGATCTTTGTTTAGACAAGAGAGAGACCACTAAAGCATCCTATACTTAATGACCGTTTACCGAAGGCAACCGAAGTGGGAGTGTACCCTAGGAGTGCGCATGTGCGGGTGATTCAATTTCAAATTATTATCTTTGCACATTTAGGGTTAGCTAACTGTTTTAAAGTTAATCATACATTGTTGTCATGCATCCCTATTATTCATACATCTAACAGTTAATATTTTGCGGAAATTAAAGTGCAGAGATTAAACTACGCTATTACAAGGCTTCGGGTATTTACATAGCCAAAAACAAACCCTTAAAAAATAAAGCGGTAAATGAAAATAAAAGACCTAATTAAACTATTACAACTTGTGAGAAATTACATTAATATGGTAAAAAGTAAAACAATAAAGCACACGCGATGAAATTAGAACGAGAGAGAACTAGGGTTTTGAACCCTTCTAACCTAATTAAAATAAAAATTGTTTTTCTTTGTTTTTAATTATTTTTTAAGAAAAGAATTAGGTTTTAAAATTAAATACACAATTAATTAGATAATTAAATTAATTAATGAAAAATAAATAAATGGCCTATTTTTGTGTTTTGATTATTTTAAGAGAAAAGAAAATATAATTAAATTATAAACAAAACCCTAATTGTTCTAACTATTTTTAATTTATTTACAAAATAATTAAAGTTATCTAAAATTAAAATCTAATTAAATTAATTAATTTATTGATAAAAACTAACCTAAGTCTAATTGGGTGAAAAATATTCTTTGTAATTTTTGATAAAAGAAATAATTAGTTTGTTAGTAAAATAAATAAACTAAATAAAATATAAAAAATAAAGGATAAAGAGAAATTGGGCCTGGGAAGCAATCTGAAGGGGGGTGTGAATAGCAAGGCTTGAGCCCAACAGAAATTGATCCACTTTGACTTTTTGGATCCCATGTGTTGCCTTGACTGGGGACTTTGGTGCTCCTTCATTTAATGGCCTTTGGATCTGGCCATCTGGCCACTTGGCAGGCTGGATGATGAGGTCACATGATGGACCTTGGCCTTGTGCGTGCACTAGATTACCTGAAAGAAAATAATATGAAGAATGGGGGGACCTGGGATTCGAACCCAGGTCCTGAAGCACTTTCTCACCACCTGTCTACCAACTGAGCTACGCGTTTTAATTGTTCATATAATATAAAACAATAATTAAAAATTAAAAAGGCATAATATATCAATTCAGCGCACATTTTTTTGAATAGGCCAATGGTTGCTTGCCACGATATCTTCTTCTTCCTTGCTCCGTTGGTAAAAGTCCCAGACTTTTACCTACGGACGTTTGTCCATCACTACCAATCTGCATATCCTCAAAATCAAACACACGCATGATAAATAAAAACCAAAGCCATGGATAGCTTCGTCTGGACCTGCTGATTACAATGGTGGCCCTTTCATGGCCCAATTTTACCTGTACACAAATCCTAAATCGAGCCATAAACCTAGCAATGGTGAAATCTCATAAAGTCCATAACAATGAAATTAAATGTTACAGAAAGCTTGCATATGTGATGGTGAACAAGAATATATGATTAGAATGTGATGAATGTGCAAGAATTATGCAAATCGAATTCAAGAAAGGTTTAATGTCGTGAATTCCTTACAATGGTTTTTGGCGTCTGAAATTGCTTGTTCTTGGTTGGTATAGGTTGCTTATGATCCCAGGAAATGATTGGAATGATCAGGAAGCCTTGAGATAGCCTAGAACTATGAATTCGAATCAACATTTTTCTTTGTTTTTTGCAAGTTTGTTCTGACCTTATGCGCCTCTCTCCAGCCTTCTTTTGGGTCTGCAAATACTCCTTATGTACTGAGGAATAAATTAGGGTTGCCAATATGATCACAATCTTCCTCCATCATTGTTTTTGATTTGGATTTGATTCACTTTGAATATCTTTCTAAAATTAGGAAAATTCAATCTTTTTGTCCACACCAATTCTTTGCACGATTTCAAATACTTGCCAACTGGATTTGAGACCTAAAACAAGTACAAAATATTGAGTTTTCAATGCTTTAGATTTTTTCATGATTTATTTTGTTTAAAATTGATTTAATTCAAATCAAAATCAAAATAAATAATAAAAACAATATAATGACAAGTGGAAAGGGATAGGGCTCGTAGACCATGTTTCCAACTCAAAACAAGTGCAAAAGATTAGGCCCATTTAGAAAAAATTGCAATTTGAGGCATAGTTGACTTTTGGCAATTTTGCAAAAAAAAGTCAACTTCACTAATGCATAACTTCCTCAATTTTGACTCTTTGAATGTGTTCTTGGACTTTTTAGAAAGCTTTAGATGTCCTCTAAGCAACCCGTTTGCTCTCATCTCAATTTTATATTCCATGCTCATGTATGAAGCTTTGACAAAAAAGGTGTTTTTGTTGACTTTTCAAAATGACCTATAATGTCCAAATTCATAACTTCTTGTGAGTGAATATTTTGAACTTGGGAGCTGAAGATGTATTGTAGAGCATGGAATCCTATTCAAAATGAGCTTTGGATGGGTCATTTCTCATAAAGTATGAGAAATTTATGCTTGGTCAAAGTTGAGTTGACTTTTCCTACAAAACCCTAATTTAGCAACTTTTGGTTCTTGATGATTTATGAGCAATATTTGATGAATCATGATCAACCCTTGATCAAATGATGAATGATACTTCAAAATGAGGATGTTGACCAAAAATATTGAAGTTTGACTGTATGCAGGCCACAATTGACTTTTACCCTAGCACAATCGATTTTCAGGCCTTTGAGCAATTGACTGAGCAAACTTTCTATGTAGGGCTTGAAAGTTGACATGGATGATCTTGAGAACATATTACGACATTGGTGAGTATTTGGGATCCCTTGGACTCAAGTATCTTGATGCAACATGAAACCCTAATTTGAGGTAGACTACCTTAGGAGAGAGCTTGTCTGGTCAACCCTTGGACTTCCTCGAGCAACTTGAGGATCTTTCTTGAAATGTTTTGAGAAATATGGGAGGGAAAATTTTGGGGTACAATAGCTGCCCCTGTTCAATATTCTTAAACCTGAGGATGTAGATTGGCTTGCGTGCCTTTCGTGATCCGAAGGTGGAAGATGATTGAACATTAGAGTTCCCAGAAATTTGCACTCGCATGAAGTGGTGTACGTCTTACAATGTCGGGAATGGGCTTACAGATGCCATTTGGAAATTGCTGACGGGGGATGGGCTTAAATATGCCATCCGAAGGAGTGTTGATCGCATAAGAGATTCCTTAGCGAGAGCTTGTATACCTGTTGTTAAGGAAGATTCCACTGGGGAATTTTGATCTCTGTCTTGAGAGAAATAGAATTTTAGTAGCTTCAGTCGTCCGTTATTCTACTGGGGAGCCATCTCTGTTTTGAGAAAAGTTGAATTTTAGGAATTTCGTTCGTCCGTTATTCTTGTTAAGGAATCGTCTCTTCGTCGAAGAGGTGAAAATGAACTACTATCTGGTCGTGATCCATGCTTCATAGTAATAAGACCGACTGCTATCTGGTTGCAATCCAGGCTTTATAGTGACTTACTGGGGAGATGAGATTAAACTTGCTTATTCGGTCGTAATCCGGGCTTCACAATTTCTCGATTCTTATCTGGTCGTAATCCAGGCTTCAGAAGGAAATGAGTTGTTATCCGGTCACATCCGGGCTTCAACTTGAGTTTAGGGCACACTAATATCCGGTCGACTCCGGGCTTCTTAGTAACTGTCCAAGTAAACTGCTATTTGGTCGAGATCCAAGCTTCGCAGTGTCTTGTACTGTTATCTGGTCGTAATCCAGGCTTCAGTCCTTTTATCGTTATCTGGTCGTAATCCAGGCTTCACGATACCTTACTTCTTATCTGGTTGTAATCCAGGCTTCAGAAGAGATCAAATGGTTATTCGGTCGTAATCCGCGCTTCCCTTTGGCTTTGGGCCTACTAATATCCAATCATAATCCGGGCTTCATAGTATCTGGCCGGGTGAACTGCTATTTGGTCGTAATCCAAGCTTCACAGTGTCTCTTACTTTTATCTGGTCATAATCCAGGCTTTACAGTGTCTTTTACTGCTATCTGGTTGTAATCCAGGCTTCGCGATGTCTCATACCACTATCTGGTCGAAATCCAGGCTTCATGGTGTTTGGAGGAAATCAAGATACTATCCGGTTGTAATTCGGGCTTCATACCTTGTGTTTAAAGATATACCACTATCTGGTCGTAATCTAGGCTTCGTGGTGTCTTTGGCTGCTATCTGGTCGTAATCCAGGCTTCACAGTAACTTGTATTGCTACCTGGTCATAATCCAGGCTTCGCAATAACTTGTTGAGCAGTTATCCGGTCGTAATCCGGGCTTCACGGCCTGTTGGGGATTAAACTATTATCCGGTCGAATCTGGGCTTCATAGCTTAGAGATAAACCATTATCTGGTCGAATCCAAGCTTCGCGGTGTTTGATACTGCTATCCGGTTTAATCCGGGCTTCACAATATGCTGTAGAAATCAAGGTACCATCTGGTCGGATCCGGGCTTCATAGCTTGAACTTGGTGAGAATTTGGCTGTATTTTTCCTGAAAGGTAAAGGTTAATTGTATGTAATGCATGACATGTATCAAGCAATGATGTTCTCAAAATAAATGAGATTGTGTTGTATAATGCGTATGCATATGTCATGATGTATGGATATGTAATGTTTTTATGACATTCTCTAGCTGGGGAAAATAAATCCCGGGTTGCTGCTGGAGAAAACAAAAGTTGAATTCTTCATTTCTGCTGGGGATAGCGAATGGAGATGATTGTGAGAATAATCCTGCTGGAGAATAAATCGGCGAGAAAATGATTCTGTGGGGAAGAGATTCTCTGTTAGAGGACCTGTCGATTTGGAGGAAAAACCTCGTCTGGGGATGAATTACTGTTGTTGGCAATAATGAACTCCGTTGGGGGTAAAGTTTTTGTTTGTGAAAGAAATGAACTCCACTGGGGATAATCTTTTAGCGGCGACTTCACTGGGGATAATCTTTTAGACTCTACTGGGGACAATCCTCCAGACTCTAATGGGGATAATTCTCAAAACTCCATTGGGGATAATCTTCTAGTGCTGATGATAGATAAGCTCTTCTTGGGGAGAATATTGCCGACTCATTCGCGGTTGCGAACCTTAGCTGGGGAGAGTGGTGTCCAGTATGGGACCGCTAACATCACTATCCTTTCCTTACTCTGCGGGGAGTGAATGTACCTTCAATCGCTTTCTCCAACTAGGTATATCCCTATACCTGGTGGACAGAGCAATTGTACGGTTTGGACATTTCTCGTTTACCCCCGTTTCTGATATTACGAGTAATCGTCTTTTGTTTCGCATGTAAATATTTATGAGTAGCAATTATTGTCAAATGCATATATCAAAATGAAACATTGGACGTTTTTACAAAACAAAACAGAAAAAGAAAACAATTTGAAATTTCTTTGTGAAAATGAATTGTATTGATTTTGAAGTCGGCCTATAAATAGGCGTTTTTTGTACAAGAGGCTGACGTCCTAGAAAGAGAACGTCGCCGAACATAGAATATTTATACACTTTGTGTAAAAGAAAGAAAAACAACCATGTGAAAAATCCCACTGGGTTCCAACTCTGCTATTGCCCTTATATCTTCAAGCGTCTCATCACTTTGCTACTTGGTTGAAGGTAGATCAGATTGATTAGCACCGTCCAAGCTTGATAGTCGATACCGAAGTCTGGTTGCAAGATGATCCAATGAGACATAGTGTTATGCTTTAATCCCTAATTTTTGCCTAGACCTCCCTTTCGGGTTTTCAGTGCACCGGGATACCCTTTTTTGCCCAAGCCTCCTTTTCAGGTTTTCGACTTGCCGGGTGTACAGTTTTTCCATTTTCATCCCTTATTTTTGCCCGAACCCTTTTGGTTCACCGGGAAGCCCTTATTTTTGCCTAGGCCAGTCAACCTAGCGGGTCTTTGATTATGCGTAGTATTTTTTCACTATGTCTGCATTGACGGGGTGAGGAAGGTCGTCACCATCCATGGTGGTTAGAATCATAGCTCCTCCTAAGAAAATGTTTTTAACCATAAATGGCCCTTCGTACGTAGGGGTCCATTTGCCCCTGGGATCACCTTGTGGCAGGATGATATGTTTGATCACCAGATCCCCAACTTGATACTCTTGTCGTCTAACTTTCTTGTTAAATGCCTTGATCATCCTCTTTTGATACGTCTGACCATGACAAATAGCAGTAAGTCTCTTTTTGTCGATTAAGTTCAGCTGATCAAGCTGGGTCTGGATCCAGTCGTCCTCGCTCAAACCTGCATCCTTCATAATCCGAAGAGAGGGTATCTGGACCTCAATGGGTAAGACCGCTTCCATGCCATACACTAAATAGTAGGGTGTTGCCCCTGTTGACGTCCGCGCTGAGGTTCGGTACCCATGAAGAGCAAATGGTAACATCTCGTGCCAATCTTTGTATTCCACCGCCATCTTCTGCACAATCTTCTTGAGGTTCTTATTAGCCGCTTCAACAGCCCCATTCATCTTCGGCCGGTAAGGAGAAGAGTTGTGATGTTGTATCTTGAACTGTTTGCATAGCTCGGGATCATAGTATTGTTGAGATTTGTACCATTGTCCGTAATGATCCTCTCGGGTACACCATATCGACAAATCAAATTGTGCCGAATAAACCGTGCCACGACATTCTTGGTCATTGTAGCAAATGAAGCTGCATCAACCCACTTTGTAAAGTAGTCAATTGCTACCAGGATGAAACGATGCCCGTTGGATGCAGTAGGTCTGATCTCGCCAATCATATTGATGCCCCAAATTGCAAAAGGCCAAGGAGCCGTCAAGATCTTCAGAGGAACTGGAGGTATGTGCACCTTATCAGCATAGACTTGGCACTTATGATAGGTTCGAGAATACTGATAATAGTTGGCTTCCATGGTAGACAAATAATATCCTACCCATAGGATCTTCTTTGCCATGGTATGTTCACTGGAATGAGTTCCAAAAGTACCTTCATGTAACTCTACCATAATCCTTTATGCCTCGTTCTTGTCCACACATCGCAGTAAGGTTGAATCATGGTTATGCTTGTAAAGGACACCATTACTGATGAAGAATTTCGATACGAATCTTCTCAGAAACTTCTTGTCGTTAACAGACGCACCCTCGGGGTACTCCTGAGCCTCAAGTTACTTCTTTACCTCATGAAACCAGGGTTTATCCGCTACCTCTTCATTCTCAATGTCACAGCAATGTGTGGGATCGTCCAACCTCTCAATGGTAATCTGGGGAGCCTCATTGTCCCATCTGACCTTGAACATAGAAGACATAGTAGCTAGCGCGTCCGCTAACTGATTCCCCTCTTTGGGAAATGTTCAAAGGTTATATCCTCTAAGTGAGGAAGCAACGTCAACACATAGTCTTTGTAATGGATAAGATTTGGATGTTTCGTATCCCACTCATCTTTGATTTGACTGATCACGAGAACGGAATCTTCGAACACACTCAAGAACTTAATCCTTAGGTCAATAGCTGCACGCAGGCCCATGATGCATGCTTCATACTCCGCCATGTTGTTGGTGCAGTTGAAACATAATCAGGCGATAAACGGAGTATGACAACCTTCAGGAGATATGATCACGGCGCCAATGCCATTACCCAACGCGTTTGAAGTTCAATCAAAATATATAGACCATCGGGATCCCTCCTCAGGTCCTTCATCCGGTCCAGGTGTTTCACAGTCAGTCACCAACATGATGCTCTCATCCGGAAACTCGAAATTCATAGACTGGTAATCATCCACGGCCTGATGCGCCAAATGATCTGCCAACACACTTCCCTTGATTGCCTTTTGGGTTGTGTATTAGATGTCATACTCAGTCAAGATCATCTGCCATCTTGCTATTCTTCCGGACAAGGCCGACTTCTCGAAGGTATACTTGATTGGATCCATCTTTGATATCAATAAGGTAGTGTGAGTCAACATATACTGTCTCAGCCAGAGAGCAGCCCATGCCAAAGCGCAGCAAGTTTTCTTAAGCAATGAGTATTGGGTCTCACAGTCGGTAAACTTTTTGCTAAGGTAGTAGATAACATTCTCTTTTCGGCCATACTCGTCATGCTGCCTCAGCACACACCCCATCGAATTGTCGAGTACTGTCAAGTATAATATCAAAGGTCTCCCTTCAACTGGAGGCATCGGAATAGGTGGCTTTTGGAGATATTCCTTGATCCTTTCGAAAGCGGCCTGACACTCATCATTCCATCTTACCACTTGATCTTTCTTCAGCAGCTTGAAGATTGGCTCACAAGTAGCAGTCAGATGTGAAATGAATCGGGCAATGTAATTTAAGCGTCCCAGAAAGCCTCTGACCTCTTTTTCTGTTCGGGGAGCTGGCATTTACTGTATAGCCTTCACCTTTGCAGGGTCCACTTGAATACCTTTATCACTAACGACGAAACCCAGCAGCTTACCAGACCTTACCCTGAAGGTGCACTTGTTCGGGTTTAACCTCATCTTGTACATCTTCAACCTGTCAAATAGCTTATGGAGATGGTCAAGATGTGCCTCTTCGATTTGGGATATTGCAATCATGTCGTCAACGTATACCTCAATCTCATGATGAATCATGTCGTGGAACAAAGCGACCATGGTGCGCTGATACGTTGCCCTAGCATTCTTCAATCCGAACGGCATGACTTTGTAGCAAAAGGTACCCCACTGTGTAACGAACGTTGTCTTTTCCATATCCTCGGGAGCCATCTTAATCTGATTGTAATCGGAGAAACCATCCATAAAGGAGAAGACCTTATGTTGTGCAGTTTTGTCGACCAAAACATCGATGTGAGGTAGAGGGAAATCATCCTTGGGGCTTTCCCTGTTCAGATCCCTATAGTCAACACACATTCAAACTTTACCATCTTTCTTCGGGACTGGCACTACGTTGGCAACCCACTACGGGTAAGAAGTAACTACTAGAAAACCGGCATCAAATTGTTTCATGACCTCAACTTTGATTTTCTCAGACATCTCTGGGCGCATTCAGCGAACTTTCTGCTTTACCGGAGGGTTGTCTTCTTTAGTTGGCAAGCGGTGAACCATAATATCAGTATCCAACCCAGGCATATCTTCATAAGACCAAGAAAAGATCTCAACATAGTCACGTAGCATTTGTATTAACCGTTGCTTGACACTAGACTCCAGATTTGCACTGATCTTGACTTCTTTCTTGTCTTCTTCTATACCCAGATTCACTGATTCCACTGGCTCTTCAGGGAGCTGTATGGCCCTCTCTTTCTGAAGTAACAGTCTAGCAAGTTCCCCAGGCACTTCGCAATCATCCTCACCTTCGTCCTAAGCTTGGTTGATCGGACTTTAGAAGTCATAACTGGAAGTAGTAGAGCCGTTATTAGTGGGATCCAGAGTGGATGTGGACCTGTATTATGATATGTGAGTGTGTGTAAGACAAATAGCTATTTTAATAAAGTGCAAAAAAGAAAAACAAGGATCGCAATATTTGTAGTGCAAGAAAACGTCCAATGCTTTATTGATGATATATGGAAATGAAAAACATTAAGCCCTCACAAACAAAGCCGCGGTGTCTCGGGCAAGGCACCGGGCCGTAAAATTTTAAATTGTCTGTTACAAATCTCAAAACAAAAGTCTATTACTATGTAATAAAAGAAACGAGCATGAAGTCCTTTGTCGTCCAATTGTTCAATCCACTGTCGGTAGTCAGGTAAATCCAGCTGTCGATATCTGACTCTTCCTCATCATCCTCAATTGCATTCACTCTATGTTCATGTTTGGGCATATGTGCAGTTATGACGTTGGGCTTTTCCGGAGCGTCAAACTCGATTTCTTTAGCTTCAATCAAATCTTGCACCTTATTCCTTAAGGCCCAACAGTTGTTCGTATCATTCCCTGGGCTATCAGAGTGATAAGCACAGCGGGCGTTCGGATTATACAGCGGTGAGGTAGTACTGGGATTCTTTGGAGCTTCCCTCAGAGTTATCAAGTTGGTCTTCAATAACTGCGGTAAAATTTGAGATAGGGTCATATTGAGCCGAGTATATTGCCTTTGCGGTCTCTCTACTCTTTGTTGATTGTTGCGTTGTGGGGAAACAGTTGGTCTTGATATTACTACCGCATTAACTGCTTGGCGGCATTCGGGTCGGTTTTGGCTCCTCGAGCTGTAAACTGCACTAGCTTCCTTCCTAAAAGGCTTCTTTTCTGTAATTGACGAAGCACCCTTCTGTATCTTGCCACTTTTAATACCAGCTTCAACTCTCTCCCCCTCAAAATCAATTCAGTGAACCCAGAAGATGAACTACCGATCAAATGATTGAAATATGGACCAAACAAAGTCCCAAGAAACATATCCACCAACTCGCTATCAGACAGAGGGGGTTGGAATCTTCTAGCAAGATCTCTCCATTTCAAAGCATAGTTCTTAAAACCTTCGCTCGCACCCATGGACATACCTTGAAGCTGAGTACGTGTGGGAGCGAGGTCGGTGTTGTATTGGTATTGCTTGTAAAAAGCAGCAGCAAGATCCTCCCAGTTGCGAATGTTAGCTCCTTCCAACTGATAGAACCATTCAAGTTGAATCCCTGACAGACTATCTTGAAAGAAATGAACCCACAGGTTCCTATCAGCAGTATATGGTTAAATCTTTCTGACGTACGAGCGGAGATGTAGCTTCGGGTAGGATACCCCATCGCACTTAGCAAATACATGAGCTTTAAACTTGTGCGGGATCACCACCCCAGATGCCAGGCCCAAATCTCCGAAGTCCAACCCAGGTATCTTCTGGATCTCCATTGCACTCAACCGGTCTTCAAGTTGCTTATACCTATCCTCGATAGGAGGATACTGGTCTTCATCAAAATCCGTGTCATTATCAGAGACCACATGACTAGGCCCCTTTCTTTCCTCTTGATTCTCCCCCCCTTTAGATGAATGGGACAAATCAGTTTCATGTCGCAAATTGTTCCCGAATCTGCGACCCATATTCAGGAGGACCACCTTCTTCTTCTTCTTCTTCTCCTTCAAGATGAGAGTCTTCAAATCTTGCTGCCCTTTGGCCAAATTCAAGAACATCTCCTGGAACTGAGCATTCTGAGCCTGAAGAGCCTTGATGGCTTGATCAGTAGGTGTTTCAGAAGACATGATTGCTGAAATAAACAACGAAGAAGATGAGAAACCTGTAATGGTACCTGTAATGAGTTGCATGAGGATGTAATATGTATAATATGATTTCAAAGACTTTGGGAGATTCAAATTTGTAAACCAAAATAAAACACACTTTATTAGATAAATCTTGTAACAATGTTTAACAATGCCTTCAAGGTGTTACAAAAGAAATACTGAAAAGCAAATCCAAAATAGAAACAATAAAAGACATCAGAAATCCCATGGTCTCTTTCCCTTCGTGCTGACATAATCGTTGATTGTCCTTTGATTCTCAAGCTTCCTTGTAAGCCTCAAGATCTTCCTCTCCTGCTCATGATACTTCTCCCTATAGGTATCCCTTTCCTCCTTTTGCTGAATCCAATATCTCTTCAATGCCCCAAGATCAGTAGGTATGTATGGATGGAGGACCGTATAAGGAACACCTTCTTCATTAGTATGCTCTATAATCACTAGCAAAACAGATTCATAAGGCATCCCCAGCTTTTGAGCATGGGCTCGAACCCACTGTAGATAAGGTTGCATTGGGAGAAAAGTCTTCAATCCCAGCTCATGAGGGTCAGACTTGTTCACCATGCCCCAGGCTCATATAAACCTTCGACGATGCTCATTCACGTCCCCTTGTAGTCAAAGACAATGTCTGGAAGAAGCAGCTCATGGGGACCGTCTCTCCGAGCACGACCAAACTGTCTCAAAGACAAGCAAGGGTTGTAGGTTATACCCCCTCTAATTCCAAGCAATGGGACATTAGGGTATTCCCCACAACGATCAATGATAGCTACCCTCTCCATATCCTTAGAACTCCAAAGAATGTCCGTATGAGCAAGGGACATGATTCTGTAAACCCAACCTACACCTTCCTCATTCTTCAATACAGACTTGGGGAGGTGCGAAATAAACCACCTCGCCAGCAGCGGCGTGCAACACATGAGGTTTCCCATTCTTTGCATGATACAAGTATAGAGAGCATGTAAAATATCACCCAAGAGAGTAGGCACTGGATTACGAGACATGAAGATCTTGATTACATTCACGTCTATGAAGGAATCTGGATTTGGGAAAAGAACCAAGTCATAGATGAGGAGAGCCAAGATGTCTTAAAAAGCTTGAAAATCTAAGCTATCCCAGAACTTTTGAGCTTGATCAATCAGAAACTTAGCCAAGAAACCTTTAACCACGCTCCGTGTCTCCCAGTTAGACACCACATCAGCCTTTGTCAAGTGTAAAACTAAAGCAATGTCCTCAGGCCTAGGAACCTCCTCTAAACCAGTGAAGGGTGTCTGCTCGAGGATAGATATGCCTAATAAATCAGAAAACTCCTCCAAAGTAGGGACTAGCTGATAATCCGGGAAGGTGAAACAATGATGCAATGGATCAAAGAATTGGAATAACACACTCATCATTTGCTCATCCACATTGGTAGTGACCAAACTAAGGAGATGACCATGTCTTCTAACAAATGAAGAAGTATCAAGAACCTTTGAGACTAACTCTCTGAGCTGAGCATGGATTTGCACGAAGTTGACTCGAATGGTATTTCTGCGCATAGAAGCCATGATCTGCAAAACAGAACAAAGATGAATCCCCTCGGTCTTTGAAATGGTTAGTCTAATGAAATATGCATGCTATGTCATGATGCATGATGTCATGATAAAAACACACAACAGGTATCACAGATAGCAAACATGGTAAAGGCAAACAAGTCACACAGTAGCCCTTATGTTTCAGGCTTGCATGGAGTCTAGGTACTACCCTCTTGAAGTTCAGTTGGTTCAACCTGTCCTAATAATAGTAACCGGGTTCTAGAGGTTCTCAATATCACTGACCATCCTCCATCGGTCATGGTTTCAGCTCATGCAATCTTTTCTTGCGGACGGAACTATCTCGAGAGTATGGTCTCAATGAGTGTAGTATCGAGTATCAACCAGTTCCCAGCTCTATGCCGAGGCCGGCTATCTCACTACTTCCTATGGCCAAGTTGGTCAATTATAGGTTCTAAGGTCAGTTGATGCTTAACGACCCATATAGCAGCACCATATTCTCCTTGTTGCTCCACAAGGGATATCGGTACCAACTAATGTGCCACATCAACGTAGCTACTGCTTCAACCGTATCGGTATATGCTGTACAGTTCCCTCACAGTCTATTGCTACTTACCTAAAAGGTATCCCCCAGATCCGAGTTAGGATCTATAGTAACTCCGATACAAAGCCTGCAAAAATAAAGCAATCATATGAAACAGTAGAAAACAATATGATGAACTAATCCTAAGGTATATCTCACTTATTAATTCCCCAGTAGAGTCGCCAGTTCTGTGATATGGTGGCAGAACCGGGACTGTTTTTTAGGAATTACTGGTTTGCGTTTTGCGTTTGTATTCGTAAAATGTCGCGGTAATCAAGAGTCGCCACTGACTTTTATTTTATCCAACAGGAAAGGAAAAAAGCACAAAAATTCCTTGTTTTGAGATTTTGAGTACGGGGGGTAGATTATAGAAAGGGAAGGTATTAGCACCCTTTCTATCCGTAGTTATCTCGGGCTCTTAGGTACTTGCTCATCATTTTCAAAATTGCTTGTATGTGTTTGATTTGAAAAGTTTTTGACTTCGATTTAACCCTTGCTTGTCTTCAAGAGTGTTACGAAGTGTTTTTGAAAGCTTTGTTTGAAAAGAGTGTAAGTGTGAAAAAGTTTGTTTTTTTTGAGCAAGTACTTAAGAACTAATCTACCTACTCGAAGAAAAGAATTGTTCTATGTTTGTTTCCTTGAGACAGTGCTATCCCACTATTAGTGAGTAGGTAGCACCGTCGTTGGAGTTTGAGGGTCAATTCGAAAGTGACGTACGGTCACTAAAGCAATGTTAGGACGTCTTAGTAGTAACCCTAATGTCTTAGATCAATTATTTGAGGCAACAATATCCGAGGCAACCATTCTGAGGAAACTTTTCCGAACGGTACTTTGATCTTTATTTATACAAGAGAGCGACCACTAAAGCATCCTATACTTAATGACTGTTTACCGAAGGCAACCAAAGTGGGAGTGTACCCTAGGAGTGCGCATGTGCGGGTGATTCAATTTCAAATTATTATCTTTGCACATTTAGGGTTAGCTAACTGTTTTAAAGTTAATCATACATTCTTGTCATGAATCCCTATTATTCATATATCTAACAGTTAATATTTTGCGGAAATTAAAATGCGGAAATTAAACTACACTATTACAAGGCTTCGGGTATTTACATAGCCAAACACAAACCCTTAAAAAATAAAGCGGTAAATGAAAATAAAAGACCTAATTAAACTATTACAACTTGTGAGCAATTAAATTAATATGGTAAAATGTAAAACAATAAAGCGCGTGCGATGAAATTAGAACGAGAGAGAACTAGGTTTTGAACCCTTCTAACCTAATTAAAAGAAAAAATGTTTTTTTGTTGTTTTTAATTAATTTTTAAGAAAAGAATTAGGTTTTAAAATTAAATACACAATTAATTAGCTAATTAAATTAATTAATGAAAAATAAATAAATGGCCTATTTTTGTGTTTTGGTTATTTTAAGAAAAAAGAAAATATAATTAAATTATAAACAAAACCCTAATTGTTCTAACTATTTTTTAATTTATTTACAAAATAATTAAAGTTATCTAAAATTAAAATATAATTAAATTAATTAATTTATTGATAAAAACTAACCTAAGTCTAATTGGGTAAAAAATATAATATGTGATTTTTGATCAAAGAAATAATTAGTTTGTTAGTAAAATAAATAAACTAAATAAAATATAAAAAAGAAAGGATAAAGAGAAATTGGGACTGGGAAGCAATCTGAAGTGGGGTGTGGATAGCAAGTCTTGAGCCCAACAGAAATTGATCCACTTTTACTTTTTGGATCCCATGCGTTGCCTTGACTGGGGACTTTGGTGCTCCTTCATTTAATGGCCTTTGGATCTGGCCATCTGACCACTTGGCAGGCTGGATGATGAGGTCACATGATGGACCGTGGCCTTGTGCGTGCACTAGATTACCTGAAAGAAAATAATATGAAGAATGGGGGGACCCGGGATTCGAACCCAAGTCCTGAAGCACTTTCTTCCCACTTGGCCACCAACTGAGCTACGCGTTTTAATTGTTCATATAATATAAAAAAATAATTAAATATTAAAAAGGCATAATATATCAATTCAGCGCACGTTTTTTTGAATAGGCCAATGGTTGCTTGCCACAATATCTTCTTCTTCCTTGCTCCGTTGGTAAAAGTCCCAGACTTTTACCTACGGACGTTTGTCCGTCACTACAAATCTGCATATTCTCAAAATCAAACACACGCATGATAAATAAAAACCAAAGCCACTGATAGCTTCGTCTGGACCTGCTGAGTACAATGGTGGCCCTTTCATGGCCCAATTTTACCTGTACACAGAAATCCTAAATCGAGCCATAAAACCCTAGCAATGGTGAAATCTCATACAGTCCATAAAAATGAAATTAAATGTTACAGAAATCTTGCATATGTGATGGTGAACAAGAATATATGATTAGAATGTGATGAATGTGCAAGAATTATGCAAATCAAATTCAAGAAAGGTTTAATGTCGTGAATGCCTTACAGTGGTTTTTGGCGTCTGAAATTGCTTGTTCTTGGTTGGTATAGGTTTCTTATGATCCCAGGAAACGATTGGAATGATTAGGAAGCCCTGGAATAGCCTCGAACTATGAATTCGAATCAACACTTTTCTTTGTTTTTTGCAAGTTTGTTCTGACCTTATGCGCCTCTCTCCGACCTTCTTTTGGGTCTGCAAATACTCCTTATGTACTGAGGAATGAATTAGGATTGCCAATATGATCACAATCTTCCTCCATCATTGTTTTTGATTTGGATTTGATTCACTTTGAATATCTTCCTAAAATTAGGCAAATTCAATCTTTTTGTCCACACTAATGCTTTCCACGATTTCAAATACTTGCCAACTGGATTTGAGACCTGAAACAAGTACAAAATCTTGAGTTTTCAATGCTTTAGACTTTTTCATGATTTGTTTTGTTTAAAATTGATTTAATTCAAATAAAAATCCAAATAAATAATAAAAACAAGATAATGACAAGTGGCAAGGGCTAGGGCTCGTGGACCATGTTTCCAACTCAAAACAAGTGCAAAAGATTAGGCCCATTTAGCAAAAATTGCAATTTGAGGCATAGTTGACTTTTGGCAATTTTGCAAAAAAAGTCAACTTCACCAAAGCATAACTTCCTCAATTTTGACTCTTTGAAAGTGTTATTTGACTTTTTAGAAAGCTTGATATGTCCTCTAAGCAACGCTTTTGGTCTCATCTCAATTTGATATTCCATGTTCATGTATGGAGCTTTGACAAAAAAGATGTTTTTGTTGACTTTTCAAAATGACCTATAATGTCCAAATTCATAACTTCTTGTGAGTGCATATTTTGAACTTGAAAGCTGAAGATGGATTGTAGAGCATGGCATCCTATTCAAAATTAGATTTGGATGGGTCATTTCTCATAAAGTATGAGAAAGTTATGCTTGGTCAAAGTTGAGTTAACTTTTCCTACAAAACCCTAATTTAGCAACTTTTGGTTCTTGATGAATTATGAGAAATCTTTGATGAATCATGATCAACCCTTGATCAAATGATGAATGATACTTCAAAATGAGGATGTTGACCAAAAATCTTGATGTTTGACTGTATGCAGGCCACAGTTGACTTTTGCCATAACATAGTCGATTTTCAGGCCTTTGAGCAATTGACTGAGCAAACTTTCTCTGTAGGGATTGAAACTTGACATGGATGATCTTGAGAACATATTAGGACATTGGTGAGCATTTGGTATCCCTTGGACTCAAGTATCTTGATGCAACATGAAACCCTAATTTGAGGTAGACTGCCTTAGAAGAGAGCTTGTCTGGTCAACCCTTGGACTTCCTTGAGCAACTTGAGGATCTTTCTTGAAATGTTTTGAGAAATATGGGAGGGCAAATTTTGGGGTACAACACTGCCCTTGCGGGTAGTCAACTTAGCGGGAAATTTATTTTGTTTATGTCTATAATTTTTGTCCAGACCGTCCTTTCGGGTTTTCGGCCTACCGAGACGCTCCTTTTTGCCTAAGCTGCCCTTTCGGGTTTTCAACTTAACGAGCTATTCTTTTATTTCTTTAGGCGAAGTATTTCTTGACTGCATCAGCATTCATGAGACATGGGAACTCCTCGCCATCCATAGTTTTAAGAATTAAAGCACCACCAGAGAAGGCTTTCTTGACAACATACGAGCCTTCAAAATTGGGAGTCCACTTGCCCCTAGAATCAGTGTTGAAAGACATGATCTTCCTGAGTACGAGGTCGCCTTCTCTGAATTCACGAGGTTTGACCTTTTTATCAAATGCTTTCTTCATTCTTTTCTGATATAACTGTCCATGACATAAAGCTGTCATCCTCTTCTCTTTAATCAAATTCAATTGGTCAAACCTGTTCTGGACCCATTCAGCCTCTGTCAACTTGGTTTCCATTATCACACTCAACGAGGGAATCTCTACCTCGATAGGGAGTACAACTTCCATTCCATACACTAGAGAGAACGGGGTTGCTCTTGTTGAAGTGCGAACAGATGTTCGATATCCTTGCAGAGCAAAAGGGAGCATTTCATGCCAATCCTTATAGGTAACAACCATTTTCTGGATAATTCTCTTGATATTCTTATTAGCAGCTTCAACAGCCCCATTCATATATGGCCTGTATGGAGATGAATTGTGATGGACAATCTTGAATTATTCGCACAGTTCTGTCATTATCTTGCTGTTCAAATTCTAGCCATTGTCAATGATGATTCTGCTCGGTACACCATACTGGCATATAAGATTGTTTTTGATGAAACGCACAACCACCTGTTTGGTAACATTGGCATATGAAGCAGCCTCTACCCATTTGGTAAAGTAGTCAATTGCTATCAAGATGAAACAGTGTCCATTCGAATATTTGGGTTCTATCATCCCAATCATGTCAATGCCCCACATAGAGAAAGGCCATGGGGAGGAAATCACATTGAGAAGTGTCGGAGGTACATGAACCTTATCCGCATAAACCTGGCATTTATGGCACTTCTTTGTAAATTTGTAACAGTCAGATTCCATTGTCAACCAATAATAACCTGTCCTTAGCATCTTTTTAGCCATCGAATGTCCACTAGCATGAGTGCCAAATGAACCTTCATGAATCTCAAGCATCAACATGTCTGCTTCGTGTCTATCCACACATTTGAGAAGGACCATGTCATAATTTCTCTTGTATAACACATTTTCACTGAGGAAGAAACTGCCTGCCAATCTTCTCAGTGTCTTTCTATTTTTCTTCGACGCACCAATCGGGTATTCCTGAGTCTGAAGAAAATGCTTGATATCACAATACCAAGGTTTTTCATCTGTTACCTCCTCTATCGCAAACACATGAGCGGGCCTATCCAGCCGTCGAACTGTAATTCGAGGTATATCATTCCAAGTATTCACTTGGTACATGGAAGCCAGAGTTGCAAGAGCATCCGCCATTTGATTTTCGTATCGAGGAATGTGATGGAATTAAACTTTATTGACGAAGGGTAGTAATCTTCTAGCATAATCTTTGTAAGGGATCAAGCCAGGGTGACGAGTGTCCCATTCTCCTTTAATCTGATTTATTACCAATGTTGAATCACCATACACATCTAGATTCTTGATTCTTAGATCAATAGCTTCCTCGAGACCCATGATGCAAGCCTCATATTCTGCCATATTATTAGTGCAATCAAATGTTAGCCTCGCAGTAAAAGGAATGTGTGATTCATGAGGAGTGACAATCACAACACCAATTCCTTTACCATAAGCATTCACCGCACCATCAAATACCATACTCCAACGAGATTCAGGGCCAGGGCCCTCTTCAGGAAATGGTTCATCACAATCTTTCACTTTCAGGAACATCACATCCTCATCGGGGAATTTATACTCTGCAGACTGATGATCTTCCACTGGTTGGTGAGCAAGGTAATCTGCCAACACACTACTTTTAATAGCCTTTTGAGTGCGGTACTCGATATCGTATTCAGATGACAACATCTCTTATACTTGATTGGATCCATTTTGGAGATCAACCAAGTGGTATGATTCAACATATACTGCCGCAAACGCTTTGCCGCCCAGGCCAAAGCACAACATGTTTTTTCTAGCATGGAATACCGCGACTCACAATCAGTGAACTTTTTTCTGAGATAATAAATGGCAAACTCTTTATTTCTGGTTTCATCCTGTTGTCCCAGAATACAACCCATGGACTTATCTAACACTGTTAGATACATGATCAACGGTCTTCCTTCTACAAGAGGGAGAAAAATAGGAGGTTCAAGCAGATATTCTTTAATACTCTCAAATGCCCTTTGGCAGTCATCTGCCACATACAACCTTGATCTTCATTTAACAACTTAAAGATCGGTTCATACGTTGCAGTCATGTGGGAAATAAATCTGGAGATATAATTCAAACGCCCGAGGAAATCCCTGACTTGCTTTTCAGTTCTTGGTGCTGGCATTTCTTGAATTGCTTTGACTTTATCAGGGTCAACTTCAATTCCTTTCTGGCTAACAATAAAACCCAACAATTTCCCCGATCTAACTCCGAAGGTGCATTTATTTGGATTCAAGCGGAGACGATACTTCCTCAAATGCTGAAACAACCTCAACAAATCTTCTATATGCCCTTCTTCAGTTTGGGATTTGGAAATCATATCATCAACATATACTTCAATCTCTTTGTGCATCAGATCATGGAATATGGTCGTCATAACCCTCTGGTACACTGCACCAGCGTTCTTCAACCCGAAGGGCATCACTATGTAACAGAATGTTCCCCAGGGTGTGATAAACATTGTTTTTTCCATGTCCTCTGGAGCCATTCTTATTTGATTATACCCGTAAAATCCGTCCATGAATGAGAATACTTTGAATTTTGATGTGCTATCCACTAACATGTCGATGTGAGGCAATGGAAAATCATCTTTTGGACTAGCTTTATTTAGATCTCTGTAATCTACGCACATGCGGACTTTTCCGTCTTCTTTCGGTACTGGTACAATACTGGCAATCCATTGAGGATACACTGACGTCACAAGAAAACCAGCATTAATCTGTTTTAGGAACTCCTCTTTGATCTTTACTGCCATATCCGGGTGGGTTCTTCTCAACTTTTGTTTAACTGGAGAACACTCTGGCTTCAACGGAAAACAATGCTCGTTGATGTCTGTATCTAGACCAGGCATATCTTGATAAGACCAAGCAAAAATATCCACATACTCTTTCAACAGCTCAATCAACCTGCTCTTTACATCAGGATGCAACGATGCTCCAATCTTAACTTCTTTCGGATCTTCTTCTGATCATAAATTAATCACTTCCAAAGGCTCCTTATATGGCTGAATAGAATTTTCCTCGTGCTCAAGCAACCGTGAGACCTCTTCTAGAATCTCATCATAATCTTCTTCTCCAGCCCCAAACACATGACAATCAAAGTTAGGAGAGGGTGCAGGGTCATTGTATTCAACGGGTTTTTTAATTAATCTGCACATGTGATTTATGATTGCTTTTAGAAACTGACACATATAACAAGTGATCATGCAGATTAATTTTCAGTTATTATTTATTTTGAAAGGGTTTTTTTTATTACCATTTCCCAAGAAAAAAGTAGAAAATAAAAGACATAATTTTGGAAGCAAAGACAAGTTTTATTAATGATCTTAAAAGTTATAGCAAACAGATAAGCCTTGCAACATTAATACTTCCACCTTGGGCAAAGTGAAAGCTTTTCAAAAGAAAGAAACAGATTAACAAAACAAATTACTTTGAAACATGTATGCAAGAAGGAACATCAATGGTGACCCAGTTCTGAACTCGGACTCCATGCGTCACATAATTCGGTACTTCCTGCTCTGCTTCATCCTCTTCAACAACATTAATTCCAGAACCAATTGGATGGAGGTAGCCTCCACTGCAGAAAACATCATGATAACTGTTCACAGAAGAATTTGACTTCAAACTTTCGCCTTTTCCATTCCTCGAAGAGAAACCCAAACCATCTCTATTTTTGTTCACGGGTGGATCCACAAGTCGTCCCCAAACTGCATTATGACCGTTGCGCACAACCTGCTGCGCGCCCTTCAGGGAAACCACATAATTCTCATTCCTTCTTATGTTTTCAATGGATAGGGCTTGGAACTGGGTTCCAACAGCAGCCTCATCCGCTTCTACAATACTAAAAGAGGATAGATAGGATATCAACAATGCCTGCTTCCCATTTTATGATCACTACCTTCACTTCACGCATAAATTTTAGCTTCTGATGCAGAGTTGAAGTGACAGCCCCTAATTCGTGTATCCATGGCCGTCCTAGCAAACAACTATATGCGGGAATAATGTCCATGACCTGGAAGGTTATCAAGAACAAATGTGGTCCTATATAGATGGGCAAGTCCACTTCACTGATGACAGATTTCCTCGACCCATCAAAAGCCTTCACAATGATGCCACTCGGGCGCATAGGTGTTCCTTGATACTTTAACTTCATGAGAGTACTCCTCGGTATAACATATAACGCGGACCCGTTATCAATTAGCACACTGGATAGAAAGTCATTCTTGCAGTTCATAGATATGTGGAGGGCCAGGTTGTGATTCCTCCCTTCATCTGGTAACTCATCATTGCAGAAACTCAAGTTGTTACATGACGTAATGTTTCCAATTACACTTCTGAATTGATCTAATGGCATGTCACTCTCCATAAAATCTTGTTCTAGTACTCTCATCAGTGATTCTCTATGAGCAGAGGAGTTCATCAATAAAGCCAGGATAGATATCTTTGAAGGAGTCTGCAGTAGATGATCTACAATTCTGTAGTCGCTCATCTTAATTATCTTCAAAATATCATCCACTTCTTTCTCTAATGTGGCTCCTCTAGTCTCTCCTACAGCCTTCTTAGGTTCATCGTTCTCAGCAATTTTCTTTCCAGCAACAACATCTCTTCATACAACCGGTGCAAACACACGACCACTACGGGTCACCCTGCTATTATCAGCTATATTTCCAACATCTGGCATGGGCTGGATGGGAACTTCTAGCCCATATTCTAATATTGTAGCGTTGTATTTGTAAGGCACAGCCTTATCTGATTTATAGGGAAGAGGACCTGGAAGACTAATTACCAATGGGGTAACAGCTGGTTTGCTATGGTACTCCACCTCAAGATGAGCGGGTGCACCAAAACAAGGTACAATGACGTTTACCCCTTCCTCAACACAATCAGCCATCAAAAGGTCATTTCCGACAAACAAATCTTCGTCTGAAGAGAAATACTCATCCGCAGAGGCATACTCTTCCTTTGACTCTTCTTCCATCGAACAAACTTCAACCATATCAATCTCGTGATAATCATCTCTCTGACTTGTGATCTTAATAGTTCCATTGTCTAACAGCAATTGAACACCCTCTCTCACAGTAGAACATCCTTGGGGGTCTCGACAGCAAACTATGCAAGATCCATATTGGTGTTCCACCTGACCAGCAGTACGGCAGAAGGTAGCATGCAACTACACAAGATCCTCATTCAAATGCTCCACATCAAAAATTCTGAATTCACCCGGACATCCAAAAACCATATTTACTTCCTCTTTATATTCTGACCTAGGCCTGATTATATGGATTAAACATTCATCCATCATCTCCTGTAAATCAGCCTTTATCTTCTCGCAACCCTGTATGTTTGTACTGCAAACAACACAACCGGTGTGGTCATGCGTATAATAACTGAATTTGCAGAGGTTTGCATGCATCTTCACCAAATCTCCTATAACCATATTAATGTCAAAAATCTGAAAGTCTCCTGGACAACTGGCCACCATATTTACAGCATTCACCCCACCGTGCTTGGGTAGAGGATTGTATTTCACATTAGGTCCCATGTCTTTGAAAGATAGAATTCCAGACTTCACCAACCTTTGCACTTCAGTCCTCAAAGGATAAAAATTTTCAACACTATGCCCTGGTGCTCCCTGATGAAAGGCACACGTCTGGTCTTCTTTGTAATACCAAGGCAATGGTGATGGTACGGCTGGAGGTGGTCGTGTCTGGACTAACTTCTTCTGAATCAATGTTGTTAGTAGCTCTGCATAGCTCATGGGAATGGGGTTATAGTTCTCCCTCCTCTGATTATTCCCTTGGTTCCCCTGTTGGGACTGTCTTTGATAAGCAACGGTAGTCAGAGCAACATTCATAACATGAGTAACTGAGGCAACTTGCTGGTGACGCTGATAATTCCTTCTAGGAGCGTTCACTCTCCTCTCTTGTATGACAGCATTTGTATCCCTCTCTTTCTTCTTTGTAAACCCATAAGCTGGCTTTTTCACAACTCAGGATCCTTTGCCCTTTGTCAAAGGGCCTTCTCTTACTGCCTCTTCTAGGCGGACACCCATTCCTACCATCTCTGTAAAATCACTTGGGGCACTTGCTACCATTCTTTCGTAGTAGAGAGCACCTAGCGTCTTTAGAAAAATTTTAGTCATTTCCTTCTCCTCCATGGGAGGAATCACTTGGGCAGCTACCTCGCGCCATCTCTGCGCGTACTCTTTGAACGATTCTCTGTCTTTCTGAACCATGGCCCTAAGCTGGTCATGGTCGGGCGCCATGTCCACATTGTACTTGTATTGTTTAATGAATGCTTCTCCCAAATCTTTAAAAGTATGGATGTTGGCGTTGTCTAAACTCATGTACCATTTCAACGCTGCGCCGGTCATACTATCTTGGAAAAAGTGAATCAGCAGACGCTGATTATCGGTGTGGGTAGACATTCTCCTTACGTACATCACCAAGTGAGCACGAGGGCAAGTGTTGCCCTTGTACTTCTCAAATTCCGGGACCTTGAACTTAGCAGGCACTCTAACATTCGGGACCAAACACAACTCATTCACATTCTGCCCAAATAGCTCTTTTCCCCTAAGAGCCTTCATATCTCTTTGCATTCTATCAAACTGCTCTTGGAAATCATTCATTCTGTCATAAATACCCAAGTCTTCACTCGGCAGAGGGAAAGGACGACATACATCTTCATTAACAAACGAAACCAAATTCACCGAAGGAGGTGCAGCAGGAATAGTATGCACCAAAAGAGGTGCTGGAGTAACAACAGTTTGAACCACTGGAGCATCTTGGGGACCCAAATTGAAACCTTCAGTTACAAAATTCTCTAGAATTCCCCACGGATAACCCTGAGGCGTACAGTTTTGAATAACAATCGGAGTGGCGGATACAAGAACAGTAGGAACTTTAACATTTGCCCTTGTTGGTTCAGGTTGAACACTCGGTGGCTGATTCTGAGCAGCCACCAGAGCTTCCATCATAGTAGTCAAGTTGGCCAAGCCAGCCTTCAAAGCAGAAACTTCTTCGCGCAACTCGCGATTCTCCTGTTCCAAGTTGTCCATCTTCTTTTTGAAGTTAGCCCGGGTGTTATAGTGATGAGTCAGTTTGTTGAACGAAGTAAAAAGGTGGGTAATGCACCTGGATATGCATAATAAATGCAAGAAATATGTGCAATATGATGCATGATATGCAATGCGTATGATTATTATTTTTTACTTTATCATTTAATATTTCAAGGGATTTAACATTTATAGACATATCGCAAACATCAAAGTAATAACGCTTTTGAAATACTGAAATTTTTTTATTATAATAACTTCAAAATGTATTACAAGTTTCAATGATCCCAAGTACAAGATGAAAATACAATCTAAAAATCCTGAGAAAAAGAACTAATAGAGATCAATCTGTACGCTGGGGCTTCCCTATGAGCCTAACAATTTGAGCCCTCAACCTTTGGTTTTTTTCCACATGTCTGATGGGAACCTCCTTCCAATCATCTGGATTAGGAAATGAGAAATCAACACCTATTTAAGGCTTAGGGGAAAATAAATCCATAGACTCCACCGCTCGACTCTCGAGGATCTCGATCAAATCGTCTTTCTCCTTCAGGTCTGCTCTGTAGGAACTCTCTAAAGTATGGAACTTGTTCTTCCAAGCATCCCTTTCCTGTTGCATCCTAACCAAAGCGAGTTACATCTCTTCTAGACCAACTAATAAGGGAGGAGTGGTCTTCACAAATAGGTCAGGCATGGGTGTCTCCCGAGTATACGACATCTTCAACTGAATGGCTCTCGATCGGACCCACTGAAGATATGGCTCCAAAGAAACAACACCCCTAGGTCCCAAATCCTTCCTACTCTTCTTATGAATGTGACGCCAGGCCTTCACAATCTGCTCCCTAGCTTCCTTGTAGTCTTCTCCTTCCTTCATAAAGAAACTACTCAAATGAATATTGTTTGTTTTATCCCTCATCGGATAACCAAGTTGTCACCGTGCAAGAACAGGGTTATAGTTAATTCCTCCCTTTGTACCAAGAACAGGTACATTGGGGAAACTACCACAACTGTCAATAATCTCCACATCCTGATAAGCTCGATGATACCAATCAATATCCAAGTGAGTAAGTTCCATGATCTTAGGAGCCCAACGGGGTTCCTTCTTGACATCCCAAAAAGCATCAGACTGAGGCATATGAGATATGAACCACCGTTAAAATAGAGGCGTGCAACAGATAATCATTCCCCCATGATAGGAACTCAGAAGATGAACAGAGTAATAAGCATCACCCAACAGTGTAGGAACCGGGTTTCCAATCATGAAAATCCTGATAGTGTTAATGTCGACAAACTTGTCCACATTAGGAAATAAGAATAATCCATAAGCAAGTAAAGCAAAGATGGCCTCGAAAGCAACCGCACTCTTCATCCTGGAAAAGTAACGAGCTTTCTCCAATAAGAACTGAGCTGGTAATCCTCTAATCCCTCCTTTGGTTGTCATATGGGCTTCCACCTCAGACTTCCCCAGATGAATCAAAGCAGCTATCTCATGTGGTTTTGGCTCACCCTCCAAACCAGTAAAAAGAAAACAATCGGTAATAGGTAAATCCAATAGATAGGAATATTCCTCCAGTGTAGGCATCAACTTATAATCAGGAAAAGTAAAGCATTGATACACCGGATCATAGAACTGGACAAGGGTCGAGAGAATACCCTCCTTCATCTTCAGCTTCATGAGTGGAATAATGGATCCATACTTCTTTCGAAAGTCTGTAGAACACTCGATCTCTGGAATTAGACTGACCAACTCATCTATCTTGGGATCCTTGAAACTGTATTTCCCAGTCTTTCTCTTTCCAGAATCCATGGTTAACAGTACCTGAGATATTCATAAATAGTCAACCTTTAAATCCCTTGAAATATTGTTTTCTTCAAGAGTTGCTTATGAGTGCATGGATGCATGATGCAACAATCACACACAAGATCACACATATAGGGTTCATAGGTTCAACGTCACGAGCATGAGGTAGAAGGTACTACCCATAAGGTGTTAGTCTAAAAAAGTTATCACCTTCCGAACAAGGTTCTAGAGGTTCCCAGAGTCTACATCCTTCCTTCGGATATTACCAACTTCCCGATTAACTCGGTAATTAGTAATATTCTCAAGAAAGACTCCTCCGAGCATAGTATCACGTGATAACTATTTTCGGATTACTCCGTCATAGCTTCTGCACTACACCTAAAAGGCCAAGATGGGTTTGGTATTCTACAGTCCTCAGTTTCAGCAGGATCCCAGGTCGAAAGCAGTACGTCTTCCTGATTACTCGATAAAGGACACTACAGTCAAAGGGGCCTCCATTGAGTGGGGGATCTCATGCCTACTTTTTTGGGATTACTCCCTCAAAGTTAACATGACTATAGAACCCGTCCTATCTTAAAGTTTGCCTAAGTCCGAGTATAGGACTTATGAGTAATCACCAAGCACCCTGAAAACCAGGAAAATCCAAACAAACATATATACAAAATATAACATATAAACAACAATAACACATATACAGATAATAAACAAAGATAGGCTCAACCCACTTATGGATGGACCAGCAAGAGGTTAATCTTTCCCCAGTGAAGTCGCCATTTTCTGTAGCGGTAGAAATGTTCAAGACTAAGCCATTAGATTGACTAGACTTTATACAAATCAAAATAAAAATTGCCACCGCGCTTTATTGTTTCCAAATGAATGGGAAAAGAGCGAATAACCCAAAAAAGGGGGGAAGATTCAAGGTAAGGGGGTTGGTTATGCAAAGGGAAGGTATTAGCACCATAAACATATACGGTACTCCGTAGGAACCTCTTTCTAAAATCTGTATATTTTGGCTATAAAAATGTGTTATAAAGAAAATGGATAGTGGAGGTGAGAAAAGAAATATATTTTTTATAATTTTTGCACCCGCCGCGGTTGCGAAACTTTAGTGCCTACATACCACCTTTCGTGCAATAAGGGATCAGGGTACACGTAGTTCCTCTTTTAAAAGTTTGAAACAAAAGTGTGTTGGTTGATTTTAAGAGATAAGACATCATCGTCATTGTCCGTGTGGAAAACATACTTACTACCCACAATCATGAGAATGGAGAATTTGCATCATCTCAAAGTGGAGGATATGGCTTGGATTTTAAAATCAACAATGCCTCACTCAACACCCAAGTGGAAAATATATCACTTCACTATATATTGTAGAAGTATAGTTGTTTTCATCACTACAAGGATTGACAAGAGTCTAACCTTCTGAGAAAAGTTTTAAAATAAAAGCCAAAGTGGCAAAATAGTTTGAAATGAGATTATTTTACTTTTAGTCTTCACACAAAAATGTCAAGGTATTATTAAATTGATTGGAGTTTATTTATGAAAATATTTTGAAAATGCATGGACCTAAGTCCAAGTTTATTATGAAAGTGGTTTAAGTTTCAAAACAAGAAGAGTTTTCAAAACGAGGGAGAAGATTTTTGAAATTAAAGAAGATGGGAGGAGAAGAAGAGACTATCCTAAAGCATAAGGTAAAAGCTAAGGATAAGAACCATCTAACCAACAAGAAGCTAAAACTTGATATTATGAGCCAAGATAGAATTCCCATTCTTTGGATTGAAACCAAGCAAGCAAAGATACTAGACCTCTTCAAATGTATTAAGTCGTCACAAAAATTGGACAGAGTAACGGCTGCATACGGGTGAATTCTAGATTACAAACAAAAGATGTAATCACAAAAACCTACACACAAAAACAAACAAGCAACCCAATGTCTTGAGGTAAACCTCAAGAGCTCCAGACAAAATAATCAGATAGGATCACAAGGTCTCCAAGATAGGCCAAGGTTTCTAATCCTAAGTCCAAGAAAAAGTCCCATGCTCCATAATACCAAGGATAGTAACCAAATAGTCCAAGTACCATTAAGAGTTTTTTAGAGTTTATATTGATTATTAATTATCTTAGGAAAAGAAAAAGAAAAGCTCAAGTGAGCAAAGTAAAAATGACAAGAAAAAATAAATGCTCAAATGAGCAAAGATGAAAATGGCATGAAATGAAAAATGCTAAAAAAAAATAGTACATAAAGCATAAAAGAATAAAAGCAAACAATAAACAAGTCAATAATTAGTGGTTAGTTGGATGACCATCTTGAAACTTGCATTTGGAACTCATTAGAGGATTGGTATAACCAAAGCCTCCACACAACAAGTTGCATTTGCTTTTTGTCAAGTATATCATCCATTTAGAATTCTCATAAGTACCATTTAATGATCAACGATGTTTAAGTGATCCGCGTTGACCAAAGGTGTTGTAGATCCATTAGAGGATTGGTAGAACCAAAGCCTCCACACAATGAATCTCAAGGTTATTGGATCTAAGAGATCTAATTAACATACTTGGGCTTGCAATCACAAGTTTGGGCCATGAATGATCATTTATTCGAATCGAGATAAAATTTAACGACATGTTAAGCAATCGTAAGTGGACTTATATAGAAGTCGCAGCTATTTTGAGGTCGGTCAATAGCAATCTATGCACCATTTGTTTTGAGACATGACATAGAGATCATGCTCCAACAACATTTAGTGCAATGAGAAGGGGATGAGATGAAGAGGGTTAGGGCAAAAGAGAAACCATATTTGAATAAATATTTAATCAAACTATTATTAAAATCATTCATCCATTTTTTTGTGGAGTTAAACTCAACACCATGGATCCAATGATGTTAATAAATCCATGATCAAAAAATCAACCCAAGACAGCTAGAAAATAATCACAAAATAATATCATATTTAATATATACATTAAAAGGTTTAAAAATGTTTTAAAAAATGGAAAATAATGAGGAAAAAATCAGTTATATTCAAATTAATCAAGAAATGAAAAATAAGACCATAGAAAAATCAGAAAAGAGGCCAAGTGATTTTACAAAAATTTTGGTAATTTTTAAAAGTCAGAAACTATTTTTAAAAATTAAAATAAATGGGTAAAATAAACAAAAATAGTAAAAAATAGTAAATTCAGAAACAAAAATAAAATAAAGTCACCAATATTTGTCACAATATCATTGGTTCATTCCATAATTTTTTCAGAATTTAAAAATGTATAAAAGTATTTTTAAACATTTTAAATAAATCAAATAAGTGTAAAATTCATAAAAAATACCAAAACACAAAATTAAATTGTGAAAAAATAAAAATCAGAAAGAGAATAATCAAAAGTATTTTTCATAATTTTTTGGACTAAAAATGAATTTTCTATGATATTTTGAAATTTAAAACAATTAAAATATAAAAATCAGAAAAAGAAAATAAAAGTAAAAGATGTGGACTATTGGATGAGAGTCAAAACGCGTTAGTAATCAAATCCAAGGGATCTGGCGCGTTGTGCATATAATGGTTATTAATGAATAATGTACATAATCAATAATAAATCATATTTTTGAAAAACACAAATGGCACGCCATCATTGGTTGGAAGATGACACGTAGGTCATCTCCAACCTCCAGCCAACGTGATTTGCAGGTCTCTCAAACTGTAAAATCAAAAGCTTAGACCTATGCCAATCGCTTCGTCTCTTCAAGACGAAAACAACCACACCCTTGCGCAAAATTAATATAAATTGTAGCTCAAGCAATTTGGAAAGAACGTTTTGAAAAGGGATTTAAAAATTCATGGTCAAAACGTGTTTCCAGTGAAATGTAAGTGTTGCGACTAGAATAGGGAAATGAGAGCAACAGAATGATATCAAAGTTTTGAAGGATTGATGAAGGAATATACCTATTGGAGTTGAGTTGAGAGCTCTAAAACTGGACTTCTACGGAGCAGTATAAGGCACGATTCTTGAATGTAATTATATGGTTAGCTTCCGGGAAGATCAAGGAAGGTGAATTGAGGGAAAATGGATTGAAAAAGGCTTGAGAATAGATTTCGAAGTTGCTGAATTCTGGGTTGTGAAGCAAGTTTGGCAGGGTGATTCTGGCTATCTAAGCTTGGGAAATTGAATGGAGAATGACCCTCTATTTATATGGAAGCAAATGGGATCAAAAGGACTAGAAAATGATGTGTTTTGGAGGGAATTTGTGTGGGTTTGCATCATGAAGAAAGTGTGACTCAAACTTGATCAAAACTCAGCCAAATCGTGTGTTTCATGATGCTAATCACTTCTGTAAAGTTGCTAAACATGATTAGAAACAAAAACTCGTGGAAATCTTGTGATTAGAAGCTAAAACAAAGGTTTTAAAATCCGGAATTTGCGAAAAATTCAGTTTCAAACTACCAAATTCAAATCCATGGCATTTCCAACTCAAGGGGCCTGAAGGCATAACTCTTGATGCTTTGGAAAGATGAGGTTACAAGCTTTGCAATGGAAAAAGAATGGAATCAAATGAATGCTTGAGCTGAAAGTTACATGGAGTCAAAGTTGAAGAAAAAGAGTTGACTTTCCATACTTAGAAATATTTCAAATTCTTCTTTTAAATGACCTATAATCTTTTGCATCCAAACATGGCCTTCCACTTAGAATTTGCTCTTGACCAAAAAAGATGGAATAATGTAGATCTCTTGAATGACATTTTTCAATTTGAACCACTCAAAATCTCCAAAAATTGAGCAAGTTATGACTGTTGAAGTTGGCCAAAAATAATGAAATGACCTATTATCTTTTGCATCCTTAAGGCAACTTCCATCCATTTTATCACTTTGCACATAAAAGAAGGCATGAATTACACATCTTTAAGATCAACATGAAAAAAGAATGGGTTCTATTGTACCCCAAAATTTTCCCTCTCATTTTCCACTTAGGATGTTGTCCCAGGGTTCCTCAAACACTCAATTCGGCTCAAAAGTCGATCAAGCAGATTCTCCTCCTAGGCAAACCATCAACAATTAGGGTTTGGAGCTTCTCAAAGAAATTTGAGCCCTCAAGGTTTCATTTTATTTTTGATAAGTCTTCATATCTCCTCGAAATTGTTTAAACCAGTTTTCAGACCTCGCAGTACAAGTTTGCTCAACCAATGGTCCAGATAACTGAAAAAAATTACAGCAACCCCAAAATCAATCCTTTCGCGAGAACGATTTAAAGTGCTTGTAAACTTCTTCGTTATTCGATATTTTTGAGTGGTTTTTCTTGTGTACGATTCTCCCTGATGATATTTGCAATTTCTCTTCATAAATCAAGAATTATTTACGCGTAGAAAATCACCAACGTTCGAGTGCGTCAAAAGTCGCATCGTGAAGTTTGTCCTAATTTCAAGTAGTCGTCGTCTGATTTCTAAGAATTGTAATTTCTTCAAATTACAAGACCTTGAGATGATTATTCTCGTTTATGGTCATAAGTGATATCACACATGAGTTTATTGTGTTCGAGGACTTTTTGAATCGTCAAAAAAATTTAGTTGATTTCTAAGTGTTCTCAACCTCAGTTTGTTAAATTTGGTTAATTCTACAAGATTGACAAATATTCAAAAAAAAATGTTTGTTTGGAAATGAAGTTCCACTCTAATCAGGCATGGCAGACGATGTCATTTTGAATGAATTTGATTCAAAGTTTGAAAGATAAGGCGCTTTGGTTTTACTTGAAATAAAAATTGCAAAAGCATTGGATTTTTCTTGAGGTTCAAGTTACCGAACAAGACACATGTTCAAATCAAACCAATAAAGATTTCATATTTCATCAAGATTCGGATCTCATTTCTCAAGAGGTATTTTTTTTAAGTTCATGGGCCACTGAGAAGAATTCAATTCGTGCTATGTCAAAGAATATTCAAGATTTGGCAAGTCTTAGAATTAATTTCAAATTCAATTAAGAATGAAGGATTACAACGAGAATGCATTGTTTGAATTTTACAAAATAAAGTGGCATTCATCGTATAAATTTACAAGAGAATTGGAATGCGCTTTAAAGTTTCTAAACCACGTAATTCAAATTGCAAGGTTCGTGACATTCCTACCAATTCACTAAGCTACAAGGGATCTTCTTCATCTTCAAGTCATTCCTCACCAATTCACCCTCTTTCCAAAACTGCTCATACATGAAACAAAAACAAAAAATTAGTGAGCGTATGAAAAATCAAGAAGGCTTTTGTTTAGAACAAGTTTTATCTCATCATGAGGGTTATGTTTGGAATCAGAAAAGTTAAGAGGTCATTTAATCATGTGCTGAAATTCAAAGCCTCATATAAATCAATTTCAATCATAGGCTTTCTTTTCCAATTTCAAATCGCAAAGGTAAAACTTGGTTCGTAAAAGAAAAAGAGGAGGTGTAATGAAATCACAATAGGCAAATACAAAATTCAGATTTAACAGCATCATAAATCACAGATTTAAGCCCAACAAAAGCCTCAAATTTGTCCTATCATTGGCCCAAATAAATATGTCCATTGCAAATCACAGTTTTTTAAATTGTTTCACAAAGGACAACATAAGAAGAATTAAAAAATTCAGAATCCATCATGCTGCACACAAACAGCACAGTTTGTATCACAAGTAAAGAAGGCCAAAATGCTGTAGAAAAACAGACTGTATTACAACCCTGCATTATTGTCCAAAATCTGTCCAAAGTAGCTGCAATATACAACCAAAAATTGCACATATACGGATCAAGTCAAAACTGCAGCAAAAAGCTACAAAAACAACATCCTAATTTGTTCAAAATCTCACATCTTCCCCCCAAGTATTGTCACACAGATATGATAAAAAGGGACGGTAGTGTCAAAGGGAAGCAGAGGGGGAGAACGACAAAAACATCATCAAGAGAGAACAATAGAATCCACATCATCAAGAGAAAACGAAAACAGAAACAACAGCAACATCACTTAAAACATTCTCATAATCATCATTTTTCAAACAATTTTCCTTCAGAGTCTAAGATGAAGAAAGAAAGAAAAAAAGAGACTTCCATGTCAAACAAACGCCAACAGCAAGAACGAGTGAGGCACAAAAAAAAGGTGGACGGAGGTAGCAGTATAAAGATATCGTTTGCAAAAGCTTCCATACTGTAATTTTTGCTTCCCGACCTCATAAGCTCGTTGCCATTTTGCTTTGCCTTAAAACTGCTTCATGCTTCTTTTTCCGCCGCTGTATAATAAAAAAATAGTTTTTTTCATATGACTAAAAACGAAAGGGTAACAAATGTACAGTAAGTATTAAGACAAACCTTACATCTTCTTTCTATCTTCCCCATGTCGCTTTGGCTCGTACTAAACAAACCGCTTGCAAATCTACATGAGGAGTCAAGAAGCCTCACAGATTCTGTCTAGGAGCCGTTGCTTTGAGGGAGATCAGGAAGTATCAGAAAAGCACAGAGCTTCTCATCCGGAAAACCTTCGTTCCAAGGACATGTTCGTGAAATCACTCAGGATTTCAGAAACCGACTTCCATTTCCAAAGCAGCGTTGTTGCCGCTCTTCATGAAGCCGTTGAATCTCGTTGTCAAGAATTGACGGAGTTAGAGAAATAGAGGAACGATTGTTTGGAGTTAGGGATTTTTTATTTTTGGAAGCTAGATTTTGTTTTTACGATAGGCTTGAGCGACAACATGTTGTTCTTAATCTGACCTTTCTTCTTTTTCCTATTCCCAGTAATAACCGGTGGCGGTGCCCTTTTATTCTATTTAGGGTTACAAATCTTTCCCTAGTTATTTCCCAACCAGGTCAGGCCTTTTGGGCCCCTTGGCCCAATCATTCTACTATTTTCCTTTTATTTATCAGTTAAGCCTTGTGAATTACAAACAAGTAGTGTAGTTCAGTTGGCAAGGTGCATCTTTGACAACCCAAATGGCCTGAGTTTGATTCCTCCCTTGGACGCTTTTTTTCTTCTTTGTTTCTTTAATTCTTTTAAACTTACTCCCCCAATTTGTTTAGTTTATATTTAGTTTAAATTCTCAAAATTCAATTAAACTTAAAATATACAATTTTTATAATTAGTTTGGTTTAGACTTTGTGATTATTTTTTATCAAATTATTTTTCTTTCTTTAATAAATTCTTTTTTTTAAATAAAATTATTAATTAATATAATAAAATTCAAAAGATATATAGAATAGTTTCTTTTTATATACTCTCAGAAATACAAAATACCAAACAAAAAATATATATATACAATTGACTTATTTTCTTTTAAATTTTCTTTTCTTTCCAAACGTTACAAACCAAATAACTTTTTTGCGATACTTTGTTAATCAATTGCCCTTGACCATTATATTTATTTGATTCAATTTGATTTGGTTGTATTGTTATTTATTTGGACTTGTTAATCGCGTTCGACTCATCCCCATTTGTAAATTTGTTCCCCCCCCCCATTCCCGAAATTTCTGTAATAGCGTAGAATTTTAATTTCCACAATTTACTGTTTTTTCTTATACTGTATAGTAATTAGGCGTGCATGGTAAGACATAAAATTAATCGCTAGATAACCTAATTTCAACAAAATAACTTGAATCTAACACACTTGTTCACACGCGCATATCAAGGGTAGCCTCGCTCATTGTCTCAAAAAACACAGTTATGTCCCTCGAATATGGGACGCTTTAGAAATGACCCTTCGATAAAAAGATCGTAGTCCCTTGATGACCCTCGACGTTGACTTCAATAAAACGATCTTTCCCCTTACAAAAATTTCTAAAGCGTCTCATAAGTTGCTTTCGATGACTGTAAAAGTGACCCGCACTTGTCCCTTAACATCCAACGATGGGGCTTTCTTACCAAATTAATGGTAAGGAAGCAACATTAAAAGGATAAGGAAAGGAACATTTAAAACCTTTCGAGTAGGTAGATTCGCTCCTAGTTACTCGCTTGCTCACGACAAAAAAAAATATATTTTACACCAACACTTTCATCTCAAAACATTTTCAAAAGACAAAATATTTCGTATACATTCTTATAGAGGCGAGAACCATTGCAAAACAACTTTTCAAAACACTTTCTGAAACATAATCCACAAACACATCTTTGAATCACTTTTCGAAACAAAACTTTGTACGCATTCTTATAGAAACGAGAACCATTACAACTAGATTTTTCAAAACACTTTCAAAGCCCACACCACTAGTACACTGTCAAATAAAAGCAAGTGATCTAAAGGAGTAACTAAGAGCCCATGGAAAACCATGGATGAAAAGGGTGCTAATGCCTTCCCTTTTCATAATCTACCCCCCGAACCCGAGAAATAACATCGAAAGGTCTTTCCTATGCTTTTTTACCTTTCCTTTTGGATAAAAGAAAAGTTGGTGGCGACTCTTACTATCCGCACAAATGTGATCAAAACGCAAAACATCAAGTCAGTTCTCCCACCGTATCACAGAACTGGCAAATCTGTTGGGGAATCTCTAAAAGTGGGGTTACCTTAGGGTTAGATCACCTTTAGTCGCTTTCATTATTTGATTTGTGTGCTTTATATTTAGTTCTTTGTATTGGGCTTTCTTTGATCCTCCACCCGGATCTGGGACACCTTTTTAGGTAAATAGCAATAGATTGTGGAGATTGTACGGTGTAGACCGATATGGTGGAAACAATGGCTATGCTAGTGTGACGTATTTGTGGGTACCGGTATCCCTCGTGGTGAATCGAGGAGAATACGGGGCCGCTGAGTGGCATCATGAAGCACTAATTGACCTTAGAACCCTAATTGAACAAACTTTACCATTAGGACGTAGTGAGGTAGCTGGTTTCGGTGTAGAGCTGAAAATTGGTTGACACTCGATACTACACTCATTGAGGCTAGAATTTTGGGATATCTGGGCCGCAAGAAAAGATTGTTGTGCTGAGACAATGCCTAAGAGAAAGGTCAATGATATTGAGATCCTTTAGAATCCGATCATTATTTCTAGGACAGGTTGAGCCAACTAGACTTCAAGAGGGTACTTACCTACAAAACTCATGCAAGCCTAAAACATAGGGATATGTTTATTGTGTGTGTATATATTTGCTTGTACATAAACATCATAAACATCATCAATATCATATGCATGCTCACTAACCATTTCAAGGATTTAGAAATTTATCTTTGTTTTTTGTTTTGTAGGACATGAATTCTCTCCGAAGAAACACCATCTGAATCAGCTTTGTAAAAGCACATCCTCAACTTTAAGAGCTAGCCTCAAGAGTGCCCGGGGATTCTCCTTTTACCAAGAAATATGGTTGACTCCGCAGTTTGGCTACATCCAACATCCAAGAAGAGATGATGTGTGTATTATTCCAATTCTTTGATCCCTTACATCATTGTTTCACTTTCCCGGACTATCAGTTGGTACCTACACTAGAAGAGTCATCTCTACTCTTAGGGGTGCCCGTGCTTAATCAGATACTGTTCACCGGTCTAGAAGGGATTCCAAAACCTAAAGTCGTCGCCGAAGCTTTACATGTGAAGAGGGCCGACGTCATAGCCAATTGGAAGACAAGAAGTGGGGTTAAAGGTTTTCTAGCTAAGTTTCTATTGGAAAAAACTCGTTCATTCTGGGATGACATGGATTTCCAAGCTTTCAAAGACATGCTAGCTTTCCTCATTTATGGTTTGGTTCTGTTTCCCAATTTGGACCAATTCATAGATGTTAATTCCATCAAAGTCTTTCTCTCTCGCAATATTATACCTACCTTACTAGGAGACATCTTGCATTGTCTTCATACCCGTACCATGAAGAAAAGAGGTACCCTTTTGTGTTGTATCCCCCTACTCGCTAAGTGGTTCACTTCACACCTGCCTCAATCAGCATTGAAGAATGAGCAAAGAGACTTAGTCTCAAAGATTTATGTCTCTCACCCACTCTGATATCCGTTGGTGCTCGAGATCCTTGGAAGATATCTCTATCATTGACCGCTGTGGGGAGTTCCCTAATGTACCTCTGCTTGGTATTAGGGGAGGTATCACCTACAACCCATGCTTAGCTCTTCGGTAGTTTGGGTATACCCGAAGAGACGGCCCTCATGAGATACTCATCCAAGGTCTGATGTTCGACTACGACAAAGAAGACCAAGGTTACCGCTAGAGGTTTACACGTGCTTGGGGAATGGTGAACAAGGTGGACAGTAGGACTTTGGGACATAAAAACTATATCCCTCTCGAGCCTTACCTTAAGTGGGTACGAGCTCGTGCCCAGAGACTCTTGATGCCTTACCCTTCCATCCTTCCTGTCATCATTGAGCCTGTTATTGAAGGAGACGTCCCATATTCCGTTCTTCATCCTGACATGCCTGCCTCTCTCGAAGACCTGCAAAAAGCTTGGGTTCAGTTAAAGGAAGAGCGAGACACCTTTGAAGCCCAGTATTACGCTAGTGAGAAGAAGGTCCTGGAGCTCACCAAACTGCTTCATGAAGAGAAAAACCTGAATGCCTACATTGCTCTAAAGATGATGCGTTCGGTCTTTTTGTCTTCAGAGTTTTGCTGTATTTTGTTTCTTTCTTTGTAAGCCCAAGGAGGCATGATGTATTCAAACTTGGTTTTATTTAATATGACGTGTGTTCTTTTTTTGGTTTGAACAAGTTTAAATCTCTAAATTTCCTTGAAATCATTTGCATATTGCATCTTCATTCATCATAACATCATACAGGTTTCTCATAACAGGTCGCCTTATCCTTCTACTGTTTATTTCAGTGAGATGGATGTTGAATAGATTGTGAAAGATATTCAGGCGCAGAACGCCTAGTTTCAACAAATGCTCATGGCTCTGACAAAAGTACAAGAGGATTTGAAGACCCTGTTGCCCAAAGAGAAGAAGAAGAAAACGAAGAAACCAACCGGTGTTGTAATCATGGGAAGAAGGTTTAAAGGACAAACCAGGCGAACTTTAGAATTTGCAACATCGTCAGGAGAAGGAGATAATCAAACCCAAGAAGTGAACAACGACCCAGCATCCGAAGGAGAGGAAGAGCCTGATTACTCTGAGGAACAATATCCTCCTGCTGATGTTAAATACAAACAGCTAGAGGATCGTTTGAATGCCATGGAGATTCAGAGGGTACCCAGTTTGGACTTTGAAGAATTAGGACTCATCTCGGGGGTTGTCATCCCACAAAAATTCAAGGTCCCAATTTTCGCCAAGTACGATGGTGTCTCTTGCCCGAAGCTACATCTAAGGTCATATGTCAGAAAGATTCAACCCCACACGGCTGACAAGAATCTGTGGGTGAATTTCTTCCAGGAGAGTTTATCTGGGACGCAGTTGGATTGGTTCTACCAATTGGAAGGGACCAATGTTCACAACTGGGAAGAGTTGGCCGCCGCTTTCTACAAACAATATCAGTATAATGCTGATTTGGCTCTGACTAGGACGCATTTACAAAGCATGTCTATGGGAACGGGTGAAGGTTTCAAAACCTATGCTCAAAAATGGAGGGATCTCGCAGGAAGGGTCCAGCCCCCTTTATCCGACAGAGAATTAGTGGATATGTTCCTAGGCACCTTGTCAGGACCATTTTTCAATCACCTGATTGGGAGTTCCTCAACTGGGTTTACTGAATTAATTATGACTGGTGAGCGCATTGAGGCCGGTATAAATTTCGGTAAAATTCAAAGAGATGTATCGTCGAGTATGGTGAAGAAGCCCTTTGTCAGAAAGAAGGAGGCCAGTGCTGCATATGATTATAGAAGTCAAAATAAAACCGACCATCATCCGGCAGTAGGGGTTGTCATGATTTCTAACCCTGCGCCAAATCAGCAGCGAAATTATCAGCGCAAACCAGAAGCGCCCATGAGACAATTTACCCGGATTAACATGACCATGTCTCAAGTTTTTCCACACCTTCTAAAGACCAATCTGGCAACTTTAAAGGAAGCTCCCAAGAATCCCAATATTGCTTCTCCTCGCTACAACCCGAACGCCCGATGTGCCTATCATTCTGAAAGCCTGGGGCACGATACAAATGATTGTTGGGCCTTAAAGAATAATGTGCAAGACCTTATCAATGCGAAAGAGATTGAATTTGATCCCCCAGAAACTCCTAATGTAATAACGGCGCCAATGCCCACACATGGCCAAGGTATCAACGCCATTGACGATGATCGTTTTGTTTCCTCTGTGAATGATTTAGTTACTCCTCTGTTGACCATTAAACAGAATTTATTGCGAGTCGGCCTGTTCCCAAGCTGAGATGAAGATTGTCACTTATGCAAGTCTCTACCGAACGACTGTTTGTTATTAAAGATAAGCATCCAGTGCCTGATGACTAGCAAAGAAATCCTATTTGAAAAGCTACCTCTTATCAAAAGCTCTTATCAAGATGTTTAGATAATCACCATTTCCGACAATCCTCCCAAGGTCTCCACCAAAAGATCAGTCAGGATTACATCCGTTCCCAGATCTGCACCCTTAATCATCACTATGCCAAGACCAATATCATACTCCTCAGATAAAGTTGTTCCCTGGAGTTATGAGGCTGACGTTTATTACTACGACGTCAAGCAAGATCAGTTGGCTGTCAAGGATGAAGTTGTGAGAGATATTGATCCCGATATCGGTAACATCACTGGAACTAGCAAAATAACAAGAAGTGGAAGAGTCTTCTCACCTGAGATTTCTCCAAAGGCCGGTGCTACTCCTGTGATCATTCCTACTGCCACTCCTAACGACACTCCCAATGATACTCCTACTATTATCCTTGTTACCAACACAAGGGGCAAAGAGGCTTTGATTGAGCCTGCCCAAGCAAGAGAACATCCTGAGGTCATCCTTGAAGCTTCCAGAAAAGAAATAGAAGAGATCCAAAAGATAATTAAGAAAAGTGACTACAACATTGTAGAACAATTGGGGAAGACCCCCTCGAAGATATCATTGTTGTCCTTACTTTTGTGTTCTGAAACTCACGCCAAAGCGTTGGTAAAGTTTCTTAAGACCGCTAACGTACCCCAAGAGACCTCCATCGACCAATTTGAAAACTGTGTGGCCAGTCTAACTGCTGACAATGGATTGGGCTTTTTCGATGCTAATTTAACCTCTAAGGGAAGGAAACACAACGATGCCTTACATATTTCCATTGAATGCAGAGGCACCATACTTGCCCACCTTTTGGTGGATACTGGCTCATCACTGAATGTCTTGCCCAAAAATGCTCTCGACCGACTGGATTGCGAGGGGTTAATCTTGAAACCTAGCAACATCATAGTAAGGGCCTTTGATGGCTCCAAGAGGATAGTGCACGGAGAAGTTAATATCCCCATAAAAATTGAGACTCCGACTTTTGACTCAATTTTCTATGTGATGGACATCCGCCCTTCATACTCTTGTCTGTTGGGTCGAACCTGGATCCATGGTGCTGGTGCCATCACTTCCACCCTACACCAAATAATAAAATACCTGATCAGAGGAAACATTGTCACAATTCACGGAGAAGAAGAGTACATGGTTAGCCATCTGAACTCTTTCAGGTATGTCGAAATGGATGGTGAATTCATAGAGACTCTCTGTCAAAACTTTGAGGAAGTTCCAGCAACGGTCACGGTGATCAAGTCTACTCCAAAGGTCTTGAAGATTACCAGACCTCCACTGAAGATGGCCTCGTCGAAAGACGCTCGAGCAGTAGTTGAAGAGGGAGGATGTACTATCTGGGGTCAGCTTCCGGATATTCCCTACAAGTCCGACAAATTTGGGTTGGGATTCACTTCAGAGGCCCAAAAAGTTATTCGACGTTCTCGCACTGGGGGACCACCTCTACGTATCAGCAATCAGGGAATCAATGCAATAGAAGACAGTGATGGCAGCTGTGACATGGACGAATGGATTTTTCCAACCATCGGCGGAGGGCTCAACAATTGGGAGGCCAAAGATTTCATTCCTATTAATTTTATTCAAGAGTAATTGTCTTTTAATATTTTCAGGCTTGTAATATTTAAACAATTCATACTTTTAAAACCTCGTGTCTTACCCGAGGCACAACGGTCCATTTGTGAGGGTTGTCACTTCATTCTCATATGTCATTAATAAATCATGGGCGTTTTTGCATCAAATTTTATTTTCTTTGTCTTTTCTATCTTACATTTTATTTCTTTCAAAGGTAGCTATGCTCTTACACACACTCACATATTAAAAATGCAGATCTACATCCACTCAGGATCCCATGGGTAACAGTTCTGCTATGGCCAATTGTGACTTTGAAAATCCGATCTACCAAGCCGATGACGAAGGTGAGGAAGATTATGAAGTACCAGGGGAGTTAGCCAGGTTGTTGCAACAGGAAGAAAGGACCATTCAGCCACACGAAGAGCCAGTTGAAACAGTTAATTTGGGAATTGAGGAAGACAATAAGGAGGTCAAGGTGGGTGCCAATTTGGAATCCAGTGTCAAGGAGTGCCTGATTCAGTTATTACACGACTATGTCGAAATCTTTGTCTGGTCGTACGAAGACATGTCGGGACTTGATGCAGACATTGTGGTACATCGTCTGCCTACAAAGGAAGATTGTCCCCCAATAAAGCAAAAGGTTCGTCACATGAGGCCCGATATGTCAGAAAAGATCAAAACATAAGTCATGAAGCAATTCAATACCGAATTTTTGGTTGTCACCTCTTATCCCCAATGGGTGGCCAATGTTGTTCCTGTACCCAAGAAAGACGGTAAAGTGCGGATGTGTGAGGACTACAGAGACTTAAATAGGGCAAGCCCCAAAGATGATTTCCCACTCCCCCACATTGACATCCTAGTCGAAAATACGGCACAACACAAAGTTTTTTCCTTCATGGACGGCTTCTCGGGCTACAAACAAATTAAAATGGCACCGGAGGATATGGAGAAAACAACCTTTGTTACACAGTGGGGGACTTTATGTTATAAGGTCATGACATTCGGACTGAAGAATGCTGGGGCAACTTATCAACGCGCCATGGTAGCTTCATTTCATGACATGATACATCATGAGATAGAGGTCTACATAGACGATATGATAGCCAGATTGCAGACGGAAGAAGAGCACCTTGATCACTTACATAAGCTATTTGAGAGGTTGAATAGGTACAAGTTGAGATTGAATCCAAACAAGTGCACGTTCGGAGTACGGTCTGGTAAACTCTTAGGCTTTATTGTCAGCAACAAGGGTATCAAATTTGATCCTTCCAAGGATAAAGCGATACAAGAAATGTTGTCTCCTCATACTGAGAAAGAATTCAGAGGATTCTTGGGACATCTGAATTGCATAGCCAGGTTTATTTCTCACCTGACAGCTATTTGTGAGCCAATCTTCAAACTCTTGAAGAAAGATCAAGTAGTCAAATGGAATGACGAATGCCAAGTTGCTTTTGACAAAATCAAAGAATACCTGCAAGAGCCTCCTGTGTTGTTGCCACCTATCGAGGGAAGGCCATTGATCTTATATCTAACTGTTTTAGAAAACTCAATGGGGTGTGTGTTGGGGCAGCATGAAGAGTTTGTCCGAAAAGAGCATGCTATTTATTACCTGAGCAAAAAGTTTACCGACTGTGAAACAAGATATTCACTGCTCGAGAAAACTTGCTACGCTCTGGCATGGGCTGCTCGCTGGCTGAGACAATATATGCTGGCCCATACTACTCTGTTGATATCTAAAATGGATCTGATAAAGTACATCTTCGAGAAGCCCGCTCTTTCTGGGAGAATAGCGAGATGGCAGATGATCCTGACAGAATATGACATACAGTATACTACCCAGAAAGCTATAAAGGGCAGTGTATTGGTTGATCACCTTGCTCACCAAGCCGTGGAAGACTATCAAGCCATGAAGTTCGAGTTCCCGGATGAAGACATCATGACATTAGACAACTGCGAAGAAATCAGGCCATATGACGGACCTGAACAAGGATCCCGATGGACCCTGTTCTTTGATGGGGCATCCAACGCACTTGGAAATGGTATCGGTGTCGTACTCATATCTCCAGAAGGATGTCATACTCCCTTCACTGCTAGACTTTGCTTCAACTGTACAAACAACATGGCAGAATATGAAGTATGCATCTTCGGTCTCAAAGCTGCTATAGACATGGGGATCAAATACTTGGATGTATTTTGAGATTCAAATTTGGTCATCAGTCAGGTCAGAGGGGAATGGGACACCAAACACCCCAAACTTATCCCTTACAAAGAACATGTGTTGACATTATTGCCGCATTTCGAGAAGATTACCTTCGAGCATTTCCCGCGAGAAGAAAATCAGCTAGCAGACGCACTAGCTACAATGTCATCTATGTTTAAACTTAATTGGGATAACGAGGCTCCTCAAATCACCATTGAGCGGATGGATGAACCAGCTTACTGTCACGATATTGGTACTGAAGAAGTAGTGGATCGACCTTGGTTCCACAAAGTTAAAAGGTATCTCGAGTCTCAGGAATATCCAGAAGGAGCTTCGGTGAATGCCAAGAAGTTCCTAAGAAGATTCTCAGCGAAGTTCTTCCTTAGTAACAGCATTTTGTACAAACGCAGTCATGACTCTGTTCTACTTTGGTGCATCGACAAGGTTGAATCTGAAAGGATCATGGTTGAAATACACGAAGGCACTTTTGGTACCCATTCCAGTGGGCATACAATGGCAAAGAAAATCCTACGGGCAGGCTATTATTGGTCTACCATGGAGGCAGATTGCTACCAACACTCTCAGACTTGCCATAAGTGTCAAATTTATGCAGATAAAGTGCATGTACCTCCGGTTTTTCTGAACGTCTTGACGGCTCCTTGGCCCTTTGCTATGTGAGGAATCAATATGATTGGGGAAATCAAGCCAATGGCCTCCAATGGACACCGTTTCATCTTAGTGGCCATCGACTATTTTACAAAGTGGGTTGAGGCAGCTTCCTTTGCTTTCGTTACTAAGAATGTGGTCGCCCGATTCATCAAACAAAATCTCATCTGTTGGTACGGTATCCCAGAGAGAATCCTCACTGATAATGGTACGAATCTAAATAACACTATGATCACCGCCTTGTGCGAGAAATTCAAGATTCAGCATCACAATTCTTCCCCTTACCGGCCAAAGATGAATGGTACTGTAGAAGCTGCTAACAAAAACATTAAGAAGATCATACAGAAAATGACAGTCACGTACAAAGACTGGCATGAGATGCTACCGTTCTCTCTCCACGGGTATCATACCACAGCTCGCACATCAACTGGGGCAACACCATATTCTCTGGTATACGGCATGGAGATTGTCTTGCCTATTGAGGTCCAGATCCCCTCTCTAAGAATCATGAAGGATGCTGGTTTGAAGGAAGAAGATTGGATCCAGACTAGGTTTGACCAACTAAACTTGATCGATGAGAAGAGGCTTATGTCTATCTATCATGGTCAGATGTACCAAAAACACATGATCAAGGCTTTTAATAAAAAGGTCAAACGTCAGGTATATCGGGTCGGTGACTTAGTGATCAAGCATATCATTTTTCCACAAGGTGATCCCAGTGGAAAATGGACCCCTACATATGAATGGTCGTTTGTAATCAAAAGCATATTCTCTGGTGGAGCAATGATGTTGACCACTATGGATGGTGATGACCTCCCGCACCCTGTAAATACGGACATAGTAAAAAGATACTACGCATGATAAAAGACCCGCTAGGTTGACTGGCCTAGGCAAAAATAAGGGCTTCCCGGCGGACCAAAAGGGTTCGGGCAAAAATAAGGGATGAAAATTAAAAAAAAAGTACACCCGGCAAGTCAAAACCCGAAAGGGCGGCTTGGGAAAAAAGGGGTATCCCAGTGGACTGAAAACCCGAGAGGGCGGTCCAGGAAAAAGTTAGGGATTGAAGTGTATGACTATGTCCCATTGGATCATCTGACAGACAATCTTCAGTGTCAACCGATCAATTCAAATGGCTCTAAATCAATCCAATCGACTTCGCCGAGGCGACCAGTGGACAAGATATTCAGAGACATGAAGACTATAGCAGAATGGGAACCCCATGGGATTATTTCACATAGCTATATTTTCTTTTTATTAATTTTCATTTTTTTTACAACGACATTCTCTCGCTAGAATGCTCGTCTCATTATATAAAAATACCTATTCAAGTTAATACAAAGATATCACCTTTGAAGTGCAAAACCATTTGTTTTCTTTTTTATGTTGTTGTTTCCGTGTCTTGTTTACAAAAATGTCCAATGATTTATTTTTTAGCATATGAATTTGAATGTGATTACTGTTACAAATAAACAAACAAAAAAACGGAAAGATAATTACTAATGACTCTAAGAAATAGGATAATAGTTATGGGCCATTCCATAAGATCCCCGCAGGTACTTTCTCCGGCCAGAGCAAAACATCCAACTACCTCTCCAGAGGTTCCCCAGTAAGTTACCCGGCTTCTCAGATTTCCCCAGTAGAATTTCACAAAGTCTACAAGCGATGTCCAGCTTTTCCCTTCTACAACAGAGTTTATATTTGGAAACTCACCCATCAGTGCTTCAAAAGGGATTTATTTTCCCGCTTCCAACAATGCTACGGCACAAACAATCTTTAATTCCATACATTTGCATCCATGCATCATAACATTTACAACTCAAGTACATACAGTGCATTCTCATTTATTTTGAGAGGCAAACATCACACCAGGCATCGCATACATCATAGCATTGCATACAATTAACTCTTCACCTTTTGCAAGAAAGAGTCATTTGACAGGAAATTATCATCAACAAATTTCCAACAGACCAAGATTCTCAACAAGAAAAGACTAATCGACTATCTACATAATAAAATATTTCTTCCAGATTTCACTGGTTCAGATAAATCTCTCAACGGTTTATTCTGATTCATCTCCAGATTTCCACTGGTTCAGATAAATCTCTCAACGGTTTATTCTGATTCATCTCCAGATTTTCACTGGTTCAGATAAATCTCTCAATGATTTATTCTAATTCGTCTCCAGATTTCACTAGTTCAGATAAATCTCTCAACGGTTTATTCTGATTCGTCTCCGGATTTTTACTAGTTCAGATAAATCTCTCAACGGTTTATTCTGATTCATCTCCAGATTTCCACTGGTTCAGATAAATCTCTCAACGATTTATTCTGATTCATCTCCAGATTTCCACTGGTTCAGATAAATCTCTCAATGATTTATTTTGATTCGTCTCCAGATTTCACTGTTTCAGATAAATCTCTCAACGGTTTATTCTGATTCATCTCCATATTTCCACTGGTTCAGATAAATCCCTCAACGGTTTATTCTGATCCATCTCAAGATTTTCACTGGTTCAGATTAATCTCTCAATGATTTATTCTGATTCGTCTCCAGATTTCTCTGGATCAGATAAATCTCTCAACGATTTATTCTGATTCGTCTCCAGATTTTTAATGGTTCAGATAAATCTCTTAACGGTTTATTCTTATTCATCTCCAGATTTCCACTAGTTTAGATAAATCTCTCAACGGTTTATTCCGATTCATCTCCAGATTTCCACTGGTTCAGATAAATCTCTCAACGGTTTATTCTGATTCATCTCCAGATTTCCACTGGTTCAGATAAATCTCTCAACGGTTTATTTTGATTCATCTCCATATTTCCACTGGTTCAGATAAATCTCTCAACAATTTATTCTGATTCACCTCCAGATTTTCACTGGTTCAGATTATCTCTCAACGATTTATTCTGATTTGTCTCCAGATTTCACTGGTTCAGATAAATCTCTTAATGATTTATTCTGATTCGTCTCCAGATTTCCACTGGTTCAGATAAATCTCTCAACGGTTTATTCTGATCCATCTCCATATTTCCACTGGTTCAGATAAATCTCTCAACGGTTTATTCTGATTCGTCTCCAGATTTCCACTGGTTCAGATAAATCTCTCAACGGTTTAGTCTGATTCATCTCTATATTTCACTGGTTCAGATAAATATCTCAACGGTTTATTCTGATTCATCTCCAGATTTCCACTGGTTCAGATAAATCTCTCAATGGTTTATTCTGATTCATCTCCAGATTTTCACTGGTTCAGATAAATCTCTCAATGATTTATTCTGATTCGTCTCCAGATTTCACTGGTTCAGATAAATCTCTCAACGATTTATTTTGATTTGTCTCCATATTTTTACTGGTTCAGATAAATCTCTCAACGGTTTATTTTGATTTGTCTCCAGATTTTTACTGGTTCAGATAAATCTCTCAACAATTTATTCTTATTCATCTCCAGATTTCCAGTGGTTCAGATAAATCTTTCAACGGTTTATTCTGATTCGTCTCCAGATTTCCACTTGTTCAGATAAATCTCTCAACGGCTTATTCTGACTCGTCTCCAGATTTCCACTGGTTCAGATAAATCTCTCAACGGTTTATTCTGATTCATTATCTGTTAAAAAAAAGAGAGATCGAGTTCAAACTTTCCGTCAATAATCGTCTTTGGATGGCATCTGTAAGCCCATCTCCGACAATTCTCCTTTGCTTCTCCAAATGGAATCTTTAAGCCCATTTCCTTATGCAATCGACCGGTGCATCATCAAGCGCAAATTTCTGGGCACTCTAGTGTTTAATCATCTTCTACTTTCAAGCCGCGAACGACAAACACATCAATCTCGTTTTTCAAGTTTAAGAAGATTGAACAGGGGCAGCTATTGTACCCCAAAATTTTCCCTCTCATTTTCCACTTAGGATGTTGTCCCAGGGTTCCTCAAACACTCAATTCGGCTCAAAAGTCGATCAAGCAAATTCTCCTCCTATGAAAACCATCAGCAATTAAGGTTTGGCGCTTCTCCAAGAAATTTGAGCCCTCAAGGTTTCATTTGATTTTTCATAAGTCTTCATATCTCCTCGGAATTGTTTAAACTAGTTTTCAGACCTCGCAGTACAAGTTTGCTCAACCAATGGTCCAGATAACTGAAATTAATTACAGCAACCCCAAAATCAATCCTTTCGCGAGTACGATTTAAAGTGCTTGTAAACTTCTTCTTTATTCGATATTTTTGAGTGGTTTTTCTTGTGTATGATTCTCCCTGATGATATTTCCAATTTCTCTTCACAAATCAAGAATTATTTACACGTAGAAAATCACCAACGTTCGAGTGCGTCAGAAGTCGTATCATGAAGTTTGACCTAATTTCAAGTAGTCGTCGTCTGATTTCTAAGAATTTTAATTTCTTCAAATTACAAGACCTTGAGATGATTATTCTTGTTTATGGTCATAAGTGATGTCACGCATGAGTTTATTGTGTTCGAGGACTTTTTGAATCGTCACAAGAATTTAGTTGATTTCTAAGTGTTCTCAACCGCAGTTTGTTAAATTTGGTTAATTCTACAAGATTGACAAATATTCAAAAAAAAATATTTGTTTGGCAATGAAGTTCCACTCTAATTAGGCATGGCAGACGATGTCATTTTGAATGAGTTTGATTCAAAGTTTGAAAGGTAAGGCGCTTTGGTTTTACTTGAAATACAAATTGCAAAAGCATTGGATTTTTCTTGAGGTTCAAGTTACCGAACAAGACACATGTTCAAATCACACCAATAAAGATTTCATATTTCATCAAGATTTAGATCTCATTTCTCAAGAGGTATTTTTTTTAAGTTCATGGGCCACTGAGAAGAATTCAATTCGTGCTATGTCAAAGAATATTCAAGATTTTGCAAGTCTTAGAATTAATTTCAAATTCAATTAAGAATGAAGGATTACAACGAGAATGCATTGTTTGAATTTTACAAAATAAAGTGGAATTCATCGTATAAATTTACAAGAGAATTGGAATGCGCTTTACAAGTTTCTAAACCACGTAATTCAAATTACAAGGTTGATGACATTCCTAACAATTCACTAAGCTACAAGGGAGCTTCTTCATCTTCAAGTCATTCCTCACCAATTCACCCTCTTGCCAAAATTGCTCATACATGAAACAAAAACAAAACATTAGTGAGCGTATGAAAAATCAAGAAGGCTTTTGTTTAGAACAAGTTTTTTCTCATCATGAGGGTTATGTTTGGAATCAGAAAAGTTAAGAGGTCATTTAATCATGTGCTGAAATTCAAAGCCTCATATAAATCAATTTCAATCATGGGCTTTCTTTTCTAATTGCAAATCGCAAAGGTAAACCTTGGTTCGCAAAAGAAAAAGAGGAGGTGTAATGAAATCACAATAGGCAAATACAAAATTCAGATTTAACAGCATCACAAATCACGGATTTAAGCCCAAAAAAAGCCTCAAATTTGTCCTATCATTGGCCCAAATAAATATGTCCATTGCAAATCATAGTTTTTTAAATTGGTTCACAAAGGACAACATAAGAAGAATTAAAAAATTCAGACTCTAGCATGTTGCACACAAACAACACAGTTTTTATCACAAGTAAAAAAGGCCAAAATGCTGTAAAAAAACAGACTGTATTACAGCCCTGCATTACTGTCCAAAATTTGTCCAAAGTAGCTGCAATATACAGCCAAAAATTGCACATATACGGATCAAGTCAAAACTGCAGCAAAAAGGCTACAAAAAAACATCCTAATTTGTTCAAAATCTCACATTTTCCCCCCAAGTATTATCACACGGATATGATAAAAAAGGGACGGTAGTGTCAAAGGGAAGGAGAGGAGGAGAACGACAAAAACATCATCAAGAGAGAACAACAGAATCCGCATCATCAAGAGAAAATGAAAACAGAAACAACAGCAACATCACTCAAAACATTCTCATCATCATCATTTTTCAAACAATTTCCCTTCAGAGTCTAAGAAGAAGAAAGAAAGAAAAAAAAAGACTTCCTTGTCAGACAAACGCCAACAGCAAGAATGTGTGAGGAACAAAAAAAAGGTGAACGAAGGTAGCAGTATAAAGAGATCGTTTGCAAAAGCTCCGATACTGTAAGTTTTGCTTCCCGACCTCATAAGCTCGTTGCCATTTTGCTTTTCCTTAAAACTGCTTCATGCTTCTTTTTCCGCCACTGTATTATAAAAAAAAAGATTTTTTTCATATGACTAAAAACGAAAGAGTAAAAAATGTACAGTATGTATTAAGACAAACCTTACCTCTTCTTTCTATCTTCCCCATCTCGCTTTGGCTCGTACTAAACAAACCGCTTGCAAATCCACCAGAGAAGTCAAGAAGCCTCACAGATTCCGTCCAGGAGTCGTTGCTTTGAGGGAGGTCAGGAAGTATCAGAAAAAGCACAGAGCTTCTCATCCGGAAAACCTCCGTTCCAAGGACTTGTTCGTGAAATCGCTCAGGATTTCAGAAACCGAATTCTGTTTCCAAAGTAGCGCCATTGCCGCTCTTCTTGAAGTCATTGAATCTCGTTGTCAAGAATTGACGGAGTCATAGAAATAGAGGAACGATTGTTTGGAGTTAGGGATTTTTGATTTTTGGAAGCTAGATTTTGTTTTCACGATAGGCTTGAGAGATAACATGTTGTTCTTAATCTGACCTTTCTTCTTTTTCCTATTCCCAGTAACAACCGGTGGCGGCGCCCTTATGTTCTATTTAGGGTTACAAATCTTTCCCTAGTTATTTCCCAACCGGGTCAGGCCTTTTGGGCCCCTTGGCCCAATCATGCTACCGTTTTCCTTTTATTTATCAGTTAAGCCTTGTGAATTACAAACTAGTTGCGTAGTTCAGTTGGCAAGGTGCATCTTTGACAACCCAAATGGCCTGAGTTCGATTCCTCCCTTGGACGCTTTTTTTTCCTTTGTTTCTTTAATTCTTTTAGTCTTACTCCCCCAATTTGTTTAGTTTATATTTAGTTTAAATTCTCAAAATTCAATTAAACATAAAATATACAATTTTTATAATTAGTTTGGTTTAGACTTTGTGATTATTTTTTATCAAATTCATTTTCTTTCTTTAATAAATTCTTTTTTTTAAAATAAAATTATTAATTAATATAATAAAATTCAAAAGATATATAGAATAGTTTCTTTTTATATACTCTCATAAATACAAAATACCAAACAAATATATATATATATATATATATATATATATATATATATATATATATATATATATATATATATATATATATATATATATATATATATATATATATATATATATATATATATATATATATATATATATATATATATATATATATATATATATACAATTGACTTATTTTCTTTTAAATTTTCTTTTCTTTCCAAATGTTACAAACCAAATAACCTTTTTGCGATACTTTGTTAATCAATTGCCCTAGACCATTATATTTATTTGATTCAATTTGATTTGGTTGTATTGTTTGTTATTTGGACTTGTTAATCGCGTTCGACTCATCCCCATTTGTAAATTTGTACCCCCCATTCCCGAAATTTCTATAATAGTGTAGAATTTTAATTTCCGCAATTTACTGTTTTTCCTTATACTGTATAGTAATTAGGCGTGCATGGCAAGACATAAAATCAATCGCTAGATAACCTAATTTTAACAAAATAACTTGAATCCAACACACTTGTTCACACGCGCATCTCTAGGGTAACCTTGCTCGTTGTCTCAAAAAACACAGTTATGTCCCTCGAATATGGGACGCTTTAGCAATGACCCTTCGATAAAAAGATCGTAGTCCATCGATGACCCTCGACGTTGCCTTCAATAAAAAAATCTTGCCCCTTACAAAAATTGCTAGAGCGTCTCATAAGTTGCTTTCAATGACTGTAAAAGTGACCCGCACTTGTCCCTTAACATCCAACGATGGGGCTTTCTTACCAAATTAATGGTAAGGAAGCAACATTAAAAGGAGAAGGAAAAGAACATTTAAAACCTTTCGAGTAGGTAGATTCGCTCCTAGTTACTCGTTTGCTCACGACAAAAAAAAAATATTTTTTACACCAACACTTTCATCTCAAAACATTTTCAAAAGACAAAATATTTCGTATACGTTCTTATAGAGACGAGAACCATTGCAAAACATCTTTTCAAAACACTTTCCGAAACACAATCCACAAACACATCTTTGAATCACTTTTTGAAACAAAACTTTGTACGCGTTCTTATAGAAACTAGAACCATTACAACGAGATTTTTCAAAACACTTTCAAAGCCCACACCACTAGTACACTGTCAAATAAAAGCAAGTGATCTAAAGGAGTAACTAAGATCCCATGGAAAACCATGGATGAATAGGGTGCTAATACCTTCCCTTTTCATAATCTACCCCCCGAACCCGAGAAATAATCTCGAAAGGTCTTTCCTGTACTTTTTTACCTTTCCTTTTGGATAAAAGAAAAGTCGGTGGGGACTCTTGCTATCCGCACAAATGCGATCAAAACGCAAAACATCAAGTAAATTCTCCCACTGTATCACATGTTCAATGTGATAAAAATTGACCAAGTTATGATCATTGGAAGTCACATATGGAAAATTGGGTATTCATCTGGGTGACTTGTAATCTTTCTTCTTCACCAAGTTCCTTCCACATGAAAACTCCTTGGAACTTTTGAAGTGATTTGTTGGTAACTCTTTGAAGAGAAGGATGTTTTTGGAATAACTCAAAAATACCAAAATATGAGCAAGATATGCTCCTTTGAAGTCCAAAAGCCTAGCCTCTAGATCAAGAGAATGCTTTTAGGAACTTTGCCAAGTTTGAAAAAACTTTTTGTGCCAATATTCTTCCTTTGTGAATAGAAGTTGTTGAGGATGATGATGAGGATTCATAGCCACAAAAACCATTTCCATATCTTGAAATTAGAAAGAAATAAGCCCTTGTGACTAATAGTAACAAGACCTTGTTCAATCATGACAACTTCTTCCCTTAACCCTTTGTATTTTTGAATCAATTTTGATAACTTTGAAATATGTTGAACCAAAATGAGCCTTGTCATGCCATTTCTTCCAAAATCACTCCAATAGTGAGGTTTTGAATTTCTCAAGATTGACTAGGGCATGGAAATAAACTCATGAACCCATGAAGCAAACTTGCTAAACCTCATTGCCTTTACCTACATTATTAAAAAGTAAGGCAAACCAATATTTCATTTTATTAATTAGAGAGAAAATCAAAGCAAAAATATCCATGATCACAAAAGAAAACAAGTCAAGGTGCTTGGTAACCCCTCAAAAGAGCAAGGCTAAAGATAGGGAGAAAAACCAAAAGCCCTAATGTGATCTTGTTGTGATTGAAGCAATATGGTATGATGAAGGGATCTTAGGGGGAAAATTGAGGTACAACAGCCACCATCTTTTATTTTATCCAACAAAGGAAAGGGGAAAAAGAACATAAAAAACCTTTTTCGAGATGTTTCTGAGTACGGGGGGTAGATTATAGAAAGGGAAGGTGTTAGCACCCTTTCTATCCATGGTTTTCCATGGGCTCTTAGGTGCTTGCTCATTTTTAGAATGCTTTTGTGTGTGCTTTGAAAAAATTTTGAAAATGCCTTAGTGCGGCGATTCACTTCATGGTAACTCTTGTATCAGTCCTCAAGAGTGTGATAAAGTGTTTTGAAAACTTCGTTTGAAAAGTGTTTGAAAATGTAGGTGTGAAAAAAAGTTTTTGTTTTGAGCAAGTACGTAAGAGTTTCTACCTACTCGAAAAAAGATTGTTTGTTTTTCTTATTTCCTTTAGACAGCGCTACCCTACTATTAAGGAGTTGGTAGCTCCATCGTTGGAGTTTAAGGGACAATCGAAAGGGACGATTACGGTCACTTAAGGCAACATGGAAAGATCTTTTAGTAATTGTATTAAAACTCTAAGATCACTTTTTTTTACCGAGGCAACGTCGAAAGGGTCATCGAGAGACTAGTGATATTTCGAATTAGAGGACAGCCACTAAAAATTCTCACGTTTCGAGAATGGTGACCGTTTTCCGAAGGAAATCGAAATGGGGCAAACCCTAGGAGTGAGCATGTGCAAGTGTTTGTTTTTCGGGAAAACCCTATTATCAATCATATAACAATTTATAATGACGGAAAGTAAAAGTGTGTGAAGTTTAAACCTAGCTATTACAAGGCTTTGGGGAGGGGGATTACATAATCAAAAACTTTGGGGAAAAGCGGCAAATAAAAGCAGTAATAGACCTAAGTTAAAAGTTATTACAAACTCAAAAGAGATACAATAATTGGAAAAATAAATAAATAAATGCGCGCGAGAATAAATTAAACGAGGAATTAAAGTTAAATTCAAAGACATTTAATTAGTGAATAAAGAAAAACATATTTTTTTGGATTTTTTGAGAAAGTAATTAATTTTGCAAATTAACCTAAGTTCTAATTAATTTTAATTATGAAAAAAGGAATTTAAATTATCCTAATTAACCTAATTAATTAATGAAATTAAATATTTTGAAAAAAAAACCTAATTCTAATGTTTTTTTGTGTTTTTATGATTTTAAGATTTAATTAAAAATTATTTTTAAAATAATTAAAAATAAATAAAACAATAAAAAAGTTAAAGAAATTAAAACAAAAATTAAAATGGGCCTGATGTTGGAAGCAATTTGGGGGGTGTGAATTGGAATTTTCCAGGCCTAGAATAGCTGCCCATTTTCCTTGCGCGTGATCTAATGAGGCTCTCGTCTGGGGGTTCACCATGGGGATTGGTTGATTGGGCTTTGGATTTGATCACGTGATGGATCTGATGGTTGAGATCAGGGGCGCATAATGGATGCCTTGTTGTGAGATGCGATGGATCTGAAACAAGAAATTCAGAAAATAGGAAAATGTTTGGACCTGGGATCGAACCCAGGTCCCTCCTTTCAAATTCCTTGTCCTTTGCCATCTGCGTTGTTAACTCATTCATATACATAATTACACAAAATAAATATAAGGTAAATAAAGCGATATGCCCAGCTTGTCACACGCGCGCCTTTTGGTGGGTCCCCTCTATTTGAATGAGCCAATCAATGAACACCATGCCATCACCTTCATCATTGATCCATCGTTTTAGGTGATGGACATTTATCTACGGTTATTTCCGTCACTATAGGCTATAGTGACAGATTTTGTTCGTAGCTACAAACCTGCAACATTCTAAAACACGATTCAAGCAGAACAAATTCCATCCAAAGACATGGATCGATTGCAAATCATCCCCTGAACACAAAGAGGCCCTTAATTTTGTCCAAGTTTGCCTCTAGCTAGGGTTCCCCAATTTGAAGCTTCGGAACCCTAACAATGGAAAATGATTATACCTGCACTTAAACTTAAATTAAAATATCCAGAAACATTCATGTGATGCTCATGAACACAAATATGCAGTCAAATCATATTTATAATGGATGAATGGGTGAAATCAAGATTGAAAAAAATATGAACAAACCGTGAGTGCAAGGGCGCGGTTCTGGACACTGCAAGCTTTGGGAGTGATCGTGATAGCTTCCTAGACGTCCAAGGTTTATTGTTGGATCCTTAGAACAACTTGAATTAGCCTCCAGAAGTGAAACTGATCTGCACTTTTTGTTGGAAAATTTGGAATTTTTCTCTCTGTTTTGAGGCTAGCTGCGCGTCTGTTCTCTTGTCCTCTAGGTCTTGATTTTCCTGGTATAAGTAGTGAATCAATCTAGGGTAATAGAATTGGAAAGACTCAAAAGATGTTATGGTCTTGAATTTTGATTCCAATCTTTCCATATTTGGAGATTTCTTCTTGTTTTAAGCTTGCACAATTTTGTTCCTTACTTGACAGCTCATGAGATATTCAATCAATGCCAAAACAAATCTTATCCCATTTATTTGATTTTATTTGAATTTTAAATAAATAAAATCAAAACAAATTAAATAAATAAGTGAATAAGGCATGGAGGGTCCCATAGGTCATGGACCATGCTAGGACTGAGATTCACTCTTGAAAAGATGGGCCCATGTGGGGAAAAATGCAATTTTGGGCATTGTTGACTTTGTGCAAATTGCCAAAAATGGCCAACTTTGACAATGCATATATCTCTCAATTTTGACCCTAAGAGGGTGTTCTTGGACTTTTTAGAAAGCTTAGGATGTCCTCTAAACAACCCTATTGGTTTCATCTCCATTGGATCTTCCATGTTCATATAACGAACTTTGACCTAAAAGGTGTTTTTGTTGACTTTTTAAAATGACCTATAATGTATGAATTTATATCTTTTCATGAGTGCATTTCTTGAACTTGAGGGATGAATATGAGGTATAGGGAATTGGATTATCTTCAAAATGAGACTTGGATGAGAAATTTCTGACAAAGTATGAGAAAGTTATGGCTGGTCAAAGTTTGGTTGACTTTTTCCATAGAAACCCTAATTTAGCAACTTTTGAGTTTTGATGAATTAGGAACATTCCTTGAGGAATCATGATCAAACCTTGAACAAATGATGGATATCACTAGAAAATGTTGATGTTGACAATTTTTTTTTAAGTTTGACTATATTTGGGCCACAGTTGACTTTTGCCCTAGCACAATTGATCTCCAGGCATTTGAGCAGTTGATTGAGCAAACTTCTTGTGCAAGGCATGAAACTTTGCATGGATGATCTTGAGGACATATTATGACGATGGAGACCATTTGGGACCTTTAGAACTCAACCATCTTGATGAGGAGTGAAACTCTAGTTTGAGGCTCATTGTCTTAGAAGGAGGATTTGTCTGGTCAATCCTTAGTCAACTTGAGCAATTGAGGACCTCTAGGAGTATGTTTTTTGAGTAAAATGAGGGGCAAATTTTGGGGTGAAACACATATTGTAGAGATTTTGGTATCATTTTCGTCATTCTCCCTCTAAAGTCTTAGAGCTTTTGATCGAGAGTTGAATATCACAAAAAGGAAGTAAAACACAATTTAAGTATAGTGACAACGAATGAAATAAATTAAGACAAACATATGCAATGCATTTATTAAATAACAAAGTTTGACATAAATAAGTGTTCGAACAAATCAAAAGACAATTACAACTTGAAAATCCTAATGAACGAAAATCCTTCTTGTCAGAACTTGTCACTTTAGATGATGTGCCTTTGAGGAATGGCAGAAGAATTCCAGTTGACCATCTTGTGTGAATCCTAGTGCTCCTTCATCAATCAGGTCTTGAATTTTATTCCTCAATGTCCAACAATTATTAGTGTCATGTCTGGGATTGTTGGAGTGGTACGTACATCTTGCATTTGGATTGTACCTTGGGGAGGTTGTGTTAGGATTCTGAGGAGGGTCCCTTTATGTAACCAACTTCGCCTCCAACATGTGTTGAAATGCTTGAGCCAATGACATGTTGATTTCAATGAAGTTTCTTTCAGATGTATTCCACTTATTCCGATTGCCCTGTTGTCGTTGGCGAGGTTGTGGTTGGGCTTGTGACGTAGCGGAAATTTGAAAATGTCTACTCTCCAAGCCAACTTTTTGTCCCATCAGGGCTTGATAAATGCCTTGATTCCCCGCCTCGAGTGTTTGCCTCATACGGTTGCATCCATCTTGAGGAAGTTTGTTGATAAGGAGTCTTAACTCTTCTTGCCCATGGGCCAAGCTTTGGATAAGGGCCATCTGACTACTCATCTGGATTCTCATCCTTTCCATTTCAGCTTGCATTTGTTCCAACTGGTCATCCTTATTGTCTTCAGGATTTTTCTTGGCTAGGTTCCCAGCGAAGTTGTCTGCCATGGTTAGATATACCAAAAATGTATGATAAAAGCTTTTAACAAGAAGGTCAGACGTCAGGTATATCAGGCTGGGGATCTAGTAATCCAGCGCATTATCCTGCCACAAGGTGATCTCAGGGGAAAATGGACTCCCACATACAAAGGGACATTTGTGATCAAGAACATATTTTCATGTGGAGCCATGATCTTAACCACTATGGACGATGACGACCTTCCACACGCGGTAAACGTGGATATAGTTAAAAGATACTATGCATAAACAAAGACCCGCTAGGTCGACTGGCCTAGGAAAAAATAAGGGCATCCCGACGAACCAAAAGGGTTCGGGAAAAAATAAGGGATAAACATATGAAAAAATTGGTACACCCGACAAGTCGTAAAGCTGAAAAGGCGGCTTGGGAAAAAAAGGGTATCCCGGTGGACTGAAAAGCCGAAAGGGCAGTCCGGGAAAAAATTAGGGGTTTAAAGCGTACAAGTATGTCCCGTTGGATCACCTTACAACCAATTTTCAGTATCAACTATCAAGCTCAAGCGGTACTAATCAATCCAATCAGCTCCTGACAAGCAGCGAAAGGGATGAGACGCTCAAAGACATAAAGGCAATAGCAAAATGGGAACCCAATGGGATTATTACATAGTTGTTTTTATTTGTATACTATTTTTGTATTCTTACGGCGGCATTCTCTTAATAGGATGTTTGTCTCCTTGTACAAAAGCGCTTACTCAAGTTAATACAAAACTATCCCGTTGAAAGTGTAAAACTTCTGTTTTTTTATTTATTTGTTTTGTGTGCGAAAACGTCCAGTGATTATTTTTAAACATATGCATTTAAATATGATTAATGCTTACAAATACACGCATAAAAACATAAAGACAATTGCTAATGACTTTAAGAAACTAGAAAATATCTAAGGGCCATCCACAAGATCCCCGCAGATGTCTTCCCCGACAGATACCTTCTCCAACAGGTACAGAGGCAGGGGCATTCTACTACAAGGTCACTTCCATATTCTCAGCATGTAGCCTATTAATGTCAGTTGTTCTCACATCCCTGGCAGAACAAAAATCTCCAATTACTGCTCCAAAGTCCCCTAGTGAAGTCGCCAAGCTTCTCAAGATTCCCCTACAGGATTTCAACAAAATCCCCAAGCAGTTTATGGAGTTCACCTTCCGCAATAGATTTTTATAAATCTCAAGTAGTTTATAAAGCCTTATCCCCAGTAGAGTTTATTTCTCTAGTTATGGAAGTTCATCCCCCAGCGGAGTTTATTTCTCCAAATTGGTGAACTCTCCCAACAAAACTCTTCCCCTTGGCCAAATCATTCACAAACAGAAGTCAAAGATCCTCGGCAGAGAAAGGGAATCGCCAACAAAACTATCTCCATTCACTATCCCTAGTGGAAATTGAAGAATCACTTTCTTCACTCACCAACAATAATCCAGGATTCAGCTTCCCGATACTCTTCAGCAGCTATTAGGGATTTATTTTCCCAGACAAAGATATTGCACAACAGCATTACATGTTTATACATAATGTCATGTGCATACAAATACATACATCATAATATCATTTATTTTGGGAGAATCATGCAATTCATACATCATGACATCACATGAAACTGATTTTACCTTTTCAGGTTAAATTAGAAGACAGACAAACATTATCAACCTTTATAGCATGTCATAGATTAATGCCCGAAACCAGACGGGGAAACTATCTGCACGACCAAGTGGTATGAACTCCCGAAACAAGACGGGTTTTCCAACAAATACAGCAGGCCACAGATTAATGCTCGAAACTAGACGAGGAAACTAACTGTACGACCAAGTGGTATGAACTCCCGAAATAAGACGTGTTTACCAACAAATACAGTAGACCACAGATTAATACCTGAAACCAGATGGGGAAACTATCTAAGTGACCAGCAAAACAAGTCCCAGATTAATACCTGTAACAAGCCAGGAGAACTATCCATGGACAACCGACTGTGGATTAATACGTGTAACAAGCCAGGAGAACTATCTACATGAAGATATTGAAGATTAATACATGTAACAAGCCAAGAAAACTATCTTTCTTTCTCGGGTCAGAGATTAATACCTATAACAAGCCAGGAGAACCATCTGTGGACGACCGACTATAGGATTAATACTTGTAACAAGCCAGGAAAACTATCTCAATGACCAACAATTTTTAAATTCCAGATTAATACTTGAAACTAGACAGGACAACTATCTGTGAATAAGTTGATTATAGATTAACACCTGAAACCATCCAGGACAACTATCTCAATGACCGACAGATTAATACCTGAAACGAGACAGGACAACTATTTGTGAACAAGCTGATTGTAGATTAACATCTGAAACCAGACAGGGAAGCTGTCTACATGACCAGACGAAGCAATCTAACACGGGTTCATTCTCAGCATCCAGATGCAGTCTAACACGGACTCATCTTGAAACAACCCTACACAAGCTCTTTCTAATACATTTTCAGATAATGGTTAATTCCATTATCCCCAGCAAGGTACTGTGAAACCTGGATTTCAACCAGAAAACAGCAAACTTTCATCTCTCTAGTACAGAGATAACTCTCTAGCAGAGCCTTGGACAAATGAAGTTCCTAGACTTTATTCCCCATAGAGTTTTCCTCAAGCAGGAGAACAACAGAAACCTACATTCCCCAACGGACTCCTCTTCAGACATCAGGAATAGGAACCCCCAAACAACATCTATTTTGGATGGCATCTTTAAGCCCATCTCCGAAAATCCTCTGTCATCTTCTCTAAATGGAATTTGTAAGCCCATTCCCGACATCACCAACTATCAGTGTTATTTCATGCGAGTGAAAATTTCTGGGAAATCTAATGTTCAATCATCTTCCACCTTTAGATCAAGAAAGGCAGGCAAGCCAATCTACATCTCCAGGTTTAAGAAGATTGAACAGGGGCAGTTGTTGTACCCCAAAATTTTCCCTCTCATGTTTTCCAAGGTTTTCTCTTACACGGGTGGTCACAAACACTTGCCTAAATAAAATGAAATTTTTTGAATGATGTTTAAGTATCCTTTGATTGGCATGTCAGCAATATCCTTCGACTGGAAGGTGAACAAAAGAGTCTTCGATTGGTATGTCAACAATATCCTTTGATTGGAATCTGGATAAGGAGTTTTGACTGGGCTTCTAAAGCCCTTCGACCAAGCATTGACCCATCAGCTTTGATTGCACGTTGGTTTCCCTTCGAGCAAGCCTTAGTCCAAGTTTAATTCAAACGAGAACCCCCTGCAAGCTCCCTTCGATCCACCAGCAGTGACCTCTTGCATGCTTACTTTGATTCACAAAATAATGGGTTCCTTCATGCCAGCTTCATTTAAGGCAAAAGGTTCCCTCTTCATTCCTGCTTTCATTTCAGAAGCACAAGATTTCCATATTATGAATATACAAATGGTGCCTTCGAAGGACATACATTTGGTCTGCTCAAAAGACACACATTTGTTGGAAACAAACTTGTTTTACCTTTTGATGAGGTTTGGTTCAAGTTGCTTACTGGGCAAGAGGTTATATGTTGCCCAGCCCAAGCCTCATGCACCATTACATTCATGACAAAGGAGACTTCAATTGGACAGAAGGAAGTCCTCACTTGGGCATTTGGAATCAAGCAGCTAAGGAAAATAGATGATTCATTCAAATAAGCATTCAAAGGCCCATTCGGAGGACACATAGTATTGTCTAAAAAGAAAAGGGGTTTGGTCAAAAGTTGGATCTAGTTGGTCAAAATGAAAGAGAAAAATTCAAGGAAGCTTCGAATGGCCAAGATGAATTCTTTCATTTGGTTTAGTTAGGTAATGTCAGCGCCAGTCGAAGAACAAGGCAAATAGGGACTCAATCGAAAGCCACGATGATGAGGCCTAGGGAAATTTGAAAGAAAGTGGGGAGGCTTCTACAAAGCCTTCAATTGATAAAGAACTGAAACAACCTTTGACCAGTCAGGGAGAGTTGATGTTTCGATTGATTTGAGTTGAAAGTAAGCCATTCAAAGGAAGTAAAACTAGGTCAATCGAAGTGCAAAACTGGAGGGCACTCGAATGAGAAAAACTGTCCAGGTTCATTCAAATTCAAAAAGGGACAAGAAACCATGTCTTTTGCAACGTTTCAAAATGGTATTCATGGCCTTAAAACACATACTTAATGGTTGTTTATCCCTTTGCCTTCTTATCACCTCCATCCCCTCTATATAAAGAGACCATACGTGTTGCATCAGACACGGACATATTGGCTATCCAAAAAAGAACACTCACACCACCACAGAAAACAAATCAAAATTCTAACCAGTTTTGCAGGCACCCTCAATCCAGATGAAGACCATACTTGTGTTTCTAAGACTCCCAAGAGTCTGCTCCAAGCCAAGCCACGCCCAGATTCATAGGTCGAAGCATTTCTAGTTGGTAAGGATTCACCCAAGTCGAAACTGTATTTCTAGGACCTTTAAATACATGTTATTGGTATCTTTGTGCTGCTAATGTCATTTGTGTTTATATGAACATATCATATGCAAGGTAACATGCAGGAATAAAATCATGCCATCGAAAGGCATGATCTGGGTTTTCCTTTCGAAACTCATGGTATAGCCAGTTTCAAGCCAAAATAAGCTTAGGCCTGAGGACGGAAGATTCGAATTAGGGAGAAGGACCTGGGTTCGATACCCAGGTCCTGCATCTTTATTTTTGCCAAAATTTGTCTTACAGGTCCAGATCGAAAGACAACCCCCTCCCTGGATCGAAGAACCACACTGCTCCCTGGATCCAAGGACATACCTGGGCTCTCTTCAAATTGGGCCTAGCGAAAATTCAATCTCACCCCCCCTATTTTCTTTTGTTATCATGCGCATTTTTGTATTCCTTTTATTTGTTTTAGTTTTTCTCTATTAATTATTTAATTAATTGAATATTCAGAAAAATCACAAAATATTAAGTTAGTACTTTTTTTTAATTAAACTAATTTTGTAAATAAATTAAATAAATTTTTTAACTATTTTCTTTAATTTAAAATGAGTTAGAATTTAGGATTTAATTTACGTTTTAATCATTTTCTTTTCATAATAAAAAAAAAACTTAGACTATTTTTCTTAATTTACTTTAATTTTCTAAATAGATTTTAGGATTAATTAATTATTTTCTTAAATAAAAAAAAGAACAATAAAAATATTTTCTTATTTCATTTTTACTTACTAGGTTTTTAGACATACTTTTAACTTTCTCGCGTTATTTATTTCCTTTCGTATTTTTACATTATTGTACCTGTACACTAGATGTAATAGTTAATAGGATTTTACCCGCTTTCTTTATTTTTTTCTTCCCCCAATTTTTGTACATTGTAAACCCCTTCCCCGAAGCCATGTAATAGTGTAGGTTTATACTTTTGCACTTTATATTATGTACATATTAACTTCTAGTAACTAAGATTGCATGATAAGACTAATAACAAAACGTTAGTAAACCTAACACAAAAGATAAAACAAAACCGAATATAACACATTGCACATATACACCTCTAGGCTACCCCACTTTGGTTGCCTTCGGAAATAAAGCAGTCATGTCCCTCGAAACGGGGACGCTTTAGAAAAGACCTATAAAAAAAAGATCATAGTCCCTCGATGACCCTACAGTTACCTCTCGGTAAATGATCTAGTCCCTAAACAAAATTTCTAAAGCGTCTCCACAAGTTGCCTTCATGACTATAACGTCCCTTCGAATGTACCTTATACATCCAACGACAAGGCTACCTACTCACTAATAGTAGGATAGTATTGTCTAAAGGAAAAGAGAAAAAGAACGACCTTTATCGAGTACAAAAGTAGATAGATGTTAGAAGTTTGCTCAAAATATTTTTGCACTTACACAAATTCTACTTTTCAAAAACAATTCCAAAACACTTTGTATACTTTCTCCACTATCCCGAGAAACATTAAAAAGTTCTCCATACTAAGGCATTTTCCAAACATTTTCAAACACGCAAAGCACAAAGGTATTTTAAAATGATAAAATCTCTAAGAGCTCGTAGAAAACTACGGATGGAAAGGGTGCTAACACCTTCCCTTTCCATAATCTACCCGCCTTACTTAGAAAATTCTCGAAAAGGTCTTTTTCTATTCTTTTCACCCTTTCCTTAATTTGGATAAAAGAAAAGTTGGTGGAGGCTCTTTCTTACCGCAACATTTGTGAACACAAATGCAAAACCAGTATTAAACAGTCGGTTCTTCCACCGTATTACACAATGCATTGATGAAATAAAAAAAATTGACATAAATAAGTGTTCAAACAATCAAAAGAAAATCATAATTTGAGAATTCAAATGAATAAAAAATCCTCTCTATCTAAACTTGTCACTTCAGGTGGTGTGCCTTTGAAGGATAGCAGAAGAATTCAGTCTGACCGTCTTGTGTCAACTCCAACACTCCTTCGTCGATCAAGTCTTGAATCTAATTTCTCAATGTCTAACAGCTATTAGTGTCATGTCCAGGACTGTTGGAATGGTACGCACACCTTGCATTTAGATTCTACATTGGAGAGGCGACGTTGGGATTCTGAGGAGGACCCTTCAACGTAACCAGCTTGGCTTCCAACATGTGTTGCAATGCTTGAGACAATGACATGTTCATTTTGGTAAAGCGTCTTTTATGTGTACTTCGCTTATGTTGATTACCCTATTATCATTGTTGCACTGGCGCGGATCAGAGATCTGTACCGCCCCCACAGATTGGTTAAGATTTCCCTTATTACGATCCCTCTGGTCGTATATAGTACTAGGCTCATTCTTTCCAAGGTAGGGTTTCTTTTGAGTACTTAAAGATGCAGCCCTCTGAATTTCACCCAATTCCCCATCTGCCAACAGAGATTGATCATTGATTAGGCCCCAAGCTCTAGCAGTTTGTCCCAGACAGTCATATTTGTCTTGAAGAAGTTCGCTGATGAGGATTCTTAACTCTTCTTGTCCCCGAGCTAAATTTTAGATAAGAGCCATTTGAAAACTCATCTAGATTCTCATCCTTTCTATCTCAGCTTGCAGTTGTTCCATCTGGTCATCTTGGTTATCTTCAGGGTTTTTCTTGGTCGTGTTCCCAGCGAGGAGTGCTTTCAATTCTTCTTGCCCCTTGGATAGATTTAAGAACATTTCCTTGAACTGAGCATCTTGAGTTTGGAGATCTTTGTCATTCTGTTTGAGAGACATTTTCCTTGCTGAAATAAACAGCGAGAAAATGAGAAACATGTACTGGAAGAATTTTTATGTAATAACATACATGCAATGATTTCAAGGATCTCGTGGGGTAAACACAAGAAAATGTTAGAATCTGACTGCAAATTTGATTAAAGAACTTAGTATCGTTGAATGTCCTCCTACGAGAATCAAGCTCACCATGTCGAGTGGGTCATAGCCTCTGACTCAAGTTGTTGTACTTTGGTCTTTTAACATCATTGGCTAGAGGAAAATATATCCCCTTGCTCCTTACTAGATGTCTAGTTCATCATAACATGCATCACAAGCCCTTGAGATCCTTGAAATGGTTAAGGGAATGTTGTGGTATGATGATATGATGTGTATGCTATGCACCAAGAAAAAGTGTAAGGTGATGAAGACAAGTGAGTCTTACGAGAAGTCCAGGTTATTGGATAATGACTACAAATAAGTCTTGCAGGGAACTCACATTATTAGATAATAAACAAAACCCTGCAAGTAGTTTAAGTTTTTTTAGATAATGAAAGCAAGCAAGTCACACAAGTAGCCTTAGGTTCAGGCTTGCATGGGGTTTGTAGGTAAGTACCCTCTTGAAGTTTAGTTGGTTTAACCTGTCTTAGAAAATTAATCGGGTTCTTAGGAGTCTCAATATCACTAATCTTTCTTTATCAGGCATTGTTTCAACTCAAGCGATCTTTTCTCGCGGCCGAAATATCCCAAAAGTCTTATCTCAATGAGTATAGTATTGAGTATCAACCAATCCTCAGCTTTATACCGAGGCCGGCTATCTCACTACTTTCTAATGGCCAAGTTTGTTCAACTAAGGTTCTAAGGTCCGTTAGTGCTTTATGACACCATACTGCGGCCCCGTATTCTCCTCTATTTAACACAAGGGATATTGGTACTAACAAATGTGTCACACTAATGCAACTATCGCTTTAACCATATCGGTCTACGTCGTATAGTATCCATGATCTATTGCTGCTTACCTAAAAGGTGCCCCAGATCCGGGTGTAGGATCTTTTAGTAACAACCCAAACAAACCGTCAAAGATAAAGCATACAAACACACAATGTAAAGAAATTTAAAAATCAACTAAGCTCTAAGGTAACCTCACGTTTTTATATCCCCAGTAGAGTCTCCAGTTATGTGATACGGTGGAAGAACCGACTGTTATACTGGTTTTGCGTTTGTATTCGCAAATGTTGCTGTATGCAAGAGTCGCCACCGACTTTTCTTTTATCCAACAAAGGAAAGGGTGAAAAGAATAGAAAAATACCTTTAGAGAGTTTTCTAAGTAAGGGGGTAGATTATGGAAAGGGAAGGTGTTAACAAGCTTTCCATCCGTAGTTATCTACGAGCTCTTAGATGCTTTATCTCATTTTGAGATACCTTGTGCTTTGTGTGTTTGAAAAGTATTTTGAAATGCTAATAGTAAGGCGATTTTCTTTATGATAACTCTTGTATCAATCCTCAAGAGTGTTGATAAATCATTTTTGAAATTTTTTTTGAAAGTTGTTTTGTGTAAGTGTAAATTTGTTTTGAGCATAGCATCTAGGAACTATCTACGTTTACTCGAAAGGTTGTTCTTTTCCTCTTTTCCTTTAGACAGTGCTATCCTACTATTAGTGAGTAGGTAGCCCTAGTCATTGGATGGTTGAGGGACATTCGAAGGGACGTTTTATAGTCACAAAGGCAATTGGGCAAGAAACGTTATTAACTACCCTAGGGTTTTAAGATCATTTTTACAAAGGCAACATCGAGATGGTCATTTTTTTATCTTTAAACCGGAGGGTAGCCACTAAAATCTCTCACTTTCGAGAGTTGTGACTGTTTTCCGAAGGCAACCAAAGTGGGAGTACCCTAGAGGTGCGCATGTGAAAGTGTGTTATATTTAGTTATTTTTGTCTTTTCATTTAGGTTTGCTAACGTTTTGATTATTAAGCTCTTATCATGCAATCCTATTACCATGCATTTAAACAGTTTAATAGTATGTAGGATTTTAAAAAGTGCGGAAATGTAAAATCCTAACTATTACAAGGCTTTGAGGAAGGGGATTAATTACATGTCCAAAACTAGGAGGGAAATAAAGAAAACGGTAAATGTAAAGTCCTAATTAATTCTATTACCTCCAGTAGGCGGTTACAATAGTATGAAAAATAGCAATGCTAAAATAAAATCGCGCGCGAATTAGGAAATACGTCTAAAAAATCCTAAGGTATAAGAAAAAAATCTTTTTGTTGTTTTTTGTTTTAATTAAGAAATGAAATTAATCCTAAGTCTATTTAATTTTTAAAAAAATGTTAAAGTGATTAGTTAATTAATTAACAAAATTAATCATAATAAAAAAAAACTAAAACCTAATTTTTTGTGATTTTTTTATCTGATTTTATGTTGATTAAAACTAGAAAAAATAAAATAATAAACAAAAACAAAATAAATGGACAACGTAGTAAATGAAAAAAAGAGGTGCAATTTGCATGACGCATGTCCGGATCGAAAAGAGGCCCAATTTGCCTTTCGATCCAATAAAGAAGATTATCGAAAATGTATGATAGACTGCACGTTTGGGGGTATTGGATCTAGATTGGCCAACATCTGGTAGCAGGAGAATGATGATGTATGATGTGCTCCTTCGATCTGGGAACACTGGATCTGCAGTAAATTCGTTAGAAAAATAAAACAAAATTCCAAACTTGGGTCGAATCTGGTCTTGGATTCGACAGATTGTGGTTGTATCATCCTAATCTGAAACCCTTGAGTTTGAATCGAAAGTTATTTTGTCTTGAAACGTCATGAATCATGAGATTCGAAGGAAAATACAGACCGTTCCCTAATAATGGCACGATCTCATCCCTACACTTAAACTTGTATGTGACACGTTGAAACAATCACAAACATCAGCAATAACATGGATATATGATTAGTATGGATTTAAATTACACATTGAATGAGTTTGAGATCAAAGGCAAGTTACCAACGGAAGGATTGTGTGAATGATACTCCTGTGTGTGTTGGACCTGCCTAATGCTTGGAAATGTCTCCTGGAACCTTTAGGGGGTGAGTGGAATGCTTGTTTTGGGTTGGTGAGGCCTGCAAATATTGTTTTGATTCTGACAACTTCGTGAAGGTTTGGAGAATTTGGTGTGGTTTTCTAGGGAAGCTTCTTGTGTATAAGAAATGTGTGTCCTTTTTGCTTGTGCTTTAGCTCTATATTTATAGGGGCACAGTGGTGAACAAAAGTGGTAAGAATCAGCCATTAACCATGGCTTTAAAGGCATAATCGAAAGTCTCTAAAAAGTTGCCATTTTTGATGATTTTCTACCATTTTGGGTTTTGAGTGAACCTGGACAGGTTTCACATCTTGACTCTTTTGAATGCTCTCAAACCTTATTCTTTGATTGGCTCTAAGTTCCAATTTGAATGGCTAAAGGCCTCATCATTGTGGCTTCTTCGATTGGGCCACTATTTGCCTTAGTTGCTTGATCTGAAAACTATCCAATCAGCCCAATCAAATCGTTCTTGTTCCCTTCAATTCGGCCATCTCTTCCTCCTGGCCTGTCGAAGCTTCATTTTGTCCTTTCCTTCAAACATAGTAGTGTAGATGGTCCTTCGATTCTAACTCTCACCCTTTTCTTATCTACATGAAACACCTTTACTGTAAATTAGTCCATCTTCGATTGGTGAATACAGCTTGTATGCACTAATCGAAGGGTAACCTAAGAGTATCAGAACTTCTCTTCAAACATCCAACACTTGTTCAGGTACATGCCAGAAGCTCTGAGGTGACTTATATTTGGCTGATTCGTCTCAAATTGTCCTTCTATCACGCCATGCTTGAAGATGGCGTGTCCTTCAAACCATTAGACTTCCACGTGTTTCTTTGGATATACAGCTTGTATGCGCCAATCGAAGGGTAACCTAAGAGCATCAGAACTTCTCTTCAAACATCCAACACCTGTTCAGATACATGCCAGAAGCTTTGAGGTGACTTATATTTGGCTGATTCATCTCAAATTGTCTTTCGATCATGCCATGCTTGAACATGGCGTGTCCTTCGAACCATTAGACTTCCACGTGTTTCTTTAGATATACAACTTGTATGCACCAATCGAAGGGTAACCTAAGAGCATCATAACTTTTCTTCAAACATCCAACACTTGTCCAGGTACATGCCATAAGCTCTAAGGTGACTTTTATTTGGCTGATTCATCCCCAACTGTCCTTCGATCATTCCATTCTTGACGATTACATGTCCTTAGAATTATAAGCCTTCCATATGTTTTCTTTGGATAATGATGAAACTTTTTAAATTCCAAATATCCTTCTTTTCGAAGCGCCTATTCAGGCAACATGTTAATCGAAAGGTGTCTTCCTTGTAATGCTTCGAATGGCTTACATTCTAGTGAAAACGGACCCTTCGAAGCTCCTTACTAACTCTTCCAATAGAAGACTTCATAAAAGCCTTCTCAAATTTCTTTAGCGCCATTCTTCCTTCGATCCTAGCACTTCGTTAGGCATCATACTGTTGTCGAAGCTGCTCCGACCTAAAATCCCATAGGCATATTTTCAGCCTTCGACCTACACTTTGTCATGCACACTTCTTTTCTTTCTTTCAGTTGTGCTATTATGCTGAGGCATATAGGGTGTAATGGAAATCATTTGAAGCTTGGAACTCACACATCTTGGTGAAAAGTGAAATTAGTTGAAAAGCCATTGCTTATGAGGAGAATTTATCTGATCAATTCTTGGTCAACCTTGAGCAATTGGGGACCTTAATAAGCATGCCCTAAATAAAATGGGAGGGGAAATTTGGCGTACAACAATTACCAAGTCTCCAGCCTGGTATACCTGATGTTTGAATTTCTTTTTGAAGGCTTTGATCATGCGTTTCTGGTATATCTGACCATGGCTAACAACCGCAAGCCTTTTCTCGTCAATCAAATTCATCTGGTCAAGTCTAGTCTGAATCCACTCGTCTTCGTCTAAACCTGTGTCTTTAATAATCCTTAGAGAAGGAATATGGACTTTGATACGTAAGACAGCCTCCATATCATAGACTAGAGAGAATGGGGTTTCCCTAGTTGATATCGGCACTGAAGTGTGATAGCCATGAAGAGAAAATGGTAACATCTCATGCCAATCTTTGTATGTCATCGTAATCTTCTGCAAAATCTTCTTGATGTTCTTGTTGGCGGCTTCCACTACGCCATTCATCTTCTGTCGATACGGAGAAGAATTGTGGTGTTTAATCTTGAACTGTGTATAGAGTTTCATGATCTTAGTATTGTTGATATTGGTACCATTATTAGTTATGATCCTTTCAGGGATGCCATACCGACAGATAAGATTATGCTTAATGAACCGAGCCATAACATTCTTGGTAATGGAAGCAAACGATGCCGCTTTAACCCACTTCTTGAAGCAATCAATAGCAACCAGGATGAAACGATGCCCATTAGAAGTCGTAGGCTTAATCTCTCAAATCATATCAATACCCCACATTACTAACGGTCAAGGAGCAGTCAAGACATTCAAAGAAACCGGAGACACATGTACTTTATCAGCATAAATCTGGAATTTATGATAGGTTCTGGAATGATGATGGCAATTAGTTTCCATATTCGACCAATAATAACCCGCTCTCAGAATTTTCTTAGCTATCATATGTCCACTGGAATTAGTACCCAAGATACCTTCGTGCATATCTTCCATAATCTTCTCTTCTTCCTTCTTGTCTATACATCGAAGCAAAGTTGAATCGTGATTGTGCTTATACAAAATTCCATTGTTTAGAAAGAACTTGGCAGAGAACCTCCAGAGAAATTTCTTGTCATTGATAGATGCCCCATCGGGGTACTCTTGAGCCTCGAGGTATCTTTTTACTTCGTGAAACCAAGGCTTTTCTTCTACTCCATCAGTATCAACTTTATAGCAATACACTGGTCCGTATAGCTTTTCAATAGTGATTCGAGGAGCTTCATTGTCCCATCTGACTTTTAACATAGATGACATGGTTGCTAATGCATCTACCAACTGTTTCTCTTCTCATGGAATATGTTTAAAAGTGATCTCGTTGAAGTACAAAATTAACACCAACACATGCTCCCGATAAGGAGTGAGGTTTGGGTGCTTCGTATCCCATTCTCCCTTAACCTGACTGATCACTAGGGTCGAGTCTCGATAGCAGCCTTAATACTCATGATGCATGCTTCGTATTCGGCCATGTTGTTGGTACAGTCAAAACATAATCTAGCGGTGAAGGGCATATGGCAACCCTTGGGAGAGATGATCACAACACCAGTTCCATTACCAAGCGCGTTGGAAGCTCCATCAAAAACCATAGTCCATCAAGATCCTGATTCGGGTCCTTCATGCGGTCCAGGTTCTTCATAATCAGTAACTAGCATAATATTCTCATTCGGGAACTCGAAATTCATAGATTTATAGTCGTCTACAGCTTGATGAGCCAAATTATTTTCCAACACACTTCCTTTGATGGCCTTCTGAGTAGTATACTGAATGTCATATTCCGTCAAGATCATTTTCCATCTTGCTATTCTTCTGGATAGAGCGGGCTTCTCGAATATGTATTTTATTGGATCCAAATTAGAGATCAACAAAATGGTATGAGTCAACATATACTATCTTAGTCGGTGAGCAGCCCATGCCAAAGCGCAGAAAGTTTTCTCGAGCAGTGAGTATCTTGTTTCAGTCAGTAAACTTTTTGCTAAGGTAGTATATTGCATGCTCTTTTCGACCAGACTCGTCATGTTGCCCCAGTATACACCACATTGAGTTCTCTAACACTGTTAAGTACATGATCAGGGGTCTTCCTTCAACTGGGGGCATTAGAATCAGATGTTTGTGGAGATATTCCTTGATTTTATCGAAGGCTATATGACAGCCGTTGTTCCACCTCACTACCTGATATTTCTTCAACAACTTGAAAATCGGCTCATAAGTAGCAGTCAAATGAGAAATAAATTTGGAAATGTAATTCAGTCGTCCCAAGAAACCTCTAACTTCCTTCTCAGTACGGGGAGCAGACCTTTCTTGAATGGCTTTGACCTAGGCGGGATCAACTTCAATACCTTTACTGCTGACAACGAAACCTAGGAGTTTACTGGATCTTACCCCAAAGGTGCACTTGTTCGGATTCAACATCAGCTTATATTTCCTCAGTCTCACAAACAAATTGTGCAAGTAATCAAGATGTTCCTCTTCAGTCTGAGATCTGGCTATCGTTTCCTCAACATAAACTTCTATCTCATAATGGATCATGTCATGGAACAAAGCTACCATAGCATGCTGATATGTTGCGAAGACGTTCTTCAAACCAAAAGGCATAAACTTGTAACAGAAAGTGCCCCACTATGTAACAAAAGTAGTCTTCTCCATGTCTTCAGGTGCCATCTTGATTTGATTATTACCGGAGAAACCGTCCATGAAGGGAAACACTTTATGTTGAGCAGTGTTGTCAACTAGAACATAAATATGTGGAAGTAGAAAGTCATCTTTGGGGCTTGCCCTATTCAGATCCATGTAGTCTGCATACATACACATCTTGCCATCCTTCTTCGGTACTGGCCACATTTGCAACCCACTGAGGATAAGATGTAATAGACAAGAAACATGCGTTGAATTGCTTCATAACCTCAGCCTTGATCTTTTTGGACATCTCGTAACGCATACAACGAACCTTCTGCTTTACTGGAGAACAACCTTCTTTCATCGGTAGACGGTGAACCACAATATCAGTATCAAGCCCTGGCATGTTTTCGTACAACCAAGCAAAGATTTTAACCTAGTCACGTAACATCTGGATTAATCTGTTCTTGACACTGTCTTCTAGATTGGCACTTATCTTGACTTATTTCTTGTCTTCTTCAGTACCCAAGTTCACAATCATGACTGGATCTTCATGCGGTTGTATGGCTCTTTCTTCCTGTATCATCAGCCTAGCAAGTTCTCAAGGTACTTCACAATCTTCCTCACCTTCGTCCTCAGCTTGGTAGATCAGATTTTCGAAGTCATAAGTGGAAATAGCAGAATTGTTATCAATGGGATCCATAGTGGATATGGATCTGCAATTTGTTGTGTGGGTGTGTGTAAGAACACATAGCTATTATAAAAGTAATAGAGTAAAAGAAAGACAAAGAGCATAAAATTTGAATGCAAATGTCCAATGTTTTATTGAATGAAATGACAACCCTAACAACAAGGACCGTTGTGCCCCGAGTAAGGATCGAGGCTTAAAGTTATTGTTTTAAAAAAATTAGATAGCAAAAACTTGAAAGCAAAAAGAAACAGAAAATAACATTTACTCCTGACTAAAGGAGATCGGTATAACGTCTTTAGTCTTTCAATTGTTGAGTCCATTGTCGGTGGTGGGAAAAATCTAGTTGTCTAGGTCTAGTCATTATCCGCATCTTCTATCCTGTTGACTCCATTGTTGCTGACGCGGAATGGCGGTCTTCCAGCACGAGCATGACGAACAACCCTTTGAGCCTCTGCAGTGAAACCTAAACCAAATTTATCAGATTTGTAAGGAATGTCGGGAAGCTGGCCCCAAGTAGTGCAACCACCTTCTTCTACCACTACTATAGCGTCTTTTAGAGAAGACATTCTGGGCGGAACCCTGGTAACCTTGGGAATAGCAGAAACGTCTTCAGTAATGGTAGTTGTCCGAGGAATAACCTCAAAGGTCTGACAGGGAGTTTCGATGAATTCTCCATCCATATAAATATACTTGAAGGAGTTCAAGTGACTCACCATGTATTCTTCTTCACCATATACTGTAACAATATTTCCTTTCACGGGATATTTCAGCTTTTGATGTAAAATGGAAGTAACAGCGCCTGCCCCATGAATCCAAGGGCGTCTAAGAAAATAGGAATAAGCTGGACGAATATCCATCACATAGAAAGTAGAGTCGAATACCTGAGAACCTACTTTGATCAGAAGATCCACCTCTTCGTGCACCACCCTCTTTGAACCATCAAAGGCTCTGACCATGATATCAGTGGGTTTCAGCAAAACCCCTTCATAGTCAAGCCTGTCTAGAGCGCCCTTCGGTAGAACATTCCACGAGGAATCCATGTCAACCAACACATGAGATTAGGTAGTACCCCCATATTCATAGAGACATACAGGGCTCCCGTTATGGTTTCTTCCTTAATGAGTCAAATCGGCATCAAAAAATCCTATGCCGTTATCAGTCGTCAGGCTAGCAACATAATTTTCAAATTGGTCAGTAGAGATTTCTTATGGCACGTGAGCAGATTTCAAGAACTTCACCAAAGCCTGGGCATGGGCTTCCAAACACAATAATAGGGATAACATGGAGATCTTAGAGGGAGTCTGCCCCAGCTATTCAACAATCTTGTAATCACTTTTTCAGATAATTTTTAATACCTCCTCCAACTCTTTCCTAGAGGTATCTTCAATGGTAACTTCTTTAGGTGCCTCCATCTGGGCAGGCTCCACCATTTGTTCTTTGCCCCAAATCTCAGTAATTGACTCGATAGTGGTAACACGAATCGATGTAGCAACAATCTTTGGAGAGATTTCTAGAGAGAAAACCTTTCCACTTCTAGTAACTTTACTGGTCCAAGCAATATTGTCAATGTTGGAATCAGTAAGTTTAATACCTTCATTCTCAACAATCAATGGTTCTTGCTTGACGTCGTGGTAGTAGACGTTGGCCCCATAATTCTAAGGGATGGCTTTGTCCAAGGAATATGGGATAGGTCTGGTGCGGTGATTATCAGAGGAGCGACTCTAGGTTCAACCTTAATCTTCATTGGGCCTTTGGCAGTGATCTTGATGGGAGTGCCGGAAATTACAGATACTTCTTCAAGTCCAGAAATTATGTGGTTATCCATTAGACACTGAATACCTTCTTTCAGCAGTTTGCAACCATTGGGTTTGGTTGCACAACACTAGAACCTTTCAATGTAACCCAGAAATCGGCTTGCAACAAATTCTTCTTGATAATCATGAGTGAAGGTCAATTCACTTACAACAGAAACATATGAAACATCATCAATATCACTTATGCCTTTGTCGTGCTTAGGCATAGGTGTAGTAATCACATTGGGGGTTTCGGGAGGATCAAACTCAATCTCTTTATTGTCAATCATATCTTGAATTTTTTTCAAAGCCCAACAGCTATTTGTGTTGTGTCTGGGACTATTGGAATGACAGGCGCAGCTTACATTAGGATTGTACTTAGGGGAGGAAGTGTTGGGATTCTGAGGCAGATCTCTTAATGTTATCAACTCTGCCTTCAATATATGTTGTAATGCCTGAGACAATGGCATGTTGATCTTAGTAAATTGTCTCATAGGTGCATTTATCCTGCGCTGATTACTTTATTGATGTTGTTGCACTGGCACATGATTAGAAATTAGCACAACTCCCATAGACTGGTTGCAGTCATTTATAGCATGACCCTTCTGGCCATACACAACATTAGTTTCTTTTTTACCATTGAACATCTTCTTCACAGTACTTGAAGACGCAGCCACCTGAATTTTTCCACTCCTGATTCCACCTTCAACCCGTTCCCCTGTTAATATCAGCTCGGTGAATCCGGCTGAAGAGCTTCGAATCAGATGATTGAAGAAAGGACCTATCAAAGTTCCCATAAACATATCAACCAAATCCCTATCAAATAAAGGAGGTTGAACTCTCATAGCTAGATCTCTCCATTTCTAGGCATACTCTTTGAAGCCTTCGTTCGAGCCCATAGTCATACTTTGTAATTGCACGCGAGTTGGTGCAAGATCAGCATTATACCGGTATTGTTTCCAACTGATAGAACCACTCTAACTGTGTTTCCGACAAGCTTTCTTGAAAGAAGTGCACCCATAACTTCCTGTCAGCAGTATGAGGTTGAATCTTTTGAACATACGACCTTAAATGAAGCTTTGGATATGAGACACCATCATGCTTTGCAAAAGTAGGGACCTTGAATTTATGAGGAATAACCACTCTAGAAACTAAGCCAAACTCTTCAAAATACAACTCTGGAACTCTCTAGATCTCTATAGCATTGAGATGATCTTTCAGCTATTTGTATTTGTTATCAGTCGGAGGATACTGTTCATATAAATAGTCTGCTTCATCAGAACCCTGGTTGTTATTCTCCTCAGCTTTCACACTTTTATCATCTTCCTCTTGGTTATCATCTTCATTTGATGGGACCTCAAAATCTAGAGCCCTCCTGACCGTACCTTTGAATCTTCTACCCATATTAAAGATGACGGTTGGTTTCTTAGTCTTTTCATTCCTCTCTTTGGTGATGAGGGTCTTCAGCTCTTCTTGCCCCCTTTCTAAGTCCAGGAGCATTTGTTGAAATTGAGCATTTTGAGCTTGTAGTTCTTTGACGGTTTGTTTGAGAGCCATCTTTTACTGAAATAAACAGCAAAAAGATGAGAAAACATGTCTTGGGAAATACCTGAAATGCTATGATGATATGTATGGCATGCATATGAAATGTTTTCGAGGATCTCGCGGAATAGACAAAAGTGAAATGTTAGAAGTTAAGTTTAGATGCAACTTTTACTGGAGAACTTTGCATCTTTGAACGTCCTTCTATGAGAATCAAGCGCACCATGTCGAGTGGATCCTAGCCTTTGACTCAAGGGAACGTACTTCGGTCTTTGACGACATTTGGTAAGAGGAAAATAAATCCTCTTTCCCCTTGTTAGAAGTTTGGTTCATGATAAACCTGCATCAAAGGTCCCTAAGATCCTTGAAATGGTTAGTGAAAAATTCCATGTCATGATGTCATGATGTCATGTTTGAACAGATAGAAAACACAAACAAAGCACACAAGGGCCTTAGGTTTAAAGGCTTGCATGAGGTTCGTAGGTAAGTACCCTTTCTATAGAAGTTAAGTTGGATCAACATGTCCTAAAAATAGTAAATAGGTTCTAGGGATCTCATATCGCGGATCTTTCTCGAAGGTTTTATTTTGGTACATCAACTGATTTGCTGCCAAAACATCCCGTGAGTCGAATCTCAATGAGTGTAACACCGAGTATCAACCAATTCTGAACTGCACCAAAGTCGGCTATCTCACTACCTTCTAATGGCCAAGATGGGTCAATTATGGTTCTAAAAGTCAGTTAGTGCTTATGACACAACACGATAGCCCAATGTTATCCTCGACTGACTCAAGGAACATCGATACAAACCAAAGTGTCACACTAATGTAGCCATCACTTCAACCATATTGGTCTACATCATACAGTTTCCATGATCTATTGCTACTTACCTAGGGTACCCTACATCCGAGTGTAGGATCTTTGCAAGAAATTAAACCCAAAGAACCCTTAAAATAAAGTAAGCAATGCAAACAATTTAAAGCAAATAGAAGTGAGCTACGACTCTAAGGTAACCCCTCTTTTTAAGTATTTCCCAGCAGAGTCGCCAGTTCTGTAATACTGTGGGAGAACTGACATGTTTTGCATTTTATCGCAAATGTTGCGAATAGCAAGAGTCACCATCGAATTTTCTTTTATCCAATAAGGAAAGGGTGAAAAGAACAAGAAAGACCTTGAAGATTTTGAGTTCGGGGGTAGGTTATGAAAAGGGAAGGTGTTAGCATCCTTTTCATCTGTAGTTATCTACGGGCTCTTGATCGTTAGCTCACTTTTGAAAAAATTTCTTTGTGTGTGTGATTTGAAAAATATTTTGAAAATGCCACATGTAAGGAAAACTTTGTAATGGTTCTTGTATCAGTCCTCAAGAACGCGTACAAAGTGTTTGAAAATATTCGTTTTTTGAAAGTGTGATGTGAGAAATGTTTTGTTTAGGAAAATTTGTGAGCAAGCGGTTAAAAGTATCTACCCACTCAAGGTCGTTCTTGTACTTTTCCTTCTCCTTTAGATAGTGCTATCCATACCATTAGTTAGTAGGAAGCCTTATCGTTGGATCTGAATGGACAGGCGTAGGGTCATCGTACAATCATCGAAGGCAACTTGTAAGGACGCTTTAGCAATTTTCGTAAGGGACTAGATCATTTATCGAAAGGCAACGTCGAAAGGATCATCGAGGGACTATGATATTTTATTCGAGGGACTTTGCTAAAGCGTCCCCACTTTCGAGGGACATGACTGTTTTATTCCGAAGGCAACAAGGGAGGTTACCCTAGAGGTGCGCATGTGCAAGTGTGTTATATTAAGTTTATTTATCTTGAGACTTAGGGTTTTTCTATTGTTCATTTTTATCTTTCCATGCAAACCCTAGTTACTAAGCAGGAGCATAGAAAATAAAGAAAATAGTAAAGTGCGGAAAGTAAAGGTTCCTATGCTATTACATTGCCTTGGGGCAGATACATAATAATAAAACAAGGAAAATGAAAACCTTAAGTTGTTACATCCCGAAACCGCTACATAATAAATAAATGAAATGAAAGCGGAAAATAAGATCGAGACTATTACATTTGCAAAACCTATACAATCAATCTAGAAAAGTAGAAATAGGAAAATAGAAAAAGAAAAATGTTTTTTGGTGATTTGTTTTATAAAAAAAAAAATTATGCTAATTAATTGAATAAACCTAAGAAAAGAATTAATTAACTAAATTAATGAAAGGTTAATTAAAGAAAATCTAAAAATCTAATTAATTTTAATTAAAAAAATATTAATTAATTAATTAAATTACTAAAAGGTTAATTGAAAACTAAACCCTAATTAATTTTAATTAAGAAAACCTTAAACTATTTTTTTTGTATTTTAATTAAACGAAATAAATAATAAAAATATAAGTAAAAGAAAATATATAAAAAAAATAGATTGAGCCTGGATTAGCAAAAAAGAGGGGTGTTGAGTAGCAAAGAGGTCCAAGTCCAAGCGCTGGTCCATGAGATCTAGTGCGTTCAGCCAGGAGGATGAATCATGGGTGTGCAGGTCTGGAAGCGTTGGATCAGATTTGTGAAGATCTGATGGTGAGAAGTGATGGGGCGCATGATTGATGTTATGAGCATGCGCGCTGAGAAAACCTGAAAATAGAGAAAACATGAAAAGTGACAAAAGGCAGGGATCAAACTCACGCCCTTGTACACAAATGTCTTATCGTGCGTGCTTCTACCACTGGGGTGGTTATTAATATGGTAATATCACTAAAACGAACTAAATATATAATAAACAAGAATAGGTGGACCAGAGAGGCGTCGAGGCCCTAGCTCCGGTCGTCTTCTCCAGTGAGTTATTTTTTTGAAACCTGCAAAATAACAATCATTAATGCATAAAAAGTCCCTTCCCCCCTAAATCAGGACTTGCGATTTCAATGGAAGTATCAGTTTGGGCTAAATTGCATTGTAAAAGAAGATATGACAAAAATAATGTCACTCGGTGCAAACATGGCAACCTTCGATTTAGCCATTATGGGGGCCATGTGATGATCTCAGCCTGCACATTTATGTCTCAGAAGAATGTTAGTACTATTAATATGTATTAAAATGACATGAAAACAAAGATATGAATTTTCAAAATATGGGGCAACCGGAGATGCATGGAATGGTGGTTTCGTGTGCTTTGGATCATCAAGTTTGATCCATTCTTACCCTATACCACTTTAGAGATCGATTGAAAGGGTTGGTATGCTTTGAAAGTGGCTGTGTTGTACCCCAAAATTTTCCCTCTCATTTATCAAGAATTTACTCACAAGATCTCCTTGGGCTCAAGACTGCACTAGGGTTTGATCAGCTCAAGACACCTCCTCAAGCACTGATGACCAAAATTAGGGTTTGAATTTGCACAAGGATTTTTGAACTTCTAATGCCCCATATGACTTTAATGGATCATTATGGACCCCCAAGATCACTCATGTGAAGTTTCAAGCCTTGGATCACATTTTTGCTCAGTCAATTGAGTAGTTGACCTAAAAATCAACTATATTGGGAAAAAAGTCAACTATGGTCAATTTACAGTCAAACTTCTTAATTTTTTATCCACATTACCATTTTAGACTCATATGTATCATTTTATGAAGTTTGGACCACAATTCTTCAAAACATTTGATCAAATCATCAAAAGGGCAAAATGGTCAAAATTAGGGTTTTGACTGAGAAGGGGTGATTTCTAATTTTTGACCTAGCAAATGATCAATTGGTTTGAAGCATAATATCAAGAGTTCAATTGCATAATTTTGACCTAATGGCATGACCTAAAACATTGCTCAAGATCATTGGATTGACATATGAGTTTCAGTCAACTGATGAAAAGTCAATTGTACACTGAAAAGTCAAACTTTGACTTTTTGGTCAAATTCAAGTGCCAAAGATCACAATTCATCAAAACATGTCAAAATATGAAAATTATTCATCAAGAAATCAAAAAGTCAAGATTTCATTTTGAAAAGTCAAAATTTCTAAACTTAGAAATTTTTCTAAGTGTTGGAAATTTCATGTTTTTTCATAAATTTGAGCCAACTTTTCACCATGATGCAAGATGATTCAAGACAAACTTCCAACATGAAAGTTGTAGATCTCCATGAAATATGCAACTTTTCTTTACACAACTCCTTCCAAAAATGCTTGGATCACAAGTTATAATTTTATGAACATGTGGTCATGAAACTAAACACTTAGTGAAAATTTTCCCTAATTTGGTCAGGATTTTGACCTAACTTCATGGCACTTTTCGTATAGTTCCAAGGGGAGTCTTCAAAATAAATTTAAAGATGGGTTGTAGAGCACATTTCAAGCTTTCCAAAATTTCCAAGAACTCCTTGATATCATTCTTGAGGAGGGAGAATCGAAGAGATGAAGTTAGGGTTTTGTCACTTGAATTACAAGGCATTTTGTGATGAACAAGAATTTAATTTCAAACCTATGCTACACAATCTTGTTTTGAAGGCCTCTAAACCTCAAGATCTCTCCATAATCAGAAGATTACACTTGCTTTTGAGCAATTATCCACTTGATCGAAGCTTTATCAAAGTTACATTTCCATTAATGGCACAAAGTAACATTGCCATTCTAGTAAAGTGGCTTTAATCACAAAGTCAACTTCTCTTGAGCTTTACATTTGTTCTTTCTACACAAGCATCCTATACACAATCAAATGAGCATGTTTAAAGTTCCTAACCACTTTATATAGCCTTGTACCTTGCCCTGGAGCAATGCTTGTCAAGCTTGCTTAAAAAACAAGCCAAAAAGCAATAACATGTGAACTTGTATTTCTGATCACAAAAGCTCTCAAAACCTTTTCCTATACATTAAGATAATATTATGCAACTTAGGGGACGATTTTTGCAAGCCTGAAACTCTCTCAATTTCCCTCTAGCCAGAAATTGCACACAAACTCCATTTTTGTGCAGGTTCTAACCTTGAACTTGTATCTTCTATTTCCCTCGTGCACTCTTTGGCCTTTTAGTTCCTAAAGCTCTTATGCATCAAATATAAATTGACCCTGTCCCTGTTACACGACTGTAACACCATTTGTATCAAACTCCATAACCAAAAACAGAGCATTGCATATTGACTTCTCCAAGCCATTCCAGCCATCCATTGCTCAAGCTAATCATTGCATTAGCTTCCTAGGAACTTGAGGAAGCTAACATGATCATCACAACAACTTGAATCAAGCTCTAACTCAAAACACGATCTCCAACTTCAAGGTGAGTTTTCTGAACTTCTATCTTTTCATTTAGGCATTGTTAGGCTTTCATTTATGAAGATAAAATATAGACATCATTGCCCTGAAACTATACATGTCCATAGATTTCATTTATATTGCTCGAGTAGTGAGAATTTTGAGTTTGAACTTGCTGAAATATTTAGTTCAGAATTTGGTACTTTTAAAAATGTATGTTGATCTTTGAGAATTAGCATAAGTTATTTACATATTCAGAATCGTGAGGAAATTTCTAACAAGTTTGATGTTGGAAGTTTTGTGAATGGATGAGAGATGAGTGAGTTACAGGAACCATGGCTGGAGGTTGAAGACGAAGTTCATTTCTGGAACTTGTTTTGCATTATGTATTTATTATTTAAAATAAGTTAACGGATGTATAGTCACCCCAGTGGTAAGGCAGCGCGCGTTTCATGCTAAGGGCGTGGGTTCAAGCCCCAGCGCTGCCATTTTTCCTCTTTTTTCACATTTTTCTTGTTTTTTGTCACACATCAGATACGCTGGGCCTCAATAGGCGAGCCTTGTCATTTTTGATGGCCTTCCACCCTCCTGACTGTTTTTAACACCCCTGGCCCAATTTTATTTTCTTTTTCTTATTTTCATTTTATTTATTTTCTTAATTATTTCTAATATTATAAAAAATCATAAAAAATATAAAAATAGTAAATTTATATTTTGACTTAGTTTATTTATTTTTCTCACAAAAAATATTTTTATTAATTTTACTTTATTTATTTTTTACTTTTATCTTGTAAATATAAATAAAATTAGGTTATTAGTTATTTTCTTTCATACTAATTTAAATACATCGTTTTTAATATAAAAAAAGGGACTAAAATAATTTATAATGCTATAAATATTTTCAAGATAAAAAAACACCAAAAAAAATATTTTTCTTAAATTTATTTTCTTTTGATTAATTAATAGAACTAGGTTTTCATTTAAAATCTTTTCTTAATAAATTCATACTTAATTAACTATTTTATTTATTTAATTAGGTTAAGACAAAATCTTTTTTTCATGAAAACTAAACAAAAATTCATTTTCTCTACATTTTGCATCCTTGTACATTTGTTCATTTTTATACTTTGTATTTATTCAATTTCTTGTATATTCATATCAATTCAATGTGGTTGTAATAGACTAATTAGGTTTAAATTCTTGCAATCCCCATTTACAAATTGTACACCCCCCTCCCCACAAATGTTGTAATAGCGTAGTAACTTTAAATTTCGCAATTTATCGCTTTTATATAACATTCTAGTAATTAGGAATTGTATGGAAAGACTAAAACCAATACCTAGAAAACCCTAATTCAAGATAACAACAAGAATGAAAACAATACACTTGCACACAAGCACCCCTAGGGTTATTCCACTTGGTTGCCTTATACAAAATGGCCATATTACGCATGTAAGGTATCTTAGCAAAAACAAGCAAATACAAGATCATAGTCCCTCGATGACGCTATATCAGTTGCCTTACAAATGATCTTAGTCCCTAAATAAAAATGCTAAGATACCTTGCAACATTGCTAATCATGGTTATACGATGACCCACGTCTGTCCCGTTTACATCCAAAGATAGGGTTGCTTACCAAATCAATGATAAGACAACAATGTCAAAGGAAAATAAAATGAACAAGAAAGACATTTGAGGGGGTAGATTGCTCCTAATTACTTGCTCCATTTCAAAATAAACTTCCTTGCTATTTTCAAAAACAAACACTTACACTTTCAAAACATCTTGCAAAACTTGAAAACATTTTTCAAAAGATCAACATGTTTGTATACATTCTTACGAACAAGAATCATTACAAAATTGCCTAAACAATGGCCTCTTTACAAAATACTTTCAAAAACCGCACAAAGCACAATTTCAAACAAAAGAAAGTGATCTAGCAAGTAACTAAGAGCCCATGGAAAACCATGGATGAAAAGGGTGCTAATACCTTCCCTTTTCATAATCTATCCCCCGAACTCAAGAAATAATCTCAAAGGTCTTTTCTGTGCTTTTTCACCTTTCCTTTTAGATAAAAGAAAAGTCGGTGGCGACTCTTGCTAACCGTAACATTTGCGATAAAATGCAAAACACCCAAGTTATTTCTCCCATTGTATCACAAAACTAGCGACTCTGCTGGGGAACTTTATAAAAGTGGAGTTACCTTAGGGCTAGATCACATTTACTTGCTTACATTATTTGACTTGTATGCTTTATATTATGGTTCTTTGTTTGGGTTTGAATCCTCTACCCAGATTTGGGATACATTATAAGTAAGTAGAAATACGTTATGGAAACTGTGCGGGGTATACCGACATGGTCTAAGCAATAGCTACGTTACTGCGACATATTTGGCACAGTCCGAAGTTGGTAGATACTCGATACTACACTCATTGAGGTTTGGTTTCTTGGGATATTTTGGTCGCCATTAAAGAGGCTTGTGCTGAAACAATGACCAAGGAAACAAACTAGTGATATTGAGTTCCTTAGAACCCGGTTACTATTACTAGGACAGGTTGAGCCAACTAAACTTCAAGAGGGTACTTACCTATAAAACTCCATGCAAGCCTAAACCTAGGAACTTGTTTTTTTTGTTTGTATATACATACTTGTACATAACATCTTGAACATCATAACATCATACACATTCACTAACCATTTCAAGGATTTTGGGATTCATCTTTGTTCTTGTTTTGTAGGATATGGATTCTCTTCGTAGGAGAACTATTTAAGTCAACCTTGTAAGGATCCCTCCACAACTTAAGCAGCTAGCTTCAAGGATTCCTGAGAACTCTCCATTCACCGAGAGACATGGTCGCCTCCTCAACTTGGTCACCTCCAACACAGATGAGGACATGATGAAGGTGCTCTTTCAGTTATGTGATCCTTTACACCATTGCTTCACATTTCCTGACTATCAACTTGTGCCTACTTTGGAAGAATTCTCCAAACTCTTGAGGATTCCCATTCTCAATCAACTACCTTTCATAGAAAGAAACCCAAAGCCAGAAGAGATTTCTCAAGCTCTACACTTGCACTCATCTGATGTCACAACTCATTGGGAAACAAGGACTGGTGTCAAAGGTTTCCTAGCAAAGTTCCTGTTTGAGAAAGCCCAAAGTTGTTGGAATTCTTTGGATTAACAAGCCTTTGAGGAAATTGTGGTTCTCCTCATCTGTGGGATGGTTTTGTTTCCAAATCCTGACCAACTCATATATGTGAACATCGTCAAAATCTTCATATCCCGTAACTCGGTGCCTACATTGCTAGGGGATATCCTAAACTCTTTTCACACTCGCACAATGAGGAAAAGAGGTGTCCTTATGTTTTGCACTCCTCTCTTGGAAAGATGGTTTATTTCACATCTTCCCCAATCTGTACTAAAGAATGGTCAAGGTTCAAGGTGGTCACAAAGGTTGATGACACTCAAACATTCAGACATTCATTGGTGCTCCCGATTCATAAAGAATGTTACTATTGTCGACCATTGTGGAGAGTTTCCTAATGTCCCTTTACTTGGCATAAGGGGAGGTATCACCTACAACTCCTGCTTAGCTTTAAGACAGTTTGGTTATGCCCGAAGGGATGGCCCGAATGAGATGTTGATTCGAGGTTTGGTATTTGACTACAATAACGATGATCAAGGTCTTCGCCAGAGATTTATCCGAGCCTGGAGAATGTTGAACAAGGTAGATAGCAATACTTTGGGGCATAAAAATTCCATCCCTCTTGAGCCTTACCTCAAATGGGTACGAACTCGTACTCAGAGTCTTATGATGCCTTACCCCTTCATTCTCCCGGTAATCATTGAGCATGTCATGAAAGGAGATGTTCCATACAGTATCCTACATCTTGATATGCCCACCTCTATTGAACACCTACAAAGAGATTGGATACAACTCAAGGGAGAGCGAGATACTTTCGAAGCCCAATTCTACGCAAGCGAGAAGAAGGTTTTGGAACTCACTAGGATACTTCATGAGGAGCAGACTATGAATGCTTACATTGCACCAAAGAGGATGCGTACTACCTTTCTATCTTAGAGTTTCTTGTATTTGTTTTGCCCAAGAAGGAATTGATGTACTCGAGCTTTAATCTATTAATATAACGTGTGTTTCCTTTTTGTATAAAACAAATTTGAATCTTAAGATCCTTGAAATCATTGCATACACATTTATCATTCATCATAACATAAGCAGGTTTCTTGCAACAAGTCTCCTCATCTCTCTACTGTTTATTTTAGTAAGATGGATCTCGAGCAAACAGTAAAGGACCTCCAAGCTTAGAATGCACAATTTCAACAGTTGTTCTTAACTCTGGCCAAAGGACAAGAAGATTTAAATACCTTGCTGGTGGAAGTGAAGAAAAAGAAGACGAAGAAGATAACTGGAATTCTGAACATGGGAAGAAGATTCCAAGGGCAGACAAGAAGGGCCTTAGACTTTGCAACGACATCCGGTGAGAAAGACAACCAAGATGGGAAAGGCAAAGAAACAGTTGTTTAGTCTGATTCAGAAGAGGAAGAGGAAGAGGAAGACTATTCTGAAGAATAATACCCTCCAGTCGATCACAAGTATAAGCATCTAGAAGAGCGGTTGAGCGCAATGGAAATACAAAAAGTGCCTGGATTGGACTTTGAGGAGTTGTGACTGGTATCGGGAATTGTCATTCCTCCAAAATTCAAAGCACCTGTGTTCTCCAAATATGACAGAGTTTCATGCCCTAAAATGCATCTCCGGTCCTATGTGAGGAAAATCCAACCCCACACCGCTGACAAAGATTTACGGGTACACTTCTTTCAAGACAGTCTGTCTGGAACTCAACTTGATTAGTTTTATCAGCTAGAAAGAGCGAATGTTCATAACTAGGAAGATCTTGCTGCAGCCTTTTACAAATAATATCAATACAACGCTGATCTTGCGCTTACCCGTACTCAACTCCAGAGTATGGCCATGGTTTCAAGTGAAGGCTTCAAGGACTATGCACAAAATGGAGAGACTTGGATGGAAAATTTCAACCTCCCCTATTTGAAAGAGAATTAGTAGACATGTTTTTGGGCACCTTGTCTGGTCCCTTCTTCAATCACCTAATTGGGAGTTCATCGGCATGTTTTATTGAACTAATATTGACCGGAGAAAGGGTAGAAGCCGGGATAAAAAGTGGAAAGATTCAAAAAGATACATCCTCTGCTGCTATAAGGAAGCCACTAATTGGAAAGAAAGAAGTGGTTGATGTTTATCCTCAGAGAATTCAAGATAGGGCCAAACGCCGTCCAATGGTGGGGGCTTATGATTCCTAAACCTGTGCCTGATCAGCAAAGAAACAACCAACTAAGGATGGAAAGACCAGTCAGACAATTCACCGGAATTAATATGACATTATCTCAAGTATTGCCACATCTGTTAAGATCCAATCTAGTGACCTTGAAAGAAGCTCCAAAGAACCCTAACACAACATCTCCTCACTATCATCCTAATGCTTGCTGTGCATACCACTCTGAGAGTCCCGGCCATGACACTAACAACTGTTGGGCTCTAAAGAACAAAGTACAAGACTTCCTTGAAGCCAAAGAAATTAAATTTGATGCTCCAGAAAAGCCTAATGTCATTTCTGCCCCTATGCCCAAAAATGGCCATAATGCCAACGACATTAAAGAAGATATGTTTGTTACTTCAGTTGATGAACTTATGACCCCACTCCTGACCATCAAAAAGAACTTATTGAATGCTAGTGTTTTCCCTGGCTGTGATGAAAGCTGTCATTTCTGTTTGTCCTCACCAACCAGTTGTCCTTTGTTGAAAGCAGGCATTCAGGGACTAATAGATAACAAGGAAATTTTGTTCGAAAAGACTTTTGTTCCACCTGTTTCTTATAATGATGTTTCCATTGTGACCATTTCCGACAATTCTTCCAGGGTCTCCAGCAAAAGAACCGTTAGAATTACATCAGTTCCAAAAGTAGCTCCTTTGATAATTACAATGCTTGGACCAGTCCCTTATTCGTCAGACAAAACCGTACCATGGAATTATGGAGGGGATGTCTACTACCACGGTATCAAGCAAGATTGGCCAACTACCGAAGATTCAAGTTCTGAGAAGATTGACTCTGATATCGGTAATATTGCAGGGACTAGCAAGATTACCCGAAGTGGAAGGATTTTCTCTCCAGAAATTGCTCCTCCAAAAGCAGTTTCTGGACCCGTAGTCATTCATGTTGTTGTTGCTCCTCCGAAGGTTATTTCCAGTCCTACAATTATCTCCACCAATACTCAAATTGACAAAGCTGATACAACCCCTGTTATCACTCCTACTGACATTCCTGGTGCCGAGTCAACCGAAACGCGAGGTAAAAGTATTCTTATTGAGCCTGTCCGGACAAAGGCACAATCATTGGCTATCCCTGAGACCTCCCAGAAAAAGATGGAGGAAATTCTAAAGAACATAAAAAGAAGCGACTACTATGTAGTTGAAAAACTGGGGCAAACTCCATCCAAAATTTCCATGCTGGCTTTACTACTATGTTTTGAGGCGCAAGCAAAGGCCTTGGTAAAATTCCTGAAAACTGCCTATGTACCCCAAGAAACATCTGCTGATCAGTTCCAAGACTGCGTAGCCAGCTTGACTGCAGATAATGGTATAGGTTTTTCAGATGCTGTTTAACGCCAAGAAGAAGGAAGCATAATGAGGCATTGCATGCCTTAGTGGAATGCAGGGGCACAACCTTGGCTCATGTTTTGGTGGACACTGGTTCGTCCCTGAATGTTTTGCCTAAAAAGGCTCTTGATAGGCTTGACTGTGAGGAATTGACATTGAAGCCAAGCAACATAGTAGTAAGGGCTTTTGACGGCTCGAAAAGGATGGTACATGGGGAAGTGGATATCCCCATAAAGGTTGGAACCCAAACGTTTGATTCAACCTTTTATGTAATGGATATTCGCCCTTCATATTCCTTCTTGCTAGGTCGACCATGGATTCACAATGATGGCGCTGTCACTTCTATGTTACACCAAATGCTGAAGTATCTGATTCAAGGAAAGATTACCACCGTTCATGGAGAAGAAGAGTATATGATCAGCCATCTCAACTTCTTCATATATATGGAGTTAGACTGTGAATTTATTGAAACTCAATTTCAACACTTTGAAGAAGTCCCGCAAGATGTGGTAGTAACCAGGGTTGTTCCAATATCACAAGGCCTCCACTCAGGATGTCATCTTTAAAGGATGCAAAATCAGTGATAGAAGAAGGTGGGTGAATTATTTGGGGACAACTCCCAGATATCCCATACAAGTCTGAAAAGTTTGGCCTATGTTTCACTTCAGGTGCTCAAAAGGATGTACGTCGCGCTCGTGCTGGAGGACCACCCCGAAAGATCAACAACCGTGAAGTCAACGTGGTAGAGGATGATGAAGATGGCTGCAACCTAGAGGATTGGATCTTCCCTACTTTCAGTGGAGGGTTCAACAATTGGGAGGCTAGAGATTTCGTCCCGATCACTTTTATCCCACAGTAATTTATCTTTACATTTTATTGGATCTGTAATCTTAAAATAATTCAGACTCTCAAAACCTTGTGTCTTACCCGAGGCACAATGGTCCATTTGCAAGGGTTATTATCTCATTTCCATATAACATCAATGAATCATGGATGTTTTGCATACAAACTTTGTGCTCATTGTTTTTTCTTCTTACATTTTCATTGCTTTCAAAGATAGTTATACGCTTACAGACACTCACGCTCATAATGCAGGTCTACATCCATTCGGGATCTCATGGGTAACGATTCTGCTATGGCTTTCTGTGACTCTGAAAATCTAATCTATCAAGCTGAAGATGAAGGTGAGGAAGATTGTGAAGTACCATGGAAACTTGCCAGATTACTACAACTAGAAGAGAGGACTATTCAGCCCCATGAGGAACCCATGGATACAATCAATCTAGGTACCGATGATGATAAAAGAAAAGTCAAGGTGGGTGCCAATCTGGAACCCAGTGCCAAGGAGCGTCTGATTCAGTTGTTACACGAGTATGTTGAAGTCTTTTCCTGGTCGTATGAAGACATGCCAGGTGTTGTACCCCAAAATTTTCCCTCCCATATTCTCCAAGTTTTGACAAGCATCATCTCAATTTGCTCAAGTCTACTCAAGGGTTGCACAGTCAGTCCAAAGGCCTCCTAAGCCAGTTAAAATTAGGGTTTTGGTTCTTGCAAGGAAGTTGAGGTTTTCAAGGGTCCAATCAAGTCCCATAGGCCTATATACATTGTCAAGCATCTACATGCCAAGTTTCAAGACTCACAGCATCAAGTTGCACAGTCAAAAGCCCTAATTGCTTCACAATCAACTGTAGGGGTAAAATGGTCATTTGGCAGTCAAGAGTCAAAATTTTTGGTCAACATCTTATTTTGAAGCCACAATCATCATTTGATCAAGTCTTGATCATGATTCCACAAGCATGGCTCAAAAATCATCAAAGATGCAAAAGTTTCTATTTTGGGACAGTTGAAAAGTCAACTGTAACTTGACCAGGGCATAACTTTTTCATGGTTCATCATAAAAATCCCATCCAATGCTCATTTTGAAGGGGAGGACATTTCCTACAACTCATCTTCACATTCCAAGTCCAAGAAATTCTCTCACAAAAAGTTATCAATTTCAACATTATAGGTCATTTTCAAAAGTCAACAAAAATGCACTTTAAGTCAAAGACCATAACTTGAGATTGGTAAATCCAAATGACATGGGACCAAAGGCATTGGTTAGAGGACTTCAATACCTTTCCAAAATGTCCAAGAACATGTTCATATGATCAAAATTGAGCAAGATATGCATTGGAGAAGTTGGGAAATTTTTGTGAAATGGCAAAAGTCAACTATCCTTAAAACTTCAATTTTTGACAAAAGGGCCCACTTTCTTTCACTTGATTCAGCCTTGTTATGCCATGCACATGTCCCATAATTAATTTCAAGATCAAACATTTATTTTTCCATTTTATTTAATTTTTATTGATTTAATTCATTTTAAATCCATAATAATTCAAATAAAATCAAAAAAATTAATGGAATGGCATCTTGGTGACTTGAATGACTTTTATGTGCCACAGGCCAGCTACCAAATTCGTGCCAAGCCATTTTGAGCATAAAATCCAAGTTTTGCTCCAAGTATGGAATGTTCTTCAATGGTGTTAAAACAAGAATCCAAAACTTAATTGCACAAGGTTAAGGCTCATCATATCACCTAATTCTCATTCATACATACATAAGCAAGCATTGCAGACCTAAGACACGAGCTAAGCAATGCGCAAACGGCCAAACCATATTAAAAAAATCCAAGCAAAAAATCAAATATGTTTTCTCACTTCAAGGCCCTTTCAAGCCAATTTGAGGATTCAAACATATTGCCAGCATTCCCAGGAACGTGCAGAGATCAAAACGACACGCTAACACTCAAGGAATCCCAAGAACCAGTCACACGGTTTGACTATTTTTTCCTTAATCGTAATTCAATATTTATGCATCCTTAACATGTTATGATCATTGATTTACATTGCTAACACTCTTCTGAAGCTAATGGTATAAGACAATTGCATTATGGAGCCCTGAATCACAAACCACCATGGATGATTTTTAGGGTTTCAAAGCTTCCAATTTAGGGATTCCCAGCACAGGAAAAATTGGACCTTGAGGCGCATGTGGTTGAATTCGTCAAGGCCAGACGAATCCAACCCAACCCTCGCGAACAATTTCTGATCATCAGGGGCCTAATCGCTATTTTCTGTCATCTTGTTTTGTGGGGGTTAAAAACCCCCGCTATTTGATTTTTTGTTACAGGTAAAAGGAAGAAGACGAAGGACGTGGAAGCCTGGGAGTGGTCCATTCAAATAATCAGCGCGCGTTATTTTTTTTCTAGGCATATGTTTGATTTATTAATATAATATTTATGTTTGGTTTTAATTTCAATTGAACAAAGCAGCTCAGTTGGTGGACGTGTCACTGAATCATCCCTTGGGACCTGGGTTCGATTCCCAGGTCCCCCAAAATTTCCATATATTTTTTGTTTACATGCTTGTGTGCAGGTTCCCAAAGGAGGTTTATCATGCACCTCACGTCCAAGCACGCCAAGTGTCCTCAAGCGTCCATCCAATGGCCTAAAGATGACGCACACCATGCTCCTGGTCAACCTTGTGCATAGGCAAGCAAGAAAGTCAACGTGGCTTGGTGGCTTCTTGGGCCTCAGATTCTAAATGCACCTTCAAGTCTGGCCCAAACCCCCTTGGGTTTGCATCTTATATTTTTTTATTTTTTCTTTCATTCATTTACTTTATTTATTTTTTATTTTTTTTATTAACCAGCAAATTAATTAACATTTTTCACAATAAAAATTCAAAAACTAAAAAAATATAAATATTTCATTTATTACTATTATTATTAATTTCACTCTTTTATTTTGTAAATAAATTCTAAATATCATTAACTTAGTTTAATTAGAATAATTTTAATCTTTCTTTCATAATAAATAAAATCAAGCTTAGATTTAGGTTTTTCTTTTTGACTTTTAAATTTTATTTTATTTTATTTTCATTAAAAACAAAAAAAAACACAAAAACATTTTTTTTCTTTTAATAAATTAATTAATTAGTTATTAGTTTTAATTTTAATTAATTGCAAAAAGGGCAAATTCAATTCTTTCTCAAAAAAGGGTCAAAACCCTCTGGACGTCTCGATTCAATCTTTCGCGCGCGTATTTATTCTTTTTAATTCATTATTTTGTATCTGCTCAGGAAATGTAATAGTTAATTAGGCTTTACCGCTTTATTTACTTTTCTCGCACTTTATTTTCCAAACGGGTTTTTGTTTTTGGCGATGTATAGACCCGCGCCTTGTAATAGCTAGATTTACCTTTTCCGCACTTTATTTTCCGCACTCTTAACTGTTAAAAAAATGCATGAAAGACTTGTATGGCAAATAAAATCAATCTGTAGCTCACAAATAACATGTATAAGATAACCTTAACTGAAAAACAACACACGTGCACATGCCACTCCTAGGGTACGCCTCACTGGTTGCCTCGAATGTGGTCATCAAGTATAGGGTGTCTTAGAGGTCGCCCTTCTGTCTAAAAGATCCGGTTGCCTAGAAATGGTTGCCTCGGATAAAAAGGATCTTGGACGTTAGGGTTACCACTAAGATGTCCTACCATTGCTTTGGTGACCACACATGTCCCTTATAATCGAATTGACCTGAATAACTCCAACGATGGTGCTACCTACCTCTCAATGGTGGGATATCACTATATAAAGGACTCGTACACAGCCTAATTCCTTAGAGTAGGTAGATTCTCCTGGGTACTTGCTCTCTCAAACAAGCAAAACAACTTTTCGCACCTACACTTTCAAAAAGTTTTCAAACGAATTTTCCATACACTCTTGAGGACAGATACAAGAGTTACTTAGAAATTTTTCAAACGAAACTTTTTCAAATCCCACACACACTTGAAAAGAAAACAAATTTTGAAAACATAAGAGCAAGTACCTAAGAGCCCATGGATAACCATGGATAGAAAGGGTGCTAACACCTTCCCTTTCTATAAATCTACCTCCCGAACCGAGAGACATCTCAAAGAAGGAATTTTGTTTTGCTTTTATCCTTTCCATGTTGGAGAACATAAAAGACAGTGGCGACTCTTGCTTACCGCGACATTTCGCAAACCAGCTTAAAAAACAGTCAGTTCTATTTCCACCGATCACAGAACTGGCGACTCTGTTGGGGAAATATTAATAAGTGAGGTGTACCTTAGGATTAGACCACTCTTATGTTTTCAATTGCTTGCTTTGTTTGATTTAATATTGTGGGCCTGTCTTGGAGTTTCATAGATCCTAACCCGGATCTGGGGGATACCTCTTAGAAAGTAGCAACAAACTATGAGGGAACTGTGCGGGGTATACCGACACGGTTGAAGCAGTTTGCTACGTTGATGTGGCACTTTGGTAAGTACCGGTAACCCTTGAGTCAAGTCAAGGAGAGTACGGGGCTTCCGCATGGTGTCATGAAGCATCAACTGACCTTAGGAACCTTACTTGAACCATCCTGGCCTCTTTAGGGGTAGTGAGATGACCGACTTTGGTGCAGTCCGAAGTTGGTTGATACTCGATACTACACTCATTGAGGGTTGTTTTCTTGGAATATTTTGATCGCCAGTTCAGTGGCTAAATCAAAACAATGAACATAGAAAACAACCCAATGATATTGAGATCCTTAGAACCCGGTTACTTTTGATAGGACAGGTTTTGAGCCCACCAACTTCAAGAGGGTAGTACCCCAAACTTCATGCTGGCCTAAACTCTAAGGGTTGTCTGGTGTGACTTGTGTTCCTTATCATGTTTTGCCTTTTGTGAGTACTTGTGGTGTGTCCTTATCTTAACATCATAGCATCATACAGCATCATATGCATTTACTAACCACTTCAAGGGTTCGAATCTTCATCTTTGTTCTTGTTTTGTAGGACATGGAAACTATCCGCAGAAAGACAATTCAGGTCAACCTTGTAAGGATCTCTCCTCAGCTTAAGGAGCTTACATCCAGGATTCCCGAGAACTCTTCCTTCAGTGAAAGGCATGGTAGACTCATCAGCTTGGTCAATACCAACATTGAAGAGGATATGGTGAAAGTGTTGTTCCAGTTCTTTGACCCTTTACACCACTGTTTTACTTTCCCGGATTATCAATTGGTGCCTACTTTGGAAGAGTTTTCCCATCTTCTGAAGGTTCCTATCCTTAGTCAACTACCCTACAACGGTACAGAAAAGGAGCCAAAACTTGAAGAGGTTTCTAAAGCATTACACTTACAACCATCTGACACCAAGGGACATTGGGAAACCAGAAGTGGTATCAAAGGATTCCTGGCCAAGTTCCTGTTTGAGAAAGCACAAGAATGTTGGAATTCCCTTGACCTACAAGCCTTTGAAGAAGTTATGGCACTCCTTGTCTATGGGTTGGTGTTATTCCCGAATCCAGATCAGCTTGTAGATATCAATGCTATCAAGATCTTCATGTCCAGGAATCCTATACCTACGTTGCTGGGGGACATCCTCCACTCATGTTACACTCGAACCATGAGAAAAAGAGGTGTTCTCATGTGTTGCACTCCTCTCCTGGCATGGTGGTTTATTTCGCACCTTCCACAATCAGTTTTGAAGAACGAGCGGGGTTTGAGATGGTCACAACGAGTAATGATTCTTACACATGCTGATATACATTGGTGTTCTCGGTCCAGAGAAAATGTCACTATCATTGATCGTTGCGGAGAATTCCCTAATGTTCCTTTACTTGGAATCAGAGGGGCATTACTTACAACCCGTGTCTGGCTTTGAGACAGTTTGGATATGCTCGGAGGGATGGCCCTCATGACATGTTGATTCCTGACATAGTTTTTGACTTCGACGACGATGCACAAGGACTTCGCCAGAGATTCATCAGAGCTTGGAGGATGCCCAACAGGGTAGATTGTAAGACACTGGGGCACAAGAACTCCATCCCCCTGGAGCCTTATCTCAAGTGGGTACGAGCCCGCTCCCAGAAGCTTGTGATGCCATTTCCTCATGTTCTCCCCGTCATCAAAGAGCTAGTTTTGGAAGGAGAGGTGCCCTACACCATTCAACATCCTGACATGCCAACATCCTGGGAAGAAATGCAGAAGAGCTGGATCCAACTCAAGGAAGAACAGAATTCTCTTGAAACCAGTCTACATGCCAGTGAGAAGAAGGTCTTGGAGCTCACCCGCATACTGCACGAGGAAAAGACTCTCAACACTTACATAGCTCCAAAGAGGATGCGCAATGTCTTTTGGGATTAATTATTTTGTAATGTTTTGCCCATGAGGCCCTGATGTACTGAACAGATTATTTCTTAATATGATGTGTGTTCCTTTTTGTCTACAACGAATTTGAACTTTCAAACCCTTGAATGCATTGCATAAATATCATATCATGCATCATGTGCATAACAGGTACTCTTTTTCTACAGGTTGCTTAATCGTCTTCGCTGTTTATTTCAGCACTCAATCATCATGAATCCTGAACCTACTACTGAACAAGCTATCAAGGCCCTCCAGACCCAGAACGCCCAGTTTCAGGAACTGGTCATGAGCTTAGCCCAGGGGAAACAGGAGTTAAAGACTCTGCTCTTGAAGGAGAAGAAGAAGAAGAAGAAGAGGACTGTGTTGTTCAACACTGGATGGAGGTTTGGAAATACACTGCAGAATGAGGCTGGTCCGGCTACCCCATCTGTTGAGAAAGACAGCCCCCAAGGGAGAGAGGTTCCTAGTCCCATGGTCTCCGACAACGAGACAGATTACAATGACGAGCAGTACCCTCCTGCTAAGGACCGGTACAAACAGCTGGAGGACCGGTTAAATGCTATGGAGATTCAACAGGTGCCTGGGTTGGATTTTGGGGATCTAGGTTTATCTTCTGGGGTGGTGATCCCACACAAGTTCAAGGCACTTGCCTTTGTGAAGTACGACGGGGCTTCCTGTCCTAAACTGCACCTCCGCTCTTATGTAAGGAAGATCCAACCTTACACTGGAGACAAGAATCTATGGATCCATTTCTTCCAGGAGAGTCTTTCAGGGAATCAACTCGAATGGTTCTATCAGCTGGATGGAACCAATATTCGTAACTGGGAGGACTTGGCTACTGCTTTTTATAAGCAGTATCAGTATAATTCCGACCTCGCTCCCACGCGTACCCAACTCCAGGGTATGTCACTTGGGACGGGTGAAGGTTTTAAGGAGTACGCGCAGAAGTGGAGAGACCTGGCTGGCAGGGTGCAGCCACCGTTGACTGATCGTGAACTCGTGGACATGTTCTTGGGGACCCTGTCTGGTCCATTCTTTAATCACCTGATTGGTAATTCCTCTGCTGGGTTTACAGACCTGATCCTGACTGGTGAGAGGATCGAAGCTGGTATCAAATCGGGGAAGATACAGAAAGGTACCTCCTCGAGTACTGAAAAAAAGCCCTTCAAGAAGGAAGCTAGTGCTGTTTATGGTCCCAGAAGACAAAATAAACCGGAACACCGCCAAGCTGTCAACGCGGTGGTAATTTCAAAACCTGCTGCTGCTCCTCAGCAGTATAACCAACCAAGGGGTGAGAGACCCAAAAGGCAGTACACTCGGCTCAGCATGACCCTGTCTCAGATATTGCTGCAACTGTTGTCAACCAATCTGGTAACTGTCAAGGAAGCTCTGAAGGTTGTGAACACAACCTCTCTAAAGTACAACCCCAACGCCCGATGCGCTTATCACTCTGACAGCCCGGGGAATTCTACTGATGATTGTTGGGCTCTGAGGAATAAGGTTCAGGACCTTATTGATGCTAAAGAAATACAGTTCGAGGCGCCCGAAAGGCCCAGTGTTGTGACTGCTCCCGTGCCCCAGCATGGAGTGAATGTTGTGGAAGAAGACCTGTATGTGGCCTCCGTGGATGATATCGTTACTCCGCTGTTGACTGTTAAAAGGAACCTGTTGCTAGCCGGTTTATTTCCGGGATGTAGTAAAGGTTTCCTTCTATGTTCTGTTTCACCTGCTGGTTGTCCTTTGCTGAAGTCAGGCGTCTAAAACCTGATGGATAGCAAAGAGATCTTGTTCAAGAAGATTGTTGTTCCTGCTGTCCCTGCTGAAGAAGTTTCTATTGTCACTATTTTCAACAATTCTCCTAAGGCTCCCTCAAAGAAGCCTGTCCAAATCATGTCTACTCAGAAGATTGCTCCTATCATCATCACTGTTCTGGGGCCCCTCCCCTATACATCCGACAAAGTTGTCCCTTGGCACTATGGGGCAGATGTTTATGTGCTTGGAGTGAAAAAAGAGTTTGATGCTAGTACCGGCGTCAGTAGCATCACCGGGCCTGCCAAAGTCACTCGTAATGGTAGACTCTTCTCGCCTGATATTGCACCTTCAGCCATTCAGAGACCTCTTGTTATCACACCTGCCAGTGTGCCTGCTTCCCTCCCTGATCAAGTTCCTGTTCCTACCCCTGCTGCCGAGTCATCTGACGCTCGGGGCAAAGGTATTGCTACTGATGTGCCTGCCCAGACGGAGGCACCGAAGACCGTCAATGTTGAAGCTTCCAAGCAAGAGATGGAAGAGATTCTTAAGATCATTAAGAAGAGTGATTTCAATGTAGTTGAGCAGCTGGGGCACACCCCCTCTAAAATTTCTATGCTATCACTGTTGTTGTGTTCAGAGGCCCATGCCAAGGCCCTGATTTCCTTCCTGAAAACGGCCCATGTGCCACAAGAAACGTCTGCTGATCAATATACTGATTATGTGGCCAACTTGACTGCTAATAATGGGTTGGGTTTCTCTGACGCCGATCTGACTGCCAAGGGAAAGAACCATAACGATGCCCTGCATGTCTCCATTGAATGCAGGGGCACTACTCTTGCCCATGTGTTGGTAGACACCGGTTCTTCGTTGAACGTATTGCCAAAGAAAGCTCTAGACAGGCTGGATTGTGAGGGTTTAGAGCTCAAGCCTAGTAACATTGTTGTCCGGACCTTTGAAGGGTCGAAGAGGATGGTACATGGTGAAGTTGACATCCCAATCAGGGTTGGTTCTCATGTTTTTGACTCTACTTTCTATGTGATGGACATTCGTCCATCCTATTCTTGTTTGCTGGGTCGTCCATGGATCCATAAGGCTGGAGCTGTGACCTCAACTCTACATCAGAAGCTTAAGTACTCGGTCAGAGGGAAAATTGTGACAGTGCAGGGGGAGGAAGAATACATGGTCAGCCATCTTAACTCGTTCCGGTACGTAGAGATGGATGGGGAGTTCATTGAGACCCCCTTTCAACATTTTGAAGAGGTGCCTCAGACACTGGCATCAGCAGAGACGGTGACTGAAGAAAACTCTCCTTTGAAGATGGCTTCCTTGAAGGATGCCCGAGCTGTGATTGAGAAGGGTGAGTGTGCAAACTGGGGCCGACTTCCTGATTTTACTCCGAAGACTGACAAGTTTGGTTTGGGTTTCACTGCAGAAGCTCAGAGGGTTGTTCGCAAGGCAAGAATTGGAAGACCTCCTGTGCTCATCACCAATCCGGGAGTAAATGCTATTGAAGACGAGGCGGAAGAATCTGAATTCGACAGTTGGATCTACCCAACGACCAACGATGGACCAAGCAACTGGACTGCCAAAGACTACATACCTATTACTTTTGTCACTCAGTAATGAACTCCTTTGTTTTAAATTTGTAACGAACAATAATTTGAAACTTTATGGCCCGGTGTCTTACCCGGGGCACCGTGGCTTCATTTGTGAGGGCTTATTATTTGTCATTTTCATATATCATGAATAAAAACATTGGACGTTTTTCGCATTTCAAATCTTGTTCTCCCTTTCTTTCTTTATATATTGCAAAACAACTTTATTTACACACACTCACCTATACAGGTTCCAATCCACTCTGGATCTCACTGGTAACGACTCTGCTACTGCCAGTTATGACTTCGAAAATCCGATCAACTTAGTCGAAGACGAAGGTGAAGATGATTGTGAAGTGCCTGGTGAGCTTGCAAGACTGTTACTCCAGGAAGAGAGGGCCATTCAGCCACATGAAGAGCCAGTGGAAACGGTAAATCTGGGTACTGAGACAGACAGAAAGGAAGTCAAGATTGGTGCCAATCTAGAGCTCAGTGTGAAATAGCGGTTGATTCAGATGCTGCATGACTATGTGGAAATCTTTGCCTGGTCTTACGAAGACATGCCTGGGTCGGATACTGATATTGTGGTTCATCACCTGCCTACCAAGGAAGAATGCCCTCCGGTAAAACAGAAGGTCTGTCGTATGTGTCCAGAGATGTCCGAGAAAATCAAGGCTGAGGTTATGAAACAATTTGATGTCGGGTTTCTAGCAGTGACTTCTTACCCTCAGTGGGTTGCCAACGTGGTTCCAGTGCCGAAGAAGGATGGTAAGGTCCGGATGTGTGTTGATTACAGGGATTTGAACAGGGCCAGCACTAAGGATGACTTCCCTCTGCCTCACATCGACGTTCTGGTTGACAACACTGCTCAGCATAAGGTATTCTCCTTCATGGACGGTTTCTCCGGTTATAATCAGATCAAGATGGCTCCCGAAGACATGGAGAAGACCACTTTTGTTACTCAGTGGGGCACCTTTTGCTACAAGGTCATGCCATTTGGGTTGAAGAACGTTGGGGCAACCTACCAACGTGCCATGGTTGCTTTGTTTCATGATATGATCCATCATGAGATAGAAGTATATGTCGACGATATGATTGCAAGGTCCCAAACTGAGGAGGAACACCTTGACCATCTACAGAAGTTGTTTGACCGTCTGAAGTTGTACAAGTTGAGGTTGAACCCAAACAAGTGCACCTTCAGGGTAAGATCTGGAAAATTGCTAGGTTTCGTCGTGAGCGACAAAGGTATTCAAGTGGACCCTGCCAAGGTAAAAGCCATACAAGAGATGCCAACGCCCAAGACAGAGAAAGAAGTCAGAGGCTTTCTAGGACGTCTGAACTACATTGCCTGATTCATCTCGCACCTAACTGCTACCTGTGAACCAATCTTCAAGCTATTGAAGAAAGATCAAGTAGTACGTTGGAACGGTGAATGTCAGGCCGCTTTCGACAGAATCAAAGAGTATCTCCAAGAACCACCCATCCTTATGCCACCGGTTGAAGGGAGACCTCTAATATTATACTTGACAGTACTTGACAGCTCAATGGGGTGTGTGCTAGGGCAGCATGACGAGTCTGGCCGAAAAGAGCACGCCATTTATTACCTTAGCAAAAAGTTTACCGACTGTGAGACCCGATACTCACTGCTCGAGAAAACTTGCTGCGCTTTGGTATGGGCTACTCGCCAGCTGAGACAGTATATGTTGACTCACACTACTCTGTTGATTTCAAAAATGGATCCAATAAAGTACATCTTCGAAAAGCCCGCCTTGTCCGGAAGAATAGCAAGATGGCAAATGATCTTGACGGAATATGACATCCAGTACACGACTCAGAAAGCAATTAAGGGAAGTGTGTTGGCAGACCATTTGGCACACCAGGCAGTGGATGATTACCAGTCGGTGAACTTTGAATTTCCAGACGAGAATATCATGGTAGTAACTGATTGTGAAGTACCTGGACCGGATGAAGGACCTGAGGAAGGATCCCAATGGTCTATGCACTTTGACGGAGCCTCAAATGTTTTGGGTAATGGTATCGGCGCTATGATCATATCCCCTAAAGGCACTCATACTCCACTTACTGCCCGACTATGTTTCAACTGCACCAACAACATGGCGGAGTATGAAGCATGTATCATGGATCTTCAAGCTGCAATTGACTTAAGGATCAAGTTTCTGAGTGTCTTCGGAGATTCTGCTCTCGTGATCAATCAGATCAAAGGCGAGTGGGATACGAAACACCCAAATCTTATTCCTTACAAGGAGTATGTGTTGACGTTGATTCCCCACTTCGAAGAAATAACTTTTGAACACTTCCCAAGAGAGGAGAATCAGTTGGCGGACGCGCTGGCTACGATGTCTTCTATGTTAAAAGTCAAATGGGACAACGAGGCTCCCTGGATCATTATCTGGAAGTTGGATGAACCTGCATATTGCTGTGATCTTGAGGCGGAAGGGGTAACTAAAAAACCTTTGTATCATGAAGTGAAGAGGTACTTGGAAGCTCAAGAATACCCTGAAGGCGCATCTGTTAATGACAAAAAGTTTCTGAGAAGGTTCGCAGCAAAGTTCTTCCTCAGCAACGACATTCTATACAAACGAAACCATGATTCAACCTTACTGCGTTGTGTGGATAAGACTGAAGCAGAAAGGATCATGGCAGAGCTACATGAAGGTACCTTCGGAACACATTCCAGTGGACACACTATGGCAAAGAAAATCCTTCGGGCGGGATATTTCTGGTCCACAATGGAAGCTGACTGTTACCAACATTCTCGGACATGTCACAAATGCCAGATCTATGCTGATAAGGTGCACGTTCCTCCAGTTCCTCTGAACGTCTTGACAGCACCTTGGCCTTTTGCAATGTAGGGCATTGATATGATCGGCGAGATCAGACCTACGGCGTCCAACGGGCATCGCTTCATCCTAGTGGCGATTGATTACTTTACAAAGTGGGTTGAAGCAGCTTCCTACGCTACGGTAACCAAGAACGTCGTGGCACGGTTTATTCGGCACAACCTGATCTGTCGATACGGTGTACCTGAGAGGATCATTACGGATAATGGTACCAATCTTAACAACAAGATGATCATTGAGCTCTGCGAGCAATTCAAGATACATCACCACAACTCTTCTCCATACAGACCGAAGATGAATGGGGCTGTCGAAGCAGCAAATAAGAATATTAAGAAGATTGTGCAGAAGATGACAGTGACGTACAAAGATTGGCACGAAATGTTACCGTTTGCTCTTCATGGGTACCGTACCTCAGCACGGACGTCAACAGGGGTAACACCCTTCTCCTTGGTCTATGGCATGGAGGCAGTCTTGCCTATTGAGGTCCAGATACCCTCTCTCCGGATAATGAAGGATGCAGGTTTGAGCGAAGATGACTGGATCCAGACCCGGCTTGATCAATTAAACCTAATTGACGAAAAGAGACTCACCGCTATTTGTCATGGTCAAACGTACCAAAAACGGATGATCAGGGCATTTAACAAGAAAGTCAGACGCCAAGAGTATCAAGTTGGGGATCTGGTAATCAAACGCATCATTCTTCCTCAAAGTGATCCCAGGGGAAAATGGACCCCTACGTACGAAGGGCCATTTGTGGTTAAACATGTCTTCTCCGGAGGAGCTATGATTCTAACCACCATGGATGGTGACGACCTTCCTCACCCCGCCAATGCAGACATAGTAAAAAGATACTACACATGATAAAAGACCCGCTAGGTTGACACACCTAGGCAAAAATAAGGGCTTCCCGGAGAACCAAAAGGGTTCGGGCAAAAATAAGGGATGAAATGAAAAAAATCTGTACACCCGGCAAGTCGAAAACCTGAAAGGCGGCTTAGGCAAAAATGGGTATCCTGGTGGACTGAAAACCCGAAAGGGCGGTCCAGGAAAAAGTTAGGGATTAAAGCGTAATACTATGTCTCATTGGATCACCTTGCATCCAGAATTCAGTATCAACTATCAGGTTCACACGGCATCAATCAATCAGCTTCATCTTCAACTACGCAGCAAAGTGATGAGACGCCTGAAGACATAAAGGCGATAGCAGAGTTGAAACCCAGTGGGATTATTTTTCACATAGCTGTTTTGTTTTCTTTTCACAAAATTGTATAAAACTCTATGTTGTTCGACGGCGTTCTCTTACTAGGGCGTCAGCCTCTTGTACACAAAACGCCTATTTACAGGCAAATTCAAAAAATCAATACAAATTCACTTTTCCAGACAAATTGCCAACTATTTTTCCTTTATCTGTTTTGTTTTGCGAAGAACGTCCAATGTTCATTTTTGATATATGCATTTGACATTAATTGCTAAATCATAAATATTTGCATGCGAAACAAAGGACTAATTACAGGTGACATTAGAAACAGGGGCAATAATGAGTTGTCTAAGCGATCAAGTTGCTCTGTCCACCAAGGTACCAAGGTAGGTTCGGCTGAAGAACATAACCAAGATACCTTCACTCCCTGAGAGTAAGACAAGATTCAGCCATACTCTCCTCGAGCAGAGTTGGTCTCCCGTCAGTCCTAACAAGGCACAGTATTCTCCAGCAAGTCAGCGATACTCTCCCCAAGCAGAGTTAGCTTACTGTCAGCCTTAAGGAAGTTGGATATCCCCAGAAGATCTCAATACTCCCCAGTGGAGTATACAGAAGTTCCTACGCAAGCATCCCCGGCAGTCTTAATATAAGATTGTTCCCCGGCGGAATACAGACACCCCAGTGGAGCCACTTCCCCAGTACAGTCCAAGAGTTTCCCCAGGAGAGTTGAATCAATCTCCCTAGTAGATTCTGGAAGCTTATCCTCTGCAGAGTACGAAAGCTTCTCCCCGGCTTTATTCAGAAGGTTATCCCCCACTAGAGCTTATAACTGGGTTATCCTCAGCTAATTACCATGGAAAGATCGTCCTCGGCGAAGCTCCTCCCATCCCCCAGCGGAGTTCATAAAATTCCCCAACAAAACTTCTCAACGAAGTCCCCAGCGGAGTTATCATCAAATTCTCAGCGAAGTATCTCTTCCCACAGAGTAATTCCCCACAGAGTATCTCTCCAATAAGTTTATTCCCCAACGGAGTCATCTTCTCCTACCGGTTTATTCTTGCCATCATCATCCTCAGCGGAAACGAAGAACTCTACTCTCCAAAACATCGGCCCAGGATTTATCTTCCCGGCATTCGTCAAGGATTTATTTTCCTAGACGAAAATACATTCATAGACATTTCACATTTTCATACATCCTGCTTACATACATGATAAAATGCATACGACACCATCTCATTTTTAAACATCATGACATCATGCATTTCATACATCATGACATTGCATACAACTGACGTTTTGCCTTTTCAGGAAAAAGGTCAACCCAAAGAATGATTACTATCAACTGTCGCAATTCTAGATTCGATTCCTGTATCTAGCCAGGGCATATCTATGAGTGATTTGATTGTAGATTCGATACCTGCATCCAGCCAGGGCATATCTGCATGAAGAGTTTAGAGATTTGATTCCTGTATCCAGCCAGGGCATATCTGTAGACGACTAATTCCAGATTCGATTCCTGTATCTAGCCAGGGCATATCTGTGAGTAACTGATTGTAGATTCGACACATGTATCTAGCCAGGGCATGTCTGCATGAAGAGTTTAGAGATTCGATACCTGTATCCAGTCAGGGCATATCTGTAGACGACCAATTCCAGATTCGATTCCTGTATCTAGCCAGGGCATATCTATGAGTAACTGATTGTAGATTCGACACCTGTATCTAGCCAGGGCATGTCTGCATGAAGAGTTTAGAGATTCGATACCTGTATCCAGCCAGGGCATATCTGTAGATGACTAATTCCAGATTCGATTCCTGTATCTAGCCAGGGCATATCTGTGAGTAACTGATTGTAGATTCGATACCTATATCCAGCCAGGGCATGTCTGCATGAAGAGTTTAGAGATTCGATACCTGTATCCAGCCAGGGCATATCTGTAGACGACTAATTCCAGATCTGATTCCTGTATCTAGCCAGGGCATATCTGTGAGTAACTAATTATAGATTCGACACCTGTATCTAGCCAGGGCATGTCTGCATGAAGAGTTTAGAGATTCGATACCTGTATCCAGTCAGGGCATATCTGTAGACGACCAATTCCAGATTCGATTCCTGTATCTAGCCAGGGCATATCTGTGAGTAACTGATTGTAGATTCGACACCTGTATCTAGCCAGGGCATGTCTGCATGAAGAGTTTAGAGATTCGATACCTGTATCCAGCCAGGGCATATCTGTAGACGACCAATTCCAGATTCGATTTTTGTATCTAGCCAGGGCATATCTGTGAGTGACTGATTGTAGATTCGATTCCTATATCTAGCCAGGGCATATTTGCATGAAGAGTTTAGAGATTCGATACCTGTATCCAGCCAGGGCACGTCTGTAAGCAACCTTTTGAAGTTCCGAATTCGATTCCTGTATCTAGCCAGGGCATATCTGTGAGCAATCGATTGTAGATTCGATACCTGTATCCAACCAGGGCATATCTGCATGGAGAGTTTGAAGATCAACCCCTGTAACAGGCCAGGAAACCATCTTCCTTTCTCAAAGTACGCAAGTTCTCTCTAAGGAATCTCTTACGCGATCGACACCTTCCGATGGCATCTATAAGCCCATCTCCACAACTATCCATCACACTTCCAAATGGCATCTATAAGCCCATTCCCGACAAGGTTCTGTCACATCTCCAGATGGCATCTATAAGCCCATCCTCCTATCCACCATCTCTCCAAATGGCATCTGTAAGACCATTCCCGCTGTCACACTGCTGATACTCCACTATGTGAGTGCAAATTTCTGGACACTCTAGTGTTCAATCATCTTCCACCTTCGGATCACGAAAGGCACGCAAGCCAATCTACATCCTCAGGTCTAAGAAGATTGAACAGGGGCAACTGTTTTACCCCAAAATTTTCCCTCCCATATTCTCCAAGTTTTGACAAGCATCATCTCAATTTGCTCAAGTCTACTCAAGGGTTGCACAGTCAGTCCAAAGGCCTCCTAAGCCAGTTAAAATTAGGGTTTTGGTTCTTGCAAGGAAGTTGAGGTTTTCAAGGGTCCAATCAAGTCTCATAGGCCTATATACATTGTCAAGCATCTACATGCCAAGTTTCAAGACTCACAGCATCAAGTTGCACAGTCAAAAGCCCTAATTGCTTCACAATCAACTATAGGGGTAAAATGGTTATTTGGCAGTCAAGAGTCAAAAATTTTGGTCAACATCTTACTTTGAAGCCACAATCATCATTTGATCAAGTCTTGATCATGATTCCACAAGCATGGCTCAAAAATCATCAAAGATGCAAAAGTTTCTATTTTGGGACAGCTGAAAAGTCAACTGTAACTTGACCAGGGCATAACTTTTTCATGGTTTATCAGAAAAATTCCATCCAATGCTCATTTTGAAGGGGAGGACATTTCCTACAACTCATATTCACATTCCAAGTCCAAGAAATGCTCTCACAAAAAGTTATCAATTTCAACATTATAGGTCATTTTCAAAAGTCAACAAAAATGCACTTTAAGTCAAAGACCACAACTTCAGATTGGTAAATCCAAATGACATGGTACCAAAGGCATTGGTTAGAGGACTTCAAGACCTTTCCAAAATGTCCAAGAACATGTTCACATGATCAAAATTGAGCAAGATATGCATTGGAGAAGTTGGGAAATTTTTGTGAAATGGCAAAAGTCAACTATCCTTAAAACTTCAATTTTTGACAAAAGGGCCCACTTTCTTTCACTTGATTCAGCCTTGTCATGCCATGCACGTGTCCCATGATTAATTTCAAGATAAAACATTTATTTTTCCATTTTATTTAATTTTTATTGATTTAATTCATTTTAAATCCATAATAATTCAAATAAAATCAAAAAAATTAATGGAATGGCATCTTGGTGACTTGAATGACTTTTATGTACCACAGGCCAGCTACCAAATTCGTGCCAAGCCATTTTGAGTATAAAATCCAAGTTTTGCTCCAAGTATGGAATGTTCTTCAATGGTGTTAAAACAAGAATCCAAAACTTAATTGCACAAGGTTAAGGCTCATCATATCACCTATATCTCATTCATACATACATAAGCAAGCATTGCAGACCTAAGACACGACCTAAGCACTGCGCAAACGGCCAAACCATATTCAAAAAATCCAAGCAAAAAATCAAATTTGTTTTCTCACCTCAAGGCCCTGAATCACAAACCACCATGGATGATTTTTAGGGTTTCAAAGCTTCCAATTTAGGGATTCCCAGCACAGGAAAAATTGGACCTTGAGGCGCATGTGGTTGAATTCGTCAAGGCCAGACGAATCCAACCCAACCCTCGCGAACAATTTCTGATCATCAGGGGCCTAATCGCTATTTTCTGTCATCTTGTTTTGTGGGGGTTAAAAACCCACGCTATTTGATTTTTTGTTACAGGTAAAAGGAAGAAGACGAAGGACGTGGAAGCCTGGGAGTGGTCCATTCAAATAATCAGCGCGCGTTATTTTTTTTCCAGGCATATGTTTGATTTATTAATATAATATTTACGTTTGGTTTTAATTTCAATTGAACAAAGCAGCTCAGTTGGTGGACGTGTCACTGAATCATCCCTTGGGACCTGGGTTTGATTCCCAGGTCCCCCAAAATTTCCATATATTTTTTCTTTACATGCTTGTGTGCAGGTTCCCAAAGGAGGTTTATCATGCACCTCACGTCCAAGCACGCCAAGTGTCCTCAAGCGTCCATCCAGTGGCCTAAAGATGACGCACACCATGCTCCTGGTCAACCTTGTGCATAGGCAAGCAAGAAAGTCAATGTGGCTTGGTGGCTTCTTGGACCTCAGATTCTAAATGCACCTTCAAGTCTGCCCCAAACCCCCTTGGGTTTGCATCTTATATTTTTTTATTTTTTCTTTCATTCATTTACTTTATTTATTTTTTATTGTTTTTTTAATTAATTATTAACCAGCAAATTAATTAACATTTTTCACAATAAAAATTCAAAAACTAAAAAAATGTAAATATTTCATTTATTACTATTATTATTAATTTCACTCTTTTATTTTGTAAATAAATTCTAAATATCATTAACTTAGTTTAATTAGAATAATTTTAATCTTTCTTTCATAATAAATAAAATCAAGCTTAGATTTAGGTTTTTCTTTTTGACTTTTAAATTTTATTTTATTTTATTTTCATTAAAAACAAAAAAAAAACACAAAAACATTTTTTTTCTTTTAATAAATTAATTAATTAGTTATTAGGTTTAATTTTAATTAATTGCAAAAAGGGCAAATTCAATTCTTTCTCAAAAAAGGGTCAAAACCCTCAGGACGGCCCGATTCAATCTTTCGCGCGCGTATTTATTCTTTTTAATTCATTATTTTGTATCTGCTTAGGAAATGTAATAGTTAATTAGGCTTTACCGCTTTATTTACTTTTCTCGCACTTTATTTTCCAAATGGGTTTTTGTTTTTGGCGATGTATAGACCCGCGCCTTGTAATAGCTAGATTTACCTTTTCCGCACTTTATTTTCCGCACTCTTAACTGTTAAAAAAAATGCATGAAAGACTTGTATGGCAAATAAAATCAATCCGTAGCTCACAAATAACATGTATAAGATAACCTTAACTGAAAAACAACACACGTGCACATGTCACTCCTAGGGTACGCCTCACTGGTTACCTCGAATGTGGTCATCAAGTATAGGGTGTCTTAGAGGTCGCCCTTCTGTCTAAAAGATCCGGTTGCCTCGAAACGGTTGCCTCGGATAAAAAGGATCTAGGACATTAGGGTTACCACTAAGATGTCCTACCATTGCTTTGGTGACCACACATGTCCCTTATAATCGAATTGACCCGAATAACTCCAACGATGGTGCTACCTACCTCTCAATGGTGGGATAGCACTATCTAAAGGACTCTTACACAGCCTAATTCCTTAGAGTAGGTAGATTCTCCTGGGTACTTGCTCTCTCAAACAAACAAAATAACTTTTCGCACCTACACTTTCAAAAAGTTTTCAAACGAATTTTTCATACACTCTTGAGGACAGATACAAGAGTTACTTAGAAATTTTTCAAACGAAACTTTTTCAAAACCCACACACACTTGAAAAGCAAACAAATTTTGAAAACATAAGAGCAAGTACCTAAGAGCCCATGGATAACCATGGATAGAATGGGTGCTAACACCTTCCCTTTCTATAAATCTACCTCCCGAACCGAGAGACATCTCAAAGAAGGAATTTTGCTGTACTTTTTTCCTTTCCATGTTGGAGAACATAAAAGACGGTGGCGACTCTTGCTTACCGCGACATTTCGCAAACCAGCTTAAAAAACAATCAGTTCTATTTCCACCGATCACACCAGGACTTGATGCAGATATTGTGGTACATCGTCTACCTACAAGAGAGGATTGTCCACCAGTAAAGCAAAAGGTCCGTCGAATGCAACCAGACATGTCAGAAAAGATTAAAGCAGAAGTCATGAAACAATTCAATGTTGGATTCTTGGCCATCACCTCCTATCCACAATGGGTTGCCAATGTTGTTCCCGTGCCCAAAAGGATGGCAAGGTACGAATGTGCGTGGACTACAGAGATTTGAATAGGGCAGGCCCTAAGGATGATTTACCACTCCGCCACATTGATATCCTAGTTGACAATACGACACAACACAAGGTGTTTTCCTTCATGGATGGTTTCTTAGGCTACAACCAAATCAAAATGGCGCCTAAGGACATTGAGAAGACAACCTTTGTCACAGAATGGGGCACATTTTGCTACAAGGTGATGCCATTCGGATTGAAAAATGTTGGGGTAACTTATCAGCGTGCCGTGGTCGCTCTATTTCACGACATGATACATCACGAAATAGAGGTCTATATGGATGACATGATAGCTAGATCTCAAACAGAAGAAGAGCATCTTGACCATTTACAGAAACTGTTTGAGAGACTAAAGAAATACAAGCTGAGGTTGAACCCAAATAAGTGCGCATTTGGAGTAAGGTCTGGTAAAATCCTAGGTTTTTTGTCAACAATAAAGGTATTGAAGTAGATCATGCCAAGGTGAAAGCGATACAAGGGATGCCTACTCCTCATATTGAGAAGGAAGTCAGAGGATTCTTGGGACATTTGAACTACATTGCCAGATTTATTTCTCACCTGACGGCTACTTGTGAACCAATCTTCAAGTTACTGAAGAAAGATCAAGTAGTCAAATGGAATGACGAATGCCAAAATGCTTTCGGAAAGATCAAAGAGTACCTGCAAGAGCCTCCTGCTTTGATGCCACCAGTCAAGGGAAGACCATTGAACATGTATCTGACCATTTTGGAAAATTCAATGGGGTGTGTGTTGGGGCAGCATGACGAGTCTGGCCGAAAAGAGCACTCCATTTATTACCCGAGCAAAAAGTTTACCGACTGTGAAAGAAGATATTCACTGCTCGAGAAAACTTGCTGCGCTCTGGCATGGGCTGCTCGCCAGCTAAGATAGTATATTCTGACCCATACTACCTTGTTGATATCTAAAATGGATCCAATAAAATACATCTTCGAGAAACCTGCTCTCTTTGGGAGAATAGCGAGATGGCAGATGATCCTAACAGAATATGACATATAGTATACTACCCAAAAAGCTATAAAGGGTAGTGCACTAGTTGATCACCTTGCTCACCAAGATGTAGAAGACTACCAGTCCATGAAGTTCGAATTCCCAGATGAAGACATCATGGTTGTAAACAACTATGAAGAACTTAGGCCATATGGCGGACCTGAACAAAGATCCCGATGGACCCTGGTTTTTTATGGGGCATCTAACACACTCGGCATTGGAATTGGTGTTGTATTCATATCTCCTGAAGGATGTCACACCCATTTTACGACAAGGCTCTGCTTCAATTGTACAAATAACATGGCGGAATACGAAGTGTGGATCTTTGGTCTCAAAGCTGCCATAGACTTGGGGATCAAATCGTTGAATGTATTCGGAGATTCGGCTTTGGTTATCATCCAGATCAAAGGGGAATGGGACACCAAACACCCTAACCTTATCCCTTACAAAGAACATGTTTTGACATTGCTCCCACATTTTGAGAAGATTACCTTCGAGCATTTCCCATGAGAAGAAAATCAGCTAGCAGACGCACTAGCCATAATGTCATCTATGTTTAAACTTAAATGGGATAACGAGGCTCCCCAGATCACCATTGAACGAAGGGTTGAACCAGCACACTGTCACGAGATTAATATTGAAGAAGTAGTGGACCAACCTTGGTTTCACGAAGTCAAGAGGTATCTCGAGGTTCAAGAATATCCTGAAGGAGCTTCAGTCAATGATAAGAAGTTTTTAAGGAGATTCTACACTAAATTCTTTCTTAGTAATGGCATCCTTTACAAACGCAACCATGACTCAGTGTTACTTCGGTGCGTAGACAAGGTTGAAGCTGAAAGGATCATGGTTGAGTTACATGAAGGCATTTTTGGCACCCATTCCAGTGGGCATAGGATGGCAAAAAAAATCCTATGGGCAGGCTATTACTGGTCTATCATGGAAGAAGATTGCTATTAACACTCTCGAACCTGCCATAAGTGTCAGATTTATATTGACAAGGTGCACGTACTTCCGGTTCCTCTGAATGTCTTGACGGCTCTTTGGCCCTTAGCTATGTGGGGGATTGATATGATTGGGGAAATCGAGCCAACAACTCCCAATGGATACTGCTTCATCTTAGTGGCCATTGACTATTTTACCAAGTGGGTAGAGGCAACTTCTTTCGCTTCTGTTACCAAGAATGTTGTTGTCCGGTTCATCAAGCAGAATCTCATTTGTCGTTACGGTATCCTAGAGAGGATCATTACAGACAATGGTAAAAAATTGAACAATACTATGATCACCACCCTATGCGAGCAATTCAAGATCCAGCATCACAATTCTTCCCCTTACAGGCCAAATATGAATGGTGTTGTCGAAGCCGCGAATAAGAACATTAAAAAGATCATACAGAAAATGACAGTCACATACAAAGACTGGCATGAGATGCTACCATTCGCTCTCCACGGGTATCGTATCACAGCTCGCACATCAATCGGGGCAACACCCTATTCTCTAGTTTATGGCATGGAAGTTGTCTTGCCTATTGAGGTCCAAATCCCCTCTCTGAGAATTATGAAGGATGCAGGGCTGAATGAAGACGATTGGATACAGAATCGACTTGATCAACTTAACTTGATTGATGAGAAAAGGCTTATTTCTGTTTGCCACGGCCAAATGTATCAAAAACGGATGATCAAGGCTTTCGACAAAAAAGTCAGACGCCAAGTGTATCAAGTTGGAGATCTGGTGATCAAACGTATCATACTGCCGCAAGGTGATCCTAGGGGCAAATGGACTCCTACATGCGAAGGACCATTTGTAATCAAAAACATTTTCTCTGGTGGAGCAATGATCTTGACCACCATGGATAGTGATGACCTGACGCACCCTGCCAACGTAGACATAGTCAAAAGATACTACGCATAAGAGACCCGCTAGGTTGACACACCTAGGAAAAACAAGGGCATCCTGGAGAACCAAAAAGGTTCGGCAAAAAATTAGGGATAAAACAAAAAAATATGTACACCCGGCAAGTTGAAAACCCGAAAGGGCGACTTGGGTAAAAAAGGGTTTCTCGGTGGAATGAAAACTCGAAAGGGCGGTCCAGGCAAACGTTAGGGAACTAAAGCGTATGACTATGTCCCGTTGGACCACCTTTACGGATAACCTTTGGCTTCAACTGACAAACTCAGAGGTTATAATCAATTCAATCATCTTCGGACGAGGCAACAAATAGATAAGATGCTCAGAGATACAAAGGCTATGGCAGAATGGGACCCCCATGGGATTATTGCACATAACTATTTTTATTTGTATTAAAATTTTCATTTTTTACGACATTATTCTCTTACTAGAATATTTGTCTCATTGTACAAAAATACTTACTCAAAGTCAATACAAAGATATCCCTTTGAAAGTGCAAAACTATCTGTTTTTCTTTACTCTATTTTGTTGTTTACAAAAAACGTCCAATGATTCATTTTTGAACATATGCATTTGAACATAATTACTGTTTACAAATAATAAAAAATAGAAAGACAATCACTGATGGCTTTAAGGGGTAGGGAAATCTCTCTACGCTATCTCCATAATCCCCTACAGTGTGCAGTTTAATCCCCAGCAGAACAGAGCTTCCAGTTATCAATCCCCAGTAGAAGTCGTCAAATTTCTCAGGATTCCCCCATAGGATTTTACAAGCAGTACACGACATCTCCCTTACAACAAGGTTTATTTCTCCAAGCAGAAATTCATCAACACTTAGACTTCACAACATTAAGACTTATACTCCATATCCTTAGTAGTAGTCAGGGATTTATTTTCCCTAATCCGACAATAGTGCAGCAGACTAGCTCACATACGCATACATCGCATCCATATATCATAAACATTGATAACACGAATGCATTATACTACGCATTTCATACAACATAACATTGCATATTAGCTAACATTTTCCTTTTTCAGGATAATATTAATCAAACAGCTACCATTAACAATGTTCAGATTTCAGATACAATTCAGATACGCTCTAGATATGGATGCCATCCTGATACTCATTCAGATTCAGATTTCAAATACAGTTCAGATACGCTCCAGACACGGATGCCATTCTGATACTCACTCAGATCCAACTTTTAGATATAGTTCAAATACGCTCCAGACACGGATGCCATTCTGATACTCATTCAGATTCAGCTTTCAGATACAGTTCAGATACGCTCCAAACACGGAAGCCATTCTGATACTCATTTAGATTCAACTTTCAGATACAGTTCAGATACACTCCAGACACGAATGCCATTCTGATACTCATTCTGATTCAACTTTCAGATACATTTGAGATACGCTCCAGACATGGACGCCATTATGATACTCATTCAGATTCGATCTTTAGACATAGTTCAGATACGCTCCAGACACGGATGCCATCCTGAAACTCATTCAAATTTCAGATACAGTTCAGATACGCTCCAGACATGGATGCCATTCTAATACTCATTCAAAATCAGCCTCCAGATACAGTTCAGATATGGACGCCATTCTGATACTCATTCAGATTCAGCTTTCAGATACAGTTCAGATACGCTCTAAACACGAAATCCATTCTGATACTCATTCAGATTCAACTTTCAGATACAGTTCAGATACGCTCCAGACATGGACTCCATTCTGATACTCATTCTGATACTCATTCATATTCAACTTTCAGATACAATTCAGATACGCTCGAGACACGGACGCTATTCTGATACTCATTCAGATTCTCTTTCAAATTCCGCAATCACTCTTGGATGCCATCTACAAGCCCATCTCCAATAAATTTATATCACCTCTCTAAATGGCATCTTTAAGCCCATTCCCTCTACCATCACATCACCGAGTGCAAATTTCTAGGCACTCTAAGTGTCCAATAATCTTCCACCTTCGAGTCACGAATGGCAAAACATGTTAATCTAACTCTTCGGGCTTAAGAAGATTGAACAGGGGCAGCTGTTGTACCCCAAAATTTTCCATTTCATTTATCAAGAATTTACTCACAAGATCTCCTTGGCCTCAAGACTGCACTAGGGTTTGATCATCTCAAGACACCTCCTCAAGCATTGATGACAAAAATTAGGGTTTGAATTTGCACAAGGATTTTTGAACTTCTAATGCCCCATATGACTTTAATGGATCATTATGGACCCCCAAGATCACTCATGTCAAGTTTCAAGCCTTGGATCACATTTTTGCTCAATCAATTGAGCAGTTGACCTAAAAATCAACTGTATTGGGAAAAAAGTCAACTATGGCCAATTTACAGTCAAACATCTTAATTTTTTATCCACATCAACATTTTAGAATCATATGTATCATTTGATCAAGTTTGGACCAGAATTCTTCAAAAAATTGATCAAATCATCAAAAGGGCAAAATGGTCAAAATTAGGGTTTTGACTGAGAAACTGCAATTTCTAATTTTTGACCTAGCAAATGATCAATTGGTTTGAAGAATAATCTCAAGAGTTCAATTGCATCATTTTGACCTAATGGCATGACCTAAAACATTGCTCAAGATCATTGGATTGACAGATGAATTTTAGTCAACTGATGAAAAGTCAATTGTACACTGAAAAGTCAAACTTTTACTTTTTGGTCAAATTCAAGTGCCAAAGATCACAATTCATCAAAACATGTCGAAATATGAAACTTATTCATCAAGAAATCAAAAATTCAAGATTTCATTTTGAAAAGTCACAATTTCTAAACTTAGAAATGTTTCTAAGTGTTGGAAATTTCATGTTTCTTCATAACTTTGAGCCAAATTTTCACCATGATGCAAGATGATTCAAGAGAAACTTCCAACATGAAAGTTATAGATCCCGATGAAATCTACAACTTAGCTTTACATAACTCATTCCAAAAATTCTTGGATATCAAGTTATAATTTTATGAACATGTGGTCATGAAACTAAACACTTAGTGAAATTTTGCCCTAATTTGGTCAGGATTTTGACCTAACTTCATGGCACTTTTACATATAGTTCCAAGGGGAATCTTCAAAAGCAATTAAAATATGGGTTGTATAGAAAATTTCAAGCTTTCCAAAATGTCCAAGAACTCCTTGAGATCATTCTTGAGAAGGGAGAATCAAAGAGATGAAGTTAAGGTTTTGTCACTTAAATTACAAGGCATTTTGTGATGAACAAGAATTCAATTTCAAACCTATGCTTCACAGTATTGTTTTGCAGGCCTCTAAACCTCAAGATATCTCCATTATCAGAAGATTACACTTGCTTTTGAGCTATTACCCACTTTATCCAAGCTTTATCCAAGTTGCATTTCAATTAATGGCACAAAGTAACATTGCCATTCTAATAAAGTGGCTTTAATCACCAAGTCAACTTCTCTTGAGCTTTGCATTTGTTCTTTCTGCACAAGCATCCTATACACAATCAGATGAGCATGTTTAAAGTGCCTAACCACTTTAGATAGCTTTGTACCTTGCCTTGGAACAATGCTTGTCAAGCTTGCTTCAAAAACAAGCCAAAAAGCCATAACATGTGAACTTGTACTTCTGATCACAAAAGCTCTCAAAACCTTTTCCTATTCATTGAGACACTATTATGCAACTTAGGGGATGGTTTTTTCAAGCCTGAAACTCTCTTAATTTCCCTCTAGCCAGAAATTGCACACAAACTCCATTTTTGTGCAGGTTCTGACCTTGAACTTGTATCTTATATTTCCCTCGTACACTCTTTGGCATTTTAGTTCCTAAAGCTCATATACATCAAATAAAACTTGTCCTTGTCCCTGTTACACGACTGTAACACCATTTTCATCAAACTCCATAACCAAAAACAGAGCATTGCACATTGACTTCTCCAAGCCACTCCAGCCATCCATTACTCAAGCTAATTATTGCATTAGCTTCCTGGGAACTTAAGGAAGCTAACCTGATCATCACAACAACTTGAATCTAGCTCTAACTCAAAACACGATCTCCAACTGCAAGGTGAGTTTCTGAATTTCTATCTTTTCATTTAGGCATTGTTAGGCTTGCATTTGTGAAGATAAAATGTAGACATCATTTTCCTGAAACTATACATGTCCATAGATTTCATTTATATTGCTTGAGTTGTGAGAATTTTGAGTTTGAACTTGCTGAAATATTTAGGTCAGAATTTGGTACTTTTAAAAATTCATGTTCATATTTGAGAATTAACTTAAGTTATTTACATATTCAGAATCGTGAGGAAATTTCTAACAAGTTTGATGTTGGATGTTTTGTGAATGGATGAGAGATGAGTGGGTTACAGGAACCATGGCTGGAGGTTGAAGTTGAAGTTCATTTATGGAACTTGTTTTGCATTATGTATTTATTATTTCAGATAAGTTAACGGATGTATAGCCACCCCAGTACTAAGGCAGCGCGCGTTTCATTCTAAGGGCGTGGGTTCAAGCCCCAGCGCTGCCATTTTTCCTCTTTTTTCACATTTTTCTTGTTTTTTGTCACACAACAGATGCGATGGGCCTCAACAGTTGGGCCTTGTCATTTTTGCTGGCCTTCCACCCTCCTGACTGTTTTTAACACCCCTGGCCCTATTTTATTTTATTTTTCTTATTTTCATTTTATTTATTTTCTTAATTATTCCTAATATTAAAAAAAATCATAAAAAATATAAAAATAGTATATTTATATTTTGACTTAGTTTATTTATTTTTCTCACAAAAAATATTTTTATTAGTTATACTTTATTTATTTTTTACTGTTATCTTGTAAATATAAATAAAATTAGGTTATTAGTTATTTTCTTTCATACTAATTTAAATACATCATTTTTAATATAAAAAAAGGGACTAAAATAATTTATAATGCTATAAATATTTTCAAGATAAAAAAACACCAAAAAAAATACGTTTCTTAAACTTATTTTCTTTTGATTAATTAATAGAACTAGGTTTTCATTTAAAATCTTTTCTTAATAAATTCATACTTAATTAACTATTTTCTTTATTTAATTAGGTTAAGACAAAATCTTTTTTTCATGAAAACTAAACAAAATTCATTTTCTCTACATTTTGCATCCTTGTACATTTGTTCATTTTTATACTTTGTATTTATTCAATTCCTTGTATATTCATATCAATTCAATATGGTTGTAATAGACTAATTAGGTTTAAATTCTTGCAATCCCCATTTATAAAATTGTACACCCCCTCACCACAAATGTTGTAATAGCGTAGTAACTTTAAATTTTGCAATTTATCGCTTTTATATAACATGGTAGTAATTAGGGTTTGTATGGAAAGACTAAAACCAATACCTAGAAAACCCTAATTCAAGATAAAACCAAGCATGAAAACAATACACTTGCACACAAGCACCCCTAGGGTTATTCCACTTGGTTGACTTATACAAAATGGCCATATTGCGCATGTAAGGTATCTTAGCAAATACAAGATCATAGTCCCTCGATGACGCTATCTAAGTTGACTTACAAATGATCTTAGTCCCTAAAGAAAAATGCTAAGATACCTTGCAACATTGCTAATCATGGTTATACGATGACCCACGCCCGTCCCGCTTACATCCAAAGATAGGGTTGCTTACCAAATCAATGATAAGACAGCAATGTAAAAGGAAAAGAAAATGAACAAGAAATACATTTTAGGGGGTAGATTTCTCCTAATTACTTGCTCCATTTCAAAACAAGCATCCTTGCTATTTTCAAAAACAAACACTTACAGTTTCAAAACATCTTGCAAAACTTGAAAACATTTTTCAAAAGATCAACATCTTTGTATACATTCTTACGAACAAGAATCATTACAAAGATTGCCTAAACAATAGCCTCTTTACAAAATACTTTCAAAAACCTCACAAAGCACAATTTCAAACAAAAGTAAGTGATCTAGCAAGTAACTAAGAGCCCATGGAAAACAATGGATGAAAAGGGTGCTAATACCTTCCCTTTTCATAATCTACCCCCCGAACTCAAGAAATAATCTCAAAGGTCTTTCCTGTGCTTTTTCACCTTTCCTTTTCGATAAAAGAAAAGTCGGTGGTGACTCTTGCTAACTGCAACATTTGCGATAAAACGCAAAATACCCAAGTCAGTTCTCCCACTGTATCACAGGCTGCAACTAGGGTTCTTGATTTGCCCTAATTTTGATAATTTTGGAGAGTTTGGAATGGTGTTTCTTGCAAGATTTTTGTGTGGTCTCTTGTCTGAATTGATGAGAATATGTAGAGCTAAATTAGGTTAAACCATTATGGACTTGGACCTTTGTAAGAAGGCTTGACTTTATCTTATTTTATTTTGACTTTAAATAAACAAAAAATCAAAAATAAATAGAATAAAAACCCAAGGGGTGTATAAAATTATTCAGAGTTCACAATAATCTCTATAACATGCATGGGTCTTGAAATATTAGCCCATTAGCCCAAAACTCCAAGTTTGATCACTTTTGGTTTTATGCATTTTCTCAAAATCTCCTAACTTTCACCAATCATAACTCTATCAATTTTATTCATTTGAAGGTTACCTTTGACTTTTTAGAAAGCACAAGATGTCCTCCACAATATCTATGTTGATCATTTTTTCATTTGAGTAATTTATCTTGATGTAAGTTGCCTTGATAAAAAGTGTCTTTTTGTTTACTTTTGAAATGACCTATAATGTTTTGGCCCATATCTCTTAAATGAATCATTTTCTGGACTTGAGAGAGACAAAGATGTAGATAATTGAATTTCCTTCAAAATGAGATTTGGTTGAGAAAAATCTGATGAAGCATGTGAAAGTTGTGCTTGGTCAAAGTTCAGTTGACTCCTCCTTAAGAAAACCCTAATTTGGTAACTTTTGACTTTTGGTGAATTGAGAATTTTCTTGATGAATCATGATCAAACCTTGATCAAATGATGAGCGTGACTTCAAAATATTGATGTTGACCAAAAATCTTGAGGTTTGACTATATGTTGACCACAGTTGACTTTTTGTGCAATACAGTTGATTTTCAATCGTCTGAGCAATTGACTGAGCAAAATTGTGATGCAAGGCTTGAAACATGACATGAAGATCTGTTGAAGCATATAAGAAACCATAGAATCCACCAGAGGCATTAGAAACCCAATATTCCTTGTGAAAAGTGAACCCTAGTTGTAGGTCAACTTTGAGCAATTGAAAAAACATAGGAGAATGAGGAGATGTCTAGAATAAAATGGGAGGGAAAATTTTAGGGTACAACACTTTTTATAAGAGTTTTAAAACCAAAATGTTTTTGAGTGGAAAGATCAACACTATGTGGATTCTACAATCATAGTTTTCATCTTAATCTTTAACAGTAAAAAATCAAAGTTGCAATTCTAACAAAACCTACACCTTAAGAATAAATCGCTCTTAGAAGAAATCCTAATGGCATGCCATTCTAAAAAGAAATAAAGAACAACCTAACATACAATGTCTACGAAATTAAAAAGTAGAGAGAGAGAGAGAGAGAGAGTGTGTGTATGTGTGTGTGTGTGTGTGTGTGTGTGAGAGAGAGAGAGAGAGAGAGAAATGTACACCGAGATTTATACTAGTTATGTGTGTTCTTCCTCATGTTGCTCTTACTTTAGTCTCAAATGTTTCTCGTTGAACATTTGTTGGTCTTCCAATAATATATATGAAAAAATTACACGAGTTTAATACAATCACAATATCCAAACTAAAGATGAAAATATAAATATCTTCAATTTGGATCCTTGACTTGTACACTAGAAACTGAACCCTTTCCAAAATATTCATGCAAAATCCCCTTAAATTTTCTAGCACCAACAACATGCTCTAAAGTCTCCGCTCTTCAATGATCTTTACTCAGTCCAACTAGAATCTTGAGTGTTGGTATGTCCAAAGATTGAGAAAAACTCTCACCTTCTCTGTAGGCTTCCATAAAGCACTACTAAGATAAACATAGAGAGAAGAACCTCCTTCTTTTCCGCTGGAATTTTCAAAACTAGCCACAACACCATACACCTTGTGAACACCTGAAGTCTTAACCACATCTTCAAATAAACATTAAACTCAAAAACAAATCTCTTCAACAATCACTAATCTCCAAATATGAGATTCAGATCCATGCAACAATGGAGAAATAATGAGGTAGAGGATGAAATAAATTGTTTGCAAGTGTTCAAGAAAGATTCAAAACTCTTTTGAAAATATTAGAGAACAAGTGACTTGTGAGTTTTCAAATCAATGTTGGAAGTGTATATTAATAACATTGTTAAGGTTTTGAGGGGAATATGCTAAATATATGTGTTGGAGATCAAGCACAAAAATGAGCAAAAAATTATGTTTGATTTTAGTCATAAGCAAAAAGTATGATTTTCATCAAATAAAAAAGTGACTCGAATCAATACCTAAAATATATGAGAAACTCATATGTGTGATTCGTGTCACAAGATGAGTGATTCGAGTCATGAAAAACATGTGATTCGAATCAAATGATACACGACAAACCATAGAAATTGAGTCTTGCATGATTTGAATCAAGTGCAAGTTGTTATTCGAATCAAGAGTGTTATGATACGAAGCAAGTACAAGATGTGATTTAAGTCATGATAGCTTCAAACATTTCCTGAAAGTATTTATTTAATTTTATTCAAGTCATGGGATGTGTGATTTGAATCACAATCCTAGAATATCAATTTTTAGCAATTTTAAAGTGGTTTTGAGATTCTACCAATTTCATGACTTGAGGCAATCTCAAATATAGTTCTTGATCCAAATACTCGACAAAAATAACTCGAAGCATATTGCTTACACTTTAATCAAATAGTTTGATTAGTGCATGGTAGAATATGAATCTAAAACTTAATCAAGAAATACACAATTGATGAGGTAGCAGAGATATGCAACTTTAATGTGAATTATATGACACTATAACTATAAATAGTAAACATTATTTTATAAATTTTATTGATGATTGCTCTGATTATACTTATGTATGCCTAATTAAGAATAAAAGTGAAGTGGTTGACAAGTTTAAGACTTATGTGAATGAAATTGAAAATCAATTTAGTAAGAAGATTAAGAGACTTTGTAGTGATAGGGGCACTAAATATAATTCCATATTATTTAAATAATTTTATAAAAAGCATGTAATTGTATATGAAACGACTGCACTATATTCTCTTGGAATGAATGGTAAAGCATAAATAAATGTTATAACTCTTATTGAACTAATTGTTACTATTATGTTGAATTGCAGTGATACATTTCATTGGTGGGGAGAAATTTTAATGAATTTTTCCTATATCCTGAATAGAGTTCCCAAATATATAAATAAGGTTTCTCCTTATAAGATATTTAAGAAAAGACAACCAAACTTGTCTTACTTTAGAACTTGGGATTGTCTAGGTTATGTCATGATTTCATATCCGAAGCGAGTTAAACTTGCTAGTAAAGTTTATGAATGTGTATTCATCGGGTATGTAGTAAACAGTAAGTCATATATGTGTTAACTATGAGAAGGAACAACACTAAGTTCATTTGTCAAAGTAAAAGAGTAAGAATTGTTAAAAGGCTATGGGCTCAATTATGCGGCCTATATAGTGGAAGAAGGCACAGCAAATATTTAAGAAGCCTTATCATCTCTAGATTCATATTTGTGGCAAGAAGCTATTAACTATGAGATAAATTCTCAATAATCTAACATGACCTAGAACTTAGTATACTTGTCTCTTGGTTGAAAACTTATTGGTTGTAATGGCTTTTGAAAAAGAAACTAAAATCTTATGGAACAATTGATAAGTATAAGGCTTGCCTTGTAGCCAAAGGTTTGACAAATAAAAAATATAGATTTCTTCTATACTTTTTCTCTAGTCACTAGAATTACTTCCATTAGGGTACTCATTTTAATTGTTTTTATTTATAAATTAATAGTATACCAAATGGATGTTAAAACAAATTTTTTGGTTGGTGACTTAGAATAGGAAATCTATAGGGGCCAAAGAGAAAGATTTGTCATTCATGGGCAATAAAACAAGGTCTGTAAGTTAGACAAGTCTTTGTATGGTCTAAAACAAGCTATAAAGCAATCACGTAAAATAATTGATAACTTAATGATCTCAAATAGGTACAAAGTGAATAAAAGTGACAAATTCATTTGTTAAAAATCTAAAAAATGGAATTTACACTATCATATGTATCAGATATCAAGCTTTTTCTTCAACGATCAGATATCAAGCTCTTGCTTCAACAATCAAATACCATGTTTTTGCTTCAACGATCAGATATCAAGCTTTTTCTTCAACGATCAGATATCAAGCTTTTACTTTAATGATCAAATATTAAGATAAAGTTCTTCTCAGATAAAGCTTTTGCTTGAACGCTCAGATATCAAGAAATTGTTTGTCAGATAAGTTGCTGCTACATGTATGAAGACTAGGTTCTAATTCTGAAGACTCTGATACCTTTAGGAACACTACAAGAACCATCTTATGGAATGCTTATTACTTCTTATCATAATCATTCCATCAGAAGATTGAAGAACAAAGACATGATCTCCCATGCGCTCTCATTCTACTTCAGATCAGAAGTATTTCAAAAAGAAGAAAATATCAGAAACTTATACAAGAAGAAACAAGTACAATAGTACAATACCTTTTCCGTCATTTATGGAGAATGCAATATACGAAAGAAGTTTGTGTATGCTCAGTGTTTCCCATGATCTTAAGCTACCATTGTAGCAAACGGCTTGGTGAAAGTGACGTTTTCCAACAGTCTTTTTTCCTCAGCCTATATAAAGGGGATAACTACTTCATTGGAAAGTAACGACGAAGAAAATAAAAATGCAAATACTCAAATGATTGAGGAACCAAAGTTACTATAAAAAGAGAGAAGACTAAGAGAAAAATATTCACAGAAAGAAAAATACAAAGAGTTGTTGCTCAATGTTATGTTAAATTACACTCTCTAGAACATAAGAGTTATTGTTCATTATTGTGTTAGTTCTATCACGGTTGTACGCACAAGATTTTTTGCTCATATTTGTGTGTAAGAATTTGTTAGTCATTGTAAGTGTTAAATCTTCTTTTTAGAAGCACTAATGTAAACACTATTGATTATAAATCTTTCTAGATTTATTTCCTCAAGTGACTAAGTGGTAGTCAGAACTACTTGAGAGGGCTAAGGTGTTTTTCTAAACTCTTAGATGATGTTTTATATTTCTATATTATTTGATTAGGTCCTTTTCTAAGGCAAAATCATCTTGGCGGGTGGACAAGAGTAGCCTTTTCTAAGGTGAACTTGTATAAACTAAACATGTCACTTTTCTTTCTTTAATATTTATCATTGTTTGTTTGTGAGAAGCATTTGCTAAAAAAAGTATTTTTGAAAACCCCAATTCAAACCCCCTTTTTATTATGCTTTTCTCAACCTTCAATTGGTATCAGAGCTTCGACTTTGTTACTGATTCTCAAATCAAACACTTAACCGTATAGAGAGATCTAGTGTGATAAAAACCTCAATGGTTGCTACTCATACAAACGAAAGAAATGGTTAGAGTACTAAGCCTCCTATTTTTGATGGAGAAAAATTTGAGTACTGGAGAGATAAACTAATAAGTTTCCTTCTAGATTATGATGTTGATCTATGGGATATATTAGTCGATGACTACGAACATCCTACATATGAAAATGGAAAGCAGCTTGAGAGAAAAGTTATGACTGATCAAAAAATAAAAACAGACATGATCAAATCAAGAAAACCAAGGCTTTGGCCTTAATTCAAAGAAATAAAGCTTTCAAGATGAAGAATGGTGAAACAGTTGAGATGATGTCCTCAAAATTTTAAACCTTAGTTACAAGACTGATAATTATGAACAAAAGATGTTCAATAGCAGATCACGTAACGAAGATTATCAGAAGCACTAGAAGGAAAGGAGGTCATTTCAAATCTACTTCTGATCAGAGAAAGACTAGTGGAAAAGAAGTCACTTGTTATGAGTGCAACGAGCCAAGACACCACAAGAATGATTGTCCTATACTATAGAAGGACAAGCCTATGAAGATAGCTCTCAAAAGCAAGATGAAAGGGCCGATGACTACGTGGGTTGATTTTGAAGACAACTCATAAGAATAACATGTTAACATAGCACTAATGGCTCAAGTTGAGACTCTTCTAAAAAGATCCCTCTAGAAGATGAAGTAGAATCAGATTCAGACACATAAGAGGTATTCTCCAAAGAGGTATTTTTTGACCTTACCCATTCTGAATTAACCTCTTCTTTACTTGAACTTTTGGAAAAACATGAGTTGCTCAAGATTGAATTCAAGGAACTTAGAAAATCCTATGAATCCACACCCCTTGAAAATATCAAGATTAAGGAAGATCTCTCTACTCTAAGTAAAGAAAACCTCTATCTTAAATATGATAACTTTGTTCTAAAGGGTGCAAGAAACCTTCAGAAGTGCTTAGCCATAAACATAAGAAGAAGCATTTTGGTTTTTTATGATCTATGACGCATGCAGAATTAGAACAAATAATAATGTTGAAAACTCCTATGACGAGTTTAATTATTATGAGAAAATCAAACCTAATACCCTTCATTTTGTATCCGCTAGATATATGTCTAAAGATAAAGGAAAATAAAAAATTTGTTTCTAAACCTAAGGAAATCTTGTAACTAAATCCTCTAGGTTTAATTATTGAAAATACAATTATTTTCCTTATAGAACCGATGTTATCAAAACTCTAGGGGACTAACAAGAGAGTACCCAAGAAACTATGGGTACCCAAGAATCAAATCATCTATGTTGCAGATATTTTTAGCAGCTCAAGTTGAAACACCAATACCTAGAATCTGGTTGTGTATAACACATGGAGGTAAGAAAGTGTATGCTCCTAAGCTAGGAACTTAAGATCCAAAAGGTATGATGAATCTTAGAAAATGGTGACATATGTATAACTAAGTTTAATGTATTATTTTAATAAAATATTGTTAGACCTTGGAATATTTAAATATTATCTTCGTGCTTTAACTATTTAACTAAGAATGCACATCTTCTCTTTTGTCTGACTACATTAGTCATTGAGTCTCATAAAATCAATTGATTAACATAACTCTTTGGAAATGAAAAATTTCCAGCATCCCTTATTTCTTTCATCTCTAAAATTGCATTTATCCATTCCTATCACTTGTCTATGAATTTTTCCTATCTCTATTCCTTTCTAACAAATCATTGATTAAATCTATCAGAATCAACTGTGTTAGGCATCTGAACGTATCTTTCATCTTGTTTGTCACAATTCCTCTCCATCTATTTAAAGGTCTTATATTTCATTGAATCATCCATTCCTTGTAGTCTCTCTATCATCAATGTATATCTCTCTCTCAATCTCTCTCTCTCTCTCTCTCTCTCTCTCTCTCTCTCTCTCTCTCTCTCTCCCTCTCATGGAGTCAAAAACCTTTCTTGGTGATGAGGAACTTCTTGAGGTCATTCATGAACTTTGTCCCAACATTCCTCATCTGAGAAGTGACGAACTCAACTTAACCCAGAGTGTAATAATGCAGGTGTGGTCCAGTTACTTTGGAATTTTGCATGGACCCATCTATTCGAATTTGGTCAAAGAATTATGGAAGTATGCTTCTGTCAGTTTCAATGGTGATACGATCAGTTCCAGTGTCTTTAGTATTCCAATTACCATTACTCTATCAACCATTGTTGCTATGATTGGTTGCACTCAGATTGGAAAAATTATGGATGATTATCAGTTTAATTTCTCCTTTGCTGAGAAACTCTTCACCATTCATGACATCTCCACTTTGTTTGTTCCTACAAATCCTCCTTCATATCGCTAAAGTATGGTTCTAGCTTCTGCTAACCAACTTCCGCCCAAGGAATATGAACCTTAACTCATTGTATTAGGACGATAGACTCTTCATTTACTTCCTTGTTCATCATGTAACGGTCCAACTACCCCAAATTATCTTCAATTTTCTTAAGGACTCAATTGTTGCTTCTAGAAATCATCATCAACCTCCATCCCTTTTGGAAGAGTTCTATCTGCTCTTTTTTATAGGGTTGGAATCGTTGGAGTAGTTTTTCGTGTTAGTCCTGATGATGCCATCTTAGATGTAAGGTGTGAGGTTCTTTAGGTGTAACTGTTTGAGTGATCATGTTTGTTGTTTCCATTACTATGTCATAATGTTGTTCCAAGTGTTGTATCTTGTCTTCACCTAAGTATGACGTGTCTGTACTCCCTTCCCGTTAAATGAATAAAAAATTATTTCGTGTTAATATTTTTTCCGCTTTATGATATAATATGCGCTAATAACTATCCTTATTCATTTCCTTAAAGTTCTCTAAAACATATATATATATATATATATATATATATATATATATATATATATATATATATATATATATATATATATATATATATATATATATATATATATATATATATATATATATATATATATGTGTGTGTGTGTGTGTGTGTGTGTGTTCAATGAAAATCTATTTTGTCCTATAAATCTTTTTTTTTATTTCTGACAATATTGTCACTTAATCTCATATCTCTAACCCAAATATGATATAATGCTTTTACTGCTAACATTTTGTTTGGTGTTTGATTAAGGAATTTTGCAAAGGTTCACTAGTTTTCACAAGACATGGTAAATAGTTATCAGAAGATTAAGTTGCACAAAGAAAGCTTGAAAAATTCTCTGATGAGCTAAGCATCTATGGACATGTATTCGTTAGAAGTTGTGAACTATCTAAAAATGAATCATGAACTAAAACTATGTGTTGGTCATAAGGATCTGACTAAGCTTGAAGATGAAATAGATGTTGATTTACCTATTGTTTAAAAGAAATGAACTTCTTGTAAATATGTTTAGATCAAGTTCTAATGTTCCTATTGTTCAGAAGTTGTAAACTTTCTAAAAATACGGTAATCAGACTTTGTTGCTTCAAGAAGTTGTGAACTGTCTTAAAGCTTAACAAATATGTTACGTTACTTAGCATTCGTTTTAGAAGTCGTGGACTATCTAAAAGAATGTCAATGTCTGCTTCAGGAAAGATTTGATTCTCTATCACAAGACTATTTAGAAGTTGTTAACTGTCCAAAAGTGTTTGTGACCAGGTTACATGTTATCATATTTTGATACTACAAAAGTTGTGATTTATCTGATAGTATAGTAACTCTATTGATAACCAATTTGCTACAAAGGTTGAGAACCGTTAAGAATACATGTGGAGTCAAGAAATAGTTTAGAAGCAGAATATTTTTCAACTTCATTATGCAGTAATTAGATGTTCTGAATGAAATATATTAATCTAAATATTATTTATTTGTTTATTGGTACTTCTGCATGATAGAAGGTGTCTTAATAATATACATCTCTAGTCATGTTTGACTCTGAAAATTTCTACCTCGAGCAGTGGGAAAATTTTTGAGATTAGATAAAATATTTATGTCTTACCCCTATTTGTTTTTTTTCAAGAAAATGATAAGACCTATTTTTGAAAAAAGATAAAGCTAGCACGATCTATTTCAATGTATAAATATTGTCTTTTTGTGTTAACTTTTTATGACAAATCATCTTGAAAGTAACAACTGTCTTTTATTCTTCTCAGTCTTTTACCAAGTTATTTAACATCTTGAGTCTTTCGAGTTTGATTGAAATTTGATAGAATTAAAATTTCATGACAGCTATTTTTATTTTATTTATTCATTTGGTTAGTCTCTCATTCCTCATTTACCTTATTTTGTATCTCAACTCTCTTTCTCTCCAAACTCTCTGTGTTCGTCATGTCGTCAAAAACCTTCCACAATGATGATAACCTCTTGGAGGTCATTAATGAAAAGGGTCCAAATACTCCAGGCGCTGGTAAAAACTTTCATCTTGGCATTCATGCTGGTGATACGGTGGCATAACCGACTGTTTAATACTGGTTTTTCATTTTTGTTTGCAAATATTGCGATAAGCAAGATTCGCCACTGACTTTTCTTTTAGCCAACAAAGGAAAGGGTGAAAAGAACAGAAAAGACCTTTTCGAGAATTTTCTGAGTAAGGGGGGTAGATTATGGAAAGGGAAGGTGTTAGCACCCTTTCCATCCGTAGTTTTCTACGGGCTCTTAGAGGTTTGCTCATTTTGAAATACCTTTGTGCTTTGTGTATTTGAAAGTTTGTTTTGAAAATTCCTTGGTATGGCAGACTTTGTAATGTTTCTCGGGAATATGGAGAAAGTATACAAAGTGTCTTGAAAATATTTTTGAAATGTAGTTTTTTGTGTAAGTGCAAAGATGTTTTGAGCAAACTTCTAACAGTTATCTACTTTGTACTTGAAAAGGCGTTCTTTTCTCCCTATCCTTTAGACAGTGTTATCCTACTATTAGTGAGTAGGTAGCCCTATCGTTGGATGTACTAGGGACATTCGAAAGAGACGTTAAAGTCACGAAGGCAACTTGTAGAGACAATTTAGAATTTTTTTTTTGGATTAGATCATTTACTGAGAAGGAAACTGTAAGGTCATCGAGGGACTATGATCTTTTGATTTATGGGTCTTTGATAAAGTGTTCCTGCCTCATGACTGTTTTATTTCTGAAGGAAATCAAAGTGGGGTACCCTCGAGGTGTATATGTGCAATTGTGTTATGTTCAGTTATTTTTGTCTTTTTGTTAAGTTTGCTAATGTTTGATTTCAGTCTTTTTATACACGCCTAGTTACTAGCAGTTAATATATATATATATATATAAATGTAAAGTGCGAAGATAAAACCCTACGCTATTACACGGCTTCAGGGAGGGGATTTACAATGTACAAAAATTGGGGAAAGAGAAAAAAAAATAAAGAAAGCGGTAAAAATCCTAATTAGTTTATTACATCCAGTGTATAGGTACAATAATGAATAGAAATTGCAAAAACAAATAATTCGCGCGGAAGTTGAAAATACGTCTAACAATTTAGTAAGAAATTTTTTTTGTTTATTTTTTGATTTAAGAAAGTAAATAACCTAAAAATCTATTTAGAAAATAAAATTAATCAAGAAAAATAGTCTAAATTCTTTTTTAGTTTTTTTTACTAATTAAAGAAAATAATTAAACATAAATTAAGTCCTAAGTTCTAATTTATTTTTAATTAAAGAAAAATAGTTAAAATAGTTATTAATTAATTCACAAAATTAATTTAATTTATAAAACTAAAACTATATTTTTTGTGATTTTATTATTACATTATACTAATTAAATAAATGAAGAAAACAAATTAAAATAAAAAATATAAAGCAAAGGGACAAAAACAATGCGAAATGGGCCAGGATAATTAGAAATTGGGGGGTGCCAAAATTGAATTTTGCTAGGCCCGAGTGAATGTTAAACTCGGTCCACGCAGGATCAGGTGAGATAAGGCCTTGAGGGCGCATGGTGGATCTCAAATTGAAGCCTTTGGATCTAGAACCCTTATGATTTGAAGGCTAGATCTGATGGTGTTTGGTACACTTCTGGCCATGTAATGCATCAAATATGCATGAAACAAGTTAGAAAATATAAAAATGGAGCTTACTGAGGCATTTTGTGATGTTTCAGGGTTTGGTAATGATTCCAAAAGCTTTAGGGAGCCTCCAAGAATGTATTTGGATCTTTTGTTTGGACTGAGGAAGGCTGCAACCTGAAATGCAAATTTTACAACTTTGACAATTTTTGTAAAATTTGTAGAGCTTTTCCACGCTGTATATCATGTCTTGAAGCTTTCTAGTGTGTCCTTTATATAGAGAGGAGGGAGGAGACAAGAGAACAAAGGTAATAACAATCATAAACATGTGTTTTTAAAGTCATGAATGATGTTTTATAACTTTGCCAAAGACATGGAATCTTGTCCTTTTTTTAATTTTAATGAATGTGGACATTACTTGCACTAAATTTTATGGTCCTAGGTTGTCCAAAACATCAACCCAAAGCTCAAAGCCCATTTCCAATTATTTTATACATTTTATTATATATTTATTTGAAATAAATTAAAATAAATATGAATAAAATAGTTAGAAAATACAAGGCATGACAAAAATAATTTTAGAGGTCCTCTGTAGTATTGGGAAGATGTTTGAAGTCCAAGAAATTAAGCCATTAACCTAAAACTTCAAGTTTGCTCAATGCATAATTCTTGAAAATTCCTAAATTTTCCCAACTTGGGAAAGCCATAACTTTCTCAAATTTTATCTCATGATTATTATCTTTGACTTTTTGGAAAGCCCGAGATATTTAATTCAATCCCTCTTTTGATCAATTTTGCATTTAAAGATTTTATCTTGATATAAATGGTCTTGACAAAAAGTGCCTTTTGTTGACTTTCTAAAAATGACTTGTAATATATAAGCTTTTATATTTAAAATGGTGCATTCCTTGGACTTGAGGGATGAATAGAAGTTGTAGGGAATTTCATTCTCTTCAAAATGAGCTTTGGTTGGGAAAAAATTAATGAAGTATGAGAAAGTTATGCCTGGTCAAAGTTTGGTTGACTTTTCCTATAGAAACCCTAATTAGCAATTCTTGACTTTTGATGAATTAGGAGCATTTCTTGAGGAATCGTGATCAAACTTTGATAAAATGATGGATATCACTTCCAAATATTGATGTTGAACAAAAATCATGAAGTTTTACTGTATTTGGGCCACAATTGACTTTTGACCTAGTACAATTGATTTCCAAGCATTTGAGCAATTGTCTAAGCAAACTTGGTGTGCATGGCATGAAACTTGGCATGGACAAACTTTAGGGCATATTAGGACCATGGGAAACATTTGATACCTTTGGAGATCACACATCTTGGTTAAAAGTGAAACCCTAGCTAGAGGTTCATTGGTTAGGAGGAGAACTTGTTTGGTCAATTCTTGGTCAACCTTGAGCAATTGAGGATCTCTAAGAGCATGCTTTAAGTAAAAACGAGAGGGGAAATTTTGGGGTACAACAGCTTCCCCTGTTAAATCTTCTTAAACCTGAAGATGTATATTGGCTTGTCAGCCTTTCGTGATCTGAAGGTGGAAGATGATTGAACACTAAAGTGCTCAGAAATTTGCATTCGCCTGAAGTAACATTGTTGATTGATGATGTAGGGAATGGGCTTACAGATGCTATTTGGAAAAGATGACTGAGAGTCGTCAGAGATGGGCTTAAATATGCCATCTAGAGTATATGCTTATTTCACATATGGTCCCTTTGGAGGTTCCTGTTCCTGCTATCTGAGGAGGAGTTCCCTGGGGAATGTGGGTTTCTGCTGTTCTCCTGTTTAAGGAAAACTCTGTGGGGAATAGATTCTAGGAACTTCAGTTGTCCAAGGATTTATTGAAGAGTTATCTCTAGAGAGATGACAGTTTGCTGTATTCTGATTGAAGTCCAGGTTTCCAATGATTTTCTAGGGATAATGGAATTAACCATTACCTGGAGATGTATTAGAAAGAGCCTGTGTAGACAGTACGAGAAGGAACCCATGTAAGATTGCTTCGTTTGGTCATGTAGATAGCTTTCTTGACTGGTTTCAGGTGTTAATCTACCATCAGCTGTTTACAAATAGTTGTCCTGTCTGGTTTCAGGTATTAATCTGGAATTTGGAATTTATCGGTCATTGAGATAGTTGTCCTGGCTTGTTACAGGTATTAATTTCTGACTTGAGAAAGAAAGATAGCTTTCCTAGCTTGTTACAGGTATTAATATTCAATCTCTTCATGTAGATAGTTCTCCTGGCTTGTTACAAGTATTAATCCATAATCGGTCGTCCACAGATAGTTCTCCTGGCTTGTTACAGGTATTAATCTGGAACTTGTTTTGTTGGTCACATAGATAGTTTCCCCGTCTGGTTTCGGTCATTAACCTTGGACCTGCTGTAAAAGTTGATAGTGTTTATCTGTCTGCTAATTTAACCTGAAAAGGTAAAATCAGTTTCATGCGATGTCATGATGTATGAATTGCATGATGCTCCCAAAATAAATGAGATTGTGATGTATGTATTTCTATGCACATGTCATGATGTATTAACATGTATTACTGTTGTGCAATATCTTTGTTTGGGAAAATAAATCTCTGACTGCTGCTAAAGAGCATCGGGAAGCTGAATCCTGGACTATTGTTGGTAAGTGAAGAAAGTGATTCTTCAATTTCTGCTGGGTATAGTGAATGGAGATAGTTTTGTTGGCGATTCCCTTTCTCTGCCAAGGATCTTCGACTTCTGTTTGAGAATGATTTTGCTGAGGGGCAGAGTTCTGTTGGAAGATTTCACCGATTTGGAGAAATAAACTCCGTTGGGGGATGAACTTCTGTAGCTAGAGAAATAAACTCTATTGGGGATAAGGCTTTATAAACTATTTGAGATTTATAAAACGCTGTTGCAGAAGGTAAACTCCATATACTGCTTGGGGATTTTGTTGAAATCCTGTAGGGGAATCTTGAGAAGCTTGGTGACTTCACTGGGGAATTTTGGAGCAGCAACTGGAGATTTTTGCTCTGTTGGGGATGAGGCTTTATAATCTGCTTGAGATTTAAAAAAAAACTCTGTTGGGGGTCTTCGACTTCTATTTGAGGAGGTGACAAGAAGATGCCCATGTTTTTGTACCTCATGGAATGAGAAGCATACTAGAATGAACCCGTGTCTGAATGTATTTAGCAGTTGTGTGAGAGAGTGTCGGGATGAATCTATGCTATGATTGTATCTAAACAGAAAGATGTACTGAATGACTATCGGAATGGCATCTGCATCTGGAGCGTATCTAAATTATATCTGAAAGATGAATCTAAATGAGTATCAGAATGACATCCGTATTTGGAGCGTATCTGAACTGTTTCTGAAAGCTGAACCTGAATGAGTATCAAAATGGCAACCGTATCTGGAGTGTATCTGAAGTGCATCTGAAGGATTTATTGAATGAGTATCAGAATGGCATCCGTATCTGGAGCGTATCTGAACTGTATCTGAAAGCTGAACCTGAATGATTATCAGAATGGCATCCGTATCTGGAGCGTATCTGAACTGTATCTGAAAGCTGAATTTAAATGAGTATCAGAATGGTATCCGTATCTGGAGCGTATCTGAACTGTATCTAAAAGCTGCACCTGAATGAGTATCGGAATGGCATCCGTATTTGGAGCATATCTGAACTGTATCTGAAGGCTATATTGAATGAGTATCAGAATGACATCCGTATCTGGAGCATATCTGAACTGTATCTGAAAGTTAAACCTGAATGAGTATCAGAATAGCATCTGTATCTGGAGCATATCTGAACTGTATCTGAAAGCTGAACTTGAATGAGTATCAGAATGGCATCCGTATCTGGAGCGTATTTGAATTGTATCTGAAGGCTGAATCTGAATGAGTATTAGAATGGCATTCGTATCTGGAGCATACCTAAACTGTATCTGAAAGCTGAACCTAAATAAGTATCAGAATGACATCCGTATCTGGAGCGTATCTGAACTATATTTGAAGGCTGTATTGAATGAGTATCAGAATGGCATTCGTATCGGGCCTTGTCATTTTTGCTGGCCTTCACCCTCCTCACTGTTTTTAACACCCCTGGCCCAATTTTATTTTCTTTTTCTTATTTTCATTTTATTTATTTTCTTAATTATTTCTAATATTAAAAAAAAATCATAAAAAATATAAAAATAGTAGATTTATATTTTGACTTAGTTTATTTATTTTTCTCACAAAAAATATTTTTATTAATTATACTTTATTTATTTTTTACTTTTATCTTGTAAATATAAATAAAATTAGGTTATTAGTTATTTTCTTTCATACTAATTTAAATACATCATTTTTAATATAAAAAAAGGGACTAAAATAATTTATAATGCTATAAATACTTTCAGGATAAGAAAACACCAAAAAAAATACTTTTCTTAAATTTATTTTATTTTGATTAATTAATAGAACTAGGTTTTCATTTAAAATCTTTTCTTAATAAATTCATACTTAATTAACTATTTTCTTTATTTAATTAGGTTAAGACAATCTTTTTTTCATGAAAACTAAATAAAATTCATTTTCTCTACATTTTGCATCCTTGTACATTTGTTCATTTTTATACTTTGTATTTATTCAATTCCTTGTATATTCATATCAATTCAATATGGTTGTAATAGACTAATTATGTTTAAATTCTTGCTATCCCTATTTACAAATTATACACCTCCTCCCCACAAATGTTGTAATAGCGTAGTAACTTTAAATTTCGCAATTTATCGCTTTTATATAATATGCTAGTAATTAGGGTTTGTATGGAAAGACTAAAACCAATACCTAGAAAACCCTAATTCAAGATGACAACAAGCATGAAATCAATACACTTTCACACAAGCACCCCTAGGGTTATTTCACTTGGTTGCCTTATACAAAATGGCCATATGACTCATGTAAGGTATCTTAGCAAAAACAAGCAAATACAAGATCATAGTCCCTCGATGACGCTATATAAGTTGCCTTACAAATGATCTTAGTCCCTAAAGAAAAATTCTAAGATACCTTGCAACATTGCTAATCATGGTTATACGATGACCCACGCCCGTCCCGTTTACATCCAAAGATAGGGTTGCTTACCAAATCAATGATAAGACAACAATGTCAAAGGAAAAGAAAATGAACAAGAAAGACATTTGAGGGGGTAGATTGCTCCTAATTACTTGCTCCATTTCAAAATAAACATGCTTGCTATTTTCAAAAACAAACACTTACACTTTCAAGACATCTTGCAAAACTTGAAAACATTTTTCAAAAGATCAACATCTTTGTATACATTCTTACGAACAAGAATCATTACAAAGATTGCCTAAACAATGGCCTCTTTACAAAATACTTTCAAAAACCGCACAAAGCACAATTTCAAACAAAAGAAAGTGATATAGCAAGTAACTAAGAGCCCATGGAAAACCATGGATGAAAAGGGTGCTAATACCTTCCCTTTTCATAATCTACCCCCCAAACTCAAGAAATAATATCGAAGGTCTTTCCTGTGCTTTTTCACCTTTCCTTTTGGATAAAAGAAAAGTCAGTGGCGGCTCTTGCTAACCGCAACATTTGCGATAAAACGTAAAACACCCAAGTCAGTTCTCCTACCGTATCACACAACTAGCGATTCTGCTGGGAAAATTTATAAAAGTGGGGTTACCTTAGGGCTAGATCTCATTTACTTGCTTCATTTGTTTGACTTGTATGCTTTATATTATGGTTCTTTGTTTGGGTTTGAATCCTCTACCCGGATTTGGGATACATTATAAGTAAGTAGCAATACGTTGTGGAAACTGTGCGGGGTATACCGACATGGTCTAAGCAACAACTACGTTAGTGCGATATATTTGGTGCAATCCGAAGTTGGTAGATACTCGATACTACACTCATTGAGGTTTTGTTTCTTGGGATATTTTGGTCGCCATTAAAGAGGCTTGTGCTGAAACAATGACCAAGGAAACAAACCAGTGATATTGAGCTCCTTATAACCCGATTACTATTACTATGACAGGTTGAGGCAACTAAACTTCAAGAGGGTACTTACCTATAAAACTCCATGCAAGCCTAAACCTAGGAACTTGTTTATTTTGTTTGTATATACATACTTGTACATAACATCTTGAACATCATAACATCATACACATTCAATAACCATTTCAAGGATTTTGGGATTCATCTTTGTTCTTGTTTTGTAGGATATGGATTCTCTTAGTAGGAAAACTATTTAAGTCAACCTTGTAAGGATCCCTCCACAACTTAAGGAGCTAGCTTCAAGGATTCCTGAGAACTCTCCATTCACCGAGAGACATGGTCTCCTCCTCAACTTGATCACCTCCAACACAGATGAGGACATGATGAAGGTGCTCTTTCAGTTCTTTTATCATTTACACCATTGCTTCACATTTCCCGACTATCAACTTGTGCCTACTTTGTAAGAATTCTCCCGACTCTTGAGGATTCCCATTCTCAATCAACTACCTTTCAACGGTACAGAAAGAAACCCAAATCCAAAAGAGATTGCTTAAGCTCTACACTTGCACTCATCTGACATCATAACTCATTTGGAAACAAGGAGTGGTGTCAAAGGTTTCCTAGCAAAGTTCCTATTTGAGAAAGCCCAAAGCTATTGGAATTCTTTGGATCTACAAGTCTTTGAGGAAATTGTGGCTCTCCTCATCTATGGGATGTTTTTGTTTCCAAATCCTGACCAACTCATATATGTGAACACCGTCAAAATCTTCATATCCCGTAACTCAGTGCCTACATTGCTAGGGGATATCCTACACTCTTTTCACACTCGCACAATGAGGAAAAGAGGTGTCCTTTTGTGTTGCACTTCTCTCTTGGCAAGATGGTTTATTTCGCATCTTCCCCAATATGTACTAAAGAATGATCAAGGTTCAAGGTGGTCACAAAGGTTGATGACACTCAAACATTCATACATTCATTGGTGCTCCCGATCCATAGAGAATGTTACTATTGTCGACCGTTGAGGAGAGTTTCCTAATGTCACTTTACTTGGAATTATGGGAGGTATCACCTACAACCCCTACTTAGATTTAAGATAGTTTGGTTATGCCCGAAGGGATGGACCGCATGAGATACTGATTCAAGGTTTGGTATTTGACTATGACAACGAAGATCAAGGTCTTTGCCAAAGATTTATCCGAGCGTGGAGGATGTTGAACAAGGTAGATAGCAATACTTTGGGGCATAAAAATTCCATCCCTCTTGAGCCTTACCTCAAATTGGTACGAACTCGTGCTCAGAGTCTTATGATGCCTTACCCCTTCATTCTCCCGGTAATCATTGAGCCTGCCATGAAAGGAGATGTTCCATACACTATCCTACATCCTGATATGTCCACCTCTCTTGAAGACCTACAAAGAGATTGGATACAACTCAAGGGAGAGCGAGATACTTTCGAAGCCCAATTCTACGCAAGCGAGAAGAAGGTTTTGGAACTCACTAGGCTACTTCATGAGGAGCAGACTCTGAATGCTTACATTGCACCAAAGAGGATGCGTATTACCTTTCTATCTTAGAGTTTCTTATATTTGTTTTGCCCAAGAAGGAATTGATGTACTCGAGCTTTAATCTATTAATATAACGTGTGTTTCCTTTTTGTCTAAAACAAATTTGAATCTTAAGATCCTTGAAATCATTGCATACACATTTATCATTCATCATAACATAAGCAGGTTTCTTGTAACAAGTCCCCTCATCTCTCTACTGTTTATTTAGTAAGATAGATCTCGAGCAAATGGTAAAGGACCTCCAAACTCATAATGCACAATTTCAACAGTTGTTCTTAACTCTGGCCAAAGGACAAGAAGAGTTAAAGACCTTGCTGGTGGAACAGAAGAAAAAGAAGACGAAGAAGATAACCAGAATTCTGAACATGGGAAGAAGATTCCAAGGGAAGACAAGAAGGGCCTTAAACTTTGCAACGACATCCTGTGAGAAAGACAACCAAGATGGGAAAGGAAAAGAAACAGTTGTTTAGTATGATTCATAAGATGAAGAGGAAGAAGAAGACTATTCTGAAGAACAATACCCTCCAGTCGATGACAAGTATAAGCATCTAGAAGAGAGGTTGAGCGCAATTGAAATCCAAAAAGTGCCTGGATTGGACTTTGAGGAGTTGGGAAAGGTATCGTGAATTGTCATTCCTCCAAAATTCAAAGCACCTGTGTTCGCCAAATATGACGAATTTTCATGCCCTAAAATGCATCTCCGGTCCTATGTGAGGAAAATCCAACCCCACACCACTGACAAAGATTTATGGGTACACTTCTTTCAAGACAGTCTATCTGGAACTCAACTTGATTGGTTTTATCAGCTAGAAAGAGCCAATGTTCATAACTGGGAAGATCTGGCTGCAGCCTTTTACTAATAATACCAATACAACACTGATCTTGCGCTTACCCGTACTTAACTCCAGAGTATGGCCATGGTTTCAAGTGAAGGCTTCAAGGACTATGCGTAAAAATGGAGAGACTTGGATGGAAGAGTTCAACCTCCCCTATCTGAAAGAGAATTAGTAGACATGTTTTTGGATACCTTGTCTGGTCCCTTCTTCAATCACCTAATTGGGAGTTCATTGGCAGGTTTTACTGAACTAATATTTACAGGAGAAAGGGTAGAAGCCGGGATAAAAAGTGGAAAGATTCAAAAAGATACATCCTCTGCTGCTATAAGGAAGCCATTTATCGGAAATAAAGAAGTGGTTGATGTTTATCCTCAGAGAAATCAAGATAGGGCCGAACGCCGTCCAATGGTTGGGGCTTATAATTCCTAAATATGCGCCTGATCAGCAAAGAAACAACCAACCAAGGATGGAAAGACCAGTCAGACAATTCACCAGAATTAATATGACAATATCTCAAGTATTTCCACATTTGTTAAGATCCAATCTAGTGACCTTGAAAGAAGCTCCAAAGAACCCTAACACAACATCTCCTCACTATCATCCTAATGCACGATGTGCATACTGAATATGTGAAAAACACAAGAAGGGGGGGTTGAATTGAAAAAATTGAAATCAAAAGCACAATGACACAGTATTTTTATCTTGGTTCGTTTGATCTCAAACTACTCCAGTCCACCCGTCAAGGTGATTTCGCCTCTCTCCAACGAGGTCTTAATCCACTAATCTCAAAAGGATTACAATCACTACTTTAACAACTTTTAAAGTCTTCTTGACTATAACCATAATCCGGTTAATCTCAAGGAACACTGTTTCAAAACAATTATACAAGATGTGTGTTGTTGTTTTTCTTACAAAAACTGTTTATCACAACTGTGATAATTTACACAAGATTATAGCTTGGAAATGTAAAGATTATTACATGCAGCTTTGAATATGCGTGAGCGGTTATTTTTCAAATCATCAATGATTTTGAATACTGACTTTGTTTATATAGGCTGTGGAATAATGTTGATCACCAAGCATGTTTAATGTCATTAACACACTTTCCATTTGGAGAAGATCCTGTCTGAAAGAAGCCATTGGAAATGATGTTGTCTTGAATGATAAGTAATGCTTCAGAATCTTATCTCCTTGCTTGCTGATGACGCTTCAGAATATTGATGACTTGGATTAACATGTTCTTGTTTAGAATCAGAGTTTACTTTGCTTAAGCGCAGGTTCTGGTCATCAATCTTCAGCGCATGTTCTGATTTCTTCAGCGTGTAGCTCTTATGGCTTATTTTCTGATACTGCTTTGGTCAGAACTTCTGCATACATAAAACATAATTTTTAGGGTGCATATTTGTTCTTTTTATTTGTCATTAGTTAATTGTATTTGTTATCATCAAAACTCTAACTAAGGGTTGTAGAATCAAACTATGTTCTAACAATCTCCCCCTTTTTGATGATGACAAAAACTAGATTTTTCAATTAAAAATAAAGAACAAAAGTTTAAGAGAAACTCCCCCTGAGTTGATTACTTCCCTTAAGTTCCTTGAGCATCAGAGTTTAGCTGCATCTTTCATCAGAATTTGTACCTGTTCAAACTTTTCAGAAGATAGAAGTTAAGTAATTCAGAATGTTTGAGACTTCTGTCTCGATAAACCATTATTGAAAATATATTACTTTCTCCCCCTTTTTGTCAGTTATCAAAAAGGCAATATAATCAGAGCCAAAATAGTTGAATTATATTAAAAAACATGATGCAATAATAAGTTCCAGAACAGAAGAGGTAAAAATTAAGCGTTATAGATAAACAGATTTAACACAGAAATCTAAGAAGGAGGGGGAAGACGTGTGAACAAAGCTTCCAGCAAGCTCTTGATCTGAGTATTAGACTCTTCTTGCTTGCCCAAAATGCTTTTAATCTCTTTGTTAGTGTCCTCCTGCTTATCCAACCTTGCATGGATTAAAGCATTTTCTTTCTTCAACTCTTCCAGAGTTTGCATGACTAAGGAAGGTGCTGGAGTTTCTTCAGGAGTTGGACGTTACTCAGAGCATTCTGCAGCTTTTTCAGAGTGAACCATTTCTTCTGCTGTGATCATGTCTTCTGGAGCAGCAGTCAGGGAGAGACTTTCTGATTCTGGTTGAACTTCATATGAGGGATGATGCTCTATCCAGGGAGCATTATCCAGAGAGAGGATATCTTTCTTGAGCAGTTGGCTCAGAACTTGGTCTTGAAAACCTTCAGCTTAGCACTAAAGTTCTGCTGAACCTGTTCATAACTCTGTTCCTTCAGTTTCAGCGTTTCAGAACTAAGCCAGTTTCTGAATTTTATCCACATATAATCAGAAGCAGCAGGATTAGTTATCTCTTGACTAGCATTCTTCAAAGAATTTATCCATTCCTGCATCCTTGTTTCAAAAATCAACAAATTTGTACCAACATCTGATGTGGTTTCAGTTGGTTTAGGTATGGGAATGGCAGTTTTGTGAGAGATAGAAGCTAGTCTTTCGAGCACAATTGGATCAATGACAAGTCTTACATTGTCAGCTGGACTGTTAGTGGGTTAAGGAGTGGGAGAGTCAGGTATGATAATTGGTCTAGTGGGGGTGTTTGGAGGAGTGGATTCCAGAGATGAAGGAATTTCTGGAATGTCGTGGATGGTGAGAGGCATGCGAATAGAAAGTGGTTCTGTGATTCCAGGTATTGGGATTGTATCATAATCTGAATGAGGTTCTTCAGATTGGTTTGTTGAAACATGGTGAGGTTCTGGTTCATGGATATCAGATGATTGATTCTCAGAAGGTTGAGCTTCTGGTTGTGGTATTTCAGGTTGAGGAGTATCTTGTTGTTATGATTGTGGTTGTGAAGTTTCTGGTTGAGGAATTTCTGGTTGAGGTGATTGTGGATGAGGAATTTCTTGTTGTGGAGAGTGTGGTTACGGAATTTCTGGTGTGGTATCAGAGTTTGGATTTTCAGGGAGTTGAGAATTTGGACTTTGTGGTACGGGAGCTGAAAAGTCTTAGTCAAATAAATCAATATCAGACAGAACTTTGGCAAGTTCTAGTTGGGTTTGTTCAGAATTTGGATTTTGAGAAAAGGAGTGAGGTTCATTCAGACCTAGAGTTTCTGATGGATCAAACCCTATGTCAAAGTCTTCAAATGTTTGGGGTGATGGGTTTGCTGGTTGAGAAGGCATGGCTTCAGATGTTGATACATTTATTGATTCTATAACAAGAACAGAGGAGGGATTACCTTTCTTTTTGGAAGCTTTTGGTGTCCTCTGAGAGGGTCCTTCTCCTGTTTCTTTCCTCTTCTTGGTCTTCTTTAAAGCAACTTCTGGATCAGCCTTGTGTAAGTCTTAGATATTGATTTATGGTGCAGTACCATCTTCCTTGCAAGTTTCCAGATATCTGACTATTATTTCTGGTTTGGAGTCAATCTCAGAAAATAGAGGAAAATCATCGAGAGGTATCCTTCTTGAAGTGATGGTTGCATGAGAAGTAACAGTAGGTTCCTTCTTGATATTCTCAATGATTTTCATCTTCTTCAGATTTTTAGCGTTCAGAGGCTTCCCAGCGGTTGCTTCCAATGTGCTGATTTCTTGGGCTTCAGTCAAATGTTCTATCAGCCTATTCTCTGCCAGAATATCTGATATGAGTCATCCTAAGGGTATCCAGTCCCTCTTGGTCCATTCATCTTCTCTTGTTTCCTTCACACTAGTTCTAAGATAATTAAACAGCAAGTGTGGAAGGTTTACCTTAGTCCTCTTGGCAATGAAATAGATCAGAAACTGCTGATCAATGTTGATATAATCAGGAGAGCTAGTTGGCTTCCTATGGTTGATACACCCCAGAATAATCCTTGCCCAAATTATGTGATGATCCTTCAGATCTCTGATTTTGCTGGAGGGTAGTCCATGAGTAAATATTTCCTTTTCAATAGAACTCACGTCAGAGCGTCTCTCAGCCATGTCAATGCATCTGACACCTCCACCATTGTAACCAATAAGCTTTGAAATTAGGTCTTCTGTAATAACAATTTTCTTCCCCATGACATAAGAAGTAACCTGATGATTTGAAGAAGAAGCATGTATCTGGAATTATTTGACAAGAATGGGAAAAGTTGGACCAACCAGACGGTCAAAGTACCTGTTCCATCCTTGAGCAGTAACGTCTTCATACAGAATGAAGCCATTTTCCTGAAGACTCCCAAAATCAACAATTAGTTCAGAGAGAACTTCCAGATTATTAATAGGAGTGAGGAGCGTTCTGTAAGGTTCTTCATACTGTTCCATTGAAGTAGATTCATGAGCACTGACATTTGTGACACTTGAAGAAGCCATTGTTCACACGAGATTTTGAGGAAGATGAAAGGGGTTTTTGAAAACAAGAACTTGAAACGAGAGAAAATATTGATGAGAGTAAAAGTAAAAGAATGTAAAGAGTGATTTTGAGTTTAAATAGATTTTCTTGAAAGCATAAACAGTAAGAGAGAGAAATAATTAGTCATGATTATAAGCATTAATGACAGCTGAAATTAGGGGATTCAGAAAGATACTGGAACGGTTACCCATGACATGTGCCTCAATGCACCCAATCAGCGCTTTTGACCTTTCAAAAAAGTGAACGCGTGTTCAGCCTCAGAAAGTAGCTGATGAATGGATGACAATAGTTTAATTATGTGAATTGCACGCTTCTATTCTTGAAATGAAATGCTCAGATCTTCATGGATAGATTCTGATGCAATCTATACTTCTAAACTCTGAAGGCAGGTTGATCAGTAGTTCACAGAAAATAATAAAGTCCTGAAGGTTAAGATATGTAAATAAAACAATTTATTCTGGGCATAGCTTCATGCTGAGATGTTTCAGAATGAAGTTAAACCTATCTTCAGAAAGAGGTTTTATAAAGACATCAGCCCATTGATGGTTTGTATCAATAAATTTTAAGGTTAAAATTCCTTTCTAAATATAGTCCCTAATAAAATGATATTTTATTTCTATATGCTTAGCCCTAGAATGCAAAATTGGATTCTTACTGAGACAAATAGCAGAAGTATTGTCACAGAGGATAGGAATGTTACTCTCAAATATGTTGAAGTCTTCAAGTTGAATTTTCATCCAGAGCATTTGCGTGCTACATCTAGCAGCTGCTATGTATTCAACTTCTGTTGTTGATAGTGCAATTGTGGACTGTCTCTTGCTGGTCCATAAGATCATATTTTCTCCCAGAAACTGGCAGCTTCCAGAAGTGCTTTTACATTCTACTATGTCTCCAGCGAAGTCAGCGTCACAATATCCTACTAAGCTGTAATCATTTGATTTTCTATAAAACAAACCCAGATTAGTAGTACTTTTCAGATACTTGAAAATTCGCTTAACTGCTGTTAAGTGAGATTCTCTAGGATCTGATTGGAATCTAGCACATAAGCAAACACTGAATAAAATGCCAGCCTTGAAGCCGTCAGATAGAGAAGAGAACCAATCATACCTCTCTATACCTTATGTTCTACCTTTTTACTTACCTCTTCCTTTTCCAGAATGCACGTGGGATGCATTGGAAACTTTGAGGACTTACATTCTAAGAGATCAAATTTCTTCAGAAGTTCTCTGACATATTTGCTCTGATGAATGTAAGTTCCTTTTGGTGTTTAGTTTATCTGAATACCTAGAAAGAATTTGAGTTCCCCCATCAAGCTCATCTCAAACTCTGCCTGCATACATTTAGCAAACTCTCTTCCCATAGAGGGTTTAGTAGATCCAAAGATGATGCCATCAACATAAATCTGACATACTAACATGTCATTCTTAATTGTCTTACAGAACAAGGTTGTGTCCACTTTCCCTCTGGTGAATTCCTTTTCTAACAGGAAGTTACTTAGTCTTTCATACCAAGATCTGGGAGCTTGTTTCAGACCATAGAGTGACTTCTTTAGTTTGAAAATATATTCTGGATATTTGGAATTCTCAAACCCAGGGGGTTGGTGCACATATAACTCTTCATCTATATAGCCATTTAAGAATGCACTTTTGACATCCATCTGATACAGAGTGATGCCACTATTTACAGTAAATGATATTAAAAGTCTGATAGATTCTAACCTGGCGACTAGAGAAAAGGTTTCTGTATAGTCTATCCCCTCTTGCTGGCTATAACCTTGTGCTACCAGTCGTGCTTTGTTTTTGATGACTTCTCCTTGCTCGTTTAGTTTTTTTCTGAACACCCACTTTGTTCCAATGACGTTGAATCCTTTTTGTTTGGGAACTAGATCCCATACGTCTTTTCTGGTGAATTGATTCAGTTCCTCTTGCATTGCCAGAATCCAGTCATTTTCCATAAGTGCTTCATCAATAGTTGTTGGTTCAATCAGAGAGACCAGTCCCATGAGGGATTCTTTAGAGTTTCTGAATGTTGATCTAGTTTTGATTGGATCATCTTTCTTTCCCAGTATTGTATCTTCTGGGTGATCAAAGCTGCTTCTGGATTGCCTTTTCTGAAGTTGATCAACAGAATATGCTGGATTGCTTGCAGTAACTCTTTCTGATGTTGAGGGAGCGTCTCTGTTGAGAACTTATGATGAGTTGTCTTCAGTGCATATGAGTTCAACTTCCATACCTATTGTTTCAGAGCCAATGATCTTTCCTCTCTGATTTCCTCCAAAGCCCACGTAGCCTCCAGGATTAAGTTCCATACTTTTGAACATATGCCTTCTTCCCGTCATGTGTCGCTAGAAGCCAGTGTCCAGGTACCATGATTGGTGTCTTAGCCTTGCTGCTAAAGATATCTGCTACATGTATAATTTTATCCTTAGGTGCCCACATTTTCTTGGGTCCTGATTTGTTAGTTTTACCAAAATTCTGATTGAATTTTGGTTTGACAGAATAATCATTACTTGTGTATTTTATGTCATGTGTGTGCCCATATATAAAATGTGAATTGAGTGGTGTGCGTTTTATAACTAAGTCCATGGAATTTTTTGGTGTAGATACCTTACCTTGATATCATATTCCTTTTCTGCCATTTCTGCTAACTCCATAGATCATTGAAGCCATCTTGCTTCTGTCTATATTTTTAGCTAGAAACTTTTGAAAGTTGTGATCATACTCTTTGATGATCTCATCAGCATTACTGGAAGTCTCAGGGATTGTTTCCTTCTGAGAGTTTTGCAAATTATTTTCTAATTTTGAAATTTTTTCTTTTAACTCGGAATTCTCTAATCTGAGACTCTCACACTTTTCAGAGTCAGAGGCAAGATTCCATTTCAGGTTCCTGAATTTGACTCTGATTTGCTGATACTTTCCAGAATTTCATTTAGGCTTTCTGCAAGTTCATCCTTAGTAAAATTTATGGTGAAACCAGGAAATACCTCTTCAGTGTCTGATTCTGAGTCTGAACCAAAAGCTTCACTGTCTTCTGATACGTTTTCCATGAGAGCTATGTTTACTCTTTCATCATTTGATTGTGAGTTAGCTTCAGAGGTGTCAGAATCATCCCATGTAGCCATGAGGCTTTTCTTCTTTTCCTTGAAGAACTTCTTTTTGGGCTTCTCCTTCTGAAGCATTGGGCAGTCACTTTTGTAGTTCCCTTTCTCGTTACACTCATAGCAGATGATGTCCTTGTTGTTTGTCTTTTTGTATCCTGAAGAACCTTCAGATCTTCTGTGTCCAGACGAAGACTCAGACTTTCTGTATCTGGAGGAGGATTCATTCTGATTCTATGATCTTCTAGGATTTTTGACTTTCCTTTGTCTTTGTTTCCATAGTTGGTTCACTCTTTTGGAGAGGAGAGATAGTTCATCTTCTTCTGATGAGGATCCATCATAAGTTTCTTCAACAGCCTGCAAAACCTTAGATTCATATTTTCTGTTAGATTTTAAAGCTAGTGGCTTACCTTGCTTTTGAGGCTCATCTTCTTCTAGCTCTATCTCGTGACTTCTGAGGGAGTTGACAAGTTCCTTTAGAGATATTTTGTTGAGATCTTTGGCTAGCTTAAGTTCTGTGACCATTGGCCTCCATTGCTTGGGCAAGCTTCTGATGATCTTCTTAACGTGATCAGCAGTAGAATACCCTTTGTCAAGAACCTTCAGTCCAGCAACAAGGATTTAGAATCTTGAAAAAATAGTTTCTATTGATTCACTATCTTCCATCTTGAATGCCTCATACTTATGAATGAGCACAAGGGCCTTGGTTTCTTTAACTTGAATGTTGCCTTCATACGTCATTCTCAGAGAGTCAAACATATTCTTGGCAGTCTCTCTGTTTGATATTTTCTAATATTCTGAGTATGAGATGGCGTTGAGGAGTATTGTTCTGGCCTTGTGGTGGTTTCTGAATTCACGCTTTTGCTGATCAGACATCATTTTTCTGTCTATCCTATGACCACGTCCATCCACTGGGTGCGTGTATCCATCAGTCACCATGTCCCACAGATTAGCATCATGGGCCAGAAAGAAACTCTCAACTCTGTCTTTCCAGTAGTCAATGTTTTCTCCATCAAAGATTGGAGGTTTGCCACTGAATCTGTCCTTGTCTTCATGATTGTCATTGCTGATGTTTTGGCTTGGTCCCACCATAGTGTTTTTCTGAAGCTTGGATCTTGTACTGACACAGTTAAGTGTTTAAGCTCAAAACCAGGAGCTCTGATGCCAATTGAAGATGTGAAAAACACAAGAAGGAGGGGGGGGTTGAATTGAAAAACTTGAAATTAAAAGCACAATGACACAGTATTTTTATCCTGCTTCGTTTGATCTCAAACTACTCCAGTCCACCCGTCAAGGTGATTTCGCCTCTCTCCAACGAGGTCTTAATCCACTAATCTCAAAAGGATTACAATCACTACTTTAACAACTGTTAAAGTCTTCTTGAGTACAACCACAATCCGGTTAATCTCAAGGAAAACTGTTTCAAAACAATTATACAAGATTTGTGTTGTTGTTTTTCTTACAAAAAATGTTTATCACAACTATGATAATTTACACAAGATTATAGCTTGGAAATGTAAAGAATATTGCTTGCAGCTTTGAATATGCGTGAGAGGTTATTTTTTAAATCATCAACGATTTTGAATACTGACTTTGTTTATATAGGCCGTGGAATAATGTTGATAATCAAGCATGTTTAATGTCATTAACACACTTTCCATTTGGAGAAGATCCTGTCTGAAAGAAGCTGTTGGAAATGATGCTGTCTTGAATGATTAGTAACGCTTCAGAATCTTATCTCCTTGCTTGTTGATGACGCTTCAGAATATTGATGACTTGGATTAACATGTTCTTGTTCAGAATCAGAGTTTATTTTGCTTAAGCGCAGGTTCTGTTCATCAATCTTCAGCGCATGTTCTGATTGCTTCAGCATGTAGCTCTTATGGCTTATCTTCTGATTCTGCTTTAGTCATAACTTTTGCATACATAAAACATAATGTTTAGGGTGCATATTTGTTCTTTGTATTTGTCATTAGTTCATTGTATTTGTTATCATCAAAACTCTAATTAAGGGTTGTAGAATCAAACTATGTTCTAACACATACCACTTTGAGAGTCCCGTCCATGACACTAACAACTGTTGGGCTCTAAAGAACAAAGTACAAGACCTCCTTTAAGCCAAAGAAATTAAATTCGATGCGCCAGAAAAGCCCAATGTCATTTCTGCCCCTATGCCCAAAAATGGCCATAATGCCAACGCCATTGAAGAAGATATGTTTGTTACTTCAGTTGATGAACTTATGACCCCACTCCTGACCATCAAAAAGAACTTATTGAATTCCAGTGTTTTCCCGGGCTGTGATGAAAGTTGTCATTTCTGTTTGTCCTCACCAACCAGTTTTCCTTTGTTGAAAGCAGACTTTCAGTGACTAATAGATAACAAGGTAATTTTTTTCGAAAATACTTTTGTTCCACCTGATTCTTATAATAATGTTTCCATTGTGACCATTTCTGACAATTCTTCCAGGGTCTCCATCAAAAGAACCATTAGAATTACATCAGTTCCAAAAGTAGCTCCTTTGATAATTATAATGCCTGGACCAGTCTCGTATTCGTCAGAGAAAACCGTACCATGGAATTATGGAGGGGATGTCTACTACCACGGTATCAAGCAAGATTGGCCAGCTGCCGAAGATTCAAGTTCTGAGAAGATTGACTCTGATATCGGTAATATTGCAGGGACTAGCAAGATTACCCGAAGCGGAAGGATTTTCTCTCCAAAAATTGCTCCTCCAAAAGCAGTTTCTGGACCCGTAGTCGTTCCTGTTGTTGTTGCTCCTCCGAAGGTTATTTCCAGTCCTACAATCATCTCCACTAATACTCCAACTGACAAAGCTGATACAACCCTTGTTATCACTCCTACTGACATTCCTGCTTCCGAGTCAACCGAAATGCGAGGTAAAAGTATTCTGATTGAGCATGTCCGGATGAAGGCACAATCATTGGCTATCCCTGAGACCTCCTGGAAAAAGATGGAGGAAATTCTAAAGATCATAAAAAGAAGCGACTACGATGTAGTTGAACAACTGGGGCAAACTCCATCCAAAATTTCCATGCTGGCTTTACTACTATGTTCTGAGGCGCATGCAAAGGCCTTGGTAAAATTCCTGAAAACTGCCTATGTACCCCAAGAAACATCTGCGAATCAGTTCCAAGACCGCGTAGCCAGCTTGACTGCAGATAATGGTATAGGTTTTTCAGATGCTGATTTAACGCCAAGAAGAAGGAAGCATAATGAGGCATTGCATGTCTTAGTGGAATGCAGGGGCATAACCTTGGCTCATGTTTTGGTGGACACTGGTTCGTCCTTGAATGTTTTGCCTAAAAAGGCTCTTGATAGGCTTGACTGTGAGGGATTGACATTGAAGCCAAGCAACATAGTAGTAAGGGATTTTGATGAATCAAAAAGGATGGTACATGAGGAAGTGGATATCCCCATAAAGGTTGGAATCCAAACGTTTGATCCAACCTTTTATGTAATGGATAATCTCCATTCATATTCCTGCTTGCTAGGTCGACCACGGATTCACAATGTTGGCGCTGTCACTTCTACGTTACACCAAATGCTGAAGTATCTGATTCAAGGGAAGATTATCACCGTTCATGGAGAAGAAGAGTATATTATCAGCCATCTCAATTCCTTCTGATATATGGAGTTAGACGGTGAATTTATTGAAACTCCATTCCAACACTTCAAAGAAGTCCCGCAAGATGTGGCAGTAACCAGGGCTGTTCCCAAGATCACAAGGCCTCCACTCAGGATGTCATCTTTAAAGGATGCAAAATCAGTGATAGAAGAAGGTGGGTGCATTATTTGAGGAAAACTCCCAGATATCCCATACAAGTCTGACAAGTTTGGCCTAGGTTTCACTTCAGGTGCTCAAAAGGCTGTACGTTGCGCTCGTGCTGGAGGACCACCCCTGAAGATCAGCAACTGTGAAGTCAACGTGGTAGAGGATGATGAAGATGGCTGCAACCTGGAGGATTGGATCTTCCCTACTGTCAGTGGAGGGCTCAGCAACTGGGAGGATGGAGATTTCGTCCCGATCACTTTTATCCCACAGTAACTTATCTTTACATTTTGTTGGATCTGTAATATTAAAATTATTCAGACTCTCAAAACCTTGTGTCTTACCCGAGGCACAATGGTCCATTTGCAAGGGTTATTATCTCATTTCCATATAACATCAATGAATTATGGACGTTTTGCATACAAAATTTGAGCTCATTGTTTTTTCTTTTTACATTTTCATTGCTTTCAAACATAGCTATACTCTTACACACACTCACACTCATAATGCAGGTCTACATCCATTCGTGATCCCATGGGTAACGAATCTTCTACAGCTTTCTGTGACTCTGAAAATCTAATCTATCAAGCCGAATACGAAGGTGAGGAAGATTATAAAGTACCAGGGGAACTTTCCAGATTGCTACAAAAAGAAGAGAGGACTATTCAGCCCCACGAGGAACCCGTGGATACAATCAATCTAGGTACCGAGGAAGACAAAAGAGAAGTCAACGTGGGTGCCAATCTGGAACACAGTGTCAAGGTGCGTCTGATTCAGTTGTTACACAAGTATGTTGAAGTCTTTGCCTAGTCGGATGAAGACATGCCAGGACTTGATGTAAATATTGTGGTACATCGTCTACCTACAAGAGAGGATTGTCCACTAGTAAAGCAAAAGGTCCTTCGAATGCGACCAGACATGTCAGAAAAGATTAAAGTAGAAGTCATGAAACAATTCAATGCTGGATTCTTGGCCGTCACCTCCTATCCATAATGGGTTGCCAATGTTATTCCCGTGCCCAAAAAGGATGGCAAGGTACGAATGTGTTTGGACTACAGGGATTTGAATAGGGCAAGCCCTAAGGATGATTTCCCACTCCCCCACATTGATATCCTAGTTGACAATACGGCACAACACAAGGTGTTTTCCTTCATGGACGGTTTCTTAGGCTACAACCAAATCAAAATGGCGCCTGAGGACATGGAGAAGACAACCTTTGTCACACAATGGGGCACATTCTGCTACAAGGTGATGCCATTCGGACTGAAGAATGCTAGGGAAACTTATCAGCGTGCCATTGTCGCTCTATTTCACGACATGATACATCACAAAATAGAGGTCTATGTGGATGACATGATAGCTAGATCTCAAACAGAAGAAGGGCATCTTGACCATTTACAGAAACTGTTTGAGAGACTAAAGAAATACAAGTTGAGGGTTGAACCCAAATAAGTGCACATTTGGAGTAAGGTCTGGTAAACTCCTAGGTTTTGTCATCAACAATAAAGGTATTGAAGTAGATCCTGCCAAGGTGAAAGTGGTACAAGAGATGCCTGCTCCTCGTACTGAGAAGGAAGTCAGGGGATTCTTGGGACGTTTGAACTACATTTCCAGATTCATTTCTCACCTGACGGCTACTTGTGAACCAATCTTCAAGTTACTGAAGAAAGATCAAGTAGTCAAATGGAATGACGAATGCCAAACTGCTTTCGACAAGATCAAAGAGTACCTGGAAGAGCCTCCTGTTTTGATACCACCAGTCGAGGGAAGACCATTGATCATGTATCTGAGCATTTTGGAAAATTCAATAGGGTGTGTGTTGGGGAAGCATGACGAGTCGGGACGAAAAGAGCACACCATTTATTACCTGGGAAAAAAGTTTACCGACTGTGAAAGAAGATATTCACTGCTCGAGAAAACTTGCTTCTCTCTGGCATGGGATGCTCGCTAGCTAAGACAGTATATGCTGACCCATACTACCTTGTTGATATCTAAAATAGATCCAATAAAATACATCTTCGAGAAACCTGCTCTCTCTGGGAGAATAGCGAGATGGCAGATGATCCTAACAGAATATGACATACAGTATACTACCCAGAAAGCTATAAAGGGAAGTGCACTAGCTGATCACCTTGCTCACCAAGCTGTAGAATACTATCAGTCCATGAAGTTCGAATTCCCAGATAAAGACATCATGATGGTAAATAACTATGAAGAACTCATGCCATATGACAGAGCTGAACAAGGATCCCGATGGACCCTGGTTTTTTATGGGGCAGCTAACGCACTCGGCAATGGTATTGGTGTTGTACTCATATCTCCTGAAGGATGTCACACCACTTTTACGGCAATACTCTGCTTCAATTGTACAAATAACATGGCAGAATATGAAGCGTGCATCTTTGGTCTCAAAGCTGCCATAGACTTGGGGATCAAATCGTTGAATGTATTCGGTGATTCAACTTTGGTTATCATCCAGATCAAAGGGGAATGGGACACCAAACACCCTAACCTTATCCCTTACAAAGAACATGTTTTGACATTGCTCCCACATTTTGAGAAGATTACCTTCGAGCATTTCCCGCGAGTAGAAAATCAGCTAGCAGACGCACTAGCCACAATGTCATCTATGTTTAAACTTAAATGGGATAACGAGGCTCCCCATATCACCATTGAATGAAGGGATAAACCGGCACACTATCACGAGATTAATACTGAAGAAGTAGTGGACCAACCTTGGTTTCACGAAGTCAAGAGGTATCTCGAGGTTCAAGAATATCCTGAAGGAGCTTCAGTCAATGATAAGAAGTTCTTAAGGAGATTCTCCACTAAATTCTTTCTTAGTAATGGCATCCCTTACAAACTCAACCATGACTCGGTGTTAATTCGGTGCGTAGACAAGGTTGAAGCTGAAAGGATCATGGCTGAGTTATATGAAGGCACTTTTGGCACCCATTCCAGTGGGCATAGGATGGCAAAGAAAATCCTACGGGCAGGCTATTACTGGTCTACCATGGAAGCAGATTGCTATTAACACTCTCAAACCTGCCATAAGTGTCAGATTTATATTGACAAGGTGCACGTACCTCCGGTTCCTCTGAATGTCTTGACGGCTCCTTAGCCCTTTGCTATGTGGGGGATTGATATGATTGGGGAAATCAAGCCAACAACTTCCAATGGACACCGCTTCATCTTAGTGGCCATTGACTATTTTACCAAGTGGGTAGAGGAAGCTTCTTTCGCTTCTGTTACCAAGAATTTTGTTGCCCGGTTCATCAAGTAGAATCTCATTTGTCGTTACGGTATCCCGGAGAGGATCATTATAGACAATGGTACAAACTTGAACAATACTATGAGAATTATGAATGATGCAAGGCTGAATGAAGACGATTAGATCCAGACTCGACTTGATCAACTAAACTTGATTGATGAGAAAAGGATTATTGCTGTTTGCCACGGCCAAATGTATCAAAAACGGATGATCAAGGCTTTCAACGAAAAGGTCAGACGCCAAGTGTATCAAGTTGGAGATCTGGTGATCAAATGTATCATACTTCCGCAAGGTGATCCTAGGGGCAAATGGACTCCTACATGCGAAGGACCATTTTTAATCAAAAACATTTTCTCTGGTGGAGCAATGATCTTGACCACCATGGATGGTGATGACCTGTCGCACCCTGCAAACGCAGACATAGTCAAAAGATACTACGCATAAGAGACCCGCTAGGTTGACACACCTAGGCAAAACAAGGGCATCCTGGCGAACCAAAAAGGTTCGGGCAAAAATTAGGGTTAAAACAAAAAAATATGTACACCCGGCAAGTTGAAAACCTGAAAGGGAGACTTGGGAAAAAAAGGGTTTCCCGGTGGACTGAAAACCCGAAAGGGCGGTCTAGGCAAAAGTTAGGGAACTAAAGTGTATGACTATGTCCCGTTGGATCACCTTTATGGACAACCTTTGGCTTCAACTAACAAACTCAGAGGTTCTGATCAATTCAATCATCTTCGGACGAGGCAACAAATAGACAAGATGCTGAGAGATACAAAGGCTATAGCAGAATGGGACCCCCCATGGGATTATTACACATAGATATTTTTTATTTGTATTAAAATTTATTATTTTTTACAACAGTATTCTCTTACTAGAATATTTGTCTCATTGTACAAAGATACTTACTCAAAGTCATTACAAATATATCCCTTTGAAAGTGCAAAACTATCTGTTTTTCTTTACTCTATTTTGTTGTTTACAAAAAACGTCTAATGATTCATTTTTGAACATATGCATTTGAACATAATTACTGTTTACAAATAAAAAAAATAGAAAGACAATCACTGATGGCTTTAAGGGGTAGGGAAATCTCTCTATGCTATCTCCATAATCCTTTGCAGTGTGAAGTTTAATCCCCAGCGGAACAGAGCTTCCAGTTATCAATCCCCAGTAGAAGTCGTCAAATTTCTCAGGATTCCCCCACAGGATTTTACAAGTAGTACACGGCATCTCCCTTACAACAGGGTTTATTTCTCCAAGCAAAAATTCATCAACACTTAGACTTCACAACATGAAGACTTATACTCCATATCCTTAGCAGTAGTCAGGGATTTATTTTCCCCTATCCGACAACAGTGCAACAGACTAGCTCACATACGCATACATCGCATCCATATATCATAAACATTGATAACACGAATGCATTATACTACGCATTTCATACAACATAACATTGCATATTAGATAACATTTTACTTTTTTCAAGATAAGATTAATCAAACAGCTACCATTAACAATGTTCAGATTTCAGATATAGTTCAGATACGCTCCAGATACGGATGCCATCCTGATACTCATTCAGATTCAGATTTCAGATACAGTTCTGATACGCTCCAGACACGGATGCCATTCTGATACTCATTCATATCCAACTTTCAGATACAGTTCAGATACGCTCCAGACACGGATTCCATTTTGATACTCATTCAGATTCAGCTTTCAGATACAATTCAAATACGCTCCAGATACAGAAGTCATTCTGATACTCATTCAGATTCAACTTTCAAATACAGTTCAGATATGCTCCAGACACGGATGTCATTCTGATACTTATTCTGATTCAACTTTCAGATACATTTCAGATACGCTCCAGACACTGACGCCATTCTGATACTCATTCAGATTCGATCTTTAGATATAGTTCAGATACGCTCCAGACATGGATGCCATCCTGAAACTCATTCAAATTTCAGATACAGTTCAGGTACGCTCCATATACAGATGCCATTCTGATGCTCATTCAAAATCAGCCTCCAGATACAATTCAGATACGGACGCCATTCTGATACTCATTCAGATTCAACTTTTAGATAAAGTTCAGATACAGTTCAGATACGCTCTAGACACGAAAGCCATTCTAATACTAATTCAGATTTAACTTTCAGATACGCTTCAGACACGAACTCCATTCTGATACTCATTCTGATACTCATTCAGATTCAACTTTCAGATATGCTCCAGACACGGACGCCATTCTGATACTCATTCAGATTCTCTTTCAAATTCAGCAATCAATCTTGGATGGCATCTACAAGCCCATATCCCACAAATTTCTATCACCTCTCCAAATGGCATCTTTAAGCCCATTCCCTCTACCATCACATCACCGAGTGCAAATTTCTGGGCACTCTAAGTGTCCAATCATCATCCACCTTTGAGTCACGAATGGAAAAACATGTTAATCTAACTCTTCAGGCTTAAGAAGATTGAACAGGGGCAGCTGTTGTACCCCAAAATTTTCCCTCTCATTTATCAAGAATTTACTCACAAGATCTCCTTGGGCTCAAGACTGTATTAGGGTTTGATCAGCTCAAGAAACCTCCTTAAGCATTGATGACAAAAAATAGGGTTTGAATTTGCACAAGGATTTTTGAATTTTTAATGCCCCATATGACTTTCATGGATCATTATGGACCCCCAAGATCACTCATGTCAAGTTTCAAGCCTTGGATCACATTTTTGCTCAATCAATTGAGTAGTTGGCCTAAAAATCAACTGTATTGGGAAAAAAGTCAACTATGGCCAATTTACAGTCAAACTTCTTAATTTTTTATCCACATCAACATTTTAGAATCACATGTATCATTTGATCAAGTTTGGACCATAATTCTTCAAAAAAATTGATAAAATCATCAAAAGGGCAAAATGGTCAAAATTAGGGTTTTGACTGAGAAGGGACAATTTGTGATTTTTACCTAGCAAATGATCAATTGGTTTGAAGAATAATCTCAAGAGTTCAATTGCATCATTATGACCTAATGACATGACCTAAAACATTTCTCAAGATCATTGGATTGACAGATGAATTTCAGTCAACTGATGAAAAGTTAACTGTACACTGAAAAGTCAAACTTTGACTTTTGGTCAAATTCAAGTGCCAAAGATCACAATTCATCAAAACATGTCAAAATATGAAACTTATTCATCAAGAAATCAAAAAGTCAAGATTTCATTTTGAAAAGTCAAAATTTCTAAATGTTGGATATTTCATGTTTTTTCATAACTTTGAGCCAAATTTTCACCATGATGCAAGATGATTCAAGAGAAACTTCCAACATGAAAGTTGTAGATCCCCATGAAATCTACAACTTTTCTTTACATAACTCCTTCCAAAAATTCATGGAACTTTTTCATATAGTTCCAAGGGGATTCTTCAAAATCAATTCAAATATGGGTTGTAGAGCACATTGCAAGATTTCCAAAATGTCCAAGAACTCCTTGAGATCATTCTTGAGGATGGAGAATCGAAGAGATGAAGTTAGGGTTTTGTCACTTGAATTACAAGGCATTTTGTGATGAACAAGAATTCAATTTCAAACATATGCTTCACAATCTTGTTTTGCAGGCCTCTAAACCTCAAGATCTATCCATTATCAAAAGATAACACTTGTTTTTGAGCTATTATCCACTTGATCCAAGCTTTATCCAAGTTGCATTTCCATTAATGGCACAAAGTAACATTACCATTCTAGTAAAGTGACTTTAATCAGCAAGTCAACTTCTCTTGAGCTCTGCATTTGTTCTTTCTGCATAAGCATCCTATATACAATCAGATGAGCATGTTTAAAGTGCCTAACCACTTTAGATGGCTTTGTACCTTGCCTTGGAACAATTCTTGTCAAGCTTGCTTCAAAAACAAGCCAAAAAGCCATAACATGTGAACTTGTACTTCTGATCACAAAAGCTCTCAAAACCTTTTCATATACATTGAGACACTATTATGCAACTTAGGGGGCGATTTTTGCAAGCCTGAAACTCTCTCAATTTCCCTCTAGCCAGAAATTGCACACAAACTTCATTTTTGTGCAGGTTCTGACCTTGAACTTGTATCTTCTATTTCCCTCGTGCACTCTTTGGCCTTTTAGTTCCTAAAGCTCAAATACATCAAATATAACTTGTCCTTGTCCCTGTTACACGACTGTAACACCATTTGCATCAAACTCCATAACCAAAAATAGAGCATTGCACATTGACTTCTCCAAGCCACTCCAGCCATCCATTGCTCAAGCTAATCATTGCATTAGCTTCCTAGGAACTTAAGGAAGCTAACCTGATCATCACAACAACTTGAATCAAGCTCTAACTCAAAATACGATATCCAACTGCAAGGTGAGTTTTCTGAACTTCTATCTTTTCATTTAGGCATTATTAGGCTTGCATTTGTGAAGATAAAATGTAGACATCATTTCCCTAAAACTATAAATGTCCATAGATTTCATTTATATTGCTTAAGTAGTGAGAATTTTGAGTTTGAACTTGCTGAAATATTTAGGTCAGAATTTGGTACTTTTAAAAATTCATGTTCATCTTTGAGAATTAGCTTAATTTATTTGTATATTCATAATCGTGAGGAAATTTCTAACAAGTTTGATGTTGGAAGTTTTGTGAATGGATGAGAGATGAGTGAGTTACAGGAACCATGGCTGGAGGTTGAAGATGAAGTTCATTTCTGGAACTTGTTTTGCATTATATATTTATTATTTCAGATAAGTTAACGGATGTATAGCCACCCCAGTGGTAAGGCAGCGCGCGTTTCATGCTAAGGGCGTGGGTTCAAGCCCCAGCGCTGCCATTTTTCCTCTTTTTTCACATTTTTCTTGTTTTTTGTCACACAACAGATGCGTTGGGCCTCAACAGTTGGGCCCTGTCATTTTTGCTGGCCTTCCACCCTCCTGGCTGTTTTTAACACCCCTGGCCCAATTTTATTTTCTTTTTCTTATTTTCATTTTATTTATTTTCTTAATTATTTCTAATATTAAAAAAAATCATAAAAAATATAAAAATAGTATATTTATATTTTGACTTAGTTTATTTATTTTTCTCACAAAAAATATTTTTATTAATTATAATTTATTTATTTTTTACTATTATCTTGTAAATATAAATAAAATTAGGTTATTAGTTATTTTCTTTCATAATAATTTAAAAACATCATTTTTAATATAAAAAAAAGGGACTAAAATAATTTATAATGCTATAAATATTTTCAAGATAAAAAAACACAAAAAAAAATACTTTTCTTAAACTTATTTTCTTTTGATTAATTAATAGAACTAGGTTTTCATTTAAAATCTTTTCTTAATAAATTCATACTTAATTAACTATTTTCTTTATTTAATTAGGTTAAGACAAAATCTTTTTTTCATAAAAACTAAACAAAATTCATTTTCTCTACATTTTGCATCCTTGTACATTTGTTCACTTTTATACTTTGTATTTATTCAATTCCTTGTATATTCATATCAATTCAATATGGTTGTAATAGACTAATTAGGTTTAAATTCTTGCAATCCCCATTTACAAATTGTACACCCCCTCCCCACAAATGTTGTAATAGGGTAGTAACTTTAAATTTCGCAATTTATCGCTTTTATATAACATGCTAGTAATTAGGGTTTGTATGGAAAGACTAAAACCAATACCTAGAAAACCCTAATTCAAGATAACGACAAGCATGAAAACAATACAATTGCACACAAGCACCCCTAGGGTTATTCCACTTGGTTGCCTTATACAAAATGATCATATTACGCATGTAAGCTATCTTAGCAAAAACAAGAAAATACAAGATCATAGTCCCTCGATGACGCTATCTAAGTTGCCTTATAAATGATCTTAGTCCCTAAATAAAAATGCTAAGTGTGATACAGTGGGAGGAGAACTGGCTGTTTTTGGAATGCTGGTTCGCGTTTTGCGTTGGTTTTCGCAAAATGTCGCGGTAAGCAAGAGTCGCCACCGTCTTTTATTTTATCCAACAAGGAAAGGAAAAAGCACTGAAAAATTCCTTTTTCGAGATGTTTCTCGGGTCCGGGGGGTAGATTATAGAAAGGGAAGGTGTTAGCACCCTTTCTATCCGTGGTTATCCACGGGCTCTTAGGTACTTGCTCAAAGTGTTTTCAAAAATTGCTTATCTTTGTGTTTGTGGGTTTGAAAGAAGTTTTTGTTTGAAAGGTGTAAGTGCGAAAAGTTTTATTTTGTTTTGAAAGGAGCAAGTACTTAAGAACCATCTACCTACTCGAAAAAGGAATCAATCTGTGCTAATGTCCTTTAGACAACGCTATCCCACTATTGATGAGTAGGTAGCATCGTCGTTGGAGTTTTGAGGGTCAATTCGATTAAGGGACGTGTGGTCACTAAAGCAATGTTAGGACGTCTTAGTGGTAACCCTAATGTCTTAGATCATTTTTTTCGAGGCAACCGTTTCGAGGAAACTTATGATCTTTGGACAAGAGGGCGACCTCTAAAACTTCCTATACTCAATGACCACGTTCGAGGCAACCAAGTGAGGTGTACCCTAAGAGTGCGCATGTGCGAGTGTGTTATTTCGGGTAATTTTATCTGTACATGTTTGAGTGAGCTATGTTGATTTTAAGTTCATATATTGGATCTTGTCATGCATTGCCTATTAATCAAACATCTAACAGTTAATATGGTGCGGAAATTAAATTGCGGGAAATTAAATCTAAGCTATTACAAGGCGTCGGGTATTTACATCGCCAAAAATAAACCCTTTAAAATTAAATTGCGGAAAGTAAATAAAAGAGATAAATAAATAAAATCCTAATTTAAAAACTATTACATTCCCGAAGCAATTACATTATTGGACAAAATAATACGCGTGCGAGAAAATTAAATCGGAGTGTTTTTAGGGTTTTGACCTTTTTTTATTAAAGAAAACATTTTTTGTTATTTTTTGAATTAAAAATTAAGTCTAAGTTAGTAATTGAATTAATTAATTAAATGAAAATATTTTTGGGTTTTATTTTTAAGGAAATAAAATAAGAATGATTAAAATTATTAAAAAGCCTAATTCTACATTAATTTTAATTTATTGTGAAAATATTAATGTTAAACCTATTTAAACTAAATTAATTAATTAATGTTTATTTACAAAAATAAATAATGAAATTAATAAAAATATTATTTTTTAGGTTTTCTGGTTTTATGAGAAAAATTATTGGGTTAATAATTAATTAAGAATAATAAAATAAAATAAGTAAATAAATAAAATGTGAAAAGAAAAGAAATAACCAAAAGGGGGGTTTGGGCCTGAATCTGGATGTATGCTTGGCAATTTCCAGGCCCAAAAGCGTTCAGCCCGCTTGACTTTTGGAATCCAATGCGTGTCTTTGACCAGGGAGTATGATGAGCGTGCAATCTGGGCCCCTAGATCTGATCTGAAACCACCTGGCTAGCATCTGGATAAGGGCATATGGTGAGCTACATCCTGGGCGCTGCATGTGAACACCTGAAGAAAAATTGTAACAAATATTGGGGGACCTGAGATTCGAACCCAGGTCCCAATGCTCAAATGCCAGCGCTCCAACCACTCCACCAATGCTTCATAATTGTTAATCAAATACATAACAAATAATATATGGAAAACATAACACTATGCCTAAAAAAAATTAAAAAAAATGGCGCGAGTTTTGAATGGCCCAGTAAGGAGAAGACGTGTGGTCGTCTTCTTCACAAAGTCCCTGGTTATTTACCTGCGGATTTTTATCCGCAGGAAGATTCGTAGCTTGCTTCCAAAATTCACCCTAGGCCATGGAAACGAAATCTAAGAGCACCAATACGTTCGTCTCTTCCTCCTGGTTTCATCTATGTCAAGTATTGGCTTTGATTTTCCCTGCAATTAAAAACCCCAAAAACAAGATGCATGAACCCTAGAACTGGGCATGGCGTTACAGGCTATGAAAATAAAATTCAGTTATGCCAAAAGCTTCAGAATGCAACGCAAAGTATGAATATGCAATTATTTGGGCAAAAAGATGCAAGAATCAGAGGGTTGGATTTCATGTTCAGAGCTTGGTTCGTGGACACTTACAGTGAGTTTCAGGCGATGAGAAGGCTTGGTTTTGATTGGTATCGCTTCAGGAAATTGCCAATAAGAGATCAGTGTCAAGCTTTTGCTTTGAATCGAGCTCTAATATTGATTTTGATCTCCCACTTTTTCACACTTTTTCCAAACTTTGTATGGCCGTTTCTGCAATGCTTAGGTCGTGTTCCTGATCTCTCTGGCTTATGTGTGTATAAGGGAATGTATTTAGGTCAAAACTTAGGCCTTAATCCATGAGCATTGAAGAATTGAGATGTGATTTGATCTTCCATTATTAAGTTTCCATATTTGTATCAAATCTGATTTTTTATGCATGAAAAGGCTTGATATGAATTTGATTTGATGAATCATGATGATTGAAAGCTGCAATGACCACAAGAATCTCATTACATCAATTTTTAGATTTTATTTGATTTAATATTGATTTAAAATGAATTAAATCAATAAAAATTAAATAAAATAGAAAAATAAATGAATGACCATGAAATTAAAGATGGTACACGTGTGTGGCATGACAAGACCATATCAAGTGGAAAAAAGTGGGCCCTTTTGTCAAAAATTGGAGTTTGGAGGATAGTTGACTTTTGGCAATTTTGGAAAAATGCCCAACTTCACCAATGCATAACTTCTTCAATTTTGAACTTTTTGAAGTGTTCTTTGACTTTTTAGTAACCTTGAGATGTCCTATAACCAACCCTTTTGGTCTCATATCATTTTGATCTTCCATGCTCAAGTTATACGCTTTGGAAAAAATGTGTTTTTGTTGACTTTCAAAAATGACCTATAATGTCCAAATTTGTAACTTTTTGTGAGAGCATTTCTTGATCTTGGGGTGTGAATATGGATTGTAGGAAATTGCATCCTCTTCAAAATTAGCTTTGTATTGTTCATTTCTCATAAAGTATGAGAAAGTTATGCTTGGTCAAAGTTGAGTTGACTTTTCCTACAAAACCCTAATTTAGCAACTTTTAAATCTTGATGAATCTTGAGCAATCCTTAATGAATCATGATCAACCCTTGATCAAATGATGAATTATCCTTAAAAATGAGAATTTTGACAAAAAATCTTGAGGTTTGACTGTATTTGGGTCACAGTTAACTTTTGCCCTAGCATAGTCGATTTTGGACCTCTTGAGCAATTGACTGACCAAACTTTCTCTGCAAGGCTTGAAATTTTACATGGATGAACTTGAGAACATATTAGTACAACGGGAATCACTTGAGGTCATTTGGATGTAAGTACCTTGATGCAACACAAAACCCTAATTTTGAATTGACTGCCTTAGGAGGTGATTTGATTGTCCAACTCTTGAGCCATCCTGAACAACTTGGAGATGATTCTTGACATGTCTTGAGAAATATGGGAGGGTAAATGTTGGGGTACAACACTAAGATACCTTGCAAAATTTCTAATCACGGTTATACGATGACCCACGCCCGGCCCGCTTACATCCAAAGATAGGGTTGCTTACCAAATCAATGATAAGACAACAATGTCAAAGGAAAAGAAAATGAACAAGAAAGATATTTTAGGGGGTAGATTGCTCCTAATTACTTGCTCCATTTCAAAACAATCATCCTTGCTATTTTCAAAAACAAACACTTACACTTTAAAAACATCTTGCAAAACTTGAAAACATTTTTCAAAAGATCAACATCTTTGTATACATTCTTACGAACAAGAATCATTACAAATATTGCCTAAACAATGGCCTCTTTACAAAATACTTTCAAAAACCTCACAAAGCACAATTTCAAACAAAATCAAGTGATCTAGCAAGTAACTAAGAGCCCATGGAAAACCATGGATGAAAAGGGTGCTAATACCTTCCCTTTTCATAATCTACCCCCCGAACTCAAGAAATAATCTCAAAGGTCTTTCCTGTGCTTTTTCACCTTTCATTTTGGATAAAAGAAAAGTCGGTGGCGACTCTTGCTAACCGCAACATTTGCGATAAAACGCAAAACACCCAAGTCAGTTCTCCCACTATATCACAGGCTGCAACTAGGGTTCTTGATTTGCCCTAATTTTGAGAATTTTGGAGAGTTTGGAATGGTGTTTCTTGCAAGATTTTTGTGTGGTCTCTTGTCTGAATTGATGAGAATATATAGAGCTAAATTAGGTTAAACCATTGTGGGCTTGGACCTTTGTAAGAAGGCTTGACTTTATCTTATTTTATTTTGACTTTAAATAAACAAAAAATCAAAAATAAATAGAATAAAACCCCAAGGGGTGTATAAAATTATTCAGAGTTCACAATAATCCCTATAACATGCATGGATCTTGAAATATCAGCCCATTAGCCCAAAATTCCAAGTTTGATCACTTTTGGTTTTATGCATTTTCTCAAAATCTCCTAACTTTCACAAATCATAACTCTCTCAATTTTTATCATTTGAAGGTGATCTTTGACTTTTTAGAAAGATCAAGATGTCCTCTAAAATATCTATGTTTATCATTTTTTTCATTTGAGTAATTTATCTTGATGTAAGTTGCCTTGATAAAAAGTGTCTTTTTGTTTACTTTTGAAATGACCTATAATGTTTTGGCCCATATCTCTCAAATGAAGCATTTTCTGGACTTGAGTTTAGAGAGACAAAGATGTAGATAATTGAATTTCCTTCAAAATGAGATTTGGTTGAGAAAAATCTGATAAAGCATATAAAATTTGTGCTTGGTCAAAGTTCAGTTGACTCCTCCTTAAGAGAACCCTAATTTGGTAACTTTTGACTATTGGTGAATTGAGAATTTTCTTGATGAATCATGATCAAACCTTGATCAAATGATGAACATGACTTAAAAGTATTGATGTTGACCAAAAATATTGAGGTTTGACTATATTTTAACCACAATTGACTTTTTGTCTAATACAGTTGATTTTCAATCGTCTGAGCAATTGAATGAGCAAAATTGTGATGCAAGGCTTGAAACTTGTCATGAAGATCCGTTGAAGCATATAAGAAACCATAGAATCCACCTGAGGCATTAGAAACCCAATATTCCTTGTGAAAAGTGAACCCTAATTGTAGGTCAACTTTGAGCAATTGAAAAACCATAGGAGAATGAGGAGATGTCTTGAAGAAAATGGGAGGGAAAATTTTAGGGTACAACACTTTTTATAAGAGTTTTAAAACCAAAATGTTTTTAAGCGGCAGGATCAACACTATATGGATTCTACAATCATAGTTTTCATCTTAATCTTTAACAGTAAAAAATCAAAGTTGCAATTCTAACAAAACCTACACCTTAAGAATAAATCGCTCTTAGAAGAAATCCTAATGGCATGCCATTCTAAAAAGAAATAAAGAACAACCTAACATGCAATGTCTACAAAATTAAAAAGTAGAGAGAGAGTGTGTGTGTGTGTGTGTGTGTGTGTGTGTGTGAGAGAGAGAGAGAGAGAGAGAGAAATGTACACCGAGTTTAATACAATCACAATATCTAAACTAACGATGAAAATATAAATATCTTCAATTTGGATCCTTGACTTGTACACTAGAAATTGAACCCTTTCCAAAATATTCATGCAAAATCCCCTTAAATTTTCTAGCACCAACAACATGCTCTAAAGTCTCCACTCTTCAATGATCTTTACTCAGTCCAACTAGAATCTTGAGTGTTGGTATGTCCGAATATTGAGAAAAACTCTCACCTTCTCTGTAAGCTTCCATAAAGCATTACTAAGATGAACCTAGAGAGAAGAACCTCCTTCTTTTCCGCTGGAATTTTCAAAACTAGCCACAACACCATACACCTTGTGAACCCCCGAAATCTTAACCACATCTTCAAATAAACATTAAACTCAAAAACAAATCTCCTCAACAATCACTAATCTCCAAATATGAGATTCAGATCCATGCAACAATGGAGAAATAATGAGGTAGAGGATGGAATAAATTGTTTGCATGTGTTCAAGAAAGATTCAAAACTCTTTTGAAAATATTAGAGAACAAGTGATTTGTGAGTTTTCAAATCAATGTTGGAAGTGTATGTTAATAACATTGTTAAGGTTTTGAGGGAAAAATGCTAAATATATGTGTTGGAGATCAAGCACAAAAATGAGCAATAAATTATGTTTGATTTTAGTCATAAGCAAAAAGTATGATTTTCGTCAAATAAAAAAGTGACTCGAATCAATACCTAAAATATATGAGAAACTCGTATGTGTAATTAGTGTCACAAGATGAGTGATTCGAGTCATGAAAAACATGTGATTCGAATCAAATGATACACGAAAAACCATAGAAATTGAGTCTTGCATGATTTGAACCAAGTGCAAGTTGTTATTCGAATCAAGAGTGTTATGATACGAAGCAAGTACAAGATGTGATTCAAGTCATGATAGCTTCAAACATTTCCTGAAAGTCTTTATTTAATTTTATTCAAGTCATGGGATGTGTGATTTGAATCACAATCCTAGAATATCAGTTTTTAGCAATTTTAAAGTGGTTTTGAGATTCTACCAATTTCATGACTTGAAGCAATCTCAAATATAGTTCTTGATCCAAATACTCGACAAAAATAACTCAAAGCATATTGCTTACACTTTAATCAAATAGTTTGATTAGTGCATGGTAAAATATGAATCTAATACTTAATCAAGAAATGCACAATTGATGAGGACACTTAATGACATAAAACTAAAACCAAAATCTTAAAAGTTAAGCAACAAAACCATAACCCTTAAGGTAGAAGAGATATGCAACTTTAATGTGAATTATATGACACTATAACTAGAAATAGTAAACATTATTTTATAAATTTTATTGATGATTGCTCTGATTATACTTATGTATGCCTAATTAAGAATAAAAGTGAAGTGGTTGACAAGTTTAAGACTTATGTGAATGAAATTGAAAATCAATTTAGTAAGAAGATTAAGAAACTTTGTAGTGATAGAGGAAATGAATATAATTCCATATTATTTAAATAATTTTATAAACATCATGGAATTGTATATGAAACGACTTCACTATATTCTCTTGGAATGAATGGTAAAGCATAAATAAAGATTATAACTCTTATTGAACTAATTGTTACTATTATGTTGAATTGCAGTGATACATTTCATTGGTGGGGAGAAATTTTAATGAATTTTTCCTATATCCTAAATAGAGTTCCCAAATATATAAATAAGGTTTCTCCTTATAATATATTTAAGAAAATACAACCAAACTTGTCTTACTTTAGAACTTGGGATTGTCTAGCTTATGTCATGATTTCATATCCGAAGCAAGTTAAACTTGCTAGTAAAGTTTATGAATGTGTATTCATTCGGTATGTAGTAAACAGTAAGTCATATATGTGTTAACTATGAGAAGGAACAACACTAAGTTCATTTGTCAAAGTAAAAGAGTAAGAATTGCTAAAAGGCTATGGGCTCAATTATGCGGCCTATATAGTAGAAGAAGGCACGACAAATATTTAAGAAGCCTTATCATCTCTAGATGCATATTTGTGGCAAGAAGCTATTAACTATGCGATAAATTCTCAATAATCTAACATGACCTAGAACTTAGTATACTTGTCTCTTGGTTGCAAACTTATTGGTTGTAATGGCTTTTGAAAAAGAAACTAAAATCTCATGGAACAGTTGATAAGTATAAGGCTTGCCTTGTAGCCAAAGGTTTGACAAATAAAAAATATAGATTTCTTCTATACTTTTTCTCTAGTCACTAGAATTACTTCCATTAGGGTACTCATTTTAATTGTTTTTATTTATAAATTAATAGTATACCAAATGGATGTTAAAACAAATTTTTTGGTTGGTGACTTAGAACAAGAAATCTACAGGGACCAAAGAGAAAGATTTGTCATTCATGGGAAATAAAACAAGTTCTGTAAGTTAGACAAGTCTTTGTATGGTCTAAAATAAGCTCTAAAGCAATCACATGAAATAATTGATAACTTAACGATCTCAAATGGGTACAAAGTGAATAAAAGTGACAAATTCATTTGTTAAAAATCTAAAAAATGGCATTTACACTATCATATGTATCAGATACCAAGCTTTTTCTTCAACGGTCAGATATCAAGCTCTTGCTTCAACAAACAAATACCAAGTTTTTGCTTCAACGATCAGATATCAAGCTTTTGCTTCAACGATCAGATATCAAGCTTTTGCTTCAATGATCAAATATTAAGATAAAGTTCTCCTCGGATAAAGCTTTTGCTTGGATGCTCAGATATCAAGAAATTGTTTGTCAGATAAGTTGTTGCTACATATCTGAAGACTAGGTTCTAATTCTGAAGACTCGGATACCTTTAGGAAGACTACAAGAACCATCTTTTGGAATGCTTATTACTTATTATCAGAATCATTCCATCAGAAGATTGAAGCACAAAGACATGATATCTCCTGCGCTCTCATTCTACTTCAGATCAGAAGTATTTCAAAAAGAAGAAAATATCATACACTTATACAAGAAGAAACAAGTACAATAGTACAACACCTTTTCCGTCATTTATGGAGAATGCAATATACGAAAGAAGTTTGTATGTGCTCAGTGTTTCCCATGATCTTAAGCTACCATTGTAGCAAACGGCTTGGTGAAAGTGACGTTTTCCAACAGTCTTCTTTTCACAGCCTATTTAAAGGGGATAACTACTTCATTGGAAAGTAACAACGAAGAAAATAAAAATGAAAATACTCAAATGATTGAGGAACCAAAGTTACTATAAAAAGAAAGAAGACTAAGAGAAAAATATTCAAAGAAAGAAAAATACAAAGAGTTGTTGCTCAATGTTATGTTAAATTACACTCTCTAGAACATAAGAGATGTTTCTCATTATTGTATTAGTTCTATCACGGTTGTACACACAAGATTTGTTACTCATATTTGTGTGTAAGAATTTGTTAGTCATTGTAAGTGTTAAATCTGCTTTTTAGAAACACTATTGATTATAAATCTTTCTAGATTTATTTCCTCGAGTGACTAAGTGGTAGTTAGAACTACTTGAGAGGGCTAAGGTGTTTTTCTAAACTCTTAGGTGATGTTTTATCTTTCTATATTATTTTATTAGGTCCTTTTCTAAGGAAAAATCATCTTGGCAGGTGGACAAGATCATCCTTTTCTAAGGTGAACTTGTATAAACCAAACGTGTCAGTTTTCTTTCTTGCATAGTTATCATTGTTTGTTTGTGAGAAGCATTTGCTAAAAAAAGTATTTTTGAAAACCCCAATTCAAACCCCCTTTTCTTGTGCTTTTCTCAACCTTCAATTGGTATCAGAGCTTCAACTTTGTTACTGATTCTCAAATCAAACACTTAACCGTGTAGAGAGATCTAGTGTGATAAAAACCTCTACGGTTGTTACTCATACAAACGAAAGAAATGGTTAGAGTACTAAGCCTCCTATTTTTGATGGAGAAAAATTTGAGTACTGGAGAGATAAACTAATAAGTTTCCTTCTAGATTATGATGTTAATCTATGGGATATATTAGTCGATGACTATGAACATCCTACAGATGAAAATGGAAAGCAGCTTGAGAGAAAAGTTATGACTGATCAAAAAAATAAAAACATACATGATCAAATCAAGAAACCCAAGGCTTTGGCCTTAATTCAAAGAAATAAAGCTTTCAAGATGAAGAATGGTGAAACAGTTGAGATGATGTCCTCAAAATTTTAAACCTTAGTTACAAGACTGAGAATTATGAACAAAAGACGTTCAATAGCAGATCACGTGACGAAGATTATCAGAAGCACTTGAAGGAAAGGAGGTCATTTCAAATCTACTTCTGATCAGAGCAAGACTAGTGGAAAAGAAGTCACTTGTTATGAGTGCAACGAGCCAAGACACCACAAGAATGATTGTCCTATACTATAGAAGGACAATTCTAAGAAGATAGCTATCAAAAGCAAGAAGAAAGGGCCGATGACTACGTGGGTTGATTTTGAAGACAACTCAGAAGAAGAACATGTTAACATAGCACTAATGGCACAAGTTGAGACTCTTCTGAAAAGATCCCTCCAGATGATGAAGCGAAATCAGATTCAGACACATAAGAGGTATTCTTCAAAGAAGTATTTTTTGACCTTACCCATTCTGAATTAACCTCTTCTTTACTTGAACTTATGGAAAAACATGAGTTGCTCAAGATTGAATTCAAGGAACTTAGAAAATCCTATGAATCCACACCCCTTGAAAATAGTAAGATTAAGGAATATCTCTCCACTCTAAGTAAAGAAAACCTCTCTCTTAAATATGATAACTTTGTTCTAAAGGGTGCAACAACCCTTCAAAAGTGCTTAGCCATAAACATAAGAAGAAGCATATTAGTTTCTATGATCTATGACTCATGCAGAATTAGAACAAATAATAATGTTGAAAACTCTTATAACGAGTTTAATTATTATGAGAAAATCAAACCTAATACCCTTCATTCTGTATCCGCTAGATATATGTCTAAATATAAAGGAAAATAAAAAATTTGTTTCTAAACCTAAGGAAATCCTGTAACTAAATCCTCTAGGTTTAATTATTGAAAATACAATGATTTTCCTTATAGAACCGATGTTATCAAAACTCTATGGGACTAACAAGAGAGTACCCAAGAAACTATGGGTACCCAAGAATCAAATCATCTTTGTTGCAGATATTTTTAGCAGCTCAAGTTGAAACACCAATACCTAGAATTTGGTTGTGTATAACACATGGAGGTAAGAAAGTGTATGTTCCTGAGCTAGGAACTTAAGATCCAAAAGGTATGATAAATCTTAGAAAATGGTGACATATGTATAAGTTCTCTCTTAGAATAAAGTTCTCCAGTGTACATAAAAATCTATGGTATGCATCTCCCCAAATGATTTTTTTAATCCAAAAAGGAATTTATTTTATCAGAAACTTTCATGTTTAATGTATTCTTTTAATAAAATATTGTTAGACCTTGGAATCTTTAAAGATTATCTTCGTGCTCTAACTGTTTAACTAAGAATGTACATCTTCTCTTTTGTCTGACTGCATTAGTCATTGAGTCTCATAAAATCAATTGATTAACATAACTCTTTGGAAATGAAAATTTTCCAGCATCCCTTATTTCTTTCATCTCTAAATTTTCATTTATCCATTCCTATCACTTGTCTTTGAATTTTTCCTATCTCTATTCCTTTCTAGCAAATCATTGATTAAATCTATCGGAAACAACCGTGTTAGGCATCTGAACGTATCTTTCATCTTGTTTGTCATGATTCCTGTCCATCTATTTAAAGGTCTTATATTTCATTGAATCATCCATTCCTTGTAGTCTCTCTATCATCAATGTATCTCTCTCTCTCTCTCTCTCTCTCTCTCTCTCTCTCTCTCTCTCTCTCTCCTCTCTCTCTCTCTCTCTCTCTCTCTCTCTCTCTCTCCCTCTCACGGCGTCAAAAACCTTTCTTGGTGATGAGGAGCTTCTTGAGGTCATTCATGAACTCTGTCCCAACATTCCTCATCTGAGAAGTGACGAACTCAACTTAACCTAGAGTGTAATAATGCAAGTGTGGTCCAGTTACTTTGGAATTTTGCATGGACCAATCTATTTGAATTTGGTCAAAGAATTATGGAAGTATGCTTCTGTCAGTTTCAATGGTGATACGATCAGTTCCAGTGTCTTTGGTATTCCAATTACCATTACTCTATCAACCATTGTTGCTATGATTGGTTGCACTCAGACTGGAAAAATTATGGATGACTATCATTTTAATTTCTCCTTTGCTGAGAAACTCTTCACCATTCATGACATCTCCACTTTGTTTGTTCCCACAAATCCTCCTTCATATCGCTAAAGTATGGTTCTAGCTGCTGCTAACCAACTTCCGCCCAAGGAATATGAACCTTAACTATTTATATTATGATGATAGACTCTTCTTTTACTTCCTTATTCATCATGTAAGGGTCAAACTACCCCAAACTATCTTCAATTTTCTTAAGGACTCAATTGTTGCTTCCAGAAATCAGCATCAACCTCCATCCCTTTTGGAAGAGTTCTATCTGCTCTTTTTTATAGGGTTGGAATCGTTGGAGTAGTTTGTCGTGTTAGTCCTGACGATGCCATCTTAGATGTAAGGTGTGAGGTTCTTTAGGTGTAACTGTTTGAGCGATCATGTTTGTTGTTTCCAGTACTATGTCCTAATGTTGTTCCAAGTGTTGTATCTTGTCTTCACCTAAGTGTGACGTGTATGTACTCCCTTCCCGTTAAATGAATAAAAAATTATTTTGTGATAATATTTTTTCCGCTTTATGATATAATATGCGCTAATAATTATCCTTATTCATTTCCTTAAAGTTCTCTAAAACATATATATATATATATATATATATATATATATATATATATATATATATATATATATATATATATATATATATATATATATATATATATATATATATATATATATATATATATATATATATATATATATATATATATATATATATATATATATATATATATATATATGTTCAATGAAAATCTATTTTGTCCTGTAAATCTTTTTTTTTATTTCTGACAATATTGTCACTTAATCTCAAATCTCTAACCCAAATATGATATAATGCTTTTACTGCTAACATTTTGTTTGATGTTTGATTAAGGAATTTTGCAAAGGTTCACTAGTTTTCACAAGACATGGTAAATAGTTATTAGAAGATCAAGTTGCACAAATAAAGCTTGAAAAATTCTCTGATGAGCTAAGCATCTACGGACATGTATTCATTAGAAGTTGTGAACTATCTAAAAATGAATCATGAACTAAAACTATGTGTTGGTCATAAGGATATGACTAAGCTTGAAGATGAAATAGATGTTGATTTACCTATTGTTTAAAAGAAATGAACTTCTTGAAAATATGTTTAGTTCAAGTTATGATGTTCCTATTGTTCAGAAGTTGTAAACTTTCTAAAAATACGGTAATCAGACTTTGTTGCTTCAAGAAGTTGTGAACTGTCTGAAAGCTTAACAAAGATGTTATGTTACTTAGCATTCATTTTAGAAGTCGTGGACTATTTGAAAGAATGTGAACGTCTGCTTCAGGAAAGATTTGATTCTCTATCACAAGACTATTCAGAAGTTGTTAACTGTATGAAAGTGTTTGTGACCAGGTTACATGTTATCAGATTTTGATACTACAAAAGTTTTGATTTATCTGATAGTATAGTAACTCTATTGATAACCAATTTTCTACAAAGGTTGTGAATCGTTAAGAATACATGGTGAGTCAAGAAATAGTTCAGAAGCATAATATTTTTCAACTTCATTATGCAGTAATTAGATGTTCTGAATGAAATATATTATTCTAAATATTATTTATTTGTTTCTTGATACTTCTGCATGATAGAAGGTGTCTTGATAATATACATCTCTAGTCATGTTTGACTCTGAAAATTTCTACCTCGAACAGTGGGAAAAATTTTGAGATTAGATAAAATCTTTATGTCTTACCCCTATTTGTTTTTTTTCAAGAAAATTGATAAGACATATTTTTGAAAAGAGATAAAGCTAGAACGATCTATTTCAATGTCTAAATATTGTCTTTTTGCATTAACTTTTTATGACAAATCATCTTGAAAGTAACAATTGTCTTTTATTCTTCTCAGTCTTTTACCAAGTTATTTATCATCTTGAGTCTTTCGAGTTTGATTGACATTTGATAGAATTAAATTTTAATGACAGCTATTTTTATTTTATTTATTCATTTGGTTAGTCTCTCATTCCTCATTTACCCTATTTTGTATCTCAATCTCTTTCTCTCCAAACTCTCTGTGTTCGTCATGTCGTCAAAAACCTTCCATAATAATGATAACCTCTTGGAGGTCATTAATGAAAAGGGTCCAAATACTCCAGGCGCTGGTAAAAACTTTCATCTTGGCATTCATGCTTGTGATACGGTGGCAGAACTGACTGTTTAATACTGGTTTTGCATTTTTTTTGCAAATATTGCGGTAAGCAAGATTCACCACCGAATTTTATTTTAGCCAACAAAGGAAAGGGTGAAAAGAACAGAAAAGACCTTTTCGATAATTTTCTGAGTAAGGGGGGTAGATTATGGAAAGGGGAGGTGTTAGAACCCTTTCCATCTGCAGTTTTCTACGGGCTCTTAGAGGTTTGCTCATTTTGAAATACCTTTGTGCTTTGTGTATCGTACTATTACTGGGTAGGTAGCCCTATCGTTGGATGTACTAGGGACATAAGAAAGGGACGTTAAAGTCACGAAGGTAACTTGTAGAGACATTTTAGCAAATTTTTTTAGGGATTAGATCATTTACTGAGAAGGCAACTGTAGGGTCATCGAGGGACTATGATCTTTTGATTTATGGGTCTTTGATAAAGTGTTCCTGCCTCATGACTGTTTTATTTCTGAAGGCAACCAAAGTGGGGTACCCTAGAGGTGTATATGTACAAGTGTGTTATGTTCAGTTATTTTTGTCTTTTTGTTAAGTTTGCTAATATTTGATTTCAGTCTTTTTATACACGCCTAGTTACTAGCAGTTAATACATATAGAAATGTAAAGTGCGAAGATAAAACCCTATGCTATTACATGGCTTCAGGGAGGGGATTTACAATGTACAAAAATTGGGGAAAGAGAAAAAAAATAAAATAAAGAAAGCGGTAAAAATCCTAATTAGTTTATTACATCCAGTATACAGGTACAATAATGAATAGAAATTGCAAAAACAAATAATTCGCGCGGAAGTTGAAAATACGTCTAACAACCTAGTAAGAAATTTTTTTTGGTTATTTTTTTATTTAAGAAAGTAAATAACCTAAAAATATATTTAGAAAATAAAATTATCAAGAAAAATAGTCTAAATTCTTTTTTAGTTTTTTTTATTATTTAAAGAAAATAATTAAACATAAATTAAGTCCTAAGTTCTAATTTATTTTTAATTAAAGAAAAATAGTAAAAATAGTTATTAATTAATTCACAGAATTAATTTAATTTAAAAAACTAAAATTATATTTTTTGGGATTTTATTATTACATTATACTAATTAAATAAATGAAGAAAACAAATTAAAATAAAAAATATATAAAGCAAAGTGACAAAAACAATGCGAAATGGGCCAGGATAATTAGAAATTGGGGGTGTCGAAATTGAATTTTGCTAGGCCCAAGTGAATGTTAAGCTCGGGCCACGCAGGACCAGGTGAGATGAGGCCTTGAGGGCGCATGGTGGATCTCAAATTGAAGCCTTTATATCTAGAACCCTTATGATTTGAAGGCTAGATCTGATGGTGTTTGGTACACTTCTGGCCATGTAATGCATCGAATCTGCATGAAACAAGTTAGAAAATATAAAAATGGAGCTTACTGAGGCGTTTTGTGATGTTTCAAGGTTTGGTAATGATTGCAAAAGCTTCAGGGAGCCTCCAGGAATGTATTTGGATCATTTGTTTGGACTGAGGAAGGATGGAACCTAAAATGAGAATTTTACAACTTTGACAATTTTTGTAAAATTTGTAGAGCTTTTCCAGGTTGTATATCATGTCTTGAATCTTTCTAATGTATCCTTTATATAGAGAGGAGGGAGGAGACAAGAAAACAAAGGTAATAACAATCATAAACATGTCTTTTTAAAGCCATGAATGATGTTTTGTAACTTTTCCAAAGACATGGAATCTTGTCCTTTTTTAATTTGAATGAATGTGGAAATTACGTGCACTAAATTTTATGGGCCTAGGTTGTCCAAAACATCAACCCAAAGCTCAAAGCCCATTTCCAATTATTTTATACATTTTATTTTATATTTATTTGAAATAAATTAAAATAAATATGAATAAAATAGTTAGAAAATGCAAGGCATGACAAAAATAATTTTAGAGGTCCTCTATAGGATTAGGAAGATGTTTGAAGTCCAAGAAATTAAGCCATTAAACTAAAACTTCAAGTTTGCTTAATTCATAATTGTTGTACCCCAAAATTTGCCTTCCCATTTCATCAACATTTCTCATGACAAGACTCTTGGAACTCAAGATCAAGCTAGGGTTTGCTCTGCTCAAGACACCTCCTTGCACTGTTGACCTAAATTAGGGTTTGAGTTTGCACAAGGATATTTTGACCCACAATGCCCAAAGTGACTTTCATACTTCATATTGGACTCATAAGTTTTCCCATACCAAGTTTCAAGCCTTGAATCAAATTTTTGCCCAATCAATTTGACAGTTGACCTAGAAATCAGCTGTATTGGGGAAAAAGTCAACTATGGCCAATTGACAGTCAAACCTCATGAACTTTTACCCATATCAACATTATGAACTCATATGAACCATTTGATCAAGTTTGTCCAAGAACTCCTCAAACACCTTTTTGGTTAAGGAGAATCGAATGCTTGAAGTTGGCAAAAACTCACTTTGTAACCATGGCCAATACATGTTCATACCACTTGCCAAATCTGACCAAACTAGCTTAGTACATGATTACAGGTCTCTAAAACAATTCACACTCAAAAATTGAATGCAAATACATTGGACATTGGCATTGTTCTGGTCAAGAGAGCATTGTACAATGAACATTTCCATTTTGAGCATAAAGGTCACACTTCCATTTTCATAAAGGCAACTTTATGTCAAATTGCATTTTCTTGAGCCTTGGACTTTTTTCCTTGCAGCAAACAAGTTCCCTAATCTCAGGCATAGTACACCAACTTAAGCATGCTTGTAACTAGCATGTACAGGCCATAGCTTGGTCACTTCACATCTTTGCTTTCAAAACAAGTCAAATGGCCAAAAAGCTCATAACACACACATCTGATATATTGAACTAAAGCAAAGTTTTCAAACAAGTTTCTCATATCCTTGTAAGCCAGAAACACGAGTCTTTGACCTCTAAAACCCCCTTGTGCACAAAATCTTCATTTCTGCCCAAAACAGGGCAAGTTCTGCAAATCACAAGCCACAATCTAATACCCTCGTGCGTTTTGTCCCAAATCACTTCAAACACATTCTAAACAATACACCTAAGTTGTTCAGACCATTCACAAGCTGCTGTAACTCCATTTACACACATCACCATTTTTGTTTGGAAGCTTTGTAGGTTGAGTTCTGTAGCACGATTCAGGCCACTTCAAAACAAACTAAGAATTGGGAAAGGTTCAGGGGACATCAAGCAAGCTCAAAAGAACCTCATGCCCCATTGAAAGTTGTTGTATTGGCCAACTCGAACTCAACTGAAACAGGTATTTCATGAACTTCTATCTCTCTATTTAGGAACATTTAGCCTTAGGTTTGTGAATGAAAGATGTTGTACTCATTGCCCTGAAACCATACATATGCTCAGTTTTCATTTATATTAATCGTGCTCGGAGAATTTCATCCATGAACTTTCTGAAAAAACTAGGTTTGAAATTAGGGCCAGAGAAATTCTCTCTGGTCTTTGAGAGTTAGATTAAGTTTTTTATATGGTTAGATTCATGATTTGATGCTCTACAAGTTTCATGTTTTGAGTTTTTTCAAAAGATCACAAATACAGGAGATACAAGTTTGTATAGGCATGCGCGCGTTTTTCAAATTTATGGAGGTTGAAGATGAAGTCTGGGTTGGGCCTGGCCTTCTTGCTTCCAACACCTCCCAGCTTACTTTCAGCACCCCCTGGCCCATTTCTTTGTATTTTCATTATTTTTTAATTTTAATTTCTTTTCTAACTTTGATATTTTATTTTCAAATATAAAAAATACTCTAAAAATATTTTCACAATTTTTTTTCATTTATTAGATATTTTATTTTGATTTTTTCTAATATAAACAACAATTTAAATACATATGTTATTTTGTTTAAACTTAAAAATAATGAAAATAATACTCTTATTTTCATTTCTATTTTTTATTTACACCAAAAATATTTTCTAGAATATATTGTATTTTTGTAAATATTTTATTTTATTTTTTACATACTTAACATATATATATATATATATATATATATATATATATATATATATATATATATATATATATATATATATATATATATATATATATATATATATATATATATATATATATATATATATATATATATATATATATATATATATATATATATATATATATATATATATATATATATATATATATATATATATATATATATATACTTTTGTTTTATTAAATACTTAGAAATAAAACACAAAAATATTATATTTTTTATTTTTATTATTATGTATACTAAAAAATACCTTTTTAGATATATTTCATTTTTTACACATATTAATATATTTTTGTACATAAATAATATATTATATTTATTTTCTTAAAAGAATTAGGGTTTTACCCTAAAACAAATAAAATTAATCTTTTATTTATTTCTTTATACTTTTTTTTAAAAAAATACTTTTGCATATATGAACAAATAAAAATTCTTTTTTACATAATACATTTTATTTAACATTTATTTATCTTGTTTAATTAAATATTGCCCATTTATTTATTTGCACAAAGAATTCAATTTGGATGTAATAGTAAATTAGGGTTATAATTTCTTGTCAAATATCCCCTCACTCAAAATTGTACCCCCATCCCCATAATCATGTTGTAATAGCTTAGAACTTTAAATTCTCGCACTTTACGCTTTCAATTATGCCATGATTGGAGAATTAGGGTTTGTATGCAAAAATCAAAACCAACAAATAGTTTGACCTAATCAAAGACAAAAATGCATGAAAAACAAACACAATGCACACTTACACTCCTAGGGTTACAATCCACTTGTTGCCTTCAAAAATGGGCCATGGTATGCATGTTGAGTACTTTGGTAAAACAAAAACAAAATAAAAGATCATAGTCCCTCGATGACGGTATCTGAGTTTCCTAAACAAAAATGATCAAGTCCCTCAAGAAAATTGCCAAAAATACTTGACACTATTGCTATCATGGTCTATACGATGACCCGCGCCTATCCCGTTTAACATCCTAACACAAGTTTGTTCACCAAATACAATGGTGAAGCAACACTGTCAAAAGGGTTAAAACATAAGAAAGATCTTTGAGTAAAATAGGGTAGATAACTCTTAGTTACTTGATCAAAAGCTTGCAAAAACATCCTTGCTATTTTCAAAACACACTTCACCACACAAATTCAAAACCCTACTTTCAAACATTGAAAACTTTTCAAAAGACAAAAACACCTTTGTATACATTCAAACAAGAATCATTACAAAGGTTGCCACAACGATGGCCTCTTTTCAAAACATCTTTCAAAACCACACACAAAGCACCATTTCAAACAATTGAAGAGCACCATTTCAAACAATTGAAAAGCAAAGCAAGTGATCTAAACAAGTAACTAAGATCCCATGGATAACCATGGATAGAAATGGTGTTAATACCTTCCCTTTCTATAATCTACTCCCCGAACCCAAGAAAACACCTTAAAGGTCTTTCCTGTGCTTTTTGACCTTTCCTTAGGATAAAATAAAAAGTCGGTGGCGACTCTTGCTAAATCGAACTGGAGACTCTGCTGGGGATTTAACTTAAAAATGGAGTAACCTTAGGGTTTAGATCACCCTTTGCATGATTATATTGTTTTCTTTGATTGCTTTACATTTTGGTTCTCTTGTTTGGGCTTGAAATCCTCTACCCGGATTTGGGAAACATTCATAGGTAAATAGCAATACATTGTGGAAACTGTGTGGGGTATACCGACATGGTTGAAGCAATAGTTATATTAGTGCGACATATTTGTGGGTACCGGTAGCCTTTGAGTCAATCAAAGAGAATACGGGGCCGCTGAGTGATGTCATAAAGCACTAATGAACTCTTAGAACCTTACTTGACCATCTTGGCCTTTTATTAGGGGTAGTGAGATGATCGGCTTTGGTGCAGTCCGAAGTTGGTAGATACTCGATACTACACTCATTGAGGGTTGTTTTCTTGGAATATTTTGGTCGCTAGTTAAGTTTCTAAACCAAAACAATGAACATAGAAAACAATCCAGTGATATTGAGCTCCTTAGAACCCGGTTACTATTTATAGGACAGGTTTGAGCCAACTAAACTCAAGAGGGTATTTACCTATGAAACCTAATGCAAGCCTGAAACTAGGGTTTTGTGTGACTTGCTTGTACATGTGCTTGTGCATACATCATGAAAATCATAAAGCATCATATGCATCCACCAACCATTTCAAGGGTTTGGATCTTCATCTTTGTTCTTGTTTTGTAGGTCATGGAATCTCTTCGCAGGAAAACAATTCAAGTCAACCTTGTGAGAATCCCTCCTCAACTCAAGGAGCTCACTTCCAGGATTCCAGAGAATTCTCTCTTCAGTGAAAGACATGGTAGGTTTTTCAACTTGGTCAACTCCAACATTGAAGAAGACATGGTGAAAGTTCTCTTCTAGTTCTTTGACCCCCTACACCACTGTTTCACATTCCCTGATTACCAACTAGTACCTACTTTGGAGGAATTTTCTCAACTCCTGAGAATTCCTATTCTTCATCAACTACCCTACAACGGTACGGAAAAAGAACCAAAGCCTGAAGATGTTGCTCAAGTATTACACTTGCAACCATCTGACATCAAGGGACATTGGGAAACCAGAAGTGGTGTCAAGGGTTTCTTGGCAAAATTTATGTTTGAGAAGGCACAAGACTGCTGGAATTCTCTAGATCTACAAGCTTTTGAAGAGATTGTGGCACTCCTCATCTATGGGTTGGTATTGTTCCCAAACCCTGATCAGCTTATAGATGTGAATGCTGTCAAGATTTTCATATCTCGGAATCCCGTGCCTACATTGCTTGGGGACATCCTACACTCATTTTACACACGAACAATAAGGAAAAGAGGTGTTCTCATGTGTTGTACTCCTCTCCTAGCAAGGTGGTTTATTTCTCACCTTCCACAATCAATTTTGAAGAATGAGCAGGGTTTAAGGTGGTCACAACGATTGATGACCCTCACACATTCTGATGTACATTGGTGTTCTCGTTCCAGAGAAAATGTCATCATCATTGATCGTTGTGGGGAATTCCCTAATGTCCCACTACTTGGCATTAGGGGAGGCATTACATATAACCCCTGTTTAGCTCTAAGACAGTTTGGATATGCTCGGAGGGATGGCCCTCATGACATGCTGATTCCTGACTTGGTTTTTGACTTCGACAACGATGCGCAAGGACTTTGACAAAGGTTTATCAGAGCTTGGAGGATGCCCAACAAGGTGGATAGTAAGACACTGGGGCACAAGAATTCCATCCCCCTTGAGCCTTATCTCAAGTGGGTACGAACCCGCGCCCAGAATCTTAAGATGCCATATCCTCACATTCTCCCCGTGATCAAAGAGCCTGTGATGGAAGGAGAGGTTCCATACACCCTCCTACGTCCTGACATGCCAACATCATGGTAAGAATTACAAAGGGTTGGATCCAACTCAAGGAAGAACAGAATACTTTTGAAGCCAGCTTCCATGCCAGTGAGAAGAAGGTTTTGGAGCTTACCCGCCGTCTTCATGAGGAGGAAACTCTCAACACTTACATCGCACCAAAGAGGATGCGCAATGTCTTTTTACATTAAAAATTTTGTAATATTTTGCCCATGGGGCACTTATGTACTAACAAATTTCTTCTTAATATGACGTGTGTTCTTTTTGTTTGCAACAAATTTGAATTTCTGAATCCTTGAATGCATTACATGAATAACGCATCATTCATCATATGCATAAACAGGTCTTCACACCAGGTTTGCTTATCTTTCTGTTGTTTATTTCAGCAAGATGGATTTGGAGCAGATGGTTAAGGATTTGCAAGCATAGAATTCTCAATTCCAGCAACTCATCATGACCTTAGCAAAGGGTCAGGAGGACCTTAAAGCACTGTTGGAGAAAAATAAAGAGAAAAAGAAGAAAAGGCCCGGAGTAGCCACTTTTGGAAGAAGGTTTGAAAGCAATGCTAGAAAAGTTCTCGAGTTCCCCTCAATGTCTGATGAAGGGGCTGTTAAAGGAAAAGGAGCTGCGGGACCTTCTGAATCTGAAGTTGAAGAGGAGGAAGAGGAAGAAGACGAAGACTACTCCGAACAACAATATCCCCTGGCGGATGATAAATATAAAAATCTTGAGGATCGATTGGCAGCCATGGAGTTGCAAAGGGTACCTGGTCTAGATTTCGAAGAACTAGGGTTGGTCGCGGGGATCATCATTCCTCCCAAGTTCAAAGTACCAATATTTGCTAAGTATGACGGTCTGTCCTGCCCAAAGATGCATCTGAGATCCTATGTCAGAAAGATCCAACCCCACTCGTCTGATAAAGACCTCTAGGTACACTTTTTCAAGACAGTTTGTCAGGCACACAATTGGAATGGTTCTATCAACTTGAGAGGTCTGAGGTCCACAACTGGGAAGATTTAGCTGCTGCGTTCTACCGACAGTACCAATACAATGCTGATTTAGTGCCCACTCGTACTCAGATACAAAGTATGGGTATGGCTTCTAATGAAGGATTTAAAGAGTATGCCCAGAAGTGGCGTGATCTAGCTGGAAGGGTGCATCCACCGTTGTCGGACAGAGAGCTGGTTGACATGTTTCTAGGGACCCTGTCTGGCCCTTTCTTCAATCATTTAATCGGGAGTTCCTCCGCGGGATTCATCGAATTAATCTTGACCGGCGAAAGGGTCGAGGCCGGCATTAAAAGTGGTAAGATTCAGAAAGATACCTCTGCGTCCGCTACTGTTAAGAAGACCTTCCCAGGTAAGAAGGAAGCTTCTTCCGTTTATTCTCAGAAAAATCAAGGAAGAACCGAGCGCCGGCCAACTGTAGGGGCTGTGATGATTCAAAACTCTTCAAATGATCAACCTCGCAGCAATCAGCCAAGATCTAATCAACAACGGGTAGAAAGGCCACAACGGCAGTTCACCCAAATCAACATGACGCCAGCTTAAGTACTCCCTCATTTGTTAAAGCTGAATCTTACCAATTTGAAGGAAGCACCAAAGAACCCTAATACCTCCTCTCCATATTACCACTCAAATGCGAAGTGTGCTTACCACTCTGACAGCGTAGGGCATGATACCAATAACTGTTGGGCACTTAAGAACAAAATCCAAGACCTAATTGACGCCAAGGAGGTAGAATTCAATGCGCCTAAAAATCCAAATGTGATTTCTTCCCCAATGCCCAAGCACGGTCATAATGTTCATGCCGTTATGGAAGACCTTCATGTTACCAATGTTGCTGACCTTTTGACTCCCTTACCAGTGATTAAAGTGAATTTGATGAGAGTCGGGATATTCCCAGGTTGTGGAAAAGACTGCTACTTTTGTTTAAACATATGAGCTGACTGCCCAATATTGAAATCAGGTATCCAACGCCTGATGGATACCCAAGAGATACTCTTCCAAAAGACCCCTATTGATACCTTCACTCCTGTTACTCCTGCTACTTTTTCTACTTCAACCAATGATATTGCAATAATAACCATCTCCGACAATCTTCCCAAGGCTTGCAAAAGGCCTGTCAAGATTACACCTGATCCTGAGTTTGTACCATTAAAAACCACCATGCCGGGGCCTGTTCCATATCAATCTAGCAAGACGATACCATGGAACTACGGAGGAGAAATCTTCTATCATGGCATCAAACAGATTGAATCAGACCAAGAGAATTATGAAGAGGAAACCCCTGATATAGGGAACATTGCAGGAACAAGCAAGATAACTCGCAGCGGCCGGATTTTTTCTCCGGAGATTGCTCCCCCTCGGGCAATCTTCGGACCCTCGAAAGCTTCTGTGCCTGTTAAGCCATTTGTGCAAGACCCGATAATTGAAGAATTGAACACTCCTGAAGTAAGACCGTCTGTTGATACTACCGATAAGGGTAAGGGGATACTAGAAGCGCCTGTCAGGACGAAGGCTCATATTATGGTTATCCCCGAAACCACCCAGAAAGAAATGGAAGAGATCTTGAAGATAATCAGAAGGAGCGACTATGACATCATGGAACAGCTAGGGAAGACCCTTCCAAAATCTCCATGTTAGCTCTTCTACTCTGCTCTGAGGCCCATGCTAAGGCCTTAATCAAATTTTTAAAGGCAGCACACGTGCCCCAAGAAACTTTGGCTAACCAGTTTCAGGAGTGCGTGGCCAGCCTTACTGCTAATAATGGTCTTGGTTTTTCCGATGTTCATTTGACTCCCAAGGGAAGGAAACACAACGATGCGCTACATGTCTCAGTTGAATGCAGGGAAACCACCCTTGCCCATGTCTTAGTTGATACCGGTTCTTCTTTAAATGTGCTGCCGAAGAAAGCGTTAGACCGTTTGGACTGTGAAGGATTGACCCTCAAACCCAGTAACATCGTTGTTAGGGCTTTTGATGGGTCCAAAAGAATGGTTCGCGGAGAGGTTGACATTCCTATCAAAGTGGGCACAGAAGTTTTCAACTCCACCTTTTATGTGATGGACATCCGTCCTTCATATTCGTGTTTGTTGGGAAGACCGTGGATCCATTATGTTGGGGCAGTTACCTCCTCTTTACACCAAATGCTGAAGTATCCTGTTAAGGGTAAGATTATAACGGTGCACGGCGAGGAAGAGTACATGATAAGTCACCTCAACTTCTTCCGCTATGTGGAGTTGGATGGAGAGTTCATAGAAACTCCTTTCCAACATTTTGAGGATGTTTCTCCTGAGGTCGCAGTTGCGAAGACAATGGTTGAGGTGCCTATCATTCCCAAGCATGTGCTTAGGATGGCATCTCTCAAGGATGCAGAGGCGGTAATCAAAGAAGGGAAGAGTACAGTGTGGGGACAATTGCCTGATTTTCCCCATAAGACGGACAAATTTGGACTAGGGTTTACTGCTGCAGGACAGAAGGCTATGCGTCTCTCCAAGACTGGAGGACCACCCGTCAAAATCACCTACCAAGGAATTAATGCTGTAAAAGATGATGATGAGAAGGACAACTTTGAAGATTGGATCTTTCCAACCGTCAAAGGGGGTTTAAGCAACTGGGAAGCAAAGGATTTTATTCACATCACCTTCATCAACCAGTAAATTTATCTTTAAACAATTTCCTATTTTGGTCTGTAATAACTAAACAATTCGTACACTATTTTCACCTTTTGCCTTGCCCGGGGCATATAGGTCCATTTGTAAGGGCTTGATTTTCTTCATTATCATATGCCATGTTTTAATGAATCATTGGACGTTTTCATCTATAAACTGTTGTGTTCATTTTCTTTCCTTTTGCATTTTGTTTTGTTTGAGGATGGTTATCCCTTACACACACCCACACTCACAAAATGCAGGTACCCATCCACTCCGAATTCCGTGGGTGACTATTCTGCTTTAGCCTTCGGTGACTCTGAAGATTTGGTCAATCATGCCGAGTACGAAGGTGATGAAGACTGTGAAGTGCCTGGAGAGTTAGCCAGACTTTTGCAACAAGAGGAAAGGGCTATTCTGCCTCATGAAGAGTTTCTAGAGACTATCAACTTGGGAACAGAGGAAGACAAGAAAGAGGTAAAAGTGGGTGCAAACCTGGAACCAGGTGTCAAAGAGCGTCTAGTGCAGTTGTTGAACGAATATGTTGAGATCTATGCCTGGTCCTATGAAGACATGCCGGGATTAGACACGGATATTGTGGTTCACCGTCTCCCTACAAGAGAAGATTGTCCACCGATCAAGCAAAAGGTCCGCCGAATGAGGCCCGTCATGTCTGAGAAGATCAAGGCTGAGGTAATGAAGAAATTCAACGCCGGCTTTCTGGTTGTTACTTCCTATCCATAATTGGTTGCTAACATTGTACCCGTGCCTAAGAAGGACGGTAAAGTCAGAATGTGTGTGGACTATCGGGATTTAAATAGGGCTAGCCCTAAAGATGATTTTCCACTACCACGCATCGATATCTTGGTTGACAACACATCTCAACACAAGGTATTTCCTTCATGGATGGATTCTCGGGATACAACCAGATCAAAATGGCCCCCGAGGACATGAAGAAAACTACTTTTGTCACGCAATGGGGTACTTTCTGCTACAAAGTGATGCCATTCGGACTGAAGAATGCAGGGGCAACCTATCAACGCGCCATGGTAGCTTTATTTCATGATATGATACATCATGAGATCGAATTTTACGTAGACGACATGATAGCTCGGTCATAGACAGAAGAAGAACACCTTGATCATTTGCAAAAGCTGTTTGCCAGGTTGAAGGAGTATAAGCTCAGACAGAACCCAAGCAAGTGCACTTTTGGAGTTAGGTCTGGTAAACTTTTGGGATTTATTGTCAGCAACAAAGGCATTGAGGTTGATCCAGCTAAAGTAAAGGCTGTACAAGAAATGCCTGCCCCCCGCACTGAAAAGGAGGTTAGAGGATTCTTGGGACGCTTAAACTATATCGCGAGGTTCATCTCTCACCTGACATCTACATGTGAGCCAATTTTTAAACTGTTGAAGAAAGATCAGGTAGTTGAATGGAACGATGATTGTCAAGTTGCTTTTGATAAGATCAAGGAGTATTTACTAGAACCTCCTATTTTGATGCCACTCGTCGAAGGAAGACTGTTAATCATGTATCTGACTGTTTTGGATAACTCAATAGGGTGCGTACTGGGCCAACATGACGAGTCTGGCCGAAAAGAGCATGTCATTTATTACCTTAGCAAAAAGTTTACCGACTGTGAGACTCGATACTCACTGCTCGAGAAAACTTGTTGCGCTTTGGTATGGGCTGCTCTCCAACTAAGGCAATATATGTTGACTCATACCACTTAGCTGATTTCCAAAATGGATCCGATCAAGTATATCTTCGAGAATCCTGCTTTATCTGGAAGAATCGCTAGATGGCAGATGATCCTGATTGAGTATGATATCCAGTATACTACCCAAAAAGTTATAAAGGGGAGTGTACTAGCTGACCATCTAGCTCATCAAGCCGTCGAAGATTACCAATCTATGAGATTCGACTTCCCTGATGAGGACATCATGACATTGAACAACATTGAAGGTAACGGACCGTATGACGGACTTGAACAAGGATCCCGATGGACCCTGTACTTTGATGGTGCTTCAAATGCACTTGGAAACGGTATCGGTGCGGTACTCATTTCTATGGAAGGTTGCCATACACCCTTCACTGCCCGACTTTGCTTCAGCTGTACCAACAACATAGCTGAATATGAAGCTTGCATCTTTGGTCTCAAGGATGCTATAGACTTGGGAATCAAATCCTTGGTCGTATTTGGGGACTCGGCTTTGGTTATCAGTCAAGTCAAAGGAGAGTGGGACACAAAACATCCTAATCTTATCCCATACAAAGAACATGTCTTGACATTGTTGCCTCATTTCGAGCAGATTACCTTCGAGCATTTCCCGCGAGAAGAAAATCAGTTAGCGGATGCTCTGGCTACAATGTCTTCCATGTTTAAACTCAACTGGGATAACGAGGCTCCCCAAATCACCATTGAACGAATGGACGAACCTGCGCACTGTCATGAGATTAACATCGAAGAAGTAGTGGAACAACCCTGGTTTCATGAAATCAAAAGGTATCTCCAGACTAGAGAATATCCTGAAGGAGCTTCAGTCAATGATAAAAAGTTCTTAAGGAGATTTGCTGCCAAGTTCTTCCTAAGCAATGGCATCCTTTATAAGCGCAGCCATGATTGTGTTCTACTTCGTTGTGTGGACAAGGTTGAAGCAGAGTTGATCATGACCGAAATACATAGTGGCACATTTGGCACCCACTTGAGCGGACATATGATGGCTAAGAAGATTCTAAGGGCAAGCTACTACTAGTCTACCATGGAAGCTGATTGTCATCAACATTCCCGTACCTGCCACAAATGCCAAGTCTATGCCGACAAGGTACATATTCCTCCTGTTCCTCTCAACATTCTGACAGCTCCTTGGCCATTCGCAATGTGGGGAATTGACATGATTGGAGAGATCAAGCCTACGACATCCAATGGACATTGCTTCATCTTGGTCGCTATTGATTATTTTACCAAGTGGGTCGAAGCAGCTTCTTACGCCTCAGTTATAAAGAATGTGGTTGCCCGCTTCATCAAGCAGAACCTCATATGTCGGTATGGTATCCCCGACAGGTTTATCACGGATAACGGTACAAATTTGAACAACACTATGATCACCGCTCTATGCGAACAGTTCAAGATTTATCATCACAATTCATCTCCCTACCGGCCGAAGATGAACGGTGTTGTTGAAGCCGCGAACAAAAATATCAAAAAGATCATTCAAAAGATGACAGTCACCTACAAGGACTGGCATGAGATGTTACCGTTTGCTCTGCATGGATATCTTACCACGGCACGTACTTCAACAGGGACAACTCCATTTTCTTTGGTATATGGCATAGAAGCTGTTCTACCTATGGAAGTTCAGATTCCTTCCTTGAGGATTATGAAGGATGCCGGTTTGAGTGAAGACGATTGGATTCAGACCCGGCTTGATCAACTTAATTTGATCAGCGAGAAGCGACTTACTGCTATTTGTCATGGTCAGACGTATCAAAAACGAATGATCAAGGCTTTCAACAAGAAAGTCAGACGCCAGGTATATCAAGTCGGAGAACTTGTAATCAAGCGGATCATCTTACCGCAAAGTGATCCCAGGGGCAAGTGGACTCCTACTTACGAAGGACCATTTATGATCAAGAGCATCTTTTCTGGTGGAACAATGATTCTGACCACCATGGACGGCGACGATTTGCTGCACCCTGCGAGCGCAGACATAGTCAAAAGATACTACGCATAAAATGACCCAACAAGTTGAAAACCCGAAAGGGCGACTTGGGCAAAAAATGGGCATCCCGATGAATCGAAAACCCGAAAGGGCGATTCAGAAAAAAATTAGGGATAAGCAAAAAAATCTATACACCCGACAAGTTGAAAACCCGAAAGGGCGACTTGGGCAAAAAAGGGTTTCCCGGTGGATTGAAAACCCGAAAGGGCGGTCCAGGCAAAAGTTAGGGAATTAAAGCGTGTGACTATGTCTCGTCGGATCACCTTAAGAAGAATCTCTTCACCAACAAGCTCCAAGCTACTGATCAATCCAATCATCGGTGGACGAAGCAGCGAATGGACAAGATACTCAAAGTTGTGAAGGCTATAGCAGAATAGGAATCCCATGGAATTGTTACACATAGCCATCTTTCTTTTGTATAAAAATTTTCAATTTTTACGACAATATTCTCTTACTAGGATGTCTGTCTCCTTTGTACAAAGATACTTACAAAAGTTAATACAAAGATAGTTCAAAGTGCAGAAATTTGCTTGCCTTTATTTCTTTTTTACACTTATGTTTTATTTGAAAACGTCCAAAGTTTTGTTAAATAGGCATATTGTGATACGGTAGGAGAACTGACTTGGGTTTTGCGTTTGTTTTCGCAAATGTTTCGGTTTAGCAAGAGTCGCCACCGACTTTTTATTTTATCCTAAGGAAAGGTTAAAAAGCACAGGAAAAACCTTTGAGATATTTTCTTGGGTTTGGGGAGTAGATTATAGAAAGGGAAGGTATTATCACCCTTTCTATCCATGGTTATCCATGGGATCTTAGTTACTTGCTTAGATCACTTGCCTTGCATTTTCAATTGTTTGAAATGGTGCTTTTAATTGTTTGAAATGGTGTTTTGTGTGTGGTTTTGAAAATGTTTTGAAAAAGATGCCTTGTCTAGGCAACCATTGTAACAATTCTTGTTTGAATGTTTTACAAAGGTGTGTGTCTTTTTGAAAAGATGTTTCAATGTTTTTGAAAGTTGTTTTGAAAGTTGTGTTGTGGAGTGTGTTTTGAAAATAGGCAAGTGTGTTTTGCAAGTTTGATCAAGTAACTAAGAGCTATCTACCCTAAATTTCTCAAAGATCTTTCCTATGTTTTAACCCTTTTAACAGTATTGTTCCACCATTGTATTTGGTGGACAATCTTGTGTTAGGATGTTAACGGGACGGATGCGGGTCATTGTTTAGACCATGAATGCAATAGTGCCAAGTGTCTTTGGCAATTTTTCCTTCAAGGGACTTGATCATTTTTTAGGCAACTTGAGAAAGCGTCATCGAGGGACTATGATCATTTGATTTGTTTTTGTTTTGCCAAAGAACCCAACATGCAACATGGCCCATTTTTGAAGGCAACAAGTGGAGTAACAATAAGGGTGCAAGTGTGTATGGTGTTGTCCATTTTCATGCATTTTTGTCTTTGTATTAGTCAAGCTATTTGTTATTTGATTTGCATACAAACCCTAAGTCTATCATGGCATAATTTGAAAGCTTTTAAATGCGGAAATTTAAAGTCCTAAATTATTACAACATAATTATGGGGATGGGGGTACAAATGTTTGAATGGGGAGATATTTAGCAAGAAATTAAATCTAAAACTATTACATCCATATTGAATATACAAATATCAAATTATACAATATAAAGTAAATACAATAAATATGCAAAAATGTATTATGCACAAAAATGATTTTTTATGTATGTGAAAGTATTTTTCAATGTGAAATATAAACAAAAATAAAAAGGTCAATTTTTGAATATTTTCATGGTTTAGGGCAAAACCCTAGTTTTTAAACAAATAGTGTTTATTTATTAATTATATACAATATTTATATATTTATTTATACAAAAATAAAAAAGAAGTATATTGTAAAAAAAAAAGTATTTTTTGATGTCAAATATTAATAAAAATAAAAATGTATTATTTCTATATTTTTGTCCTAAATATTTAATAAAATATGTATAAGTATATTTATATATATTTAATAAACTAAATATGTACAAAAATAAAATATTAATTATTTACAAAAATGTGTATTTTTAGAAAATGTTTTCAAAATGTAAATGAAAAATAATAACTGAAAATAAATATATTTTTTGTATTATTTTTTAGTGTTTTAAATAAAAGTATATATATTTATTTACATGTATATGTTTAAATAAAACAAATAAATGCCAAATAAATGCAAAAATGTGTGAAAAAATATTTTTGGGGTTTTTTATATTTGAGCAAAAAATAATAAGTCAGAATCAAAAAGAAAAAATCAAAAATGATAAATATATCACACAATGGGCTAGGGGGGTGTAAATTGGAAAAGGGGGTGCAAAAAGCAGGACTGACTCAGGCCCAGCCCAAGCCAGTCATCTTCAACCTCCAGCTTTGTTTGAACAAGCAAAAACGCGCGTTTTCTAACTCCTGATTCCTGGACTTTCATGCAAAACTCATAACACCAATAATGTAGAGCATCAAGAGACGAATTCAGACATATAAAATACTTGACCTAACTCTAAGAAACGAGGGAGAATTTCTTCATCCCCAATTTCTGACCAAATTTTTCTTCAATGTTCATGGCCAAAATTCTCACAGCACGCATAATATAAATGAAAAGTAAATACATAGATGGCTTCAGGGCTATGAGTAGAACAAGTTTTCTTCACAAACCTAAGCTTAATCATGCCTGGATAGAGAGATATGAGTTCATGTTTTTACCTGTTTCAGCTTGACTTGAACAGAACAATGTAGCAACTTCCAATGGATTTTGAGCTTTTGTACAGCTTGCCTGAAGTCTAAGGATGCTTCTCCAACTCCTAGCTTGCTTTAAAATAAACTGAATCGTGCTATGGAAGTCAACCTGCACAGCTTGAAAATAAAAATGGCAAACGTGGTTATAGGTGTTACAGCTTGAGTTCAATGCTTGGGATAGCTTCAGTGGATGATATGGAACATGTTTGAACTCTTTTTGGCCAAAGTGCACGAGTGGAATGGATTGTGGAAGTCAAACTGCAACAGATGCCCTGTTTCTGCAGCAAGAGGGTGTTTTTGTGAATGAGGAGGTTTGGGAGGTGGTTCAGTCGTGCTTTAGGCTTGCTTGGATGTATGAAAGATGTTTGCAAAGTTTGTGTTTGGCTGTGTTGACAGGAATGAGAGATTGAGAGTTTTGGCAAGCTTTCTTCCTCTTGAAGTAAGAAGGTTCAAGTTGGGTTATAGGAATGTACAAGGCTCTCAAGCATGCTGCAGCACTCTCTCTTGATCAGTGGGATTTGTCTACAAACTTGTGCCTCAAAGATCTGGCTTGTACCTCTTGGATATGGTATTTGACATAAAGTGCATCTTTTCCAAAATGGAAAATTTACTTTTTCCACTTAAAGATTAATTCTTTGTGTAATGACTAAATGCATAAAACAATGCTTGAACACAAAGGTTAGGCATTTAATTATTGAGTGTGAAGAGGTTTAGAGGCCTGCAAACTATCACAAACCCTGCTGACTTAAAAATGCCAATGTTATGAACAAGCTTTGGCCATGAACAAAAGTGAATTTTGCCCAACTTTTCAAATTCGATTCTCCCTAACCACAAGGGTGTTTGATGAGTTCTTGGACAATTTGGAAAGCTTGGAATGTGTACTATAATCCATATTTGTAATGCAAATTGAAACTCCAAGTGGAACCATGTGAAAAATGGCCAAGAAGTTGGACAAAAATCCTGCCTAGAATAGGTCAAAATTTCTCTAAGTTAAAAATGTTTTGCACCCTTGTTCCAAAAATAATAACTTGAGCTACAAGCTTCCTTTGAGTAAACTTTGTGAATCAAAGTTGTATATTTTGCAATGGACTACAACTTTCATGTTTTGAGTTTTGTTTGAATCCAATTGTATCTTGATGAAAAAATGGGACAAAGTTAGGAAAAAATAAGGAAGTTTCATAACTTAGAAAAATTCTAAGTTATGAAATTTTCTCATCTTAAACCCTAATTTGAAATTTTGGGTTTCTTGATGAACAAGTTTCATAATTTGACATGTCTTGATGAAAAATGAATCTTGGCACTTGATTTTGACCAAAAAGTCAAAGTTTGACTTTTCAGTATACAGTCAAATTTGATCAGTTGACTGAAAAATTCATCTGTCAATCCTATGCATTTGAGACCTCTTGAACTTGTTGAATGGGTTAAGACAATGCCATTGAATCCTTGAGTCCATATGTGAGCTTGGTTTGCCATTGGTTAGGTCAAACAGTCAAAAATTGCCTTTGTGTAGACAAAACCCTAAAAATAACCATTTTGCCCTTTTGGTGATCTGATCAAATTTCTTGTGGAATTGTGATCCAAACTTGATCAAATGGTCCATATGAGTTCAAAATGTTGATGTGGGTCAAAAATCATGAAGTTTGACTGTCAATTGGCCACAGTTGACTTTTTCCCCAATACAGTTGATTTCTAGGTCAACTGTCCAATTGACTGGGCAAAGATTGGGGTCAAGGCTTGAAACTTGGCATGGATAAACTTATGAGTCCAACATGAAGCATGAAAGTCACTTTGGGCATTTTAGGTCAAAACATCCCTGTGCAAACTCAAACCCTAATTTGGGTCAACAGTGCAAGGAGGGGTCTTAAGCAGAGCAAACCCTAACTTGATCTTGAGCTCCAAGAGTCTTGTGGTGAGAAAAAGTTGATGAAAAGAGAGGGAAAATTTTGGGGTACAACACATATGCATTTGAATATAATCACTGCTTACAAGTAAAATGAAATTGAGAAAGGACAATTATTGTTGGGTTGAAGGTGTAGGAAGATATCTTTGTGCCATTCCAGAAGAAATCCCCTACAATACTTTGTTCAGATCCTCAACAAAGCCAAAGTCTTAAAGTATGTGTCACCAGCGGAGTTAAATTTCAAGACCCCCAGCGGAGCCCGAAAACTCTGAAATACATATCTCTAGTGGAGCCAGAATATCCTAAACCCAATTTCCCCAGCAGGCTGTCTTAAAAGCCTGAGAACGAAGCAGATAACAGTTAACTTCTTGGCTTATCCCCAACTAGGATGCTTCCCCAGTAGATTGGCGTACAACCCAAGCTCCTAATTTCACCGGCCAAGTAAACATTCTCCCCACAGAGTTATTTCCCAGTAGATCGAAGATTCTTGGTTTCATTTCTCCAGCAGAAGCCTCCTAGGTTTTAAACTCCCCATTAGAGATTTTCAGAGTTTTCCCTATTTCCTAGGAAAGTCATGAAGGATTCTCATTCCCTGCATAAGTTGTCAAAGGCCTTGTTAATCCCCACAAATCGCCAAGGATTTTCAACCTCCAGCAGTGGTCCCAGGATTTCTCCTTCTCAAACAATCAGAAATCTTTAATCCCCAAACAGTCATCAAGGATCTCTCATCTTCAGCAATCAAAGAGTTTTGAATCCTCAACATCGGTCAAGGATTTACTTTCCCCAGCAGCAGTCAAAGATTTCAATCCCCAGCAGCAGCCAGGGATTTATTTGCCTCAGCAAGACAGCTACTCAGCTTACATGCACATCCATTACATTCATATATCATAAATGTTGATGAAACACAGTTCATTGCATCATACATATCATGCAACATAACTTTACATTTTAGCTAACATTTTACCCTTTTCAGGATAAAGTTAAAAGGCTATCATTAACAATTATTCAGATACAGTGTGGATACACCCCAGACACGGCGGTCATTCTATTGCTCATTCAGAATTTCAAGTCAAAATACAGTATGGATACACCCCCCAAACACGACGGTCATTCTACTACTCATTCAGACATCGGAAATCGGATACAGACTAGATACGCTCCAGACACGGCAGTCATTCTATCTCTCATTCGGATTCAACTATCAACTTCAAGGTAAGATACGCTCTAAACACGGATGACATGCTGGCCCTTACACCGAAGGTTTGATTCTCCCCAGTGCAGTCGCCACGGAAGTCATTCTGTCACTTATTCAGATCCCAGTTACAGTCTCAAATACACTCCAGACACTGAAGTCATTCTGCTACTCATACAGATCTCAACTTCAGATACAGTCCAGATACGCCCCAGACATGGTTGCCATTCTACCACTCATTTAGAACTTATTTCCAGCACACAGTTGCTCCACACACAGATTTTCTCTGTTACCCATTCAGAATACAGATACACTCCAGACACGACAGTCATTATGATATTCATTCAAGAATCAAATACAGTTACAGCTCGGATACGCTCTAGACAGAGACGCCATTCCCTTGCTCATACAAACCGAATCTCCAGATACAACTCAGATACGTTCCAAATACGGATACCATTCTGATGTTCATTCTACTGATTTTCAACAAATAAGTCTTGGATGGCATATTTAAGCCCATCTCCAGCAAGATTCTACCATCTTTAAATGGCATCTTTAAGCCCATTCCCTCCGATTCAATTTGACTAGTGCAAATTTACGGGCACTCTAGTGTCCAATCCTCTTTTACCTTCGAGTCACGAAAGGAAAACTTGCCAATCTAACTCTTCAGGTTCAAGAAGATTGAACAGGTGCAACTGTTGTACCCCAAAATTTTCCCTCCCATTTCATCAACATTTCTCATCACAAGACTCTTGGAACTCAAGATCAAGCTAGGGTTTGCTCTGCTCAAGACACATCCTTGCACTGTTGACCTAAATTAGGGTTTGAGTTTGCACAGGGATATTTTGACCCATAATGCCCAAAGTTACTTTCATACTTCATGTTGGACTCAAAAGTTTACCCATACCAAGTTTCAAGCCTTGAATCAAATTTTTGCCCAGTCAATTGGACAATTGACCTAGAAATCAGCTGTATTGGGGAAAAAGTCAACTGTGGCCAATTGACAGTCAAACCTCATGAATTTTGACCCACATCAACATTATGAACTCATATGAACCATTTGATCAATTTTGGATCACAATTCCACAAGAAATTTGATCAGATCACTAAAAGGGCAAAATGGTCATTTTTAGGGTTTTGAATGTTTAACCTAGCCAATAGCAAATCAAGCCCAACCATGGAATCAAGGACTCAATGACATCATCTTGACCCATTCAACAAGTTCAAAAGATCTCAAATGCATTGGATTGACAGATGAATTTTTTAGTCAACTAATCAAAATTTGACTGTACACTGAAAAGTCAAACTTTGACTTTTTGGTCAAAATAAAGTGTCAAGAGTCATTTTCCATCAAGACACGTCAATTTATGAAACTTGTTCATCAAGAAACCCAAAATTGCAAATTAGGGTTTAAAATGGAAAAAATTTATAACTTAGAAATTTTCTAAGTTATAAAATTTTCTTATTTTTTCCTAACTTTGCCCCACATTTACACCAAGATGCAAAGGGATTCAATCAAAACTTACAACATGAAAGTTTTATTGAATCACAAAGTCTACAACATTTATTCACAAAGTTTTCTCAAAAGAAGCTTGGATCTCAAGTTATGATTTTTGGAACAAGGGTACCTAAAACTTTTAACTTAGAGAAATTTTGCCCTAGTTTAGGCAGGATTTTGACCCATCTTCTTGTCCATTTTTCACATAGTTCCACTTGGATTCTTAAGTTGCATTTCAAAGATGGATTATAGTAAATGTTTCAAGATTTACAAATTGTCCAAGAACTCCTCAAACACCTTTGTGGTTAAGGAGAATCGAATGCTTGAAGTTGGCAAAAACTCACTTTGTAACCATGGCCAATACATGTTCATACCACTTGCCAAATATGACCAAACTAGCTTAGTACATAATTACAGGTCTCTAAACCAATATACACTCAAAAATCGAATGCAAATACATTGGACATTGACATTGTTCTGATCAAGAGAGCATTGTACAATGAACATTTCCATTTTGAGCATAAAGGTCACACTTCCATTTTCATAAAGGCAACTTTATGTCAAATTGCATTTTCTTGAGCCTTGGACTTTTTTCCTTGCAGCAAACAAGTTCCCTAATCTCAGGCATAGTACACCAACTTGAGCATGCTTGTAACTAGCCTGTACAGGCCATAGCTTGGTCACTTCACATCTTTGCTTTCAAAACAAGTCAAATAGCCAAAAAGCTCATAACACACACATCTGATATATTGAACTAAAGCAAAGTTTTCAAACAAGTTTCTCATATCCTTGTAAGCCAGAAACACGAGTCTTTGACCTCTAAAACCCCCTTGTGCACAAAATCTTCATTTCTGCCCAAAACAGGGCAAGTTCTGCAAATCACAAGCCACAATCAAATACCCTCGTGCATTTTGTCCCAGATCACTTCAAACACATTCTAAACAATACACTTAAGCTGTCCAGGCCATTCACAAGCTGTTGTAACTCCATTTACACACATCACCATTTTTGTTTGGAAGCTTTGCAGGTTGAGTTTTGTAGCGCGATGCAGGCCACTTCAAAACAAACTAAGCATTGGGAAAGGTTCAGGGGACATCAAGCAAGCTCAAAAGAACCTCAGGCCCCATTGAAAGTTGTTGTATTGGCCAACTCGAACTCAACTGAAATAGGTATTTCATGAACTTCTATCTCTCTATTTAGGAACATTTAGCCTTAGGTTTGTGAATGAAAGATGTTGTACTCATTACCATGAAACCACACATATGCTCAGTTTTCATTTATATTAATCGTGCTAGGAGAATTTCATCTATGAACTTTATGAAAAACTAGGTTAGAAATTAGGGCCAGAGAAATTCTCTCTGGTCTTTGAGAGTTAGATTAAGTTTTTTTATATGGTTAGATTTGTGATTTAATGCTCTACAAGTTTCATGTTTTGAGTTTTGTCAAAAGATCACAAATACTGGAGATACAAGTTTGTACAGGCATGCGCACGTTTTTCAAATTTCTGGAGATTGAAGATGAAGTCTGGGCTGGGCCTGGCCTTCTTGCTTCCAACACCTCCCAGCTTACTTTCAGCACCCCCTGGCCCATTTCTTTGTATTTTCATTATTTTTGCATTTTAATTTCTTTTCTGACTTTGATATTTTATTTTCAAATATAAAAAATACTCTAAAAATATTTTCACAATTTTTTTTCATTTATTAGATATTTTATTTTGATTTTTTCTAATATAAACAACAATTTAAATACATATGTTATTTTGTTTAAACTTGAAAATAATGCAAATAATACTCTTATTTTCATTTCTATTTTTTATTTACACCAAAAATATTTTCTTTAATATATTGTATTTTTGTAAATATTTTATTTTATTTTTTACATACTTAACATATTTAATATATATATATATATATATATATATATATATATATATATATATATATATATATATATATATATATATATATATATATATATATATATATATATATATATATATATATATATATATATATATATATATATATATATATATATATATATATATATATATATATATATATATATATATATATATATATATATATATATATATATATATATATATATATATATATATATATATATATATATATATATATATATATATATATATATATATATATATATATATATATATATATACTTTTGTTTTATTAAATACTTAGAAATAAAACAAAAAAATATTTTATTTTTTATTTTTATTATTATGTATACTAAAAAATACCTTTTTAGATATATTTCATTTTTTACACATATTAATATATTTTTGTACATAAATAATATATTATATTTATTTTCTTAAAAGAATTAGGGTTTTACCCTAAAACAAATAAAATTAATCTTTTATTTATTTCTTTATACTTTTTTTTAAAAAAATACTTTTGCATATATGAACAAATAAAAATTATTTTTTACATAATACATTTTATTTAACATTTATTTATCTTGTTTAATTAAATATTGCCCATTTATTTATTTGCACAAAGAATTCAATTTGGATATAATAGTAAATTAGGGTTATAATTTCTTGTCAAATATCCCCTCACTCAAAATTGTACCCCCATCCCCATAATCATGTTGTAATACCTTAGAACTTTAAATTCTCGCACTTTACGCTTTCAATTATGCCATGATTAGAGAATTAGGGTTTGTATGCAAAAATCAAAACCAACAAATAGTTTGACCTAATCAAAGACAAAAATGCATGAAAAACAAACACAATGCACACTTACACCCCTAGGGTTACAATCCACTTGTTGCCTTCAAAAATGGGCAATGGTATGCATGTTGAGTACTTTGGCAAAATAAAAATAAAACAAAAGATCATATTCCCTCGATGACGCTATCTGAGTTTCCTAAACAAAAATGATCAAGTCCCTCAATAAAATTGCCAAAAATACTTGACAGTATTGCTATCATGGTCTATACGATGACCCGCGCCTGTCCCGTTTAACATCCTAACACAAGTTTGTTCACCAAATACGATGGTGAAGCAACACTGTCAAAAGGGTTTAAAACATAAGAAAGATCTTTGAGTAAAATAGGGTAGATAACTCTTAGTTACTTGATCAAAAGCTTGCAAAAACATCCTTGCTATTTTCAAAACACACTTCACCACACAAATTCAAAACCCTACTTTCAAACATTGAAAACTTTTCAAAAGACAAAAACACCTTTGTATACATTCAAACAAGAATCATTACAAAGGTTGCCACAACGATGGCCTCTTTTCAAAACATCTTTCAAAACCACACACAAAGCACCATTTCAAACAATTGAAGAGCACCATTTCAAACAATTGAAAAGAAAAGCAAGTGATCTAAATAAGTAACTAAGAGCCCATGGATAACCATGGATAGAAAGGGTGTTAATACCTTCCCTTTCTATAATCTACTCCCCGAACCCAAGAAAACATCTCAAAGGTCTTTCCTGTGCTTTTTGACCTTTCCTTAGGATAAAATAAAAAGTTGATGGTGACTCTTGCTAAACCGAAACATTTGCGAACACAAACGCAAAACCTCAAGTCAGTTCTCCCACCGTATCACAATAATTCTTGAAATTTCCCAAATTTTCCCAATTTGGGAAAGCCACAACTTTCTCAATTTTTATCTCATGATTATTATCTTTTACTTTTTGGAAAGCTCGAGATATTTACTTCAATCCCTATTTTGATCAATTTTGCATTTGAAGATTTTATCTTGATATAAATTGTCTTGACAAAAAGTTCCTTTTGTTGACTTTCTGAAAATGACCTGTAATGTATAAGCTTTTATCTTTCAAATGGTGCATTCCTTGGACTTGAGGGATGAATAGAAGTTTTAGGGAATTGCATTCTCTTCAAAATGAGCTTTGGTTGGGAAACAATGGATGAAGTATGAGAAAGTTATGCTTGGTCAAAGTTTGGTTGACTTTTCCTATAGAAATCCTAATTAGCAATTCTTGACTTTTGATGAATTAGGAGCATTTCTTGAGGAATCATGATCAAACTTTGATAAAAAGATGGATATCACTTATAAATATTGATGTTGAACAAAAATCATGAAGTTTGACTGTATTTCTGCCACAATTGAATTTTAACCTAGTACAATTGATTTCCAAGCATTTGAGAAATTGTCTAAGCAAACTTGTTGTGCATGGCATGAAACTTGGCATGGACAAACTTGAGGGAATATTAGGACCATGGAAAACATTTGATACCTTTGGAGATCACAAATCTTGGTTAAAAGTGAAACCCTGGCTAGAGGTTCATTGCTTAGGAGGAGAATTTGTCTTGTCAATTCTTGGTTAACCTTGAGCAATTGAGGATCTCTAAGAGCATGCTTTGAGTAAAAATGAGAGGGGAAATTTTGGGGTACAACAGCTTCCCCTGTTAAATCTTCTTAAACTTGAAGATGTAGATTGGCTTGTCATCCTTTCGTGATCTGAAGGTGGAAGATGATTGAACACTACAGTGCCCAGAAATTTGCATTCGCCTGAAGTAACATTGTTGATTGATGATGTAGGGAATGGGCTTACAGATGCTATTTGGAAAATATGAATGAGATTCGTCGGAGATGGACTTAAAGATGCCATCTAGAGTAGATGTTGATTTCACACATGGTTTCTTTGGGGGTTCCTGTTCCTGCTATCTGAGAAGGAGTTCACTGGGGAATGTGGGTTTCTATTGTTCTCCTGTTTGAGGAAAACTCTATGGGGAATAGAGTCTAGGAACTTCAGTTGTCCAAGGATTTGCTGAAGAGTTATCTCAAGAGAGATGAAAGTTTGCTGTATTCTGATTTAAGTCCAGGTTTCCAATGATTTGTTAGGAATAATGGAATTAACCATTACCTTGAGATGTATTAGAAAGAGCCTGTGTAGACTGTACGAGAAGGAACCCATGTAATATTGCTTCGTCTGGTCATGTAGATAGCTTTCCTGTCTGGTTTCAAGTGGTAATCTACCATCAACTGTTTACAGATAGTTGTCATGTCTGGTTTCAGGTATTAATCTGGAATTTGGAATTTATCGATCATTGAGATAGTTGTCCTGGCTTGTTACAGGTATTAATTTCTGTCTTGAGAAAGAAAGATAGCTTTCCTAGCTTGTTACAGGTATTAATCTTCAATCTCTTCATGTAAATAGTTCTCCTGGCTTGTTACAGGTATTAATCCATAATCGGTCGTCCACAGATAGTTCTCCTAGCTTGTTACAAGTATTAATCTGGAACTTGTTTTGCTAGTTACATAGATAGTTTCCCCGTCTGGTTTCAGTCATTAACCTTGCACCTGTTGTAAAAGTTGATAGTGTTTGTTTGTCTTCTAATTTAACCTGAAAAGGTAAAATCAGTTTCATGCGATGTCATGATGTATGAATTGCATGATGCTCCCAAAATAAATGAGATTGTGATGTATGTATTTGTATGCACATTTTATGATGTATGAACATGTATTGCTGTTGTGCAGTATCTTTGTTTGGGAAAATAAATCTCTGACTGCTGCTGAAGAGCACCAGGAAGTTGAATCCCGGACTACTGTTCGTAAGTGAAGAAAGTGATTCTTCAATTTCTGCTGGGGATAGTGAATGGAGATAGTTTTCTTGGCGATTCCCTTTCTCTGCCAAGGATCTTCTACTTTTGTTTGAGAATGATTTTGCTGAGGGGCAGAGTTTTGTTGGAAGATTTCACCGATTTGGAGAAATAAACTCCGTTGGGGGATGAACTTCCGTAGTTAGAGAAATAACCTCTATTGGGGATAAGACTTTATAAACTATTTGAGATTTATAAAACACTGTTGCGGAAGGTGAACTCCATATACTGCTTGGGGATTTTATTGAAATCCTGTAGGGGAATCTTAAGAAGCTTGGTGACTTCACTGGGGAATTTTGGAGCAACAACTGGAGATTTTTGCTCTTCCAGGGATGAGGCTTTATAATCTGCTTGAGATTTAAAAAAACTCTGTTGGTGGTCTTCGACTTCTGTTTGAGGAGGTGACAAGAAGATGCCCATGTTTATGTACCTCATGGAATGAGAAGTATACTAGAATGAACTCGTGTCTGAATGTATCTAGCAGTTGTGTGAGAGAGTGTCAGGATGAATCTATGTTATGATTATATCTAAACGGAAAGATGTATTGAATGAGTATCAGAATGGCATCCGTATCTGGAGCGTATCTAAATTGTATCTGAAAGCTTAATCTAAATGAGTATCAGAATGGCATTCGTATCTGGAGCGTATCTAAACTGTATCTGAAAGCTAAACCTGAATGAGTATCAAAATGGCATCCGTATCTGGAGCATATCTGATGTGTATCTGAAGGTTGTATTGAATGAGTATCAAAATGGCATCCGTATCTGGAGTGTATCTGAACTGTATCTGAAAGATGAACCTGAATGATTATCAAAATGGCATCCGTATCTAGAGCGTATCTGAACTGTATTTGAAAGTTGAATCTGAATGAGTATCAGAATGGCATCCGTATTTGGAGTGTATCTGAACTGTATCTGAAAGCTACACTTGAATGAGTATCGGAATGGCATCTGTATTTGGAGCATATCTGAACTGTATCTGAAGGCTGTATTGAATGAGTATCAAAATGGTGTCTGTATCTAGAGCATATCTGAACTGTATCTGAAAGCTGAAGCTGAATGAGTATCAGAATAGCACCCGTATCTAGAGCGTATCTGAACCGTATCTGAAAGCTGAACCCGAATAAGTATCAGAATGGCATCTGTATCTGGAGCGTATTTGAACTGTATCTGAAGGCTGAATCTGAATGAGTAACAAAATGGCATCCGTATCTGGATCGTACCTAAACTGTATCTGAAAGTTGAACCTAAATAAGTATCAGAATGACATCCGTATCTGGAGCGTATCTGAACTATATCTGAAGGTTGTATTGAATGAGTATCAGAATGGCATCCATATCTAGAGTGTATCTGAACTGTATCTGAAAGATGAACCTGAATGAGTATCAGAATGGAATCCGTATCTGGAGCATATTTGAACTGTATTTGAAAGCTGTATTTAATGAGTATCAGAATGACATCCGTATCTGGAGCGTATCTAAACTGTATCTGAAAGCTGAATCTGAATGAGTATCAGAATGGAATATGTATCGAGAGCGTATCTAAATTGTATCTGAAAGCTGAATCTGAATGAGTATCAGAATGGAATCCATACCTGAAGCGTATCTGAACTGTATCTGAAAGCTGAGTTTGAATGAGTATCAGAATGGCATTTATATCTGGTGTGTATCTGGACTGTATCTGAAAGCTGAATCTGAATGAGTATCAGAATGGAATCTGTATCTTGAGCGTATCTGAATTGTATCTGTAAGTTGAACCAGAATGAGTATCAGAATGGCATCCGTATCTTGAGCCCATCTGAACTGTATTTGAAGGCTGTATTGAATGAGTATCAGAATGGCATCTGTATCTGGAGAGTCTCTGAACTGTATCTGAAAGCTGAACCTAAATGAGTATCAGAATGGAATCCGTATCTGGAGCATATCTGAACTGTATCTGAAAGCTCAATATGAATGTGTATCAGAATGGCATCCGTATCTGGAGCATATTTGAACTGTATCTGAAAGCTGCACCTGAATGAGTATCGGAATGGCATCCGTATCTGGAGCATATCTGAATTGTATCTGAAGGCTCTATTGAATGAGTATCAGAGTGGCATCCGTATCTAGAGCGTATCTGAACTGTATCTGAAAGTTGAACCTGAATGAGTCTCAAAATGGCATTCGTATCTAGAGCGTATCTAAACTGTATCAGAAAGCTGAACCTGAATGAGTATCAGAATGGCATCTGTATTTGGAGCGTATTTGAACTGTATCTAAAGGCTGTATTGAATGAGTATCAGAATGACACTCGTATCTGGAGCGTATCTGAACTGTATCTGAAAGCTGAATCTGAATGGGTATCAGAATGGCATCCGTATCTGGAGCGTATCTGAATTGTATCTGAAAGTTGAACCTGAATGAGTATCAGAATGGCATCCGTATCTGGAGCGTATCTAAACTATATTTGAAGGCTGTATTGAATGAGTATCAGAATGGTATCCGTATCTGGAGCGTATCTGAACTGTATCTGAAAGTTGAACCTGAATGAGTATCAGAATGGAATCTGCATTTAGAGCGTATCTGAACTGTATCTGAAGTTTGTATTGAATGAGTATCAGAATGGCATCCGTATATGGAGTGTATCTGAACTGTATCTGAAAGCTAAATCTGAATGAGTATTAGAATAGCATCCGTATCTGGAGCGTATCTAAACTGTATCTAGAAGAGAATCTTCTTTATTTATAATGTTTCCGCTGGGAATTCCTGTTTTGTTGTTTTGAGAATAAATCTGTTGGGGAACATGAAAAGTTTGTGAACTCGGCTAGGGAATTCTTTAAGATGTCGTAGTAGTGATTGGAAATTCTTGCTCTATCGGGGATACAAGAACACCTAAAATCACAAGGCTGTAAGCTGAGGATGTGGCAGTGACCTTTTAGTAGGATATCCCCTACCTTTGTACCTGCTGGAGAAAGTATCTGCTGAGGTTTTGTGGATGGTTTGAGTGTCATCCCAATTTCAGGGGTTTTGAGTAGATGTTGATCAAGGAGCATTCTACTGATAGACATATGCCAAGATGACGGACATAATCGTACGCTTTAATCCCTAACTTTTTCCTGGACCACCCTTTCAGGTTTTCAATCCACCGGGATACCCCTTTTTGCCCAAGCCGCCTTTTCAGGTTTTCGACTTGCCGGGTGTACCAATTTTTTCATATGTATATCCCTAATTTTTTCCCAAACCCTTTTGGGTTCGTCGGGATGCCCTTATTTTTGCTTAGGCCTATCAACCTAGTGGGTCTTTTTCATGCGTCGTATTTTCCGACTATGTCCGTGTTCATCGGGTGCAGAGGATTGTCATTGTCTATAGTAGCAAGTGTTGTTACACTTCCATAAGATGTTTATGTGATCGCATGTGCCCTTTCATATGTGGTAGCCTGTGTGGGGCTGCTTCAGGATGAATCTGGTGCACCTGATGTTTGATCAAGTTTCTGATAGTCTTGAATTTCCTAGGTATCTTTTCTAAGAACTGTCATGGAAGGATTTGAAGACATGATACTGACACCATCTGATACTACTGGCACAGAAAAGCAATTTGGTGGTACCTAAGGTTCAAATTTCATTGATTTTTGCTGGAATCCCTGATCAATGTAACAGGCCCCGAGCTATTCAGATGGAGAACTGCCCCCGGCTATTTATCACTTTTGGAGATTCTTTGCATATTGGCTTGACTGCCCCAGATTAACTAGACACCATGTCATTCCCCTTGATTATGAAAGGCATGTTATTGGGAATGTTTTTTTTTTCGTCTGAGGTGATTCTGTCTATTGAGAGGATCTTTGTTCAATGAATATTCGTTGTGTGAATTTCTCTGTTGTTTGAACAGTTAGCCATATGCAAACAATGTCATTTAAAGAATACAAAGCTTATGTCTGTATTGAAGTTTGAAAATTCATTTTTAGTAAAACAAACAAATTTTGTAAGAGTGTGATATTAACTCAGGATTTGTAACAAGTCCTACAGGAGTCAGGATACCTTTTGTAACAATATGCTTATGAACTAACCCATGCTTCAGCTAGGACTTTTAAGGGTTGTAGCGCGGCCTGGTTCACGGTTTAAGGAACAAAGGATAAAGGCTCAAAATTTAGGTGTGCCCACCCGTTCTTCGTGATGTTCTTCAGCCTTAAACTCAGTTAATTGTGCGTTTTAAATCCCAGTTGAGTTATGGAATCATTGCTCTGATACTTGGTGATGGTTTAGAAATTGAATGTTTATTTTGAGAAGGTATTCATTTTTTTTGCAATACTCCTTTTTGTTGAGGATTTGTAGCGACCTCCTTTTTTTTACTTTATTATCCATGTCTTTTGCCTGAACTGTTTCTTTTGCAATTACAGCCAGCGGGATGCCCCAGTTTTTCTTAAGTCTCCTACATAGGTTTTCACTTAGGGGCTTTTCTTTTGAGAGATGATAACTTTCTATCTTAATGATCATGTGGAACCATCACTATCTTTTGGAGAGCATCTTCTACACTATTTGTCGTGTATGGAGATAGAGCTTACAACTGAATGCACTTCTGAATTAACTGAGAAAGCTACCCTGCCCCAGGTTATGATTAAGGGTTTTAATTTGTATGAAAAGAAAAACTCCTACTTCTTAGGCTCAAAGGGGTTGACTAGGGATTATCTTCCTTATAACTCCACTGTTTAGGATTTGAAACAATGCCTGTACATCGTCAGCGGGGTCTGTTCAAAAGCATATTATAGAGATTTTGGTATCATTTTCGTCATCCTCCCTCTAAAGGCTTACATCTTTTAATCAAGAGTCAAAAATCACAAAAAGGAAGTAAGAACGCAGTTTTAAAATAGTGAATATGAATGAATTTGTTAAAGACAAATATATGTGATGCACTGATGAAATAACAAAGTTTGACATAAATAAGTGTTCGAACAAAAAGAAAATTACAATTTCAAAAATTCAAATGAACAAAAAGCCCCTTTGTCTGAACTTGTCACTTCAGATGGTGCGCCTTTGAGGGATGGCAGAAGACTTCAGTCTGATCACATTGTGTGAACTTCAGCACTCCTTCATTGATCAGGTCTTGAATCTTATTTTTCAACGCCCAACAGTCATTTGTATCATGTCTAAGACTATCAGAATGGTAGGCACATATTGCATCAGGATTGTAGTTAGGGGAAGAAGTTTTGGGGTTTGGATGAGGATCCCTTAACGTAATCAACTTCATATTCAACATGTGTTGTAATACTTGAGCCAAGGACATGTTGATTTTGGTGAATTTCCTTTTGGGCTTGTCTTGCCTTTGCTGATTACCCTGTTGTGATTGCATCAATGCGGGAATAGAAGTTCGCACTACCCCCACAGATTGGTTGAGATTACTCTTATTGCGGCCCTTCTGGTCGTACACGGCATTGGACTCTTTCTTCCCATTGTATGGTCTCTTCTGAGTACTTGAAGATGCATCCCTTTGAATCTTACCGCTCCTGAGTTTATTTTTGACGTGCTCCCGCATGAACATGTCACCCAATTCCCTATGTGCCAAGAGAGGTTGATCATTGATTAGGCCCCAAATTTTAGTTGTTCTCCCCAGACTGTCGTATTTATCCTGAAGAAACTTGCTAATGAGAATCCTCAATTCTTCTTGTTCCCAAGCTAAACGTTGGATAAGGACCATCTGACTACTCATCTAGATTCTCATCCTTTCCATTTCAGCTTGCAATTATTCTAACTGGTCGTCCTTATTGGTTTCAGGATGTTTCTTGGTCAAGTTCCCGTTGAGGAGTGTTTTCAATTCTTCTTGCCCCTTGGCTAGATTCAGGAACATTTCTTTGAATTGAGCATCTTGATCTTGGAAACCTCTGCTGTTTTGTTCGAGAGACATTTTCCTTGCTGAAATAAACATCAAGAAAATGAGAAACCTGTACTAGAATACCTGTTATGAAATGGCATGCATGCAATGTTTTCAAGGATCTCGTGGGGTAAATACAAGAAGATATTTGAATTTTGACTACAGCTTGGACTGAGGAACTTTCGTATTTATTGAACGTCCTTCTACAAGAATCATGCTCACCATGTCAAGTGGGTCATAGCCTTTGACTCAAGTTATCGCTTTGGTCTTTTAACGGCGTTGGCTAGAGGAAAATAAATCCCCTTGCCCCTTGCTAGACGTCTGGTTCATCATAACCTGCACCACAGACCCTTAAGATCCTTGAAATGGTTAAGGAGATGCTATGGGATGATGTTATGATGTGTATGCTATGCATTAAGCAAAAGTGTAAGCTGATGAATACAAGTATGTCTTACAAGAAAACCAGTTTATTGGATAATGCATACAAACAAGGTCCTGCAAGGAATACAAAAAAAGCCCTGCAATGAGTTCAAGTTGTTAGATAATGAAGGCAAACAAGTCACACAAGCATCCTTAGGTTTAGACTTGCATGAGGTTTGTAGGTAAGTACCCTCTTAAAGTTTACTTGGCTCAACCTGTCCTAGAAATAGTAACTTGGTTCTAAGGGATCTCAAATCTCATTCTGATCGATAACTGACTTTCCACAAAACAAAACTCGGGAGTCAAATCTCAATGAGTGTAGTATCGAGTATCAACCTATCTTCGGTCGGAAACAAAACCGGCTATCTCACTACTTTCTAATGGCTTAGGATGAGTCAATTAAAGGTTTTAAAGATCAGTTAGCGCTTAATGACACTAAGGAAGCCTAATGTTATCCTTGACTAACTCAAGGAACATTAGTACAATCCAAAGTATCACACTAACGTATCTATCACTTCTTCCATAATGGTCTACATCGTACAACTTCCATGATTTATTGCTACTTACCTAATAAGGTGCCCCAGATCTGGGTGTAGGATCTTTTTGTAACAACCCAAACAAGCCCTCAAAATTAAAGCAAACAAAGCAAGCAATCAAAACAATTTTAAAATAAACTAACCCTAAGGTAACCCCACTTTTTATATATCCCTAGCAGAGTCACCAGTTCTGTGATACGGGGGCAGAACCGACTGTTTAATACTGGTTTTGCGTTTGTGTTTGCAAATGTTGCAGTAAGCAAGAGTCGCCACCAACTTTTCTTTTATCCAACAAAGGAAAGGGTGAAAAGAACAGAAAAAGACTTTTTCGAGAATTTTCTGAGTAAGGGGGGTAGATTATGGAAAGAAAAGGTGTTAGCACCCTTTCCATCCGTAGTTTTCTATGGGCTCTTAGAGGTTTGCTCATTTTGAAATACCTTTGTGCTTTGTGTATTTAAAAGTTTGTTTTGAAAATGCCTTGGTATGGCAGACTTTGTAATGTTTCTCAGGAATGTGGAGAAAGTATACAAAGTGTCTTGAAAATATTTTTGAAAAGTAGTTTTTTTTGTAAGTGCAAAGATATTTTGAGCAAACTTCTAACATTTATCTACTTTGTACTCGAAAAGGCATTTTTTCTCCCTATCCTTTAGACAGTGATATCCTACTATTAGTGAGTAGGTAGCCCTATCGTTGGATGTATTAGGGACATTCGAAAGGGATCTTGCAGTCTGTGATACGGTGATAGAACCGACTGTTTAATACTGGTTTGCATTTTTTATTCGCAAAATGTCGCAGTAAGCAAGAGTCGCCACTGACTTTTATTTCATCCAATCTTGGAAAAGTAAAAAGAACAGAAAAACCTGTTTTCGAGATATTCTGAGTACAGGGGGTAGATTATAGAAAGGGAAGGTGTTAGCACCCTTTCTATTAGTAGTTATCTACGAACTCCTAGGTACTTGCTCATTTTTCAAATTGCTTGTGTGTGTTTGTCTTGAAAATGTTTTACTTCGTGATAACCCTTGTATCAATCCTCAAGGATGTGACGAGGTTATTTTGAAATTTTGTTTTGAAAGGTGTTTGTGTGAAAAGTTTTTATTGAGCAAGTACTTAAGATTCTACCTACTCGAAAAAAGATTGTTTGTTCTCGTTTCCTTTAGACAGCGCTATCCTACTATTAAGGAGTAGGTAGCACCGTCGTTGGAGTTATAAGGGACATTCGAAAGGGAAAAGTACAATCACTAAAGCAATAGTTAGAAAAATTTAGTAGTAAACCTAGAGCCTTAAGATCTTTCTGAGGCAACATTTCCGAGGCAACATTTTGATCTTTTAGGCTGGAGAGCGACCACTAAAATTTCCTATGCTTAATGACTATTTACCGAAGGCAACCGTAGTGAGGCAAACTCTAGTAGTAAAACATGTGCATATGATTTGTTTCAATTATTTAATCTTTGCACATTAGGTGATCTACTGTTTTAAATTTTAAGCATTATTTTCATACAATCCTATTAGCCATGCATCTAGACAGTTAAAGATTGCGGGAATTTAAAGTGCGAAAAATAAACCTAGCTATTACAAGGCTTCGGGGAGGGGGGATTAATTACATAATCAAAAATTGGGGATTTAAACAGTAAATAAAAACCCTAGTTTTAACTATTACAAACCAGTAAGCAGTTACATAATTAATCAAAAATAAATACGCGCGACAATCGTAAATATGAGAGAACTCGGGTTTTAACCCTTGGCTACCTAATTGGATTAATTAAAGGAAAAAAATCATTTTTTGTCATTTTTATTTAAGGAAATAAAAACCAAATTGAATTTAATTAAAGAAAAAAATCATTTTTTGTCATTTTTATTTAAGGAAATAAATAATAAATTGCAAAATATCCTAATCACTAATTAAATTTTAATTATGAAAAATCATTAAATTAATGAAAAAAACAATTAACCTATTTTTATGTTTTTATTTTGAGAAGGAATTAAAAGTAAGAATTAAACCTAATTTCTATTTGATTTTAATTATGAAAAAAAGATTTAAGTTAACCTAATTAAACTAATTAATGCAATTAAATATTTTATGAAAAAAAAGACTAAACCTAATATTGTTTGTGATTTTCTGATTTTTATGTTTTGATTAAAAATGATTTTTGGAAAATAAATAAAATAAACAAATTAAAACAATAAAAAGAATTGAAATAAAATAAAAAAGAAAAGATTGGGCCTGTGTGGTAGAATGCAGACTGGGGGGGTGCATTGCCAAATTGTTAGGCCCAAATTGGTTGGCCCATGTTCCTTGCGTGTGATCCCATGTGGATTAGCTTCAGAGAGTGCACCATGGGCTGATGTGGTTGGACGCTGGATCTGGATCAAGGGATGATCCAAAGGGTAGGATTTGTGAGCGTATGATGGACGCATAGAATGGTGATGTACTGAATCTGCAGTAAATTGTTAGGAAAATAATAAAAGTGTAATTTAATAATTAAAAACCTAACTCTGATTAATTTACAAGTTAATTATGAAAAAAAATCAATATTGATTAAATCAAAACAACTTTTATGTCAAAAATTATTTTAATTAATTAAAAGCCTAAAACTAATATTTAATGATTTTTTTGAGATTTTATATGTTAATTAAATTAATGATAGAAAACAAATCAAGTGAAAAATAAATAAATGAAAAGGGTTAGAAAAGAAAATAGTCAAAAAAGTGAAAAATGCATGTGGTGGGTGATGAACCCATGCCCCTTGGGTCACAGTTAGGCGCCTCATCTACCAAGCCAAGCTATTGTTTGTGATTCAAACCTGTTCTACGTAACAACAAGAACTCATTTGGACAGTTAATAAACATTAGCAATGCATGAAATTAATTATATGAATGTTCGAAAGAAAAGCAAATCGGAGAAGATGAGTATGCTTATTTCAAGCATCAGTGGCCATGACTTTCTACCTATTCTTACCCTTAGATGCCTCAAGAATGATTTGTAATTCATGGCTTGGACTGAAAGTGGCTGGATCTTCAGTTTTGACTTTGCACTAGTTTTGACAGAATTTGAGGTTTTTAGAGAGTGTTCTTGGATAGCCAATTTCGTGCCCCCTAATGTATGAGGGTGTTTTGTTTATATAGAGGAGAAATTTAGGTCAAAAATAATGGAAGAACTCTCATGGTATCTTGAGGAATTATGAAGATTTAATTTGATTTTGGCCTTGTATAATTTCTTTCCAAAATAACTCCAATCATGACTTTTTCAATCTAAATCATCCTTGCATAAATTACATGCCATGCTAGTTGTATATGGACTCATAATGTGCACAAAAATCCCAAGATTTGATTTGCTTTTATTATTTTACCATTTAATTTGATTTATTTTGGTTTAAATGAATAAAAAATCAAAATAAATGATAAAAATAATAAAATAATAGGTGGAAAAGCTCAGGAGTCGTGGGTCCTATTAGAAACATGTTTCAAACAAGAAAACATGGGCCCCTTTGAAAAAAATGCAAATTTGATCAATGTTGACTTTTGACAATTTTCCAAAAATTGCCAACTTTGACAATGCACAACTCTCTCTATTTTGACCCTAGGAGGATATTCTTAGACTTTTTAGAAAGCTTAGGATGTACTCTAAACAAACCTTTTGGTTTAATCTCAATTGGATCTTCCATGTTCATGTATGAAGCTTTGACCCAAAAAGTGTTTTTGTTGACTTTTCAAAAGGACCTAAACTTTCAAAATTCATATCTTTTTATGAGTTCATATTTTGAACTTGAGCGCTGAATATGAATTATAGGGAATTGAATCCTCTTCAAAATGAGCCTTGGATGGAAAATTTCTGATAAAGTATGAAGAAGTTATGCATGGTCAAAGTTGGGTTGTCTTTTACTATGAAACTCTAATTTAGCAACTTTTGGGTTTTGAGGAATTTGGAGAATTCCTTGAGGAATCATGATCAACCCTTGATCAAATGATGGAAGTCAGTTCAAAATGTTGATGTTGACCCAAAATCTTGAGGTTTGACTATATGTGGGCCACAATTGACTTTTGACCTAATACAGTCGATTTCCCAAGCATCTTAGCAGTTGACTGAGCAAACTTCTTATGCGAGGCATGAAACTTGACATGTAGGGTCTTGAGAACATATTAAGACCATGGAGAGAATATGAGACCTTTGTGGTCCACCCATCTTTATGAAAATAGAAACCCTAATTTGGGGTATACTGCCTTAGGAGAGAGTTTGTCTGGTCAACTCTTGGGCAACCTTGAGCAAATTGGGGACCTCACTTGACATTTGTTGAGTAAAATGAGAGGGAAAATTTTGGGGTACAACAGCTGCCCCTGTTCAATCTTCTTAAACCTGCGAATTTAGATTGGCTTGTCTGCCTTTTGTAATCTGAAGGTGGAAGATGATAGAACACTAAAGTTCCCAGAAATTTGCACTCGCATGAAGTGGCACTCGACTTGTGACATCGGGAATGGGATTACAAATGCCATTTGGAGGTTGATGATAGAAGATTTGTCGGAGATGGGCTTAAAGATGCCATCCTGGATGTGACGGAGAATTGTCTGATATGGGCTTAAAGATGCCATCTAGAGAATTTGGATTTCCTGAGATATTCCTTTGACGAGAGTCCCTATTGCTGTTGTTAAGGAGGAATCTATTGAGGAATGTTGGTATCTGTCTTAGGAGAAATAAAATTTTAGGAGCTTCAGTTATCTGTTACTCTACTGGGGAATTAACTCCGGAGGTGAACTGCATATCTTGGTAAGTGTATAGGCTGCATTGCGACCTACTGGGGAAAGGTGAAACCGATCGTGTTTGATCAGGTCCAGGTCTTACAGTGGTGTGGACTGCCGTCTGAAGATAATAGAAAAGAAACCTGGATGGTAAGGTTATGAGAAGGAACGTGGATAGTAGGGCTTATGGGAATGAACCTGGGTAAGGTTGTTTCATGAGGAGTTTGGGTAAAACTGCATCTGAATTGAAAAGGAACCTGGGTAAGGTTGCTTTGTGAGGAGTTTGGATAAAACCGCATCTGAAATGAGAAGGAACTTGGGTAAGGTTGCTTTGTGAGGAGTCTGTGTAGGGCTTTAGGAGGAACCTGGGTAGGGTTACTTTGGGATAAGTCCATGTAAAACTTCGGCAGGAACCTGGTTAAGGTTACTTTGGGCTAAGTCTGTGTAAAACTTCAAGAAGAACCTGGGTAAGGTTACTTTGTGATAAGTTCGTGTAAAACTTCAGAATGAATCGGGGTACGGTAACTTTGAGATAAGTTTGTGTAAAACTTCAGGAGGAATCTGGGTAAGGTTACTTCGGGATAAGTTCGTATGAAAACTTCAGAAGGAACCTAGGTAAGGTTATTTCGTGATACGTTTGTGTAAAATTTCAGGAGTGTTGTACCCCAAAATTTTCCCTCTCATATTTCTCAAAACATTGCAAGAAAAATCTCCAAGTTGCTCAAGTTTGCTCAAGAGTGGGTCGGACAAATCATCTCCTAAGGCAGTCAACCCCAAATTAGGGTTTTGTGTTGCATCAAGATCCTTAAGTCCAAATGATCTCAAGTTCTCCCCAATGTCCTAATATGCTATCAAGATCATCCATGTCAAGTTTTAAGCCTTGCAGAGGAAGTTTGCTCAGTCAATTGCTCAAAGGGTCCAAAAATTGACTGTGCTAGGGAAAAATCAACTGTGACCTATAAACAGTCAAACTTCAATATTTTTTTCCAAAATTCTCATTTTGAAGGATATTTCATCATTTGATCAAGTTTTGATCATGATTCATCAAGGATTGCTCAAAATTCATCAAGACTCAAAAGTTGTTAAATTAGGGTTTTGTAGGAAAAGTCAACTCAACTTTGACCAAGTATAACTTTTTCATTATTTATGAGATATGACCCATCCAAAGCTAATTTTAAATAGGATGCAATTTCCTACAATCTATCTTCATACCCCAAGATCATAAAATGCACTCACAAGAAGTTATAAATTTGGACATTATAGGTCATTTTTGAAAGTCAACAAAAACACCTTTTTTCCAAAGCTTATAACTTGAGCATGGAATATCAAAATTAGATAATGCCAAAAGTGTTGGTTATAGGACATCTCAAGCTTTCTAAAAAGTCCAAGAACACTTCCAAAAGTTCAAAATTGAAGAAGTTGGGCATTGTTGAAGTTGGGCATTTTTGCAAAATTGCTAAAAGTCAACTATCCCCAAAACTTCAAATTTTGTCAAATGGGCCCATTCGTTTCCACTTGATTTGGACTTTCCACATTACACACGTGTCTTAGCTTCAGCCTTGAGTCCATTTGTCAATTTTATTATTTTACTTTATTTTTTAATGAATTATTTCACTTTTAATCAAATTAAATCAAATAAAATCCAAACATTGATTATTTGATTTCTTTTTAGCTATTTCAGGATTGAATCATCATCATCAAATGTATCAAATTCGTACCAAGCATTCCATGTGCAAAAAGATTGAGTTTTTGACAAAATTGGCAAGTCTTCAATGGTGAATCAAATCCAATCTCAAGGCATTGATGTGGAAAGATTCAAGACAAATTTGTTGACCTAATGCATTGCATATTACATATACAAGTCAAGGTACACGAGATTGAGACCTAGAGGCTGCAAGAACACCAAGAACCAAACTTGCAAAATTGACAAAAAGTGTGAAGCTGAAATCATCCTTGGAGGCATTTTCAGAAGCGAAATTCAACACCAATCGATTGCTGGACAATCACTGAGTTAGAACCAATCCAAAGCAAGCTCTTACAGCCATCAAAACGCGTTGTAAGTGTCCCGTTTCGTGGCCCTGTTTCCAAAACCTTAACTCGCTATTCTTGCATTTTTCCTGGCAAATCTTTGACATTTTTGTGATGCTTATGAAATTTCTGAACTTTTGGCATTGTTTGATTGCATTTATATGGACTGTAACCCCATAGCCGAACCTAGGGTTTTATAGTTTGTTTTTTGGGCATTTCTTTCACAGGCAAAATTAGCTCCATTGATGGACATAGACATGACCGGAGGAGGAAGACGAGCATAACCATGGTCTTGGATTTAATTTTCATGGCCTAGAATTGATTTTAGGGTTGACCTACGAATTCAGCCGCGGATATGAATTCGCAGGAAAAATTACAGGGTTGAAGGAAGAAGACGATGACGCGTCAGTCCCCATAGGCCAATTCAAATCTTCGTGCACTTTTTTTTATTCAGGCATATTAATGTATTTTCCCTTATTATATTTTATTCTCATACAATTAACAAATGAAGCGTGATAGCTGAGTGGTAGTAGCGACCAACAGGACCTGGGTTCGAATCCTAGGTCCCCATGTTATTTGTTATGTTTTTCATTCAGGTGATCCAATGCAAGTCCAAGCGCGTGATGCATCATACTCCCTCATTCAATCAATGGATAGATGGCCCCAGGCCAAATCTGATGGCCCAGATGGGACGTCCACCATACTCCCTAGTCAAATGCACACGCTGGATTTCAAAAAAGTCAGCCAGGCCTGCACATTTGGGCCATGGAATTTGCTATTCAGACTCCCTAAACAGGCCCAAACCCTAACTCTTTCTATTTTATTTTTATTTTGCTTAATTATTTATTGTTATTATTTTTAATTATTAACCAACCAATCAAATCTTTATTTCTTCATAAAATTAAAAACCAAAAAATGTTTTTTACTTAATTTAAATTTCAGTATTTTATTTTTGTTAACAATATTAATTTAATTAATTTAGTTTTAATTAGGAATAACTTTTAACATATTTTGCAATAATTAAAATTAACTTAGACAATTAGGTTTTATTAATATTGATTAAATTTATTTTTATAACACAAAAATCCAAAAATATTATTTTCGTTAATTTATTTATTTATTTATTAATTTAATAATTAATCTAGTTTAACTTCTTTCATAAATTCAAAAATAACCAAAAAAATCCTTTCTTTAATAACAAGGGGTCAAAACCCTAGAACTCGCATTCGATTTAATTTCCTGCACGCGATTCATTTTTATTCAATATTGTATCTGTTTCTGGAATGTAATAGATAATTAGGACTATTTTTATCGCTTTATTTATTTTCCGCATTTAATTTTCAAGGGTTGCTTTTGGCGATGTAAATACCCGACGCCTTGTAATTTAATTTCCGCAATTTAATTTCCACAACTTATAACTGTTAGATGTTTGATAATAGGGAATGCATGACAAGATTGAATGTTTAAACCTAAAATCAACTTAGATCACCATTAACATGTACAAAGACAAAATTAACTGAAAATGACACACTCGCACATGCGCACTCTTAGGGTACACCCCACTTGGTTGCCTTTGTATGCAGTCATTGAGTATAGGTCACTTTAGAGGTCGCCCTCTTGTCTAAAAGATCATAGTCGCCTCGAAACGGTTGCCTCGGATATTGTTTCCTCAAAACAAATGATCTAAGACATTAGGGTTACCGCTAAGGCATCCTAACATTGCTTTGGTGACCGTAAGTCCCTAAATTCGAATTGACCCTTAAACTACAACGACGATGCTACCTACTCGTTAATAGTTGGATAGCATTGTCTAAAGGAAGATAGCATAGAACGATTCTTTTTCGAGTAGGTAGATGGTTCTTAAGTACTTGCTCTTTCAAAAAACAAAAACAAAATCTTTTTCACACTTACACCTTTCAAACAAAAATTTCTTCAAACCCACAAACACAAAGAAAAGCAATTTTGAAAACAATATGAGCAAGTACCTAAGAGCCCGTGGATAACCACGGATAGAAAGGGTGCTAACACCTTCCCTTTCTATAATCTACCCCCCGAACCCGGGAAATATCTCAAAAAGGAATTTTTATGTGCTTTTTTCCTTTCCTTGTTGGATAAAATAAAAGACGATGGCGACTCTTGCTTACTGCGACATTTTGCAAAAACAAACGCAAAATGCAAACCAGCATTCCAAAAACAGTCAGTTCTTTCCCACCGCATCACAGAACTGGCGACTCTGTTGGGGATTCCTAGTAAGTGGGGTGTACCTTAGGATTAGATCATTGTGTTTTCAATTTTTTTCTTTGTATGCTTTATATTTGTGGGCTTGTATCGGAGTTACTATAGATCCTAACCCAGATCTGAGGGACACCCTTTAGGTAAGTAGCAATAAACTGTGAGGGAACTGTACGGCGTAGACCGATACGGTTGAAGTAGTAGCTACGTTGGTGTGGCACATTAGTCTGTACTGATATCCCTTGTGTTGGAACTGTTGTACCCTAATTTTTGCCCCTAAGATTCCTCTATCATATCATATCAATTCGATCATAACAAAATCACATTAGGGTTGGTTCTTCCTCTTTTTCTATCTCCTATCTTTAAGTTTGCTCTTGAGGAATCTCCAAGCACCTTAGTTGTGTATTTTGTATATGTGTTGTTGACTAACTTCTAATCAAAATACAAAAAAAAATATATTTATCTTTGTCTTTGTATATTTTTGTTTTGTAGGTACCAAGTCGAAGCATCTGACAAATAAGGATTTCTGGTATTATTCTCCTAAAATCTCTATTTGCAAAGGAAAATTAACAAAAATTCTTTTTTTTCACTGATGCAATCGATTGCTCTTAAAGTGAAATTGATTGCACATAGTGTATTTTACGCCATTTTTGAAAAAAATACATTATGCAATCGATTTGCACTGTAGTGCAATCGATTGCACAACGTGAAAATTTAAAAAAAAAATCAGCATTTTAAACTTGTCAAATTTTGACTCCAATTTTCCTTCATTTTTGAAATATGTATCATTAATTCAAATTTTAGTGCCAATCTTTCATTTTAAAAAAGAATTATCATTAATTCAAATTTTGGCTCTAATATTTGAAAGAATTATCATTAATTCAAATTTTGGCTCTAATATTTGAAAGAATTATCATTAATTCAAATTTTGGCTCCAAGAATCAATTACCAAATTACCACAAATCCCAATCCTAAAACTCTATAAATAGAGATCTCATTTCATTCAAATTTCAAGCTTTTGATAGCCAAATCCACCTTGCTAAAAAATCTCTCAATTCTCTCCATCTACCAAATTCACTCAAAGCTCCATTTTCAAAAAGTTAGTAAGATTTGCATTAAAGCTTACTAATCTTTGAGCTAAACCTTCATCCAAACACTTTTTCTTCATCAATTCTCTACATCCAAGCTTGGTCAATTGATTCTTGTGGTTGAATTGAAGCAAATTCTTGAAGTTATTTTGATAATTCTCTAGATCTACCTTTGGTAAGTTGGATAATTCATCTTTCACAATGTGATCTCTTGTTGATCTTTGGGTTTGATTCTTTGAGCATTATTTTGTGATCTCAATGGTGTTATTTTCTCATAATTTGATGGAATTTTCATGCTCAATTGGATCCATGATCATAAGGTGTTTGATGGAAAGTTTGAACAAGAAATTGCCCTTTTAAAATGTTGTTTTTGCTACTGTAACAGTGTGCAATCGATTGCAGTAACTGTGCAATCGATTGCACAGAAGCGTTTCACACAATTTTTTTGAAAGTAACACTGTGTGCAATCGATTGCACAATTACTGCAATCGACTGCACAGGGACAGAATGCATTTTTTTGCCTTGTTTTGGGGCAGCTTTGATCCAAAATGATTTTTCTACTCACTCCTTTTGATTGTTGGTTTGGATTGCAATTTTAAATGTCCAATTTGTCTTTAAACTCAATGGACTTTGTGATGTAGATGAAGTTGGATAAATGTTCATCAATTCAAATCTACCTAAGAGTGAATTATTTAATTCATTTTTGGTGCTTTGGATTAATGATATGTTTAGTGCTTTAATCCATCTAGAGGAGTGGTTGAATTTAAAGATGAAAGAATTTTGAAATGGTGATCAAAATTAGCTTATCATTCCCCTCCCTCTTCATCTTATCCCTTTCTTTTTTAATTGTGCTACATTTTAAGGGATGGTGATCTCTATATCATTTATCCAAACATGAAGTACATAGATTGCTATTGACCGGCCTCAAAATAGGTGTGACTTCTACATAAGTCCACTTACGATTGCTTAACATAGTGCTAAATTTTGTCCCGATTCGAATAAATGATCATTCGTGGCCCAAACTTATGATTGCAAGCCCATGTATGTTAATTTGATATCTTTGATCCAATAACCTTGAGATTCATTGTGTGGAGGCTTTGGTTCTACCAATCCTCTAATGGATCTACAACACCTTTGGTCAACGCAGATCACTTAAACATCGTTGATCATTACATATTGTCTTGTGAGAATTCCAAAATGGATGATATACTTGACAAAAAGCAAATGCAACTTGTTGTGTGGAGACTTTGGTTCTACCAATCCTCTAATGAGTTCCAAATGCAAGTTTCAAGATGGTCATCCAACTAACCACTAATTACTAACAATTAACTTTACTTTACGCTTTTATTTTCATGCTTTATGTACCATTTACTTTTAGCATTTTACATTTCATGCTATTTTCATCTTTGCTCACTTGAGCATTTACTTTTATGTCATTTTTATTTTGCTCACTTGAGCTTTTCTTTCTTTTTAAATACACCTAATAATAAACATGAACCATAAAAATCATTAATGATACTTGGACTACATGGTTACTATCCTTTGCATTATGGAGTGATGGACTTCTTGGACTTAGGATTAGAGACCTTGGCCTATCTTGGAGACTTTGTGACTTTATTTGATATTTTGTCTGGAGTTCTTGAGGTTTACCTCAAGACATTGGGTTGTTTGTTTGTTTTGTGTGCAGGTTATTGAGATTACGATCTTTGTTTTTAATCTGGAATTCACCCGTATACAACCGTTACTCTGCCCAATTTTTGCGAAGACTTAAAACACTTGAAGTTTGGTTCTCTCAAGAGGTCTAGTATCTTTGCTTGCTTGGTTTCAATCCGAAGAATGGGAATTCTATATTGACTCATAATGTCAAGTATTGGCTTCTTGTTGGTTAAATGGTTCTTATCCCTAGCTTTTACCTTATGCTTTAAGATAGCCTCTTCTTCTCCTCCCATCTTCTTTAATTTCAAAAATCTTCTCCCTCCTTTTAAAAAAAAAACTCTTCTTGTTTTGAAACTTGAAACATTTTCATAATAAACTTGGACTTAGTTCCATGCATTTTCAAAACATTTTCATAAATAAATTTCAATCAATTTAATAATACCTTGACATTTTTGTGAGAAGACTAAAAGTCAATCAATATCATTTCAAACCATTTTTGCCACTTTGGCTTTTTTTATTTTTAAACTTTTCTTAAAAGATTAGACTCTTGTCAATCCTTGTAGTGATGCAAACAACTATACTTCTACAATATGTAGTGAAGTGGGATATTTTCCACTTGGGTGTTGAGTGAGGCATTGTTGATTTTAAAATCCAAGCCATATCCTCCACTTTGAGATGATGCAAATTCTCCTTTCTCATGATTGTGGGTAGTGAGTATGTTTTTCACACGGACAATTGCGATGATGTCTTATCTCATAAAATCAACCAACACACTTGTGTTTCAAATTTTTAAAAGAGGAACTACGTGTACCCTGATCCCCTATTGCACGAAAGGTGGTACGTAGGCACTAAAGGTTCGCAACCGCGGCGGGTGCAAAAATCATAAAAAAAATATATATTTCTCTTCTCGCCTCCACCATCCATTTTTTATATAAAACATTTTTATAGCCAAAATATACAGATTTTACAAAGAGGTTCCTGTGGAGTACCATAGATGTTTAGGGTGCTAATACCTTCCCTTTGCGTAACCAACCCCCTTACCTTGAATCTTTCCCCCTCTTTTTGGGTTATTCGCTCTTTTCCCATTCCTTTGGAAACAATAAAGCGCGGTGGCGATTTTTATTTTGATTTGTATAAAGTCTAGTCAATCCAATGACTTAGTCTTGCACATTTCTACTGCTACAGGAACGAGGAGAATATGGGTCTTCTAAGGGGTCATTAAGCACCAACTGACCTTAGAACCTTTAAATTGACCAACTTGGCCATAGAACAGTAGTTGTATGCTACACTCATTGAGACTAAACTCTCGCGATGATTCCGGCTGCAAGAAAAGGTTGCTAAACTGGAATTATGACCGATCGAGGGTAGTCAGTGATATTGAGATCCTCTAGAACCCAGTTACAATTTTTAGGACAGGTTTAAACCAACTAAACTGAAATAGGGTAGTACCTAAGCTCCTTGCCAGCCTGAAATCTAAGGGCTCTCTGTGTGACTTGTGTGCCTTTACCATGTTTGCTATTTGTGGATACTTGTGGTGTGCTTTCTATCATGACATCATGACATCATAACATTTCATACATCTTGCATTGGACTAACCTATTTCAAAGACAGGAGGGATTTATCTTTGTTCTGTTTTGTAGGTCATGATGCCCATGCATAGAAATACCATCCGGATCAACTTTGTCCAGGTTCCCACTATGCTTAAAGAATTGATTGCAAAGATGCCTGATACTACCTCCTTCATCAGAAGACATGGATATCTTCTCAGTTTGGTCACCTCCAAATTGGACGAGCAGATGATGAGTGTTTTGGTCCAATTCTATGATCCACTGTACCATTGCTTTACTTTTCAGGACTACCAGCTGGTCCCCACCTTAGAAGAGTTCTCTGACCTGATTGGTATCCCTATCCGGGAGCAGACCCCGTTTACTGGTTGGGAGAAGATCCTTAGGCCAGAGGAGACTGCTTCAGCCCTTCATGTGACAAAGGATGAGGTAATGGCTAATTGGGAGACTAGGAGTGGAGCAAAGGGCTTTCTGACTAAGTTCTTGGTTGGTAAGGCTAATTATTTCTGGGATAGTCTAGACTTCAAGGCATTCGAAGATATTCTAGCTCTTCTGATATATAGCTTGGTATTGTTTCTGAACCCTGACTCCTTTATTGATATGAATGCGGTGAAAATCTTCATCTCTCGTAATCTTGTACCCACTCTCTTGGGTGACATTCTTCATCATCTTTATGCCCGTACTTCTCGAAAGCGAGGAACCTTGATGTGTTGTGCTCCATTATTGGTAAGGTGGTTTATTTCTCACCTTCCCAAGTCAGTTTTGAAGAATAAAGAAGGCATGGGATGGGCCTATAAGGTTATGTCTCTCTCTTATAATGACATCATCTGGACTATCAAGGGTATGGACGAGGTGTCCATTATTGATCGCTGTGGGGAATACCCCAATGTTCCACTGATAGGAACAAATGGAGGGATTACCTACAATCCATGCTTGGCCTTACGTCAGTTTGGGCAAGCTAGAAGAGAAGGTCCTCATGAGCTGCTAATTCCTAGTATCATCTTTGATTTTCAAGGGGGTAGTGACGAGCAACGCCGCAGATTCATAAGGGCTTGGGATAGAGTTCACAGATCTGATCCACATGAGCTGGGTCCAAAGACTTCTCTTCTAATGGAGCCATATCTCAAATGGGTTCGTATCCGTGCCCAAAAGCTGGATATGCCGTATGAAGCCGTCCTTCCTATCATTGTTGAAGTTTCTAATGAAGAAGGGATTCTTTCGACCATCCTCCATCCTCATATGCCCACTAACATTGGGGCACTGAAAAGGTCATGGATGCAGCTGAGAGAAGAGCGGGATGCTTACCGAGAAAAGTTTAACGAGCAAGAGAAGAAGATTCAGAAGTTGACTAGGCAGTTGGAGAACGAGCGGATCCTCAATGACTATGTCTGCACCGACAAGAAGCGACCATGGGAGCACTGACTATCCTTTGATTATTTCCTTTCAAGTTTTTATTTCCTTTTCAGTATTTCCTTTCTTGTAACGCCTTAAGGGCAATTTGTTGAACAATTAATTTCAAAGTTTATCTAATAAAAGTGTGTTTCATTTCTTGTTTACGAATTTGAATCTCTCGATGTCTGTGAAATCATATCATACGCATTTCATTCCATGCACCTCATAACAGGTACCCTTACAGGTTTTCTCATCTTCTTCGCTGTTTATTTCAGCATCATGTCTGCTGAACCATCAACTGAGCAAGCAATCAAGGCCCTACAGGCTCAAAATGCCCAATTCCAAGAGCTGTTCATGAATCTAGCTAAGGGTCAGCAAGATCTGAAGACCCTTATTCTGAAAGAGAAGAAGAAAAAGAAGAAGAGGACAGTCCTGTTTAACACAGGTCACAGGTTTGGAAACAGGCTATGGGATGAAGTTGATTTGACCACCTCATCTGGAGGGAAAGATAGTCAGGAAGAAAGGAGGGCTCCTAGCCCTGTGGTTTCAGACAATGATACGGACTTCGACGAAGACCAGTATCCTCCGGCTGAGGATAGATACAAGCAACTGGAAGATCGGTTGAGTGCGATGGAAGTACAGAAAGTGTCTGGTCTGGACTTTGGTGATCTGGGTCTATCATTTGGGGTGGTGATTCCCCACAAATTTAAAGCACCAGCCTTTGCTATGTATGAAGGAGTTTCTTGTCTGAAGTTGCACCTCCGGTCATATGTAAGGAAGATTCAGCCGTACACCGCTGATAAGAACCTATGGATCCACTTCTTTCAAGACAGTCTCTCAGGGACTCAGCTTGAATGGTTTTACCAGTTAGACGGAGCCAATATCCGCAGTTGGGAAGATTTGGCTACTGCTTTCTACAGGCAGTACTAATACAATTCCGACCTCGCTCCCACGTGTACCCAACTCCAGGGTATGTCTATGGGAATGGGCGAAAGTTTCAAAGATTATGCTCATAAGTGGAGGGACCTCGCCGGAAGAGTGCAACCACCCTTGGCTGATCGAGAGTTTGTGGATATGTTTCTGGGGACCTTGTTTGGTCTGTTTTTCAACCATTTGATTGGAAGCTCTTCGTCTGGGATTATAGAGCTAATTATGACCGGTGAAAAGATTGAGGCTAGTATTAAGGCTGGTAAGATACAAAAGGGTGCCTCATCAAGCACCGAGAAAAAGCCTTTTAAGAAGGAGGCCAGTGCTGTCTACAGTTCGAAAATCCAGAATAGACCTGAACACCGCCAAGCTGTTAATGCGGTTGTTATTTCAAGACCTGTCGGGGCTCCTCAGCGCAACAATCAACAAAAGGCCGAGAGACCTCGAAGGCAATTCACCTAACTCAACATGACTTTGTCTCAGATTCTGCCACAATTATTAAAGACCAATCTAGTGACTCCAAGGGAGGCTCCGCAGAATCCCAACACTGCATCACCAAAGTACAACCCTAATGCCCGCTGTGCTTTTCACTCTGATAGCTCGGGACATAATACAGACGATTGTTGGGATTTGAAGAACAAGATACAGGACTTAATTGATGCTAAGGAGATTGAGTTCGAGGCGCCCGAAAGACCAAATGTTGTGACTGCTCCTATGCCCAAGCATGGAGTGAATGATGTAGAGGAAGACTCATTTATGGTTTCTGTGAAAGATATTGCCACTCCCTTGATGACTGTGAAGAGGAATCTTTTGTCGTCCGGTTTATTTCCGGGTTGTGACGAAGGTTATTGTATGTGTTCTGCCCTACCAACCGGTTGCCATCTTTTGAAATCAGGTGTCCAACTCCTGATGGATAATAAAGAAATTCTGTTTGAGAAGACTGTTATTCCTTTAGTTCATACTGAAGAAGTTGCCATTATCACCATTTTCGACAATTCTTCCAAGGCTCCCTCGAGGAAGCCTGTTAGAATTACATCTGTTCCAAGAATCACACCATTGATCATCACTGTTCCAGGGCCTACCCCCTATACATCTGATAAAGTTGTCCCTTGGCATTATGGGGCTGATGTTTACTTTCATGGAGTTAAACAAGATTTGGATGTTGATACTGACGTCAGCAATATTGTTGGACCTGCTAAAGTCACCCGCAGCGGAAGACTTTTCTCACCTGATATCTCTCCACCAACTTCCTGGAAACCTGTTATTATCACACCTGCCAGTGTACCTGCTACTATTCCTGTTCAAGTTCCCATTCTTACCCCTGTTGCCGAGTCGTCCGACACTCGGGGCAAAGGGACCACTGATGAGCCTGCCCAGATGGAGGCACCGAAGACAATTACTGTTGAAGCCTCTAGGAAAGAGATGGAAGAAATTCTGAAGATCATCAAAAAGAGCGACTACAATGTAGTTGAGCAGCTGGGGTAAACCCCGTCCAAGATTTCTATGTTATCACTGTTGCTATGCTCAGAGGCCCATACCAAGGCTCTGATTGCATTCCCGAAGATTGCACACGTACCTCAAGAAACATCAGCCGATTAGTTTAAAGATTACGTGGCAAGTCTGACTGCTGATAATGGGTTAGGTTTCTCTGACGCCGACTTGCCTGCTAAGGGGAGAAATCACAATGATGCCCTGCATGTCTCCATTAAATGCAGGGGCACTACTCTTGCTCATGTATTGGTGGATATTGGTTCCTCATTGAACGTTTTACCTAAGAAAGCTCTAGACCGGTTGGACTGTGAAGGGTTGGAGTTGAAACCAAGTAACATTGTTGTCAGGGCCTTTGATGGGTCAAAAAGAATGGTACACGGAGAAGTGGATATTCCGGTGAAGGTTGGTTCTCAGATCTTTACATCTACTTTTTATGTGATGGACATTCGGCCATCCTATTCTTGTTTGTTGGGTCGCCCATGTATCCACAAAGCTGGGGCAGTCACTTCAACGCTCCACCAGATGCTGAAATACCTAGTCAAAGGGAAAATTGTGATAGTGCAAGGAGAGGAGGAGTACATGGTGAGCCACCTCATCTCTTTCCGATATGTAGAGATGGATGGGGAGTTCATTGAGACCCCATTTCAGCATTTTGAAGAGGTTCCCCAGACGCTGGCATCAACTGAGACTGTTGTTGAAGATTCTCCTATGAAGATGGCTTCCTTTAGGGATGCCCGGGCTGTTGTCGAGAAAGGTGGGTGTGCAAATTGGGGCCAACTCCCTGATTTTGCACAGAAGACTAACAAGTTTGGTTTGGGTTTCACTGCAGAAGCTCAAAGGGCTGTTTGGAATGCACGAATCGGAAGACCTCCCATGTTCATCAACAATTTGGAAGTGAATGCCATTAAAGACGATGTGGAAGAGTCCGAATTTGACAGCTGGATCTATCCTACTACTGATGGTGGACTAGACAACTGGACAGCAAAGGACTTCATCCCAATTTCTTTTGTTACCCAGTAATGAGATTTTTTGTTTTGAATTTGTAACAGACAATGTTTTAAACTTTACGGCCCAGTGTCTTACCCGGGGCACTGTGGCCTCATTTGTGAGGGCTTTATGTGTGTCATTTACATATGTCATTAATAAAAGCATTGGACGTTTCTTGCATTTCAAATTTTGTGCTCCTTGTTTTTCTTTTATTACATATTGCAAAACAGCTATTTTACACACACTCACATATACAGGTCTACATCCACTTTGGATCTCACTGGTAACGACTCTGCTACTGCCAGTTATGACTTCGAAAATCCGATCAACTTAGCCGAAGACAAAGGTGAAGATGATTGCGAAGTGCCTGGTGAACTTGCAAGACTGCTACTCCAAGAAGAGAGGGCCATTCAGCCGCACGAAGAGCCGGTGGAATCGGTAAATTTGGGTACAGAGGAAGACAAGAAAGAAGTTAAGATCGATGCAAATCTGGAGCTTAGTGTGAAGCAACGGTTGATTCAGATGCTGCGTGACTACGTTGAGATCTTTGCCTGGTCTTATGAAGATATGCCTGGGTTGGATACCGATATTGTGGTTCACCGATTGCCTACCAAGGAAGACTGTCCTCCAGTAAAACAGAAGGTCCGCCGAATGCGTCTGGAGATGTCTGAGAAAATCAAGGCTGAAGTTATGAAACAGTTTGACGCTCGTTTTCTAGCAGTAACTTCTTACCCGCAGTGGGTTGCCAATGTGTTTCCTGTGCCGAAGAAGGATGGTAAGGTTCGAATGTGTGTCGACTATACGGATCTGAACAAGGCAAGCCCCAAGGATGATTTCCCTCTACCTCATATCGATGTTCTGGTTGACAACACCGCGCAGCATAAAGTCTTCTCCTTTATGGATGGTTTCTCCGGTTATAATCAGATTAAAATGGCTCCCGAAGACATGGAGAATACCACCTTTGTTACTCAATGGGGTACCTTTTGCTACAAGGTCATGCCATTTGGGTTAAAGAATGTTGGGGCAACATATCAGCGTGCCATGGTTGCTTTATTTCATGACATGATCCATCATGAGATTGAGGTATACGTCGACGACATGATTGCAAGATCCCAGACAGAGGAAGAACATCTTGACCACCTTCAGAAGCTGTTTGATAGGTTGAAGTTGTACAAGCTGAGGTTAAACCCGAACAAGTGCACCTTCGGGGTGAGATCTGGTAAGTTGTTGGGCTTCGTCGTAAGCGATAAAGGTATTCAAGTGGATCCGGCAAAGGTGAAGGCCATACAAGAGATGCCAGCTCCCCAAACAGAGAAAGAAGTCAGAGGCTTTCTAGGACGACTAAACTACATTGCTTGATTCATCTCGCACCTGACTGCTACTTGTGAGCCAATCTTCAAGCTACTGAAAAAAGATCAAGTAGTATGTTGGAATGATGAATGTCAGGCTGCTTTCGAAAGGATCAAAGAGTATCTCCAAGAGCCATCCATTCTGATGCCTCCAGTTGAAGGGAGACCTTTGATCTTATACTTGACAGTACTCGACAACTCAATGGGGTGTGTGCTGGGTCAGCATGACGAGTCTGGCCGAAAAGAGCATGCTATTTATTACCTTAGCAAAAAGTTTACCGACTGTGAGACCCGATACCCAATGCTCGAGAAAACTTGCTGCACTTTGGCATGGCCTGCTCGCTGGCTGAGACAGTATATGCTGACTCACACTACTCTATTGATATCAAAGATGGATCCAATCAAGTATATCTTCGAGAAGCCCGCCTTATCCGGAAGAATAGCAAGATGGCAGATGATCTTGACTGAGTATAACATACAGTATACGACCCAAAAGGCAATTAAGGGAAGTGTGTTGGCAGACCATTTGGCACATCAAGCAGTGGATGATTACCAGTCTATGAACTTTTAATTCCCAGACGAGAATATCATGATAGTGACTGACTGTGAGACACCTGGACCGGATGAAGGACCTGAGGAAGAATCCCGATGGTCTATGTACTTTGATGAAGCTTCGAACGCTTTGGGTAATGGCATTGGCGCCGTGATCATATCTCCTAAAGGCTCTCATACTCCGTTCACCGCCCGACTATGTTTCAACTACACCAACAATATGGCGGAGTATGAAGCGTACATCATGACTCTTCGAGCAGCAATTGACCTAATGATTAAATTTCAGAGTGTCTTCGGATATTCCACTCTTGTGATAAGTCAGATCAAGGTTGAGTGGGATACGAAACACCTTAATCTTATTCCTTACAAGGAGTGTGTGTTGACATTGCTTCCCCATTTCGAGGAGATAACCTTTGAACACTTCCCTAGAGAGGAGAATCAGTTAGCGGACGCGCTAGCTATGATGTCTTCTATGTTCAAAGTTATGATACGGTGGGAGAACTGACTTGAGGTTTTTCGTTTGTGTTCGCAAATGTTTCGGTTTAGCAAGAGTCACCACCGACTTTTTATTTTATCCTAAGGAAAGGCCAAAAAGCACATGAAAGACCTTTGAGATGTTTTCTTGGGTTCGGGGGGTAGATTATGAAAAGGGAAGGTGCTAGCACCCTTTTCATCCATGGTTTTCCATGGGCTCTTAGTTACTTGTTTTAGATCACTTGCTTTGCTTTTCAATTGTTTGAAATGGTGCTTTGTGTGTGTGGTTTTGAAAATGCTTTGAAAAAGAGGCCTTGTCTAGGCAACCTTTGTAATGATTCTTGTTCGAATATATACAAAGGTGTGTGTCTTTTTGGAAAGATATTTCAATGTTTTGAAAGTTGTTTTGAAATTGTGTTGTGAGGTGTGTTTGAAAATGGCAAGGATGTTTTGCAAGCTTTTTGATTAAGTAACTAAGAGTTGTCTACCCTATTTTACTCAAAGATCTTTCTTATGTTTTCTAACCCTTTTGACAGTGTTATTTCACCATTGTATTTGGTGAACAACCTTGTGTTAGGATGTTAAACGGGACAGGCGCGGGTCATCGTATACAATCATTGAAAGCAACTTGTGAGATGCTCTAGCAATTTTGTAAGGGACGAGATCGTTTTATCGAAGGCAACATCGAGGGTCATCGAGGGACTACGATATTTGTTTATCGAAGGGGCATTTGCTAGAGTGTCTCATACTCGAGGGACATGATTGCATTTTCCGAGGCAACAAGCGAGGTTACCCTAGAGGTGCAAGTGTGAATTGTGTATTGATTTTCATGCATTTATTCTTGGATTAGGTCATCTAGCGATTGATTTCGAATCTTGCCATACAAACCCTAATTACTATACAGTATATTGAAAGCAATAAATTGCGGGAATTTAAAGTCTAAGTTATTACAAAAGAGTATCCGGGGATGGGGGTACAATTATTTACAAATGGGGATGAGTCTCATAAGAATAATAATGTCCAAATATGTGTTACAACCAAATCGAACTGTCGCAATTCAATGTAAAAATTATAACGAAATATGAAATGAGGAAAATCAAAGAACTATGAGATGCATATATTTATTTACAAATAAAATCTATTCTAAAAGAAAGATTAAAAGTTATATTATTATTTGCATGGGTTTTGTAAATAAAAGGTTTTTTAAAAAAGGAAGAAAAATTTAATTAAATAAGACTTCTATTATTCTTGGTATTTAATTAAATGTAACAAATATTAAAGAAAATTATATTGAGAAAATCAAAAAAAAAATTAAAAAAATAATCTATTATTTGTTTCTTATTATTAACAAAAATAATTCATCTAGAAAATAATTAAAAGAGTATTGGTTTAAAAATGAAAGAAAAGAAATTAAACTAAAGCAAGTGGTGGGCTTAAGAATTTAGGGATTAGGCCCAAATGGAAGAAAAGAAAAAGTCTGAATGGAGAGAAGACGGGGTACGCTGGCCAAAAATAAAATGGGCCTAGGGACTTGTTGGGGTGAAGGCCCAAAACGAAATGTTGTGACAATTTTTAGGGTTTGCAAGTTTTGGCTACAGCGGCACCGTTCTTCTTCTCTCGTTCTCTTCGTCTTCTCCGTTTCATCCTTCTCTTCTCAGGCCCTAAGCGTTGATTCTTTCTAGCCTTAAGCCACCGGAGCGTCGCCCTCTCTCGCTCTCTTCCTCCTCACAGTGGCCCACGGTTGTGGTTTGAACGGTATGAATTGTTATCTTTATCTTTTAGGGTTTCACAGTTATGTTCATTAGTTTGAGTATTGCATGCATGTTTTAATCTATGGCTTTTGATGTTTGATGTGCAGTAAAAAAGGATTGAGAACAACTTACCTTGGGGAAGATTGAGAGGAAAAGGGAGGGAGCGAAGAGGGATCGGTGGCGCTTCTAGTGGCCGGAGCGGAGGATGGAGATGATGGTAGTGCTTTGGCTTCTGGTATTTTTTTTTGTTATTCTTTTGATTTGTTTGATGATGATGACTTTCTGAGAACTTTTGCCTTTGACTATTGATGTTTGATGATGATGACTTTCTGAGAACTTTATGTTGTTTTGCTTCTAAAAACTCTTCCTCTTTCTTCTTGGCCCTGATTGTTTGATGATGATGATTCTGAAAACGGTTTTGTTTTGATTTTCGTTGATGATGAATATACTTCTGAAACCCTAGGTTGTTTTGCTTCTAAAAAATCTTCCTCTTTCTCCTTGGCCCTGATTGTTTGATGATGATGATTCTGAAAACTTGCTATTGTTGTTTGCTTTGAGTTTGTTGCTTCGTTTCTGTTAATGATGATGAAAAAGAACTGAAGCTTGTTGTTGATGTTTGAGATTTAGTTGAGTTTGCATTTTGCAGTTTGAGATGTAGGCTTGCAGTTTGTGACAGGTTTGTTGAGCTTGAGTAAGCTTGGATTTGAAACTATAGTTTGCAGTTTTTTGACAGGTTTGTTGAGCTTGAGTAAGCTTTGGCTTTGAAATTGTAGTTTGCAGTTTTTTGACAGGTTTGAGTTTGAAAACTGTTTTGTTGTTTTTCTGAGTTTGTGTTTAGGCTTCTGTAGGTTTGCAGTTTGTTTTTGGATAAGCTGCAGGTTTACAGGCTTGAGCAAGCAGGTTTGGCCAGTTGCAGTTATGCAGTTTGTAATGCAGGCTTGTGATTTTTGCAAGTAGGTTTAGCAGTTATGAAATGCAGGCTTGCAGTTTGTAATGCAGGCTTGATTTGTTGGTGACAGGTTTGTTACTGTGAGTTTGCATTTTGTTGCTAGCAGGTTTGTTGACTTGAGCAAGCAGGTTTGGCCAGTTGCAGTTATGCATTTTGCAAGTTTGGCAAACAAGTTTGTAGTTTGCAGCTTGCTCAATATTTTTTTTCTTCTACTGTGTTTTCTGTTGGACTGTTATATCTTTTTGTTATCTTTACTGCCTTTTACAGCCTGCCTTAGCCAAAACTGCAAACCTCTTCACTAGGTCTTCTTTTTCTCTCTCTCTCTCATAAGCATTTTTGCTTATTATTTTAATTCTGAAAAGTTTGTCTAGGCTGGAAAGTGATGATGGCTAGGATAAGCTCTTGCTTGTAATTTGGTTTATCTCTCTGCCTTGTGTACTTTCTATACTTGTTTGCCTTGACAGTTTGCATACTTTCTGCATTGTACTTTGCCTTGACAGTTTTGTAACTCATTTTGACATGCTTGGTTACTGCAGTTTGAAATTCAGTTTGGTTAATGCATTGTAGTTAGCTCGCCATGCTTGCTCATGTTTTCCTTGCTGACTTGTTTATGTTTTTGTATTTGAACCAAATGTATGCTTATATTTTATATCTTTTATTTTTCTCTCTGTGAACCGAGAAGAGCGATCTTCTTGTGATTTGCAGAGAGGAAAATAAAATATGATGAACATAGCATTCTGATTCTGACCGACAAACTTTAATGATGATTTCTTTCTTTTTCTATTTGAAAAACTTTTTTCAATTAACTGTGTTGATTTCTTTTCTTTCTTCTTTTTCAGGTGAATGCATCTTGGGCAATAGAGGAAGCAGTAGAAGTCAAAAATCTTAGGAGATTAGGCTTAGAGATAGATAGATTTTTCATTTGTTGTAAACCAATATTATTGTAAATACTGTAAGTTGTAAATTTACAATATTCAGATAAATTTTGTAACAACATTTGAAACGAATAAAAAAGTCTTTATCCAAAATAAATTTCAACTGTCAAATATCTTACAATCTTTCCTTGCATTGTTTATTTAATTATTTAAGACTCTCAAATCAAAATAATTGGAATTGTATCCTAATAATTCTAATCCAGATAAAATAAATAATCAACAAACTTTGCAGTCTCGTAACCTTGCATTACTCACAATACGCATGGTATTCCAATTAACATACGCATTGTACAGTTAAACAAACAGAGCATTCCATTAAACGGTAAACCTTTCACTCCATTAATCAAGCAGATGCCTTAATGTTCCAAACAACAGTCTCAGCTCTTATCCCAGATAATCAGGCTTTGAGAACAATCAGTAAATTTGAACAAGCAATTTCTGAGGATTCAATTTCTTCTGAGAAATGTGAGAGAAAACCCTAATTATGGATTGTCTACTAAAGAAATATCTGTCTGATCGATTCCTAAGTCAATCTTAACAAATCAGAGAAAACCCTAATTCTGGATTGACTGATAAAGAAAAGTCTGTTTGACCGATTCTTGAGCCAATCTCAAAAATCAGAGAAAACCTTGGGGTTGTGATTTCTTGTGAAAAAGGGAGGGCAAATTTTGGGGTACAACAGTTGCCCCTGTTCAATCTTCTTGAACCTGAAGAGTTAGATTGGAAAGTTTGTCGTTTGCGACTCGAAGGTAAAAGATGATTGGACACTAGAGTGCCCCTAAATTTGCACTCGTCAAAGCATAGTTGAGGGAATGGGCTTAAAGATGCCATTTGGAGATGTGACAGAATCTTGTCAGAGATGGGCTTAAAGATGCCATCCAAGAATGTTTATTGAACTGTATGTCATAGGTGAAAGGGTGAGTATCAGAAAGGTATCCATGTTTGGAACGTCTCTGAGCTGGGGGTCTAAATAAGAAATAGATTAGCATCCGTGTTTGGAGCTTCCATAAACTGTTTTCAGTGGTTGAATCTGAACAAACGATAGATTAACATCCATGTTGGGAAGCATCCGTAAACTGTTTTCACAATTTTGGAGTTGAAGCTTGCTAAACTTATCCTGAAAAGGGTAAAATGTTAGCTGAAACACAGAGTTATGTTGCATGAAATGTATGAGGCAATGTATGTGTTATGTCAATGTTTATGATATATGAATGCAAATGAATGCGCATGTAAGCTAATTAGCCGTCTTGCTGAGGAAGATAAATCCTGGATAGCTGGAGATAATAAAATCTTTGATCGCTGTCGGGGAAAATAAATCCTTGACTGCTGTTGGGGATTGAAAATCCTTTGATCATTGAAAATGAGAAGTCCTTGGACCACTGTTGAACAGTATGTGTATCCTCAAGCTTTTTGACAACCTCTGTGGGGAGAAGTTATATTGCTGGGGAAAGTCAGGAGTTTGGGTTGTATGCCAATCTACTGGGGATTCCTGTTTTGAGGGGAACTTCACTGGTGAATATCTGGAAACTCTGTGAGGAATTGAGAATGAGAGTCTTCATTCTGCTTGTGGAATTGGTGTTAAGGAGCCAAGAACGAGAATATTCGATCTGCAGGAGATTTGAAATTCTGACAAATTCATGTTGATAGTAAAGAAAGCTCCGGAGAATCAAGGATGAGAGTCTTGATTTTGTTGGGGAGTAAGAACTCTGTGGGGAATAACCATACTGTTGAAGATTAGCTATCCTGTTGGAGAGTAAAACTCAGGATTCTGGAAAAAGCTTATTCCTGTTTGGAAGAAGTTCAGGTTTAGGTTGTACGCCACTTTGAGAATGAGAATCTTCATTCTGTCGGGAATATCGGGAACTCAAGTTTTATACCACTTTGAGAATGAGAATCTTCATTCTGTCGGGAATATCGGGAATCTAGGTTATATGCCACTTTGAGAATGAGAATCTTCAATCTGTCGGGAATATCAGGAGGTTGGGAGTATGCCAATCTACTGGGGAAGCGAAAATGAGAATCTTCATTCAGGTGTTTGGGTCAGAAGGTTGGGTGTATACCAATCTACTCGGGAAGCAAAAAAGAGAATCTTCATCCAAGCGTTTGGGTCAGAAGGTTGGGTGTATGCCAATCTACTGAGGAAGCAAAAAAGAGAATCTTCATTCAGGCGTTTGGGTCAGGAGGTTGGGAGTATGCCAATCTTCTGAGGTTTTGAGGATGAGAATCTTCATTCTGTTAACGGTATCAGGAGTTTGGGAGTATACCAATCTTTTGAGGTTTCAAGGATGAGAATCTTCATTCTGTTAAGGGTATCAGGAGCTTGGGAGTATACCAATCTTCTGAGGTTTCAAGGATGAGAATCTTCATTCTGTTAACGGTACCAGGAGCTTGGGAGTATACCAATCTTCTGAGGTTTCAAGGATGAGAATATTCATTCTGTTAACAGTATCAGGAGCTTGGGGAGTATACCAATCTTCTGAGGTTTCAAGGATGAGAATCTTCATTCTGTTAACGGTGTCAGGAGCTTGGGAGTATACCAATCTTCTGAGGTTTCAAGGATGGGAATCTTCATTCTGTTAACGGTGTCAGGAGCTTGGGAGTATACCAATCTTATAAGGTTTCAAGGATGAGAATCTTCATTCTTGAGAGAAACAGAATTTTAGGAGCTTCATTTGTCCATTATTCTGTTGAAGGGTTGTTTCTGTTGAGATTTAGGAACTTGTCTGTAATTCAACTGAAGTAAAAGCTTTATCGCTTGAATTTGATTGTACCTTTCCTGAAAGGTAAAGGTTAGTGGCATATATCAAACAGTGATGTTCTCAAAATAAATGAGATTGCGTTGCATGATGTCCTGATGCACGGAGTTGTAATATTTTTCAAGACGACCTTTCGCTGGGGAAAATAAATCCCAAACTGGTGAAGGAGAAAGGAGTTGGATTCTTCATCAGAATAACTCGCTGAGAGATTTATCTGAAATATCAAAAACCCGGAATATCTTCCACTGGCATAAGAATCAGGGAAATCTTAGTGTCGATCTGACCAAAACAGAGAGGGTCTTGGATTAATTTTGACTCAACCGGATGATGGAGGAATCTTTTACGAATGTAACTCCAACAGGCGATGAAGGAATATTTGACGACCGTAACTCAAACAGGTGATGAAGGAATCTTTACCTGCCAATCAATCTGCATATGTCATGAATGTTGTTGAAATGTAATTTTGTTTTGGAGAATAAATCCTTGACAAGTGTTGGGGAAATAAACCCATGACCGCTGGTCTGCTAGAGAGGTGATGAACTTCTCGAGGATTCTTGAATTTCTTTTCAGAAGGATTTTGGAGAGATTCGTCATTGCCCCTAGTATCAAATGTTTGTGACACCGTATGTAACCCTTTGATGAGATTGACGTTTTAATGCCCCAAGTGATGGTGGAGGAGACTTGCCCCAGGTTAATCTTCAATTGAGAGATTTCTTGAAATCTTGACTGGACTGCCCCGGGTTTACTGGACTTTGAAAGATTTGCTGAAATCTTGACTGGACTACCCCAGGTTTACTGGACTTTGAAAGATTTGTTGAAATCTTGACTGGACAATCCCAGGTTTGCCATGTCAGGTCCCCTTTTTGTTGATAGGAGATTTTTGCAACGGGAGTGTCATCCCACTTGAAGTGATTTTGTTCATTGAGAGAGCTTTCGTTCATCCGATCATTCACTTGTGTGAATTTCTTCGCTGTCAAACAAATAACCATGTGCAAACAACGATATTCAAATAATGCAAAGTTTATACTTGTCTCGATGTTTTGAAAAATGCGCTTTTTAGCAGAAAACTTTTTATAATACAAATTCAACACAAGATTTAGAGCAAAGCCTTACAGGAGTCAGGATACCTTTTGTAACAGTATGCTTTCGAACTAACCCATGCTTCAATTAGGACTTTTGAATGGTTGTAACGTGGCTTGGCTCAAGGTTTAAGAAACAAAGGATAAAGGCTCAAAGTATATTTGTACCCACCCGCGCTTCGTGATGTTCTTCAATCCTAAACTCAGTTAATTGTGCGTCGAACTCTATTCGAGTTTGGAACGACGTTTTGGTGATGGTTCACACAAGTGGAATTTGTTGGAAGGCAGTCATCATTTTTTTTTGTTTTTGCAACATTTTTCATGTTGTTGAGGATTTGTAATGACCTCGTTCTTTTGATTCATTATCCCTAATTTTTGCCTGACTGTTCTTATTTTCGAGATTACAGTCAGCGGGATGCCCCAGCTTTCTTAAGCCTCCTTTGTAGGTTTTGACTCAGTGGGCTTTTCTTTTTTGAGAGATAATGACTGCCTATGAGATAAGGAACCATCACTGTCTTTTGGTTCCAAAGGAATGTTTTTGATGTCATTCGTTGTATTACGAATTGAGAGTTTGTGACTTCAATGCGCATCTTTTGAATTAACTGAGAGACTACCCTTCCCCAGGTTTGATTAAAGGTTTCAATTTGTGTTAAAAACGGAAAACTTCTACTTCTTTGGCTCAAAAGGGTTGACTAGGGATTATCTTCCTTATAACTCCGGTGTTTAGGGTTTGAAAGAAACGTATGTACATTGTCAGCAAGGTCTGTTCAAAAGCATATTGTATGAGATTATGGCATTGTTTTTGTCATCCTCCCTCTAAAGGCTTATAGCTTTTTGCAAGAGTTAAATGTCATAAAGAAATTAGAAAGCATAGTTCAAGAATAGTGAAAACGAATGGATGAATTCAAGACAAACATATGCAATGCATTAATGAAACAGAGTTTGACATCAACAGATAATTGTTTGAATTACAACTTGAAAATTCAAATGAAACAAAAGTCTCTTAATTCGAACTAGTCATTTCAGGTGGAGAACCCTCAGCAGAAGATTTTCATCTCACCATCCGGCATCAATTTCAGCATTCCTATGTCAATCAAGTCTTGGATTTTGTTTTTCAAAGCCCAACAGTCGTCGGTGTCATGTCCAGGACTATAGGAGTGGTATACACAAAATGCTTCGGGGTGATAGCCAGGAGCAGAGGTATTGGGATTCTGAAGAGGATCCTTTAAAGCAAGCAGATTGACCTCCAACAATCGTTTCAGTATTAGAGATGATGGTATGTCAGTCTTAGTGAAATGTCTTCCAGATGTATTTTGCTTACGCCGATTACCCCGTTGACGCTAGCGAGGTTGATGCTGGGCTTGTGACCTTGAAGCAAGCTGGGGAGCCTTTCCCTTGTCTTCTTGTCTCAAAGGAGGTTGAATGATGACTTGATCTTCAACCCTAGCTATTTGCCCCACTTGGTTATCTTGAAGCAGTTTGTTGACGAGGACCCTGAGCTCCTCTTGTCTTTGAGCCAGGTCTTGAATGAGAGCCATCTGGCCCACCAGTTGTCCCATCATCTGGATCTTCATTGTTGCCAACTCAATCTGTAGTCCTTTCAATTGATCATTCCTGATGCCACCTGTATTCCCTAGGACCATGCCCCTTGTGAGGAGAGCTTTCACTTCTTATTTCCCTTGGGACAGGTTCAAGAACATTTCTTGAAGTTGAGCGTTTTGAGCCTGGATATCTTCGACAGTCCTCTCTAGAGCCATCTCTACTGAAATAAACAGTAGGAGAATAAGGAAACCTGAAAAGGAAAACCTGTTATGATACAATGCATGATATGTGGATGCATGTTTTCAAGAATCTCTCTGGGTAAACACCATAAAATGTTAGAGATTGAACTTCGATCAACATCTTTGAGTGGAGAACTTTGTATCGGTGGTTGTCTTTTCCACGAGAATCAAGCTCACCATGTCAAGTGGGTCATAGCCCTTGATTCAAGTTGTTGTACTTGATCTTTTACGGTGTTTGTTTAGAGGAAAATGAAACCTCTTGCCCTTTGGTAGACGTCTGGTTCAACGTGACCCTGCATCAAAAACCCTCGAGATCCTTGAAATGGTTATTGAAAATGCTATGGTATGATGTTATGATGTTATGTACAGGTATGCAAAATTAAGCAAGTGTATATACAGGTAATCATATTCACACAAAACAGACAAGTCCTTAGGTTTTAGGCTTGCATGGGGTTTGTAGGTAAGTACCCTCTTGAAGTTAGTTGGCTCAACCTGTCCTATAAATAGTAATCGGGTTCTAAGGAGCTCAATATCACTGGATTATTTTCTGTGTTCATTGTTTTGGTTTAGCCACTTAACTGGCGACCAAAATATTCCAAGAAAACAATCCTCAATGAGTGTAGTATCGAGTATCTACCAACTTCGGACTGCACCAAAGCCGGTCACCTCACTACCCCTAAAAAGGCCAAGATGGTCAAGTAAGGTTCTAAGAGTACGTTAGTGCTTCATGATATCACTCAGCGGCCCCGTATTCTCTTTGATTGACTCAAATGCTATCGGTACTCACAAATATGTCGCACTAACATAGCCACTACTTCAACCATGTCAGTATACCCCGCACAGTTCCCTCACAGTTTATTACTACTTACCTAAAAGGTGTCCCCAAATCCGGGTGTAGGATTTAAAACAAATCCAAGCAAGGAACCAAAAAGTAAAGTAATCAAAGCAATCAAGGTAAGCATGTAAAGGTGATCTAAACCCTAAGGTAAGCCCATTTTTATTATCAAATCCCCAGTAGAGTCGCCAGTTCTGTGATACGGTGGGAGAACTGACTTGAGGTTTTGCGTTTATGTTTGCAAATGTTTCGGTTTAGCAAGAGTCGCCACCGGCTTTTTATTTTATCCTAAGGAAAGGTCAAAAAGCACAAGAAAGACCTTTGAGATGTTTTCTTGGTTTCGGGGGGTAGATTATGAAAAGGGAAGGTGCTAGCACCCTTTTCATCCATGGTTTTCCATGGGCTCTTAGTTACTTGTTTTAGATCACTTGCTTTGCTTTTCAATTGTTTGAAATGGTGCTTTGTGTGTGTGGTTTTGAAAATGCTTTGAAAAAGAGGCCTTGTCTAGGCAACCTTTGTAATTATTCTTGTTCGAATATATACAAAGGTGTGTGTCTTTTTGGAAAGATATTTCAATGTTTTGAAAGTTGTTTTGAAATTATGTTGTGAGGTGCGTTTGAAAATGGCAAGGATGTTTTGCAAGCTTTTTGATTAAGTAACTAAGAGTTGTCTACCCTATTTTACTCAAAGATATTTCTTATGATTTCTAAGCCTTTTGATAGTGTTATTTCACCATTGTATTTGGTGCACAACCTTGTGTTAGGATGTTAAACGGGACAGGCGCGGGTCATCGTATACAATCATTGAAAGCAACTTGTGAGACGCTCTAGCAATTTTGTAAGGGACGAGATCGTTTTATCGAAGGCAACATCGAGGGTCATCGAGGGACTATGATCTTTGTTTATCGAAGGGGCATTTGCTAGAGTGTCTCATACTTAAGGGACATGATTGCATTTTTCGAGGCAACAAGTGAGGTTACCCTAGAGGTGCAAGTGTGAATTGTGTATTGATTTTCATGCATTTATTATTGGATTAGGTCATCTAGCGATTGATTTCGAATCTTGCCATACAAACCCTAATTACTATACAGTATATTGAAAGAAATAAATTGCGGGAATTTAAAGTCTAAGTTATTACAAAAGAGTATCCGGGGATGGGGGTACAATTATTTACAAATGGGGATGAGTCTCATAAGAATAATAATGTCCAAATATGTGTTACAACCAAATCGAACTGTCGCAATTCAATGTAAAAATTATAACGAAATATGAAATGAGGAAAATCAAAGAACTATGAGATGCATATATTTATTTACAAATAAAATATATTCTAAAAGAAAGATTAAAAGTTATATTATTATTTGCATGGGTTTTGTAAATAAAAGGTTTTTTAAAAAAGGAAGAAAAATTTAATTAAATAAGACTTCTATTATTCTTGGTATTTAATTAAATATAACAAATATTAAAGAAAATTATATTGAGAAAATCAAAATAAATAAAAAAATTAATCTATTATTTGTTTCTTATTATTAACAAAAATAATTCATCTAGAAAATAATTAAAAAAGTATTGGTTTAAAAATGAAAGAAAAGAAATTAAACTAAAGCAAGTGGTGGGCTTAAGAATTTAGGTATTAGGCCCAAATGAAAGAAAAGAAAAAGTCTGAATGGAGAGAAGAGGGGGTACGCTGGCCAAAAATAAAATGGGCCTAGGGACTTGTTGGGGTGAAGGCCCAGAACAAAATGTTGTGACAATTTTTAGGGTTTGCAAGTTTTGGCTACAGCGGCGCTGTTCTTCTTCTCTTGTTCTCTTCGTCTTCTCCATTTCATCCTTCTCTTCTCAGGCCCTAAGCGTTGATTCTTTCTAGCCTTAAGCCGCCGGAGCGCCGCCCTCTCTCGCTCTCTTCCTCCTCACAGTGGCCCACGGTTTTGGTTTAAACGGTATGAATTGTTATCTTTATCTTTTAGGGTTTCACAATTATGTTCATTAGTTTGAGTCTTGCATGCATGTTTTAATCTATGGCTTTTGATGTTTGATGTGCAGTAAAAAAGGATTGAGAACAACTTACCTTGGGGAAGATTGAGAGGAAAAGGGAGGGAGCGAAGAGGGACCGGTGGCGCTTCCGGTGGCCGTAGCGGAGGATGGAGATGATGGTAGCGCTTTGGCTGCTGGTATTTTTTTTGTTGTTCTTTTGATTTGTTTGATGATGATGACTTTCTGAGAACTTTTGCCTTTGACTGTTGATGTTTGATGATGATGACTTTCTGAGAACTTTATGTTGTTTTGCATCTAAAAACTCTTCCTCTTTCTTCTTGGCCCTGATTGTTTGATGATGATGATTCTGAAAACGGTTTTGTTTTGATTTTCGTTGATGATGAATATACTTCTGAAACCCTAGGTTGTTTTGCTTCTAAAAACTCTTCCTCTTTCTCCTTGGCCCTGATTGTTTGATGATGATGATTCTGAAAACTTGCTATTGTTGTTTGCTTTGAGTTTGTTGCTTCGTTTCTGTTAATGATGATGAAAAAGAACTGAAGCTTGTTGTTGATGTTTGAGATTTAGTTGAGTTTTCATTTTGTAGTTTCAGATGTAGGCTTACAGTTTGAAATGCAGGCTTGCAATTTGTGACAGGTTTGTTGAGCTTGAGTAAGCTTGGCTTTGAAACTGTAGTTTGCAGTTTTTTGACAGGTTTGTTGAGCTTGATTAAGCTTTGGTTTGAAACTGTAGTTTGCAGTTTTTTGACAGGTTTGAGTTTGAAAACTATTTTGTTGTTTTTCTGAGTTTGTGTTTAGGCTTCTGCAGGTTTGCAGTTTGTTTTTGGGCAAGCTGCAGGTTTACAGGCTTGAGCAAACAGGTTTGGCCAATTGCAGTTATGCAGTTTGTAATGCAGGCTTGTGATTTTTGCAAGCAGGTTTAGCAGTTATGAAATGCAGGCTTGCAGTTTGTAATGCAGGCTTGATTTGTTGGTGACAGGTTTGTTACTGTGAGTTTGCAGTTTGTTGCTAGCAGGTTTGTTGACTTGAGCAAGCAGGTTTGGCCAGTTGCAGTTATACAGTTTGGCAAGTTTGGCAAATAAGTTTGTAGTTTGCAGCTTGCTCAATATTTTTTTTCTTCTACTGTGTTTTCTGCTGGACTGTTATATCTTTTTGTTATCTTTACTGCCTTTTACAGCCTGCCTTAGCCAAAACTGCAAACCTCTTCACTAGGTCTTCTCTTTCTCTCTCTCTCTCTCATAAGCATTTTTGCTTATTATTTTAATTCTGAAAAGTTTGTCTAGGCTGGAAAGTGATGATGGCTAGGACAAGCTCTTGCTTGTAATTTGGTTTATCTCTCTGCCTTGTGTACTTTCTATTCTTGTTTGCCTTGACAGTTTGCATACTTTCTGCATTGTACTTTGCCTTGACAGTTTTGTAACTCAGTTTGACATGCTTGGTTACTGCAGTTTGAAATTCAGTTTGGTTAATGCATTGTAGTTAGCTCGCCATGCTTGCTCATGTTTGCCTTGCTGACTTGTTTATGTTTTTGTATTTGAACCAAATGTATGCTTATATTTTATATCTTTTATTTTTCTCTCTATGAACCGAGAAGAGCAATCTTCTTGTGATTTGCATAGAGGAAAATAAAATATGATGAACATAGCATTCTGATTCCGACCGACAAACTTTAATGATGATTTCTTTCTTTTTCTATTTGAAAATCTTTTTTCAATTAACTGTGCTGATTTCTTTTCTTTCTTCTTTTTCAGGTGAATGCATCCTGGGCAATAGAGGAAGCAGTAGAAGTCAAAGATCTTAGGATATTAGGCTTAGAGATAGATAGATTTTTCATTTTTTGTAAACCAATATTATTGTAAATACTGTAAGTTGTAAATTTACAATATTCAGATAAATTTTGTAACAACATTTGAAACGAATAAAAAAGTCTTTATCCAAAAGAAATTTCTACTGTCAAATATCTTCCAATCTTTCCTTGCATTGTTTATTTAATTATTTAAGACTCTCAAATCAAAATAATTGGAACTGTGTCCCAATAATTCTAATCCAGATAAAATAAATAATTAACAAACTTTGCAGTCTCGTAACCTTGCATTACTCACAATACGCATGGTATTCCAATTAACATACGCATTGTACAGTTAAACAAACAGAGCATTCCATTAAACGGTAAACCTTTCACTCCACTAATCAAGCAGGTGCCTTAATGTTCCAAACAATAGTCTCAGCTCTTATCCCAGATAATCAGGCTTTGAGAACAATCAGTAAATTTAAACAAGCAATTTCTGAGGATTCAATTTCTTTTGAGAGATGTGAGAGAAAACCCTAATTCTGGATTGTCTGCTAAAGAAAGATCTATCTGATCGATTCCTGAGTCAATCTTAACAAATCAGAGAAAACCCTAATTCTAGATGTACTGATAAAGAAAAGTCTGTTTGACCGATTCTTGAGCCAATCTCAAAAATCAGAGAAAACCCTGGGGTTGTGATTTCTTGTGAAAAAGGGAGGGAAAATTTTGGGGTACAACAAAAGTCAATTGGGACAACGAAGCTCCCGGGATTATCATTGAAAGGATGTATGACCCTGCGTATTATTGTGACATTGAGACTTAAGAGGTAGCCGATAAACCCTGGTTTCATGAGGTGAAGAGGTATCTTGAGGCCAAGAAATACCCCGAGGGTGCATCTGTTAATGACAAGAAGTTTCTTAGGAGGTTCGCGGCGAAGTTCTTCATCAGCAATGGTATCCTTTACAAGCGTAACCATGATTCAACCTTACTGCGATGTGTGGATAAGAACGAGGCAGAAAGGATCATGGCAGATTTACACGAAGGTACCTTCGGAACTCATTCCAGTGGACACACCATGGAAAAGAAAATCCTTCGGGCAGGATATTTTTTGTCCATAATGGAAGCCGACTGTTATCAACATTCTCGGACCTGTCACAAGTGCCAAGTTTATGCTGATAAGGTGCTCATACCTCCGGTTCCTCTGAACGTCTTGACGGCACCTTGGCCTTTTGCAATGTGGGGCATTGATATGATCGGCGAGATCAGACCTACGGCATCCAACGGGCATCATTTCATCCTGGTAGCAATCGATTACTTTATGAAGTGGGTTGAAGCAGCTTCCTTTGCTACTGTAACTAAGAATGTTGTGGCACCGTTTATTCGACATAATCTGATTTGTCGATACGGTGTACCAGAGAGGATCATTACAGACAATGGTACCAACCTCAACAATAAGATGATCTCTGAGCTCTGCAAGCAATTCAAGATACAGCATCACAACTCTTCTCCCTACCGGCCGAAGATGAATGGGGCTATAGAAGCAACTAATAAGAACATTAAGAAGAATGTGCAGAAGATGACAGTGACATACAAAGACTGGAACGAGATGTTACCGTTTGCTCTTCATGGGTACCGTGCCTCAGCACAGACATCAACAGGGGCAACACCCTATTCCTTGGTATATGGTATGGAGGCTCTCTTGCCCATCGAAGTTCAGATACCCTCTCTCCGAATCATGAAGGATGCAGGTTTGAGTGAAGATGACTGGATTCAAACCCGGCTTGATCAGCTGAACCTAATCGACGAAAAGAGACTTACTGCTATTTGTCATGGTCAGGCGTACCAAAAACGGATGATCAAGGCATTTAACAAGAAAGTTAGACGATAATAGTATCAAGTTAGGGATCTGGTAATCAAGCGCATTATTCTACCTCAAGGTGATCCCAGGGGCAAATAGACCCCTACTTACAAAGGGTCATTTGTGGTTAAGAACATTTTCTCATGAGGAGCCATGATTCTAACCACCATGGATGGTGACGACCTTCCTCACCCCGTCAATGCAAACATAGTGAAAAGATACTACGCATAATCAAAGACCCGCTAGGTTGACTGGCCTAGGCAAAAATAAGGGCTTCCCGGCGAACCAAAAGGGTTCCAGCAAAAATAAGGGATGAAAATACAAAAAATTTGTACACCCGGCAAGTCGAAAAACTAAAAAGGCGACTTGGGCAAAAAAGGGTATCCTGGTGGACTGAAAACCCGAAAGGGCGGTCCAGGCAAAAATTAGGGACCAAAGCGTAACACTATGTCTCATTGGATCACCTTGAATCCAGACTTCGGTATCGACTAATCAAGCTTGGACGGCCCTAATCAATCTGATTCACCTTCAACCAGTAGCAAAGTGATGAGATGCTCGAGGACATAAAGACAATAGCAGAGTTGGAACCCAGTGGGTTTATTCACATAGCTGTTTTGTTTAGTTTTTTCACAATTTGTGTAAATTCTATCTGCTCGGCGGCGTTCTCTTACTAGGACGTCAGCCTCTTATACAAAAACTCCTATTTACAGGCCAAACTTCAAAATCAATATAATTCATTTTCAAAGAAATTTCAAACTGTTTTTTCTTTATCTATTTTGATTTGCAAAGAACGTCCAATGTTCATTTTTGATATATGCATTTGACATTAATTGCTGCTCATGAATATTTACATGCAAAACAAAAGACGATTACGGGTAACATCAGAAACAGGGGCAATAAAAATTGTCCAAACTATACAGTTGCTCTGTCCAGCAGGTACAAAGGTAGATTCAGCTAAAGAATATGGCTAAGATACTTTCACTCCCCGCAGAGTAAGACAGTAATGATAGCTCTCCCCAGCTGAGAATTGTAACTGTGAAGGAATCAGTAATACTTTCCCCAAGCAGAGGTTATCTACCATCAGTACTGAAAGGGCTTAATATCCCCGACAGTCTTAATATTCCCCAATGGAATATAAGAATGCTCCACGGCAGAGTACAAGATATCCCCGGTGGAATTAAAATTTTCCCATCGCAGTCTGAAAAAGCTTCCCCAACGGAGTTGGGAGAATCATCCCCAGTAGACTCTGGAAGTTTATCCCCGGCGGAGTACAAAAATAAATCTCCCCAACCGAGTTCAAAGGATCATTCCCAGCATAACTCAAAGGATTATCCCCATAAGAGTCTAAAAGGTTATTCCCAGTGAAGTCACCACTGAGAGATCGTCCCCAGCGGAGTTCTTTCCTTTCACAAACAGGAATTCAATCGCCAATAGGATTCAATATCACCAGCAACGATAATTCATCCCGACGGAATTTATCAGTGGAATCTTCAGCAGAACATCTCTTCCCCACAGAGTAATCTCCTCATCAGTTTATTCCCCCAACGGAGTCATCCTCTCCTGCAAGTTTATTCTCTTCGTTCGCCATTCCCAGCAGAAACCAAGAATCCAGCTCTATCCTTCAACAGCTATCCGAGAGTTATTTTCCCCAGCTAGAAACATTACATTTCCATACATCATGATACAGGCATATATGCATCATACCACACAATCTCATTTATTTTGAGAGCATCATGGCTTGATATATATCATTCATTTCATACATCATGACATTGCATATGACTAACTCTTTACCTTTTCAGGGAAAGACGAATCAATAAACACCGTTGACTACTTATATGACCTGGTAGTCCCCTCAAAAACTACATCTATTGAGGGCTGTTTCAGCAGATTCCTCAGAAAGATATCCCAAGACTTTCGTTCGGTTAAGTTAAATCGATTCTAAGATTTTTTTGATTCTTATCCAGTCAAAGTTAAACCAAGACCTTCTCTGGTTCAGTCAGATCGACGCTAAGATCTCCCTAATTCTTATTCCAGTTGAAGATATTCCAATACTTTCGTCCGGTTCAGTTAAAACGATTCTAAGGTTTTTCTGATTCTTATCCAGTCAAAGTTAATCCAAGATCTTCTCTGGTTCAGTCAGATCGATGATAAGATCTCCCTGATTCTTATTCCAGTTGAAGATATTCCAAGACTTTCGTCTGGTTCAGTTAAATCGATTCTAAGATTTTTCTGATTCTTATCCAGTCAAAGTTAATCCAAGACCTTCTCTGGTTCAGTCAGATCGGCGCTAAGATCTCCCTGATTCTTATTCCAGTTGAAGATATTCCAAGACTTTCGTCTGGTTCAGTTAAATTGATTCTAATATTTTTCTGATTCTTATCCAGTCAAAGTTAATCCAAGACCTTCTCTGGTTCAGTCAGATCGACGCTAAGATCTCCCTGATTCTTATTCCAGTTGAAGATATTCCAAGACTTTCGTCCGGTTCAGTTAAAATGATTCTAAGGTTTTTCTGATTCTTATCCAGTCAAAGTTAATCCAAGACCTTCTCTGGTTCAGTCAGATCGACAAAAAGATCTCCCTGATTCTTATTCCAGTTGAAGATATTCCAAGACTTTCGTCCGGTTCAGTTAAATCGATTCTAAGATTTTTCTTATTCTTATCCAGTCAAAGTTAATCCAAGACCTTCTCTGGTTCAGTCAGATCGGCACTAAGATCTCCCTGATTCTTATTCCAGTTGAAGATATTCCAAGACTTTCGTCTGGTTCAGTTAAATCGATTCTAAGATTTTTCTAATTCTTATCCAGTCAAAGTTAATCCAAGACCTTCCCTGGTTCAGTCAGATCTGTGTTAAGATCTCCCTAATTCTTATTCCAGTTGAAGATATTCCAAGATTTCGTCTGGTTCAGTTAAATCGATTCTAAGATTTTTCTGATTCTTATCCAGTCAAAGTTAATCCAAGACCTTCTCTGGTTCAGTCAGATCGACGCTAAGATCTCCCTGATTCTTATTCCAGTCGAAGACCTCCTATCAACAATATCCAAATGGCATCTCTAAGCCTATTCCCGACATCACCAGGCTGATACCACTTCATGCGAGTGCAAATTTCTGGGCACTCTAGTGTTCAATCATCTTCCACCTTCGGATCACGAAAGGCACGAAAGCCAATCTACATCCTCAGGTTTAAAAAGATTGAACAGGGGCAGCTTTTGTACCCCAAAATTTTCCCTCTCATATTTCTCAAAACATTGCAAGAAAAATCTCCAAGTTGCTCAAGTTTGCTCAAGAGTGGGTCAGACAAATCATCTCCTAAAGCAGTCAACCCCAAATTAGGGTTTTGTGTTGCATCAATATCCTTAAGTCCAAATGACCTCAAGTTCTCCCCAATGTCCTAATATCCTCTCAAGATCATCCATGTCAAGTTCCAAGCCTTACAGAGGAAGTTTGCTCAGTCAATTGCTCAAAGGGTCCAAAAATCGACTGTGATAGGGCAAAAGTCAACTGTGACCTATAAACAATCAAACTTCAAGATTTTTTGCCAACATTCTCATTTTTAAGTATATTTCATAATTTGATCAAGGGTTGATCATGATTCATCAAGGATTGCTCAAAAATCATCAAGACTCAAAAGTTGCTAAATTAGGCTTTTGTAAGAAAAGTCAACTCAACTTTGACCAAGCATAACTTTCTCATACTTTATGAGAAATGACCCATCCAAATCTCATTTTGAAGCGGATGAAATTTCCCACAATCCATCTTCATACCCAAAGATCAGAAAATGCACTCACAAGAAGTTATAAATTTGGACATTATAGGTCATTTTTGAAAGTCAACAAAAACACCTTTTTTTCCAAAGCTTATAACTTGATCATGGAATATAAAAATGAGATGAGAAAAAAAGGGTTGGTTATATAACATCTCAAGCTTTCTAAAAAGTCCAAGAACACTTCAAAAAGTTCAAAATTGAAGAAGTTATGCATTGTTGAAGTTGGGCATTTTTGCAAAATTGCCAAAAGTCAACTATCCCCAAAACTTCAAATTTTGTCAAATGGGCCCATTCTTTTCCACTTGATTTGGACTTGCCACATTACACACGTGTCTTAGCTTCAGCCTTGAGTCCACTTGTCAATTTTATTATTTTATTTGATTTTTTAATGAATTATTTCACTTTTAATCAAATTAAATCAAATAAAATCCAAACATTGATTATTTGATCTCTTTTTGGCTATTTCAGGATTGAATCATCATCATCAAATGTATCAAATTCATATCAAGCATTCCATGTGCAAAAAGATCGAGTTTTTGACAAAATTGGCAAGTCTTCAATGGTGAATCAAATCCAATCTCAAGGCATTAATGTGGAAAGATTCAAGACAAATTTGTTGACCTAATGCATTGCATATTACATATACAAGTCAAGGAACACGAGATTGAGACCTAGAGGCTGCAAGAGCACCAAGAACCAAACTTGCAAAATTGACAAAAAGTGTGAAGCTGAAATCATCCTTGGAGGCATTTTCAGAAGCGAAATTCAACACCAATCGATTGCTGGACAATCACTGAGTCATAACCAATCCAAAGCAAGCTCTCACAGCCATCAAAATGCGTTGTAAGTGTCCCGTTTCGTGGCCTTGTTTCCAAAACCTTAACTCGCTATTCTTGCATTTTCCTGGCAAATCTTTGACATATTTGTGATGCTTATGAAATTTCTGAACTTTTGGCATTGTTTGATTGAATTTATATGGACTGTAACCCCATAGCCGAACCTAGGGTTTTGTAGTTTGTTTTTTAGGCATTTCTTTCACAGGAAAAATTAGCTCCATTGATGGATATAAACATGACCGGAGGAGGAAGACGAGCATAACCATGGTCTTGGATTTAATTTTCATGGCCTAGAATTGATTTTAGGGTTGACCTACGAATTCAGCTGCGGATATGAATCCGCAGGAAAAATTACAGGGTTGAAGGAAGAAGACGATGACGCGTCAGTCCCCCTATGGCCAATTCAAATCTTCGCGCACTTTTTTTTATTCAGGCATATTAATGTATTTTCCCTTATTATATTTTATTCTCATACAATTAACAAATGAAGCGTGATGGCTGAGTGGTAGTAGCGTGTGTCCAGTGACCAACAGGACCTGGGTTTGAATCCCAGGTCCCCATGTTATTTTTTATGTTTTTCATTCAGGTGATCCAATGCAAGTCCAGGCGCGTGATGCATCATACTCCCTCATTCAATCAATGGACATATGGCCCCAGGCCAAATCTGATGACCCAGATGGGACGTCCACCATACTCCCTAGTCAAATGCACATGCTGGATTTCAAAAAAGTCAGCCAGGCCTGCACATTTGGGCCATGGAATTTGCTATTCAGACTCCCTAAACAGGCCCAAACCCTAACTCTTTCTATTTTCTTTTTATTTTGCTTAATTATTTATTGTTATTATTTTTAATTATTAACCAACCAATCAAATCTTTTTTTCTTCATAAAATTAAAAACCAAAAAATGTTTTTTACTTAATTTAAATTTCAGTATTTTATTTTTGTTAACAATATTAATTTAATTAATTTAGTTTTAATTAGGAATAACTTTTAACATATTTTGCAATAATTAAAATTAACTTAGACAATTAGGTTTTATTAATATTGATTAAATTTATTTTTATAACACAAAAATCCAAAAATATTATTTTCATTAATTAATTAATTAATTTATTAATTTAATAATTAATCTAGTTTAACTTCTTTCATAAATTCAAAAATAACCAAAAAAATCCTTTCTTTAATAACAAGGGGTCAAAACCCTAGAACTCGCATTTGATTTAATTTCCCACACGCGATTCATTTTTATTCAATATTGTATCTGTTTCCGTAATGTAATAGATAATTAGGACTATTTTTATCGCTTTATTTATTTTCCGCATTTAATTTTCAAGGGTTGCTTTTGGCGATGTAAATACCCGACCGACGCCTTGTAATTTAATTTCTGCAATTTAATTTCCGCAACTTATAACTGTTAGATGCTTGATAATAGGGAATGCATGACAAGATTGAATGTTTAAACCTAAAATCAACTTAGATCACCATTAACATGTACAAAGACAAAATTAACTGAAAATGACACACTCGCACATGCGCACTCTTAGGGTACACTCCACTTGGTTGCCTTTGTATGCGGTCATTGAGTATAGGTCACTTTAGAGGTCGCCCTCTTGTCTAAAAGATCATAGTCGCCTCGAAACGGTTGCCTCGGATATTGTTGCCTCAAAACAAATGATCTAAGACATTAGGGTTACCGCTAAGGCATCCTAACATTGCTTTGGTGACCGTAAGTCCCTAAATTCGAATTGACCCTTAAACTCCAACAACGATGCTACCTACTCGTTAAGAGTGGGATAGCATTGTCTAAAGGAAGATATCATAGAACGATTCTTTTTCGAGTAGGTAGATGGTTCTTAAGTATTTGCTCTTTCAAAAAACAAAAACAAAATCTTTTTCACACTTACACCTTTCAAACAAAAATTTCTTCAAACCCACAAACACAAAGAAAAGCAATTTTGAAAACAATATGAGCAAGTACCTAAGAGCCCGTGGATAACCACGGATAGAAAGGGTGCTAACACCTTCCCTTTCTATAATCTACCCCCCGAACCCGAGAAACATCTCGAAAAAGGAATTTTTTTGTGCTTTTTTCCTTTCCTTGTTGGATAAAATAAAAGTCGGTGGCGACTCTTTCTTACCGCGACATTTTGCAAAAAAAAACACAAAACGCAAACCAGCATTCCAAAAACAGTCAGTTCTTTCCCACCGTATCACAAGGAGGAACTTGGGTAAGGTTATTTCGGGATAAGTTCGTGTAAAAACTTCATAAGGAACCTGGATTAGGTTACTTTGTGATAAGTTCATGTAAAACTTTATTTGGAAATGCATGAGAAAATACCCGTGTAAGATTTTTCAGGATAAACCCGTGTGAAGCTGCATTTAGGAGAAACCCGTGTAAGATTGCTTCGTGACAAACCCGTGAAAAGCTGCATTTGGTCGTGCGAATAATTATTTTGTTTAGTTTCAGGAGATAATCTTGAACTTGCTGGAAGTTGTTGATTATAACCATCTTTCCTGAAAAGGTACATGATTAATCGTATATGATGCATGACATGCATTGTATGATGATGTTCTCAAAATAAATGAGATTATGTCGTATGCAATATGTATGCGCACGTCATGATATATGAACATGAAATGCTATTGTGGCATATCCGAGTGGGAAAATAAATCCCTGACCGCTGCTGGAGAGTACTGGAAATTGAGTTCCTGACCGTCGTAGAAAAAGTGGTTCTTCTACTACGGCTAGAGATGGTGAACCGGAGATGACTATGTTGGGGATTTTCCCCTTGTTTACGGATATTCTGCCGAGGAGAGACTCTGCTTGAGAACAACTCTGCGGGGGAATAATTCTGTTGGAGAGAGAAGCTTTCATAGCTTAAGGGATAAACTCTATCAGGGATTGAGCTTCTGTATTCGGAGAAATAAACTCTGTTCGGGAGAAAACTTTATGAACCGCTTGCAATTACAAAATTCGGCTGGGGAATATAGACGTCGGCTCTCCGAAAGAGCTTGGCTGGGGAAAGTAACTCCTGTTTGGGGAAGCAGAGATCAAAACTCTAGTTGCCTCTACTCTGTGGGGAGTGTATATGTTACTGGGATGCATGCTGAGGATACGACAATGACTTTGTATCAAGACTTTTCTGCCCCTGTACCTACTGGAGAAAGTGCATGCGGAGGCCTTGTGGATTGAGTGTTATCCCAACTTATGAGGTGCTTGGTAACTTCTGATCGAAATGATAAGTCTTCTACTGATAGGCAAGTGACGAGATGACGGGACATAGTCATACGCTTTAATCCCTAACTTTTGCCTGGACTATGTTTTCAGATTTTCAGTCCACCGGGATACCCTTTTTTTGCCCAAGCCGCCTTTTCAGGTTTTCGGCTTGCCGGGTGTATATATGTTTTTTGTTTTTATCCCTAATTTTTGCCCGAACCCTTTTGGTTCGCCGGATGCCCTTATTTTTGCCTAGGCCAGTCAACCTAGCAGGTCTTTGTTCATGCGCAGTATTTTCTGACTATGTCCACGCTCTCAAGGTCTATGGAGTTGTCATTTTCGGTAGTGTTGTGTTGCCACACTACCAAAAGATGTTTGTTTGATCATACAAGATTCGTTGCTGGAATTCATGCCCAATGCCCCCAAGTGATTCAGATGGAGATTTTCCCCTGGCTATTTGGCATCTTTGAGAGATTCCTTGAATCTTGACTTGACTGCCCCAGATGATGGACAATGATCATGTCGTGCCCCTTGGTTGGAAGTGTTTTTCCACTTGAGGTGATCCTTTTTATTGAGAAGGTTTTTGTTCACTAGATATTCTTCATGCGAATTTCTCTGCTGTTGAACCAATAGTCATATGCAAACAATGTTATTTTAAGAATCAAAAGCTTAGGTCTTTCTTGAAGTTTTGAAAATGCAGTTTTTTTTATAGAAAAAATAGAATTTTGCAAAAATGTGATATTAACTCAGGATTTGTAATGGACCTTTAGGAGTCAGGATACCTTTTGTAACAGTATGCTTTCAAACTAACCCATGCTTCAGCTAGGACTTTTAAGGGTTATAACATGGCCTGGTTCACGGTTTAAGAAACAAAGGATAAAGGCTCAAATTTTATTTGTACCCACCCATTATTCGTGATGTTCTTCGATCCTAAACTCAGCTAATTGTGCATTTAGATCTCGTTTGAGTCTTTGCTCTGATATTCCAGTGATGGTTCGGATACTAACAGTTTATTTTGAATAGGCAGCCATTTCTTTTTTGTTGAGGGTTTGTAGGACCTCTTTCATTTTGATTTTATTATCCCTGTCTTTTGCCTGAACTGATTCTTTTTGTGATTACAGTCAGTGGGATACCCCGGTTTTTTTCTTAAGTCTCCTTCATAGGTTTTGACTTAATGGGCTTTTATTTCGAGAGATAATGACTGCTTGTCTTGATGATTATAGGGAACCATCATAGTCTTTTGTTTCAGAAGGACGTCTTTAAGGCCATTCATTATGTACGAAGAGGCAGATTGTGACTGAATGCGCCTCTGACTTAACTGAGAAAACTACCATGCTCCAGGTTATGATTAAGGGTTTTAATTTGTGTGAAAGAAAAACTCCTACTTCTTTGGCTCAAAGGGGTTAAGTAGGGATTATCTTCCTTATAACTCCACTGTTTAGGATTTGAAACAACGTTTGTACATCATCATAAGGTCTGTTCAAAAGCATACTGTAGAGATTGTGGTATCGTTTTTGTCATCCTCCCTCTAAAGGCTTACAATTTTTTAGTCGAGAGTTGAATATCACGAAAAGGACATATAAAGCAATTTAAGCATAATGAAAACAAATTAATTCAAGACAGACATGTGTAATGCATTAATGAAATAATAGAGTTTGACATGACAATAATTGTTCGAATAAGCAAAGAAAATACAACTTTAGAATTTAAATGAACAAAAATGCTTTCAATCCTAGCCATGTTTTGGCAAGGGAGCAGTGATCACGTTAGGAGTTTCGGGAGGGTCGAATTCGATCTCTTTTGCATCAATCATATTCTGAATCTTGTATTTCAGCGCCCAACAATCGTTAGTATTGTGCCCCGGGCTATCAGAATGATAAGCACACATTGCCTCCGGATTATAGTTAGGAGAGGAAGTCTTCGGGTTCGGATGAGGGTTTATCACCGTAATCAACTTCATCTTCAACATGTGTTGCAATGCTTGTGACAATGGCATGTTGATTTGGGTGAACTGCCTTTGAGGTCTTTCCACCCTTGGCTGATTGTTTCGTTGCTGTGGTCATTGTGCGCGTGCCGAATTAGAGATTAGCACTGCCCCCACAGATTGGTGGTAGTCTGCCTTGCTACGCCCCTTCTGGCCGTGCACAGCATTGGCTTCCCTCTTGCCACCAAATGACTTCTTCTTTGTACTCGAAGAGGTATTTTTCTGGATCTTGCCACTCCGGGTCCCAGCTTCTACTCTTTCTCCAGTCAATATCAGCTCGGTGAAACCAGCTGAGGAGCTACCAATCAAGTGATTGAAGAAAGGACCAGACAACATACCAAGGAACATATCCACCAACTCCCTATCATACAAAGGGGGTTGGACTCTCCCTGCCAGATCTCTCCATTTCTGCGCATATTCCTTGAAACCTTCACTTGCGCCCATGGACATACTCTGGAATTGAGTATGAGTGGGAGAAAGGTCGACATTGTACTGATACTGCTTGTAGAAAGTAGCAGCCAGATCTTCCCAGTTTTGGATATTAGCTCCCTCTAGCTAGTAGAACCATTCAAGTTGGGTCCCTGACAGACTATCTTGAAAGAAGTGAACCCATAGATTTCTATCAGCTGTGTGGGGCTGGATCTTCCTGAAATAATAACGGAGATGGAGTTTTGAGCAGGACACCCCATCATACTTAGCAAAAACTGGAGCTTTGAACTTCTGTCGGATGACCACTCTTGACACCAATCCCAATTCTTTGAAGACTAGTCCAGGTATCCTCTGAACTTCGATGGCACTCAAACGGTCTTCTAACTGCTTGTATTTATCCTCAGTAGGAGGATATTGCTCATCGTTATAATCAGTATCATTGTCAGAGACTACAGGACTAGGTTCCTTCTCTTATTCCTGATTCTCCCCTTCTTTGAATGAAGAGGTCATATTAGTTTGTCGCTTCAACCGCTCTCCAAACCTCCTGCCCATATTCAAAATACCGACAGCCTTCTTCTTTTTCTTCTTCTCTTTCAGAATGAGGGCTTTCAGATCCTCCTGCCCTTTTGCCAGACTTATGAACATTTGTTGGAACTGGGCGTTTTGTGCCTGAAGATCCTTGATGCTTTGTTCAGAAGACATTTCTGCTGAAATAAACAGCGAAGAAGATGAGAAACCTGCAATGGTACCTGTTTATGCAATGTCATGGATGATATGCGTATGCAATTATTTCAAGTATTATTAAAGGCTCATATCCAAAAGAAACACACGTTAATTGCATTAATAAGTTCGAATTGTTACAAAGAATGCCCTTTAGGCTTACAAATTAACAAAACAAAACTGAAAGCAAAAATAAACTAGGTCTCGCAGGAGCGTATCCTCTTTGGTGCGATGTGGGCATTTATGTTCCTTTCTTCATGAAGTAGCCTAGTGAGCTCCAGGACCTTCTTCTCACTGGCATAGAACTTAGCTTCAAACGTGTCCCGCTCTTCTTTGAGTTGAACCCAAGACTTCTGTAATTCTTCATGATCAGTTGGCATGTCAGGGTGATGAACAAAATAAGCAGTGTCTCCTTCGGCAACTGGTTCCACAATTATTGGTAGGACAACAGGGTAGGGCATCATCAGACTTTGGGCGCTAGCTCGTATCCATCGGAGATAAGGCTCAAGAGGAATGTAATTCTTATTGCCTAGCGTCTTTCTATCAATTTTATGTACCATGCCCCAAGCTTTTATGAACCTTCTACGATAGTCTTGAACGTCGTTCTCATAATTGAAGGTGATTCCTTGGATAAGCGTATCATGAGGACCATCTCTTCTCGCATAACCAAACTGACGCAATGCCAAACAAGGGTTGTAAGTGATTCCTCCCCTAATGCCTAAGAGGGGACATTAGGGAATTCACCACATCGATCAATGATGGTAACATCTTCCAATAATCATGAACACCAATGAATGTCTGAATGTTTAAGGGATATCAGCCTACGAGACCATTTCAAACCCTGTTCATTCTTCAAAACAGCATTGGGTAGGTGCGAAATAAACCACCTAACCAATAGATGAGTGCAACACAGGAGGGTTCCCCTTCTATTTAGAGTGCGAGCATGCAGAGAGTGCAGAATATCCCCGAGTAATGTAGGTACTGGATTATGAGACAGGAAAACCTTGATAGTGCTCACATCTACGAGTTGATCAACATTAGGGAAAAGTACCTTCCCATAAACGAGAAGTGCCAGCATCTCTTCGAAAGCTTGTAAATCTAAGGTATCCAAAAAATGATAGGCCTTCTAAAATAGAAACTTAACTGGAATTCCTTGGACACTCCCTATAGTCTCCCAATTTGCCACTATGTCAGACCATTGTAAAGACAGAGCTCTAGCAATTTCTTCAGGCTTTGGATGTTCTTCCGTACCATTGAAAGGCAACTGGTCAAGAATAGGTACCCCTGACAACTGAGAAAACTCCTCCATAGTAGGTACTAGCTGGTAATCCGGGAAGGTGAAACAATGGTGCACCGGATCGAAGAACAGAAACAATACTTTTAAAAACTCTTCATCGGGTTTTGCAGTGACCAAATTGAGCAACTGACCGTGCTTTCTAGTGAAATGAGAACCTTCGAGAACCCTTAATGCCAGATACTTTAGTTGGAGAGACACTCTCACAAGGTTGATCTGTATAGTGTTCCTACGGGCAGATGCCAGTCCTACAAAACAGAGCCAAAATGAGCCCTGGGGAATCCTTGAAATGGTTAGTCATGATATGCTATGCTTATGATGTCATGATTAGGTTAGAAAATCACAGGTATAGCAAACAACAAACAAGTCACACCAAGTCCTTAGGTTTAAGGCTTGCATGAGTTTTAAGGTCATACCCTCTTGAAGTTGGATTGGTTTAACCTGCCCTATAAATAGTAACCGGGTTCTAAAAGGGATCTCAATATCACTGATCTTTCCCCCAGCTTCGTTCAATAGGCGATGGACTCGCAACCAAACAAAACTCAAGAGTCAAACCTCAATGAGTGTAGCATCGAGTATCTGTCGACCATGGGCATACACCAAAGCTGGCCATCTCGCCATATCCTACTGGCCAAATTGTGAAATTAAAGGTTTTAAGGTCAGTTGATGCTTCACGACATCACGCGGCGGCCCCGTACTCTCCCTGATTGACTCAAGGGTTACCGATACCAACCAAAGTGCCACATCAACGTAGCTACTGCTTCAACCGTTCCGGTATACCCCAGCATAGTTCCCTCACAGTTTATTGCTACTTACCTAAAAGGTGTTCCCCAGATCCGGGTGTAGGATCTATAGTAACCCCGAACAAACCCTCAAAAGTAAAGCAATCAAGACAATCAAGAGAAGAAATTTTAAAATGATCTAAATCCTAAGGTATATACCCCACTTTATAGAAATCCCCAGCAGAGTCGCCAGTTCTGTGATACGGTGGCAGAACCGATTGTTTAATACTGGTTTGCGTTTTTTATTCGCAAAATGTCACGGTAAGCAAGAGTTGCCACCGACTTTTATTTCATCCAATCTTGGAAAAGGAAAAAGAACATAAAAAAACCTTTTTCGAGATATTCTGAGTACAGGGGTAGATTATAGAAAGGGAAGGTGTTAGCACCCTTTCTATCTGTAGTTATCTACGGGCTCTTAGGTACTTGCTCATTTTTCAAATTGCTTGTGTGTGTTTGTCTTGAAAATGTTTTACTTCGTGATAACCCTTGTATCAGTCCTCAAGGATGTGACGAGGTTGTTTTGAAAATTTGTTTTGAAAGGTGTTTGTGTGAAAAGTTTTTATTGAGCAAGTACTTAAGATTCTACCTACTCGAAAAAAGATTGTTTGTTCTCGTTTCCTTTAGACAGTGCTATCCTACTATTAAGGAGTAGGTAGCACCGTCGTTGGAGTTGTAAGGGACATTCAAAAGGGACAAGTACAATCACTAAAGCAATTTTTAGAAAACTTTAGTAGTAACCCTAGATCCTTAAGATCTTTTCGAGGCAACATTTTAGAGGCAACATTTCCGAGGCAACATTTTGATCTTTTAGGCTGGAGAGCAACCACTAAAATTTCCTATGCTTAATGACTGTTTATCAAAGGCAACCGTAGTGAGGCAAACCCTAGGAGTGAAACATGTGCATATGATTTTTTTCAATTATTTAATCTTTTCGCATTAGGTGATCTACTGTTTTAAATTTTAAGCATTATTTTCATACAATCCTATTAGCCATGCATCTAGACAGTTAAAGATTGTGGAAATTTAAAGTGCGAAAAATAAACCTAGCTATTACAAGGCTTTGGGGAGGGGGATTAATTACATAACCAAAAATCATAGATTTAAACAGTAAATAAAAACCCTAGTTTTAACTATTACAAACCAGTAAGCAGTTACATAATTAATCAAAAATAAATACGCGCGACAATCGTAAGTACGAGAGAACTCGGGTTTTGACCCTTGGCTACCTAATTGGATTAATTAAAGAGAAAAAAAATCATTTTTTGTCATTTTTATTTAAGGAAATAAAAACCAAATTGAATTTAATTAAAGAAAAAAATCATTTTTTGTCATTTTTATTTAAGGAAATAAAGAATAAATTGCAAAATATCCTAATCACTAATTAAGTTTTAATTATGAAAAATCATTAAATTAATGAAAAAAACAATTAACCTATTTTTGTGTTTTTATTTTGAGAAGGAATTAAAATTAAGAATTAAACCTAATTTCTATTTGGTTTTAATTATGAAAAAAAGATTTAAGTTAACCTAATTAAACTAATTAATGCAATTAAATATTTTATGAAAAAAAAAGACTAAACCTAATATTGTTTGTGATTTTTTGTTTTTTTATGTTTTGTTTAAAAATGATTTTTGGAAAATAAATAAAATAAATAAATTAAAACAATAAAAAGAATTAAAATAAAATAAAAAAAGAAAAGATTGGGCCTGTGTGGTAGAATGCATACTGGAGGGTGCATTGCCAAATTGTTAGGCCCAAATTGGTTGGCCCATGTTCCTTGCGTGTGATCCCATGTGGATTAGCTTCAGAGAGTGCACCATGGGCTGTTGTGGTTGGACGCTGGATCTGGACCAAGGGATGATCCAAAGGGTAGGATTTATGAGCGTATGATGGACGCATGGAATGGTGATGTACTGAATCTGCAGTAAATTGTTAGGAAAATAATAAAAGTGTGAATTAATAATTAAAAACATAACTCTGATTAATTTACAAGTTAATTATGAAATAAAATCAATATTGATTAAATCAAAACAACTTTTATGTCAAAAATTATTTTAATTAATTAAAAGCTTAAAACTAATATTTAATGATTTTATTTTATTTTATATGTTAATTAAATTAATGATAGAAAACAAATCAAGTGAAAAATAAATAAATGAAAAGGGTTAGAAAAGAAAATAGTTAAAAAAGTGAAAAATGTATGGGGTGGATCATGAACCCATGCCCCTTGGGTCACAGTTAGGCGCCTCATCCACCAAGCCAAGCTATTGTTTATGATTCAAACCTGTTCTACGTAACAACAAGAACTCATTTGGACAGTTAATAAACATTAGCAATGCATGAAATTAATTATATGAATGTTCGAAAGAAAAGCAAATCGGAGAAGATGAGTATGCTTGTTTCAAGAATATATGGCCATGACTTTCGACCTATTCTTACCCTTAGATACCTCAGGAATGATTTGTAATTGATGGCTTGGACTGAAAGTGGCTGGATCTTCGGTTTTGACTTTGCACTAGTTTTGACAGAATTTGAGGTTTTTAGAGAGTGTTCTTGGGCAGCCAATTTCGTGCCCCCTAGTGTATGAGGGTGTTGTATTTATATAGAGGAGGAATTTAGGTCAAAAATAATGGAAGAAATCTCATGGTATCTTGAGGAATTATGAAGATTTAATTTGATTTGGGCCTTGTATAATTTCTTTCCAAAATAGCTCCAATCATGACTTTTCAATCTAAATCATCCTTGCACGAATTACATGTCATGCTAGCTGTATATGGACTCATAATGTGCACAAAAATCCCAAGATTTGATTTGCTTTTATTATTTTACCTTTTAATTTGATTTATTTTGGTTTAAATGAATAAAAAATCAAAATAAATGATAAAAATAATAAAATAATAGGTGGAAAAGCTCAGGGGTCGTGGGTCCTATTAGAAACATGTTTCGAACAAGAAAACATGGGCCCCTTTGGAAAAAAATGCAAATTTGATCAATATTGACTTTTGATAATTTTCCAAAAATTGCCAACTTTGACAATGCACAACTCTCTCAATTTTGACCCTAGGAGGGTGTTCTTTGACTTTTTATAAATATTAGGATGTCCTCTAAACAAACCTTTCGGTTTCATCTAAATTAGATCTTCCATGTTCATGTATGAAGCATTGACCTAAAAGGTGTTTTTGTTGACTTTTCAAAATGACCTATAATGTCAAAATTCATATATTTTTATGAGTGCATATTTTGAACTTGAGAGACGAAGATGAATTGTAGGGAATTGAATCCTCTTCAAAATGAGACTTGGATGGAAAATTTATGATAAAGTATGAAGAAGTTATGCTTGGTTAAAGTTGGGTTGACTTTTACTAAGAAACCCTAATTTAGCAACTTTTGGGTTTTGATGAATTTGGAGCATTCCTTGAGGAATCATGATCAACCCTTGATCAAATTATGGAAGTCACTTCAAAATGTTGATGTTGGCCCAAAATCGTGAGGTTTGACTGTATGTGGGCCACAATTGACTTTTGACCTAATATAGTCGATTTCCCCAGCATCTGAGCAATTGACTGAGCAAACTTCTTATGCGAGGCATGAAACTTGACATGTAGGGTCTTGAGAACATATTAAGACCATGGAGAGCATATGAGACCTTTGTGGTCCACCCATCTTGGTGAAAATAGAAACCCTAATTTGGGGTATACAGCCTTAGGAGAGAGTTTGTCTGGTCAACTCTTGGGCAACCTTGAGCAAATTAGGGACCTCACTTGACATTTGTTGAGTAAAATGAGAGAGCAAATTTTGGGGTACAACACATTCTCAAAGGCAACTTGTAGAGACGCTTTAGCAATTTTGTTTAGGGACTAGATCATTTACCGAGAAGGCAACTATAGGGTCATTGAGGGACTATGATCTTTTGATTTATGGGTTTTTGCTAAAGCGTTTCTGCCTCATGATTGTTTTATTTCTGAAGGAAACCAAAGTGGGGTACCCTAGAGGTGTATATGTGCAAGTGTGTTATATTCAGCTATTTTTGTCTTTTTGTTAAGTTTCCTAACGTTTAATTTCAGTCTTTCCATACACGCCTAGTTACTAGCAGTTAATGTATACAGAAATGTAAAGTGTGAAGATAAAACCTGTTGTACCCCAAAATTTGCCCTCCCATTTCCTCAACATCTTCTCACCACAAGACCCTTGGAGCTCAAGATCCAGTTAGGGTTTGCTCTGCTCAAGACTCCCCCTTTGCACTGTTGACCCAAATTAGGGTTTGTGTTTGCACAAAGATGTTTTGACCTAAAATGCCTAAGATGACTTTCATGCTTCATATTGGACTCCCAAGTTTATCCATACCAAGTTTCAAGCCTTGATTCCAATCTTTGCCCAGTCAATTTGACAGTTGACCTAGAAATCAACTGTATTGGGGAAAAAGTCAACTATGGTCAATTGACAGTCAAACCTCATGATTTTTGACCCACATCAACATTATGAACTCATATGGACCATTTGATCAAGTTTTGATCACAATTCCACAAGAAATTTGATCAGATCACCAAATGGGCAAAATGGTCATTTTTAGGGTTTTGACTGCACAAAGGCAATTTTTGACTGTTTGACCTAACCAATGGCAAACCAAGCTCATATATGAACTCAAGGACTCAATGGCATTGTCTTGACATGTTCAACAAGTTCAAAAGATCCCAAATGCACAAGATTGACAGATGAATTTTCCAGTCAACTGAGCCAAATTTGACTGTATACTGAAAAGTCAAACTTTGACTTTTTGGTCAAAATCAAGTGTCAAGATTCATTTTCCATCAAAACATGTCAAATTATGAAACTTGTTCATCAAGAAATCAAAAATCACAAATTAGGGTTTGAAATGAAGAATTTTCATAACTTAGAATTTTTCTAAGTTATGAAAATCCCTAATTTTTTCCTAACTTTGTCCCATTTTTTCATCAAGATACATTTGGATTCAAGGAAAGCTAAAAACATGAAAGTTATAGTCCATTGCAAAATCTACAACTTTGATTCACAAAGTTTCCTCAAAAGAAGCTTGTAGCTCAAGATATGATTTTTGGAACAAGGGTGCAAAACATTCTTAACTTAGAAATATTTTGACCTATTCTAGGCAGGATTTTTGCCTAACTTCATGGCCACTTTTCACATGCTTCCACTTGGAATTTCAACTTGCGTTACAAATATGGATTGTAGTACACATTCCAAGCTTTCCAAAATGTCCAAGAACTCATCAAACACCCTTGTGGTTAAGGAGAATCGAATTTGGCAATATGGGTAAAAGTCACTTTGTTCATGAGCCATTTCCATGTTCATAACTTGTGCAATTTTTCAAATCAGCATGAGCAAGCTAGTTACAGGCCTCTAATCCTTTTCTTACTCAATAATTAAATGCCAATCCATTGTGCCAAGGCATTATTTTGTGCATTTGGTCATTGTATGAAGAATTAAGCCTTAATTAGAAAAAGCACTTTATCCATTTTTGAAAAGTGAAATTCTGGCTGCAGATACTTAATGTCACGTTCAATGTTATGACACCGTATCTGACTTACTATATGACAGTAAATACAAAAGCAATAAAGAACACAGTCAATTGTTTACCCAGTTCAGTGTGCAACAACACCTACTCTGGGGGCTACCAAGCCAGGGAGAGAATGCACTATAAGAGATGTTAATTCAGGAATAAACCAACCAGTTTATCTCCTTCACTTAAGACCTACCCAATGCAATTCCAATCTAAGTACAACTTAAACCTGAGTTCCTACTCACTCCCCCTCATTCACAGCAGTGATACATAAACCAATTTGACTTAAGAATTGATGAAGACACTCTTCAAAAACAAACACTTGATTAAGCTTCACAGCTTTTTAATAAAGCAACACAATCACTCGTGCTTCACAGCTTTGAGTGATACACACAACTAACTTGACTCTGCTTCACAACTTTAGTCAAGGAACATTCAAACACTCTTGCTTCAAAGCTTTGAGTGCTACACAACCCTTACAATTAGAAACCTATTCCAAGGCACTTATCACAATGATAATTGCTTGGAGTACAATAATCAAATCTATACAGATTACAAATGATCTTCTGATCAAATCAAGAGTGATCCTTGAAAAACAGCAGCTCTGTTGAATATATAGCAGCTGCAACTTCAGTTAGGGTTTCCAAAATCCTAGGGTTAATTCCGTTTGACCTAAAGACCAGGTCACAGGACTTTATTAACCAGGTTAGGGTTGAGCTAGGTTACCCCTCAGAAAACGCAGGATTCTGTTCAGGAAAGACTGAGTTATTTCCTAAAAACACTCAGACTTATCCATCCTGCAAACCTGTTAGTTCAGAACAGGATGTCATAACATCTGTTATGACATCTGAGAAAACCTGTCTACTGATTTAGCAAAATGTGATCATTTTGCAAAATGCTCAGATACACACTTATAAACATCAGTACTTCAATTACAATATTTTTCTGCAAAGGTACCTAATGAGACAGTACAAACTGCACTAGAATGTTATGACATCAGTCATGACATTCACACATACACTTGGGATTTACCAAAAATGCAAGCCAATACCTAAACACCTACAAACTCCCCCTTTGGCAGATTTTTGGCTAAAGACCCTAAACAATCAGAGATAGATAGCAGCAGAAATAAGTGACAGCAGAAAAATAGAATGTCAAGTACTAAATAAGTAAGTACCAAAATATTCTCCCCCTCTTTAGCCACAAATGGGCCAAAGATACATGTTCATAAAATTATACAGTTATCCAAAACAAAATAACAAGAGCAGCAGCAGAAAGCAACTTCCAAACTCCACCAAATATCAGCACCAACCAGCAACACCACCAAACAACAATCAACCTTCAAGCACTGTCATCAGACTCAGAGGAGCTAGTTTCTTCAATGTTGAGATGTCCTTCAGCTTCTACACCTTCTTCCCTTCTGTTTTCTTCAGCTTCCTCCTTTTCTAGCCTGGCAATTAGAATTTCTAGGGTCCTTTTTCTAGCATCCAGCTCTTTGCAAGTTTCTTTTAAAACAGCTATGACATCTGATGTCTTGGACTGGGTCTTCACAGACGATGTCTCAGCTGATGTTATGACAATGTCTGGAGCATGAGATCCCTGAAACAGTTTGTAGTGCAGGCCAAGGGCAGGAGCTCTTTTGCAGACTGTATCTCTTGCCACAAGGATATCAGGGTATTGTGCAAGGATGATTCCACACAGGAGGGAGTGAAAGGCAATTGGTCCTTTGACAGCATAACTGCCAGCATGCTTTAAAGTTTGTTCAAAGATGTACCTCCCATAGTCAAAAGCAGTCTTGGTTCCCACAGCATAGATAAATCTCCCCAATCCTGTGGAGATAGTTGATTTGTGATTTGTAGGCACCCAGTTTGCTGCACCTATTTTATGCAAGATGGCAAATTTCATGCTGAGTTTACTAGCATTCAGCTTCCCTTTCAAGGGCCAGCACTTTACTTGCCTGGCTGTGATGGTTAGACAAACTTCATTGTCAGTTGCCTCTAGATCAGGACAGTCCTCATTTGTTCTTCCAAGAAACTTGTTGATTTCTGATGGAGAGAACTTGACCCTTCTTCCTCTAACAAACACACTTTCAAAGTCAGCTGACCTTCCATCAGCACAATCATTAGACAAGTTTACTACAAACTCCTTGACCAGATTTTCATAACATTTGTTAAACTTTATCACTGTCTTCATTAGCCCAGCATTCTTGATCAGGTCCATGATGTCTTTGCACTCCAAGGCATCATTGTTGAGTTCTCTCTCTAAGGCTATTCTCTTTAAGCAAACATACTTCCATCTGTTTGCATTGTCAGGATGATGAAAAGAGATGTTGTCTGTTGGCGCTTCAGGCACTCTAGCAATCTTGCTGGAGGGGAGCTTCCTTCTGATGGGAGTTTCTTCAATATCAATCTCAAATTCTGATTCCTCATCAGAATCAGAAGTTTCAGGTTCTTTACTCTTCTTAGAGATTGGTTGTCTAGCAGTATGCACCTAGGCCTTCTTCCCTTTTGTCTGAATACTTTTCTCAGCCATGCCTTCAGCCTTGGATTTCTTAGCATCAGGTTTATCATTCTGACTACTCTTTCTTTTCATCAATCTCCTAGCTATGCTAGGGTTCACATTAGCAATCAGTTCATTATCTGAGTAATCTTCATCCACATCAATGATAGGTGGATCAGCAGCCTTTTCAGAGGGGTTCTGAATGTTGTCTTTTGGTGTCACAACATTCTCAGTGACATCTACATTTTCAGAAACTTCCACATTTGGACTTTCTGATTGATTTAAAGGGATAGAAATCCCCGGTACAGATTGGTTGCCACTCAGTATACTAGTAACCAGCCTAGCAATATCTTGGTGAACTTGAACTGATCCTTCTCTATTAGGTACAGAAGACGAAGGATGAGAAGAATTACCAGAGGCTGTAGCTTGAGCTCTTCCTGCATGTCTGGTTCTGAGCTTTTTGACTTTGGCTGGGTCAGTTGCCATCTCCCTGAGAGGAGTGACCTCAAGAACTTCAGATTCTATGCATGTAGTGATTGCCCTAGAATCTTGGTCAGGTGATGACGATGATGAGGATGACGAAGTCGCCATGGTTGAAGACGATGTCTGAGACATTTTGATTGACTTTGAGTAATGGTAGCAGTTTGAGAAAAATCTTTGATTGGGAGGAGGAAACAGGTTGCAAGGATGAGAGAGGTAGGGGGTAAAAGGGAGTCTCTTCAACTTCTTAAAGATTTTGAAGGAATTGTGAAAGAATATGATTAACTCACTAAATATAGACTTAATAAAATTAATCCCTTCAACCTTTGTTTTAAGCAAAATTAATTGCTATAATTTCTCATGTTGGTGAATACCCAACCTACCCCTCAAATTTTCAAGCTTATTTCCAACAAGAGCCTTGGTAGAAGAATCAGTCAGCTGAAGCTTAGTGAAACTATGTTCCAGTTTAAATGACTTCTTCTCTTCAAAGTCAATAGGGTTCAAGGAAATGTTGATTGTTTTCAGATTGTCACAACACAATGTCACAACATCTTGTGTAACATTGTACTCAGGGAGCATCTGTTTTGACCAGATGTTTTGAGAACAGAATTTATTAGACTTGTTATTTCCAACATCCTTGTCAAGATGACTTAAGGTTCTGACAACACATCCTTCTTCAAGTTTATTTGCCACATCACAGATATTATCAACCTGTAGTTTTGGAGTTCTTCTGACAGCTTCCATAGAAATAGCTCTTAGATAAAGGAGACCAAGCTTATGCTGCCACAGTTTCATCTCTTTTTCTTCTTTGATGATTTGACACATAGTGGAGATATCAGTATTCTCAGGCTGCCACACGTAACAGTTATCTTTGGATCTGATTCCTCTCATTACAACTACTAGTTTTTCATTAATTACTAGACATTCAGATCTTGAGAAGTTGACCTTGAATCCTAGATCACATAATTGACTGATACTAATGAGATTAGCATTCAACCCTTTTACCAGCAGTACTTTATTCAGACTTGGAACTCCAGGGCAGTCCAAATTACCAACTCCTTTGACTTCACCTTTAGCACCATCTCCAAAGGTCACAAAACTGGTGGTGTGAGGCATAACATTATTGAGGAGATTTTTGAATCCAGTCATGTGTCTGGAACATCCACTGTCAAAGTACCAATCTTCCTTTGTAGAGACCCTCAGGGAAGTGTGAGCTATCAGTGCAGTAGCCTTTTTCTTCCATTTAGGAGCATGTGGTACCCTTTTAGACTTAGGTTTGACACCTGAGTTCTGATTAGGATATCCATGTAGTCTGAAGCAGAAGGGCTTTATGTGACCATATCTCCCACAATGATGACATTTCCATCTTTGGTACCTTTTCTTCATATGTCTCTGTTCCTGATGTTGAGAGTTATGCTGAGACATCTGTTTTGACATTTGCTTACCAGTACCAGATTTCTTTGCTTCCATAAATCCTAGTCCAGATTTATTTCCCACATTTTGTCTAACCTGAAGGATCTCTTCCAATTTGTCTGTTCCATTTGTCAACATCTTGACAGATTTGGTCATTTGATTCAGTTGTGAGTTCAGCAATTGAACTTCTCCTTCTAGATGACTTATAGTTTCAAGATTTGCCCTTTTTTCAGCCTCCAGCTTTATAATGAGTTTTGATTGTTTCTCATTCTGCACACAGACTTCAGCACTTCTGATACACAATTTCTTGTAGGTATCAGCCAGTTCTTCAAATGTCACTTCTTCATCACTAGTGTCACTTTCAGAAGTACAAACACTAGTTAGGGCAGTAACTAGTTTGGCAGATTCTTCTTCAGAATTACTTTCTGAATCATAGTCAGACCAAGTAACAGTCATTCCTTTCTTTTGTTTCTTAAGAAAGGTAGGACATTCAGCTCGAATATGTCCATATCCTTCACATCCATGGCATTGAATACCTCTGCCTTGGTTTCCCTTATCTTCTGACCTTGGTCTTCTGCTGGAACTGTTAATGTCAGAGGGAATGTTATGAACATTAGACCTTGACTTTGGGTCCATTCTTTTGATGAGCTTGTTGAACTGTCTTCCAAGCATGGCAATAGCTTCTGATATGTTTTCTTCTTCATCCTCCTTGTATTCAACATCAGTGTTGGATACAAGTGCTATGCTTTTGTTCTTCTTGTCACCATTATCAGTGATCCCCATCTCAAAAGTCTGAAGAGACCCAATAAGTTCATCCACTTTCAACTTGCTAATGTCCTGGGCTTCCTCTATGGCAGTTACCTTCATTGCAAATCTTTTAGGCAAGGATCTGAGAATCTTCCTCACCAGTTTTTCTTCTGACATCTTTTCTCCCAGTGCTACTGAGGTGTTGGCAATCTCCAAGATGTTCATGTGAAACTCATGAATGGTTTCATCTTCCATCATTTTTAGATTCTCAAATTTGGTAGTCAACATCTGAAGCCTTGACATTTTTACTTTTAAGTGCCCTCATGAGTAGTTTTGAGAGTGTCCCAAACTTCCTTGGCCAGTTCATATTGATGTACTAGTCTGAAAATGTTTCTATCAATTCCATTGAACAAGGCATTTAAAGCTTTTGAATTTCCCAGAGCTAACTCATCTTCTTCTTTACTCCAATCTTCCTCAGGCTTCAGACTGATTGTCCCATCTATCTCAGTTATGGTGGGATGAATCCATCCTTTGTCAGCAGCTCTCCAAGCCTTTTTGTCCAGAGATTTTAGGAAGGCAATCATACGAGGTTTCCAGTAGTCATAATTGGTTCCGTCCAGAATGGGTGGTCTATTTCCAAAAACTCCTTCTTTGTCCATAGTGCCAGAAAGTGATATCCCTAGATCTCACCCAGTAATACAGGCAGGGTACCTGCTCTGATACCAATTGAAATTCTGGCTGCAGATACTTAATGTCACGTTCAATGTTATGACACCGTATCTGACTTACTATATGACAGTAAATACAAAAGCAATAAAGAACACAGTCAATTGTTTACCCAGTTCAGTGTGCAACAACACCTACTCTGGGGGCTACCAAGAAAGGGAGAGAATCCACTATAAGAGATGTTAATTCAGGAATAAACCAACCAGTTTATCTCCTTCACTTAAGACCTACCCAATGCAATTCCAATCTAAGTACAACTTAAACCTGAGTTCCTACTCACTCCCCCTCAATCACAGCAGTGATACATAAACCAATTTGACTTAAGAATTGATGAAGACACTCTTCAAAAACAAACACTTGATTAAGCTTCACAGCTTTTTAATCAAGCAACACAATCACTCGTGCTTCACAGCTTTGAGTGATACACACAACTAACTTGACTCTGCTTCACAGCTTTAGTCAAGGAACATTCAAACACTCTTGCTTCAAAGCTTTGAGTGCTACACAACCCTTACAATTAGAAACCTATTCCAAGGCACTTATCACAATGATAATTGCTTGGAGTACAATAATCAAATCTATACAGATTACAAATGATCTTCTGATCAAATCAAGAGTGATCCTTGAAAAACAGCAGCTCTGTTGAATATATAGCAGCTGCAACTTCAGTTAGGGTTTCCAAAATTCTAGGGTTAATTCCGTTTGACCTAAAGACCAGGTCACAGGACTTTATTAACCAGGTTAGGGTTGAGCTAGGTTACCCCTCAGAAAACGCAGGATTCTGTTCAGGAAAGACTGAGTTATTTCCTGAAAACACTCAGACTTATCCATCCTGCAAACCTGTTAGTTCAGAACAGGATGTCATAACATCTGTTATGACATCTGAGAAAACCTGTCTACTGATTTAGCAAAATGTGATCATTTTGCAAAATGCTCAGATACACACTTATAAACATCAGTACTTCAATTACAATATTTTTCTGCAAAGGTACCTAATGAGACAGTACAAACTGCACTAGAATGTTATGAAATCAGTCATGACATTCACACATACACTTGGGATTTACCAAAAATGCAAGCCAATACCTAAACACCTACAAAAAGTATGGCTTTATGTCAAGTTTGCAAATCAAGAAGTACAATGCAAATCTTTTTGGCATAAGTTCAGGGACATAACACACTGATCAAGAGGGATTGAGGCAGCATGTTTAGGGGGCCTGCATAAGTCTAGAAACCAACTTGCCAAACTTTTCTTAAGTTAGAAGAAACATTGCATAACTTAACACAACTCACATTGCTGCAACCACAAGCCTAGACAAACTTGTTGAACACATTCCATACATCAAACCTGAGCTAAGGCACGAGCTAACTACCTTCCATACCTCCCTAAACCTCAAAACACCATTGTACTGCACAAAAATAGGGCATCCCTGCAGTTTGAGATCCATAACTCAATCCATTCGTGCGCCTTGACCAAAACCAGTTCATACACACTCCATGCCACCTATATAAACTATCCCAAGCATTGGACACGAACTGTAACACCCCTAACCAACTTCACCCTGTTTTGCATATTGACTTCCATAGCTTGATTCATTTAGTTTCAAGGCAAGCTAAAGGTTGGAGAAGCATCCCTGAACTTCAAGCAAGCAGTACAAGTCCTCACATTGCCTTGAAAGTGCCTCCATTGTCAGACACGATCCAAGCTGAACAGGTAAGTTCATGGACTTCTATCTCTCAATCTAGGAAGAGTTAGCTTTAGGTTTATGAATGAAAAATGCTCTACTCATGGCCCTGAAGCTACACATATAATTACTTTCCATTTATATTGCATGTGCTGAGAGAATTTGGAACCTGAACATTAGAAAAAACTTAGGTCAAGAATTAGGAATGGAGAAATTCTCTCTCATTTCTGAGAGTTAGGTCAAGTTCTTTATATGTATGGATTCGTGGTTTGATGCTTGACATTTTTTATGTTATGAGTTTGTGCTGAAAATCAAAGAATCAGGAGTTGTGGTTGAAGCAAGGGAGCGCGCGCATTTTCAAACATTTATCTGGAGGTTGAAGACAACCTCTCTTGGGCTGGGCCTGAGATTGCTTTTTCTATTTGCACCACTGCATTTCACATGCACCCCCTGGCCCATTTTGAGTTTTATTTGTCATTTTTAACTTTTTCTTTTTGATTCTGATTTGTTATTTTTTATTAAAATATAAAAAATACTAAAAATATTTTTCTCACATTTTTTACATTTTATTTGATATTTATTTGGTTTCATTTAGTTTTATATGTAAATAAATACATAATACCTTTTATTTAAAAATACAAAAAAATAATACAAACAATTTTATTTTCTGATTTTTATTTTATTTTACCTTTGAAAACATTTTATAAAAAATATACTTTTTTTTGTAAATATTAAATATTTTATTTTTGTACATATTTAATATATTTAATAAATAATATAAATACTTATATATTTATTAGTCTATTTAGGTTAAAAACATTAAAATAATACATTTTTATTTTTTATTAATATTTAACTTAAAAAATCACTTTTTGACAATATACTTTCTTTTTATTTATTTTTTTATACATAATTAATAAATATTGCATATAATAAATAATTAATACATTTTATTTAGCAAAATTAGGGTTTTACCCTAAACCTAAAAAATCCAAAAATTAAACCTTTTTATTTTTGTTTATTTGACACATAAAAAATACCTTTTACATACATATAAAAAATCTTTTTTTGCATCTTGCATATTTATTGTATTTAATTATTGTGCAATTAAATACCTTGTAAATTCCATTTGGATTGTAATAGTTTAGATTTAAATTTCTTGCTAAAATATCCCCATTTGAACATTTGTACCCCCCATCCCATATTTGTGTTGTAATAACTTAGGACCTTTAAATTTCGCACTTTAAAGCTTTCTAAATATGCTATGATAGAATTAGGGTTTGTATGCAAAAATCAACCAAAACAAATAGCTTGACCTAATTCCAAGATAAAAGCATGAAAATGAACAAACACCAATCACACTTGCACCCCTTAGGGTTACTCCACTTGTTGCCTTCAATAATGGGCCATGTTGTATGTTAGGTGTCTTTGGCAAAAACAAAACAATTCAAATGATCATAGTCCCTCGATGACGCTTTCGAAAGTTGCCTAAAAATGATCAAGTCCCTTAAAGGAAAAATTGCCCAAAGATACTTGGCACCATTGCAATCATGGTCTAAACGATGACCCGCGCCTGTCCCATTCACATCCTAACACAAGATTTTCCACCAAATACAATGGTGGAACAAAATTGTTAAAAGGGTTCAAACATAGAAAAGGTCTTTGAGAAATTTAGGGTAGATAGCTCTTGGTTACTTGCCAACTTGCAAAACAAAAACATTTGCCTATTTTTCAAAACCACACATCACAACACACTTTCAAAACAACTTTCAAAAACATTGAAAACTTTTCAAAAGACATACACCTTTGTATACATCTCAACATGGATCATTACAAAGGTTGCCACCACATTGGCCTCTTTTCAAAATATTTTCAAAATCCACACACAAAGCACCATTTCAAACAATTGAAAATCAAGGCAAGTTGATCTAAGCAAGTAACTAAGAGCCCATGGATAACCATGGATAGAAAGGGTGCTAATACCTTCCCTTTCTATAATATACTCCCCGAACCCAAGAAAACATCTCAAAGGTTTTTGCTGTGCTTTTTAACCTTTCCTTAGGATAAAATAAAAAGTCGGTGGCGACTCTTGCTCAACCGAAACATTTGCGAAAACAAAACGCAAAACCTCAAGTCAGTTCTCCCACCGTATCACAGAACTGGCGACTCTGCTGGGGATAATTTTAAAGTGGAGTAACCTTAGGGCTTAGATCACCCTCTTGAATGACTAATTGTTTGTTTTGTTTGCTTTACATCTTGGCTCTCTTGTTTGGGTTTGCAATCCTACACCCGGATTTGGGGAAACATTCATAGATAGCAATACGTTGTGGAAACTGTGCGGGGTATACCGACACGGTTGAAGCAATAGCTATATTAGTGCGACATATTTGTGAGTACCAGTAACCCTTGAGTTCAATCAAGGAGAGTACGGGGCCGTTGAGTGATGTCACTAAGCACTAATGACCTAGAACCTTACTTGACCATCTTGGCCTTTCATTAGGGGTAGTGAGATGACCGGCTTTGGTGCAGTCCGAAGTTGGTAGATACTCGATACTACACTCATTGAGGGTTGTTTTCTTGGAATATTTTGGTCGCTAGTTAAGTGGCTAAACCAAAACAATGAACAATGAAAATAATCCAGTGATATTGAGCTCCTTAGAACCCGGTTACTATTTATAGGACAGGTTTTTAAGCCAACTACACTCAAGAGGGTACTTACCTATGAAACCCCATGCAAGCCTGAAACTAGGGTTTGGTGTGAATTGCTTGTACATATGTTTTGTGCATACATCATGAACATCATAAAGCATCATATGCATTCACTAACCATTTCAAGGGTTTAGATCTTCATCTTTGTTCTTGTTTTGTAGGTCATGGAAATTCCTCGCAGGAAAACTATCCAAGTCAACCTTGTAAGAATCCCTCCTCAACTCAAGGAGCTCACATCAAGAATTCCGGAAAGCTCTCCCTTCAGTGAAAGACATGGTAGACTGCTCAGCCTAGTCAGCACCAACATTGAAGAGGACATGGTAAAGGTGTTGTTCCAGTTCTTTAACCCCCTTCACCACTGTTTCACTTTCCCCGACTACCAGTTGGTGCCCACTTTGGAGGAATTTTCTCAACTCCTGAGAATTCCTATTCTTAATTAACTACCCTACAACGGTATGGAAAAAGAACCAAAGCCTGAAGATGTTGCTCAAGCACTACACCTACAGCCATCTGATATCAAGGGGCATTGGGAAACTAGAAGCGGTGTCAAAGGCTTCTTGGCAAAATTCTTGTTTGAGAAGGCACAAGAGTGTTGAAATTCATTGGACCTACAAGCCTTTGAAGAAATTGTGGCACTCCTCATTTATGGGTTGGTCCTGTTCCCAAATCCTGACCAGCTTGTAGATGTCAACGCCGTCAAAATCTTCTTATCCAGGAATCCAATACCAACATTGCTTGGGGACATTCTTCACTCATTTTACACACGAACAATGAGAAAGAGGGGTGTTCTCATGTGCTGTACTCCTCTCCTTGCAAGGTGGTTATTTCGCACCTTCCACAGTCTGTCTTGAAGAATGACCAAGGCTTAAGGTGGTCACAACGGTTGATGACCCTTACTCACTCTGATGTACATTGGTGTTCTCGGTCCAGAGAAAATGTCATCATCGTCGATCATTGTGGAGAGTTCCCTAATGTTCCATTACTTGGCATTAGGGGAGGCATTACCTACAACCCTTGTCTAGCTTTAAGACAATTTGGATATGCACGGAGGGATGGCCCTCACGACATGTTGATCTCTGACCTAGTTTTTGACTTCGACAACGATGCGCAAGGACTTCGCCAAAGATTCATCAGAGCTTGGAGGATGCCTAACAAGGTTGACAGAAAGACACTGGGACACAAGAATTCCATCCCTCTTGAGCCTTATCTCAAGTGGGTACGAACCCGAGCCCAGAGTCTAATGATGCCTTATCCTCATGTTCTCCTTGTGATTAAAGAGCCTGTTACGGAAGGAGAGGTTCCCTACACCATCCTATATCCTGACATGCCTACATCGTGGGAGGAGATGCAGAAGAGCTGGATCCAACTCAAGGAGGAATGGAACACTTTCGAAGCCAGCTTCTACGCCAGCAAGAAGAAGGTTTTGGAGCTTACCCGCCGACTCCATGAGGAAGAGACCCTCAACACCTACATCGCACCAAAGAGGACGCGCAACGTCTTTTTACCTTGAGAAGTTTTTTTGTAATATTTGGCCCATGGGGCATTTATATACTAACAAATTTCTTCTTATTAATATGACGTGCGTTCTTTTTTGTTTGCAACAATTTTGAATTTGCTAAATCCTTGAATGCATTGCATACATAAGCATACCATTCATCATGTGCATAAGCAGGTCTCCACACCAGGTTTCCTTATCTTACTGCTGTTTATTTCAGTAAGATGGATCTCGAACAGACGGTCAAGGACTTGCAGTCTCAGAATTCACAGTTTCAACAACTCCTGATGACCTTGGCTAAGGGTCAGGAGGATCTGAAAGCCCTGCTTGGGAACAAAGAGCAAGTGAAAAAGAAGAAGAAGAGAATCGGGGTGGCTACCCTAGGAAGAAGGTTTGAGGGTGAAGCCAGAAGAGTGCTTGAATTTCCCCCTACTTCTGAGGAGGGAACCAGTAAAGGGAATGCGGTTGCGGTACCTTCTAAATCCGAGGTTGAAGAAGAGGAGGCTGAAGAGGACGAAGACTACTCTGATCAACAATACCCGCCCGCCGATGATAAGTACAAGGGTTTGGAAGACAGGTTAGCAGCTATGGAGCTGCAGAGAGTTCCCGGCTTAGATTTCGAAGATTTGGGATTAGTTGCTGGAATTGTCATCCCCCCGAAGTTCAAAGTGCCAGTTTTTGCAAGGTATGACGGACTATCCTGCCCGAAGATGCATCTCAGATCATATGTAAGGAAGATCCAGCCTTACACTGCAGACAAGAACCTTTGGATCCATTTCTTTCAGGATAGCCTTTCTGGGGCTCAACTCGAGTGGTTCTATCAGCTGGATAGAGCCAGTATCCGAAACAGGGAGGACTTGGCTACTGCATTTTATAAACAGTATCAGTACAATTCTGACCTCGCTCCCACGCGTACCCAACTTCAGGGTATGTCACTGGGGACGGGCGAAGGATTCAAGGAGTATGCGTAAAAGTGGAGAGACCTGGCTGGCAGGGTGCAGCCACCGCTAACTGACCGTGAACTTGTTGACATGTTCCTAAGGACCTTGTCTGGTCCGTTCTTTAACCATCTGATTGGTAATTCTTCTGCTGGGTTTACAGATTTGATCTTGACTGGTGAGAGGATAGAAGCTGGTATCAAGTCGGGGAAGATACAGAAAGGTGTCGCTGCGAGTACTGAAAAGAAGCCCTTCAAGAAGGAAGCTAGTGTTGTTTATGGTCCCAGAAGACAAGTTAAGCCGGAACGCCACCAAGCTGTTAATGCATTGGTAATTTCAAAGCCTGTTGCTGCTCCTCAGCAGTTCAACCAACCAAGGGGTGAGAGACCCAAAAGGCAGTACACTCGGCTCAGCATGACCCTGTCTCAGATTTTGTTGCAACTACTGTCAACTAATCTGGTAACTGTCAAAGAAGTTCCGAAGGTAGTGAACACAGCTTCTCCAAAGTACAGCCCCAACGCCCGTTAGGCTTATCACTCTGATAGCCCGGGGCATACTACGGACGATTGCTGGGCTCTGAGGAATAAGGTTCAAGACCTTATTGATGCTAAAGAAATACAGTTTGAGGCGCCCGAAAGGCCTAATGTTGTGACTGCTCCCATGCCCCAGCATGGAGTGAATGTTGTGGAAGAAGACTGGTATGTAGCCTCCGTGGAAGAGATTGTTACTCCATTATTGACTGTTAAAAGGAACCTGTTGCTAGCCGGTTTATTTCCGGGATGTGGTAAAGGTTGCCTTCTATGTGCTGTTTCTCCTGTTGGTTGTCCGTTGCTGAAATCGGGTATCCAAAGCTTGATAGATAGCAAAGAGATCTTGTTCGAGAAGATTGTTGTTCCTGCTGTCCCTGCTGAAGACGTTTCTATTGTCACTATTTTCAACAAACCTCCTAAGGCTCTCTCAAAGAAGCCTGTCAAAATCATGTCCACTCAGAAGATTGCTCCTATCATCATTACTGTTCCGGGGCCTCTCCCCTATACATCCGACAAAGCTGTCCCGTGGCACTATGGGGCAGACGTTTATGTTCTTGGAGTAAAACAAGAGTTTGATACAAGTACCGGTGTCAGCAACATCACCGGGCCTGCCAAAATTACTCGCAGTGGTAGGCTGTTCTCACCAGATATTGCGCCACCAGCTATTCAGAAACCTCTTATCATCACACCTGCAAGTGTGCATGCTCCACTTCCTAATCAAGTTCCTGTTTCTACCCCTGCTGCCGAGTCATCTGATGCTCGGGGCAAAGGGATTGCTACTGATTTGCCTGCCCTGACGGAGGCGCCGAAGACAACCACTGTTGAAGCCTCCCAGCAAGAGATGGAGGAGATCCTCAAGATTATCAAGAAAAGTGATTTCAACGTAGTTGAGCAACTGGGGCACACCCCATCAAAAATTTATATGCTATCACGGTTGTTGTGTTCAGAGGCCCACGCCAAGGCCCTAATTTCCTTCCTGAAGATGGCCCATGTGCCGCAAGAAACGTCTGCTGATCAATTTACCGATTGTGTGGCCAACTTGACTGCCGATAATGGTTTGGGCTTCTCTGACGCCGATCTGACCGCCAAAGGAAAAAACCATAATGACGCCCTGCATGTCTCCATTGAATGCAGGGGCACTACTCTTGCCCATGTGTTGGTAGACACCGGTTCTTCATTGAATGTTTTGCCCAAGAAGGCCTTAGACAGGCTGGATTGTAAGGGTCTGGAGCTCAAGCCCAGTAACATTGTTGTCCGAGCCTTTGATGGTTCGAAAAGGATGGTACATGGGGAAGTTGACATTCCAATCAGGGTTGGTTCTCAAGTTTTTTATTCTACTTTCTATGTGATGGATATCCGTCCATCCTACTCTTGTTTGCTGGGTCGTCCATGGATCCACAAGGCTGGAGCTGTGACCTCCACACTACATCGAAAGCTTAAGTACCCAGTCAGAGGAAAGATTGTCACAGTTCAGGGGGAGGAAGAGTATATGGTCAGCCACATAAACTCGTTCCGGTACATAGAAGTGGATGGGGAGTTCATTGAAACCCCCTTTCAACACTTTGAAGAAGTGCCTCAGACACTGGCGTCAGCTGAAACTGTGATTGAAGACCCTCGTTTGAAGATGTCTTCCTTAAAGGATGCCCGGGCTGTGATTGAGAAGGGTGAGTGCGCAAACTGGGGCCGACTTCCTGACTTTACTCCGAAGACCGATAAGTTTGGCTTGGGTTTCACTACAGAGGCTCAGAGGGTTGTTCGTAAAGCAAGGATTGGAAAATATCCTGTATTCATCACCAACCCGGGAGTGAATGCTATTGAAGACGACGTGGAGGAATCCGAATTCGACAGTTGGATCTACCCAACAACCGATAGTAGACCAAGCAACTGGACTGCCAAAGACTTTACACCTATTACTTTTGTCACTCAGTAATGAACTCTTTTGTTTTCAATTTGTAACAAACAATATGTTGAAACTTTTATGGCTCGGTGTCCTACCCGGGGCACCGTGGCTCCATTTGTGAGGGCTTTTGTATGACATTTTCATATATCATTAATCAAAACATTGGACGTTTGTTGCATTTCAAAATCTTGCGCTCCTTTTCTTTCTTTATTATATATTGCAAAACAGCTATATTTACACACACTCACTTATACAGGTTCCAATCCACTCTGGATCTCACTGGTAACGACTATGCTACTGCCAGTTATGACTTCGAAAATCCGATCAACTTAGCCGAAGACGAAGGTGAAGATGATTGCGAAGTGCCTGGTGAAATTGCAAGACTGCTACTCCAGGAAGAGAGGGCCATTCAGCCACATGAAGAGCCAGTGGAAATGGTAAATCTGAGTACTGAGACAGACAGGAAGGAAGTCAAGATCGGTGCCAATCTAGAGCTCAATGTGAAACAACGGTTGATTCAGATGCTGCATGACTACATGGAAATCTTTGCTTGGTCTTACGAAGACATGCCTGGTTTGGATACCGACATTATGGTTCATCACCTACCTACCAAGGAAGATTGCCCTCCGGTAAAACAGAAGGTCCGCCGTATGCGTCCAGAGATGTCCGAGAAAATCAAAGCTGAGGTTATGAAACAATTTGATGCCGGGTTTCTAGCAGTGACTTCTTACCCTCAGTGGATTGCCAACGTGGTTCCGGTGCCAAAGAAAGATGGTAAGGTCCGAATGTGTGTTGATTACAGGGATTTGAACAGGGCCAGCCCCAAGGATGATTTCCCTCTGCCTCATATCGACGTTCTAGTTGACAATACTGCTCAGCATAAAGTTTTCTCCTTCATGGACGGCTTCTCCGGTTATAATCAGATCAAGATGGCTCCTGAAGACATGGAGAAGACCACTTTCGTTACTTAGTGGGGCACCTTTTGCTACAAGGTCATGCCATTTGGGTTGAAAAATGCTGGGGCAACTTACCAACGTGCCATGGTTGCTTTATTTCACGATATGATCCACCACGAGATAGAAGTGTATGTCGATGATATGATTGCAAGGTCCCAAACTGAGGAGGAACACCTTGACCATCTATGGAAGTTGTTTGACCGTCTGAAGTTGTACAAGCTAAGGTTGAACCCGAACAAGTGCACCTTTGGGGTGAGATCTGGAAAACTACTAGGTTTCATTGTAAGCGACAAAGGTATTCAAGTGGATCCTGCCAAGGTGAAAGCCATACAAGAGATGCCAACTCCCAAGACAGAGAAAGAAGTCAGAGGCTTTCTAGGACGGTTGAACTACATTGCCCGATTCATCTCACATCTAACTGCTACCTGTGAACCAATCTTCAAGCTGCTGAAGAAGGATCAAGTAGTACGTTGGAACGATGAGTGTCAGGCTGCTTTCGAAAAGATCAAAGAGTATCTCCAAGAACCACCCATTCTTATGCCGCCGGTTGAAGGGAGACCTCTAATACTATACTTGACAGTACTTGACAACTCTATGGGGTGTGTGATGGGGCAGCATGACGAGTCTGGCCGAAAAGAACACGCCATTTATTACCTGAGCAAAAAGTTTACCGACTGTGAGACTCGGTACTCACTGCTCGAGAAAACTTGCTGCGCTCTGGTATGGGCTGCTCGCCGGCTGAGACAGTATATGTTGACTCACACTACTCTGTTGATTTCAAAAATGGATCCAATCAAGTACCTATTCGAAAAGCCCGCCTTATCTGGAAGAATAGCAAGATGGCAAATGATCTTGACGGAATATGACATCCAGTACACGACTCAAAAAGCAATCAAGGGAAGTGTATTGGCAGACCATTTGGCACACCAGGCGGTGGATGATTACGAGTCAATGAACTTAGAATTTCCAGACGAGGACATCATGGTAGTAACTGATTGTGAAGTACCTGGACCGGATGAAGGACCTGAGGAAGGATCCCGATGGTCTATGCACTTTGACGGAGCCTCGAACGCTTTGGGTAATGGTATCGGCGCTGTGATCATATCCCCTAAAGGCACTCATACTCCACTCACTGCCCGGCTATGTTTCAACTACACCAACAACATGGCAGAATATGAGGCATGTATCATGGGTCTTCAAGCTGCAATCGACTTAAGGATCAAGTTTCTGAGTGTCTTCGGAGATTCCGCTCTCGTGATCAATCATATCAAAGGCAAGTGGGATACGAAACACCCAAATCTTATTCCTTACAAGGAGTATGTGCTAACATTGCTTCCCCACTTCGAAGAAATAACTTTTGAACACTTCCCAAGAGAGGAGAATCAGTTAGCGGACGCGTTGGCTACAATGTCTTCTATGTTCAAAGTCAAATGGGACAACGAGGCTCCCCGGATCATCATCTGGAAGTTGGATGAACCTGCATATTGCTGCGATCTCGAGACCGAGGAGGTAGCAGAAAAACCCTGGTATCATGAAGTGAAGAGGTACTTGGAAGCTCAAGAATACCCCGAGGGTGCATCTGTTAACGACAAGAAGTTTCTGAGAAGGTTTGCGGCAAAGTTCTTCCTCAACAACGACATTCTGTACAAACGAAACCATGATTCAACCTTACTGCGTTGTGTGGATAAGACTGAAGCAGAAAGGATCATGGCAGAGCTACATGAAGGTACCTTCGGAACACATTCCAGTGGACATACCATGGCGAAGAAAATCCTTCGGGCAGAATATTTCTGGTCCACAATGGAAGCCGACTGTTATCAACATTCTCGGACTTGTCATAAATGCCAGATCTATGCTGATAAGGTACATGTTCCTCCAGTTTCTTTGAACGTCCTGACAGCACCTTGGACTTTTGCAATGTGGGGCATTGATATGATCGGCGAGATCCGACCTACGGCATCCAACGGCCATCGATTCATCCTAGTAGCAATTGATTACTTCACGAAGTGGGTTGAAGCGGCTTCCTACGCCACCGTAACCAAGAGCGTCGTGGCACGGTTCATTCGACACAACCTGATCTGTCGATACGGTGTACCTGAGAGGATCATTATGGATAATGGTACCAATCTTAACAACAAGATGATCACTGAGCTCTGCGAGCAATTCAAGATACAGCACCACAACTCTTCTCCTTATCGGCCAAAGATGAATGGGTTTGTAGAAGCGGCGAATAAGAACATCAAGAAGATTGTGCAGAAAATGACAGTGACCTATAAAGATTGGCACGAGATGTTACCGTTTGCTCTTCATGGGTACCGTACCTCAGCACAGACGTCAACAGGGGCAACTCCCTTTTCCTTGGTCTATGGCATGGAGGCAGTCTTGCCTATTGAAGTCCAGATACCCTCTCTCTGGATAATGAAGGATGCAGGTTTGAGCAAAGATGACTGGATCCAGACTCGGCTTGATCAATTAAACCTAATTGACGAAAAAAGACTCACTGCTATTTGTCATGGTCAGACGTACCAAAAACGGATGATCAGGGCATTCAACAAGAAAGTCAGACGACAAGAGTATCAAGTCGTAGACCTGGTAATCAAGCGCATCATTCTTCCTCAAAGTGATCCCAAGGGCAAATGGACCCCTACGTACGAAGGGCCATTTGTGGTTAAACATATCTTCTCAGGAGGAGCCATGATTCTAACCACCATGGATGGTGACGACCTTCCTCACCCTGCCAATGCAGACATAGTAAAAAGATACTACGCGTGAGCTAAAGACCCACTAGGTTGACACACCTAGGCAAAAATAAGGGCTTTCCGGCGAACCAAAATGGTTCGGGCAAAAATAAGGGACGAAATGAAAAAAATCTGTACACCCGGCAAGTCGAAAACCTGAAAAGGCGGCTTGGGCAAAAATGGGTATCCCGGTGGACTGAAAACCCGAAAGGGAGGTCCAGGCAAAAGTTAGGGATAGAGCGTAATACTATGTCTCATTGGATCACCTTGCATCTAGAATTCGACATCAATTATCGGGCTCAGACGGCATCGATCAATCAACTTCATCTTTAACTAAGCAGCAAAGTGATGAGACGCTTGAAGACATAAAGGCGATAGCAGAGTTGGAACCCAGTGGGATTTATTTTTCACATAGCTGTTTTGTATCCTTTCACAAAATTGTATAAACTCTATGTTGCTCGGCGGCGTTCTCTTACTAGGACGTCAGCCTCTTGTACAAAAACGCCTATTTTCAGGCAAATTTCAAAATCAATACAAGTTCAATTTCTCAAACAAATTATCCATTGTTTTTCCTTTTTTTGTTTTGTTTTGCGAAGAACGTCCAATGTTCATTTTTGATATATGCATTTGACATTAATTGCTAATCATGATTAGTTGCATGCGAAACAAAGGACTGATTACAGGTGACATCAGAAACAGGGGCAATCTAGAGTTGTCCAAGCAGTCTAGTTGCTCTGACCACCAAGGTACCAAGGTAGGTTTGGTTGAAGAACGTAACCAAGTCACCTCAACTCCCCACAGAGTAAGGCAAGATTCAGCAATACTTTCCCCAAGTAGAGTTGGTTTCCTATCAGCCCTGAAAAGGCACAATATTCCCCTAGCAAGTCAGCAATACTCTCCTCAAGCCGAGTTAGTCTATTGTCAGCCTTAAGGAAGTTGGGTATCCTCAGAAGATCTCAACATTCCCCAGCGGAGTATAGATATTCCTCAGTAAGCATCCCCGGCAATCTTAATATAAGATTGTTCCCCGGTGGAATACAAGACACCCCAGTGGAACCCTCCCCCAGTACAGTCCAAAGTTTCCCCAGGAGAGTGGAATCCATATCCCCAGCAGGTCTGAAAGCTTATCCCCAGTAGATTCTGGAAGCTTATCCCCTGCTGAGTACGAACGCATCTCTCCGACTTCATTCAAAGGTTTATTTCCCATCAGGTCGTATAACTGGGTTATCCTTAGCTAATTACCACGGAAAGATCGTCCTCGGCGAAGTTCTTTCTATCCCCAGCGGAGTTCATCAAGTTCCCCAACATAACTTATCAGCGGAATCCCCAGTGGAGTTTATCGTTGAAATCCCTGGCGGAGTCTATCGTTGAAATCCCCAGCGGAGCTCTCATCAAAACCTCAGTGAAGTATCTCTTCCCACAGAGTAATTCCCCTCAGAGTAATCTCTCCAACAAGTTTGTTCCCCAACGGAGTCATCTTCTCCTACCGGTTTATTCTTGCAACCATCATCCCCAGCAGAAACGAAGAACTCTACTCTTCAACATCAGCCCAGGATTTGATTCCCCGGCCAGTCGTCAAGGATTTATTTTCCTAGACAAAAATACACTCATAGACATTTCACATTTCATACATCCTGCTTACATAAATGATAAAGTGCATAGAAAACTATCTCATTTTGAGCATCATGACATCATGCATCTCATACATCATGACATTGCATACAACTAACGTTTTGCCTTTTCAGGATAAAGGACAACCCAAAGTTGATTACTACCAACTATCGCAATTCCAGATTCGATACCTGTATCTAGCCAGGGAATATCTGTGAGTGATTGATTGTAGATTCGATACCTGCATCTAGCCAGGGCATATCTGCATGAAGAGTTTGAAGATCAACCCCTATAACAGGCCAGGAAATTATCTTTCATTCTCAGGTCAGAGGCTTACACCTGTATCCAGCCAGGAAAGCTATCTCTACCAACCTTTTGCAATTCCAGATTCGATTCCTGTATCTAGCCAGGGCACATCTGTGAGCAACTAATTCCAGATTCGATACTTGTATCCAGCCAGGGCATATCTGTAGACGACAATTCCAGATTCGATACCTGTATCCAGCCAGGGCACATCTGTAGACAACAGTTCTAGATTCGATTCCTGTATCTAGCCAGGGCACATCTGTGAGCAACTAATTGTAGATCCGATACCTGTACCTAGCCAGGGCATATCTGCATGAAGAGACTGAAGATCAACACCTGTGACAGGCCAGAAACATCTTCCTTTCTCAAAGTACGCAAGTTCTCGCTAAGGAATCTCTTACGCGATAAACACTTCCAAATGGCATCTATAAGCCCATTCCCGATAAGGTTCTGTCACGCCTCCAGATGGCATCTATAAGCCCATCCTCCTATCCATCCTATCTCCAAATGGCATCTATAAGCCCATTCCTGCCATCACATTGCTGATACTCCAGCATGCGAGTGCAAATTTCCGGGCACTCTAGTGTCCAATCTCCTTTTACCCTCGAGTCACGAAAGGCAAACTTGCCAATCTAACTCTTCAGGTCCAAGAAGATTAAACAGGGGCAACTGTTGTACCCCAAAATTTGCCCTCCCATTTCCTCAACATTTTCTCACCACAAGACCCTTGGAGCTCAAGATCCTGTTAGGGTTTGCTCTGCTCAAGACTCCCCATTTGCACTGTTGACCCAAATTAGGGTTTGTGTTTGCACAAAGATGTTTTGACCTAAAATGCCTAAGATTACTTTCATGCTTCATATTGGACTCCCAAGTTTATCCATACCAAGTTTCAAGCCTTGATTCCAATCTTTGCCCAGTCAATTGGACAGTTGACCTAGAAATCAACTGTATTGGGGAAAAAGTCAACTATGGTCAATTGACAGTCAAACCTCATGATTTTTGACCCACATCAACATTATGAACTCATATGGACCATTTGATCAAGTTTTGATCACAATTCCACAAGAAATTTGATCAGATCACCAAAAGGGCAAAATGGTCATTTTTAGGGTTTTGACTGCACAAAGGCAATTTTTGACTGTTTGACCTAACCAATGGCAAACCAAGCTCATATATGGACTCAAGGACTCAATGGCATTGTCTTGACATGTTCAACAAGTTCAAAAGATCCCAAATGCACAAGATTGACAGATGAATTTTCCAGTCAACTGAGCCAAATTTGACTGTATACTGAAAAGTCAAACTTTGACTTTTTGGTCAAAATCAAGTGTCAAGATTCATTTTCCATCCAAACATGTCAAATTATGAAACTTGTTCATCAAGAAATCAAAAATCACAAATTAGGGTTTGAAATGAAGAATTTTCATAACTTATAATTTTTCTAAGTTATGAAAATCCCTAATTTTTTCCTAACTTTGTCCCATTTTTTCATCAAGATACATTTGGATTCAAGGAAAGCTCAAAACATGAAAGTTATAGTCCATTGAAAAATCTACAACTTTGATTCACAAAGTTTCCTCAAAAGAAGCTTTTAGCTCAAGTTATGATTTTTGGAACAAGGGTGCAAAACATTCTTAACTTAGAAAAATTTTGACCTATTCTAGGCAGGATTTTTTCCTAACTTCATGGCCACTTTTCACATGCTTCCACTTGGAATTTCAACTTGCGTTACAAAGATGGATTGTAGTACATATTCCAAGCTTTCCAAAATGTCCAAGAACTTATCAAACACCCTTGTGGTTAAGGAGAATCGAATTTGGCAATATGGGTAAAAGTCACTTTGTTCATGAGCCATTTCCATGTTCATAACTTGTGCAATTTTTCAAATCAGCATGAGCAAGCTAGTTACAGGCCTCTAATCCTTTTCTTACTCAATAATTAAATGCCAATCTATTGTGCCAAGGCATTATTTTGTGCATTTGGTCATTGTATGAAGAATTAAGCCTTAATTAGAAAAAACACTTTATCCATTTTTGAAAATTATGGCTTTATGTCAAGTTTGCAAATCAAGAAGTACAATGCAAATCTTTTTGCCATAAGTTCAGGGACATAACACACTGATCAAGAGGGATTGAGGCAGCATGTTTAGGGGGCCTGCATAAGTCTAGAAACCAACTTGCCAAACTTTTCTTAAGTTAGAAGAAACATTGCATAACTTAACACAACTCACATTGCTGCAACCACAAGCCTAGACAAACTTGTTGAACACATTCCATACATCAAACCTGAGCTAAGGCACGAGCTAACTACCTTCCATACCTCCCTAAACCTCAAAACACCATTGTACTGTACAAAAATAGGGCATCCCTGCAGTTTGAGATCCATAACTCAATCCATTCGTGCGCCTTGACCAAAACCAGTTCATACACACTCCATGCCACCTATATAAACTATCCCAAGCATTGGACACGAACTGTAACACCCCTAACCAACTTCACCATTTTCACTTTTTCTGTTTTGCAGATTGACTTCCATAGCTTGATTCATTTAGTTTCAAGGCAAGCTAAAGGTTGGAGAAGCATCCCTGAACTTCAAGCAAGCAGTACAAGTCCTGACATTGCCTTGAAAGTGCCTCCATTGTCAGACACGATCCAAACTGAACAGGTAAGTTCATGGACTTCTATCTCTCAATCTAGGAAGAGTTAGCTTTAGGTTTATGAATGAAAAATGCTCTACTCATGGCCCTGAAGCTACACATATAATTACTTTCCATTTATATTGCATGTGCTGAGAGAATTTGGAACCTGAACATTAGAAAAAACTTAGGTCAAGAATTAGGGATGGAGAAATTCTCTCTCATTTCTGAGAGTTAGGTCAAGTTCTTTATATGTATGGATTCGTGGTTTGATGCTTGACATTTTTTATGTTATGAGTTTGTGCTGAAAATCAAAGAATCAGGAGTTGTGGTTGAAGCAAGGGAGCGCGCGCATTTTCAAACATTTATCTGGAGGTTGAAGACAACCTCTCTTGGGCTGGGCCTGAGATTGCTTTTTCTATTTGCACCACTGCATTTCACATGCACCCCCCTGGCCCATTTTGAGTTTTATTTGTCATTTTTAACTTTTTCTTTTTGATTCTGATTTGTTATTTTTTATTAAAATATAAAAAATATTAAAAATATTTTTCTCACATTTTTTACATTTTATTTGATATTTATTTGGTTTCATTTAGTTTTATATGTAAATAAATACATAATACCTTTTATTTAAAAATACAAAAAAAATAATACAAACACTTTTATTTTCTGATTTTTATTTTATTTTACCTTTGAAAACATTTTATAAAAAATATTTTTTTTTTTGTAAATATTAAATATTTTATTTTTGTACATATTTAATATATTTAATAAATAATATAAATACTTATATATTTATTAGTCTATTTAGGTTAAAAACATAAAAATAATACATTTTTATTTTTATTAATATTTAACTTAAAAAATCACTTTTTGACATTATACTTTCTTTTTATTTATTTTTTTATACATAATTAATAAATATTGCATATAATAAATAATTAATACATTTTATTTAGCAAAATTAGGGTTTTACCCTAAACCTAAAAAATCCAAAAATTAAACCTTTTTATTTTTGTTTATTTGACACATAAAAAATACCTTTTACATACATATAAAAAATCTTTTTTTGCATCTTGCATATTTGTTGTATTTAATTATTGTGCAATTAAATACCTTGTAAATTCCATTTGGATTGTAATAGTTTAGATTTAAATTTCTTGCTAAAATATTCCCATTTGAACATTTGTACCCCCCATCCCATATTTGTGTTGTAATAACTTAGGACCTTTAAATTTCTCACTTTAAAGCTTTCTAAATATGCCATGATAGAATTAGGGTTTGTATGCAAAAATCAACCAAAACAAATAGCTTGACCTAATTCTAAGATAAAAGCATGAAAATGAACAAACACCAATCACACTTGCACCCCTTAGGGTTACTCCACTTGTTGCCTTCAATAATGGGTCATGTTTTATGTTAGGTGTCTTTGGCAAAAACAAAACAATTCAAATGATCATAGTCCCTCGATGACGCTTTCGAAAGTTGCCTAAAAATGATCAAGTCCCTTAAAGGAAAAATTGCCCAAAGATACTTGGCACCATTGCAATCATGGTCTAAACGATGACCCGCGCCTGTCCCGTTCACATCCTAACACAAGATTGTCCACCAAATACAATGGTGGAACAAAATTGTTAAAAGGGTTAAAACATAGAAAAGGTCTTTGAGAAATTTAGGGTAGATAGCTCTTGGTTACTTGCCAACTTGCAAAACAAAAACATTTGCCTATTTTTCAAAACCACACATCACAACACACTTTCAAAATAACTTTCAAAAACATTGAAAACTTTTCAAAAGACATACACCTTTGTATACATCCCAACATGGATCATTACAAAGGTTGCCACCACATTGGCCTCTTTTCAAAATATTTTCAAAATCCACACACAAAGCACCATTTCAAACAATTGAAAATCAAGGCAAGTTGATCTAAGCAAGTAACTAAGAGCCCATGGATAACCATGGATAGAAAGGGTGCTAATATCTTCCCTTTCTATAATCTACTCCCCGAACCCAAGAAAACATCTCAAAGGTTTTTGCTGTGCTTTTTAACCTTTCCTTAGGATAAAATAAAAAGTCGGTGGCGACTCTTGCTCAACCGAAACATTTGCGAAAACAACACGCAAAACCTCAAGTCAGTTCTCCCACCGTATCACAAAACCCTACGCTATTACATGGCTTCAGGGAGGGGGTTTACAATGTACAAAAATTGGGGGGAGAGAAAAAAAAATAAAGAAAGCGGTAAAATCCTAATTAGTTTATTACATCCAGTATATAGGTACAATAATGAATAGAAATTACAAAAATAAATAATGCGCGAGGAAGTTGAAAATACGTCTAACAACCTAGTAAGAAAATATTTTTGCTTATTTTTAGATTTAAGAAAGTAAGAATAAGTGACAGAATGGCAACCGTGTCTGGAGCATCTTTGGGCTGGGGAAAAAGTCAGAATAAGTGACAGAATGGCAACCGTGTCTGGAGCGTATCTGGATTGTATCTGTACTCGACATTTGAATAAGTGGCAGAATGGCAATCGTATCTGGAGCGTATCTTGAATAGGTGACAGAATGACTTCCATGTTTGGAGTGTATCTGAGCTGGGGGAAAATTAGAATGAGTGACAGAATGACATTCGTGTCTGGAGTGTATTCATATTGTATCTAAACTTTGAAGTTTAAATGAGTATCAGAATGACTTCTGTGTCTGGAGTGTATCTATACTGTATCTGAACTTTGAATTCTGAATGAGTAATAGAATGACTTCTGTGTCTGGAGTGTATCTTTACTGCATCTTGACTTTGAATTCTGAATGAGTAATAGAATGACTTTCGTGTCTGGAGTGTATCTGTATTGTATCTGAATAAGAGATCTGAATGAGTAACAGAATGACTTCCGTGTCTGGAGTGTATCCGTACTGTATCTGAATAAGAGATCTGAATAAGAGATCTGAATGAGTATCAGAATGACTTCTGTGTCTGGAGTGTATCCGTATTGTATCTGAAATCTTTGAATATTTGTTAAAGATAGCTGTTAATCTTATCCTAAAAAGGGTAAAATATTATCTGAAACACAAAGTTATGTTGCATGAAATGTATGATGCAATAAAGTGTGTTTTATCAATGTTCATGATATATGAGTGTAATGCATGTGCATGTAAGCTGATTCGATGTATTGCTGAGGAAAATAAATCCTTGACGACTGGGGATAATAAAATCTTCGACTGCTGCCGGGGAAAATAAATCCTTGACCGTTGTTGGAGATTCAAAATATTTGATTGCTAGGGATTAAGAAAAATCCTAACTTCTTTGGGGATGTAGGGATCTTTCCTGTCCTTTGGAGGATGATAAACATTCTGTTGTGAGAATAATGCCAAGTGTTGCTTGAGAATCCTTCTTGGGGAATCCCGAGGACTTTGATGACTATGGCTGGGGATTACACAATGGGAATCCTTACTCGATTGGGGAATAGGGAAAACTCTGACGATCTCTACTGGGGATCAAACAAAGGAAAACCTTGATCTGCTGGAGAATAAGGAAGACTTTGATGGCTTTTGTGGGGAACTAAGAATGAGAATCTTCATTCTGTTGAGGAGTAATGAAAACTTTGGTGACTTCACTGGGGGAAATGAGAATGAGAATTTTCAATCTGCAGGGGAGTAAGAATTCTGACAAATTCATGTTGGGGAATCAAGAATGAGAATCTTCATTCTTTTGAGAATTGATGAAAACTCTGCGGGGAAGAAGTTTATCCTGTTGGGGAGTAGTGAAACTCTGTGGGGGGGGTAGCTATACTGCTGGGGAGTAGCTATCCTGCTGGGGGAAATCAAGAGTTTGGGTTGTATGCCAATCTACTGGGGAATCATCCGAAGTTGTCGTCTGGTTAACTGTCAAGCTTCAAAGCAACTTGCTGGGAAATTATCAGGTCTTAAGATAATTTACAGGGGAATTTGAGGAAACTGGAGAATTTCCACTGGGGCTTAAAAGGTTGAAGTTTTAGCTCCGCTGGGGAAGAAAGTTTCATCTCCGCTGAGGATCTGTAGTTCAAAGTTTAGGCTCTGCTGGGAAAGAAAGTTTCATCTCTGCTGAGGATCTGTAGTTCAAAGTTTAGGCTCCGCTGGGGATCTGGGAATTTGAAAACTTAACTCTGATGGGAATCAAGGGTTTGAAATTATAACTCCGCTGGGGATATGTATTTCAAGGTTTTAGCTCCGCTGGGGATCCAGATGATGTACTGCATGGGATTTCTCTTGGAATAGCCTAAAGACATTTTCCTATACTTTCAACCTGTCAGTAATTAATCTTTTCCAAATCGTTTATTTGTAACCAGTGATTATATTCAAATGCATATGCTCATTAATAAATCATTGGACGTTTTCAAATAAAACACAAGTGTAAAAAGGAAAAGACAAATAGTTTTATGCACTTTGAAGTATCTTTGTATTAACTTTGTGTAAGTATTTTGTACAAAGGAGACAGACATCCTAGTAAGAGAATGTTGTCATGAAAAATGAGAAAAATTTATACAAATAAAGATGGCTATGTGTGAAAATTCCATGGGGTTCCCATTCTGCTATAGCCTTCGTAACTCTGAATATCTTCGTAACTCTGAATAGAAATCACAAAATTAATTTAATTTAAAAAACTAAAACTATATTTTTTGTGATTTTATTATTACATTATACTAATTAAATAAATGAAGAAAACAAATAAAAAATATATAAAGCAAAGTGACAAAAACAATGCGAAATGGGTCAAGATAATTAGAAATTAGGAGGTGCTGAAATTGAATTTTGCTAGGCCCGAGTGAATGTTAAGCCCAGGCCATGCTGGATCAGGCGAGGTGAGGCCTTGAGGGCACATGGTGGATCTCATATTGAAGCTTTTAGATCTAGACCCTTTATGATTTGAAGGCTAGATCTGATGGTGTTTGGTACATTTTTGGCCATGTAATGTATCGAATTTGCATGAAACAAGTTAGAAAATATAAAAATGGAGCTTACTGAGGCGTTTTATGATGTTTCAGGGCTTCGTAATGATTGCAAAAGCTTCAGGGAGCTTCCAGGAATGTATTTGGATCTTTTGTTTGGACTGAAGAAGGTTGGAACCTAAAATGTGAATTTTACAACTTTGATCATTTTTGCAAAATTTGTAGAGCTTTTTCAGGCTGTATATCATGCCTTGAATCTTGCTAATGTGTCTTTTATATAGAGAGAGGAGGGAGGAGACAAGAGAACAAAGGTAATATCAACCATAAACATGTGTTTTTAAAGCCATGAATGATGTTTTGTAACTTTACCAAAGACATGTAATCTTGTCCTTTTTGAATTTGAATGAATGTGGATATTGCTTGCACGAAATTTTATGGGCCTAGATTGTCCAAAACATCAACCCAAAGCTCAAAGCCCATTTCCAATTATTTTATACATTTTATTTTATATTTATTTGAAATAAATTAATATAAATATGAATAAAATAGTTAGCAAATGCAAGGCATGGAAATAATAATTTTATAGGTCCTCTATAGGCTTAAGAAGATGTTTGAAGTCCAATAAATTAAGCCATTGACCTAAAACTTCAAGTTTGCTCAATGCATAACTCTTGAAAATTCCCAAATTTTCCCAACTTTGGCAAGCCATAACTTGCTCAATATTTATATCATGATGATGATATTGGACTTTTTGGAAAGCCCAAGATATCTACTTCAATCCCTCTTTTGATCAATTTTGCATTAGAAGATTTTATCTTGATGTAAATGGTCTTGACAAAAAGTGCCTTTTGTTGACTTTTTGAATACTTGTAATGTATAAGCTTGTATCTTTCAAATGGTGCATTTCTTGGAATTGATGGCTGAACAGAAATTGTAGGGAATTGGATTCTATTAAAAATGAGCTTTGGCTGGGGAAAAAATGGATGAAGTATGAGAAAGTTATGCCTGGTCAAAGTTTGGTTGACTTTTCTTATAGAAACCCTAATTAGCAATTCTTGACTTTTGATGAATTAGGAGCATTTCTTGAGGAATCATGATCAACCCTTGATAATATGATGGATATCACTTCAAAATGTTGATATTGACCAAAAATCATGAAGTTTGACTGTATTTAGGCCACAGTTGACTTTTGACCTAGTATAGTTGATTTCCAAGCATTTGAGCAATTGTCTAAGCAAACTTGTTGTGAAAGGCATGAAACTTGGCATGGACAAAATTGAAGGCATATTAGGACCATGGAAAACATTTTAGACCTTTGGAGATCACACATCTTGGTGAAAAGTGAAACCCTAGCTAGAGGTTCATTGCTTAGGAGGAGAGTTTGTCTGGTCTTCTTGGTCAACCTTGAGCAATTGGGGATCTCTAAGAGCATGCTTTGAGTAAAAATGGTAGGGAAAATTTTGGGTTACAATAATGCTCAACAATGGAATGGTTGTGTAGCCATGTTAAGGGGGGCCCATTTATCCAAACCTAGTAAAGGATTTTTGGTTGTATACCTCTGTCACTCGTGACGAAAATGAAATTGAATATAATATATATGGTTTTCCTGTCCTCATCTTTACTTCCTCCATTGATGAAGCCATTGGTTATTCCCAAACTGGTATCACAACTGGCCTAAAACCTATCAGATGCATCCCTAATGCAAAAAAGTTTCATATCTTTGATAATTCTTCTGTTTTAGAACCAACTAACCTTAAAAAAACTTCTTCCTCTCACCAAGGATTGGTTTCATTTTATTCTGACCAAACTTCGACCACGAAGTGTAAGAAAGGATTTTTTGTATCATGATGACAAACTTTTAATTTTGTGTCTGCTCAAACATGCTCCAATCAATCTGCCTCATACCAACTTCAACTATTTGAAAGAGTCTGTAGTTATTTCCAGAGAACAAAACAAATCCTTCATCTTGTATGGAAGAGTCTTATCTAAAGTACTCTATAATGTAGGGATTGTGGAAATTGTTTGTCGGATCAAAGCTGGTCCCGATACTACTCAGGTAGAAGAAAGGTGTGAAACTTTCGGAGATAAGATGTTTGGATGATTGCCACTTGTGTTTTCTTTTTTGTCGTTGTCTGCTTTCTTCTTGTTCTGTTATTCTAAATTTTCTTGGTTGTACCTCTTGTATCATCAATAAAATTTTTCTGTTTCTGATAATAGAAAAATGTCCTAATTGTTTTTCTCACAAATGAATTTTAAATTTTTTATCTTTTTGATTATGACAAAAATGTGGAGAAAGATAGTGATGATTTTGATATATCTATTTCTCTATAATCCCATTGCTTACATTCTAACAATATACATATGCAAGATTGTTTTGAGAATGTTATTTCAGGAACAAGCTATTAAGTAAATGAATATATTGCTTAGAAGGTTCTGATAAAGAACTTCGAATGTCTAAAGGGTTCAAATCAATCAAGATCAGATATAGAACTTCTATCATTTAGAAGGTTCTGAGATAACATGTCTATTGAAAGATGTTCTAATAAAGTCAATCTCTGATAAGTGTTAAGTAGGGTCTTATTCTTTAATCAGGCGATAAGAAAGATAACAATGCTCAGAAATCCCTTTAATTTCTAAAGAATATTAAGTCTTTAACTCAGGGGGATATTGTTCATCTCAGGGGCAGATTATTCATCTCAGGGGTAGTTTCTATAAACTTACTCTAATACTTTGATTGGTATTACCTTGTAAAATTGTTTCATCAAAATACATGGTTATGTCATCATCAAAAAGGGGGATATTGTTAGAATAAGATTTGGTTCTGCATTTAATCTCTGAGTTTTGGTGATAATAATACATATATTTTAAGTGTAACAATTTTGGTATCTAATAGTTCTTTTAGTGTGCAGATAAAATATTCAAATTGATTCAGGATTGTTGTCTGAAGAATCATCAAAAATGTGTTTAGCTCGCACCAAAAAGACTGTCGTATTCAGTTCTGAAGAAACATCAGTAGTTCTAAAGAATGCAGAATGTTGTCCAGAAAAGGAACCACATATACTTCTCTAGATAAGTTGTTGCTTCAGAAGTCAAGTGTGTCCAGAAAAGAATCAACATTGAAGATCATATATCAATCTTTTGCTTCAAAGATAAGATATCAAGCTTTTTCTTCAATGATCATATATCAAGATTTTGCTTCAACAATCAAATATCAAGCTTTTGCTTCAACGATCAGATATCAAGCTTTTGCTTCAACGATCAAATATCAAAATTTTGCTTCAATGATCAGATATTAAGATAAAGTGCTTCTCAGATAAAGTTTTTGCTTCAAGGCTTAGATATCAAGAAACTTTTTGTCAGATAAGTTGCTGCTACATATCAGAAGACTAGGTTATGGTTCTGAAGACTCTGATATCTTTGGGAACACTACAAGAATTATCTTCTAGAATTATCATCACTTCTTATCAGAATCATTTCATCAGAAGATTGAAGAACAAAGACATGATCTCTTTTGTGCTCTCATTCTTTTTTAGATCAGAAGTATTTCAAACAGAAGAAAAGATCAGAAAATTATACAAGAAGTAAACAAGTACAACAATACAACACCTTTTTCGTTATTTATGGAGAACACAGTATACAAAAGAAGTTTGTGTGTGCTCATAGTTTCCCACGCTCTTATGCTACTATTGTAGCAGGCGGCTTGGTGAAAGTGACCTTTTCCAACGGTCTTCTTTTCTCAGCCTATATAAAGGGGATAACTACTTCATTGGAAAGTAACGACGAAGAAAATAAAAAATGAAAACACTCAAAAGATTGATGAATTAAAGGTACTATAAAAAGAGAGAAAACCAAGAGATAAAATATTCAAAGAAAGAAAAACACAAAGAGTTATTGCTCAGATTTGTGTTATCTTATATTCTCTAAAAAACAAAGAGTTGTTGCTCAAAGTTGTGTTAAATTACACTCTCTAGAACACAAGAGTTATTTCTCATTATTGTGTTAGTTCTATCATTATTGCATGCACAAGAGTTGTTGCTCATATTTATATGTAAATAATTGTTCTTCATTGTAAGTGTTAAATCTGCTTTTTAGAAGCACTATTGTAAACATTGTTGATTATAAATATTTCTATATTTATTTCCTCAAGTGACTAAGTTGTAGTCTGAATTACTTAAGAGGACTAAGGTGTTTTTCTGAATTCTTAGAGGTTGTTGTAATCTTTCTAGATTATTGAATTAAGTCCTTTTATAATGAAAAATCACATTGGCAGGTGGACAAGAGTATCATTTTCTAAGGTGAACTTGTATAAACCAAACATGTCACTTTTTTTCTTGCTTAATCATCATTGTTTGTTTGTGAGAAGAATTTTCTAAAAGAAATAGTTTTTGAAAACCCCGATTCAAAACCCCTATTTCTTGTGTTTTTCTCAACCTTCAATTGTTGTGCAACAACTTTGATATGAAAGACCTCGGATAAGCCAATGTGATTCTTGGTATAAAGATGACTATATTCGAACAAGGAATTTATTTGGATCAATCTCATTGTATGGAGAAGATCTTAAGTAAACATAACTTCTTTGATTGTAAACCTGCTTGCATACCATACGAGCATCACTGGAAGTCTTAGGTATGCCACTGAGTGTAATAGACTCGACTTTACATATGTTGTAGGATTGTTGTGCATATTCATAAGTAGATCGAGCAATGAGAATTGGCAAGCCATTGAGTGAGTCATGTGAAACCTTAAGAGGACCATAAATCTTAGTTTGCATTATCAAAGATTTCCTATTGTACTTGAAGGATACAATGATGTGGATTGGAACACCTTATAAGATGATTTCAAAGCAACTTGTGACTACATATTTAGTATAGATGGGAGAGTTATATCTTGGAAATGAAATAAATAAACTACTTTATGTTAGTCCATGATGGAGTTTCAAATTATAGCACTTCTAGTGAAGAAGTAAGTTAGTTATGATGTTTTCTAGTTGAGATCCCTTCATGGGAAAAATTTATGCAAGTTGTTGAAAAAATTTAGAAACTATATTATAACGGGTAAGAGACATGAAATAAGAGGGAAGCATAGAACTGTAAAAGACTATATATCTAAAGGAACTGTAAGAGTAGATCATGTACGCACTGATGAAAATTTAGCACATTGTTTGACGAAAGGATTAGCAAGATAGAAAGTTCATAATACATCCAAGAAAGTGGGGCTAATTCCTATAGATAAATGAGTTACTCATTATGGTAATCTAACCTAATAGAATGGAGATCTCAAGAAGTAGTTTTAATGGGTAATAAGCAATTGTCAATAATATAAGATGATCATGCTAGTATAAATAAGAGAAGCATGCATCCTAAAATGATAAGAGAATGAAATCATAGAAACTCTTAATGAGATCTATACTCTGTATGAGGGAGTATCTAACTACACAAGCACTCTTGATAGAGTCACATATGTGATTGTGGAACATAGGTCGGTTCCTATAGAATTTCGAGATAGAATTCCTAAAGCCTTCACTAAATTAGGATAGACGTACAAGACCATTAAAGCATGAACTTATTAAAATACGCCTTAAGAAAAGGTTGTGTATAGGTTTGATGTATGAGATAGAAATTCAAGAAAATTGTGTCACTTTTGTTGAATCTATATCTTACTTATTATGCAAAGATTTAAGCCGTATATATATTTGTTTATGGACGATCTTAGAAACGTTTGACGCTAATTCTATAATCACATTTTTTTTAAATTCAAGTGAGGAATTATTGGGAATGAAAGGACTGGTGGAGAATTGGGAAGGGTTTTTAGCATTAAGTTGGTAATAAATAAGCACAAGTAAGAGCTAGTGTGTGTAGGGGTGAATTTGAAAAAGTTCATTAAAGTTCCACATTGGAAGAATACCACACTTTAGTAGTGCTTATATACAAAATGTTTGACTCTTGGGTCATGTCCCAAGGGATACACAATTTTGTGAAAGTGTGAGGACACCCACCATGAACCATCATATGCACGCGCCTGCCACCTTTGTTGTTCAGTCGACTGGCACGATGCAGCTTAGTTCAGTTTCATAGCAGTTAGATTTGAGTCTGATATGCTTTATTCTCTCTCATATTTTCTCTCCTTTTTCTCGTTTCCGCTTCATCTAAAAATTTCTTTTGTATTTTTTATTTTCGAGTGGCTTCTTCGCGTGATCTATGAGTAGTATAAAAATCAAATACTCATAGTGGTATTTATACTATATTAGACTATTCATAATGATATCATAATTGTTAAATATAGAATTAGATTGTTATATCTTGACATCGTGATTGAGTGATTGTTTTGCAAAATTTTGAACAGTGTTGCGAAACGTATTAAAAAATATGATATAATTCATAACTCAATCCGATAACTTTTTAAGTAATAATATTTCAAAATTGTAAAATAATATTTTTTTTCATATTTATGTAAGTGTAAAAATGATTTATAATTAAATACTAAAATAGAAAAAAATAATTACTCTCTCCATCTCATAATAAGTGTCTTATTTGAACTTTGCGCAATTCCTAAGAAAATGATTAGACATGTTGATTTTAATGATAAAATTAGTATAATTTATTAAAACACTCTTATTTATTACTCTCTCTGTTTCAAAATGACTGTCGTTTTAGAAAATAAAATTTGTTTCAAAATGACTGTCATTCTCACTTTTCAATGTAGAAATCATTGTTATTTTTTCAATTATGCTCTTTAATTATTATTTTTTACATTTCTTCCAAGATATTAATAAGCTTAGTTTGGTAAAAGTGAAATATTTTATGACAACATCGTTGTATTTCTTTATCAGTGTGCAAAAATCTTAAACAACACTCATTTTAAAACGGAATGAGTATAATTAGTGGAGTAGTTGAAAAACGTAAAAGTTAATAAATAGAGATATAATAGCGAAAAATAATTAATATTATATTGGAGAATTCTAAAAAGACATTGATTTCTATACATGACTAGTAAAAGACCCGTGTATTTCCACGGATCGCGTAAAGTCGATATAAATATTAAATAAATATTATAGAATTATGGTTAAGAAATGTATATAAAAATATATACGATTTATTATGTTGAAGTATTGTCAACATATACATATAAATTATGTTGAAAAACATATGAGTATATGGTATAGTACACTTCACACAGATTCATATATAAAATCGATTATCTATCTGTGTGTTTGCACCTGTCACGCAATATTGTTATAAATAATAAATAAATATAGTATATGGATAGTTAAGAAATGTATATAAAAGATATACAAATTAAGTTGTCTCGACCCATAAAAAATATATACTTTAATAGAAAAAAAAATATAAAAAAAATTATCATTTACATTTATATTCGTGCGGGTCAGCCAATGTCGTTATAAATATTAATAAATATAATATGATTATGGTTACAAATATATTATATTTTTATTATATATAATATTTATTTTATATTAAATTTTAATTTCTTAAATCATATCTATTATATTTTTAATATCATTACTCTAAATATTTTCATCTTTAAAAAGCGGAAAAAAATAATAAATATTATATTAGAGAATTTTAAAAAGACATTGATTTTGAAATATAAAAAAGAAAAATTACAAATGAGATGTTTTTCTAATACCGGGGAGTTTGTTTTACATGTACGCGTCCAATAGTTAAGCTACTATTGTTTCTTGGATAAAGTAAATTTGCTACCAGGCTACCTAGCTAGGCCAACAATAAAAGAGTTAATGCAATTTCAAAAAAACTATAAAAAATAGCAGTTACAAGCCTCTAACGTATAAGTTCCAGATGATTTTGAATTGAAATTGAAATCAATGACAAAACCTCTTAATTGGGACCCTCTGCAACTATACTTTTTATTTGTCGTTGTAAATAATTTATATTTATATTTTTCGATAAATATTTTAATTGTGTGTGTGATCAATAACACATGATTCAAGATCATATGCAACAGACATAGATTCTGACATTTCTGAGGAGGGTGAACTAATCCATTATGCACTTATGGCAGATTCTGAGCCACTTGATCTCAATGAAGTCTTGAAGCAATCAAAGTGGAGATTGGCAATGGTCGATGAGCTTAAGGCAATCGAGATGAACAAGACTTAGGAGTTAGTAACTCTACCTCAGAATAAAGTTCCAATTGGAGTTAAATGGGTGTATAAGCTAAAGTTGAATCCTGATGGATCAATAGCTAAACACAAAGCAAGGTTAGTTGCTAAAGGGTTCTTGCAGAAGCATGGACTGGATTATACATAAGTTTTTGCTTCTGTGGCTAGGATGGAGACAATTAGAGTGGTTGTTGCTATGGCTAATGCAAGGCAGTGGAGTTTACATCAGCTGGATGTAAAATCAGCATTCCTGAATGGTCCATTGGATGAGGAAGTTTATGTAACACAGCCACCAGGGTTTGAGATCAAAGGCCAAGAGCACAAAGTCTACAAACTTAACAAAGCACTTTATGGACTCAAGCAGGCTCCAAGAGCTTGGAATAAGAGAATTGATAGCTTCTTGGAGCAGCTGGAATTCATTAAGTGTTCAGTGGAGCATGGAGTCTATGTGAAGAAACAAGGAGATGAGCACATCATGATCATTTGCCTCTATGTTGATGATCTGCTAGTGACAGGATCAAATGTGAAAGACATTGAAGCATTCAAGATGGTTATGAGCTTAGAGTTTGAGATGACAGATCTAGGTGAGTTGACCTATTTTCTGGGAATGCAGTTTACTAGAACATCACATGGTTTACTTATGCATCAAAGTAAGTATGTGAGTGATATCCTTAAGAGGTTCAATATGGCTGATTGTAATCCAGTGAATACACCTGCTGAGGTAAATGTCAAGATGAGAAGAAGTGATGTTGGTGAAGCTGCAGATCCTACATTGTTCAAGCAGATTGTAGGGTCATTGAGGTTTATGTGTTCAAGCAGGCCTGATATTTGTTATGCAGTGGGTCTTGTGAGTAGATTTATGAGTGATCCCAAGCAAACTCATATGGGAGCTGCTAAGAGGATACTAAGATACCTGCAAGGAACTCATGATTTTGGAATACTGTTTCCAAATCAAGCTAAGTCTCAAAAGGCATTGCTGACAGGTTTTTCAGATTCGGATTATGGAGGAGATCTGGATGAGAGAAAGAGCACATCAGGGTATGTGTTTAGGTTCTTTGGAGCTCCTATTTCATGGTCTTCAAAGAAATAATTTGTGATAGCATTGAGTTCTTGTGAGGCAGAATACATTGCTGGTTCATCTGCAGCTTGTCAAGCATTCTGGTTAGATGAATTGTTGAAAGCTTTGCAGATTGAAGTGGAGAAGCCCTTGAAGCTGTTTGTTGATAATGTTTCTGCTATAAGCTTAGCCAAGAACCCTGTGTCCCATGGGAGGAGCAAGCACATCGAGGTGAGGTTCCATTTCTTGAGGGAGCAAGTACACAAGGGAAGGCTAGAGCTGGAGTATTGTTCAACAGAAGAGCAGGTTGCAGATGCATTTACCAAAGCGTTGAGGGTTGATCGTTTTGACAAGATGAGGAAGGAGCTTAGTGTGGTATCACTAAGGAGTTTGAATTAGAGGGGAGTGTTGAAAGAATAATTCAACTACATTGATCAATGACTGTAATAAGAAATAAGGACTGATTGGTTAGTTTGTTAGATAACCAATTATAGTTAGTTTTCTAATAGTTTGTTACATTGCTTTAAATAGCAAGTCTGATTGTAATAGTTAGTTAGAATGGAAAATAAAAAATTACTCATTCTTCCCAATCTCTGAGTTCTCTCTCTCTATTCTTCTCTCCCTGTTCCAACACATATAAGATCCGACGTACAAATGATTGTTGCTGCTTAGATTATGTCCTTCAGACGCTGCATTACGTCCCCACACTGTTCTATTCAGTGGGCCCTCATCAAATTTCAAATCATTTATCATTTCAGTTGCTTTATTTTTTATTTTTTATATTTTCTTCATTCTAAATTAGTTGGTTTATTAAATAAATTTAAATTCATACATATTTTTAAAAATATTTTTATATATTTAATTTTATAAATTTTATTATTATTTATTCTAAATATTTTCTTAAATTTCAGATCTTTTAAATTTTCTATTAATGGTGTCATCAAAACACTGTTTTAAAAAAAGAAAATATTTTATAGAAAATTTAATCATTTCAATTTCCATGATATTAAATATATAAATTTTTTTAAAAAAATTAATATTTTAAGGCTTTAAAGAATGTCTTGAAAGTATTAGGTGATATTTTTTGTTTAAATTGATAAAATTGAACTGATGAGATGAAATGAAATGACATTCTATTATTTGAATTATTTAAAATTGAATAAAAGGAAATAAAATAAAGTGATATAAATTTCATTTCATTTTATCACTTACTAGTTATTACAATATTCTTTCTGTTTTGATTTATGTGGAATGAATAATTTTTCTTATTTCGTTTTAAAATTTTTAAATAATAAAATAAAATCTTTATTTTAGCACTTCAATCTATCATGCCCTGCACAATTCCACTAAGATAATTTTATGATATTTAAGTGATTTTTTTAATGACATGTTGTTGTTAACATTTTAAAATATTATTAACTTAAGAGTCGAAATAAATAATTATAAGTTTATCAATTTAATTTTAAATTTAAAATTAATGATAAATCAATAAAGATACAAATAAATTATTAAACTAATAATATTTTAAATTTTATAAGTGACATATCAAGTCAAAAGGAACATACAATAGAAAAGTTTTTAAAAATAATCAGGATTTATCTGACTCTTAATATAAGACTCTCTATAAATTTTATATGTATTTGATTTTTTTTAATTTATCATTTATAAATACTATTGCGTTGTTTGGATCACAAAAGAAAATGAGAGGAAGAAATGTAAGAGAAAGATTGTTAAGGGAAAGAAAGTAAGAATAAAGTATATACAATATAGATGTGTTTGGTATATAAGTGAAAGAGGAAAAAACGAATGATTCTTAGTTTAAAATGACAAAAATATCCTAATCCAAAAATAAAATACTATAATAGAATTAGAAAAATATATATAACTCATCAATTAAAATAAATAAGTTGTACTTATTTATGTTAACCTTTTGACAAATAATTTACTTTGTTTTTATTTTTAATTTGTTGAATTAAAAAAAAAGTAGTTTACCAAAGTTATGAACTTCGACTGCCAATAATCATAATAATAGCATCATATAATTAAATATAAAATTAATGTACTAGTTTGAGAAAAAAAATTAAAAAAATTTCAAAAGAATGGAACAATAGAAATAAACTGGTATATTTTGTCTTTTTCACCAAAAATCACGTTCCCTTCATCTTTCCGTCCATATGTGGGCGGAAACATTTTTTAGTTGGGCTCCATCTCTTTCTTTCCTTCCTTCCATTTTTGTTGGTGATTCAAACAAAAGAAACATGATCTTTCCATCTACTTTCCATCCCTTCTGTTTTCTTTCTGTAGAAACAAACATAGTGTACATGTTTGCTTAAGGAAATAAAAAGTTAAATTAAATATATCTATAAGTTAACTTGTCTTTAGTTACGTACTCCTCTTTCTTTAATTATAAGTAGGAGTAGTAAACAAACATGATTGTCATGTTTGCGTGTCAGTAAAAATTTGAAAAAATAAAAGTGTGAGGGAGATTTTGTTGAGATATAGATTTTAAATTTTGTTCTGCACAGTAAGAAAATGATTGTGGGGTGAGATGTCCATGTAAACATTGTATAGTTTAAGTTTATAAATTAATGTATAGCAAAAGTCCATAGAAAAATGAGGTGGGATTGGCTTATTAAAGGGTGTAAACCTAAAGCTTTGACTCGTCTAATAAAAGAGTGTTCGAAAAATGGGCATGTCCGAGATGACATATTCATTTTGCCACTCTTAATTATAAGTAGAGTTGTCAAGTGGATCGGTCCGATCCAGCCCGCTTCCGTCCGATAGGTCAAACTGTTTAAATGGGTTAGCCCGGTCTGGCTCTACCTGATTGTTTAATGGGATACAGAAAATGAGTCCGACCTATTTTTCAAAGTTTTGTGCACTCCGATGGACTAACCCGGTCCGTATTTCCATATTATAGTTTTAATTTTATAAAAAAGAATGCAATTGATAAAAGTTACATAACATAAGTAGATAGTCATCATAAACTTAGTTAAGTGATGTTTAAAATATTCATCAAATTAACGTCCATATATATATATATATATATATATATATATATATATATATATATATATATATATATATATATATATATATATATATATATATATATATATATATATATATATATATATATATATATATATATATATATATATATATATATATATATATATATATATATATATATATCACAAAAACATCCATATAAAATTACAGAGTAACTTAATATTATCATCAATACTTATCAAATTTCCTCTTCATCTCACAATCATTTTCTTGATCACATCATCTTGAAAATACATCTTCATCCTTTTTAATTTTTCTTTATCACTTGAAAACACATTTATGCAATCATATCTTATCTCAATCTTTTTTTGCCCAAAATTTACCAAAATCTTTTTTAATCGGTCAGTCCGAAACCTGTTTGACCCGACCCGACCTATTAAAAACATATGTTCGATGGGCTGGGCCAAAAAGATAGGATTCTATTTTTTAAAGGTATTTTGAGGCCTGATCCACGCTAAATTATTGGACTTGTAGGCCGGCTTGATGGGCCCATTTTGACAGCTCTAATTATTAGTATCTTTTGAGGAAAACTACTTAATCTCAATGTTTTAAAAATTGGGTTGGTTATCAAACCGATGAGTGAACTATATCATTAATTTATTGGTCGAACGACTAGGTAATTAGTCAAACCACATGATTAAACTTGATTAAACCAGATAACTCGGTTGAATAAATCAATCTCTATAATAAAACTATATGTTTATTAAATTGGTCAAATCGGTCTCTAAAAATATCACATCGTCATTTTGTCAAAGGATAAAACCATGAGGTTTAACCCGATGATTTTCCCAAACCTATGGTTCATCGATTTTGGCCGATTCTGATCGATTTCCACTAATTCAATAGCATACCCATTCTAACAATCCGACTAGACCAATACTTTTCTGATTTCCAATTCCGTCTATTTTTTAAAACACTACTTACTATAAATTGATATATTGGATGCATTTATTATTTTATTTTATTTTTCAAATACACTTATTAGTAATACTATTAATTTATATTAAAAGATCAAATTTTAAGTTAAAATACATTAATAATAAATTATATTTAAAAAAAATAATCACTCAAAATAAATTTTCTTAATATATGTAAAGAAACTAAGAAAGAGTTATAACCTCATTAATTTCAAATGGAGATGTTTGAAATTAATTTCTACTTTTCCGTATCAATTTATAAGTAAAAATCTAATATATTATATTTATAAAGAAAATTTAAATTTCTGTGTCTTTTTTGAAATATGTTTTATAGAAAAATATAAAAATAATTTTGATTGATTATTGTTTATGGAAAAAATGAGAGAAATCAAATTAAATGTGATATGCATTTAATTTCACTTTGGAAAAAATGAACTTTTTAGAATAAAATGGTTAAATGACATAAAATTTATGTTTTTTTATTTATAACTAGTGGAATACATATGCATCTACACGAGTACCGGTATAATACACGCATTTGTTCTCAAACTATAATAAAAATAAAATATTTTTTTTTAAAAAGATAATAAGTATATATATATATATATATATATATATATATATATATATATATATATATATATATATATATATATATATATATATATATATATATATATATATATATATATATATATATATATATATATATATATATATATATATATATATATATATATATATATATATATATATATATATATATATATATATATGTGTGTGTGTGTGTGTTAGAACAAGATTGGTTCTGATCATATCTCAGAGTTTTGATGATAACAATAAAATATATTTTATATAATTGATATTCTGATGAGCATATTTATTTGTTTAAGATAATGTTCTGACTGAAGTATTTTCCTAGATGAAAATCATTTTGACGTGCTGAGCTGAAAATAAATGAAGAAGTTCTTTGATGAAAGAACTATTTGTTTTAGCGCAAGTTCCGATGCTGACTTTGATAAGAAACTAATTTATGCATCTTCTAAAGCTTAGCAAGTTTCCATGTAAACTATGTTCAAAAGTACTTTGAAAGCAAGCGCTGATAAGAAGTTATTTGCAAGCATATTCTGAAGTAAGATGTGAAGCTAGTTCTGATAGAATAAAGAAGCTAACAAGTCTTGTCAAGTTTCAGGAAATATGCTCTGATAAGTGTCGTTTGTTCATTTAATGCAAAGACAGGCTACATGCACTTAAGTGTCTATGCTAGTTCATTGGAAAATGCAATACTGAAAGCAAACACGCAAATATTAATTTCTCTTCACTTTTGAAGGCATCAACGGTCATTTTCTTCATGCTATAAATAGAAGATCATTTATTGCAAGCCAACTGACCCAACTACGTGAAAATATTCTGCTGCTCACAAACCATTTTGTGCAAAACAAATCTTAGTGAAAAATCACAGTTTGTGATATAGCTTTCTAAGAAGCAATTTGTTTCACTATCTGTAAAGATTTAATTCTTGTAATTGTTCCTTGAGAGACCAAGTTTGGTCAGATTTCTCAAGAAGGCTATGACTAGTTTGAGTCTTAGTGGTGTTAGTCACTTGTAAGTTTACTTGTGCTTTGAATTGTTAGTCACAACAGTTTGGTTGTGTGATTGTAATCATTTGATTATAGTGAATTAAGTCTTTGTTGAGAAAGGGGAAATCACCTTGGCGGGTGGACTGGAGTAGTTTGAGTTTAAACGAACCAGGATAAAAATAAATGTGTCTTTCCATTATTGTTGAGCCTTTAAGAAAAAGAAAAAGAGAAACTTATTCAACCCCCCCCCCCCCCTTCTAAGTGTTTTCTCACCCTTCAATTGGTATCAGAGCTTGACTCTGAGCGCAACACTTAACCGTGTCAGAAAAAGATCCAGAAAGAAAACACAAATGGCAACTGAACAAAACAACAATAACTACAACAAACCTCTTGTATTTGATGGAGAAGATTTTGAATATTGGAAAGATAGATTAAAAAGTTTCTTTCTAGGTCATGATAGTGATTTATGGGATATAGTCTTGGATGGTTACACACATCCTATAGACTCAGAAGGAAACAAGATTGATAGAAAGATTATGGATAGACAACAAAAAGCCGATTTCAAAAATCACCGTAGAGCTAGAAATATATATATTTATATGCTATCTCTAAAATGGAATATGAGAAGATCACAAATAGAGATACAACACATGATATGTTTGAGTCTCTCAAAATGACTCATGAAGAAAACGCTCAAGTAAAGGAGTCTAAAGCTCTGGCTCTCATCCAGAAGTATGAAGCCTTCAAAGTAGAAGAAAGTGAATCTATATAAGCTATGTTCTCAAGGTTCCAAACTCTGATCGCTGGCCTGAGAGTTCTGAACAAGGGATGCACTAAGGCAGACCACGTTAAGAAGATCATCAGAAGTTTACCCAGGAGATGGGCACCTATGGTCACTTCTTTTAAAGTATCAAAAGATTTGAACAACGTGTCTCTTGAAGAACTCATCAGCGCTTTAAGAAGTCATGAGATATAACTTGATGAGCACGAGCCTCAGAAGAAAGGTAAGTCTGTTGCCCTTAAATCAATTAAAAAATATGAAACTAACGCTTTTCAGGCTGAAGAAGGAAACTCTGAAGAATCTGCGTTAAAAGAAGATGAACTATCCTTGCTCTCCAGAAGGATCAATCAGATGTGGAAGCACAGACAAAAGAAATTCAGGAACTTCAAGAAGTCAGAAGATAAACCAGAATCTTCTGGACACAAAAAGTCAAACAGAAGAGAGATAATCTGTTATGAATGTAAATAACCTGGACACTACAAGAGTGATTGTCCAAAACTTCAAAGAGAAAAACCAAAGAAAAAGTTTGGTAGAAAGAAAGGCATGATGGCAACCTGAGACGATTCAGAATCCTCTGAAGATGAATCTGATTCTGAAGATGAGAACGCCAACCTAGCTCTGATGGCTACCACAGCAGATGACTCAGACTGTGAGTCAAAACCAAAAGAGGTATTCTCTGAATTTACTAGAGTTGAACTTGCTGAAAGTTTATCAGAACTTCTAGAAAACTATAGTCAACTCAAAATCAAATACAAGAAACTCAAAAAGAGTCTTGCATCTGATCTTGAGAAACATGAAACAGAAAAATCTGAACTCAAAGAAAATAATTTTAAACTTAAAGAGGAAATTCAAAAAGTTTAAAAAATTTCTAGTTCAGATTCTGTGTCAAGTTCAAAAGATATTCTTAAAGAATATGACTGTAGCTTTCAAACTTTTCTTGCTAAAAGCATAGATAGAAGCAAAATAGCTTCAATGATCTATGGAGTTAGTGGGAACAACAGAAGAGGAATTGGATATGAAACTCCCAAAGGGAAAGAGACATATATACCAAAACTTGTTGCTAAGATGACTTTCACATATAAACCTCTGAACAAACAATTCAAATTTGGACACACATATGATATTAAATATACATCACATTCTGGAAACTCTTATGCTAATCAAAAGTTCAAACAGAACTTTAAATACTCTAACCCAAGAGGACACAAAAAGATATGGGTACCTAAGGAGAAAATAATATTTGTTGCAGATGTCCTTAACAGCTCAATTGAGACACCAGTCATGGTACCTGGACTCTGGGTGCTCACGACACATGACGGGAAGAAAGTTTATGTTCAAAAACCTGGAATTTAAAGCTGGAGGAGACGTCAAGTTTGGAGGTAATCAGAAAGGGAAGATTATTGGTTCTGGAACCATTGGAAACAGTAATCTTCCTTCTATCTCTAATGTTTTATTAGTAGAAGGATTAGCGCATAACCTGCTGTCCATAAGTCAATTAAGTGACAACGGTTATGACATTATCTTTAATCAAAATTCCTGTAGAGCTGTTAGTCAAAAAGATGGAACAATCCTCTTTTCTGGAAAGACAAAGAACAACATATATAAAATTGATTTGTCAGATCTTAAAACTCAGAATGTAAAATGTCTTTTGTCTGTTAGCGATGAGCAATGGGTATGGCACAGAAGATTGGGACATCTCAGCTTGAGAAAATCTCTCAATTAAATAAACTCAATTTAGTCAAAGGACTTCCCAATCTGAAGTATAACTCAAGCTCTGTGCGAAGCATGTCAAAAAGGAAAATTTTCAAAACCTTCTTTTAAATCCAAAAATGTTATTTCTTCCTCTAGGCCATTAGAACTACTTCATATTGATTTGTTTGGGCCATTCAAAATTGCATCCATCAGAGGCAAGAAGTATAGATTGGTCATTGTTGATGACTACAGCAGATGGACATGGGGTAAGTTTTTAAAACACAAGGATGAGTCACATTCTGTGTTCGTTGACTTCTGTAACCAAGTGCAAAACGAAAAAGATTTTAGAATTATAAAAGTCAGAATTGATCATGAAGGAGAATTTGAAAACTATTATTTTGAAAAATATTTTAAATAAAATTGTATTGTTCATAATTTCTCTTGTCCTAGAACTCCCCAACAAAATAGAGTTGTAGAATGAAAGAATAAAATGTTACAAGAAATGGCCAGAATCATGATCAATGAAACAAATATGGCTAAGCACTTTTGGGCAGAAGCTGTGAACACAACATGTTACATTCAGCATAGAATCTCTATAAGACCTATTCTTGAAAAGACTCCCTATGAATTATGGAAAAACAGAAAACCCAACATTTCATATTTCCATCCTTTTGGATGTACTTGTTTTATTCTGAACACTAAAGATAATCTGAACAAGTTTGATTCTAAAGCACAAAAGTGTTTTCTGCTTGGATATTCTAAATGCTCAGAAGGCTATAGAGTATACAACATAGAAACTCTGATTGTTGAAGAATCAATCAAAGTCAGGTTTGATGATAAGCTTGGCCTGCAACAGCCAAAGAAAATTGATATTTCTATAGGTACATAAGATCATCTCTCAAACTCTGAATAGTCAGAAGCAAAGGAAGACTCAAAGATCTACCTCTTGACAATGCTCTGGATAATCTCAGAATCTCTGTACAACCCTCTCAGAAAAGGTTTCTCAGAATCGCTTCATCTCATAAAGAAGACGTGATTATTGGAAGAAAAGAAGATCCCATCAAAACAAGATCCTCTCTCAGAATCAATGAAGAATCATTGTTTGGATTAGTATCTATGATTGAGCCAACCTCTATTGATGAAGCTCTGGAAGAAAATGATTGGATCCTAGCAATGCAAGATGAACTCAATCAATTTTCCAGAAACGATGTGTGGGATCTAGTTCCAAGACTCAAAGGATTCAATATTATAGGAACTAAATGGGTTTTCAGAAACAAACTAAATGAGCAAGGAGAGGTGATTAGAAACAAAGCACGATTAGTTGCACAGGGTTATAGTCAACAAGAAGGAATTGATTATAATGAAACCTTTTCCCTAGTCGCCAGGTTAGAATCTATTAGATTATTAATTTATTTTGCTGTTCAAAATAACATTTCATTATATCAAATGGATGTTAAAATTGCATTTTTAAATGGCTATATAGAAGAAGAATTCTATGTCCATCAACCTCCTGGTTTTAATGACTCAAAGTATCCAAAACATGTTTTTAAATTAAAAAAAGTCTTTATAGGGTTTAAGACAAGCTCCCAGAGCTTGGTATGAACGTTTGAGTAATTTTCTTTTAGAAAAAGATTTTATCAGAGGGAAAGTTGACACAACTTTATTCAGAAAGACATTTAAAAATGACATTTTAATTTGTCAAATTTATGTTGATGATATTATTTTTGGAACCTCTAATATCTCTCTTGGAAAAGAATTTGCTGAGACCATGCAGGAAGAATTTGAGATGAACATGATGGGAGAATTAAAGTTCTTTCTGGGAATACAAATTAACCAGACTCCAAAAGGTACTTACATACATCAGACGAAGTATGTTAAAGAACTTCTGAAGAAATTTCAGATGTCAGAAAGCAAAGATGCTAAGACACAAATGCATCCAACATGCATTCTGGGAAAAGATGAGGTAAGTATGAAGATAGATCAGAAGCTCTACAGAGGTATGATTGGATCCCTTCTCTATCTAACTGCATCTAGACCTGATATATTATTCAGCATATGTTTATGTGCTAGATTCCAATCAGATCCTAGAGAATCTCACTTAACTGCTGTTAAGAGAATTTTGAGGTATCTGAAAGGTACTACTAATCTGGGTCTGTGTTATAGAAGATCAAAAGATTTCAGACTAGTAGGTGTTGTACCCCAAAATTTGCCCTCGCGTTTTTCCACAAGAAATCTCAACTTCAGACATTTCCTGACTTTTCAAACTGGCTCAAGAATCGGGCAAATGGACTTTTCTTGACAGTCAAGCAAAATTAGGGTTTTTACTGATTTTTAGAGCTCTGAATTATTTCAAGCAGTTGGCTCAGGGTTGGTTGATTTTTGGTTCAATTTTGATCAGGCGAACGCTATTTGGCATTTAATCAGGAATTAAGGTTTTATGGGCATATTCTCGGAAGAATTTAAATTCCACAGCACTTTGCAGTTTATTCCGAGATTCGGGTTAAAATTCGCGTTATCTTGATTTAATCAGTAAAAGAGACAGTGGTTGGAATTCATGTTGTTTTCTTTGAGCCGGTCAAATACAGTATGCAGTATTGGATTCACAGTGTTTATGGCAAATCAGCGAAGAAGGAATGCGTTTGATCAGTCTATTTGGGTTAACTGCTGCTTTATTGGAAGAGACAGGTTTAATTGATCAATATTGTTATTATTTAAGTTATTTATTATTCTAAAAATTGAATGATTGAAATTTATTTTTCAATTGTTTTAATTCTAAGAATTTTGAATAAATAAATAAACAATAAAGAAAATTAGAATCAATTGGATAATTTGGATTTTATTGATATTTGAATTATTTGTACAAATTGTTGTTTATAATTTAAATTACAAACAATAATATACATTGATTTAAATATTAAATAAAATAAAAATTCTATCCTATTTCTAATATTCTTCATTCTTCACTCCGCTCCGGTGCTCCATTTTTTATCTGCAAAAAAAAGAAGCAAGAAAAGTCAGAAAGCAGTTAATTAAAGACAGTTAAAATTGCTCATCATTAGGGGCCACTGACTGGGATCAGTTGACCCTCTCTGCAAATCACGGGATTTCTCCCGGTTCACAAAGAGGGAAGAATTCTATTTTTTCATTCATGAATGTCAAATGCATAATTTCTAAAAATTCAAACTGCAAACTTCCAATTCAAACTAAACTGAAAAGTCCAATTCCCACTTAAATGCCAAAGATATCAAAGAAAATCAAGGAAGTACAGTTGCTGTCAAAATCTATCCCAAGCTGTCAAAGAAGGATTTTGGAAAGATATCAATGCAAAGTCAGCACACAAACTGTCAAAGCAAGATAAAGATGCAGAAAATGTGTTATGCAAGCTAAAATCCAAAATCATCATTTCCCATAGGCCCCTTCAGAACAAAGTACAGAATAATAATCATATTAAATTCTAAAACTGTACTTTAAGAGAGAAAAAAAGAGAGATAAAGCAGCATAGGCAGGTTTAGGCTGAGGCAGAAGAAAAAGATATACAAGAGATAGAGAACTCAGTTCAGCAGGAGAGGGAAGAGAAATATACAAACTCAAAAAGCAAAAGCCTCATTACTGTCAAGGCAGAAAAACCTGCATAAAACATACAAGAGCAACTGAAGCAAGCTAAAAACACCTAACACAAACATACTGAACCTGTCACAAACTGAAGCATAACCTACCAAAACCCTGCCTCAACCTAAAAAAAACATTCAAAAAAAACCTGATAAACAAAGCACGAAGCCTACTAATGCCCTGAACTTGCCTAACCACATAAGACACATACAACCAGCACCCTGATTAAAACACCCAAAACCTAACAAAAACACACTAAACCTTCTGCAAGCATCAACCTGCATCAGTCTCACAAAATCCAAGCCTCAAAACCTGAAAACACAACTCAAAAGACAAAGAGAAGTGCATAACTCAGAACAAAAACCAGCATAGGCCATAACCTCATACCTGTCCAAAACTTCACAAGTTATCAAACACATCGTCCAAACCCAAATACAGACCACATACTGAAGCATAACCTACAACAACCAACAATAAACCTCAAAACAACATCCAGTACTACAGCCTCAGAATTTCTTCATCATTGGCCAAACCTCATAAACCAGTTCCTCAACCTGAGACTCACTGAAACAAACCCAGCATAGCCAAGCATTCAAAACCAACACCAAGCCTCAGAGTTTCTTCCCTCATCATAGGCGATAAACGATTCAAAGGCACTCAAATACATAGCATCCAACATAAACAGGCATCCAGAAGTGTACGTACAGGGCCCTCAGACCTCTGGGATCATCACAGGGCAACAAGAGAAGAAGAGAGAAAGCGTCAAGGGCATACTCAGAAGCATGTTCAGGGCAACATAGGCAACAACACAAACAAATACACAACGGCACAGAAGAAGGGATAAAGAAGTGAACATATTAGGGCTTCTCAGCACACGTCATCGTCAAAACCATAGACAAGCAAAGCAACCATTCAACGAAAATTCAAGGCAACATATAGTAGAAAAAGAGAGATAAAGGAGTGAATTGGAAAGAGGTTCTCAGTATACATCATCCTAAAACCCTCACACAGCAAGAGATAAGAACGAAAATACCAGGAAAGCATCAGAAGCAAAGCAAGCATCACGTTCACGCCGTCCCGGCCTCCTGAACGTCTCCACCCCTCTTCTCTCCTCCTTCTCCAAGGTCAGGTAATGAACTTTCTACCTCTTCTCCTTCACCTCATAATAACGAAAGATTAAGTAAGAAATCAAAACAAAACACGCAAGTTCGTAAAAGAGAAAGGAAACGTAAACGCTGAAAACTAACCTTAAGTCCAGAGGACGCGAAGCTTACGCCTTGGAGGGAAGAAAGGTCTGGAGGGCGACGTTGGTGGCCAGGCGGAGGACTGCATTTCAGAGTTCAAGATGATTGGAGAAGACGAACACACGAGCACGCCGCTGTCAACCCTAAGCATTTTCACCTTAGATGAACAAAATCCCTAACCCTAAAATTCGTTCAAGTTAAACATGGGCCTGACCCGTTCTTAATTGCTCTAAAGCCCATTTATCTCCTAAACAACACAAATTAACATTTTACTATTTATTTCTTACTAACTTAAAGTAGTATTTTACAATTAACCATTCTTTTTATATAATACTAACTTCCTTTTTATATATACATAACATCTTCAATATAATATTTTTAATATTTTTATTAACACTAATTTCTTTTATAAACACCTTTTTTTTTAATATAATACATTTGTGCATAACAATAATAAAATACTTTTTTCATACATAATTAAAATTGAAACTCTTTTAATTAAAATACATATTTGAACATAACAATTTAAATACATTTTTCTCTAATATTAAAATTCGCAAATATTTGATTAAAATACTTTCTTTTTTATATACATAATACAATTTAATTAAAATTTGAACATACCATTTAATTAAAACATTTTTCCTTTATACATAATTAAACATACAAATCAAAGATTCGTTAAAATACATGTCTAGGTCAAAAATCCTAATACGCTTCAATTTCACATCTCGCACTTGTACATAATTACACAATTCATATACATATACACTTGTACACTTACACAAATACATTCACATCGCCCTATACACATTTTTATCTTATATTTGTATATTCGATATTTACATTTTGATCGCACATTCGATTTGGTTGTAACTTATTGGATACTATAAGTCTCATCCCCTTTGTACATTTATACCCCCACTCCCGGACACTATTTTGTAATAGCGTAGATTTTACATTTCCGCAATTTACAGTTTTCCAATTATACCATGGTTAGACCTAGGGTTTGTATGTACATAAAATCAAACGCTAGATAACCTAATACAAGACAAATACATGTAATCAATACACAATCACACTTGCACCCCCTAGGGTAATCCCACATGTTGCCTTCCAAAATGGGCCATGCTTGCACGTCGAGTATCTTTGGCAAAACAAAATCAAATGATCATAAGTCCCTCAAAGTGTTGCCTAAACGGAATGATCGTAGTCCCTTCAAAACAAATTTCCAAAGACACTTGGCATCATTGCATTCATGGTCCATACGATGACCCGCGCCCGTCCCGAATAAACTTCCTAAACGCAAGATTGTCCATCAAATTCAATGGTGGAACAAAATTGTTAAAAGGGGTTAAAACATGACAAAAACCTTTGAGTACAATAGGGTAGACAAAACTCTTAGTTACTTGAGATCAATTTGCAAAAACACTTGCCTTCTTTTCAAAAACCACAATCCACAACACTTTCAAACAAACTCTCAAAAACATTTGAAAACATCTTTTCGAAAAGATTCACACTTTTGTAAAACACTCAAACACGAGTCAAATACATTAGTTGCCTAAGACAAGGCATCTTTCTCCAAAACATTTTCAAAAAGCACCCACACACACACCATTTTCAAAGCAATCGAAAAACAAGGCAAGTGATCTAAAAACCAAGTAACTAAGAGCCCATGGATAACCATGGATGAAAAGGGTGCTAATACCTTCCCTTTTCATAATCTACCCCCCGAACCCACGAAATATCTCAAAAGGTTTTTGCTGTGCTTTTTTAACCTTTCCTTTAGGATAAAATAAAAAGTCGGTGGCGACTCTTGCTCAACCGCACAAGTGCGAATACGAACGCAAAACACTAGTCAGTTCTCCCACCGTATCACAGTAGGTTATTGTGATGCTGACTTTGCTGGAGATAGAATTGAAAGAAAGAGCACCTCTAGAAGCTGCCAGTTTCTGGGTGACAATCTTATCTCGTGGTACAGCAAGAAGCAAGCAACAATTGTACTTTCAACAACAGAAGTTGAGTATATATCTGCTGCTGGATGTCAACTAAAAGATTTTAATCTTTATGAAAGTAAGATCCCTATCTTGTGACAATACCTCTGCAATTTGTCTTTCTAAAAATCCCATTTTACATTCTAAAGCTAAACACATAGAAATTAAATATCATTTTATAAGGGACTACATTTAGAAAGGAATTTTAAATTTAAACTTTGTAAAAACAGACCATCAATGGGCTGATATTTTTACCAAACCTCTTTCAGAAGATAGAAGTTCTGAAATGAATATTCTGATTAACAACTCTTCAGAAGTTAGAAGAGAAGTTACATCAGAAGCTATATATAAAGTTCTGAAATATTCTAACTTTTTATTACAAGTATAGTTCAGCAGTTCATTATATCAAACAACTGTCTCATGCAACCTTCAAGAGATGAACACGTGATGTGTTTCTGAAAGGTCACGCGTGCTAAGCTATTGACGTCGTTCCTAGGTAACTGTTATGATTTGCTCAAATCTCACGCTTTCTCCTCAATTTTCATTATCATTAAATGCTATTCATGAGCGCTTGGACAAGCAAGATGAGACTAACAAAGAAATCAGAAACTGGATGATGAAACAAGAGGAATCTGCATCTGAGATCAAGAATCTTCTTATGGCTCTTGTTTCTAAAAAATCTTAGTGTTATTCTGTTTCTTGTTTTTGTTTGTTGTTTTGTACCTCTGAATTCTTTTTTATTAAAAACTTTTATGCTCTTTAATTTTATATACTTTTTGATTATGACAAAAAGGGGGAGAAAATGAGTATTTTGATCTAATATCTGATTAACAGTTATGGGACTAAGTCTCAAACATTCTAACAAAATACAAAGATTTCTTTCTATGTTTAAAAGAATTTTGTAGGTATCACTAAAACTCTAAAAGTTTAATTCAACTGAACATTATCTTCAAAAGACTTGCTGAAGAAATCCTAGAAGAAAAATCTCAAAGCTCTGATGAAAATTCTCAGGAAGTTTTTCTTATAGAAATATTTATTTCAGGGGGAGATTCTTATCTCTTGTTCAATTTTATTTCAAAATCCGAATATTTTTGTCATCATCAAAAATGGGGAGATTGTTAGAACAAGATTGGTTCTGATTATATCTCAGAGTTTTGATGATAACAATAAAATGTATTTTATATAATTGATACTCTGATGAGCATATTTATTTGTTTCAGATAATGTTTTGACTGAAGTATTTTCCTAGATGAAAATCATTTTGACGTGCTGAGCTGAAAATAAATGAAGAAGTTCTTTGATGAAAGAACTATTTGTTTTAGCGCAAGTTCTGATGTTGACTCTGATAAGAAACTAATTTATGCATCTTCTAAAGCTTAGCAAGTTTTCATGTAAACTATGTTCAGAAGTACTTTGAAAGTAAGCGCTTCTGAAGCAAGATGTGAAGCTAGTTCTGATAGAATAAAGAAGCTAACAAGTTTTGTCAAGTTTCAGGAACATGCTCTGACAACTGTCGTTTATTCATTTAATGTAAAGACAGGCTACATGCACTCAAGTGTCTACGCTAGTTCATTGGAAAATGCAATACTGCAAGCAAACACACAAACATTAATTGCTCTCTACTTTTGAAGGCAACAACGGTTATTTTCTTCATGCTATAAATAAAAGATCATTTATTGCAAGCCAACTGACCCAACTACGTGAAAATATTCTGCTGCTCACAAATCATTTTGTGCAAAACTAATCTTAGTGAAAAATCACAGTTTGTGATATAGCTTTCTAAGAAGCAATTTGTTTCACTATCTTTAAAGATTTAATTCTTGTAATTGTTCCTTGAGAGACCAAGTTTGGTCAGATTTCTCAAGAAGGCTAGGACTAGTTTGAGTCTTAGTGGTGTTAGTTACTTGTAAGTTTACTTGTGCTTTGAATTGTTAGTCACAACAGTTTGGTTGTGTGATTGTAATCAGTTTGATTATAGTGAATTAAGTCCTTGTTGAGAAAGGCAAAATCATCTTGGCGGGTGGACTGAAGTAGTTTGAGTTTAAACGAACCAGGATAAAAATAACTGTGTCTTTCCATTATTATTTTTGTTTTAGAATTATTATAAAAAATGTTTAAACTAATAGTAAAATTGTTTTATTATTACTCAATATTTTAATCAGTAACTTTATGTTGTCGTTATTACTCAGTAATAAGTGTTTTTCTGTTTCCGTTATTATTCAATATTTTGATCAGTAATTTTATGTTCTCGTTAATATTCAATATTTTGATTAGTAATTTAATGTTTTCGTTAATATTTAATATTTTGATCAGTAATTTATTATTTCCGTTAATGTTAAATATTTTGATCAGTAACTTCATGTTCCCGTTAATATTCAATATTTTGATTACTAATTTCATGTTCCCGTTAATATTCAATATTTTGATCATTAACTTCATGTTCTCATTAATATTCAATATTTTGATCAGTAACTTCATATTTCCGTTAATATTCAATAGTTTGATCAATAACTTCATGTTCTCATTAATATTGAATATTTCAATTAGTAGCTTCATGTTCCCGTTAATATTCAATAGTTAGATCAATAACTTTATATTTTCTTTAATATTCAATATTTTGATCAGTAACTTTAGGTTATTGTTAATATTCAATACTTTGGTCAGTAACTTCATGTTTTCGTTTATATTCAAAATTTTGTTCATTAATTAAATGTTCCAATTAATATTCAATATTTTTTAATCAGTAACTTCATGTTTTCGTTAATATTCAATATTTTGATTAATAATTTCATGTTCGCGTTAATATTCAATATTTTTCCGTTAATATTCAATATTTTTATCAATAACTTCATATTCCTGTTAATAATCAATATTTTGATTAATAACTTCATGTTCCTCTTAATATTCAATATTTTTATCAGTAACTTCATGTTCCCGTTAATATTCAATATTTCTATTAGTAATTTCATATTTTTGTTAATATTCAATATCTATATCTGATAAGTCATTTTGGTCTGGTCTATTTCTTTTCCAAACTTATACTTATGTAACTCACTTTATTCTAAAACTACTCGTATGTAACTCACTCATAAACTTGCAAATTTCCGCATACCGTAACTGCTATTTGTGCACATTTATTTGTGAATATTTTTCCTACATACCACTTTTTTACCAATAAATTTTTATACTACCATACATTTGAACACATATTCTTAATATACCATGTTTTTAAACAAAAAAAATTGAAGTAAGAGGCTCCGCCCATTGAATTGGCGGATGCTCTCTAAATTATACAGTTTCACGTTAACACTCTTCTGCCTATTAGATGGGCGGAGCCTCTAAAAGTTATAACACTTCCGTCTATTGCTTTTGCAGATGTCAAATATTTTCAACAGCTCCGTTCATTCACCTGACAGATACTTTGTGACAAAAATAAAATTTGTTTAAAAATATGGTAGTGTGAGAATATTGATTGAAGAGGATGATATAATGAAATTTTTATGTAAAAAGATGGCAAGACGGTAAAAAATTCTTCATTTGTTGAGATTAAACCTGCCACTCCATGTTCACTCATTGTTGAATTGAACTTCACATGTGATACTCATACCATTGAAGGAAAATATTCAAAGGAAGATATCCTCTTACTTTCATATATTCATTCTTAATAGTGGTTATGTTACATTCTCAGTTCCTCTCCCATGTTTTTAAACTACATAAATGTATGTTATACTCTCTTCATTTTATATATTAATTCTTCTTAACTATCTTGCTATACCAATATAATCATAGATTGCAATTGCGAAAATAAACTCTCAAATGTCAAATGAACATTTTTTTAATAGAGAAAGTTGAACCATAAAAATAAATACATAGCATTCGCGGTGGAAAATATACCCCTGATAATATAACATGCATATTCATTGGGTTGTCATACATTTTTCATCTACAATATTGAAATCGAAAAAATCGGTTGTCACTTATCATGCATTGGTGCATGTTTATGTATATATCTTTCCAGTTTTCTATTATATACCATCAACTTCTTTCTTCAAACTTTTAATTTAATTATGCTAATTATTTTATTTCGAAAGATATCATACTTATACAGGAAAGAGATGCTCATGATATAAACATCCAAGAAGGGAACAATAAATTTCCTGCCATTTAATTTTCTTTAGATTTAATTGAGTCAAAATGAGGCAGAAATAAATATATAACAATTTCACATTTGATAACTACAATTTTTCATTTGTCAATAAATACATTGCTTTTACTTTTGCTGAATATTTTCACCAATAACACATAAAGTAAATGTGTACCAATCAATATAATATTTCTGTTTTTAACGTTTTATATATTTGATTGAAAGGGATAGGAAGAGGGAGAGATATGCAATGGTACTGCAACTCAAATATTACAGCAACTCCTGCAACATAAATAAAAGGAGATTGAACTTGTAATATATGAAAAAGATAAAGAAGAGAGAGAGAGATAAAGATGAAGAAAGAAAAAGATGAAGATTTTTGCACATTGTCAAACCTGAAATTAGATGCCCGGCAAGAACTCGGGTTTACTCAGTTAGATAAATTTCATTTATCAGGTGCACTGTTGCTTGAGTTCATCGATCCATATACCAACACTATCAAAAGTAGTTCTCTGGCTAATGTCATAGACAATGAACGGCGCCTCTATTATACAGTTTATCTCTCACATCTTCGAGCAGACAATGGCACCTCTTTTGAGATGTTACCGAATCAACCATGATCTCTTGATGCACATCATACTGAGATTCACTGGCTAGGTCCCCAGTAGAAACAACAACATCCTGCCAAAATGATACATAAAAGATACCATCAATGAAGAAATTGACTGTTTTCAAATCAACTTCACCTAATTCTGGAACTAAAACTTTTCCAACACTGTTCAGTAGTATTTAGTTTCCAATTCCATGCATATTAATTTAAAAGCAAAAAACAAAGGTAACATTGCAGAATTTGACTGAAATTTCGTTGCAAATAAAATATAATGCAGCAAACCTTTGCTATTATAACTTGTACAATTTCGTTAAAAAAAAGTCTATTTCAGCATTATCTCTAAAAAATAACTGAAATAAAAAAAAATGAATCTATTTAGGGATACAGCAGCGTAAGAATAATATTGTCTCCAATAACATCAAAATCAATAACACAAACATAACAGAACATACCAAAATCTTTCTCAGTATTTGTAGCATGAAATATTCCACCTGGACTTCCACCTGTTGCCCAATAAGGCATGTTGTCAAATATACCAGTCGATCACGTGAAGGACTCTCATAACTACCACCTATACTACTTGTCACTGCACCTGCAGAAGTAATTATCATTAAAATAGTTTTTTTAATGACGATAAAACAGTAAATGAAAGAGAAAATAGTAAACAACTTAGGTTAGATGTTCACCTGTACTCGCTAATCTGCCAGCATTTGATTTTCCAGGGGGAATCTTATTATCCGATTTGGATGCCCCATCTTTTTCAGATTTCCAACGACCATATCCATTAAAAGATTTAGGCTGCCCAACTTGTTGCAAATTCATCTTCATCCACAGCCTTGCTCCACTAACTTAGAGCACTTAGAAAGCCATATCAAACACACATACATACAGCATTGCATAGCAGAAAGATAAAATATGATATAAGCACAAAAGATCCTGATATCTTTCTGTAGCCAAAATCCATGCACTCATGTATTAAACTAAAATTGATTCCATATTTAGTTAGATTTGGTATGTAATAATGAACCACAACAACAACCAAAAATGTCAAATTATAAAACTTGTTCATCAAGAAACCCAAAAATGCAAATTAGGGTTTAAAATGGAAAAATTTCATAACTTAAAATTTTTCTAAGTTATGAAATTTTCTTATTTTTTCCTAACTTTGTCCCATTTTTTCACCAAGATGCAAATGAATTCAAACAAAACTTGAAACATTAAAGTTGTAGGCCATCACAAAGTCTACAACTTTGATTCACAAAGTTTTCTCAAAAGAAACTTGTATCTCAAGTTATGATTTTTGGAACAAGGGTATCTAAAACTTTTAACTTAGAGAAATTTTGCCCTAGTTTAGGCAGGATTTTGACCCATCTTCTTGACCATTTTTCACATAGTTCCACTTGGAATTCCAAGTTGCATTTCAAAGATGGACTATAGTACATGTTCCAAGCTTTCCAAATTGTCTAAGAACTCCTCAAACACCCTTGTGGTTAGAGAGAATCGAATGCTTGAAGTTGGAAAAAACTCACTTTGATCCATGGCCAATACATGTTCATACCAAGTTGCAAATCTGATCTAGCTAACTTGGTTCACAATTACAGGCCTCAAAACCAGTTTGTACTCCATAATTTAATGCATATCCATTGAGCTAAAGTATTGTCTTGGTCATTAGGGTATTATACACTAGATTAAGCCTTAAATGGAAAAAGTAACAATGCCATTTTTGCTTAAACTTCACTTTATGTCAAAACAAGATCCTTGAGGCATGGGGCCATATCTCTGAGGCAAGATCAAATCTACCAATTCCAGTAACCAAGGGAAAAGTATGCAGCATAATATAGGACTTGTACAGACATGCATGGAGAACATACACACTCTTGCTTCAAGAATAAGAAAACTTGCAAAACACAAGCCATCTTTCACATTTGATAAAACCAACTTACACAAACATTGCAAACAAGTTTGATACCTCCTAACAAGTCAGAAACACGACCCATTTGCCTCTCAAAACTCCTAGTGCACAAAACCCCAATTTTCTTGCAAAACAGGGTCAGTTCTGCATTTTGCAAGCCATCATCAAATTCCATCGTGCGTTTTGCCCAAAGATACTTCAAACACCTTCCAACCAACATACCTGAGCTATCCAGACCATCCACAAGTTATTGTAACACCATTAACACACATTGTCATTTTTGTTTCAAAGCTTTACAAGTTGAGTTCTGTAGCACGATTCAGGCTACTACAAAACAAGCCAAGTATTGGGAAAGCTTCCTTGGACCTTAGGCAAGCTCAAAAGAACCTCAAGCACCTTTAGAAGTTGCTGCATTGTCCAGCTCGAAGTCAACTGAAACAGGTATTTCATGAACTTCTATCTCTCTATTTAGGAATAGTTAGACTTAGGTTTGTGAATGAAAGATGTTTATTCATAGCCCTGAAACCATACATGTGCTTAGTTTTCATTTATATTAATCGTGTTAGGAGAATTTTGTTCATAAACTTTCTGAAAAAACTAGGTTAAGAATTAGGGCCAGAGAAATTCTCTCTGGTCTTTGAGAGTTAACTTAAGTTTTTTATATGGTTGGATTCGTTGTTTGATGCTCTACAAGTTTCATGTTATGAGTTTTGTCAAAAAATCAAGGAATCAGGAGATAGCATTTTCTGTACAAAGCGCGCGTTTTGGTTTGAACTGAGGAAGAAGATGAAGTCTGATTGGGTTGGGCCTGGTTGTTTTTACTCCTAACACATGCATTTTCAGTTTACACCCCCTGGCCCATTTATTTGTACATTTGTCATTTTTGCATTTTTTATTTCATTTTTTATTTTGATATTTTATTTTCTAACATAAAAAATACTTAAAAATTATTTTCATAAATTTTTGTATTTATTTGGAATTTATTTTAATTATTACTAGTATAAAAAAATATTTAAATGTTTTATATTCTTTTTATTAAAACCTAAAAATAATGTAAGAATATATTTATTTTCATTTATTATTTTTATTTACATTTGAAAACATTTTCTTGAATATACACATTTTTTTTTGTAAATAATTTATTTTATTTTTATATACACTTAATATATTTAATATATTTAATATATACATACATATTTTATTAAATAATTAGGACAAAAAACACAACAAATAATACATTTTTGTTTTTATTAATATTTCATACTAAAAATAATTTTTTTCAATATACTTATATTTTTGTACAAATTAATACATTATTGTATATAAATAATAAATAATGCAAATTATTTAAGAAATTAGGGTTTTTGCCCTAAATAATAAATAATTGAAATTAACTTTCTATTTTATTTACATCTCACATTAAAAATACTTTGTCATACATAAAAACATTTTTGCATAATATGCTTTATTTAATATTTATTGTATTTATTTAGATATTGTATATTTAATATTATGCCTTGTACATTCGATTTGGTTGTAATAATTTAGAATTTAATTTCTTGCAAAATAATCCTCAATTCAAATTTGTATCCCCCTCCCTATATCATGTTGTAATAGTGTAGGATTTAAATTCTCGCACTTTTAAGCTTTCAATTATGCCATGATTAGACTTAGGGTTTTGTATGCGAAAAATCAAAGTAACAATTAGCTTGACCTAATCCAAAGATAACAATGCATGAAAAACAAACACAATGCACACTTGCACCCCTAGGGTTACAATCCACTTGTTGCCTTCAAAAATGGGCCATGGTTGCATGTCAAGTACTTTGGCAAAATAAAAACAAAACAAAAGATCATAGTCCCTCGATGACGCTATCTGGGTTGCCTAAACAAAATGATCAAGTCCCTCAAGAAAATTGCCAAAAATACTTGACACTATTGCTATCATGGTCTATACGATGACACGCGCCTGTCCCGTTAATATCCTAACACAAGGTTGTTCACCAAATACCATGGTGAAACAACACTGTTAAAAGGGTTAAAAACATAAGAAAGATCTTTGAGTAAAATAGGATAGACAACTCTTAGTTACTTGATCAAAGTCTTGCAAAACATCCTTGCTATCTTCAAAATGCACTTCACAACACAAATTTCAAAACCCTACTTTCAAACATTAGAAACTTTTCAAAAGACAAAAACACTTTTGTATACATTCAAACAAGAATCATTACAAAGGTTGCCACAATGATGGCCTCTTTTCAAAACATCTTTCAAAACCACACACAAAGCACCATTTCAAACAATTGAAGAGCACCATTTCAAACAATTGAAAAGCAAAGTAAGTGATCTAAGCAAGTAACTAAGAGCCCATGGATAACCATGGATAGAAAGGGTGCTAGCACCTTCCCTTTCTATAATCTACTCCCCGAACCCAAGAAAACATCTCAAAGGTCTTTCCTGTTCTTTTTGACCTTTCCTTAGGATAAAATAAAAGTCGGTGGCGACTCTTGCTAAACCGAAACATTTGCAAACACAAACACAAAATCCCAAGTCAGTTCTCCCACCGTATCACAGAACTGGCGACTCTGCTGGATATATTGTTCTAAAAGTGGAGTAACCTTAGGGCCTAGATCACCCTTTGCATGATTATTGTTTTCTTTGATTGCTTTAAATTTGGTTCTCTTGTTTGGGTTTGAAATCCTCCACCCGAATTTGGGAAACATTCATAGGTAAATAGCAATACATTGTGGAAACTGTGCGGGGTATACCGACACGGTTGAAGCAATAGCTATATTAGTGCGACATATTTGTGAGTACCGGTAGCCTTTGAGTCAATCAAAGAGAATACGAGGCCACTGAGTGATGTCATGAAGCACTAATGAACTCTTAGAACCTTACTTGACCATCTTGGCCTTTTATTAGGGGTAGTGAGATGACCGACTTTGGTGCAGTACGAAGTTAGTAGATACTCGATGCTACACTCATTGAGGGTTGTTTTCTTGGAATATTTTGGTCGCTAGTTAAGTGGCTAAACCAAAACAATGAACATAGAAAACAATCCAGTGATATTGAGCTCCTTAGAACCCGGTTACTATTTATAGGACAGGTTTGAGCCAACTAAAGTCAAGAGGGTACTTACCTATGGAACCTCATGCAAGCCTAAAACTAGGGCTTTGTGTGATTTGCTTGTACATATGTTTGTGCATACATCATGAACATCATAAAGCATCATATGCATCTACTAACCGTTTCAAGGGTTTAGATCTTCATCTTTGTTCTTGTTTTGTAGGTCATGGAGTCTCTTAGCAGGAAAACAATTCAAGTCAACCTTGTGAGAATCCCTCCTTAACTCAAGGAGCTTACTTCCAGGATTCCAGAGAATTCTCTCTTCAGTGAAAGACATGGTAGACTTCTCAACTTGGTCAACAACAACTTTGAAGAAGACATGGTGAAAGTTCTTTTCCAGTTCTTTGACCCCCTACACCACTGCTTCACATTCCCTGATTACCAGCTAGTACCCACTTTGGAGGAATTTTCTTAACTCTTGAGAATTCCTATTCTTAATCAACTACCCTACAACGGTACGGAAAAAGAACCAAAGCCTGAAGATGTTGCTCAAGCATTACACTTGCAACCATCTGACATCAAGGGATATTGGGAAACCCGAAGTGGTGTCAAGGGTTTCTTGGTGAAATTCCTGTTTGAGAAGGCACAAGACTGCTGGAATTCTCTTGATCTACAAGCCTTTGAAGAGATTGTAGCACTCCTTATCTATGGGTTGGTCTTATTCCTAAACCCCGACCAACTTGTAGATATGAATGCTGTCAAGATTTTCATATCCAGGAATCCTATACCCATATTGCTTGGGGACATCCTACACTCATTTTACACACGAACAATGAGGAAAAGATGTGTTCTCATGTGTTGTACTCCTCTCCTAGCAAGGTGGTTTGTTTCTCACCTTCCACAATCAGTTTTGAAGAATGAGCAGGGTTTAAGGTGGTCACAACGATTGATGACCCTCACACATTCTGACGTACATTGGTGTTCTCGGTCCAGAGAAAATGTCATCACCATCGATCGTTATGGGGAATTTCCTAATGTCCCACTACTTGGAATTAGGGGAGGCATCACCTACAACCCCTTTCTAGCTTTGAGACAGTTTGGATATGCTCGAAGGGATGGCCCTCATGACATGCTGATTCCTGACCTAGTTTTTGACTTTGACAACGATGTGCAAGGACTTTGACAAAGGTTCATCAGAGCTTGGAGGATGCCATACAAGGTAGATAGTAAGACATTGGGGAACAAGAATTCCATCCCCCATGAGCCTTATCTCAAGTGGGTACGAACCCGCGCCCAGAATCTTATGATGCCATACCCTCATATTCTCCCTTTGATCAAAGAGCCTGTTACGGAAGGAGAGGTTCCATACACCATCCTACATCCTGACATGCCAACATCAGGGGAAGTAATGCAAAAGAGTTGGATCCAACTCAAGGAAGAACGAAATACTTTCGAAGCCAACTTCTATGCCATTGAGAAGAAGGTTTTGGAGCTTACCCGCCGGCTTCATGAGGAGGAAACTCTCAACACTTACATCACACCAAAAAGGACGCGCAATGTCTTTTTACATTAAGAATTTTGTAATATTTTGCCCATGGGGTACTTATGTACTAACAGTTTCTTCTTAATATGATGTGCGTTCTTTTTGTTTGCAACAAATTTGAATTTTCTAAATCCTTGAATGCATTACATAAATAACTTACCATTCATCATATGCATAAACAGGTCTTCATACCAGGTTTCCTTATCTTTCTGCTGTTTATTTCAGCAAGATGGATTTGGAGAAAACGGTAAAGGATCTGCAGGCACAAAATTCACAATTCCAGCAACTCCTCATGACCTTGGCAAAGGGTCAAGAAGACCTCAAAGCTCTGTTGGAGAAGAATAAAGAGAAAAAGAAAAAGAGACCTGGAGTAGCCACTTTGGGAAGGAGATTTGAGCATCAGGCTAGGAGAGTTCTTGAGTTCCCCTCAACGTCTGACGAAAGGGCCGGTAAAGGGAAAGGGACTGCTATCCCTTATGAATCTGAGGTTGAAGAGGAGGAAGAGGAAGAAGACGGAGACTACTCCGAACAACAATATCCACCAGCGGATGATAAATATAAGAATCTTGAGGATAAACTGGCAGCCATGGAGTTGCAGAGGGTACCCGGTTTGGATTTTGAAAAACTAGGACTGGTATCTGGGATTGTTATCCCTCCCAAGTTCAAGGTGCCAACATTTGCCAAGTACGACGGTCTGTCTTACCCAAAGATGCACCTAAGATCGTATGTCATAAAAATCCAACCCCACTCATCTGATAAAGACCTCTGGGTACACTTTTTCCAAGACAGTTTGTCTGGCACGCAGTTGGACTGGTTTTATCAGCTCGAGAGATCAGAGGTTCATAATTGGGAAGACTTAGCAGCTTCTTTTTACCGTCAGTATCAATACAACGCTGATTTGGCGCCCACTCGTACTCAGTTACAAAGTATGGGGATGGCTTCCAGGGGTTTAAAGAGTACGCCCATAAGTGGCGTGATATGGCTGTAAGGGTGCAGTCGCCGTTGTCAAATAGGGAGTTAGTTGACATGTTTTTGGGGACCCTGTCTGGCCCCTTCTTCAATCATCTAATCAGGAGTTCTTCCGCGGGATTTACTGAATTAATTTTGACTGGTGAAAGAGTCGAGGTCAGTATTAAAAGTGGAAAGATTCAAAAGGATGCTTCTGCATCCACAGCTGTTAAGATACCTTTCCCGGCTAAGAAGGAAGCCTCTTCTGTGTATTCTCATAAGGGTCAGGGAAAAACTGAGCGTCGGCCGACTGTAGGGGCGGTGATGATTCAAAATTCTTCAAATGATCAACCTCGTAACAATCAGTCGAGACCTAATCAACAACGGGTAGAAAGGCCACAACGGAAGTTCACCCGCATCAACATGACGCCAGCTCAAGTACTCCCACACTTGTTGAAGTTGAATCTTACCAATTTAAAGGAAGCGCCAAAAAATCCTAACACCTCCTCTCCATACTACCACTCCAATGCCAAATGTGCTTACCATTCTGACAGTGTTGGGCACGATACCAATAATTGTTGGGCGCTTAAGAATAAAATCCAGGACTTGATTGATGCCAAATAAGTAGAATTCGATGCGCCTGAGAAGCCCAATGTGATTTCTACTCTGATGCCCAAGCACAGTAACAATGTTCATGTTGTTATGGAGGACCTTCATGTTACTGATGTTGTTGACCTGTTGACGCCGTTACTTATGATTAAAGAAAATTTGATGAGAGCCGGGATCTTTCCTGGTTGTGGTAAAGACTGCTATTTTTGTTTGAACATACGAGGTGATTGCCCAATGTTGAAGTCAGGTGTTCAACGCCTGATGGATACCCAAGAGATACTTTTCCAGAAAACCCCTGTTGATACCTTCAATCCTGTTACTCCTGATACTTTTGCTACTTCAACCAACAATATCACAATCATAACCATTTCCGACAATCCTCCCAAGGCTTACAAAAGGCCTGTCAGGATTACACACAACTCTGAATGTGTACCTTTAAAGATCACCATGCCGGGACCTGTCCCGTACCAATCAAGCAAAATGATACCATGGAACTATGGAGGAGAAATCTTCTATCATGGTATCAAGCAAATTGAGGCAGTCCAAGAAAATTATGAAGAAGAAAACCCTGATATAGGGAACATTGCGGGTACAAGCAAGATAACCCGCAGTGGTCGAATCTTTTCTCCAGAGATTGCTCCCCCTCGAGCAGTTTCCGGACCCTTGAAAGCTTCTGTACCTGTTGGACCATCTGTGCGAGGCCCAATGATTGAAGAATTGGATACTCTTGAAGAAAGACCATCTGCTGATACTACCGACAAGGGTAAGGGGATACTAGAAATGCCTGTCAGGACGAAGGCTCATGCTATGGTTATCCCCGAAACCACTCAGAAAGAAATGGATGAAATCTTGAAAATAATCAGGAAAAGTGACTACGACGTTGTGGAACAATTAGGGCAGACTCCTTCTAAAATTTCAATGTTGGCTCTTTTGCTCTATTCTGAGGCCCATGCTAAGGCCCTAATTAAATTCTTGAAGGCAGCACATGTTCCCCAAGAGACTTCGGCTGACCAATTTCAGGAATGTGTGGCCAGTCTTACTGCTGACAATGGCCTTGGCTTTTTCGATGCTGACTTGACTCCCAAAGGAAGGAAACACAACGACGCGCTACACGTCTCAGTTGAATGCAGGGGAACCACCCTTGCGCATGTCTTAGTTGATACTGGTTCTTCCTTGAATGTGATGCCGAAGAAAGCCTTAGTCCGTTTGGACAGCGAAGGATTGACCCTCAAACCTAGCAATATCGTTGTTAGGGCTTTTGATGGTTCCAAAAGAATGGTTCATGGGGAGGTTGATATTCCTATTAAAGTAGGCACAGAGGTTTTCAACTCCACCTTTTATGTGATGGACATCCGTCCGTCATATTCGTGTTTGTTAGGAAGACCGTGGATCCATTATACCGGGGCAGTTACCTCCTCTTTGCACCAAATGTTGAAATATCCTGTTAAGGGTAAGATTATAACAGTGCACGGCGAGGAAGAGTACATGATTAGTCATCTCAATTCCTTTCGTTATGTGGAGTTGGATGGCGAGTTCATCGAAACACCTTTTCAACATTTCGAGGAAGTCTCTCCTGAAGTAGTAGTTGCGAAGACAATGGTTGAAGTGCCTACTGTTCCCAAGCATGTATCTAGAATGGCATCTCTCAAGGACGCAGAGGCTGTGGTTAAAGAAGGGAAGAGTACAGTATGGGGGAAATTTCTTGATTTTTCCCATAAGACAGACAAGTTTAGTTTAGGGTTCACTGCTGCAGGACAAAAGGCTATGCGACGCTCCAAGGCTGGAGGGCCGCCCGTCAAGATCTCACACCATGGAATCAATGCTGTAGACGATAAGGATGAAGAGAGCCACTTTGAAGATTGGATCTTTCCGACCGTCGAAGGGGGTTTGAGCAACTGGGAAGCAAAGGATTTTGTTCCCATCACCTTTATCAACCAGTAGTTTTATCTTTGAACAATTTCCCATTTATGGTATGTAATAATTAAAACAATTCGCACACTATTTTCACCTCATGCCTTGCCCGGGGTATGTAGGTCCATTTGTAAGGGCTTGATTTTCTTCATAATCATATGCCATGTTTTAATGAATCATTGGATGTTTTTCATCTATAAACTGTTGTGATCATTTTCTTTCCTTTTGCATTTTTGTTTATTTAAGGATGGCTATCCCTTACACACACCTTTTCAACATTTCGAGGAAGTCTCTCCTGAAGTAGCAGTTGTGAAGACAATGGTTGAAGTGCCTACTGTTCCCAAGCATGTATCTAGAATGGAATCTCTCAAGGACGCAGAGGCTGTGGTTAAAGAAGGGAAGAGTACAGTATGGGGGCAATTTCCTGATTTTCCCCATAAGACAGACAAGTTTGGTTTAGGGTTCACTGCTGCAGGACAAAAGGCTATGCGACGCTCTAAGGCTGGAGGACCGCCCGTCAAGATCTCACACCATGGAATCAATGCTGTAGACGATAAGGATGAAGAGAGCCACTTTGAAGCAAAGGATTTTGTTCCCATCAACTTTATCAACCAGTAATTTTATCTTTGAACAATTTCCCATTTATGGTCTGTAATAATTAAAACAATTCGCACACTATTTTCTCCTCATGCCTTGCCCGGGGTATGTAGGTCCATTTGTAAGGGCTTGATTTTCTTCATAATCATATGCCATGTTTTAATGAATCATTGGACGTTTTTCATCTATAAACTGTTGTGATCATTTTCTTTCCTTTTGCATTTTTGTTTGTTTAAGGATGGCTATCCCTTACACACACCCACACTCACAAATGCAGGTACCCATCCACTCCGGATTCCATGGGTGACTATTCTGCTTTCGCATTCGATAACTCTGAAGATTTGGTCAATCATGCTGAGTACGAAGTTGACGAAGACTGTGAAGTGCCGAGAGAATTAGCCAGACTTCTACAACAAGAAGAGAGGGCCATTTCCCTCACGAAGAGTTGCTAGAAACCATCAACTTAGGGACAGAGGAAGACATGAAGGAAGTAAAAGTGGGTGCCAACCTGGAACCAAGTGTCAAGGAGCGCTTAGTGCAGTTATTGAACGAATATGTTGAAATCTCCGCCTGGTCTTATAAAGACATGCCAGGGTTGGACACAGATATCGTGGTTCACCGTCTCCCTACAAGAGAAGATTGTCCACCAATCAAGCAAAAGGTTCGCCGAATGAGGCCTGACATGTCTGAGAAGATTAAAGCTGAGGTAATGAAGCAATTCAACGCTGGCTTTCTGGCTGTTACTTCCTATCCACAATGGGTTGCTAACATTGTGCCCGTGCCTAAGAAGGACGACAAAGTCAGAATGTGTGTGGACTATCGGGATTTAAACAGGGCTAGCCCCAAAGATGATTTTCCATTGCCACATATCGATATCTTAGTTGACAACACAGCTCAGCACAAGGTATTTTCCTTCATGGACGGATTCTCGGGATACAACCAGATCAAAATGGCCCCCGAGGACATGGAGAAAACTACTTTTGTCACGCAATGGGGTACCTTCTGCTACAAAGTGATGCCATTCGGACTGAAAAATGCAGGGGCAACCTATCAACGCGCCATGGTAGCTTTGTTTCATGATATGATACATCATGAGATCGAAGTTTACGTAGACGACATGATAGCTCAATCACAGACAGAAGAAGAACACCTTGAGCATTTGTAGAAGCTGTTTGCCAGGTTGAAGGAGTATAAGCTCAGACTGAACCCAAGAAAGTGCACTTTTGGGGTTAGATCTGGTAAACTTTTGGGATTTATTGTCAGCAACAAAGGCATTGAGGTTGATCCAGCTAAAGTGAAGGTTATACAAGAAATGCATGCCCCCCGTACTGAAAAGGAGGTTAGAGGATTCTTGGGACGCTTAAACTATATCGCCAGGTTCATCTCTCACCTGACATCTACCTGTGAGCCAATCTTCAAGCTGGTTAAGAAAGATCAGGTAGTTGAATGGAACAATGATTGTCAAGTTTCTTTTGATAAGATCAAGGAGTATTTACTAGAACCTCCTATTTTGATGCCACCCGTCGAAGGAAGGTCGTTAATCATGTATCTGACTGTTTTGGATAACTCAATGGGGTGCGTGTTGGGCCAACATGACGAGTCTGGCCGAAAAGAGCATGCCATTTATTACCTTAGCAAAATTTTACCGATTGTGAGACTCGCTACTCACTGCTCGAGAAAACTTGCTGCGCTTTAGTATGGGCTACTCGCCGGCTGAGACAGTATATGTTAACTCATACCACTTTGCTGATTTCCAAGATGGATCCGATCAAGTATATCTTCGAGAAGCCTGCTTTATCTAGAAGAATTGCTAGATGGCAAATGATCCTGACTAAGTATGATATCCAATATACTACCCAAAAAGCTATAAAGGGGAGTGTACTAGCTGACCATCTAGCTCATCAAGCCGTCGAAGATTACCAATCTATGAGATTCGACTTCCCGGACGAGGACATCATGACTTTAGACAACATTGAGGGTAACGGACCGTATGACGTACCTGAACAAGGATCCCGATGGACCCTGTACTTTGATGGTGCTTCAAATGCACTTGGCAACGGTATCTGTGCGGTACTCATTTCTCCGGAAGGTTGCCATACACCCTTCACTGCCTGACTTTGCTTCAGCTGTACCAACAACATGGCTGAATATGAAGCTTGCATCTTTGGTCTCAAGGATGCTATAGACTTGGGAATCAAATCTTTGGTCGTATTTGGGGACTCGGCTTTGGTTATCAGTCAAGTCAAAGGAGAGTGGGACACTAAACATCCTAATCTTATCCCATACAAAGAACATGTCTTAACATTGTTGCCTCATTTCGAGCATATTACCTTCGAGCATTTCCCGCGAGAAGAAAATCAGCTGGCAGATGCCCTGGCTATAATGTCCTCCATGTTTAAAATCAACTGGGATAGCGAGGCTCCCCAAATTACCATCGAGCGAATGGACGAACATGCGCACTGTCATGAGATTAATACCGAAGAAGTAGTGGAACAACCCTGGTTCCATGAAATGAAAAGGTATCTCCAGACTAGGGAATACCCTGAAGGAGCTTCTGTCAATGACAAAAAGTTCTTAAGGAGATTTGCTGCCAAGTTCTTCCTAAGCAATGGCATTCTTTATAAGCGCATCCATGATTGTGTTTTACTTCGTTGTGTGGACAAAGCTGAAGCAGAGTTGATCATGACCGAGATACACAGTGGCACATTTGGCACCCACTTGAGCGGACATACGATGGCTAAGAAGATCCTAAGGGCAGGCTACTACTGGTCTATCATGGAAGCTGATTGTTATCAACATTCCCGTACTTGTCACAAATGCCAAGTATATGCCGACAAGGTACATATTCCTCCTGTTCCTCTCAACGTTCTGACAGCTCCTTGGCCATTCGCAATGTGGGGCATTGACATGATTGGAGAGATCAAGCCTACGACGTCCAATGGACATCGCTTCATCTTGGTCGCTATTAATTATTTTACCAAATGGGTCGAGGAAGCTTCCTATGCCTCAGTTACAAAGAATGTGGTTGCCCGCTTTATCAAGCAGAACCTTATATGCCGGTATGGTGTCCCCGACAGGATCATCACAGACAACAGTACGAATTTAAACAACATTATGATCACCGCTCTGTGCGAACAGTTCAAGATTTATCATCACAATTCATCTCCTTATCGGCCGAAGATGAACGGTGTTGTTGAATCCGCAAACAAAAATATCAAAAAGATCATTCAAAAGATGTCAGTCACCTACAAGGACTGGCATGAGATGTTACCATTTGCTCTGCATGGATATCGTACCACAACACGTACTTCAACAGGGGCAACCCCATTTTCTTTGGTGTATGGCATGGAAGCTGTTTTGCCTATGGAAGTTCAGATTCCTTCTTTGAGGATTATGAAGGATGCCAGTTTGAGTGAAGACGATTGGACTCAGACCCGACTTGACCAACTTAATTTGATCGACGAGAAGTGACTTACTGCTGTTTTTCATGGTCAGACGTATCAAAAGAGGATGATCAAGGCTTTCAACAAGAAAGTCAGACGTCAAGTATATCAAGTCGGAGATCTTGTAATCAAGCAGATCATTTTACCGCAAAGTGATCCCAGGGGCAAGTGGACTCCTACTTACGAAGGACCATTTGTGATCAAGAGCATATTTTCTGGTGGGGAAATGATTTTGACCACCATGGACAGCGACGACTTGCCGCACCCTACGAACGCAGACATAGTCAAAAGATACTACGCATAAAGCGACTCGGCAAGTTGAAAACCCGAAAGGGCGACTTGGGCAAAAATGGGCATCTCGGTGAATCGAAAACCCGAAAGGGCGGTTCAGGCAAAAATTAGGGATAAAACAAAAAGAATCTGTACACCCGGCAAGTTGAAAACCCGAAAGGGCGACTTGGGCAAAAAAGGGTTTCCCGGTGGATCGAAAACCCGAAAGGGCGGTCCAGGCAAAAGTTAAGGAATTAAAAGCGTATGACTATGTCTCGTCGGATCATTTTAAGAACAATCTCTTCACCAACAAGCTCCAAGCTTCTGATCAATCTAGTCATCGGCGGACGAAGCAGCAAATGGACAAGATATTCAGAGTTGTGAAGGCTATAGCAGAATGGGAATCCCATGGAATTGTTACACATAGCCATCTTTCTTTTGTATAAAATTTTTCAATTTTTACGACAACATTCTCTTACTAGGATGTTTGTCTCCTTTGTACAAAGATACTCACAAAAGTTAAATACAAATATACTTCAAAGTGCAGAAATTTGCTTATCTTTCTTTTCTTTTTACACTTGTGTTTTTATTTGAAAACGTCCAATGTTTTGTTAAAAAGGCATATGCATTTTGAATATAATCACGGCTTACAAATAGAACGAAATTGAAAAAGGATAATTACTGATAGATTGAAGGTGTGGGAAGAGATCTTTATACCATTTCAGAAGAAATCCCCTACGATACATCATTCAGATCCTCAACAAAGCTAAAATTTGGAGTAAATTTCCCCAACGGAGTTAAGCTTCAAGATCCTCAGTGGAGCCAGTGCATTCTAAAAGACTTGATTCCCCAACTGAGTTAAGTTTCACAATTCCCATCAGAGTTAAGCTTCAAGATTCCCAGTGGAGCCCGAAAAACCTGAAAATCCTATCCCCAGCGGAACCAGAATAGTGAACATCTCCCCTATAGAGTTATCTCCCAGCAAGATCGAAGATTCTCGGTCTCATTTCTTCAAGCAGAAACCTCCTAGGTTTTAATTCCCCATTAGAGATTTTCAGAGTTTTCCCTACATCCTAGGAGAGTCATGAAGGATTCTCATTCCCCACAGAAGTTGTCAAAGACCTTATTAATCCCCGCAAATCGCCGAGGATTTTCAATCTCCAGCAGTGGCCCCAGGATTTCTCACTCTCAACAATCAAAGATCTTTAACCCCCAAGCAGTCAGCAAGGATTTCTCATCTTCGATAATCAAAGATTTTTGGAATCCCCAGCATCGGTCAAAGATTTACTTTCCCCGACAGCAGTCAAAGATTTCATTACCTCCAGTTTGCCAAAGATTTATTTTCCACAGCAAGACAGTTACTCAGCTTACATGCGCAACCATTACATTCATATATCATAAACATTGATGAAACACAGTTCATTGCATCATACATATCATACAACATAGCTTTGTGTTTTAGTTAACATTTTACACTTTTCAGGATAAGATTAAAAGGACATCGTTAATAATTATTCAGATACAGTATGGATACACCCCAGACATGGTGGTCATTCTATTACTCATTCACAATTTCAAGTCAAAATATAGTACAGATACACCCCAGACACGACGGTAATTCTACTACTCATTCATACTTCAACAATCCGATACAGACTAGATACGATCCAGACACGACAACCATTCTATCTCTCATTCAAGATTCAACTATCAACCACAAGTTCAGATACGCTCCAGGCACGGATGCCATTCTGGCTCTTACACTAGCAGTTTGATTCTCTCTAGTGCACTCGCCACGGAAGTCATTCTGTCACTTATTCAGATCCCAGTTACAGTTTCAGATACACTCCAGACACGGAAGTCATTCTGCTACTCATACAGATCTCAACTTCAGATACAATACAGATACACTCCAGACACGGTAGTCATTCTGATATTCATTCAAAGTTCAAATACGATTACAACTCATATACGCTCCAGACACGGATGCCATTATTTTGCTCATATAAACTCAGTCTCCATATACAGTTCAAATGCATTCCAGACACGAATACCATTTTGATGCTCATTCTTCTGACCTACAACATTGCAATTCAGCAAACATTCTTGGATGGCATCTTTAAGCCCATCTCCAGAAAGATTCTACCATCTCTAAATGGCATCTTTAAGCCTATTTCCTCAACTATATTTCGACGAGTGCAAATTTACGGGCACTCTAGTGTCCAATCCTCTTTTACCTTCGAGTTGCGAAAGGCAAACTTGCCAATCTAACTCTACAGGTTCAAGAAGATTGAACAGGGGCAACTGTTGTACCCCAAAATTTGTCCTCTCATTTTATCAACATTTCTCATCACAAGACTCTTGGAACTCAAGATCAAGCTAGGGTTTGCTCTGCTCAAGACACCTCTTTGCACTGTTGACCTAAATTAGGGTTTGAGTTTGCACAGGGATATTTTGACCTATAATGCCCAAAGTGACTTTCATACTCCATGTTGGACCCACAAGTTTGTCCATACCAAGTTTCAAGCCTTGATTCAAATTTTTGCCCAATCAATTGGACAATTGACCTAGAAATCAGCTGTATTGGGGAAAAAGTCAACTGTGGCCAATTGACAGTCAAACCTCATGAATTTTGACCCACATCAACATAATGAACTCATATGAATCATTTGATCAAGTTTGGATCACAATTCCACAAGAAATTTGATCAGATCACCAAAAGGGCAAAATGGTCATTTTTAGGGTTTTGACTGTACAAAGGCAATTTTTGACTGTTTGACCTAACCAATGGAAAATAAAGCTCAACCATGGACTCAAGGACTTAATGACATTTTCTTGACCCATTCAACAAGTTCAAAAGATCTCAAATGCATAGGATTGACAGATGAATTTTTCAGTCAACTGATCAAAATTTGACTGTACACTGAAAAGTCAAACTTTGACTTTTTGGTCAAAATCAAGTGCCAAGAGTTATTTTTCATCAAGACATGTCAAATTATGAAACATGTTCATCAAGAAATCCAAAAATGCAAATTAGGGTTTAAAATGGAAAAATTTCATAACTTAGAAATTTTCTAAGTTATGAAATTTTCTTATTTTTTCCTAACTTGTCCCATTTTTTCACCAAGATGAAAATGGATTCAAACAAAACTTGAAACATGAAAGTTGTAGGCCATCACAAATTCTACAACTTTGATTCATAAAGTTTTCTCAAAATAAGCTTGTATCTCAAGTTATGATTTTTGGAACAAGGGTATCTAAAACTTTTAACTTAGAGAAATTTTGCCCTAGTTTAGGCAGGATTTTGACCCATCTTATTGGCCATTTTTCACATAGTTCCACTTGGAATTTCAAGTTGCATTTCAAAGATGGACTATAGTACATGTTGCAAGCTTTCCAAATTGTCTAAGAACTCCTCAAACACCCTTGTGTTTAGAGAGAATCGAATGCTTGAAGTTGGCAAAAACTCACTTTGATCCATGGCCAATACATGTTCATACCAAGTTGCAAATCTGATCTAGCTAGCTTGGTTCACAATTACAGGCCTCAAAACCAGTTTTTACTCCATAATTTAATTCATATCCATTGAGCTAAATTATTGTCTTGTTCATTAGGGTATTATACACTAGATTAAGCCTTAAATGGAAAAAGTAACAATGCCATTTTTGCTTAAACTTCACTTTATGTCAAAACAAGATCCTTGAGGCATGGGGCCATGTCTCTGAGGCAAGATCAAATCTACCAATTCCAATAACCAAGGGCAAAGTATGTAGCATAATATAGGACTTGTACATGCCTGCATTGAGAACATACACACTCTTGCTTCAAGAAGAAGAAAACCTGCAAAACACAAGCCATCTTTCACATATGATAAAACCAACTTACACAAACATTGCAAACAAGTTTGATACCTCCTAACAAGCCAGAAACACGACCCCTTTGCCTCTTGAAACTCCTAGTAAAAAAAACCCCCATTTTCTTGCAAAACAGGGTCAGTTATGCATTTTGCAAGCCATCATCAAATTCCATCGTGCGTTTTGCCCAAAGATACTTCAAACACCTTCCAACCAACATACCTGAGCTATCCAGATCATCCACAAGTTACTGTAACACCATTAACACACATTGCCATTTTTGTTTCAAAGCTTTACAGGTTGAGTTCTGTAGGACGATTCAGGCTACTACAAAACAAGCCAAGTATTGGGAAAGCTTCCTTGGACCTCTGGCAAGCTCAAAAGAACCTCAAGCACCCTTGGAAGTTGCTGCATTGTCCAGCTCAAAGTCAACTGAAACAGGTATTTCATGAACTTCTATCTCTCTATTTAGGAATAGTTAGACTTAGGTTTGTGAATGAAAGATGTTATATTCATAGCCATGAAACCATACATGTGCTTAGTTTTCATTTATATTAATCGTGCTAGGAGAATTTTGTTCATAAACTTTCTGAAAAAACTAGGTTAAGAATTAGGGCCAGAGAAATTCTCTCTGGTCTTTGAGAGTTAGCTTAAGTTTTTTATATGGTTGGATTCGTTGTTTGATGCTCTACAAGTTTCATGTTATGAGTTTTGTCAAAAATTCAAGGAATCAGGAGATATCATTTTCTGTACAAAGCGCGCGTTTTGGTTTGAACTAAGGAAGAAGATGAAGTCTGATTGGGCTGAGCCTGGTTGTTTTTACTCCTAACACATGCATTTTCAGTTTACACCCCCCTGGCCCATTTATTTGTACATTTGTCATTTTTGCATTTTTTATTTCATTTTTGATTTTGATATTTTATTTTCTAACATAAAAAATACTTAAAAATTATTTTCATAAATTTTTGTATATATTTGGAATTTATTTTAATTATTACTAGTTTAAAAAAATATTTAAATGTTTTATATTCTTTTTATTAAAACCTAAAAATAATGTAAGAATATGTTTATTTTCATTTATTATTTTTATTTACATTTGAAAACATTTTCTTGAATATACACATTTTTTTTTGTAAATAATTTATTTAATTTTTATATACACTTGATATATTTAATATATTTAATATATACATACATATTTTATTAAATATTTAGGACAAAAAACACAAAAAATAATACATTTTTGTTTTTATTAATATTTCGTACTAAAAATACTTTTTTTCAATATACTTATATTTTTGTACAAATTAATACATTATTGTATATAAATAATAAATAATACAAATTATTTAAGAAATTAGGGTTTTTGCCCTAAATAATAAATAATTGAAATTAACTTTCTATTTTATTTACATCTCACATTAAAAATACTTTGTCATACATAAAAACATTTTTGCATAATATGCTTTATTTTATATTTATTGTATTTATTTAGATATTGTATATTTAATATTATGCCTTGTACATTCGATTTGGTTGTAATAATTTAGAATTTAATTTCTTGCAAAATAATCCCCAATTCAAATTTGTACCCCCCTCCCTATATCATGTTGTAATAGTGTAGGATTTAAATTCTCTCACTTTTAAGCTTTCAATTATGCAATGATTAGACTTCGGGTTTTGTGTGCGAAAAATCAAAGTAACAATTAGCTTGACCTAATCCAAAGATAACAATGCATGAAAAACAAACACAATGCACACTTGCACCCCTAGGGTTACAATCCACTTGTTGCCTTCAAAAATGGGCCATGGTTGCATGTCAAGTACTTTGGCAAAATGAAAACAAAACAAAAGATCATAGTCCCTCGATGACGCTATCTGGGTTGCCTAAACAAAATGATCAAGTCCCTCAAGAAAATTGCCAAAAATACTTGACACTATTGCTATCATGGTCTATACGATGACCCACGCCTGTCCCGTTAATATCCTAACACAAGGTTTTCACCAAATACCATGGTGAAACAACACTGTTAAAAGGGTTTAAAACATAAGAAAGATCTTTGAGTAAAATAGGGTAGACAACTCTTAGTTACTTGATCAAAATCTTGCAAAAGATCCTTGCTATCTTCAAAATGCACTTCACAACACAAATTTCAAAACCCTACTTTCAAACATTGGAAACTTTTCAAAAGACAAAAACACTTTTGTATACATTCAAACAAGAATCATTACAAAGGTTGCCACAATGATGGCCTCTTTTCAAAACATATTTCAAAACCACACACAAAGCACCATTTCAAACAATTGAAGAGCACCATTTTAAACAATTGAAAAGCAAAGCAAGTGATCTAAGCAAGTAACTAAGAGCCCATGGATAACCATGGATAGAAAGGGTGCTAGCACATTCCCTTTCTATAATCTACTCCCCAAACCCAAGAAAACATCTCAAAGGTCTTTCCTGTGCTTTTTGACCTTTCCTTAGGATAAAATAAAAGTCGGTGGCGACTCTTGCTAAACTAAAACATTTGCGAACACAAACGCAAAATCCCAAGTCAGTTCTCCCACCGTATCACACTTAGGATTAGTTCATCATTTTGTTTTCAATTGTTTGATTTGATTGCTTTATTTTTGTGGACATTGTATCAGAGTTACTATAGATCTTAACCCGGATCTGGGGGACACCTTTTAGGTAAGTAGCAATAGACTGTGAGGGAACTGTACAGCATAGACCGATACGGTTGAAGCAGTAGCTACGTTGGTGTGACACATTTGTTGGTACCGATATCCCTTGTGGAGCAACAAGGAGAGTATGGGGCTGCTAATGGGTCATTAAGCATCAACTTACCGTATAACCTATGATTGACCAACTTGGCCATAGAAAGTAGCAAGATGCTACACTCATTGAGACCATCCTCTCGAGATGGTTCTGGCCGCAAGAAAAGATTGTGTGACTGGAATTATGACCGATGGAGGATGGTCAGTGATATTGAGAACCTCTAGAACCCGGTTACTATTACTAGGACAGGTTGAACCAACTAAACTGCAAGAGGGTAATACCTAAACTCCATGCCAGCCTGAAATTTAAGGGCTATTATGTGACTTGTTTTCCTTTACCATGTTTGCTATCTGTGATACCTGTGGTGTGTTTTTATCATGACATCATGCATCATGACATCACATACATATTTCATTAGACTAACCATTTCAAAGACCGAGGGGATTCATCTTTGTTCTGTTTTACAGATCATGGCTTCTATGCGTAGAAATACCATTTGAATCAGCTTCGTGCAAATCCCTGCTCAACTCAGAGAGTTGGTTTCAAAGGTTCCTTATACAATCCTCCATCCTTATATGCCTACTGATCTGGGGGCATTGAAGAGATCTTGGATCCAGTTAAAGGAAGAAAGGGATACCTACAGAGAGAAGTATCATGAGCAGGAGCGGAAGATCTTGAGGCTTATAAGGAAGCTTGAGAATGAGAGGACAATCAATGATTATGTCAGCACGAAAGGAAAACGACCATAGGATTTCTGATGTCTTTTATTGTTTCTAGTTTAGATTTGCTTTTCAGTATTTCTTTTGTAACGCCTTAAAGGCATTTGTTAAACATTGTTACCAGTTTAATCTAATAAAGTGTGTTTTATTTTGGTTTACAAATTTGAATCTCCCTAAGTCTTTGAAATCATTTCATACACATTCAATTCCCATTCACCTCATTACAGGTACCATTACAGGTTTCTCATCTTCTTCGCTGTTTATTTCAGCAATCATGTCTTATGAAACACCTACTGATCAAGCTATTAAGGCTCTTCAAGCTCAGAATGCTCAGTTCCAGGAAATGTTCTTGAACTTAGCCAAGGGGCAGCAAGATTTGAAGACTCTCATCTTGAAGGTTTAGAAGAAGAAGAAAAAGAAGGCGGTCCTCCTGAATATGGGTCGCAGATTCGGGAACAATTTGCAACAAGAAACTGATTTGTCCCATTCATCTGGAGGGGGAGAGAATCAAGAGGAAAGAAAGGGTCCCAACCCTGTGGTTTCTGACAATGACACTGATTTTGATGAAGACCAGTATCCTCCTGCTGAGGATAGGTATAAGCAAATCGAAGACCGGCTGAGTGCAATGGAGATCCAGAAGATACCTGGGTTGGACTTTGGTGATTTGGGTTTAGCATATGGGGTGGTGATCCCACACAAGTTTAAAGCTCCTGTCTTTGCTAAGTACGATGGGGTATCCTGCCAGAAGCTATACCTCCGCTCTTATGTCAGAAAGATTTAACCCTATACTGCTGATAGGAACCTTTGGGTTCATTTCTTTCAAGATAGTCTGTCAGGGACTCAACTTGAATGGTTCTATCAACTGGAAGGAGCTAATGTCCGCAGATGGGAGGACCTTGCTGCTGATTTTTACAAGCAATACCAATATAATGCCGACCTTGCTCCTACACGTATTCAACTTCTGGGTATGTCTATGGGTACAGGCGAAGGCTTTAAGGACTACGCTCAGAAGTGGAGAGATCTGGCCGGAAGAGTACAACCCCCTCTGTCTGACAGGGAGTTGGTGGATATGTTTCTTGGGACTTTGTCTGGTCCATTCTTTAATCATTTGATCGACAGCTCGTCAGTGGGTTTCACTGAGTTGATTCTGACTGGAGAAAGAGTAGAAGATGGGATCCTGAGTGGTAAGATCCAGAAAAATACCTCTTCAAGTACAGAGAAGAAGTCATTTGGTGGCAAGAGAGAAGCCAATGCTGTGCACGGCCAGAAGAGGCATAGCAAGGCAGACTATCACCAATCTGTGGGGGCAGTGTTGATCTCTAATTCGGCACGCACACAACGACCACAACAACGAAACAATCATCCAAAGGGGGAAAGACCTCAAAGGCAGTTCACCCAAATCAACATGCCATTGTCACAAGCATTGCAGCACATGTTGAAGATGAATCTGATTACGGTGATAAACCCTCATCCGAACCCTAAGACTTCTTCTCCTAACTACAACCTGGATGCAAGGTGTGCTTATCATTCTGGTAGCCCGGGGCACGATACTAATGATTGTTGGGCGCTGAAATACAAGATTCAGAATATGATTGACGCCAAGGAGATCAAATTCGACCCTCCTGAGACTCCCAATGTGATCACTGCTCCTTTGCCAAAACATGGCTAGGATTGAAAGCATTTTTGTTCATTTGAATTCTGAAGTTGTATTTTCTTTGCTTATTTAAACAATTATTGTTATGTCAAACTTTCTTATTTCATTAATGCATTACACGTGTCTGTCTTGAATTAATTTTGTCATTATGATTAAATTCTTTTATATTTCCTTTTCGTGATATTCAACTCTCGACTAAAAAACTGTAAGCCTTTAGAGGGAGGATGACGAAAACGATATCAAAATCTCTACAGTATGCTTTTGAACAGACCCCACTAAAGATATACAAGCGTTGTTTCAAATCCTAAACAGTGGAGTTATAAGGAAGATAATCCCTAGTTAACCCCTTTGAGCCAAAGAAGTAGGAGTTTTTCTTTTCGCACAAATTAAAACCTTTAATCACAACCTGGGGCAGGGTAGTCTTCTTAGTTAATTCAGGTGCACAATGAATGGCATCAAAGAAGTCCTTCCAAAACAAAAGACGGTGATGTTTCCCTATAATCTTCCAGACAGGCAGTCATTATCTCTCGAAATAAAAGTCCATTAAGTCAAAACCTATGAAGGAGACTTAAGAAAAGAACTGGGGCGTCCCGCTGACTGTAATCACAAAAAGAAACAGTTCAGGCAAAAAAGAGGGATAATAAAAAAATAAAAAAAGAAAGAGGTTCTGCAAACTCTCAACAAAAATGACAGCCTGTTCAAAATAAACTGTCAATATCCGAACCATCATTGGAATATCAGAGCAAAGACTCAAACGGGATCTAAATGCACAATTAACTGAGTTTAGGATCGAAGAACATCACGAAGAGCGGGTGGGTACAAATGAATTTTGAGCCTTTATCTTTTGTTTCTTGAACCGTGAACCAGGCCACGTTATAACCCTTAAAATTCCTAGCTGAAGCATGGGTTAGTTCGAAAGCATACTGTTACAAAAGGTATCCTGACTCCTATAGGACTTGCTGTAAATCCTGAGTTGACATCGCATTTTACAAAAATTTGCCTGTTTTACTGAAAAATGCATTTTCAAAAAATTTCAAGACAGACATAAGCTTTGCATTCTTAAAATAACATTGTTTGCATATGACTATTTGTTCAACAACAGAGAAATCCGCATGACGAATATCTATGAACAAAAACCTTCTCAATAAAAAGGATCACCTCGAGTGGAAAAACACTCCCAACCAAGGGGCACAGCATGATCATTGTCCATCATTCGGGGCAGCCAAATCAAGATTCAAGAGATCTCTCAAAGATGCCAAATAGCCAGGGACAAATCTCCATCTGAATCACTTGGGGCATTGGACATGAATTGCAGCAACGAATCTTGCATGATCAAACGAACATCTTCTGGTATCGTGGCAACACAATGCTACCAACCGTGACAACTCCCTACACCCTGAGAGCGTGGACATAGTCAGAAAATACTGTGCATGAACAAAGACCCGCTAGGTTGACTGACCTAGGCAAAATAAGTGCATCCCGGCGAACCAAAAGGGTTCGAGCAAAAATTAAGGATAAAAAACAAAAAATATTTGTACACCCGGCAGGTTGAAAACCTGAAAAGGCGGCTTGGGAAAAAAGGGTATCCCGGTGACTGAAAATCTGAAAAGACAGTCCAGGCAAAAGTTAGGGATTAAAGCGTACGACTATGTTCGGTCATCTTGTCACTTGCCTATCAGTAAAAGACTTATCATTATGATCGGTAGTTACCAAGCACCTCATAAGTTGGGATGACACTCAATCCATAATGCCTCCGCAGGCACTTTCTCCCATAAGTACAGGGGCAGAAAAGTCTTGATGCGAAGTCATTGTCATGTCCTCAGCATGCGTCCCAGTAACATTCACTCCTCGTAGAGTAAGAAAAGGACAGTGATGTTAGTTGTCCCGAATAGGACACAACTCTCCCCAGTTGAGATTCGCAACCGCGAATGAGTCAGTAAGATTCTCCCCAAGCAGAGTTTATCTATCACCAGGGCTAAAAGATTATCCCCAGTAGAGTCTGGAGGATTGTCCCCGGTAGAGTCTAAAAGATTATCCCCAGTGAAGTCGCCATTGGAAAATTATCCCCAGTGGAGTTCATTTCTTTCACAAACAGAAACTCATTCCCCAACAGGTTTCATTATCGCCAACAATGATAATTCATCCCCAGCCGAGGTCGTTCCTCCAAATCGACAGATTCTCTAGCAAAACATATCTTCCCCAAAGAGTCATTTCCTCATCAGTCTATTCCCCAGCGGAGTTATTCTCTCATGCAGGATTATTCTCCCAATCATCTTCGGTCGTTATCTCCTGCGAGCGAAACTCTTTATTCTCTAACAATAGTCAGGGATTTATTTTCCCAAATTCGGACGTTCACAATAGCATTTCATGTTCATATATCATGACGTGCGCATACATATTGCATACAACATAATCTCATTTATTTTGAGAACATCATCATACAATGCATGACATGCATCATATACGATTAATCATGTACCTTTTCAGGAAAGATGGTTATCATCAACAACTTCCAGCAAGTTCAAGATTAACTCCGGAAACTAAACAGAGTAATTATCTGCATGATCAAATGCAGCTTTACACGGGTTCGTCACGAAGAAATCTTACACGGGTTTCTCCTAAATGCAGCTTCACACGGGTTTATCCTGAAAAATCCTACACGGGTCCTTTCTCATATATTTCTGAATGAAGTTTTACACGAACTCATCCCAAAGTAACCTTACCCAGGTTCCTCCTGAAGTTCTACATGAACTTATCACAAAGTAACCTTACCCAGGTTCCTCCTGAAGTTTTACACAGACTTAGCCCGAAGTAACCTTACCCAAGTTCCTCCAGAAGTTTCACACGAACTTATCCCGAAGTAATCGTACCCAGGTTTCTCCTGAAGTTTTACACAAACTTATCCTGAAGCAACCTTACCTAGGTTCCTTCTCAATTCAGATGCAATTTTACCCAAACTCATCATGGAGCAACCTTACCTAGGTTCCTTCTCACTTCAGATGCAGTTTTACCCAAACTCATCATGGAGAAACCTTACCTAGGTTCCTTCTCAGTTCAGATGCAGTTTTACCCAAACTCATCATGGAGCAACCTTACCTAGGTTCCTTCTCAGTTCAGATGCAGTTTTACCCAAACTCCTCGCAGAGCAACCTTACCCAGGTTCCTTCTCGGTTCAGATGCAATTTTACCCAAACTCCTCACAGAGCAACCTTACCCAGGTTCCTTCCCATAAGCCCTACTATCCAGGTTCCTTCTCATAACCTTACCATCCAGGTTTCTTTTCTCTTATCTTCAGACAGTAGTCCATAACACTGCAAGACCCGGACCTATCAAATACGATCGGTTTCACCTTTCCCTAGTAGGTCGCAATGCAGCCTATACACGACTAGATATGCAATTTACTTCCGCTTCCTCAAGCCGGAGTTGATTCCTCAGTAGAATAACGGACGACCGAAGTTCCTAAATTTCAACAGAGTTGATTCCTCAGTAGAATAACGGATGACCGAAGTTCCTAAATTTCAACAGAGATGATTCCTCAGTAGAATAACGGAAGATCGAAGTTCCTAAATTTCAACAAAGATGATTCCTCGGTAGAATAACGGAAGATCGAAGTTCCTAAATTTCAACAGAGATGTTTCCTCAGTAGAATAATGGACGACCGAAGTTCCTAAATTTCAACAGAGATGATTCCTCAGTAGAATAACGGACGATCGAAGTTCCTAAATTTCAACAGAGATGGTTCCTCAGTAGAATAACGGACAACCGAAGTTCCTAAATTTCAACAAAGATTGTTCCTCAGTAGAATAACGGACAACCAAAGTTCCTAAATTTCAACAGAGATGATTCCTCAGTAGAATAACGGACGACCGAAGTTCCTAAAATTCAACCTTCCTCAAAACAGAGACGATTTCCCAGTAGAATAACAGATGACTGAAGCTCTTAAAATTCTATTTCTCTCAAGACAGAGATCAGCATTCCCCAGCGGAATCTTCCTCAACAACAGGTATACAAGCTCTCGCTAAGGAATCTCTTATACGATCGACGCTCCTTCGGATGGCATCTTTAAGCCCATCCCCTGTCAGCAATTTCCAAATGGCATCTATAAGCCCCTTTTCCGATATCGTAAGACGAACACCACTTCATGCGAGTGAAAATTTCTGGGTACTCTAGTGTTCAATCCTCTTCCACCTCTGGATCACGAAAGGCACGCAAGCCAATCTACATCCTCAGGTTTAAGAAGATTGAACAGGGGCAGCTGTTGTACCCCAAAATTTGCCCTCTCATGTTTTCAAAGGTCTTCCCTTACATGGTTGGTCATAAACACTTGCCTAACGAAAATAAAGTTTTTTGAAGATGAACAAAGTGTCTTTCGATTGGCATCTGGGAAAAGTCATCAATTGGGTATCCAAAATCCTTCGATACAGGCTTGACTCACCAGTCTTCGATTGGGAATTTGGCACTCTTCGACCAGGCTTTGATTAGTAAGCTTCGATTAGGTGTTTGGAACCCTTCGATCAAGCTTTGGTCCACAAGTCTTCGATTCAGCGCTGGACCCCCTTCGATCAAGTCAATTTCACAATGCTTCAACTATGCATTAACTACTTCAGGCTTACCTTCGACTCACGAGGCAAGAATCTCCTACAAGTTTGTTTTGATTCACAAAGGAAAAGGCCCCTCAACTTGCCAGCACACCAGGCAAGAGGCTCATTCGAAGAACATGTAAATGACTCATTCGAAGAACATGTAAAGGTCCATTCGAAGAAGCATTCAAAGGGTCCATTCAAAGAACATTCAAAAGGTCCATTTTAAGAAGCATTCAGAAGGCCCATTCGAAGGGTACATAAGAAGTCCATTCGAAGGAGGAAACTCAAGACCAATCGAAGAGCATGGCCTGAAGGCATTCGAAAATCAAAGGTGTCTAGGTTCATTCAAGATTCCAAAGAGACATGAATATTTCAAAAAGGAAATCTTTTAATATGTCTGATTCTTGTCTCATGGCTTTAAAGGCCTGGTTAAATGGTTGTCCCTTACCATTTTCATGCACCCTCACACTTCTATAAATACGAGGCCAAGGACACATTACAAAGGGACGAGGACATTTTGAGATACGCTGCCCACAAACCCACCAAAGGTTGTCAACATTTTCATAAGTAATCCAAGCCAAAGAAACCCTTCAACAAAAGTATCCACGCCCAGAAATCCCAGATCGAAGGTACCCACATCCAGAAAGTGCCAAATCAAAGGTTCCAACTACTGGTAAGAAAGGGTAAAATGTCAAACATTGTATTTACATAACACATCCATATTTGTTGTTTCATTCGATTTGTCATTCTAGACAGAATCAAAGGGCTTGGGTTTGGCACCCAGGTCATATTTTTTGTTGCTAACACTTGCTACAGATATAGCCTGAAAAGACCCAGCGCGCACAAGATTGAAAGACCTGGGTTTCAATACCCAGGTCATGCGTTTTTTTTTGTTAACATATTTTTGCAAATGCAGTGCCTCCACAAGTGATCCTTCAGGCCTTTCCAGCAACACCCTTCATAGAATCGAAAGGCAGCCTTCTTCCTCTGAATCGAAGCCCCCCTTTCTCCCTGCAATCGAAGTTTACCCATATCCTTCCCAAACCCAATCGAAGGAGGCAGAAAAGGGTGCAAATTGAAGCTTGCCCCGTAAATTCTCAAGCCCAATCGAAGGCTACTCACACCCATTCCATAGCTCAATCGAAAGAAGGCCAGAGAAGGGTGAATCGAACGAGTCTATGGCATGGATCGAAGAAGTCTTTTATCTTCTTTATTTTTACTTTTTACTTGTCTTTCAATTTAGTTGTAATAATTAATTAGGTCTTTACTTTTATCTCTTTATTTTCAAAGGGTTTGTTTTTGGCTATGTAAATACCTGAAGCCTTGTAATAGCGTAGTTTAATTTCCGCATTTTAAATTCCGCAAATTATTAACTGTTAGATGTATGATATTAGGATGCATGACAAGAATGTATGATTAATTTTAAAACAGTTAGATCACCCTAAAATGTGCAAAGACAAATAATCTGAAATTGAATCACTCACACATGCACACTCCTAGGGTACACTCCCACTTGGTTGCCTTCGGTAAACGGTCATTGAGTATAGGATGCTTTAGTGGTCGTCCTTTTGTCCAAAGATTAAAGTTGCCTTAGAAAGGTTGCCTCAGATATTGTTGCATCGGATAACTGATCTAAGACATTAGGGTTACTACTAAGACGTCCTAACGTTGCTTTAGTGACCGTACGTCCCTTTTGAATTGACCCTCAAAACTCCAACGACGGTGCTACCTACTCACTAATAGTGGGATAGCGCTGTCTAAAGGAAACAAACATAGAACGATTCTTTTTTCGAGTAGGTAGATTAGTTCTTAAGTGCTTGCTCAAACAAAATAAACTTTTTTCACACTTACACTCCTTTACAAATAAAGTTTTCAAAACACTTCATTACACTCTTTGTGATACGGTGGCCAGAACTGGGACGTGTTTCCCTATTTCGTTAAGGAATTTGCTGGTTTGCGTTTTGTGTTTGTGTTCGCAAAATGTCGCGGTAAGCAAGAGTCGCCACCGACTTTTATTTTATCCAATAAGGAAAGGAAAAAAGCACAGAAAAATTCCTTTTTTGAGATATTTCTGAGTACGGGGGGTAGATTATAGAAAGGGAAGATATTAGCACCTTTTCTATCCGTAGTTATCTACGGGCTCTTTGGTACTTGCTCATCATTTTCAAAATTGTTTTCTTTGTATTTGTGGGCTTTGAAAAGTTTTTGTTTTGACTTCGATTTAACTTTTGCTTCTGTCTTCAAGAGTGTAATGAAGTGTTTTTGAAAAAACTTGTTTGTAAAGAGGAGTGTAAGTGTGAAAAAGTTTGTTTTGGATTGAGCAAGTACTGAAGAACTAATCTACCTACTCGAAAAAAAGAATCATTCTATGTTTGTTTCCTTTAGATAGTGCTATCCCACTATTAGTGAGTAGGTAGCATCGTCGTTGGAGTTTTAAGGGTCAATTCGAAAGGGACGTACGGTCACTAAAGCAATGTTAGGACGTCTTAGTAGTAACCCTAATGTCTTAGATCTATTATCTGAGGCGACAATATCCGAGGAAACCATTCCAAGGCAACTTTGATCTTTGGACAAAAGGACGACCACTAAAGCATTCTATACTCAATGACCGTTTACCGAAGGCAACCAAGTGGATGTGTACCCTAGGAGTGCGCATGTGCGAGTGATTCAATTCAGTTTATTTATCTTTGCACATTTAGGGTGATCTAAGTGTTTTAAAATTACATACATTCTTGTTATGCATCATATTATCATACATCTAACAGTTAATAGTTTGCGGAATTTAAAATGCGGAATTTAAACTACGCAATTACAAGGCTTCGGGTATTTACATAGCCAAAAACAAACCCTTTGAAAAGTAAAGCGATAAAAGTAAAAGTCCTAATTAAAACTATTATAAACTGTGAGCAGATACATCAGTATGGATAAAAATAAAGCGCGCGAGAAAATTAGATCGACGAGAAATTAGGATTTTGACCCCTCTAACCTAATTAAAAGAAAAAATTGTTTTTGTTTGTTTTTAATAAAAAAGAAATAAGTTTTCTAAATTAAATACGAAAATTAATTAGTGATTAATTAGTAAAAATAATTAAATGACTTATTTTTGTATTTTTGACTATTTTAGGAAAAAAATAAAATATAATTAAGTTAGTAATAAAACCTATTTATTCTAATTAATTTTAATTATTTGCAAAATAAATTAAAGTTATCTAATTTAATCAAACCTAATTAAATTAATTAATTAATTGCTAAAAAATAATACCTAAATCTAATTCGTGAAAAATAATTTTTTTTTGAGATTTTTTTTATAAAAGGAAAATTAATTTTTGGTTAGTAAATAAATTAAAAAAGTTAAATGAAATAAAATAAAATAGAAAAGAAAATAGAAAAGAGAGAATGGGCCTGAAATAATGGGGGTGCCAATAGTCAGATCTAGGCCCATTTGAATGAGGACCACATTGACCTTGAGGATCCCATGTAACATGTTGATTGTAGCTCATGGTGCACCTTAATATGATGGCCATCAGATTTGGCCATCTAACACTTGGCTGGCTAGATCTGGAGGGAGTATAACAGGCCTTGGATTCATGCATGCATGTGATTTCCTAAAGCAAATCAAGAAAAATACAATTGTTGGAGGCAGGGGTCGAACCCCTGACCTCAAGCACTCCCATGCCTTAAATGCTGCCTGGCTACCACTGCACCATTTGTTTCTATTTGTACATAATATACATAATAATAATAATAATATATGAAACAAGCGAAGCAATGAAAGTTTTGCGCGAAAATTCAAATGGCCAAATCAGGTGAGGCCACATCTTCGTCTCCTTCCTCTCTCCGTGGCTAAAAGTCTTGATAACCTATACCTACGGACAACGTCCGTCGCTACAGCCCTGCCAATTCTCAAAATCACATACACGTGATATAAATGACCACCAAGGCCATGGTTAGATTCGTCTCATCCTTCTGAACACGATGGTACCTTTTATCAAGGCCAATTTCACTTGTAAGCAAAAACCCTAAAACGGAGCTACGAACCCTAGCCATGGTGAATTTTAGTACAAACCATATAAATGCAATTAATCAATGCAGAAAGCTTGCAAATGTCTCATAGATCAACAATATATGATTAATTCATCCTAACAATGCCTAAATCATGCTATTCTAATTCAAGAAAAGAGCTATGTCGTGAGAGACTTACAGTGCAATTTGGGACTAGAACGGCTTGGTTCTTGATTGCTTTAGCTTGCTGACACTCCCAGGAATCGATTGGGATAGCTAGAAGGCCTTGAGGATTCCTGGAAATAGGAATTCTATCTTACACTTTTCTTGATTTTTTTCAAATGTTGCTTTGCTTGTTGCGCCTGTTTCTAGCCTATTTTTAGGTCTGCACGTCCTCTATATGTATCAAGGAAGGGATTGGGGTTGATAACTGCTCTCAATCTTCCTCCATCAATGATTTGGATCTTTGATTTGATTCACTTTGAAAACTTTCCAAAATTGGCCTATTTCAATCTTTTTGTTCACACCATGCCTTGATACGAATTTGAATGTTTGCTAGCTGTATAATAAGACCTGAAACAAGCATAAAATCTCTAGTTTTCAATACTTTGGATTTTATATGATTTGTTTTGATTTAAATTGAATTAATTCAAATAAAAATCAAAATAAATAATAAAAATAAGATATTGACAAGTGGCAAGGGCTAGAGCTCGTGGACTATGTTTCCAACTCAAAACAAGTGAAAAAGATTGGGCCCATTTGGAAAAATTTGAAGTTTTAGGGATAGTTGACTTTTGGACATTTTGCAAAAAAGGTCAACTTCACCAATGCATAACTTCCTCAATTTTGACTCTTTGGAGGTGTTCTTGGACTTTTTAGAAAGCTTGAGATGTCCTCTAAGCAAACCTTTTGGTATTATCTCAATTTGATATTCCATGCTCATGTATGAAGCTTTGAAAAAAAATGTGTTGACTTTTCAAAATGACCTATAATGTCCAAATTCATAACTTCTTGCGAGTACATATTTTGAACTTGGGAGATGAAGATGGATTGTAGGGAATTGAATTCTCTTCAAAATGAGCTTTGGATGGGTCATTTCTAATAAAGTATGCGAAAGTTATGCTTGGTCAAAGTTGAGTTGACTTTTCCTACAAAACCCTAATTTAGCAACTTTTGAGTCTTAATGAATTATGAGCAATCCTTGATGAATCATGATCAAACGTTGATCAAATGATGAAATATACTTCAAAATGAGGATGTTGACCAAAAATCTTGAAGTTTGACTGTATGTGGGCCACAACTGACTTTTGCCCTAACACAGTCGATTTTCATGCCTTTGAGCAATTGACTGAGCAAATTTCCTCTGCAAGGCTTGAAACTTGACATGGATGATCTTGAGAACATATTAGGACAATGTTGAGAATTTGGGATCCCTTGGAATCAAATATCTTGATGCAACATGAAACCCTAATTTGAGGTAGACTGTCTTAGGAGATAGCTTGTCTGGTCAACCCTTGGACTACCTTGAGCAACTTGAGGATCTTTCTTGAAATATTTTGAGAAATATGGGAGGGAAAATTTTGGGGTACAACATCTGCCCCTGTTCAATCTTCTTAAACATGAGGATGTAGATTGGCTTTCGTGCCTTTCGTGGTCCGAAGGTGGAAGATGATTGAACACTAGAGTGCCCAGAAATTTGCACTCACATGAAGTGGTAATTGCCTTGTGATGTCGGGAATGGGCTTGCAGATGCCATTTGGAAATTGCTGATGAGGGGATGGGCTTAAAGATGCCATCTGAAGGAGTGTCGATCGCGTAAGAGATTCCTTAGCGAGAACTTGTATACCTGTTGTTGAGGAAGATTCGGCTGGGGAAGGCTGATCTTTGTTGAGAGAAGTAGAATTTTAGAAGCTTTGGTCGTCCGTTATTCTATGGGGGAATCATCTCTGTTGAATTTTAGGAACTTCGGTCATTCGTTATTCTACTGGGGAACTGTCTCTTAGTCGAGGAGGTGAAAATGAATTGTTAATTGGTCGTGGTCCAGGCTTCATAGTAATAAGATCGATTGCTATCTGGTCGTAATCTAGGCTTTATAGACTTACCGAGGAGATGAGATTAAACTTGCTATCCGGTCGTAACCCAAGTTTCGCAACTTCTTAATTCTTATCTGGTCGTAATCCAGGTTTCAGAAGGAATTCAAATGTTATCCGGTCGCATCCGGGCTTTAACTTGAATTTATGGCACGCTAATATCCGGTCGACTCCGGGCTTCTTAGTAACTCTTCAGGTAAACTGCTATTCGGTCGAAATCCAAACTTCGCAGGGTCTTGTACTTCTATCTGGTCACAATCCAGGCTTCAATCCTTTTATCGTTATCCGGTCGTAATCCAGGCTTCATGGTGTTTCGTACTGCTGTCTGGTCGTAATCCAGGCTTCACAATACTTTACTTCTTATCTGGTTGTAATCCAGTCTTCAGAACACTTTTCTTCTTATCTGGTCGTAATCCAGTCTTCAGAACACTTTACTTCTTATCTGGTCGTAATCTAGTCTTCAGAACCCTTTACTTCTTATCTGGTCGTAATCCAGTCTTCAGAAGAGATCAAATGGATATCCAGTTGTAATCTGGGCTTCCCTTTGGCTTTGGGCCAACTAACATCCGGTCGTAATCCGAGCTTCATAGTATATGTCTGAGTGAACTGCTATTTGGTCGTAATCCAAGCTGCACAGTATCCCTTACTGTTATCTGGTCGAAATCCAGCCTTCACAGTGTCTTTAACCACTATCTGGTCGTAATCCAGGTTTCACAGGAACTTGTATTGTTGTCTGGTCGTAATCCAGGCTTCACAATAACTTGCTAAGCTGTTATCCGGTCGTAATCCGGGTTTCGCGGCTTGCTAAGGATTTAAAATATTGTCTGGTCAAATTCGGGCTTCATAGCTTGCTTTTGTGAGAATTTGATTGTATCTTTCCTGAAAGGTAAAGGTTAGCTATATGTAATGCATGATATGTATCAGGCAATGATGTTCTCAAAATAAATGAGATTGTGTTTGTATGATGCGTATATGCATGTGTCATGATGTATGGAAATGTGATGTTTTTAGCTAAGGAAAATAAATCCCGGATTGCTGCTGGAGAAAAGAGTTGAATTCTTTGTTTCTGTTGGGGATAATGAATGAAGATGATTGTGAGAATAAACCCTTAGGAGAGGATAACTCCACTGGGGAATAAACTGATGAGGAAATGACTCTGTGGGGAGGACATGCTCTACTGAGGATTCCGCTGATAAATTCAGCTGGGGATGAATTACCGTTACTGGTGATACTGAATCCTGTTGGGGATTGAGTTTCTGTTTGTGAAAGGAATGAAATCCGTTGGGGATGATCTTTTAGTTGCAACTTCACTGGGGATAACTTTTTAGACTCTACTAGGGATAATCTTCCAGAGTCTACTGGGGATGATTCTCCAAACTCCACTGGGGAAGATTTTCCAGACTCCGTTGGGGATAATTGTCTAAGGCTGATGATGGATAAACTCTTCTTGGGGAGAATATTGCCGACTCATTCGCGGTTGTGAGCCTCAGCTGGGGAGAGTTAACATTACTGTCTTTTTCTTACTCTGCGGGGAGTGAATATACCTTAGTCATATTCTTCAGCTAAATATATCCCTGTACTTGGTGGATAAAGCAACTGTAAGGTCTGGACAATTCTTATTTGCCCCTGGCTCTGATATTACGAGTAATCGTCTTTTATTTCGCATGTAAATATTCATGAGCAGCAATTAATGTCAAATGCATATATCAAAAATGAACATTGGACGTTCTTGTAAAACAAAACAGAAAAAGAAAAACTTATTTGTGAAAATGAATTGTATTGACTTTGAAGTTTGGCCTGTAAATAGGCGTTTTTTGTAAAAGAGGCTGACGTCCTAGTAAGAGAACACCGCCGAATGATACAATTTATGAAAAACAAAGAAAATAGTTATGTGAATAATCCCACTGGGTTCCATCTCTGCTATTGCCTTTATATCCTCGAGTGTCTTATCACTTTGCTACTTGGTTGAAGGTAGATCAGATTGTTTGGTGCCGTCCGAGCTTGATAGTTGATACCGAAGTATGGTTGCAAGGTGATCCAATGAGACATAGTGTTACGCTTTAAACCCTAATTTTTTCCTGAACCGCCCTTTCGGGTTTTCAGTCCACCGGAATACCCTTTTTTGCCCAAGCCACCTTTTCAGGTTTTCGACTTGTCGGGTGTACAGACTTTTTCATTTTCATCCCTTACTTTTGCTCGAACCCTTTTGGTTCGCCGGGAAGCCCTTATTTTTGTCTAGGCCAGTCAACCTAGCGGGTCTTTGATCATGCATAGTATTTTTTCACTATGTCTGCATTGACGGGGTGAGGAAGGTCGTCACAATCCATGGTGGTTAGAATCATAGCTCCTCTTGAGAAAATGTTCTTAACCATAAATGGCCCTTCGTATGTAGGGGTCCATTTGCCCCTGGGATCACTTTGTGGAAGTATGATGCGCTTGATCACCAGATCCCCAACTTGATACTCTTGTCGTCTAACTTTCTTCTTAAATGCCTTGATCATCCGCTTTTAATACGTTTGACCATGACAAATAGCAGCGAGTCTCTTTTCATCAATTAAGTTCAGCTGATCAAGCCGGGTCTGGATCCAGTCATCTTCGCTCAAACCTACATCCTTCATAATCCAAAGAGAGGGTATCTGAACTTCTATGGGCAAGACTGCCTCCATGCCATATACCAAGGAATAGGGTGTTGCCCCTGTTGACATCCGCACTGAGGTACGGTATCCATGAAGAGCAAATGGCAACATCTCGTGCCAATCTTTGTATGTCACCGCCATCTTCTGCACAATCTTCTTGATGTTCTTATTAGCCTCTTCAACAACCCCATTCATCTTCGGCCTGTAGGGAGAAGAGTTATGATGCTGTATCTTGAATTGTTTGCAGAGCTCGGCGATCATCTTATTATTGAGATTTGTACCATTGTCCATAATGATCCTCTCTGGTACACCATATCGACAGATTAGATTGTGTTGAATAAACCGTGCCACGATGTTCTTAGTCAGTGTAGCGAAGGAAGCTTCCTCAACCCACTTCGTAAAGTAATCAATTGCTACCAGGATGAAAAGATGCCCATTGGACGCAGTAGGTCTGATCTCGCCGATCATGTCGATACCCCACATTGCAAAAGGCCAAGGAGCTGTCAAGAAGTTCAGAGGGATTGGAGGTATGTGCCCCTTATCAGCATAGACTTGGCACTTATGATAGGATCGAGAATGCTGATAACAGTCGGCTTCCATGGTAGACCAATAATATCCTTCCCGAAGGATTTTCTTTGCCATGGTATGTCCACTGGAATGAGTCTTGAAAGTACCTTCATGTAACTCTACCATAATTCTTTCTGCTTCGTTCTTATCCACACATCACAGCAAGGTTGAATCGTGGTTACGCTTGTAAAGGATACCATTACTGATGAATAATTTCATAGCGAACCTCCTCAGAAACTTCTTATCATTAACAGATGCACCCTCGGGGTATTCCTGAGCCTTAAGATACCTCTTTACCTCGTGAAACCAAGGTTTATCTGCTACCTCCTCAGTCTCAATGTCACATCAATGTACGGGTCCGTCCAACCTTTCAATGGTAATCTGGGGAGCCTCGTTGTCCCACCTGACTTTGAACATAGAAGACATCGTAGCTAGCGCGTCCACCAACTGATTCTCCTCTCTAGGGAAGTGTTCAAAGGTTATCTCCTCGAAGTGTGGAAGCAACGTCAGTACATACTCCTTGTAAGGAATAAGATTTGGGTGCTTCGTATCCCACTCTCCCTTGATCTGACTGATCACGAGAGCGGAATCTCCGAACACACTCAAGAACTTAATCCTTAGGTCAATGGCTGCTCGAAGGCCCATAATGCATGCTTCATACTCCGCCATGTTGTTGGTGCAGTTAAAACATAATCGGGCGGTTAACGGAGTATGACAGCCTTCAGGAGATATGATCACGGCACCAATGCCATTACCCAAAGCGTTTGAAGCTCTATCAAAGTACATAGACCATCGGGATCCCTCCTCAGGTCCTTCATCCGGTCCAGGTTTCTCACAGTCGGTTACGAATATGAAGTTCTCATCCGGAAACTCGAAATTCATGGATTGGTAGTCGTCTACAGCCTGATGCGCAAAATGATCTGCCAACACACTTCCCTTGATTGCTTTCTGGGTCGTGTATTGGATGTCGTATTCAGTCAAGATGATTTGCCATCTTGCTATTCTTCCGGATAAGGCAGGCTTTTCGAAGATATACTTGATTGGATCCATCTTCGATATTAATAGAGTAGTGTGAGTCAGCATATACTGTCTCAATCGGCGAACAGCCCATGCCAAAGCGCAACAAGTTTTCTCAAGCAGTGAGTATCGGGTCTCACAGTCGGTAAACTTTTTGCTAAGGTAGTAAATAGCATGCTCTTTTCGGCCAGACTCGTCATGCTTCCCCAACACACACCCCATCAAACTGTCGAGTACTGTCAAGTATAAGATCAAAGGTCTTCCTTCAACTGGAGGCACCAAAATAGGTGGTTCTTGGAGATATTCCTTGATCCTTTCGAAAGCGGACTGACATTCATCATTCCATCTTACCACTTGATCTTTCTTCAGTAGCTTGAAGATTGGCTCACAAGTAGCAGTTAGGTGTGAGATGAATCGGGCAATGTAGTTCAGACGTCCCAAAAAGCCTCTGACTTCTTTTTCTGTTCGGGGAGCTGGCATTTCCTGTGTAGCCTTCACTTTTGTAGGATCCACTTAAATACCTTTGTCACTAACAACGAAACCCAGCAACTTACCAGACCTTACTCCGAAGGTGCACTTGTTCGGATTTAGCCTCAGTCTGTACAACCTCAACCTGTCAAATATCTTTTGGAGGTGGTCAAGATGTTCCTCTTCAGTTTGGGATCTTGCAATCATGTCGTCAACATACACCTCAATCTCACGATGAATCATGTCATGGAACAAAGCGACCATGGCGCGCTGATACGTTGCCCCAACATTTTTCAATCCGAAAGGTATGACTTTGTAGCAAAAGGTACCCCACTGTGTAACAAACATTGTCTTCTCCATATCCTCGGGAGCCATCTTAATCTGATTGTAATCGGAGAAACCATCCATAAAGGAGAAGACCTTATGCTGTGCGGTGTTGTCAACCAGAACGTCGATACGAGGTAGAGGGAAATCATCCTTGGGGCTTACCCTATTCAGATCCCTATAGTCAACACACATTTGAACCTTTCCATCCTTCTTCGGCACCGAAACCACGTTGGCAACCCACTGCGGGTAAGAAGTAACTGCTAGAAATCCGACATCAAACTGTTTCATAACCTCAACCTTGATTTTCTCGGACATCTCTGGGCGCATTCGGCGAACTTTCTGTTTCACTGGAGGACAATCTTCCTTGGTGGGCAGGCGGTGAACCACAATATCAGTATCCAACCCAGGCATATCTTCATAAGACCAAGCAAATATCTCAACATAGTCACGTAGCATCTGTATCAACTGTTGTTTAACACTAGACTTCAGATTTGCACCGATCTTGACCTCTTTCTTGTCTACTTTTATACCCAGATTTATTGATTCTACTGGCTCTTCATGCGGATGTATGGCCCTCTCTTCCTGAAGTAACAGTCTAGCAAGTTCCCCAGGCACTTCACAATCATCCTCGTCTTGGTTGATCGTACTTTCGAAGTCATAACTGGCAATAGCAAAATCGTTATCAGTGGGATCCAGAGTGGATGTAGACCTGTATATGTGAGTGTGTGTAAGACAAATAGCTGTTTTGCAAGATAGAAAAGGAAAAGCAAGGAGCGCAAAATTCGTAATGCAAGAAAATGTCCAATGCTTTTATTGATGATATATGGAAATGACACATAATAAGCCCTCAAACAAAGCCACGGTGTCTCGGGCAAGGCACCGGACCGTAAAGTTTAAAATTGTCTGTTACAAACTCAAAACAAAAGTCTTATTACTGTGTAATAAAAGAAACGAGCATGGAATCCTTTGCCGTCCAATTGCTCAAGCCACCGTTGGTAGTGGGGTAAATCCAGCTGTCAATATCATACTCTTCATCATCATCTTCAATTACATTTACTCCCGCGTCATGTTTTGGCATATGAGCCGTTATGACATTAGGTTTTTCTGGAGCTTCAAACTCAATCTCCTTAGCCTCAATCAGATCCTGCACTTTATTCTTCAAGGCCCAGCAGTTATTCGTATCATTCCCCGGACTATCATAGTGAAAAGCACAGCGGGCGTTTGGATTATACAGCGGTGACGTAGTACTGGGATTCTTTGGAGCCTCCCTCAGAGTGACCAAATTCGTCTTCAACAATTGCGGCAAAATTTAAGATAGAGTCATACTGAGCTGAGTAAACTGTCTCTGAGGACTCTCTACCCTTTACTGAGTGTTGTGTTGTGGGGAAACAATTGGTCTTGATATTACCACCGCATTAACTAATTGGCGGCGTTCGGGTCGATTCTGGCTCCTCGAGCTGTAAATTGCACTAGATTCCTTCTTGAAAGGCTTCTTCTCTGTACTCAACGAAGCACCTTTCTGTATCTTTCCGCTCTTGATACCGGCCTCAACTCTCTCCCCCGTCACAATCAATTCAGTAAACCCGGACGATGAACTACCGATCAAATGGTTGAAGTATAGACCAGACAAAGTCCCAAGAAACATATCCACCAACTCCCCATCAGTCAGAGGGGGTTGTACTCTTCCAGCAAGATCTCTCCATTTCTGAGCATAGTCCTTAAAACCTTCGCTCGCACCCATAGACATACCCTGAAGTTGGGTACGCGTGGGAGCAAGGTCGGCATTATACTGGTACTGATTGTAAAAAGCAGCAGCGAGGTCCTCCCAGTTACGGACGTTATCTCCTTCCAGTTGGTAGAACCAATCAAGTTGAGTCCCTGACAGACTATATTGAAAGAAATGAATCCAGAGGTTCCTATCAGCAGTATATGGTTGAATATTTCTGACATACGAGCGGAGGTGTAACTTCGGGCAAGAGACCCCGTCGTATTTAGCAAAGACAGGAGCTTTAAACTTTTGTGGGATCACCACCCCAGATGCCAAACCCAAATCTTCGAAGTCCAACCCAAGTATCTTCTGGATCTCCATTACGCTTAACCGGTCTTCGAGTTGCTTATATCTATCCTCGGCAGGAGGATACTGGTCTTCATCAAAGTCGGTGTCATTGTCAGAAACCACAGGGCTAGAACCCTTCCTTTCTTCTTGATTCTCTCCTCCTCCAGATGAATGAGACAAATCAACTTCCTCTCGCAACCTGTTCCCAAATCTGTGACCCATATTCAGGAGGACCGTCTTCTTCTTCTTCTTCTTCTTCTTCTTCTTCTTCTTCTTCTTCTTCTTCTTCTTGTCCTTCAAGATAAGAGTCTTCGAATCTTTCTGCCCCTTGGCCAGGTTCAAGAACATTTCCTGGAACTGAGCATTCTGAGCTTGAAGAGCCTTGATGGCTTGATCAGTAGGTGTTTCAGAAGACATGTTGTGCTGAAATAAACAGCGAAGAAGATGAGAAACCTGTAAGGGTACCTGTGATGAGGTGCATGGGAATGGAATGCGTATGAAATGATTTCAAAGACTTAGGGAGATTCAAATTTGTAAACCAAAATAAAACACACTTTTATTAGATTAAAACTTGAAACAATGTTTAGCAAACTCCTTTAAGGCGTTACAAAATAAATACTGAAAAGCAAATCTAAACTAGAAATAGAAAAAGACATCAGCGCTCCCATGGTCGTTTTCCTTTCGCGCTGACATAATCGTTGATTGTCCTCTCAGTCTCTAGCTTCCTTGTAAGCTTCAGGATCTTCCGTTCTTGCTCATGATACTTCTCTCTGTAAGTATCCCTTTCTTCCGTTAGCTGGATCCAAGACCTCTTCAATGCCCCAATATCAGTAGGCATATAAGGATGGAAGACCGTATAAGGAACCCCTTCTTCATCAGCATGCTCTACAATCACTAGTAAGACAACTTCGTATGGCATCCCCAGCTTTTGAGCACGGGCTCGAACCCACCAGAGATACAGTTGCATCAGGAGAGAAGTCTTCATTCTTAGCTCATGTGGATCAGACCTGTTCACCCGGTCCCAGGCTCGTATAAATTTGCAGCGATGTCCCTCAACATCCCCCTGGAAGTCAAAGACAATGGCTAGAAGCAGCAGCTCATGAGGACCGTCCCTTCGAGCTCATCCAAACTGTCGTAAGGCCAAACAAGGATTATAGGTTATTCCTCCTCTAATTCCAAGCAATGGGGCATTGGGGTATTCCCCACACCGATCAATGACAGCTACTTCTTCCATATCTTTAGTACTCCAGATGATGTCCGTATGAGCAAGGGACATGATCCTGTAAGCACAACCCATACCTTCCTCATTCTTCAATACAAATTTGGGGAGGTGAGAAATAAACCACCTCGCCAGCAGCGGTGAACAACACATAAGGGTTCCCCTTCTCCGAGCAGTACGGGCATAAAGAGCATGTAGAATGTCACCTAAGAGAGTGGGCACTAGATTACGGGACATGAAGATCTTGACTGCGTTCACATCAACGAAAGAATCTGAATTAGGGAACAAATCCAAGCTATAGATGAGGAGTGCTAGAATGTCTTCAAATAATTGAAAGTCCAAACTGTCCCAGAACTGTTGAGCTTGATCAATCAAGAACTTAGCCAGGAAGCCTTTAACCCCACTCTGAATGTCCCAGTTAGATACTACATCAACCTTTGTTAGATGGAGGGCTGAAGCAATATCCTCTGGCCTAGGAGCTATCTCCAAACCTGTAAAGGGTGTCTGCTCTAAAATAGATATGCCAAGTAAATCAGAGAACTCCTCCAAAGTAGGGACCAACTGATAATCCGGGAAGGTGAAAAAGTGATGCAACGGGTCAAAGAACTGGAACAACACGCTCATCATTTGCTCATCCAACTTGGATGTTACCAGGCTGAGGAGATGACCATGTCTTCTGACAAAGGAAGAAGTATCAGGAACTTTTGAAACCAACTCTCTAAGCTGAGCAGGTATCTGCACGAAGCTGATCCGAATAGTATTTCTGCGCATATATGCCATGATCTGCAAAACAAAGCAAAGATGAATCCCCTCGGTCTTTGAAATGGTTAGTCTGATGAAAATATGCATGCAATGTCATGATGCATGATGTCATGATAAAAACACACCACAGGTATCACAGATAGCAAACATGGTAAGGGCAAACAAGTCATATAGTAGCCCTTAAATTCCAGGCTTGCATGGAGTTTAGGTATTACCCTCTTTCAGTTTAGTTGGTTCAACCTGTCCTAGTAATAGTATCCGGGTTCTAAAGGATCTCAATATCACTGACCATCCTCGATCAGTCATAATTCTAGTTTAGAAACCTTTTCTTGCGGCCGGAATCATGGTGAGAGTATGGTCTCAATGAGTGTAGCATACTGCTACTTTTCTATGGCCAAGTTGGTCAATTATAGGTTCTAAGGTCAATTGATGCTTAATCGATCCATTAGCAGCCCCATACTCTCCTTGTTCCTCCATAAGGGATATCGGTACCAACTAATGTGTCACACCAACGTAGCTACTGCTTCAACAATATCGGTCTATGCTGTACAGTTCCCTCACAGTCTATTGCTACTTACCTAAAAGGTATCCCCAGATCCGGGTTAGGATCTATAGTAACTCTGATACAAAGCCCACAAATATAAAGCAAATAGATCAAACAATTGAAAACAATATAATTAACTATTCCTAAGGTACACCCCACTTATTAAGTCCCCAGCAGAGTCACCAGTTCTGTGATACGGTGGCCAGAACCGGGACGTGTTTCCCTATTTCGTTAAGGAATTTGCTGGTTTGCATTTTGCGTTTGTGTTTGCAAAATGTCGCGGTAAGCAAGAGTCGCCACCGACTTTTATTTTATCCAACAAGGAAAGGAAAAAAGCACAGAAAAATTCCTTTTTCGAGATATTTCTGAGTACGGGGGGTAGATTATAGAAAGGAAAGGTATTAGCACCCTTTCTATCCGTAGTTATCTACGGGCTCTTAGGTACTTGCTCATCATTTTCAAAATTGTTTTCTTTGTGTTTGTGGGCTTTGAAAAGTTTTTGTTTTGACTTCGATTTAACTCTTGCTTTTGTCTTCAAGAGTGTAATGAAGTGTTTTTGAAAAAACTTGTTTGTAAAGAGGAGTGTAAGTTTGGAAAAGTTTGTTTTGGATTGAGCGAGTACTTAAGAACTAATCTACCTACTCGAAAAAAAGAATCGTTCTATGTTTTTTTCCTTTAGAAAGTGCTATCCCACTATTAGTGAGTAGGTAGCATCATCGTTGGAGTTTTAAGGGTCAATTCGAAAGGGACGTACGATCACTAAAGCAATGTTAGGACGTCTTAGTAGTAACCCTAATGTCTTAGGTCAATTATCCGAGGCGACAATATCCAAGGCAACCTTTCCGAGGCAACTTTGATCTTTGGACAAAAGGACGACCACTAAAGCATCCTATACTCAATGACCGTTTACCAAAGGCAACCAAGTGGGAGTGTACCCTAGGAGTGCGCATGTGCGAGTGATTCAATTCAGTTTATTTATCTTTGCACATTTAGGGTGATCTAACTGTTTTAAAATTACATACATTCTTGTCATGCATCATATTATCATACATCTAACAGTTAATAGTTTGCGGAATTTAAAATGCGGAATTTAAACTACGCTATTACAAGGCTTCGGGTATTTACATATCCAAAAACAAACCCTTTGAAAAGTAAAGCGATAAAAGTAAAAGTCCTAATTAAAACTATTACAAACTGTGAGCAGATACATCAGTATGGATAAAAATAAAGCGCGCGAGAAAATTAGATCGACGAGAAATTAGGGTTTTGACCCCTCTAACCTAATTAAAAGAAAAAATTGTTTTTGTTTGTTTTTAATAAAAAAGAAATAAGTTTTCTAAATTAAATACGAAAATTAATTAGTGATTAATTAGTAAAAATAATTAAATGACTTATTTTTGTATTTTTGACTATTTTAGGAAAAAAATAAAATATAATTAAGTTAGTAATAAAACCTATTTATTCTAATTAATTTTAATTATTTGCAAAATAAATTAAAGTTATCTAATTTAATCAAACCTAATTAAATTAATTAATTAATTGCTAAAAAATAATACCTAAATCTAATTGGTGAAAAATAATATTTTTTTGAGATTTTTTTTTGCTAAAAAGAAAATTAATTTTTGGTTAGTAAATAAATTAAAAAAGTTAAATGAAATAAAATAAAATAGAAAAGAAAATAGAAAAGAGAGAATGGGCCTGAAATAATGGGGGTGCCAATAGTCAGATCTGGGCCCATTTGAATGAGGTCCATGTTGACCTTGAGGATCCCATGTTGCATGTTGACTGTGGCTCATGGTGCACCTTCAGATGATGACCATCAGATTTGGCCATCTGACATTTGGCTGGCTGGATCTGGAGGGAGTATAATAGGCCTTGGATTCATGCATGCATGTGATTTCCTGAAACAAATCAAGAAAAATACAATTGTTGGAGGCAGGGGTCGAACCCCTGACCTCAAGCACTCCCACGCCTTAAACGCTGCCTGGCTACCACTGCACCATTTGTTTCTATTTGTACATAATATACATAATAATAATATATGAAACAAGCGAAGCAATGAAATTTTTGCGCGAAAATTCAAATGGCCAAATCAGGTGAGGCCATGTCTTCGTCTCCTTCCTCTCTCTGTGGCTAAAAGTCTTGATAACCTATACTTACGGACAACGTCCGTCACTACAGCCCTGCCAATTCTCAAAATCACATACACGTGATATAAATGACCACCAAGGCCATGGTTAGATTCGTCTCATCCTTCTGAATATGATGGTACCTTTTATCAAGGCCAATTTCACCTGCAAGCAAAAACCCTAAAATGGAGCTACGAACCCTAGCCATGGTGAATTTTAGTACAGGCCATATAAATGCAATTAATCAATGCAGAAAGCTTGCAAATGTCTCATAAATCAACAATATATGATTAATTCATCCTAACAATGCCTAAATCATGCTATTCGAATTCAAGCAAAGAGCTATGTCGTGAGCGACTTACAATGCAATTTGGGACTGGAACGACTTGGTTCTTGATTGCTTTAGATTGCTGACACTCCCAGGAATCGATTGGGATAGCTAGAAGGCCTTGAGGATGCCTGGAAATAGGAATTCGATCTTACACTTTTCTTGATTTTTTTCAAATGTTGCTTTGCTTGCTGCACCTGTTTCTAGCCTGTTTTTAGGTCTGCACGTCCTATATATGTATCAAGGAAGGGATTAGGGTTGATAACTGCTTTCAATCTTCCTCCATCAATGATTTGGATCTTTGATTTGATTCACTTTCCAAAATTGGCCTATTTCAATCTTTTTGTTCACACCATGCCTTGATACGAATTTGAATGTTTGCTAGCTGTATAATAAGACCTGCAACAAGCATAAAATCTTTAGTTTTCAATACTTTGGATTTTATATGATATGTTTTGATTTAAATTGAATTAATTCAAATAAAAATCAAAATAAATAATAAAAATAAGATATTGATAGGTGGCAAGGGCTAGAGCTCGTGGACTATGTTGCCAACTCAAAACAAGTGAAAAAGATTGGGCCCATTTGGCAAAATTTGAAGTTTTAGGGATAGTTGACTTTTGGCAATTTTGCAAAAAAGGTCAACTTCACCAATGCATAACTTCCTTAATTTTGACTCTTTGGAGGTGTTCTTGGACTTTTTAGAAATCTTGAGATGTCCTCTAAGCAACCCTTTTGGTCTCATCTCAATTTGATATTCCATGCTCATGTATGAAGTTTTGACAAAAAAAATGTGTTTTTGTTGACTTTTCAAAATGACCTATAATGTCCAAATTCATAACTTCTTGTGAGTACATATTTTGAACTTGGGAGCTGAAGATAGATTTTAGGGAATTGAATCCTCTTCAAAATGAGCTTTGGATGGGTCATTTATCATAAAGTATGAGAAAGTTATGCTTGTCAAAGTTGAGTTGACTTTTCCGACAAAACCCTAATTTAGCAACTTTTGAGTCTTGATGAATTATGAGCAATCCTTGATGAATCATGATCAACCCTTGATCAAATGATGAAATATACTTCAAAATGAGGATGTTGACCAAAAATCTTGAAGTTTGACTGTATGTGGGCCACAATTGACTTTTGCCCTAGCATAATCGGTTTTCAGGCCTTTGAGCAATTGACTGAGCAAATTTCCTCTGCAAGGCTTGAAACTTGACATGGATGATCTTGAGAACATATTAGGACAATGTTGAGAATTTGGGATCCCTTGGACTCAAGTATCTTGATGCAACATGAAACCCTAATTTGAGGTAGACTGTCTTAGGAGATAGCTTGTCTGGTTAACCCTTGGACTACCTTGAGCAACTTGAGGATCTTTCTTGAAATACTTTGAGAAATATGGGAGGGAAAATTTTGGGGTACAACACTCTTGAAGACAGAAGCAAGAGTTAAATCAAAGTCAAAACAAAATCTTTTCAAATCACGCAAACACAAAGAAAACAATTTTGAAAATGATGAGCAAGTACCTAAGAGCCCGTAGATAACTACAGATAGAAAGGGTGCTAATACCTTCCCTTTCTATAATCTACCCCCGTACTCAAAAATATCTCGAAAAAGGAATTTTTCTATGCTTTTTTCCTTTCCTTGTTGGATAAAATAAAAGTCGGTGGCGACTCTTGCTTACAGCGACATTTTGCAAACACAAACGCAAAACGCAAACCAACAATTCCTTAAAAAAGGAAACAAGTCCCGGTTCTGGCCATCGTATCACATTATGTAAGCTATCAATCAAAGATCAGAGAGAATTTGAAAATCCCCAAATTTAAACCTAAATTTTTCAGAAACTTCAAGTTCTAAATTCTCTCAACTCAAGTCAAATAAATGCAAGATAAAGATATGTACATTTTCATTGCAATGAAAACTACATTATTTATTCACAAATCGTGGCCAATGGTTACCTGTAAAAGGAGATAGAAGTTGAGATTTTACCTCCTTCAGTTGGAATCGTGGATGGAACTGGAGTGAGTTTGATGGAGGCCTGATGCTTGCTTGAGCTTCCTTGAACTTCCCTGAATGTATTCCCACCCTTGCCTTGTTATGAAAGTGCCTAAAACTCCTTGGCCAAGTCAACCTGCAAGCTTTGAAAACAAAAATGGAAGATGATCGAGAAGTGGTTACAGAACAAGGATGAAGGTATGGATTGGTTTGATGTCAAGTAGGTAAGATGTTTTAATGATCAAGAATGGAAACGCACGAGCCAAATGAGAGATTGGTATGCTTATGCCAAAACTGCAAGTTTGATAGTTTTTCTGGTGTTTTTGAGCTTGGGAGTGTTTCAGGCCTCAACTAATCGTGTCTTATGTTGTGTTATGTTTGTATATTAGTATAGAATCAGTTTCATGTCAACCCTCTAACAGCTGTGTCAGTTCTAGCCTTTTGGCAACCTTTCTTGCTTTTGAAGCAAAGTGAAGGGACAAGGCTTGCCATGCTTGTACTTGCTTTCTTAGGGTTGGTATCAGCTTGTACAACTTGCTTTAGACCTGTAAGATTTGTATGTGCAATTGAGACAGGTGCAATGCTCAAGAATTGGAAAGTGGCAAAAGTTATGCTTTTTCAAAATGGCAATGGTCACTTTATGCCATTTATGGAATTACAACTTGGGTAATGGTTCTAGGGCATGGATCAAAGCTTTATCAACTGAGTAAGCATTTAATTAAGGAGTGAGGAACAAGTTTTGGATCTGTAAAGCATGGATTAGGCAACATAGGTACTGATTGGAACTTTGTTCTTCATGAAATGGCTTGGACAAAAAGTGAGAAAATTCTAACTTCATCTCTTCGATTCTCCCTACTAAAAAATGATCTTGAGGAGTTCATGGACATTTTTGAAATCTTGCAATGTGCTCTATAACTCATATTTGAAATGTATTTTTATATACCTCTTTGAACTAGGTGAAAAATTTCCATGAAGTTGGGTCCAAAACCAGCCTGAATTAGGGAAAAATTTCACTAAGTTATTTAGTTCATGACCATGTATTCATAAATTTATATCTTGAGATCTAAGCATCTTTAGGGAAAAGTGTGTTAAGAAAAGTTGTAGATTTAATGGAGGTCTACAACTTTCATGTTGGGAACTTTCCTTGAATTATTATGCATCATGGTGAAAAAATGGCCTAAAGTTGAGAAAAAATAAGAAATTTTCTATACTTAAAAAATTTCTAAGTTAAGAAAATTTTCAAATTTAAACCCTAATCTTCAAATTTGGATTTCTTGATGAACAAGTTTCACATTTTGACATGTTTTGATGAATTATGACCCTTGGCATTTGATTTTTACCAAAAAGTCAAAGTTTGACTTTTCAGTGTATAGTTGACTTATGATCAGTTGACTACAAATTTCATCTGTCAATCCAATGAAATTGAAATGTTTTGAGCCATGTAATAAGGTCAAGATGATGTAATTGAATCCTTGAAATCATGCCTTAACTCAATTGGTCATTTGCTAGGTCAAAAATCAGAAATTGCCCTTCCTCAATCAAAACCCTAATTTTGACCATTTTGCCCTTTTGGTGATTTGATCAAATTTCTTGAGGAATTGTGATCCAAACTTGACCAAATGACACATATGAGTCTAAAATGTTGATGTTGATAAAAAATTATGAAGTTTGACTGTAAATTGGCCATGGTTGACTTTTCCCCAATACAATTGATTTTTAGGTCAACTGTCCAATTGACTGATCAAAAATCTGGTTCAAATCTTGAAACTTGTCCTGAGTGATCTTATGGATCCATAATAATGTTTGAAAGTCACATGAAGCATTGATAGTCCAAAAATCCTTGTGCAATCTCAAACCCTAATTTTGGGTCATCAATGCATGATGAGATATCTTGAGCTGACCAAACCCTAATCCAGTCTTGAGTCAAAGAAATCTTGTGAGAAAAGTCTTGATAAACGAGAGGGCAAATTTTGGGGTACAACAGCTGCCCCTGTTCAATCTTCATAAACCTGAAGAGTTAGATTGGCGAGTTTTTCCATTCGTGACTCGAAGGTGAAAGATGATTGGACACTAGAGTGCCCACAAATTTGCACTCGACAATGTGTAGCTGAGGGAATGGGCTTAAAAATGCCATTTGGAGAAGTGATAGAATCTTGTTGGAGATGGGCTTGTAGATTCCATCCAAGAATGTTTGTTGAATTATAAATTGTAAGCTGAAAGAATGAGTATCAGAATGGCATCCGTGTCTGGAGCATATCCATAATGTATCTGAATGGGAATCTGAACGACATCCATGTCTGGAGCGTATCCGTATTGTATATGATAGTTGAATCTGAATGAGTATCAGAATGGCATCCATGTCTGGAGCATATCCATACTGTATCTAAATGGGAATCTGAATGGCTTTCATGTCTGGAGCGTATCTGTACTGTATCTGATAGTTGAATCTGAATGAGTATCGGAATGGCAATCGTGTCTAGAGCATATCTGTACTGTATCTGAACTTGAAATCTGAATGAGTATTAGAATGGCATCTGTGTCTGGAGCGTATCCGTACTGTATCTGAACTTGAAATCTGAATGAGTATCAGAATGGCATCTGTGTCTGGAGCGTATACGTACTGTATCGGGATGGGTAATCTGAATGAGTATCAGAATGGCATCCGTGTCTGGAGCGTATTCGAACTGTATCATGATTGCATATTGTTAATGGTAGTTGTTAATCTTATCCTGAAAAGGGTAAAATGTTAGCTAAAACACAAAGTTATGTTGCATGAAATGTATGATGCAATATACGCGTTTTATAAATGTTTATGATATATGGATGTAATGTATGCGCATGTAAGTTGATTTGCTGTATTGCTGTATTGTTGTATGATTGAGTAAAATAAATCCCTGACTGCTGCTGAGGATATGCTGAATTTCCAACGCCTCGAGACTGAAGTACTGATGAATTCTTTGCTGAGAGAAGTAAATTCTGTTGTGAGGGCAACGTTATGTGCAGCTTGCAAGACCTGCTTGGGGAATCTAGAGAATTTTGACGACCTCTATTGGGGATTAATAATTTGAAGTTTTAGTTCCGCTGGGGATCTAAATGGCGTACTATGGGGATTGTTTATGGAATAGCCTATATACGTTTTCCGGCTCTTCCAAACTAACAATAATTGTCTTTCTCATTTTTTTTATTTGTAAACAGTAATTATGTTCAAATGCATATGTTCATTAATGAGTCATTGGATGTTTTTGCAAATAAAACACAAGTGTAAAGAAAAAGATAAATATTTTTCTGTACTTTCAAAGAGATATCTTTGTATTGACTTTGAATAAGTGTTTTATACAAAGGAGACAATCATTCTAGTAAGAAAATGATGCCATAAAAAGCAAGAAAACTTTATACAAGGAAAGATAGCTATGTGTAATAATCCCATGGGAATCCAATTCTGCTATGGTCTTAGTATCTCCGAATATCTTGTCTATTTGTCGCTTCGTCCGAAGATGATTGAATTGATCAGAAACTCTGAGTTTGTTAGTGGAAGTCAAGAGGTTGTCTACAAAGAGATCCGACGGGACATAGTCATACACTTTAATTCCCTAACTTTTGCCTGGACCGCCCTTTCGGGTTTTCAGTCCACCGGGAAACCCTTTTTTTCCCAAGTCGCCCTTTCAAGTTTTCAACTTGCCGGGTGTACATATTTTTTATTATTTTATCCCTAATTTTTTCCCGAACCTTTTTGGTTCACCGGGATGCCCTTTTTTTTGCCTAGGTGTGTCAACCTAGCGGGTCTCTTATGCGTAGTATCTTTTGACTATGTCTGTGTTCGCATGGTGTGGCAGGTCATCACCATCCATGGTGGTTAAGATCATTGCCCCATCGAAGAATATGTTCTTCATTACAAATTGTCCTTCATAGGTAGGAGTCCATTTGCCCCTGGGGTCACTTTGTGGCAAGATAATGCGTTTGATCACTAGATCTCCAACTTGATATACTTGGCGTCTGACTTTCTTGTTGAAAGCCTTGATCATCCGTTTTTGATACATCTGACCATGGCAAACAACAGTAAGTCTCTTTTCATATATTAAGTTCAGTTGATCAAGTCGAGTCTGGATCCAATCGTCCTCACTCAAACCTGCATCCTTCATAATTCTCAAAGAGGGGATCTGGACCTCAATAGGAAAAACAGCCTCCATGCCATAAACCAAATAATAAGGTGTTGCCCCAGTTGACGTGCGAGCCGTGGTACGGTACCCGTGGAGAGCAAATGGCAGCATCTCATGTCAGTCCTTGTAGGTGACTGTCTTTTTTTGTATGATCTTTTTAATGTTTTTATTTGCAGCTTTAACGGCACCATTCATCTTTGGCCGATAGGGGACGAATTGTGATGCTGAATCTTGAACCGCTTGCACAAGGCGGTGATCATAGTATTGTTAAGGTTTGTACCATTATCAGTGACGATCCTTTCTGGGATACCGTACCAGCAAATGAGATTCTGCTTGATGAAGCGGGCAACAACATTCTTAGTAACCGATGCGAAGGAAGCTGCTTCGACCCACTTTGTAAAATAGTCAACGGCCACTAGAATTAAGCGGTGTCCATTGGAGGTTGTAGGCTTGATCTCCCCAATCATGTCGATTCCCCACATAGCAAAGGGTCAAGGAGCCGTCAAGACATTCAGAGGAATCAGAGGTACGTGCACCTTGTCCGTATAAATTTGACACTTATGACAGGTTTGAGAGTGTTGATAGCAGTCTGCTTCCATAGTAGACCAATAATAGCATGCCCGCAGAATTTTCTTCACCATCGTATGCCCACTGGAGTGAGTGCCAAAGGTGCCTTCATGTAATTCAGCCATGATCCTTTCAGCCTCAATCTTATCCACACACCGGAGAAGAATGGAATCATGATTGCGTTTGTACAGGATGCCATTACTCAAGAAGAACTTAGTAGAGAATCTCCTTAAGAACTTCTTATCATTGATTGAAGCTCCCTCCGGATATTCTTGAGCCTCGAGATACCTCTTAACTTCATGAAACCAAGGCTGGTCCACTACTTCTTTAGTATTAATCTCGTGACAGTGCGCTGGTTCATCCATTCGTTTAATGGTGATCTGGGGAGCCTCGTTATCCCAATTAAGTTTAAACATAGATGACATTGTGGATAGAGCATATGCTAGCGGATTTTCTTCTCGCGGGAAATGCTCGAAGGTAATCTACTTAAAATGTGGTAGCAATGTCAAAACATATTCTTTGTAAGGGATAAGGTTTGGGTTCTTAGTGTCCCATTCTCCTTTGATCTAACTGATGACCAAAGCTGAATCTCCGAATACATCTAAGGATTTGATTCCCAAATCTATAGCAGCCTTGAGACCAAAGATGCATGATTCGTATTCTGCCATGTTGTTCGTACAGTTGAAGCAACGTCTGGCAGTAAAGGGAGTATGACACCCTTCTGGAGATATGAGTACAACGCTGATACCATTACCAAGTGCATTGGATGCCCCATCAAAGAACAGGGTCCATCGAGATCCTTGTTCAGGTCCGTCATATGGTCTGATTTCTTCACAGTTGTCTAATGTCATGATGTCTTCATCCGGGAATTCAAATTTCATGGACTGATAATCTTCTACAGCTTGATGAGCAAGATGATCAGCTAGCACACTGCCCTTTATAGCTTTCTAGGTAGTGTACTGTATGTCATATTCTATTAAGATCATTTGCCATCTAGCTATCCTCCCAGACAGAGCAGGCTTTTCGAAGATGTACTTTATCAGATCCATCTTAGATATCAACAAAGTGGTATGAGTCAACATATACTGTCTTAGCCGGCGAGCAGCCCATGCCAGAGCGCAGCAAGTTTTCTCGAGCAGTGAATATCTGGTTTCACAGTCGGTAAACTTTTTTCTCAGGTAGTAAATAGCGTGCTCTTTTCGGCCAGACTCGTCATGCTTCCCCAATACACACCCCATTGAGTTCTCTAAAATGGTCAGATACATGATCTATGGTCTTCCCTCGAATGGTGGCATCAAAATAGGAGGCTCTTGTAAGTACTCTTTGATCTTGTCAAAAGCAATCTGACACTCATCATTCCATCTGACTACTTGATCTTTCTTCAATAATTTGAAGATTGGTTCACAAGTAGTTGTTAGGTGAGAAATGAATCTGGCGATATAGTTCAGGCGTCCCAAGAATCCTCTGACTTCCTTCTCAGTACGAGGAGCATGCATTTCTTGTATCGCTTCAACCTTGGCAGGATCAACCTCGATGCCTTTATTGCTGACAACGAAACCTAAGAGTTTACTGGACCGGACTCCGAATGTGAACTTGTTTGGATTCAACCTTAGTTTGTACTCCTTCAACCTCTCAAACAATTTCTGCAAATGATCAAGGTGCTCCTCCTCAGTTTGTGATCGGGCTATCATGTCATCTACATAGACCTCTATCTCATGATGTATCATATCATGAAATAAGGCTACCATGGCGCGTTGATAGGTTGCCCCAACATTCTTCAGTTTGAATGGCATCACTTTGTAGCAGAACATGCCCCACTGTGTGACAAATGTAGTTTTCTCCAAGTCCTCAGGTGCCATTTTTATTTGGTTATAACATGAGAATCCGTCCATGAAGGATACCTGAGAATCCGTTCACAGTTTAAGAAACAAAGGATAAACGCTCAAAATTTATTTATACCTCGCCTGTTCTTCGTGATGCTCTTCAGACCTATGCTCAGTTAATTATGCATTTCGAATCCCAGTTGAGTTCTGGAATGTTGACCCCGATATTCCGGTGATAGTTCAACAATTGAACGTTTGTTTGAGAAGGCAGTCATTTTTGTAACCTTTTTTGTCAAGGATTTGTCTTTTTTTGATTTTGCTATCCCTGTCTTTTGCCTGAACTGTTTCTTTTGTGATTACAGTCAGCGGGATGCCCCCGTTTTTTTCTTAAGTCTCCTTTATAGGTTTTGACTTAATGGGCTTTTCTTTTGAAAAATAATGACTGCCTGCTTTGATGATTATGCGGAACCATCACCGCCTTTTGATTTGGGAGGACGTCTTCGATGCCATTCATTGTGTATGAAGTGGAAGATTACGACTGAATGCGCGTCTGAATTAACTGAGAAACTACCCTGCCCTAGGTTATGATTAAGGGTTTTAATTTGTGTGAAAAGAAAACTCCTACTTCTTAGGCTCAAAGGGGTTGACTAGGGATTATCTTCCTTATAACTCCACTGTTCAGGATTTGAAACAACGCCTGTACATCGTCAGTAAGGTATGTTCAAAAGCACATTGTGTGAGATTATGGTATCGTTTTTGTTATCCTCCCTCTAAAGGCTTAGAGCTTTTTTAATCGAGAGTTGAATATCACGTAAAGGAAGCAAGAAAATAGTTTAAATAAAATGACAATGAAATTATCCAAGACAAACATATGCGATGCATTAATGGGAAAACCAAAGTTCGGCATAACAGTAATTGTTTGAACAATAAATGAAATTACATATGAAAAATAAAAAATGAACTGGACAATCTCAATTATTTGGCCTAGGAGAAGTGATTACTTTGTGAGTCTCTGAAGGGTCGAACTCAATCTCTTTGGCGTTAATCATATCCTGAATTTTATTCTTTAGAGCCCAGCAGCCATTTGTATCATGTCCAAGACTATCAGAATGGTATGCACACCTTTTGTCGGGGTGGTAACTAGGAGCAGAAGTATTAGGATTTCGTAGAGGAGCCTTTAACGTAATCAACCCTGCTTTCAACATGTGTTGTAACGCTTGAGCTAGTGACATGTTGATTTTGGTGAATTGTCTCTTAGGTGTGACTTCTTTATGTTGGTTCCCCTATTGGTGTCATTGCATAGGTGTAGAGTTAGAGACCAGTATTGCCCCCATATATTGATTATGGTCGTCGGCCTTATTGTGACCCTTCTGACCATACACAACATAGGCTTCCCTCTTACCAGCAAATGGCTTCTTCTCAGCATTAGAAGATGTAGCCATCAGGATCTTCCCACTCTTGATACCACTTTCGATCCTTTCTCCAGTTAGAACCATTTTTGTGAACCTGAATGAGGAACTCCCAATCAGAAAATTGAAGAATGGGCCTGTCAGAGTGCCCATGAACATGTCTACCATTTCATGATCATTCAGAGGAGGTTGTACCCTGCCAGCTAGATCCCTCAATTTCTGTGCATATTCCTTGAACCCTTCTCTTGAGCTCATGGACATATTCTACCGTTGCACCCGAGTTGGTGCCATGTCAGCATTGTATTGGTACTGCTTATAGAAAGTAGTAGCCAAGTCTTCCCATGTATGGATTTCAGTTCCTTTTAGCTTATAGAACCAATCCAGTTGAGTGCCAACCAAACTTTCTTGGAAGATATGGACCCATAACTTCTGGTCATCAGTGTGAGGCTGGATCTTTCTGACATATGACCTCAAGTGAAGCTTGGGACAGGAAACACTGTCATATTTTGCGAAGATGGGGACCTTGAACTTAGGTGGGATGACCACCCCTGGAACCAAACCTAATTCTTCAAAATCCAGACCGGGCACCCTTTGAATCTCCATGGCATTGAGTCGATCCTCCATCCATTTGTATTTATCGTCAATAGGAGGATATTGCTCCTCAGAGTAGTCAGGTTCATCTTCTTCAGACGCTGTATTATTGTCTTCTTCCTATGATTCCTCATCATCTTCCTCTTGATTATCCCCTCTCTTTGATGAGGTTGCAAAATCTAGAGCTCGGTTAGCTGGTCTTCTTTTTCCCACACTCGAAACACGAACTGGTTTCTTTGCTTTCTTAGCCTTCTTTTTGACGATCAGAGCTTTCAGGTTTTCTTTCCCCTGGGTCAGAGTCAGGAACATTTATTGGAACTGGGCGTTTTGAGCCTGAAGGTCTTTGATTGTTTGTTCAAGAGCCATTTCTTTACTTGATGAAATAAACAACGAAGAAGATGAGAACCCTGCTTTGAAACCTATTTATGCAATGACATGTATGATATGCGTATGCAATGTTTTCAAGGACTCGCGGGGTAAACAAGAAAATGTCAGAAGTTGAAAATTGCAGCATTGATTGAAGAACTTCGTATCGTTGAAGGTCCTTCTACAAGAGTCAAGCTCACCATATCAAGTGGGTCATAGCCCCTGACTCAAGTTGTCGTGTTTTGGTCTTTTAACGACATTGGCTAGAGGAAAATAAATCCCCTTACCCCTTATTAGACGTCTGGTTCATCATAACCTGCATCACAAACCCTTGAGATCCTTGAAATGGTTAGGGAAACTTTGTGGCATGATGTTATGATGTGTACGCTATGCGTTAAACAAAAATGCAAGGTAAGAAACCAAATTATTAGATTTATACAAGCAAGGTCCTGCAAGGAATACAAACAAAGCCCTGCAATGAGTTCAAATTGTTAGGCAAAGAAAGCAAACAAGTCACACAAGTAGCCTTAGGTTTAGGCTTGCATGGATTCCATAGGTAAGTACCCTCTTGAAGTTTAGTTGGCTCAAACTGTCTTAGAAATAGTAACCGGGTTCTAAGGAGTCTCAATATCATTGATCTTCCTTTATCGGTATTATCTCAACTTAGCAATCTTTTCTTGCGGCTGAAACATCCCGAAAATCTGATCACAATGAGTGTAGTATCGAGTATCAACCAATTCCCAGCTTTACACCGAGACCGGCTATCTCACTAATTTCTAATGGCCAAGTTTGTTCAACTAAGGTTCTAAGGTCTGTTAGTGCTTCAGGACACCACGCGATGGTCCCGTATTCTCCTCGTTTCAACACAAGGGATACCAGTACCAACCAAAGTTTCACACCAACACAACCATCGCTTCAACCATATTAGTATACGTCGTACAATCTCCACGATCTATTGCTGTTTACCTAAAAGTATACCCCAGATCCGGGTGTAAGATCTATAGAAACAACCGAAACAACCCTCCAAGGGTAAAGCAAACAAAGCATAACAAAGCAGTTAAATAATGAACTAACTCTAAGGTAACCCCACTTTTTTATTTATTCCCTAACAGGGTCTCCAGTTATGTGATACGGTGGCAGAACCGACTGTTTAATACTGGTTTTGCATTTGTATTCGCAAAATGTGTGGTAAGCAAGAGTCGCCACCGTCTTTTCTTTTATCCAAATTAAGGAAAGGGTGAAAAGAACAGAAAAAGCCCATTTTCGAGATGTTTTCTGAGTAAGGGGTGGATTATGGAAAGGGAAGGTGTTAGCACCCTTTCCATCAGTGGTTTTCCACGGGCTCTTAGAGGTTTGCTCATTTTTGAAATACCTTTATGCTTTGTGTGTTTTAAAAATGTTTGGAAAATGCCTTAGTGCAGCAATTTGCTTTGCGTTTAACTCTTGTATTAGTCCTAAAGAGTGTTAACAAAGCAAATGTTTTTTAAAGTTGTTTTCGAAAAGTAGTATTTGTGTAAGTGAAAAAAGTATTTTTGAGAAAACTTCTAACATCTATCTACTTTTATACTCGAAAAGGTTGTTCTTTTCCTCCTATCCTTTAGACAACGCTATCCTACTATTAGTGAGTAGGTAGCCTTATCGTTGGATGTGAAGGGACATTTGAATGGACATTTTACAGTCATAAAGGCAATTTATGGAGATGCTTTAGCAATTTTGTTTTAGGGACTAGATCATTTACCGAGAAGGTAACCGTAGGGTCATTGAGGGACTATGATCTTTTGATTTTACAGGTCTTTGCTAAAGCATTCCTGCCCCATGACTGTTTTTTAAAGGCAACCAAAGTGGGCGTACCTTAGAGGTGTATATGTGAAAGTGTGTTGTGTTCAGTTATTTTTGTCTTTTTGTTAAGTTTGCTAGCGTTTTAATTTACACTCTTTCCATACATGCCTATTTACTAACAGTGATATAGCAAAATAAAACAATAGAGGTGCGGAAAATAAAATGCAGAAAAAGTAAATCCTAAACTATTACACGACTTCAGGAGAGATACAATATAAGTGCATGAAATAAAATGCGGAATTTTAAATCTAAGACTATTACATCCATGAGCAATTACAATACTTACATAAAATGCTAGAATAAAAATAAACGCGCGTGAAATTGGAAATAACATCTAAAAATATCATAAGAAATAAAAATCTTTTTGTTTTGTTTTTATCATGAAAAGAAAATTAAGTCTAAATTAAGTCCTAGATTCTAATTTGTTTTAAGTTAAGAAAATGGTTAAAATTTAATTAATCAATTAATTAAGAAATTAGTTATTTAATTAAAATATCTAAGCCTAATTTTTGTGATTTTTTTATTTAATGTTAATTAAAAAGATAAAAAGTCCAATAAAAAAATAAAGAAAAGAACAAAAGAAAAATAAGAATACAAAGAGGCATCCTTCGATTGGGGTGAAGAAGGGGGGGTTCGATCCAAAGGGAAAGCTGCCCATACGACCCAGGCAGTAGACTCCTTCGATTCACCTTTCTTTTTTTCCTTTCGGTTGAGTTTAGGAGTTGGTGTGAGCAACCTTCGATTGCCACATTTTCTGCTTCCTTCAATTGAGTTTAGAAGTTGGTGTGAGCAACCTTCGATTTCCACCTTTTCTGCTTCCTTCGATTGAGTTTAGGAGTTGGTGTGAGCAACCTTCGATTTCCACCTTTTCTGCTTCCTTCGATTGGACTATGAAGCAGTATAGACCAACAGAGCAACATGAGGGTAGGTCCTTTGTTCATATCCTTTTTATATTTCTTTTGAGCCTGTACAGGTTAGTTGGACAAGAAGAACAAACAAACCAAGAAAAAATTAAAGAAACGAAGAAAACGAATAAAAGACCATTTACATGTTATGCTAAAACGAAAGATGAAAGGTCAAGAAGACCTGCCTTGCTTGAAATTGGAATTTGCACGTGGACTGAGGTTGATAGGTGCTTCGATTTGACACTCCTAGGTATGGAGACACTTGCTTAGAAGCTGGTATGGACTCCTGGATTTCTCAGGAACAAGGATCTGGTCTTCGTTTGGGCTGAAGGTTCCTGCAAAAAAAGGTGTTTCGATTTGACCCTCTTGGGATTTCTATGAGTAATATGGTAGCGTGATCTGTTCGTGTGCAAAAGTATCTCCTTCTGTCCTCTCTTTTGTTCCCCCTTGTAATGTGTCCTTGGCCTCATATTTATAGGAGTGTGCTATAGTAACGGCAAGAGATCCATTTAACCAGTCCTTTAAAGCTATGAGACAAGAATTAGACAAATTAAAAGCATTCCGTTTTTGAAACATTCATGTCTCTTTGGAAATCTTGGATGAACCTGGACACTTGACTCCTTCGAACACCCTCCTGTCATTCGAAAATCCTTTTCCGAAATACCACTCGAAGGGTATTTGTTGAAAATTCCAATCGAAGGGCCTTGCCAAAAGGCCAATCGAAGGGTACTTGGTTAACATGCCTGTCGAAGCTGGCTTGTTTGAGATGCTAAATCGAAGGATTATTTGCCATTCCAATCGAAAGGCTTGTCATGAGGCCAAACAAAAGGCCTTGTATCCATTCCAATTGAAGGGCTTTTCCATGAGGCCAATCTAAAGGCCTTGTATCCATGCCAATCGAAGGTCTTGGCCATAATGTCAATCGAAGCATTTTTTAGAATGTCAATCGAAAGGCTTGGCCATAATGCCAATCGAAGGGCTTGGCCATGAGGCCAATCAAAAGGCTTTGTATCCATTCCAATCGAAGTACCTTGTTGACTGATCGAAAACTTCATTCTATTCTCTTCGATTTCCTTCAGTTGGGACCAATCGAAGTGATGTTAAAATGCCAATAAAAAATGCCTTTGCTCAAATGCCAGTCGAAAGACATTATTACGATGCCAATTGAAAGACACCTCTTTCAGATTCCAAATGAAAGACATTTTGTTGACATTCCTTCAAAGTACACCCCATCGAAGGAAACTTTGAGCAACTTCAAAATTTGTTATATTTCTTCAAGCAAGTGTTTGTAACCACCCATGTAAGAGAAGATCTTGTAAAAAATGAGAGGGAAACTTTTGGGGTACAATAATTGCCCCTGTTCAATCTTCTTAAACCTGAAGATGTAGATTGATTTGTCTGCCTTTCGTGATCTGAAGGTGGAAGATGATTGAACACTAGAGTGCCCAGAAATTTGCACTCGCATGAAGTAACACTGATTGTTGATGATGGCGGGAATGGGCTTACATGTGCCATTTGGAGAAGATGATAGAGAGTCGTCAGAGATGGGCTTAAAGATGCCATCCAAGGAATATGACGGAGATTCGTCGAAGATGGGCTTAAATATGTCATCCAAAGAATATGATGGAGAGTCGTCGAAGATGGGCTTAAAAATGCCATCCAAAGTAGATGCTGACTGCATAAGAAGTCTCTTTATGGGGATTCCTGTTCCTGTTGTCTGAGGAGAAGTCCACTGAGGGATGTTAATTTCTGTTAATTTTTGTTGTTTTCCTGTTTGAGGAAAACTCGGTGGGGAATAAAGTCTAGGAACTTCAATTGTCCATGGCTCTATTGAGGGGTTATCTCTGGATTGGAGAGATGAAAGCTTGCTGTTTTATGGTTGAAGTCCAGGCTTCACAGTAATTTGTTGGGGAGAATGAAATTAACTTCTATCGGGAAATGTATCAGAAGAAACCTGTGTAGAGCTGTTTCAGGATGAGTCGGGGTAATACTTCATCTGGAAGTGTATGAGAAGGAACCTGGGTAGGGATGTTTTTAGGAGATATATGAGAGGGAGCCTGGGTAGAGCAGTTTCAGGATGAGTCCGGGTAAAACTGCATCTAGAAATTGTAAGAAGGAACTTGGGTAGGGTTGCCTCAGGATGAGTTTGTGTAAAACTGCATCTGGAAATTCAAGAGAAGGAACCTGGGCAGGGTTGCCTCAGGATGAGTTTGTGTAAAACTTTAGAAGGAACCTGGGTAGGGATGCTTCGGGATAGGTCCATGTAAAACTTCAGAAGGTGCCTAGGTAGGGCTGCTTCGGGATAAGTTCGTGTAAAACTGCACCTGGAGATTATGAGAAGGAACCTGGGTAGGGTTGCTTCAGGATGAGTCCGTGTAAAACTGCATCTGGAGATTGTAAGAAGGAACCTGGGTAGGGTTGCTTCGGGATAAGTCCGCGTGAAACTTCAAAAGGAGCCTGGGTAGGGCTGATTTGGAATAAGTCCATGTAAAACTTCATAAGGAGCCTGGGTAGGGCTTCTTCGGGATAAGTCAGTGTAAAACTTCAGAAGGAGGGAGAAGGAACTCGTGTAATATTGCTTCATGAAGAGCCCGTGTAAAACTGTATTTGGAAATTGTGAGGAGGAACTTGGTTAGGGTTTCGTCATGATGAGACCGTGTAAAGCTATTTTTGGAAGTCAGAAGAAACCCGTATAAGATGGCTTCATGTTGAGCCCGTGTAAAGTTGTATTTGGAAGTCAGAAGAAACCCGTGTAAGATTTCTTCATGATGAGCCCATGTAAAGCTGTATTTGGAAGTCAGAAGAAACCTGTGTAAGATTTCTTAATGATGAGCCCGTGTAAAGCTGTATTTGGAAGTCAGAAGAAATCCGTGTACAATTGCTTCATGTTGAGCACGTGTAAAGCTGTACTTCAGAAGGAGAAGGAACCCGTGTAAGATTGCTTCATAATGAGCCCGTGTAAAGCTGTATTTGGAAGTCAGAATAAACCCGTGTAAGATGGCTTCATGTTGAGCCCGTGTAAAGCTGTATTTCCGAAGGAGAAGGAACCCATGTAAGATTGCTTCATGATGAGCCCGTGTAAAGTTGTATTTGGAAGTCAGAAGAAACCCGTGTAAGATTGCTTCATGTTGAGCCCGTGTAAAGCTATATTTGGAAGTCAGAAGAAACCCGCGTAAGATTGCTTCATGACAAGCCCGTGTAAAGCTGTATTTGGTTGCACAGATAATTACTCTGTTTTGTTTCAGGAGCTAATCCTGGACCTGTTGAAAATTGTTGATGATAAATATATGTTGATTGATTTTTCCTAAAAAGGTAAAGTGTTAGTTGTAAGCAATTTCATGATGTATGAAATACATTGTGTAATGGTGTTTGTTGTACCCCAAAATTTTCCCTCCCATATTTCTCAAAACATTTCAAGAAAGATCTCCAAGTTGCTCAAGGTAGTCCAAGGGTTGGCCAGACAAGCTCTCTCCTAAGGCAGTCTACCCCAAACTAGGGTTTCATGTTGCATCAAGATACTTAAGTCCAAGTGATCCCAAGTTCTCACCAATGTGCTAATATGTTCTCAAGATCATCCATGTCAAGTTTCAAGTCTTGCAGAGGAATTTTGCTCAATCAATTGCTCAAAGGTCCAAAAATCGACTATGCTAGACCAAAAGTCAACTGTGACCTACATACAGTCAAACTTCAAGATTTTTGGTCAACATCCTCAATTTGAAGTATATTTCATCATTTGATCAAGGATTGATCATGATTCATCAATGATTTCTCATAATTCATCAAGACTCAAAAGTTGCTAAATTAGGGTTTTGTAGGAAAAGTCAACTCAACTTTGACTAAGCATAACTTTCTCATACTTTATGAGAAATGACCCATCCATATATCATTTTGAATAGGATGCAATTCCCTACAATCCATCTTCATCTCCCAAGTTCAAAATATGCACTCACAAGAAGTTATGAATTTGGATATTATAGGTCATTTTGAAAAGTCAACAAAAACACCTTTTTTGTCAAAGCTTCATATATAAGCATGGAATATCAAAACGAGATGAGACCAAAAGGGTTTCTTAGAGGACATCTTAAGATTTCTAAAAAGTCCAAGAACACCTCCAAAGAGTCAAAATTGAGGAAGTTATGCATTGGTGAAGTTGACATTTTTTGCAAAATTGCCAAAAGTCAACTATGCCCAAAACTTCAAAATTTGCCAAATGGACCCATTCTTTTTCACTTGTTTTAAGTTGGAAACATATCCCACGTGCTCTAGCATTTTACACTTGTCCATATCTTATTTTTAGTATTTATTTGGTTTTTAGTTGAATTAATTCAATTTAAATCAAATTAAATCAAATAAAAATCCAAAATATTGATAACAAGGGATTTTGTGTTTGTTTCAGGCTTTATTACATAGCTAGCCATCATTCAATTCGTATCAAGGCTTGTGTGCACAAAAAGATTGGAAATAAGCCAAATTTGGAAGGTTTACAAAGCAAATCAAATCAAATCAAAAGGCATTGAAAGATAAGGATTTTGATCAGTTTTGCAACCCTAATTCCTTCACTAATACATATAGACTGCGTGCATATCAAAAGGCAGGTTGGAAAGAGGCGCTAGAACAAGAACCAGTTTTGAAAAAAAAGGGCAAAAAGTGTGAGATCGAATTGATAGTTAGAGGCATCCTCAAGGCTTGTTAACGATCCTAATCGGTTCCTGGCACTCTCAGTAAGCTAAAGCCATCAAGAACTAAGTCGTTCCAGTCCCAAATCGCGATGTAAGTCCATCACGATACACCCCTGTTCTTGAATTTGCATCTTGAAATTTAAGCATTGTTAACGTGAATTAATGGCATATTATTGATCTATGAGACATTTGCAAACTTTTGGCATTATTCAATTTCATTTATATGGCCTGTAGCGTTAATCACCATTGCTAGGTTTTCCAGCTTAGTTTTAGGGCTTTTAATTTCAGGGACAATTGGCCATTGTAATGGGTACGGTTGTGTTCAGAAGAAGGAGACGGTTCTAACCATGGCCTTGGTGTTCATTTATATTACTTGTACGTGATTTTGGAGATTGGCATGGTTACAGTGACGGACATTGTCCGTGGGTATAGGTCTCAAAACCTTTAGCCACGGAGAGAGGAAGGAGACGCTTAGCTGTCGTCCCACCATTGGCTTGTTTAAACGTTTGCGCGCGTTTTCTTTTTTGTTTCCACTAATATTTATTTTCTCATTTTGTTATTATTATTCCATCAGTGTACAATAAAAACAAAACTCCCCAGTGGTGGCCACGCAGGTTCTCAAGGCGTTAGAGGCTAGAGGTCAGGGGTTCGATCCTTGCCTCCAGCATTTGCTATTTTTCATTATTATTTCAGGAGATCCAATGCGTGCAAAGTCAGGATGTCCATCATACTCCCTCATTATCCAACGCGCCAGATGGCCAGATGGCCAGATCTGGTGGCCACCATTGAGAGTGCACCATAGGCCAAGTCAAACATACCATACATGATTGCAAAAGTCAACACGGATCACATCTCAATGGGCCCAGGAAAATTGCTATGCACACCTCCAATTCAGGCCCGTCTCTCTCTTTTGTATTTTTGTTTATATTTCATTTAATTATTTACTTATTTATTTACTAACCCAAAAATAATTTTCTTTTTACCAAAAATCACCAAAAAATATTTTATGTCCAATTAAAATTAGACTTTTATTTTTCATCAATAAATTAATTAATTGAATTAGGTTTGTTTAATTAGACAACTTTAATTTATTTTGTAAATAATTAAAATTAATTAGAATCAATAGGTTTTTATTACTAATTTAATCATTTTATTTCTTTCCTAAAATAAGCAAAAATCCAAAAATATGTCATTTAATTATTTTTCATTAATTAATTTAATTAACTAATTAATTGCATTTTTAATTTAGAAAACTTATTTCTTTTTAATAAAAACAACAAAAAACAATTTTCTCTTTTAATTAGGATAGAAGGGTCAAAACCGTAGTTTCGCATTCGATCTAATTTTCTCGCGCGTTTTATTATTTTGCCTAATTATTGTATCTGCTCCCAGTTTGAAATAATTTAAATTAGGACATTTATTTATTTTTACTGCTTTTAATTTCAAAGGATTGTTTTTGGCTATGTAAATACCCGAAGCCTTGTAATAGCTTAGTTTAAATTCTGCATTTTAATTTCTGCAAATATTTAACTGTTAGATGTTTGATAATAGGGTTTGCATGACAATAATGAATGTCTAAATTTAAAACAGTTAGATCACCTTAAATGTGCAAAGATAAAATAATCTGAAATTGACACATTCGCACATGCGCACTGTGATACGGTGGGAGAACTGACTTGATATTTTGCGTCTGTGTTCGCAAATGTTTCGGTTTAGCAAGAGTCGCCACCGACTTTTTATTTTATCCTAAGGAAAGGTGAAAAAGCACAGGAAAGACCTTTGAGATGTTTTCTTGGGTTCGGGGAGTAGATTATGAAAAGGGAAGGTGCAAGCACCCTTTTCATCCATGGTTATCCATGGGCTCTTAGTTACTTGTTTAGATCACTTGCTTTGCTTTTCCAATTGTTTGAAATGGTGCTTTGTGTGTGGTTTTGAAAGATGTTTTGAAAAGAGGCCATCGTTGTGGCAACCTTTGTAATGATTCTTGTTTGAATGTATACAAAGGTGTTTTTGTCTTTTGAAAAGATTTCAATGTTTGAAAGTTTGATTTGGGAAAATGTTTTGAAATTGTGTTGTGAGGTATCTTTGAAAATAGCAAGGATGTTTTTGCAAGTTTTTGATCAAGTAACTAAGAGCTATCTACCCTATTTTACTCAAAGATCTTTCCTAATGTTTTTAACCCTTTTGACAGTGTTGTTTCACCATTGCATTTGGTGAACAACTTTGTGTTAGGATGTTAAATGGGACAAGCGCGGGTCATCGTATAGACCATGATAGCAATCGTGTCAAGTATCTTTGGCAATTTTGAGGGACTTGATCATTTTTGTTTAGGCAACTAAGATAGCGTCATCGAGGGACTATGATCTTTTGTTTTGTTTTTTGTTTTGCCAAAGTACCCAACATGCATAACATGGCTCATTTTTGAAGGCAACAAGTGAATTGTAACCCTAGGGGTGCAAGTGTGCATTGTGTTTGTTTTTCATGCATTTTTGTCTTTGATTAGGTCAAACTATTTGTTGATTTGGATTTTTGCATACAAACCCTAATTCTCTAATCATGGCATAATTGAAAGCGTAAAGTGCGAGAATTAAAATTCTAAACTATTACAACATGATTATGGGGATGGGGGTACAATCTTTGAATGGGGGTATTTGACAAGAAATATAAACCCTAATTTACTATTACATCCAAATTGAATTTAATTGCATAAAATAAATGGACAATATTTAAATATTCAAAATAAACAAATATATCAAATAAAATGAAGTATGCAAAAAGGGGTTTTTGTTCATTAATGTATTTAAAATATTTTAATGTAGAAAATAAAGGAATAAATGAAAAGATTTATTTTTAATTGTTTAAGGGTAAAACCCTAATTTCTTTAAGAAAATAAATAATTATATTATTTATATACAATAAAATATATTAATATATGTAATAATAAAATATACTTAGAAAAAAGTATTTTTTTAGTGTAAATAAAAATAAAAATAAAATGTAATATTTTGTATATTTTTATTCTAGAGTATTTAATAAAATAAAAAGTATATATTTATATATGTATATTAAATATATTAAATATGTATAATATAAAATAAAATATGTACAAAAATAAATTATATTTATTATAATATTTTCAATGTGAATAAAAATAAGAAACAAAAATAAAAGTATACATATATATATATATATATATATATATATATATATATATATATATATATATATATATATATATATATATATATATATATATATATATATATATATATATATATATATATATATATATATATATATATATATATATATATATATATATATATATATATATATATATATATATATATATATATATATATATATATATATATATATATATATATATATATATATATTTCAAGTCTTAATAATAAAAAAAAGAGTATTTAAATGCCTTTAATGTTAGAAAAATTAAAATAAAATGCCAAATAAATGTAAAAAATTATGAAAATATTTTTTAAGCATTTTTTATATTTGGAAATAAATAAACAAAATCAGAAAAGAAAACAAAAATGCAAAAATGTAAAAATGCAAGATATTGGGCCAGGGGGTGCAAAAATGAAAATGGGAGGTGTTTGAAGCAAGCCAGGCCAAGCCCAGCCCAAGCCAGCTTCATCTTCAACCTTCAGACTTGAAAACACGCGTGTGCCCTGTTTCAGTTGGATTAGTGTAGGGTAATGTAGTTCTTTTCAATGAGACTTGAGATGTCTGGTAGCTTGCCTGAACTTCACTTAACCTTCTCCAATAGCTAGCTTGCCTTGAATGTCCTTGAATCAGTCTATAGAACTCAACCTGCACAAGCTCAAAATGAAAATGGTGAACACTGTAAATGGAGTTACAATTGGTATTTGAGGTTTGGGATAGCTTGAGTGAGTTGAATGGAAGGTGTTTGAAGCAACTTGGGGCAAAACGCGCGAGCCAAATGAGCTATGACACTCAAGTTGCAGAACCTACCCTGTTTTGCCAAAGGAATGTGATTTCTGGCTATGGGGTGTTTTGGGGCTCAAGCAATCGTGTTTCTAGCTCAAAGGGGTGTGAGAAAGATGTTCAAACTATTTGTGTAAGTTAACATTGGCTGGTTTTTTTAGTTCTAAGGATTTTAACAAGTTTCTTGTTTTTAAAGTAAGAAAGTGGAAGTGAGGTTACAGGCCTGTACAAGCCATCTTATCATCTTGAATACCATCCTCTTGGCCCCTCTAATTTGTGGATTTGTTTGCTGCAAGAGATCTTGGACCAATGCTCAAGAATTGTTGGTTTGACATAAAGCATACTTAGGCAAAAATGGAAATTTGCCTTTTTCTACTTAGGGCTTAATCTTGTGTACAATGTCCAAATGGCCAAAACAAAATCTTAGACTGATGGATTGGCATTAAATTATGGAGTGTGAAGTGGTTTAGAGGCCTGTAAACTAGTGTAAGGCATGCTGGCTTGAAAATGGAACTTGTATGAACATGAAAATGCCATGGATGGAAAGTGAGTTTTTGCCAACTTCAAGCCTTCGATTCTCCCTAACCACAAATTTGTTTGGTTAGTTCTTAGACAATTTGGAAAGCTTGCAACATGCTCTATAATCCATCTTTGAAATGCAACTTGAGACTCCAAGTGGAACTATGTGAAAGATGGCCAAGAAGATAGGTCAAAATCCTGCCTAAACTAGGGCAAAATTTCACTAAGTTAAAAGTTTTAGGGACCCTTATTCCAAAAATCATAACTTGAGATCCAAGCTTCTTTTGAGAAAACTTTGTGAATCAAAGTTGTAGAGTTTGTGGAGGACTACAAATTTCATGTTGGAGGTTTTGTTTGAATCCATTTGCATCATGGTGAAAATGTGGGGCAACGTTAGGAAAAATTAAGAAAACTTCATAACTTAGAAAAATTCTAAGTTATGAAATTTTTTCAATTTCAAACCCTAATTTGCAATTTTGGGTTTCTTGATGAACAAGTTTCATAATTTGACACATCTTGATGAAAAATGACCCTTGGCATTTGATTTTGACCAAAAAGTCAAAGTTTGACTTTTCATTGTACAGTCAAATTTTGATCAGTTGACTGAAAAATTCATCTGTCAATCCCATGCATTTGAGATCTTTTGAAGTTGTTTGAATAAGTCAAGATGATGTCATTGAGTCCTTGAGTCCATGGTTGAACCCAATTTGCCATTGGCTAGGTCAAACAGTCAAAAATTACCTTTGTATGGTCAAAACTCTAAAAATGACCATTTTGCCCTTTTGGTGATCTGATCAAATTTCTTGTGGAATTATGGTCCAAACTTGATCAAATGGTTCATATGAGTTCATAATATTTATGTGGGTCAAAATTCATGAGGTTTGACTGTAAATTGGCCACAGTTAACTTTTTCCCAATACAACTAATTTCTAGGTCCACTGTCCAATTGACTGGGCAAAAATTTGATTCAAGGCTTGAAACTTGGTATGGACAAACTTATGAGTCCAATATGAAGTATGAAAGTCAATTTTAGCATTGAAGGTCCAAAAAACCTTGTGTAAACTCAAACCCTAGTTTAGGTCATCAATGCAAGGAGATGTCTTGAGCAGAGCAAACCCTAGCTTGATCTTGAGTTCCAAGAGCCTTGTGATGAGAAATGTTGGTAAAATGAGAGGGCAAATTTTGAGGTACAACAGTTGCCCCTGTTTAATCTTCTTGAACCTGAAGAGTTAGATTGGCAAGTTTGCCTTTCGTAACTCGAAGGTAAAAGAGGATTGGACACTAGAGTGCCCGTAAATTTGCACTCGTCAAAATGTAGCTGAGGGAATGGGCTTAAAGATGCCATTTGGAAATGGTAGAACCTTGATGGAGATGATCTTAGAGATGCCATCCAAAATTTGTTTGTCGAAAATCAGTAGAACGAACATCAGAAAGGTATCCGTATTTGGAACGTATCTGAGTTGTATTTGGAGACTGGGTTCGTATGAGAAAGGGAATGACGTCCGTGTCCAGAGCGTATCCGAGCTGTAGCTGTATTTGATTCTTGAATGAATATCAGAATGACTGCCGTGTTTGGAGTGTATCTGTATTCTGAATGGGTAACAAAGAAACATCTGTGTATGGAGCAACTAAGTGCTAGGGATAAATTCCGAATGAGTGACAAAATGGCAACCGTGTCTGGAGCGTATCTGGACTGTATCTGAAGTTGAGATCTGTATGAGTATCAAAATGACTTCCGTGTCTGGAGTGTATCCGTACTGTAATTGGGATCCAGACAAGCGACATAATGACTTCCATGTCAGGAGTGTATATGAACTTGAAGTTGATAATTGAATCTGAATGAGAAATAGAATAGTCGCCGCGTCTGGAGCGTATCTAGTCTGTATCTGATTGCTGAAGTATGAATGAGTAATAGAATGAGCGCCGCGTCTTGGGTGTATCCATACTGTATCTTGACTTGAAATTTTGAATGAGTAATAGAATGACCGCCGTGTCTGGGGGTGTATCCATACTGTATCCGAAGTCTCGGAATAGTTGTTAACGATAGCTTTTTAATCTTATCCTGAAAAGGGTAGAATGTTAGCTAAAGCACAAAGCTATGTTGCATGATATGTATGACGCAATAAAATGTATTCCATCAATGTTTATGATATATGAATGTAATGGATGGGCATGTAAGCTGATTAGCTGTCCTGCTGAGGAAAATAGATCCTTGATAGCTGGAGATAATGAAATCTTTGACTGCTGCCGGGGAAAGTAAATTCTTGACCGATGCTGAGGATTCCAAAAATCTTTGATTGTTGAAGATGAGAAAAAATTGCTGATTACTGTTGGGGATAGAAAATCCTTGGAAACCTGTGGGGATTATCAAAACTTTGACAACTTCTGTGGGGATGTGAGAATCCTTCATGACTTTCCTGGGGAAATAAGGAAAAATCAGACGACCTCTACTGGGGGAATTAAAACCTGGGGGGCTACAAATGGAGAAACATGCACTAGAATCTTCGTTCTGTCAGGAAATAACTCTGTGGGGAGAGTGTTTATTCTACCGGGGAAATCAGGAGCTTGGGTTGTATGCCAATCTACTGGGGGTTCCTTGTTTTTATGGAGAACTTCGCTGGGGAATTGGATGAAGTTGGATAGTATTCCACTGGGGTTTAAGATTTGAAGTTTTGGACTCCGCTGGTGATGAAAGTTTAAAGTATTCTGGCTCCGCTGGGGATCGAGAGTTTTTTAGAAACTTAACTCTGATGGGAATTTTGAATTTTAACTCCATTGGGGATATGTACTTCAAGGTTTTAGCTCAGTTGAGGATCTGAATGACATATTGTAGGGGATTTCTTTTGGAATAGCCTAAAGATGTTTTCCTACACTTTCGATTTATCAATAATTATTCTTTCTTACTTTGTTTTATTTGTAAGCAGTGATTATATTCAAATGCATATGCCTATTTAACAAACCATTGGACATTTTCAAATAAAACATAATTGTAAAAAAGAAAGGAAAGGCAAGCAAATTTCTGCACTTTGAAGTATCTTTGTATTAACTTTTGTAAGTATCTTTGTACAAAGGAGACAGACATCCTAGTAAGAGAATGTTGTCGAACAATTTATGAAAAAATTTTATACAAAAAGAAAGATGGCTATGTGTAACAACTCCATGGGGTTCCCATTCTGCTGTAGCCTTCACAACTCTGAGTATCTTGTTCATTCGTTGCTTCGTCCACCGATGATTGGATTGATCAGAAGCCTGGAGTTTGGTCGTGAAGAGATTGTCCTTTAAAGTGATCCAACGAGACATAGTCATACACTTTAATTCCCTAACTTTTGCCTGGACCGCCCTTTCGAGTTTTCGATCCACCGGGAAACCCTTTTTTGCCCAAGTCTCCCTTTCGGGTTTTTAACTTGCCGGGTGTACAGATTTTTTTTATTTATCCCTAATTTTTGCCTGAACCGCCCTTTCGGGTTTTCGATTCACTGGGATGCCCATTTTTGCCCAAGTCGCCCTTTCAGGTTTTCAACTTGTCGGGTCATTTTATGCGTAGTATCTTTTGACTATGTCTGCATTCGCAGGGTGCGGCAAGTCGTCATCGTCCATGGTGGTCAGAATCATTGCCCCACCAGAAAAGATGTTCTTGATCATAAATGGTCCTTCGTAAGTAGGAGTCCACTTGCCCCTGGGATCACTTTGCGGCAAGATGATCCTCTTGATTACAAGATCTCCGACTTGATATACCTGACGCCTGACTTTCTTGTTGAAAGCCCTGATCATCCATTTTTGATACGTCTGACCATGACAAACAACAGTAAGTCGCTTCTCGTTGATCAAGTTAAGTTGATCAAGCCGGGTCTGAATCCAATCGTCTTCACTTAAACCAACATCCTTCATAATCCTTAAGGAAGGAATCTGAACTTCCATAGGTAAAACAGCCTCCATGCCATATACCAAAGAAAAGGGGGTTGGCCCAGTTGAAGTACGCGCCGTGGTACGATATCCGTGCATAGCAAATGGTAACATCTCATGCCAGTCCTTGTAGGTGACTGTCATCTTTTGAATGATCTTCTTGATATTTTTGTTTGTGGCTTCAACAGCACCGTTCATCTTTGGCCAATAGGGAGATGAATTGTGATGTTGAATCTTGAACTGCTCGCACAGAGCGGTGATCACAGTGTTATTCAGGTTTGTACCGTTTTCCATGATGATCCTGTCGGGGATACCATACCGGCATATCAGATTCTGCTTGATGAAGCGGGAAACCACATTCTTTGTAACGGAGGCGAAGGAAGCTGCTTCGACCCACTTGGTAAAATAATCAATAGCGACCAAGATGAAACGATGTCCATTGGATGCCGTAGGCTTGATCTCTCCAATCATGTTAATTCCCCATATTGCGAATGGCCAAGGAGCTGTCAGAACGTTGAGAGGAACCGGAGGAATATGTACCTTGTCAGCATAGACTTGGCATTTGTGACAAGTACGTGAATATTGATGACAATCAGTTTCTATGGTAGACCAGTAGTAGCCTGCCCTTAGAATCTTCTTAGCCATCGTATGTCCGCTTAAGTGGGTGCCAAAGGTGCCACTATGTATTTCGGTCATGATCAACTCTGCTTCAACCTTGTCCACGTAACGAAGTAGAACACAATCATGGTTGCGTTTATGTAAAATACCATTGCTCAGGAAGAACTTGGAAGCAAATCTTCTTAAGAACTTTTTGTCATTGACGGAAGCTCCTTCAGGGTATTCTCGAGTCTGGAGATACCTTTTGATTTCATGAAACCAGGGTTGTTCCACTACTTCTTCGGTATTAATCTCGTAACAGTGTGCAGGTTCGTCCATTTGCTCGATGGTGATTTGGGGAGCCTCATTATCCCAGTTGAGTTTAAACATGGAAGACATCGTAGCCAGAGCATCTGCTAGCTGATTTTATTCTCGCGGGAAATGCTCAAAGGTAATCTGCTCGAAATGAGGTAACAATGTCAAGACATGTTCTTTGTATGGGATAAGATTAGGATGTTTAGTGTCCCATTCTCCTTTGATTTGACTGATAACCAAAGATGAGTCCCCAAATACGATCAGAGACTTGTTTCCCAAGTCAATAGCGGCCTTTAGACCAAAGATACAAGCTTCGTACTCGACCATGTTGTTGGTACAGCTGAAGAAGAGTCTAGCAGTAAAAGGTGTATGGCAACCTTTTGGAGAAATAATTACCGCGCCGATACCGTTTCTAAGTGAATTTGAAGCACCATCAAAGTACAGGGTCCATCGGGATCCTTGTTCAGGTCCGTCATACGGTCTGTTACCTTCAATGTTGTCCAATGTCATAATGTCCTCGTCAGGGAAGTCGAACCTCATAGATTGGTAATCTTTGACGGCTTGATGAGCTAGATGGTCAGCTAGTACACTTCCCTTTATAGCTTTTTGGGTTGTGTACTGGATATCATACTCAGTCAAGATCATCTGCCATCTAGCGATTCTTCCGGATAAAGCAGGCTTCTCGAAGATGTACTTAATCGGATCCATTTTAGAAATCAGCAAAGTGGTATGTGCCAACATATACTGTCTTAGCCGGCGAGCAGCCCATACTAAAGCACAACAAGTTTTCTCGAGCAGTGAGTAGTGAGTCTCACAGTCGGTAAACGTTTTGAAAATGTAATAAATGGCATGCTCTTTTCAGCCGTACTCGTCATGTTGGCCCAGTACGCACCCCATTGAGTTATCCAAAACAGTCAGATACATGATTAAAGGCCTTGCTTTGACGGGTGGCATCAAGATAGGAGGTTCCAGCAAATACTCCTTGATCTTATCAAAAGCAACTTGACAATCATTATTCCATTAAACCACCTGATCTTTCTTCAACAGCTTGAAGATTGGTTCACAGGTAGATGTTAGGTGAGAGATGAACCTTGCAATATAATTTAGGCACCCCAAGAAACTTCTAACCTCCTTTTCAGTGCGGGGGGCAGGCATTTCTTGTATAGCTTTGACTTTAGCAGGATCAACCTCAATGCCTTTGTTACTGACGATGAATCCCAAAAGTTTACCGGACCTGACTCCGAAAGTGCACTTGCTAGGGTTCAGTCTGAGCTTATATTCCTTTAACCTGACAAACAGCTTCTGCAGATGGTCGAGGTGTTCTTCTTCTGTTTGTGAACAGGCTATCATGTCGTCTACGTAGACTTCAATCTCATGATGTATCATGTCATGAAACAAAGCTACCATGGCTCGCTGATAGGTTTCCCCGACATTCTTCAGTCCGAATGGCATCACTTTATAGCAGAAGGTACCCCACTGCGTAACAAAAGTAGTCTTCTCCATGTCTTCGGGGGCCATTTTGATCTGGTTGTATCCCGAGAATCCATCCATGAATGGGAATACCTTATGTTGTTATGTTGTCAACCAAGATATCAATGTGTGGTAGTGGAAAATCATCTTTAGGGCTAGCCCTATTTAGGTCTCTGTAGTCCACACACATTCTGACTTTGCCGTCCTTCTTAGGCACGGGAACAATGTTAGCAACCCATTGTGGATAGGAAGTAACATCCAGAAAACCAACATTGAATTGTTTCATCACTTCAGCTTTGATCTTTTCGGACATATCAGGCCTCATTCGGCGGACTTTCTGTTTTATTGGTGGACAGTCTTCTCTCGTAGGGAGACGGTGAACCACAATATCCGTATCTAATCCCGGCATGTCTTCATAGGACCAGGCGAAGATTTCCACATATTCATTCAACAACTGAACTAAACGCTCTTTAACACTTGGCTCCAGGTTGGCACCCACTTTAACCTCTTTCTTGTCTTCTTCTGTTCCCAAATTGATAGTCTCTAGCAATTCTTCATGGGGCAGAATAGCCCTTTCCTCTTGTTGCAGAAGTCTAGCTAACTCTCCAAGCACTTCACAGTCTTCATCACCTTTGTACTCGGCATGATTGACCAAATCTTCAGAGTTACCGAAGGCCAAAGCAGAACAGTCACCCATGGAATCCGGAATGGATGGGTACCTGCATTTTGTGAGTGTGGGTGTGTGTAAGGGATATCCATCCTTAAACAAAACAAAATGTAAAAGGAAAGAAAATGAACACATCAGTTTATAGATGAAAACGTCCAATGATTCATTAAAAATGGCATATGATAATGAAGAAGTCAAGCCCTTACAAATGGACCTATATGCCCCGGGAAAGGCACAAGGCAAAAAGAGTATAAGAATTGTTTAATTATTACAGACCAAACAGGAAATTGTTCAAAGATAAAATTACTGATTGATGAAAGTGATGGGAACGAAGTCTTTCGCCTCCCAGTTGCTTAATCCTCCTTCAAGGGTTGGAAAGATCCAATCTTCAAAGTTGTCTTCTTCACCATCATCTTCTAAGGCATGAATTCCATGGTGAGTGATTTTTAAGGGTGGTCCTCCAGCCCGGGAGCGACGCACAGCTTTCTAGCCAGCAGCAGTGAAACCTAGTCCGAACTTGTCCGTCTTGTGAGTAAAATTAGGCAGTTTCCCTCATACTGTACCCCCTCCTTCTTTGATTACAGCCTCCGCATCTTTAAGGGATGCCATCCGAGACACAGGCTTGGAAATGATAGGCACATCAGTCATTGTCTTTGCAACTGTGACTTTAGGAGAAACCTCTTTAAAGTGTTGGAAAGGTGTTTCTATGAATTCGTCATCTAACTCCACATAGCGGAAGGAGTTAAGGTGACTTATCATATACTCTTCCTCCCCATGAACCGTTATGATCTTACCCTGAACTGGATACTTTAGCATTTGGTGTAGAGAAGAAGTGACGGCCCCAGCGTTGTGGATCCATGGCCTTCCCGACAAGCATGAATATGAAGGACGGATGTCCATCACATAAAATGTAGAGTTGAAAATTTCTGTACCCACTTTGATTGGAATGTCCACTTCTCCGTGAACTATCCTCTTAGAACCGTCGAAGGCTCTAACAACGATGTTATTGGGCTTTAGGGTCAAACCTTCGCAGTCCAATCTGTCCAACGCCTTCTTTGGTAAAACATTTAAGGATGAACCGGTATCTACCAGAACATGAGCAAGTGTAGTCCCCTTGCACTCTACCGAGACATGCAGTGCATCATTATGCTTTCTTCCCTTGGGGGTCAAATCAACATCAGAAAAACCAAGACCATTATCGACTATAAGGCTAGCCACACACTCTTGAAACTGGTCGGCAGAAGTTTCTTGAGGCACGTGTGCCGTCTTTAGAAATTTGATCAAGGCCTTGGCATGAGCCTCAGAGCAGAGTAAGAGAGCCAACATGGAGATTTTGGAAGGGGTTTGCCCAAGATGCTCCACGACATCGTAGTCGCTCTTCTTGATTATCTTTAAGATTTCTTCCATCTCTTTTTGGGTGGTCTCGGGGATAACCACAGTCTGAACCTTCATCCTGACAGGCGCTTCTTGTATCCCCTTACCCTTATTGGCAGTAACATCAGAGGGTCTAGCTTCGGGTGCATCAACTTCTTTAATTACCGGGATTTTCACAGATGGCTTGATAGGTACAGAAACTCTCGAGGGTCCGAAGACTGCTCGTGGAGGAGCAATCTCCAGAGAGAAGATCCTTCCACTGCGAGTTATCTTGCTCGTTCCCACAATATTCCATATATCAGGGGTTTCATCATCAGAAATCTCTTGGACTGATTCGATCTGCTTGATACCATGGTAGAAGATTTCTCCTCCGTAATTCCATGGTATCATCTTGTTAGATTTATACGGGATAGGTCCTGGCATGGTAATTTTCAACGGCACAAACTTAGGATCAGGCGTAATCTTAACAGGCCTTTTACAGGTCTTGGAAAGATCGTCAGAGTTGGTTATTATAGCAATGTCATTGGTTGGAGTATCAAAGGTAGCAGGAGTAACATGAGTGATAGTATCAACATGAGGCTTTTGAAAGAGGATCTCTTGGGTATCTATCAAGCGTTGGATGCCTGATTTCAAAAGTGGGAAGTCAGTTTGCAAGTTTGAACAAAAGTAACAGTCTTTTCCACAGCCCGGGAATATCCCAGCTTTCATCAAATTCACTTTAATCATTGGTAACGGAGTCAAAAGGTCATCAACAGTGGTAACATGAAGATCTTCCACAATGGCATGGGCATTATGACCGTGCTTGGGCATTGGGTAAGAAATCACATTTGGCTTTTCGGGCACATCAAATTCTACCTCCTTGGCGTCTATTAGGTCTTGGATCTTGTTTTTAAGAGCCCAACAGTTGTTGGTATCATGCCCTACACTGTCCGAGTGGTATGCACATTTTGCATTGGAGTGATAATAAGGAGAAGAGGTATTGGGGTTTTTCGGCGCTTCTTTCAAGTTGGTAAGGTTCAGCTTTAACAGATGAGGGAGGACTTGAGCCGGTGTCATGTTGATTCGGGTGAATTGCCGTTGTGGCCTTTCTACCCTTTGCCGATTAGCTCTTGGTTGATTGCTGCGAGGTTGGTCGGCTGAGGAGTTTTGGATCATAACAGCCCCCACCGTTGGTCGGCGCTCTGTTCTCCCTTGGTTTCTCTGGGTATGCATAGTAGAAACTTCCTTCTTGGCTGAGAAGGTCTTCTTAGTAGCAGTGGAAGCGGAAACATCCTTCTGAATTTTACCACTTTTAATTCCAGCTTCGATCCTTTCACCGGTCAGAATTAATTCGGTGAAGCCTATAGATGAGCTCCCGATCAAGTGATTGAAGAATGGTCTTGACAGGGTCCCTAAAAACATGTCAACCAGTTCTCTATCCGACAATGGTGGTTGCACCCTTCCAGCCAAATCCTGCCAGTTCTGGGCATACTCCTTAAATCCCTCATTAGAGGCCATACCCATACTCTGTAGTTGAGTACGAGTAAGCGCTAAATCTGCATTGTATTGGTATTTTCGGTAGAAAGCAGCAGCCAAATCTTCCCATTTATGGACATCAGATCTCTCAAGTTGATAGAACCAGTCCAGTTGTGTGCCTGACAAACTATCTTGAAAAAAATGGACCCAAAGATCCTTATTAGAGGAGTGAGGTTGGATCTTTCTGACGTAGGACCTCAGATGCATCTTTGGACAGGACAAACCGTCATACTTAGCAAATGTAGGTACTTTGAATTTGGGAGGAATGACGATCCCAGCAACCAACCCTAGTTCTTCGAAATCTAAACCAGGTACCCTTTGCAACTCCATGGCTGCCAACCGATCCTCAAGATTTTTGTACTTATCATCCGCCGGGGGATATTGTTGTTCGGAGTAATCTTCGTCCTCTTCCTCTTCTTCTTCTTCGGCTTCAGATTCGGAGGGCATTGCAACTCCTTTTCCTTTACCAACCCCTTCGTCAGACGTCGAGGGAAATTCCAAAACTCTCCTAGCCTGATGCTCAAATCTCCTTCCCATAGTGGCTACCCCAACTCTTTTCTTTTTCTTCCTTTCTGGTTCCTTCTCTTTCTCTAACAGTGCTTTAATATCCTCTTGACCCTTTGCTAAGGTCATGAGAAGTTGTTGGAATTGCGAATTATGTACTTGCAGATCTTTAACCGTCTTCTCCAAATCCATCTTGCTGAAATAAACAGCAGAAAGATAAGGAAACCTGGTGTGAAGACCTGTTTATGCATATGATGAATGATATGTTATTCATGTAATGCATTCAAGGATTCAGAAATTCAAATTTGTTGCAAACAAAAAGAACACACGTCATATTAATAAGAAGAAATTTGTTAGTACATAAATGCCCCATGGGCCAAATATTACAAAATTCTTAATGTAAAAAGACATTGCGCATCCTCTTTGGCGCGATGTAAGTGTTGAGAGTTTCCTCTTCGTGAAGCCGGCGGGTAAGTTCCAAAACCTTCTTCTCACTGGCATAGAAGCTGGCTTCAAAAGTATTTCGTTCTTCCTTGAGTTGTATCCAACTCTTTTGCAATTCTTCCAATGATGTTGGCATGTCAGGATGTAGGAGGGTGTATGGAACCTCTCCTTCCATAACATGCTCTTTGATCACGGGGAGAATGTGAGGATAAGGCATCATAAGACTCTGGGCGCGGGTTCGTACCCACTTGAGATAAGGCTCAAGGGGGATGGAATTCTTGTGCCCCAATGACTTACTATCCACTTTGTTGGGCATCCTCCAAGCTCTGATAAACCTTTGTAGAAGTCCTTGAGCGTCATTGTCGAAGTCAAAAACCAAGTTAGGGATCAACATATCATGAGGACCATCTCTCCGGGCATATCTAAACTGCCTCAGAGCTAAACAGGGGTTGTAGGTAATGCCTCCCCTAATGCCAAGTAATGGGACATTAGGGAATTCCCCACAACGATCAATGATGATGACATTTTCTTTGGACCGAGACCACCAATGAACATCAGAATGTGTTCGGGTCATCAAACGTTGTGACCACCTTAAACCCTGATCATTCTTCAAAACTAATTAGGGAAGGTGAGAAATAAACCACCTTTCTAGAAGAGGAGTACATCACATGAGAACACCTCTTTTCCTTATTGTTCGTGTGTGAAATGAGTGTAGGATGTCCCCAAGCAATGTTGGTACAGGATTCCGAGATATGAAAATATTGACGGCATTCACATCTATAAGCTGATCAGGGTTTGGGAACAAGACCAACCCATAGATGAGAAGTGCCACAATCTCCTCAAAAGCTTGCAGATCTAGAGAATTCCAGCAGTCTTGTGCCTTCTCAAACAAAAACTTTTCCAAGAAACCATTGACACCACTTCTGGTTTCCCAATGACCTTTGATATCAGATGGTTGCAAGTGTAAGGCTTGAGCAATATCTTCGGGCTTTGGTTCTCTTTCCGTACCGTTGTAGGGTAGTTGATGAAGAATATGAATCCTCAGGAGTTGAGAAAATTCCTCCAAAGTAGGTACTAGTTGGTAATCAGGGAATGTGAAACAGTGGTGAAGGGGGTCAAAGAACTGGAAGAGAACTTTCACCATGTCTTCTTCAATGTTGGAGTTGACCAAGTTGAGAAGTCTACCATGTCTTTCACTGAAGAGAGAATTCTCTGGAATCTTGGAAGTAAGCTCCTTGAGTTGAGGAGGGATTCTCACAAGGTTGACTTGAATTGTTTTCCTGCGAAGAGATTCCATGACCTACAAAACAAGAACAAAGATGAAGATCCAAACCCTTGAAATGGTTGGTGGATGCATATGATGCTTTATGATGTTCATGATGTATGCACAAGCATATGTACAAACAAGTCACACAAGATCCTAGTTTCAGGCTTGCATGAGATTTCATAGGTAAGTACCCTCTTGAAGTTAGTTGGCTCAACCTGTTCTATAAATAGTAACCGGGTTCTAAGGAGCTCAATATCACGGGATTATTTTTTATGTTCATTGTTTTAGTTTATCCACTTAACTGGCGACCGAAATATTCCAAGAAAACAACCCTCAATGAGTGTAGTATCGAGTATCTACCAACTTCAGACTGCACCAAAGCCGGTTATCTCACTACCCCTAAAAAGGCCAAGATGGTCAAGTAAGGTTCGAAGAGTTCATTAGTGCTTCATGACATCACTCAGCGGCCCCGTATTCTCTTTGATTGACTCAAAGGCTACCGGTACTCACAAATATGTCGCACTAATATAGCTATTGCTTCAACCATGTCGGTATACCCCACACAATTTCCACAACGTATTGCTATTTACCTATGAATGTTTCCCAAAAATCCGGGTGGAGGATTCAAACCCAAACAAAAGAACCAAATGTAAAGCAATCAAAGCAAACAAGATAAACATGAAAAGGTGATCTAAACCCTAAGGTTACTCCACTTTTAGTCATATCCCAAGCAGAGTCGCCAGTTCTGTGATACGGTGGGAGAACTGACTTGGGATTTTACGTTTGTGTTCGCAAATGTTTCGGTTTAGCAAGAGTCTCCACCGACTTTTTATTTTATCCTAAGGAAAGGTCAAAAAGAACAGGAAAGACCTTTGAGATGTTTTCTTGGGTTCAGGGAGTAGATTATGAAAAGGGAAGGTGCAAGCACCCTTTTCATCCATGGTTATCCATGGGCTCTTAGTTACTTGTTTAGATCACTTGCTTTGCTTTTCCAATTGTTTGAAATGGTGCTTTGTTTGTGGTTTTGAAAAATGTTTTGAAAAGAGGCCATTATTGTGGCAACCTTTGTAATGATTCTTGCTTGAATGTATACAAAGGTGTTTTTGTCTTTTGAAAAGATTTCAATGTTTGAAAGTTTGATTTGGGAAAATGTTTCAAAATTGTGTTGTGAGGTATCTTTGAAAATAGAAAGGATGTTTTTTCAAGTTTTTGATCAAGTAACTAAGAGCTATCTACCCTATTTTACTCAAAGATCTTTCCTAATGTTTTTAACCCTTTTGACAGTGTTGTTTCACCATTGCATTTGGTGAACAACCTTGTGTTAGGATGTTAAACGGGACAGGCGCGGGTCATCGTATAGACCATGATAGCAATCGTGTCAAGCATCTTTAGCAATTTTGAGGGACTTGATCATTTTTGTTTAGGCAACTAAGATAGCGTCATCGAGGGACTATGATCTTTTGTTTTGTTTTTTGTTTTGCCAAAGTACCCAACATGCATAAGATGGCCCATTTTTGAAGGAAACAAGTGATTGTAACCCTAGGGGTGCAAGTGTGCATTGTGTTTGATTTTCATGCATTTTTGTCTTTGATTAGGTTAAACTATTTGTTGATTTGGATTTTTGCATACAAACCCTAATTCTCTAATCATGGCATAATTGAAAGCGTAAAGTGAGAGAATTAAAATTCTAAACTATTACAACATAATTATGGGATGAGGGTACAATCTTTGAATGAGGGTATTTGACAAGAAATATAAACCCTAATTTACTATTACATCCAAATTGAATTTAATTGCATAAAATAAATGGATAATATTTAAATATTCAAAAAAACAAATATATCAAATAAAATGAAGTATGCAAAAAGGGGTTTTTGTTCATTAATGTATGTAAAATATTTTAATGTAAAAAATAAAGGAATAAATAAAAAGATTTATTTTTAATTGATTAAGGGTAAGACCCTAATTTCTTTAAGAAAATAAATACATTATATTATTTATATACAATAAAATATATTAATATATGTAAAAATAAAATATACTTAGAAAAAAGTATTTTTTTAGTGTAAATAAAAATAAAAATAAAATGTAATATTTTGTATATTTTTATTCTAGAGTATTTAATAAAATAAAAAGTATATATTTATATATGTATATTAAATATATTAAATATGTATAATATAAAATAAAATAAGTACAAAAATAAATTATATTTATTATAATATTTTCAATGTGAATAAAAATAAGAAACAAAAATAAAAGTATACATATATATTTTTCAAGTCTTAATAATAATAAAAAAAGAGTATTTAAATGCCTTTAATATTTGAAAAATTAAAATAAAATGCCAAATAAATGTAAAAAATTATGAAAATATTTTTTAAGCATTTTTTATATTTGTAAATAAATAAACAAAATCAGAAAAGAAAACAAAAATGCAAAAATGTAAAAATGCAAGAAAATGGGCCAGGGGGTGCAAAAATGAAAATGGGAGGTGTTTGAAGCAAGCCAACCCAAGCCCAGCCCAAGCCAGCTTCATCTTCAACCTTCAGACTTGAAAATGCGTGCGTGCCCTGTTTCAGTTTGATTCGTGTAGGGCAATGTAGTGCTTTTCAATGAGACTTGAGATGTCTGGTAGCTTGCCTGAACTTCACTTAACCTTCTCCAATAGCTAGCTTGCCTTGAATGTCCTTGAATCAGTCTATAGAACTCAACCGACACAAGCTCAAAATGAAAATGGTGAACACTGTAAATGGAGTTACAGTTGGTATTTGAGATTTGGGATAGCTTGAGTGAGTTGAATGGAAGGTGTTTGAAGCAACTTGGGGCAAAACGCACGAGCCAAATGAGCTATGACACTCAAGTTGCAGAACCTGCCCTGTTTTTCCAAAGGAATGTGATTTCTGGCTATGGGGTGTTTTGGGGCTCAAGCAATCGTTTTTCTAGCTCAAAGGGGTGTGAGAAAGATGTTCAAACTGTTTGTGTAAGTTAACATTGGCTGGTTTTTTTAGTTCTAAGGATTTTGACAAGTTTCTTGTTTTTGAAGTAAGAAAGTGGAAGTGAGGTTACAGGCCTGTACAGACCATCTTATCATCTTTCATACCATCCTCTTGGCCCCTATAATTTTTGGATTTGTTTTGCTGCAAGAGATCTTGGACCAACGCTCAAGAATTGTTGGTTTGATATAAAGCGTACTTAAGCAAAAATGGAAATTTGCCTTTTTCTACTTAGGGCTTAATCTTTTGTACAATGTCCAAATGGCCAAAACAAAAGCTTAGACTGGTGGATTGGCATTAAATTATGGAGTGTGAAGTGGTTTAGAGGCCTGCAAACTAGTGTAAGGCATGCTGGCTTGAAAATGCAACTTGTATGAACATGAAAATGCCATGGATGGAAAATGAGTTTTTGCCAACTTCAAGCCTTCGATTCTCCCTAACCACAAATGTTTTTGAGGAGTTCTTGGACAATTTGGAAAGCTTGCAACATGCTCTATAATACATATTTGAAATTAAACTTGAGAATCCAAGTGGAACTATGTGAAAAATGGCCAAGAAGATAGGTCAAAATCCTGCCTAAACTAGGGCAAACTTTCACTAAGTTAAAAGTTTTAGGGACCCTTATTCCAAAAATCATAACTTGAGATCCAAGCTTCTTTTGAGAAAACTTTGTGAATCAAAGTTGTATAATTTGTGGAGGACTACAACTTTCATGTAGGAGTTTTTGTTTGAATCCATTTTCATCATGGTGAAAATGTGGGGCAAAGTTAGGATAAATTAAGAAAATTTCATAACTTAGAAAAATTCTAAGTTATGAAATTTTTTCAATTTCAAAACCTAACTTGCAATTTTGGGTTTCTTGATGAAAAAGTTTCATAATTTGACACATCTTGATGAAAAATGACCCTTGGCATTTAATTTTGACCAAAAAGTCAAAGTTTGACTTTTCAGTGTACAGTCAAATTTTGATCAGTTGACTGAAAAATTCATCTGTCAATCCCATGCATTTGAGATCTTTCGAACTTGTTTAAATAATTCAAGATGATGTCATTGAGTCCTTGAGTCCATGGTTGAACCCAGTTTGCCATTGGCTAGGTCAAACAGTCAAAAATTGCCTTTGTACAGTCAAAACCCTAAAAATGACCATTTTGCCCTTTTGGTGATCTGATCAAATTTCTTGTGGAATTGTGGTCCAAACTTGATCAAATGGTTCATATGAGTTCATAATGTTGATGTGGGTCAAAATTCATGAGGTTTGACTGTAAATTGGCCACAGTTGACTTTTTCCCAATACAGCTGATTTCTAGGTCAACTGTCCAATTGACTGTGAAAAAATTTGATTCAAGGCTTGAAACTTGGTATGGACAAACTTACGAGTCCAATATGAAGTTTGAAAGTCAATTTGAGCATTGAAGGTCCAAAAAACCTTGTGCAAACTCAAACCCTAGTTTAGGTCATCAGTGCAAGGAGATGTCTTGAGCAGAGCAAACCCTAGCTTGATCTTGAGTTCCAAGAGCCTTGTGATGAGAAATGTTGGTAAAATGAGAGGGAAAATTTTTGGGTACAACACACACTCTTAGGGTAAACTCCCACTTGGTTGCCTTTGTTAAAACGGTCATTGAGTATAGGTTGTTTTAGAGGTCGTCCTCTTGTCTAAAAGATCATAGTTTCCTCGGAAAGGTTGCCTTGGACATTGTCGCCTCAGATAATTGATCTAAGACATTAGGGTTACTACTAAGACGTCCTAACATTGCTTTAGTGACCGTATGTCCCTCTTTCGAATTGACCCTCAAACTCCAACGACGGTGCTACCTACTCACTAATAGTAGGATAGTTTTGTCTAAAGGAAACAAACATAGAACGATTCCTTTTTCGAGTAGGTAGATTAGTTCTTAAGTACTTGCTCAATTCAAACAAATTTTTTCACACTTACATTCCTTTACAAACAAAGTTTTCAAAAACACTTCATTACACTCTTGAAGACAGAAGCAAGAGTTAAATCGAAGTCAAAACAAAAACTTTTCAAAGCCCACAAACACAAAGAAAACAATTTTGAAAATGATGAGCAAGTACCTAAGAGCCCGTAGATAACTACGAATAGAAAGAGTTCTAATACCTTCCCTTTCTATAATCTACCCCCCGTACTCAGAAAATCTCAAAAAAGGAATTTTTCTGTGCTTTTTTCCTTTCCTTGTTGGATAAAATAAAAGTCGGTGGCGACTCTTGCTTACCGCGACATTTTGCGAATACAAACGCAAAATGCAAACCAGCATTCCAAAAACAGACAGTTCTTCCACCGTATCACAGTGTTCTTGAAATAAATGAGATTGGGATGTATGAATTTGTACTACAGATGCTATGACGTTTGTAGAATGTTGTACGAATGCAATATGTGAATATATCAGTTGTTCTATTGCAGCGCTGTTGAATTAGGGAAAATAAATCCCTGATTGCGGTCGACGATAAAGAATGTAGGTCTTCAGATTTTATTGAAGGAAACAAACATAGAATGATTCTTTTTTTCGAGTAGGTAGATTAGTTCTTCAGTACTTGCTCAATCCAAAACAAACTTTTTCAAACTTACACTCCTCTTTACAAACAAGTTTTTTCAAAAACACTTCATTACACTCTTGAAGACAGAAGCAAAAGTTAAATCGAAGTCAAAACAAAAACTTTTCAAAGCCCACAAACACAAAGAAAACAATTTTGAAAATGATGAGCAAGTACCTAAGAGCCCGTAGATAACTACGGATAGAAAGGGTGATAATACCTTCCCTTTTTGTAATCTACCACCCGTACTCAGAAAATCTCAAAAAAGGAATTTTTCTGTGCTTTTTTCCTTTCCTTGTTGGATAAAATAAAAGTCAGTGGAGACTCTTGCTTAACGCGACATTTTGTGAATAAAAACGCAAAACGCAAAACGCAAACCAACATTCCAAAAATAGTCAGTTCTTCCACCGTATCACAGAACTGGCGACTCTGCTGGGGAGTAATATAAGTGGGGTGTACCTTAGGATTAGTTCATCATATTGTTTTCAATTGTTTGATTTGTTTGCTTTATATTTATGGGCTTTGTATTGGAGTTACTATATATCATAACCTGGACCTGGGGATACCTTTTAGGTAAGTAGCAATAGACTGTGAGGGAATTGTACAGCGTATACCGATACGGTTGAAGCAGTAGCTATGTTGATGTGGCACATTAGTTGGTACCGATATCCCTTGTGGAGCAACAAGGAGAGTATGGGGCTGCTATATGGGTCATTAAGCATCAACTGACCTTAGAACCTATAATTGACCCATTTGGCCATAGAAAAGTAGCAGTATGCTACACTCATTGAGACCATACTCTTGCGATGATTCCGGCCGCAAGAAAAGGTTGCTAAACTGGAATTATGACCGATCGAGGATGGTCAATGATATTGAGAACCTATAGAACCCGGTTACTATTACTAGGACAGGTTGAACCAACTAAACTGAAAGAAGGTAATACCTAAACTCCATGCCAGCCTGAAATTTAAGGGCTATTGTGTGACTTGTGTGCTTTCAACTTGAACTACTTGCACATGTTTGTTACCTAACAACTAGAGTTCCTTGCAGGTTTTGTTTACAGTCCTTATCCAATACCTTGGATTTCTTGTCGGATTTACTTGTTTACATTACCTCGTACTTTTGCTTAAACGCATAACATACACATCATAACATCATGCCTTAACATTTCCTTAACCATTTCAAGGATCTCAAAGGTTTGTGATGCAGGTTATGGTAAATCCAACGTCTAGCAAGGGGCAAAGGGGATTTATTTTCCTCTAGCCAATGTCATCTAGAGATCAAAACACGATAATTTGAGTCGGTGGCTATGACCCACTCGATATGGTGAGCTTGACTCTTGAAAAAGGACTCTTGATGACACAAAGTTTCTTCTATCAAAGCTGCAAAATTCAAATTCTAACAGTTTCTTGTTTACCCCGCGAGATCCTTGAAAACATTGTATACATATATCATACATATCATTGCATAACAGGTCTCCCAGTACAGGTCTCTCATGTTCTCGCTGTTTATTTCAGCAATGGCTCTCCAACAGGACACCAGAGATCTTCAAGAAACCCAGTTCAGGGAAATCTTCCTAAACTTATCCAAGGGGCAAGAAGAGTTGAAAACGCTCCTCGTCGGGAACTTGGTCAAGAAAAATCCTGAAGACAATAAGGACGAACGGCTGGAACAATTGCAAGCTGAGTTAGGTGCCATGAAAACCTAGATGCTGGGGCATATGGCTCTTATCCAAGGCTTAGCCCGGGAACAAGAAGAGTTGAGAACCATTATCAACCAGCTTCATCAAGATAGATATAACAGTATGAGGCAAACAGTCGAGGCCGGGGACCAAGTCATTGATCAGCCTCCAAAAAGACGAGGGTTTGGTTTGGTAAAGAACGGATCTCTCCAGGTTGCTACTACCTCACGGGTCCAACAACAACCTCGCCATAAACAACCGGTTAATCAGAGTAAGCCGGATAGGCCTAAGAAGCAGTTTACCAAGCTCAACATGCCGCTGTCCCAAGCTTTGCAACACCTGTTGAGACTGAATCTGGTGACGTTGGTAGGACCTCATCCGAATCCTAAGACTTCTTCACCTAACTACAATCCTGATGCAAGGTGTGCATACCATTCCAACAGCTCGGGGCATGGTACTGACGACTGTTGGAAGTTGAAATACAAAATTCAAAACCTGATTGATGAAGGAGCATTGGAATTCACACAAGATGGTCAACTGGAATGTTTCTGTCAATCCTCCAAGGCTCACCATTTGAAGTGACAAGTTCTGACAAGAGAGGCTTTTGTTCATTAGAATTTTCAATTTGTAATTTTCTTTTGATTGTTCGAATATTTATTCATGTCAAATTTTGTTACTTCATCAATACATTCCATATGTCTGTTTTGAATCAATCCATTCATATTCACTATATTCAAATTGCTTTAATTTTTTGTGATGTTCAACTCTCGATTAAAAATTATAAGCCTTTAGAGGGAGGATGACGAAAATGATACCACAATCTCTACAATATGCTTTTGAACAGACCCCGCTGACGATGTACAGGTGTTGTTTCAAATTCTAAACAGTGGAGTTATAAGGAAGATAATCCCTAGTCAACCCCTTTGAGCCAAAGAAGTTGGAGTTTTTCTTTTCACACAAATTAAAACCCTTAATCACAACCTGGGGCAGAGTAGTTTTCTCAGTTAATTCGGGTGCACAATGAATGGCATCAAAGAGCTCCTTCTAAAATAAAAGATGGTGATGGTTCTTTATAATCGTCAGGACAGGTTGTCATCATCTCTCAAGAATAAAAGCCCATTAAGTCAAAACCTATGAGGGAGACTTATAAAATTGGGGCATCCCGCTGACTGTAATCACAAAAGAAACAGTTCAGGCAAAAGAACAGGGATAATAAAATCAAAAAGAAAGAGATCCTACAAACTCTCAACAAAAATGGCTGCCTGTTCAAAATAAATTGCCAGTATCCGAACCATCACTTGCATATCAGAGTAAAGACTCAAACGGGATCTAAATGCACAATTAGCTGAGTTTAGGATCGAAGAACATCACGAAGAACGGGTGGGTACAAATAAAATTTGAGCCTTTATCCTTTGTTTCTTAAACCGTGAACCAGGCCACGTTATAACCCTTAAAAGTCCAAGCTGAAGCATGGGTTAGTTCGAAGGCATGCTGTTACAAAAGGTATCCTGACTCCTATAGGGCTTGCTGTAAATCCTGAGTTGACATCACATTTTACAAAATTTTATTGTTTTTACTGAAAAATGCATTTCAAGACAGACATAAGCTTTGAATTCTTAAAATAACATTGTTTGCATATGACTATTTGTTCAAACAGCAAAGAAATTCGCATGACGAATATCCAGTGAAAAAAAAACCTTCTCAATAAAAAATATCACCTCAAGTGGAAAAACACTCCCAACCAAGGGGAACGGCATGATCATTGTCCATCATGTGGGGTAGTCAAGTCAAGATTCAGAGAATCTCTCAAAGATGCCAAACAGTCAGGGGCAAATCCCTATCTGAATCACTTGGGGCATTAAACATAAATTCCAGCAATGAATCTTGCATGGTCAAACGAACATCTTCTGGTAGTACGGCAACACAACACTACCGACAGTGACAACCCCCTACACTCTGAGGGCGTGGACATAGTCAGAAAATACTTTGCATGAATAAATACCCGCTAGGTTGACAGGCTTAGGCAAAAATAAGGGCATCCCGACGAACCAAAAGGGTTCGGGAAAAAATTAGGGATAAAAACAAAAAAAAGATTTGTACACCCGGCAAGTCGAAAACCCGAAAAGGCGGCTTAGGCAAGAAAGGGTATCCCGGTGGACTGAAAATCTGAAAAGACAGTCCAGGCAAAAGTTAGGGATTAAAGCGTACGACTATGTCCCATCATCTCATCACTTGCCTACTAGAAGAAGATTTGTCATTTCAATCGGCAATTACCAAGAACCTCATAGGTTAGAATAATACTCGATCTACAAGGCCTCCATAGGCACCTTCTCCCGCAGATACAGGGGCATAAAAGTCTCGATGCAAAGTCATCGTCATGTCCTTAGCATGCATCCCAATAACATTCACTCCCCACAAGAGTAAGACAAGGATAGCGGTGTTAAAGCTCTCCCCGGCTGAGACTCGTAAATGTGAATGAATTGACGATATTCTCCACAAGCAGAGTTTATCTACCATCAGCACTGAAAAGTATTATCATCCCCAACGGAGTATAAAAATTATCCCCAGTGGAGTTTGAAGAATTGTCCCCAGTAGACTCTGGAAGAATATCCTCAATAAAGTCTAAAAGGTTATTCCCCGTGAAGTCGCAACTGGAAAATCATCCCCAGCAGAGTTTATTCCTTTCACAAACAGAAATTCAATCTCCAACAAGTTTCATTATCGCCAGCAACGGTAATTCATCCCCAATTGAATTTATCAACGGAATCCTCAGTAAAGCATCTCTTCCCCACAGAGACATTCTCTCGTCAGTTTATTCCCCAGCGGAGTTATCCTCTCCCGCAGGTTTGTTCTCACAAACATCTTCATTCACTATCTCCAGCAGAAACGAAGAATTCATTTCTTTTCTCCAGCAGCAATCCGGGATTTATTTCCCCCAACTCAAAACACTACATTTTCAAACATCATGACACATGCATACACATCATACAACACAATCTCATTTATTTTGAGAACATCATTGCTTGATACATATCATGCATTACATACAACTAACCTTTACCTTTCAGGAAATATACAACTAAATTCTCACGAAATTCAAGCTATGAAGCTTTTACCTCTGTTGAATTACGGACGAGCTTCTAAATCTCAGCAGAGATGTTTCCTCAGTTGAATTACGAACGAGTTCCTAAATCTCAGCAGAGATGTTTCCTCAGTTGAATTACGGACGAGTTCCTAAATCTCAACATAGATGTTTCCTCAGTTGAATTACAAACGAGTTCCTAAATCTCAACGAAGATGTTTCCTCAGTTGAATTACAGACGAGTTCCTAAATCTCAGCAAAGATTGTTTCCTCAGTTAAATTACAGACGAGTTCCTAAATCTCAGCAGAGATGTTTCCTCAGTTGAATTACGGACGAGTTCCTAAATCTCAGCAGAGATGTTTCCTCAGTTGAATTACGGACGAGTTCCTAAATCTCAGCAGAGATGTTTCCTCAGTTGAATTACGGACGAGTTCCTAAATCTCGGCAGAGATGTTTCCTCAGTTGAATTACGGATGAGTTCCTAAATCTCAGCTGAGATGTTTCCTCAGTTGAATTACGGACAAGTTCCTAAATCTCAGTAGAGATGTTTCCTCAGTTGAATTATGGACGAGTTCCTAAATCTCAGCAAAGATGTTTCCTCAGTTGAATTACAGACGAGTTCCTAAATATAAGTAGAGATGTTTCCTCAGTTGAATTACAAACGAGCTCCTAAATCTCAACAGAGATGTTTCCTCAGTTGAATTATGGACGAGCTCCTAAATCTCAGCAGAGATGTTTCCTCAGTTGAATTACGGATGAGTTCCTAAATCTCAGCAGAGATGTTTCCTCAGTTGAATTATGGATGAGTTCCTAAATCTCGACAGATATGATTCCTCAGTTGAATTACGAACGAGTTCCTAAATCTCAGCGAAGATGTTTACTCAGTTGAATTACATACGAGTTCCTAAATCTTAGCGAAGATGTTTCCTCAGTTGAATTACGGACGAGTTCCTAAATCTCAGCAAAGATTGTTTCCTCAGTTGAATTACGGACGAGTTCCTAAATCTCAGCAGAGATGTTTCCTCAGTTGAATTACGGACGAGTTCCTAAATCTCAGGAGAGATGTTTCCTCAATTGAATTATGGACGAGCTCCTAAATCTCAACAGAGATGTTTCCTCAGTTGAATTACGGACGAGCTCCTAAATCTCAGCAGAGATGTTTCCTCAGTTGAATTACGGACGAGTTCCTAAATCTCAGCAGAGATGTTTCCTCAGTTGAATTACGGACGAGTTCCTAAATCTTGACAGAGATGATTCCTCAGTTGAATTACGGACGAGTTCCTAAATCTCAGCGAAGATGTTTCCTCAGTTAAATTACGGACAAGTTCCTAAATCTCAGCAAAAATGTTTCTTCAGTTGAGTACGGATGATCGAAGTTCCTAAATATCAACAGAGATGACTCACCAACAGAATAACAGACGACAAAGCTCCTAAAATTCTATTTCTCTCAGAAGATAGAGATCAGACTTCCCCAGCGGAATCTTCCTCAAATGACAGGTATACAAGTTCTCGCTAAGGAATCTCTTATGCGATCGACACTCCTTCGGATGGCACCTTTAAGCCCATCTCCCGGCAGCAATCTCCAAATGGCATCTGTAAGCCCATTCCCGACATCACAAGACAATTACCACTTCATGCGAGTGCAAATTTCTGGGCACTCTAGTGTTCAATCCTCTTCCACCTTCGGATTATGAAAGGCACGAAAGCCAATCTGCATCCTCAGGTTTAAGAAGATTGAACAAGGGCAGTTGTTGTACCCCAAAATATTCCCTCAAATATTTCTCAAAACATTTCAATAAAGATCTCCAAGTTGCTCAAGTCCAAGGGCTGGCCAGACAAGCTCTCTCCTAAGGCAGTCTACCCCAAACTAGGGTTTCATGTTGAATCAAGATAATTAAGTCCAAGTGATCCCAAGTTCTCACCAATGTCCTAATATGTTCTCAAGATCATCCAAGTCAAGTTTCAAGCCTTGCAGAGGAATTTTGCTCAATCAATTGCTCAAAGGTCCAAAAATTGACTATGCTAGGGCAAAAGTCAACTGTGACCTACATACAGTCAAACTTCAATATTTTTGGTCAACATACTAATTTTGAAGTATATTTCATCATTTGATCAAGGTTTGATCATGATTCATCAAGGATTTCTCATAATTCATCAAGACTCAAAAGTTGCTAAATTAGGGTTTTGCAGGAAAAGTCAACTCAACTTTGACCAAGCATAACTTTCTCATACTTTATGATAAATGACCCATCCAAAGCTAATTTTGAATAGGATGCAATTACCTACAATCCATCTCCATCTCCCAAGTTCAAAATATGCACTCACAAGAAGTTATGAATTTGAACATTATAGGTCATTTTGAAAAGTCAACAAAAACACCTTTTTTGTCAAAGCTTCATACATGAGCATGGAATATCAAAATGAGATGAGACCAAAATGGTTGCTTATAGGACATCTCAATATTTCTAAAAAATCCAAGAACACCTCCAAAGAGTCAAAATTGAGGAAGTTATGCATTGGTGAAGTTGACCTTTTTTGCAAAATTGCCAAAAGTCAACTATGCCCAAAACCTCAAATTTTGCCAAATGGGCCTAATCTTTTTCACTTGTTTTAAGTTGGAAACATAGCCCACGTGCTCTAGCCTTTTCCACTTGTCCATATCTTATTTTTATTATTTAATTTGGTTTTTAGTTGAATTAATTCAATTTAAATCAAATTAAATCAAATAAAACTCCAAAACATTGATAACAAGGGATTTTGTGTTTGTTTCAGGCTTTATTACACAGCTAGCCATCATTCAAATTCGCATCAAGGCTTGTGTGCACAAAAAGATTGGAAATAAGCCAAATTTGGAAGGTTTTCAAAGCAAATCAAATCAAAAGGCATTGAAAGAGAAGGATTTTGATCAGTTTTGCAACCCTAATTCCTTCACTAATACATATAGACAGCGTGCAGATCAAAAGGCAGGTTGGAAAGAGGCGCTAGAACAAGAACCAGTTTTGAAAAAAAGGGCAAAAAGTGTGAGATCGAATTGATAGTTAGAGGCATCCTCAAGGCTTGTTAATGATCCTAATCGCTTCCTGGCACTCTCAGTAAGCTAAAGCCATCAAGAACTAAGCTGTTCCAGTCCCAAATCGTGCTATAAGTCCATCACGATACACCCCTGTTCTTGAATTCGCATCTTGAAATTTAAGCATTGTTAACGTGAATTAATGGCATATTGTTGATCTATGAGACATTTGCAAACTTTTGGCATTATTCAATTTCATTTATATGGCCTGTAGTGTTAATCACCATTGCTAGGTTTTCGAGCTTGGTTTTAGGGCTTTTTATTTCAGGGACAATTGGCCATTGTAATGGGTACGATTGTGTTCAGAAGAAGGTGACGGTTCTAACCATGGCCTTGGTGTTCATTTATATTACCTGTACGTGATTTTGGAGATTGGCATGGTTACAGTGACGAACATTGTCCGTGGGTATAGGTCTCAAAACCTTTAGCCACAGAGAGAGGAAGGAGACACTTAGCTGTCGTCCCACCATTGGCTTGTTTAAAGATTTGCGCGCGTTTACTTTTTTGTTTCCACTAATATTTGTTTTCTCATATTATTATTATTCCATCAGTGTATAATAAAAACAAAACGCCCCAGTGGTGGCCACACAGGTTCTCAAGGCGTTAGAGGCTAGAGGTCAGGGGTTCGATCCTTGCCTCCAGCATTTGCTATTTTTCATTATTATTTCAGGAGATCCAATGCGTGCAAAGCCAGGATGTCCATCATACTCCCTCATTATCCAATGCGCCAGATGGCCAGATGGCCAGATCTGGTGGCCACCATTGAGAGTGCACCATAGGCCAAGTCAAACATGCCATACAGGATTGCAAAAGTCAACACGGATCATATCTCAATGGGCCCAGGAAAATTGCTATGCACACCTCCAATTCAGGCCCATCTCTCTCTTTTATATATTTGTTTATATTTCATTTAATTATTTACTTATTTATTTACTAACCCAAAAATAATTTTCTTTTTACCAAAAATCACCAAAAAATATTTTATGTCCAATTAAAATTAGACTTTTATTTTTCATCAATAAATTAATTAATTGAATTAGGTTTGTTTAATTAGACAACTTTAATTTATTTTGTAAATAATTAAAATTAATTAGAATCAATAGGTTTTTATTACTAATTTAATCATTTTATTTCTCTCATAAAATAAGCAAAAATCCAAAAATATGTCATTTAATTATTTTTCGTTAATTAATTTAATTAACTAATTAATTGCATTTTTAATTTAGAAAACTTATTTCTTTTTAATAAAAACAACAAAAAACAATTTTCTCTTTTAATTAGGATAGAAGGGTCAAAACCCTAGTTTCGCATTCGATCTAATTTTCTCGCGCATTTTATTATTTTGCCTAATTATTGTATCTGCTCCCGGTTTGAAATAATTTAAATTAGGACATTTATTTATTTTTACTGCTTTTAATTTCAAAGGGTTGTTTTTGGCTATGTAAATACCCGAAGCCTTGTAATAGCTTAGTTTAAACTCCGCACTTTAATTTCCGCAAATATTTATCTGTTAGATGTTTGATAATAGGGTTTGCATGACAATAATGAATCTCTAAATTTAAAACAGTTAGATCACCCTAAATGTGCAAAGATAAAATAATCTGAAATTGACACATTCGCACATGCGCACTCTTAGGGTACACTCCCACTTGGTTGCCTTCGTTAAAACGGTCATTGAGTATAGGTTGTTTTAGAGGTTGTCCTCTTGTCTAAAAGATCATAGTTGCCTCGGAAAGGTTGCCTCGGACATTGTCGCCGCGGATAATTGATCTAAGACATTAGGGTTACTACTAAGACGTCCTAACATTGCTTTAGTGACCGTATGTCCCTCTTTTGAATTGACCCTCAAACTCCGACGACGGTGCTACATACTCACTAATAGTAGGATATCTTTGTCTAAAGGAAACAAACATAGAACAATTCCTTTTTCGAGTAGGTAGATTAGTTCTTAAGTACTTGCTAAATCCAAACAAATTTTTTCACACTTACACTCCTTTACAAACAAAAGTTTTCAAAAACACTTCATTACACTCTTGAAGACAGAAGCAAGAGTTAAATCAAAGTCAAAACAAAAACTTTTCAAAGCCCACAAACACAAAGAAAACAATTTTGAAAATGATGAGAAAGTACCTAAGAGCCCGTAGATAACTACGAATAGAAAGGGTGCTAATACCTTCCCTTTCTGTAATCTACCCCCCGTACTCAGAAAATCTCAAAAAAGGAATTTTTTTGTGCTTTTTTCCTTTCCTTGTTGGATAAAATAAAAGTCGATGGCGACTCTTGCTTACCGCGATATTTTACGAATACAAACGCAAAACGCAAACCAACATTCCAAAAACAGTCAGTTCTTCCACCGTATCACAGTGTTCTTAAAATAAATGAGATTGGGGTGTATGCATTTGTACTACAGATGCTATGACGTTTGTAGAATGATGTACGAATGCAATATGTGAATATATCAGTTGTTCTATTGCAGCGCTGTTGAATTAGGGAAAATAAATCCCTGATTGCGGTCAGCGATAAAGAATGTAGGTCTTCAGATTTTATTGAAGCTGAACTGTTGGGAGATGATCTTTCGTTATTAGAGGAATAAACTCTGTTGGGGAAGGAAAGCTTTATGCAATTCCTGAGGATTTTATGAAATCCTATTGGGAAATGCTGAGAAGTTTGACGACTTTACTAGGGAAAACCTGATGTCAGAGCAGTAGTTGGAAATTCCTGTTCTGTCAGGGATACGAGAACACCTAACATCACTAGGTTGTAAGCTGAAGATATGGCGACGACTTTTAGTAAGATGCCTCTGCCTCTGTACCTGCTGGAGAAAGTACATGCGGAGACTTTGTGGATGATTTGGGTGTCATTCCAACTCTTGGGATGCTTGGTAAATGCTGATCAGGATGATGAGTCTCCTACTGATAAACATGTGACAAGATGATGGGACGTAGTCGTACGCTTTAATCCCTAACTTTTTCCTGGACCGTCCTTTCAGGTTTTCAGTCCACCGGGATACCTTTTTTTGCCCAAGCCTCTTTTTCAGGTTTTCGACTTGCCGGGTGTACAATTTTTTATGTATATCCCTAATTTTTTCCCGAACTTTTTTGGTTCGCCGGGATGCCCTTTTTTTCCTAGGCCAACCAACCTAGCGGGTCTTTTACATGCGGAGTATTTTCCGACTATGTCCATGTTCACCGGGTACGGAGAATTGTCACTGTCCATAGTAGTAAGTGTTGCCACACTGTCAGAAGACATTTGTTTAATCGTACAGGATTCATTGCTGGAATTCATGTCCCAATTCCCCAAGTGACTCAAATGGAGATCTGCCCCTGGCTATTTGGCATCTTTGAGAGATTCCTTGAATCTTGACTTGACTGCCCCAGATGATGGAAAGTGATCATGCTGCGCCCCTTGGTTGGAAGTGTTTTTCCACTTGAGGTGATTCTGCTCATTGAGAGGATTTTTGTTCATTGAATATTTGTTTGCGAACTTCTCTGTCATTTGAACAATTAACCATATGAAAACCATGTCATTTAGAGAATGCAAAGCTTATGTCTGTCTTGAATTTTTTTTGAAAATGTGTTTTTTGTAGTAAAACAAAATTTGAAAGAATGTGATATCAACTCATGATTTATAGCAAACCTTATAGGAGTCGGGATACCTTTGTAACAGTATGCTCTCGAACTAACCCATGCTTCAGCTAGGACTTTTAAGGGTTGTAACGTGGCCTGGTTCACGGTTTAAGAAACAAAGGATAAAGGCTCAAAATTTATTTGTACCCCGCCCGTTCTTCGTGATGCTCGTAAGACCTATGCTCAGTTAATTATGAATTTCGATTCCCACTTGAGTTCTGGAATGTTGGCCCCGATATTCTGGTGATAGTTCAGCAATTGAATGTTTGTTTGAGAAGGCAGTCATTTTTTTAAACCTTTTTTGTCGAGGATTTATAGTAACCTATTTTTTTGATTTTTCTATCCCTGTTTTTTGCCTGAACTGTTTCTTTTGTGATTACAGTTAGCGGGATGCCCACGTTTTTTTCTTAAGTCTCCTTCATAGGTTTTGACTTAATGGGCTTTTCTTTTGAAAAATAATGACTTCCTGCTTTGATGATTATGCAGAACCATTACCGTCTTTTGATTTGGGAGGACGTCTTCGATGCCATTCATTGTGTATGAAGCGGAAGATTGCGGCTGAATGCACGTCTGAATTGACTGAGAAACTACCCTGACCTAGGTTATGATTAAGGGTTTTAATTTGTGTGAAAAGAAAACTCATACTTATTAGGCTCAAAGGGGTTGACTAGGGATTATCTTCCTTATAACTCCACTATTCAGGATTTGAAACAACGCCTGTACATTGTCAGCAAGGTCTGTTCAAAAGCACACTGTGAGATTATGGTATCATTTTTGTCATCAAACCGCTAAAGGCTTAGAGCTTTTTTAATCGAGAGTTGAATATCACGTAAAGGAAGCAAGAAAACAATTTAAATAAAATGACAATGAAATTATTCAAGACAAACATATTCGATGAATTAATGGGAAAACCAAAGTTCGGCATAACGGTAATTGTTTGAACAACAAATGAAATTACAGATGAAAAATAAAAAATAAATTGGACGTTCTCAATGATTTGGCCTAGGAGCAGTGATAACTTTGTGAGTCTCGGGAGGGTCGAACTCAATCTCTTTGGCGTCAATCATATCCTGAATTTTGTTCTTCAGAGCCCAACAACCATTTGTATCATGTCCAGGACTATCAGAATGGTATGCACACATTTCATCAAGGTGGTAACTAGGAGCAGAAGTATTGCGATTTTGCAGAGGAGCCTATAACGTAATCAACCCTGCTTTCAACATGAGTTGTAACACTTGAGCTAGTGACATGTTGATTTTGGTGAATTGTCTCTTAGGTGTGACCTCTTTATGCTGGTTCCACTATTGGTGTCATTGCATAGGTGTAGAGTTAGAGACCAGTATTTCCCCCACATATTGATTATGGTCATCGGCCTTATTGCGACCCTTCTGACCATACACATCATAGGCTTCCCTCTTACCAGCAAATGGCTTCTTCTCAGCATTAGAAAATGTAGCCATCGGGATCTTCCCACTCTTGATACCACTTTCGATCCTTTCTCCAGTTAGAACCATTTCTGTGAACCCAGATGAGGAACTCCCAATCAACAAATTGAAGAATGGTCCTGTCAGAGTGCCCATGAACATGTCTACCATTTCACGATCATTCAGAGGAGGTTGTACCCTGCCAGCTAGATCCCTCCATTTCTGTGCATATTCCTTGAACCCTTCTCTTGAGCTTATGGATATATTCTACAGTTGCACTCAAGTTGGTGCCAGGTCAGCGTTGTATTGGTACTGCTTGTAGAAATCAGTAGCCAAGTCTTCCCAGGTATGGATTTCAGTTCCTTCTAGCTGATAGAACCAATCCAGTTGAGTGCCAGCCAAACTTTCTTGGAAGAAATGGACCCATAACTTCCGGTCATCAGTGTGAGGCTGGATCTTTCTGACATATGACCTCAAGTGAAGCTTGGGACAGGAAACACCGCCATATTTTGTGAATATGTGGACCTTGAACTTAGGTGGGATGACCACCCCTGGAACCAAACTTAATTCTTCGAAATCTAGACCGCGCACCCTTTGAATCTCCATGGCATTGAGTCGATCCTCCAGCCGTTTGTATTTATCATCAGTAGGAGGATATTGCTCCTCAGAGTAGTCAGGTTCATCTTCTTCAGATGTTGTATTGTTGTCTTCTTCCTCTGATTCCTCATCATCTTCCTCTTGATTATCCCCTCTCTTTGATGAGGTTGCGAAATCTAGAGCTCGGTTAGCTGGTCTTCTTCTTCCCACACTCGAAACACGAACTGATTTCTTTGCCTCCTTAGCTTTCTTTTTGATGATCAGAGATTTCAGGTCTTCTTGCCCCTGGGTCAGAGTCATAACATTTGTTGGAACTGAGCGTTTTAAGCCTGAAGGTCTTTGATTGTTTGTTCAAGAACCATTTATTTACTTGTATAAATAAATAGCAAAGAAGATGAGAACCCTACTTTGAAACCTGTTTATGCAATGACATGTATGATATGCGTATGCAATGTTTTCAAGGACTCGCGAGGTAAACAAGAAAATGTCAGAAGTTGAAAATTGCAGCTTTGATTGAAGAACTTTGTATCGTTGAAGGTCCTTCTACAAGAGTCAAGCTCACCATATCAAGTGGGTCATAGCCCCTGACTCAAGTTGTCGTGTTTTGGTCTTTTGACAGCATTGGCTAGAGGAAAATAAATCCCCTTGCCCCTTGCTAGACGTCTGGTTCATTATAACCTGCACCGCAAACCCTTGAGATCCTTGAAATGGTTAGGGAAATATTGTGGCATGATGTTATGATGTGTATGCTATGCGTTAAGCAAAAATGCAGGGTAAGAAACCAAATTATTGGATTTATACAAACAAGGTCCTGTAAGGAATATAAACAAAGCCCTGCAATGAGTTCAAATTGTTAGGCAAAGAAAGCAAACAAGTCACACAAGTAGCCTTAGGTTTAGGCTTGCATGGATTCCATAGGTAAGTACCCTCTTGAAGTTTAGTAGGCTCAACCTGTCTTAGAAATAGTAACCGAGTTCTAAGGAGTCTCAATATCACTGATCTTCCTTTATCGGTATTATCTCATCTCAGCAATCTTTTCTTGGGCTAAAACATCCTGAAAGTCTGATCTAAATGAGTGTAGTATCGAGTATCAACCAATTCCCAGCTTTACACCGAGATCGGCTATCTCACTACTTTCTAATGGCCAAGTTTGTTCAACTATGGTTCTAAGGTCGGTTAGTGCTTCACGACACCACACGGCGGCCCCGTACTCTCCTCGTTTCAACACAAGGGATACCGATACCAACCAAAATGTCACACCAACACAACCATCACTTCAACCATATCGGTCTACACCGTACAGTCTCCACGATCTATTGCTGTTTACCAAAAAGTGTGCCCCAGATCCGGGTGTAGGATCTATAGAAATAATCCAAACAACCCTCCAAGGCTAAAGCAAACAAAGCACAACAAAGCATTTAAATAATGAACTAACTCTAAGGTAACCCCACTTTTTTATTTATTCCCCAACAGAGTCTCCAGTTCTGTGATACGAAGGCATAACTGACTATTTAATACTGGTTTTGCGTTTGTATTTGCAAAATATGCGGTAAGCAAGAGTCACCACTGTCTTTTCTTTTATCCAAATTAAGGAAAGGGTGAAAAGAACAGAAAAACACATTTTCGAGATGTTTTCTGAGTAAGGGGGTGGATTATGGAAAGGGAAGGTGTGAGCACCCTTTCCATCTGTGGTTTTCCACGGGCTCTTAGAGGTTTGCTAATTTTTTAAATACCTTTGTGCTTTGTGTGTTTTGAAAATGTTTGGAAAATGCCTTAGTGCGGCGATTTGCTTTGCGTGTAACTCTTGTATCAGTCCTCAAGAGTGTTAACAAAGCAAATGTTTTTTAAAGTTGTTTTTGAAAAGTAGTATTTGTGTAAGTGCAAAAAGTATTTTTGAGAAAGCTTCTAACAACTATCTACTTTTATACTCGAAAAGGTTGTTCTTTTCCTCGTATCCTTTAGATAACACTATCCTACTATTAGTGAGTAGGTAGCCTTATCGTTGGATGTGAAGGGACATTCGAATGCACGTTTTACAATCATAAAGGCAATTTACGGAGATGCTTTAGCAATTCTATTTTAGGGACTAGATCATTTACCAAGAAGGCAACCGTAAGGTCATCGAGGAACTATGATCTTTTTATTTTACAGGTCTTTGCTAAAGCATTCCTGCCCCATGAATGTTTTTTAAAGGCAACCAAAGTGGGTGTACCTTAGAGGTGTATATGTGAAAGTGTGTTGTGTTCAGTTATTTTTGTCTTTTTGTTAAGTTTGCTAGTGTTTTAATTTACACTCTTTCCATACATGCCTATTTACTAACAGTAATATAGAAAAATAAAACAGTAGAGGTGCGGAAAATAAAATGCAGAAAAAGTAAATCCTAAACTATTACACGGCTTTAGGAGAGATACAATATAAGTGCATGAAATAAAATGCGGAATTTTAAATCTAAGACTATTACATCCATGGGCAATTATAATACTTACATAAAATGCTAGAATAAAAATAAACGCGCGTGAAATTGGAAATAACGTCTCAAAATATCATAAGAAATAAAATTCTTTTTGTTTTGTTTTTATCATGAAAAGAAAATTAAATCTAAATTAAGTCCTAGATTCTAATTTGTTTTAAGTTAAGAAAATGGTTAAAATTTAATTAATCAATTAATTAAGAAATTAATTATTTAATTAAAATATCTAAGCCTAATTTTTGTGATTTTTTTTATTTAATGTTAATTAAAAAGATAAAAAGTCCAATAAAAAAATAAAGAAAAGAACAAAAGCAAAATAAGAATACAAAGAGGCTTCCTTCGATTGGGGTGAAGAAGGGGGGGTTTCGATCCAAAGGGGAAGCTGCCCTTTTGACCCAGGTAGTAGACTCCTTTGATTCAACTTTCTTTTGCTTCCTTTCGATTGAGTTTAGAAGTTGGTGTGAGCAACCTTCGATTGCCACCTTTTCTGCTTCCTTCAATTGAGTTTAGGAGTTGGTGTGAGCAACCTTCGATTGCCACCTTTTCTGCTTCCTTCGATTGGCCTATGAAGCAGTATAGACCAACAGAGCAACAAGACAGAAGATCCTTTGTTCATACCCTTTTTGTATTTCGTTTGAGCCTGTACAGGTTAGTTGGACAAGAAGAACAAACAAACCAAGAAAAAATACAGAAACGAAGAAAACGAATAAAAGTCCATTTACATGTTGTGATGCGGTGGGAGAACTGACTTGAGGTTTTGTGTTTGTGTTTGCAAATGTTGCGGTTAGCAAGAGTCACCACCGACTTTTCTTTTATCCAAAAGGAAAGGTAAAAAAGCACAGGAAAGAACTTTGAGATGTTTTCTTGAGTTCGGGGGGTAGATTATGAAAAGGGAAGGTGTTAGCACCCTTTTCATCCATGGTTTTCCATGGGCTCTTAGTTACTTGTTTAGATCACTTGCTTTGTTTTGTTTGAAATGGTGTTTAATGTGGTTTTGAAAAGTATTTTTGAAAAGAGGCCATTCGTTTAGGCAATTTTTGTAATGATTCTCGTTTGTAAGAATGTATACAAAGATGTTTGTCTTTTGAAAATGTTTTCAATGTTTTGTGAAATGTTTTGAAATGTGTGTGTGTTTGTTTTTGAAAATAGCAAGGATTGTTTTGAAATGGGACAAGTAACTAGAAGCTATCTACCTACTCAAATTTCTTTTTTGTGCATTTTTATTCCTTTGACATTGTTGACTTACCATTGATTTGGTAAGCAACCCTATCTTTGGATGTAAACGGGACGGGCGTGGGTCATCGTATGACCATGATAGAAATGTTGCCAAGTATCTTAGCATTTTTGAGGGACCAAGATCATTTTGTTTTAGGCAACCTTGAATAGCGTCATCGAGGGTCTATGATCTTATATTTGTTTTGTTTTGCCAAGATACTTCGCGTGCGTAACATGGCCATTTTATTTTAGGCAACCAAGTGGGAGAAACCCTAAGGGTGCTTGTGTGCAAAGTGTATCATTTTCATGCTTTTGTCTTGTATTCAGGGTTTTCTATTTTGCTTTGTTTTTGTTCTTGTCATGCAAACCCTATTTTACTAATCATGGTATAAAGCGATAAATTGCGTAAAATAAACTAAGCTATTACAACAATTGTTATGGGAGGGGGGATACAAGTTTTGAATGGGGATTTTGCACAAATATAAACCTAAAAATATTATTACAATCCAATCGAATATTGTGCGAATTAAATAAATAATGCAAGTATTTAAAATGCAATGCAATGTATTTATGTAAAAAAATGTTTTGGTATTTGTTTTTTTGTATGAAAAATAATTTAATTCAAACCCTAAAAAAATAAGGAAAAATAATATTATTTTTGGAGGGATGAAACCCTAATTTTTAATTAAAAGAAAATAATGTTTCCTATTATTATTTTACACATTTTTTGTATAAGAAAATAATAAGTAATATTATATGTAAATATTAAAAATTAAATATGTATAAAAATAAGTATTTATGAGTATAAATAATATAATAAAAATATTAAGTATTTTTAAATATATTTACAAGTTATTTTAAGAAAATAAGTTCTATTCTATTAAATAAATTTATTTTATGTCAGAAATAATAAAAAAAATAAAATAAAATTGTAAAAATAAAGAAATTATTTTTAGGATTTTCAATATTCAGAAAAAATAAATAAAAAGCTATAAATATGAAAATTTGAAAAAAAAATATGAATAATATAACAAATAAGCCAGGGGTGAAAATAGTGAGTCAGTGGGTGCTAATAGTGAAAACAAAAAGGCCTAAGGCGCCAAAAAGCCCAAGGCTTCATCCCTGTCCTCCTGCCAGTCTTCCCTGCGCGCGCGTCTAGTTCAAACCTGTAACTCTCAAATGTTTGCACAAAAACAAAAACTCATAACATGAAACATGTGGCATTTGAGCTCACGATTCTAACCATATAAATTATGTAACCTAACTCTAAAAGATCAGAGAGAATTTTGGCAGCCCTAATTCGTGACCTAACTATTTCAGCATTTTCAATCTTCAAATTCTCTCAGCACAGTTAATATAAATGAAAAGTATGCATATGTACAGCTTCGTTATGATAAGGACTACATTTTTTCTTCACAAATCTTGGCTTGAGGATGCCTATTCAGAGAGATAGAGTTTAAGAAATATACCTCCCTCATCTGGATTCGAGTAGAGCAATACGGGGACTTTAATGAAGGCCTGAGGATTGTTTGAGCTTCCTTGAACTTCCCTGAAGCTATTCCAATGCTTACTTTGCTTTGAGGATAGCTGGAAATCTCTGCACAAGTCAAGCTGCAAGCTTCAAGGTTGAAAATATCAAAGGCTGAAACAGGGGTTACAAAACCAGGGTGATGGCTTGGATTGCTTTGGTATGATGTGTATGAGGTGTTTCAAATGTTAAAACACAAAACGCACGAGCCAAAAATTAGTTGGCAGTGATTTTGCAGGAATGCTGTGTTTGGACAGAATTTTAGTGTTTCTGAGTTTTTGAGAGTTTCAAATGTCAAGCCATCGTGTTAAGCCTTGTAATAAGTTTGTAAACATGTAGAGAAGGGATACAAAGTCATCCCTCAATAGTTGTACAAGCTCTTGACCTTTTTACCAACTTTTCTTGCATTTTAAGTAAAGTGAGGTGACCATACTAAACATGCCTGTCCTTGCTTGCCTGAGAGCTGAAATGCACTTGTACAATTTGCTTGCACCAAGGGAACAGGTTCAATGCTCAAGATTGATAAAGTTACAAAATCACATCTTTATGAAAATGGCAATGTGAACTTTATGCCTAAAATGGAATTATCTCTTGTACAAATCTTCAAAAGCAAAGATAATGCCTTTGTCAACTGAGTTTGCATTTAATTATGGAGTGTAAAGTGAGTTTAGGACCTGTAAAGCAATATACAATCAACATAGATCTGATTTGCAACTTGATACTTTGTAAAAATGGCTTGATCAAAAGTGATAAAATGCCAACTTCCCTTCTTCGATTCTCCCTACTCAAAAATGATCTTGGAGAGTTCTTGGACATTTTGGAAAGCTTGCAATATGCTATACAATCCATATTTGAAATGCATTTTGATATACCTCTTGGAACTAGGTGAAAAATGTCCATGAAGTTGGGTCCAAAACCTGCCTAAATTAGGGCAAATTTTCACTAAGTTATTTAGTTCATGGACCTATGTTCACAAATTCATAACTTGAGATCCAAGCATCTTTTGGGAAAAGTTTGTGAAGAAAAGTTGTAGATTTCATGGAGGACTACAACTTTCATGTTGGAAGTTTTCTTTGAATCAAATTGCATCATGGTGAAAAAGTGGTGAAAAGTTAGGAAAAAATAAGAAAATATTTATACTTAGAAAAATTCTAAGTTATGAAATTTTCAAATTCAAAACCCTAATTTTCAAAATTGGTTTTCTTGATGAACAAGTTTCATATTTTGACATATCTTGATGAATTATGACCCTTGGCACTTGATTTTGACCAAAAAGTCAAAGTTTGACTTTTCAGTGCACAGTTGACTTTTGATCAGTTGACTGTAAAATTCATCTGTCAATCCAATGAACTTGAGATCTTTTGAACCATGTAATTAGGTCAAGATGATTCCATTGAGCCCTTGAAATCATGTTTGAACTCAATTGGTCATTGGCTAGGTTAAAAATCAGAAATTTCCCTTTCTCAGTAAAAACCCTAATTTTAACCATTTTGTCGTTTTGATGATTTGATCAAATTTCTTAAGGAGTTGTGATCCAAACTTGATCAAATGGTACATATGAGTCTAAAATGTTGTTGTGGATCAAAGTTTTTGAATTTTGACTGTAAATTGGTCATGGTTGACTTTTTCCCCAATACAGTTGATTTTTAGGTCAACTGTCCAATTGACTGATAAAAAATATGGTTCAAGGCTTGAAACTTAACATGAGCAATATTAGGGGTCCAAGATGATGTATGAAGGTCACATGAAGCATTGGTGGTCCAAAAATCCTTGTGCAAACTCAAACCCTAATTCTGGGGTATTAGTGCAAGATGAGATGTCTTGAGCTAACCAAACCCTAATCTTGTCTTGAGTCAAGGAAATCTTGTGAGAAAAATCTTGATAAATGAGAGGGAAAATTTTGGAGTACAACAGCTACCCCTGTTCAATCTTCTTGAACCTGAAGAGTTAGATTGGCGAGTTTTGTCGTTCGTGACTCGAAGGTAAAAGATGATTGGACACTAGAGTGCCCATAAATTTGCACTCGATAAAGTGTAATTGAGAGAATGGGCTTAAAGATGTTATTTGGAGAGATGATAGAATCTTGTTGGAGATGGGCTTGTAGATGACATCCAAGAATGTTTGTTGAATTGTAAGTTGTATGTTAGAAGAATAAGTATCAGAATGGTGTCAGCGTCTGGAACGTATTTGAGTTGTATCTGGAGACTTGAAATCTGAATGAGAAACAGAATAGCATCTGTGTCTGGAGCGTATCTGTACTGTATCAAGATTGTGAAATCTGAATTTGAATAAGTATCAGAATGACATCTGTATCTGGAGCGTATATGAACTGTATCTGATAGTTAAAATCTGAATCAATAACATAATGGCTTCCGTGTCTGGAGCGTATCTGGACTGCATCTTGAAGTTGAGGTCTGAATGAGTAACAAAATGACTTTCGTGTCTGGAGTGTATCTGAACTGTATCATGTAGCTGAATCTGAATGAGTATCAGAATGGCATCCTTATCTAGAGCGTATCTGAACTGTATTTGAGATCTGAATGAGTAACATAATGACTTATGTGTTTGGAGTGTATCTGTACTGTATCTGAAAGCTGAATCTGAATGAGTACCAGAATGACTTCCGTGTCTGGAGTGTATCTGAACTGTATCTGAAAGCTGAATCTAAATGAGTACCAGAATGACTTCCGTGTCTGGAGTGTATCTGAACTGTATTATGATTGCATATTGTTTAGACGGTAGCTGTAATCTCATCCTGAAAAGGGTAAAATGTTAGCTGAAACACAAAGTTATGTTGCATGAAATGTATGATGCAATATATGTGTTTTATCAATGTTTATGATATGTGGATGTAATGTATGCGCATATAAGCTGATTTGCTGTATTGCTGAGGAAAATAAATCCTTGACTGCTGTCGAGGATAATAAATCCTTGATTGCTGAGGATATGTGGATTCTTCACGTCTTGAAGTTGGAGTATTGACAAAAATTCTGTTGCGAGCAATGCCATATACTGCCTGAGTAATCTTCTTGGGGAGTCCAGAGAATTTTGATGACTTCTACTGGGGATTACACAATGGGAATCCTTGTTCTGCTGGGAAATAAAGAAAACTCTGTGGGGAAGAAATCTTATTCCTGTTTGGAAAAAGTTCAAGAGTTTCGGTCGTCTACCACTCTTACTGGGGAATTATCCTAGGTTTGGGAGAGACAAAAGTTAACTGTTATCTGGTTGATTATCAGGCTTCAAGACAACTTGCTGGGGAATTTGGAGAAACCGAATGGTTTCCGCTGGGGATTGATAGTTTGAAACTTTGGCTCCGCTGGGGTTTAATAGTTTGAAGTTTTGGCTCCGCTGGGGATCTTAATGATGTACTGTAGGGATTGTTCATAGAATAGCCTAAAGACGTTTTCCTATCCTTTCAACCTGTCAGTAATTGTTCTTTTTCATTCTGTTTGTTTGTAAACAGTAATTATGTTCAAATGCATATGTTCATTAATGAATCATTGGACGTTTTTGCAAATAAAAACACAAGTGTAGAGAAAATGGCAAATAGTTTTCTGTACTTTGAAAGAGATATCATTGTATTTACTTTGAATAAGTATTTTGTACAAAGGAGATAAACATCCTAGTAAGAGGATGGTATCATAAAAGTAAGAAAAATTTATACAAAGAAAGATAGTTGTGTGTGATAATCCCATGGGGTTCCCATTCTGCTATAGCCTCCGTATCTCCGAATATCTTGTCCATTCGTTGCTTTGTCCGAAGATGATTTGAATTGATCAGAAGCTCATAGTTTGTTAGTGAAAAGATTGTCCTTAAAGTGATCCGACGAGACATAGTCATACGCTTTAATTCCATAACTTTTTCCTGGACTGCCCTTTCGGGTTTTCAGTCCACCGGGAAACCCTTTTTTGCCCAAGTCGCCCTTTTGGGTTTTCAACTTGCCAGGTGTACAATTTTTTTTTATTTTTCCCTAATTTTTGCCCGAACCTTTTGGTTCGCCGGGATGCCCTTGTTTTGCCTAGGTGTGTCAACCTAGCGGGTCTCTTATGCGTAGTATCTTTTGACTATGTTTGTGTTCGCAGGGTGTGGCAAGTCGTCGTCGTCCATGGTGGTTAAGATCATTGCCCCACCAGAAAATATGTTCTTGATTACAAATGGTCCTTCATAGGTAGGAGTCCATTTACCCCTGGGATCACTTTGTGGCAAAATAATGCGCTTGATCACTAGATCTCCAACTTGATATACCTGGCGTCTGACTTTCTTGTTGAAAGCCTTGATTATCCATTTTTGATACGTATGACCATGACAAACAGCAGTAAGTCTCTTTTCGTCAATTAAGTTCAGTTGATCAAGCTGGGTCTGGATCCAATCGTCTTCACTTAAACCTGCATCCTTCATGATTCTCAAAGAGGGAATCTGAACCTCGATAGGCAAAACAGCCTCCATGCCATAGACCAAAGAATAGGGTGTTGCCCCAATTGATGTGCGAGCCGTGGTACGGTACCCGTGAAGAGCAAACAGTAGCATTTCATGCTAGTCCTTGTAGGTGACTGTCATCTTTTGTATGATCTTCTTAATGTTTTTATTAGCAGCCTCGACTGCACCATTCATCTTTGGCCGATAGGGGGATGAATTGTGATGTTGAATCTTTAACTGCTCGCACAAGGAGGTGATCATAGTATTGTTAAGGTTTGTACCATTGTCAGTGATGATCCTATCTGGGATACCGTACCGGCAAATGAGATACTGCTTGATGAAGCGGGCAACAACATTCTTAGTAACGGATGCGAAGGAAGCTGCTTCGACCCATTTGGTGAAATAGTCAATGGCCACTAGAATGAAGCGGTGTCCATTGGAGGCTGTAGGCTTGATCTCCCCAATCATGTCGATGCCCCACATAGCGAAGGGCCAAGGAGCTGTTAAGACATTTAGAGGTACTAGAGGCACGTGCACCTTGTCTGCATAGATTTGACACTTATGACAGGTCCGAGAGTGTTGATATCAGTCAACTTCCATGGTAGACCAGTAATAGACTGCCCGTAGAATTTTCTTCGCCATCGTATGCCCACTAGAGTGAGTGCAAAATGTACCTTCATGCAATTCAACCATGATCTTTTCAGCTTCAATCTTGTCCACACAATGGAGCAGAATAGAATCATGATTGCGTTTGTATAGGATGCCATTACTTAGGAAGAACTTAGCTGAGAATCTCCTTAAGAACTTTTTCTCATTGACTGAAGCTCCTTCTGGATATTCTTGAGCCTCGAGATACCTTTTGACTTCATGAAACCATGGCTGGTCCACTTCTTCGATATTAATCTCGTGATAGTGTGATGGTTCGTCCATCCGTTCAATGGTGATTTGGAGAGCCTCATTATCCCAATTATGTTTAAACATAGATGACATTGTAGCTAGAGCATCTGCTAGTTGATTTTCTTCTCGCAGAAAGTGCTCGAAGGTAATCTGCTCGAAATGTGGTAGCAATGTCAAAACATGTTCTTTCTAAGGGATGAGGTTTGGATGCTTAGTGTCCCACTCTCCTTTGATATGATTGATGACCAAAGCTGAATCCCCAAACACAACTAAAGATTTGATTCCCAAGTCTATGGCAGCCTTGAGACCAAAGATGCATGCTTCGTACTCTGCCATGTTGTTCGTACAGTTGAAGCAAAGTCTGGCCGTAAAAGGAGTATGGCATCCTTCCGGGGATATGAGCATAGCGCTGATACCGTTACCAAGTGCATTGGATGCCCCATCAAAGTACAGGGTCCATCGGGATCCTTGTTCAGGTCCGTCATATGGTCTAATCTCTTCGTAGTTGTCTAATGTCATGATGTCTTTGTTAGGGAAGTCAAACTTCATAGACTGGTAATCTTCTACATCTTGATGAGCCAGATGATCAGCTAGCACACTGCCCTTTATAGCTTTTTAGGTAGTGTACTATATGTCGTATTCTGTTAGGATCATCTGCCATCTAGCTATCCTCCCAGACAGAGCAGGCTTCTCAAAGATGTACTTTATCGGATCCATCTTAGATATCAGTAACGTGGTATGAGTCAACATATACTCTTAGCCGGCGAGCATCCCATACCAAAGCGCAACAAGTTTTCTCAAGCAGTGAATATCTGGTTTCACAATCGGTAAACTTTTTGCTTAGGTAATAAATAGCGTGCTCTTTTCGGCCAGACTCGTCATGCTACCCCAGTATGCACCCCATTGAATTCTCTAGGACAGTCAGATACATGATTAGCGGTCTTCCCTCGACGGGTGGCATCAAGACAGGAGGCTCTAGTAAATACTCTTTGATTTTATTGAAAGCAATCTGACATTCATCATTCCATCTGACTACTTGATCTTTCTTCAACTGCTTGAAGATTGGTTCGCAAGTAGACGTTAGGTGAGAAATGAATATGGAAATGTAGTTTAGGTGTCCCAAAAAACCTCTGACGTCCTTCTCAGTGCGAGGAGAAGGCATTTCTTGTATTGCTTTAACCTTGGCAGGATCAACCTCGATGCCTTTGTTGCTGACAATGAAACCTAAGATTTTACCGGACCGGACTCCAAATGTGCACTTGTTTGGGTTCAATCTTAGCTTGTACTCCTTCAATCTGACAAATAGCTTTTGCAAGTGATCAAGGTGTTCTTCTTCAGTTTGTGATCGGGCTATCATGTCATCTATGTAGACCTCTATCTCATGATGTATCATATCATGAAACAAAGCTACCATGGCGCGTTGATAGGTTGCCCCGGCATTCTTCAGTCCGAATGGCATCACTTTATAGCATAACGTACCCCACTGTGTGACAAATGTAGTTTTCTCCATGTCCTCAGGTGCCATTTTGATCTGGTTATAGCCTGAGAATCCGTCCATGAAAGAAAATACTTTGTGCTGGGCTGTGTTGTCAACCAGGATATCGATGTGTGGAAGTGGAAAATCATCTTTAGGGATGGCCCTGTTTAAATCTCTATAATCCACGCACATTCTCACTTTGTCGTCCTTTTTAGGCACGGGAACAATGTTGGCCACCCATTGAGGATAAGAAGTAACAGCCAGAAATCCAGCATTGAACTGTTTCATAACTTCTTCTTTGATCTTCTCTAACATGTCAGGTCTCATGCGGTGGACCTTTTGTTTCACTGGTGGTCAGTCTTCTCTTGTGGGTAGACGGTGTACCGCAATTTCTGTATCGAGTCCCGACATGTCTTCGTATGACCAGGCAAAGATCTCCCATAATCATGCAATAGCTGAATTAAGCGCTCCTTGACACTCGGCTCTAGATTGGCACCCACTTTGATTTCCTTTTTATCTTCCTCGGTACCCAAGTTGGTTGTATCCAACAACTCCTCATGAGGCTGAATTGCTCTTTCCTCTTGCTGTAATAATCTGGCGAATTCCCCTGGCACCTCACAATCTTCCTCACCTTCGTATTCGGCTTGGTAGATCAGATCTTCAGAGTCACTGAAGGCTATAGCAGTATCGTTACCCATGGGATCCGGAATGGAAGGGTACCTGGATTTGTGAGTGTGGGTGTGTGTAAGGATATAGCCATCTTAAAACAATAAAATGTAAAAGAAAGACAATGAGCACAAAAAGTTTATATGTGAAAAAGCGTCCATGATTCATTGAATGTCATATGTAGATGAAATAAAAACCCTTACAAATGGACCGTTGTGCTTCGGGTAAGACACAAGTTTTTTAAAGTGCGAATTGTTCGTGAGTTATTACAAGTCCAACAGAAATGTAAAAGATAAATTACTGAGATATGAAAGTTATTGGGATGAAGTCTTTGGCTTCCCAGTTGCGAAGTCCTCCGCTGACAGTAGGAAATATCCAATCTTCTAGGCTGCCATCCTCTTCATTGTCTTCCACTGCATTGACGCTCTGGTTGCTAATCTTTACAGGTGGCCCCCCAGCACGGGCACGGCGCACAACCTTCTGACCAATCGAAGTAAACCCCAAGCCAAACTTGTCTGATTTGTACGGAATGTCCGGAAGCTGCCCCCAAATGGTGCATCCCCCTTCTTCCACTACTGCCCTTGCATCCTTTAGAGATGACATCCGAAGCGGAAGTCTTGTGATCTTAGGAGTTGAGGATACCGCCTTGGTCGCCGCTACTTCTGAAGATACTTCTTCAAAATGTTGGAAAGGGGTCTCTATGAACTCGCCATCTGTTGTACCCCAAAATTTGCCCTCCCATATTGCTCAAAACATTTCAAGAAAATTCACAAGACCAACCCGGCGCGTCATATTCAGGTATTCTTTCGCCAAGATATCTCTGATAACGTATTCTCAAATTCAGGTTCGACTCAAGAGTCAATTCTTTAAAGAAGGTATCCGAATGTGTGAGTTTTCTCGAAGAAATATGGTGAAAAAATGTGCTGAAAGTGCAGTTTTTATGCGCTAAAAAATTCATAACTTGAAGATCGTGGCTTGTTTTGAACCCGTTCCGGTGGCCAAAATTCCGTCTTGATATTATCTATGTTTTCATCTCTCACGGCTGGAAGCCAATTTCGATCAGAAGGTCTTCAAAAATGTGGATTTATCAAGTATTTTCGTACAGAAAATTTGTGACAGAAGTTTATTTGTGTCATGTTCAGAAAATTATAACTTGGTCGATTTTCATCGTATCGAGCTGGTTCCGGCGCCAAAAGTTCACAAATTGAGTTGGCTACATTTTCACAGAAGGTATTGAGTTCAAACGGTATTCAAAAGGCCTTCGTTTTTTGCTCAGAGTGCATGACACGCTGAAAATCCTGAATGCTGAATATTATTTCATCTGAGCCGAAACTTCGAAAATTCATAACTCAGTAAATTTTTATCGGATTGGACTCATATTTTTACACAAGGTCACTGACTCATAGATCTACAACTTTGCTTCAAAAGTCGAGACCAAATTATGCACCAATCAATACCATTTTTTTATTAAAGAACGTGTCAGAGTCGACACTGAAGCCCAAAATAAGTTTGTGTGAGCTGAAACTTCAAAAATTCATAACTAATTCACCGTTTATCCGATTGAGTCGATTTTTGGACAGGAGTTAGTTCTCGATGTCGGCTACATTTTGTTTTCACATTTCAACTTCAAAAAATGCACTTAATTCCCTTCGATTTAGCCTGGAAAGTGATGAATTCAAGTGAATATTGGAGGCCCAATTGCACATTCAAAGCCCATTTGCTTTACCCTAATTTTCATTATATAATCACCTTCTTTTCACACAAACCAGAGAAGAGGAGAAAAGAAGAGGAGAAAAAAAGAAGAGAAAAAGAGAGAAAAAACCTTGCCACAACACTGTTAGAATATCAAATTCTTTCAAGAACCCTAAAACCTTGAAATCCTTATTACAAATCCCTCTCTCACCACAAACAAGCCATCACAGTTATAAACCAATACCTCACTACTTCTTCAGTAAGGATAAGGCTGGCTTGGTCTCCATGATCCTAATTTTCCAGTAAGGCATAAAAGTATTCAGGTCACTAATCTTCCAGTAAGGGTAAGATTGATTTGATCTCCATGATCAAAAGGGTATAATCATTCATACATGCCATATTGTGCCTAAACATTAAATTTCTTCATATGTTGGTTTTATTTAAATTTTTATGATTTTATTTAATGTGTTCATGAGGTTCAACACTGCAGATTTAGACAGGATCCCATGCAGGTTCATTAAGGAACGTTGAGGCCAAAAGCCAAATGGCCAAAAGGCCAAAAGCCAAATGGCCAAAACAGAACATTTTACACATGACCCCAATACATGGCGAGACAGACATCCTGAGAAGATTAAGGAACGTTGAGGCCAAAACGCAAATGGTCAAAAGCCAAAAGCCAAATGGCCAAAGTAGAACAACTTATGCATGATGAGGCCAGAACACAAATGGCCAAACCACTCCAATTCACCTCCAATTGGGGACAGAACCCCCTAAGGTATTGTATTTCTTTTCTTTTCTTTATTTTATTTGTTTCAATTATTTCTTTTTTTAATTAGTTCCTTTAATTTAATTTATTTTCATAAAAAAATAAAACAATATAAAAATCAGAAAAAAGACAAAAAATAAGTATTTTTATTTAATGTTATTTTTTTTGTAAATAAATATCACTAATTAATTTTAGCTTTGTAAAATTAGGTTTAATTCAAACATTTTTCTTAATAAACTTAAAATTGGTAGAATTAGGTTTTAATCAATTTTTATCCTTTTTTTCTTTTCTTTCACAATAATTAATTATTAAATATTATTTTTGTAATTAAATTACCATGTAAATAATTAGATTAATCTTAGGTTTAATTTTAATATGTTTTCTTAATAAATTAAAAAACAACTAGAAATAGGGTTAGATTTCATTTAATTCTCTCAAAAAAAACCATAAATACAAAAATCTCAAAATAATTTCTTTTTTCATTCTTATTTCATTAGTTTAATCATTTAATTTAATTTCATTAAAAAGGGTCCAACGCCCTCGTTTCCAATTTTAATTCCTATTCGCGCATTTTTATTTATTTTGTTTCTTGTAAATATTAATGTAATTCTCCCAAAGCCGTGTAATATTTATTTTTCGCACTTTATTTTATTTCTTTATTTACTTTCCGTCAAATCGGGTCCTGGATTTTAATTTTGGCGATGTGGACCCGCGCCTTTGTAATAGTTTAGAACTTTCAATTTCCGCACCTTTTTTTTTACTGTTAAATAAATGCATGCAAGAATGAATGATAAAATAAAAACAAATGCATAGATCACTTTGACATGAACAAGATAAATGCAAATGAACATGACACACAAATCACACACCACCCCTAGGGTACGCCTCACTGTTGCCTTGCCTCGAAAGGTGATCGTCGAGTAGAGGATGTCTTAGTAAGTCCTCATGATCCGGGAACCTGGCATGAGGGTAGCTTCTAAGGTGTCTTCCCATTGCTCTGGTGATCACCATGTCCCGAACCTCGAATTGACCCGAACACCTCCAACGGTGGTGCTACCTACCTCTCAATGGTGGGATGGCACTACTTTAAAGGACATTTACACAGACGAATTCCTTAGGGTAGGTAGACGACTCTAAGATACTTGCTCTAAATTCAAAAACAAATCAAAAATACTTTTCACACCGACACCTTTTCAAAAAGCTTTCGAAAGCAACTTTTCAAACACTCTTGAGGAACGATACAAGAGTCGAACTGGAATTTTCAAAGAAACTTTTTAAAACCCACAGTTGAAAAGCAAACAAACCATTTTTGAAAACACAAGTGAGCAAGTATCTAAGAGCCCATGGATAACCATGGATAGAAAGGGTGCTAACACCTTCCCTTTCTATAATCTACCTCCCGAACCGAGAGCAATATCTATAAGGAATTTTTCTGTGCTTTTGTCCTTTCCATTTGGAGAAAATAAAAGACGGTGGCGACTCTTGCTTCCGCGACATTTCGTGAACCAGCGTTAAACAGTCAGTTCCAGATCCACCGATCACAGAACTGGCGACTCTGCTGGGGATTTCTCTTAAAGTGAGGTGTACCTTAGGGTTAGTTCATAACTGTGTTTTCAATTGCTTTCCTTGCTTGCTTTAAATTGTGGGTTGCTTGGGAGTTCTATAGATCCTAACCCGGATCTGGGGGATACCTTCTTAGAAAATAGCAACAAGGCTGTGAGGGAACTGTGCGGGGTATACCGACATGGTTGAAACAGTCTGCTATGTTGATGTGGCACTTTGGTGTGTACCGGTAACCCTTGAGTTCAGTCAAGGAGAGTACGGGGCCTCCGCGTGGTGTCGTGAAGCATCAACAGACCTTAGGAACCTTAATTGAACTATCTTGGCCTCTTTAGGGTAGTGAGATAACTGACTTTGGTGCAGTCCGAGGTTGGTTGATACTCGATACTACACTCAATTGAGGGTTGCTTTCCTGGAATATTTCGGTCGCCAGTTCAGTGGCTAAATCGAAACGATGAACAATGAAAGCAATCCAGTGATATTGGGACCCTTAGAACCCGGTTACTTCTAATAGGACAGGTTGAGCCCACCAACTTCAAGAGGGTAATACCCAGACCCCATGCTGGCCTAAACTCTAAGAGTTTCTCTTGTGTGACTTGTGTGCCTTCGTACTTGACTATTTGCATGCTTGTTGTCTGACACTTGAGCTTCTTGCAGGTTTTGTTTGTAGTCCTTAATTAGGACTCATAACAAGGTCTACCGAGTTTCTTGCAGGTTTCGTTTATAGTCCTTAATTGGGACTCATGACAGGGTTTACTAAGTTTCTTGCAGGTTTTGGTTTGCAGTCCTTAATTGGGACTCATAACAGGGCTACTCACATTACCCCATGCATACCATAACATCATACCATTGCATACATCCTAACCTATTTCAAGGATCTCAAGGGCTTGTGATGCAGGTCATGGTGAATCAACTATCCCAGCAAGGGCCAAAGAGGATTTATTTTCCTCTAGCCAAGGTTGTCAGGGGCTATGACCCACTTGATATGGTGAGCTTTGACTCCTGGAGAAGGTTCCCCTAACCAAGGTTGTTTGGAAATCAAAACCAGACATGATGACTAAAGTCAGGGGCTATGACCCACTGGATATGGTGAGCCTTTGACCCTTGAAGAAGGACTCTCAACAATATACATTGCCTTCAATCAAGCTACCGGTTTCAAATCTTAACAAATTTCTTGTTTATCCCGCGAGGTCCTTGAAAACATTACATGCATGTCATACACATCACTGCATAACAGGTATCCTTGTTGCAGGTCACTTACCTTTCTCGCTGTTTATTTCAGCAATGGCTTCACAACAAGATAACCAGGACCTTCACACGCAAGAGACTCAGTTCAGGGAATTCTTCCTAAGCCTATCCAAGGGGCAGGAAGAGTTGAGGACACTCCTCATGGGGAATCTGATCAGAAAGAGTCCTGAAGATGACAAGGACGAACAGCTGAGACGTCTACAAGCTGAGGTAGACACATTGAAAACCCAGATGCAGGGGCAAAGGGCCCTCATTCAAGGTTTAGCTCAGGAGCAAGGAGAACTGAGGGCCATGATCAGCCAGCTTCCTCAAGGCATGAAGCAACCAGCCCAAATCAGGGACCAGGTCATGGAACAGCTTCCAAGAGTGAAAAGGTCGGGTCCAATGAATAGACCTCTCCGAGTTGCTACTACTTCTCAAGTCCAACAACGACCGCGCCAAGAACAGCGGGTTGATCAGAACAGGTCGGACGAGCCTAAGAGACAATTCACCTACATCAACATGTCATGGTCACGAGCTTTGCAGCACATGTTAAGGATGAACCTGATTGCGGTGATCAACCCTCCTGCAAATCCAAAGACTTCCTCTCCAAACTACAACCCAGAAGCAAGGTGCGCTTACCATTCTGGTAGCCTGGGGCACGATACTGAGGACTGTTGGGCACTGAAGTACAAGATTCAGAATATGATCGATGCTAAAGAGATCGAGTTCGAGCCCACCGAGACTCCCAATGTGATCATTGCTCCCTTGCCAAAACATGGCTAGGATTGAGAAATTTTTGTTCATTAGAATCTTTCAAGTTGTAATTTTCTTTTGATTGTTCGAACATTCCATTCATATCAAACGTTGTTATTTCATTAATGCATCGCATATGTCTGTTCTGAAACAATATATTCGTATTCACTAAATGCAAATTATTTTCATATTTTTTTTCTGATGATCAACTCTTAAATAATAATTCTAAGCCTCTTGAGGGAGGATGACGAAAACGATACCACGATCTTTACAGTATGCTTTTGAACAGACCCCGCTGATGAAGTACAGGCATTGTTTCAAATCCCTAAACACTGGAGTTATAAGGAAGATAATCCCTCGTCAACCCCTCTGAGCCAAAGAAGTAGGAGTTTTCTTTTCGAAAATTAAAACCCTTAATCATAACCTGGGGCAGGGTAGTTCTCTCAGCTGATCCAGGTGCACAATGAATGGCATCAAAAGAAGTCCTTCTGAAACAAAAGACAATGATGGTTCCAAATAATCATAAAGACAGGCATCTTTTATCTATCAAAATAAAAGCCCAATAAGTCAAAACCTATGAAGGAGACTTACAAAACTGGGGCATCCCGTTGACTGTAATCACAAAAGAAACAGTTCAGGCAAAAAATAGGGATAATAAAATCAAAAAAAGAGGTCCTACAAACCCTCAACAAAAAATGACTGCCTATTCAAAATAAATTGTCAACATCCGAACCATCACTGGAATATCAGATCAAAGACTCAAACAAGGTCTAACGCACGATCAGCTGAGTTTAGGTTTGAAGAACATCACGAAGAGCGGGTGGGTACAATATAATTTGAGCCTTTATCCTTTGTTTCTTGAACCGTGAACCAGGCCATGTTACAACCCTTAAAAGTCCTAGCTGAAGCATGGGTTAGTTCGAAAGCATACTGTTACAAAGGTATCCTGACTCCTTAAGGCTTGCGGTAAAATAACGAGTTGACATCACAATTTACAAAACTTGCTTGTTTACTAAAAATGCATTTTCAAAAACTTCAAGACAGACATAAGCTTTGCATTTCTGACGTAACATTGTTTGCATATGACTATTTGTTTGAACAGCCTAGAAGTTCGCACGAAGAATATCTAGTGAACAAAAGCACTTCCAATCAAGGGGAATGGCATGATTATTGTCCATCATCTGGGGCAATTAAGTCAAGATTCGGAGAATCTCTCAAAAAGGCCAAACAGCCAGGGACAAACCTCCATCTGGATCACTTGGGACATTGGACGATCAAACGAAGATCTTCTGGTGGCATGACAACACAACAACAGGGGCACCTCCCTACATCCTGAGAGCGTGGACATAGCCGGAAAAAAAATACTGCGCATAATCAAAGACCCGCTAGGTTGACACACCTAGGCAAAAATAAGGGCTTCCCGGCGAACCAAAAGGGTTCGGGCAAAATGAAGGGATGAAATGAAAAAATCTGTACACCCGGCAAGTCGAAAACCTGAAAAGGCGGCTTGGGCAAAAATGGGTATCCCGGTGGACTGAAAACCCGAAAGGGCGGTCCAGGCAAAAGTTAGGGATCAAAGCGTACGACTATGTCCTGTCATCTTGTCACCTGCCTACCAAAAGAAGCTTGGTCTATCAACAACTATCAGCCCCCCACAGGTGCCTTCTCCCATAGAAACAGGGGCAATAAAGAGTTGTCTAAGCAATCTAATTGTTCCATCCTCCAAGGTACCAAGATAGGTTCAGCTAAAGAACATAACCGGCATATCTTAATTCCCCAGAGAGTGAGCCAACAAGCAGTATACTCTCCTCAAGCAAAGCAGTTATCAACCTTAAGGAAGTTGGGTATCCTCCTGCAGATCTCAACCTTCCCCAGCAGCATACAGTCTTAACAAGCATCCCCGGCAGTCTTGATTTAAGATTGTTCCCCGGCGTTCTATCAACATTCAAAGGAGTCACTTCCCCAATACAGTTCAAAACTTCCCCAAGAGAGTCCAATCTAGTTCCCCAGGAAAGTTGGAATTCATCTCCCCAAGCAGTAAGCTTATCCCCAGTAGATTCTGGAAGCTTATCCCCCGCAGAGCACGAACGCGTCTCCCGACTTTATTCAAAGAGTTATTTCCTTACCAGGATATAACTGGGTTATCCTCAGCCAAAAGCCACGGAAAGAGCGTCCTCGACGAAGTCTTCTTACCCCAGTGAAGTCTATCAACACTTCCAACACAACAAGGGTATCCTCAGCAAGTTATTATCAACTACTCAACAAAGTACCTCTCTCCCCACGGAGTTTTGTTTCCCAGCAAGATCGTTAGAGTACTTTTCTCCCTGCAGAATATTCCATTCGCCAAGTATATTCCCCAACGGAGTTATCTCCTCCTACTGGTATTCTTGCAACTATCATCCCCAGCGGAATCAAAGATCTACTTGCCAACATCAGCCCAGGAGTGACTTCTCGGCACCCGTCAAAGATTTACTTTCCTAGACGAAAGACACATTCATAAACATCACATACATCATTATAGCATGCATATACGCATCATATCTTACAATCTCATTTATGTTAAGAACATCATTGCTTGATTCATATCATGCATTGCATATGACTGACCTTTACCTTTCAGGAAAGATCCAGTTAAGTTCTCAAGCTACACTCCAAGACCTTGTCTGGTTCAGTTAAATCGACTCCCAAAGATTTTCCTGGTTATTATCCAGTCAAAGGCCTTCTCTGGTCTAGTTAAACCTACTCCTAAAGGTTTTTCTTTTGAAGACTCAGTTGAAGACTCCAAGACCTTGTCTGGTTCAGTTAAATCGACTCCCAAAGATTTTCCCGGTTATTATCCAGTCAAAGGCGTTCTCTGGTCTAGTTAAACCGACTCCTAAAGGTTTTTCTTTTGAAGACTCAGTTGAAGACTCCAAAGACCTTGTCTGGTTCAGTTAAATCGACTCCAAAGATTTTCCTGGTTATTATCCAGTCAAAGGCGTTCTCTGGTCTAGTTAAACCGACTCCTAAAGGTTTTTCTTTTGAAGACTCAGTTGAAGACTCCAAAGACCTTGTCTGGTTCAGTTAAATCGACTCCAAAGATTTTCCTGGTTATTATCCAGTCAAAGGCGTTCTCTGGTCTAGTTAAACCGACTCCTAAAGGTTTTTCTTTTGAAGACTCAGTTGAAGACTCCAAAGACCTTGTCTGGTTCAGTTAAATCGACTCCAAAGATTTTCCTGGTTATTATCCAGTCAAAGGCGTTCTCTGGTCTAGTTAAACCAACTCCTAAAGGTTTTTCTTTTGAAGACTCAGTTGAAGACTCCAAAGACCTTGTCTGGTTCAGTTAAATCGACTCCAAAGATTTTCCTGGTTATTATCCAGTCAAAGGAGTTCTCTGGTCTAGTTAAACCGACTCCTAAAGGTTTTTCTTTTGAAGACTCAGTTGAAGACTCCAAAGACCTTGTTTGGTTCAGTTAAATCGACTCCAAAGATTTTCCTGGTTATTATCCAGTCAAAGGAGTTCTCTGGTCTAGTTAAACCGACTCCTAAAGGTTTTTCTTTTGAAGACTCAGTTGAAGACTCCAAAGACCTTGTCTGGTTCAGTTAAATCGACTCCAAAGATTTTCCTGGTTATTATCCAGTCAAAGGCGTTCTCTGGTCTAGTTAAACCGACTCCTAAAGGTTTTTCTTTTGAAGACTCAGTTGAAGACTCCAAAGACCTGGTCTGGTTCAGTTAAATCGACTCCAAAGATTTTCCTGGTTATTATCCAGTCAAAGGCGTTCTCTGGTCTAGTTAAACCGACTCCTAAAGGTTTTTCTTTTGAAGACTCAGTTGAAGACTCCAAAGACCTTGTCTGGTTCAGTTAAATCGACTCCAAAGATTTTCCTGGTTATTATCCAGTCAAAGGCGTTCTCTGGTCTAGTTAAACCGACTCCTAAAGGTTTTTCTTTTGAAGACTCAGTTGAAGACTCCAAAGACCTTGTCTGGTTTAGTTAAATCGACTCCCAAAGATTTTCCTGGTTAGTATCCAGTCAAAGGCGTTCTCTGGTCTAGTTAAACCGACTCCTAAAGGTTTTTCTTTTGAAGACTCAGTTGAAGACTCCAAAGACCTTGTCTGGTTCAGTTAAATCGACTCCAAAGATTTTCCTAGTTATTATCCAGTCAAAGGCGTTCTCTGGTCTAGTTAAACCGACTCCTAAAGGTTTTTCTTTTGAAGACTCAGTTGAAGACTCCAAAGACCTTGTCTGGTTCAGTTAAATCGACTCCAAAGATTTTCCTAGTTATTATCCAGTCAAAGGCGTTCTTTGGTCTAGTTAAACCGACTCCTAAAGGTTTTTCTTTTGAAGACTCAGTTGAAGACTCCAAAGACCTTGTCTGGTTCAGTTAAATCGACTCCCAAAGATTTTCCTGGTTAGTATCCAGTCAAAGGCGTTCTCTGGTCTAGTTAAACCGACTCCTAAAGGTTTTTCTTTTGAAGACTCAGTTGAAGACTCCAAAGACCTTGTCTGGTTCAGTTAAATTGACTCCAAAGATTTTCCTGGTTATTATCCAGTCAAAGGCGTTCTCTGGTCTAGTTAAACCGACTCCTAAAGGTTTTTCTTTTGAAGATTCAGTTGAAGACTCCAAAGACCTTGTCTGGTTCAGTCAGATCGACTCCAAAGATCTCCCTGTCTCTTATCCAGTTGAAGACATTCAAGACCGAGACCAGTTCAGTTAATCGACTCCAAAGATTTCTTATCCAGTCCAAGGCCTTCTCTAGTCCAGCTAAATCGACCCCAAACAGATTTTCCTGATAAAGACTCAGTAGAAGTTATCCAAGGTTCTCTCAATGTTTGTTGTTGAGGTGGTAATCGCCTATGGTTCTTTCCCCGATACTGCGGAGGTGGTAATCCCAGATTTCGCTCAACGATTGCTGTTGAAGTTGAAGTCATCCAAGGTTTTCTCACCGTTCCTGCTGAGGTAGTAACCATCCCTGGTTCGTTCATCACCGTTTGAAGCTCCAGATCCAGCTCCAGTAACCAGTCAGGACACATCTACACAAAGAATCTGAAGACCAGCTCCCGTAACAGGTCAGGTAATCATTTTTCTTTTTTGCAGGTATGCAAGTTCTCGCTAAGGAAACTCTTACGCGATCAACATCCAGATGGCATCTATAAGCCCATCCACCTTCCATCATCTCTTAGCATGGCATCTATAAGCCCATCATCCTATCCATCAACCTCTAAATGGCATCTATAATCCCATTCCCACCATCATACTACTATGTGAGTGCAAATTTCTGGGCACTCTAGTGTTCAATCATCTTCCACCTTCAGATTACGAAAGGCACGTCAGCCAATCTACATCCTCAGGTCTAAGAAGATTGAACAGGGGCAACTGTTGTACCCCAAAATTTGCCCTCCCATATTGCTCAAAACATTTCAAGAAAATTCACAAGACCAACCCGGCGCGTCATATTCAGGTATTCTTTCGCCAAGATATCTCTGATAACATATTCTCAAATTCAGGTTCGGCTCAAGATTCAATTCTTTAAAGAAGGTATCCGAATGTGTGAGTTTTCTCGAAGAAATATGGTGAAAAAATGTGCTGAAAGTGCAGTTTTTATGCGCTAAAAAATTCATAACTTGAAGATCGTGGCTTGTTTTGAACCCGTTCCAGTGGCCAAAATTCCGTCTTGATATTATCTATGTTTTCATCTCTCACGGCTGGAAGCCAATTTCGATCAGAAGGTCTTCAAAAATGTGGATTTATCAAGTATTTTCGTACAGAAAATTTGTGACAGAAGTTTATTTGTGTCATGTTCAGAAAATCATAACTTGGTCGATTTTCATCGTATCGAGCTGGTTCTGGCGCCAAAAGTTCACAAATTGAGTTGGCTACATTTTCACAGAAGGTATTGAGTTCAAACGGTATTCAAAAGGCCTTTGTTTTTTGCTCAGAGTGCATGACACGCTGAAAATCCTGAATGCTGAATATTATTTCATCTGAGCCGAAACTTCGAAAATTCATAACTCGGTCAATTTTTATCGGATTGGACTCATATTTTTACACAAGGTCACTGACTCATAGATCTACAACTTTGCTTCAAAAGTCGAGACCAAATTATGCACCGATCAATACCAGTTTTTTATTAAAGAACGTGTCAGAGTCGACACTGAAGCCCAAAATAAGTTTGTCTGAGCTGAAACTTCAAAAATTCATAACTAATTCACCGTTTATCCGATTGAGTCAATTTTCGGACAGGAGTTAGTTCTCGATGTCGGCTACATTTTGTTTTCACATTTCAACTTCAAAAAATGCACTTAAGTCCCTTCGATTTAGCCTGGAAAGTGATGAATTCAAGTGAATATTGGAGGCCCAATTGCACATTCAAAGCCCATTTGCTTTACCCTAATTTTCATTATATAATCACCTTCTTTTCACACAAACCAGAGAAGAGGAGAAAAGAAGAGGAGAAAAAAAGAAGAGAAAAAGAGAGAAAAAACCTTGCCACAACACTGTTAGAATATCAAATTCTTTCAAGAACCCTAAAACCTTGAAATCCTTATTACAAATCCCTCTCTCACCACAAACAAGCCATCACAGTTATAAACCAATACCTCACTACTTCTTCAGTAAGGATAAGGCTTGCTTGATCTCCATGATCCTAATTTTCCAGTAAGGCATAAAAGTATTCAGGTCACTAATCTTCCAGTAAGGGTAAGATTGATTTGATCTCCATGATCAAAAGGGTATAATCATTCATACATGCCATATTGTGCCTAAACATTAAATTTCTTCATATGTTGGTTTTATTTGAATTTTTATGATTTTATTTAATGTATTCATGAGGTTCAACACTGCAGATTTAGACAGGATCCCATGCAGGTTCATTAAGGAACGTTGAGGCCAAAAGCCAAATGGCCAAAAGGCCAAAAGCCAAATGGCCAAAACAGAACATTTTACACATGACCCCAATACATGGCGAGACAGACATCCTGAGAAGATTAAGGAACGTTGAGGCCAAAACGCAAATGGCCAAAAGCCAAAAGCCAAATGGCCAAAGTAGAACAACTTATGCATGATGAGGCCAGAACACAAATGGTCAAACCACTCCAATTCACCTCCAATTGGGGACAGAACCCCCTAAGGTATTGTATTTCTTTTCTTTTCTTTATTTTATTTGTTTCAATTATTTCTTTTTTTAATTAGTTCCTTTAATTTAATTTATTTTCATAAAAAAATAAAACAATATAAAAATCAGAAAAAAGACAAAAAATAAGTATTTTTATTTAATGTTATTTTTTTTGTAAATAAATATCACTAATTAATTTTAGCTTGTAAAATTAGGTTTAATTCAAACATTTTTCTTAATAAACTTAAAATTGGTAGAATTAGGTTTTAATCAATTTTTATCCTTTTTTTCTTTTCTTTCACAATAATTAATTATTAAATATTATTTTTGTAACTAAATTACCATGTAAATAATTAGATTAATCTTAGGTTTAATTTTAACATGTTTTCTTAATAAATTAAAAAACAACTAGAAATAGGGTTAGATTTCATTTAATTCTCTCATAAAAAACCATAAATACAAAAATCTCAAAATAATTTCTTTTTTCATTCTTATTTCATTAGTTTAATCATTTAATTTAATTTCATTAAAAAGGGTCCAACGCCCTCGTTTCCAATTTTAATTCCTATTCGCGCATTTTTATTTATTTTGTTTCTTGTAAATATTAATGTAATTCTCCCAAAGCCGTGTAATATTTATTTTTCGCACTTTATTTTATTTCTTTATTTACTTTCCGTCAAATCGGGTCCTGGATTTTAATTTTGGCGATGTGGACCCGCGCCTTTGTAATAGTTTAGAACTTTCAATTTCCGCACCTTTTTTTTTACTGTTAAATAAATGCATGCAAGAATGAATGATAAAATAAAAACAAACGCATAGATCACTTTGACATGAACAAGATAAATGCAAATGAACATGACACACAAATCACACACCACCCCTAGGGTACGCCTCACTGTTGCCTTGCCTCGAAAGGTGATCATCGAGTAGAGGATGTCTTAGTAAGTCCTCATGATCCGGGAACCTGGCATGAGGGTAGCTTCTAAGGTGTCTTTCCATTGCTCTGGTGATCACCATGTCCCGAACCTCGAATTGACCCGAACACCTCCAACGGTGGTGCTACCTACCTCTCAATGGTGGGATGGCACTACTTTAAAGGACATTTACACAGACGAATTCCTTAGGGTAGGTAGACGACTCTAAGATACTTGCTCTAAATTCAAAAACAAATCAAAAATACTTTTCACACCGACACCTTTTCAAAAAGCTTTCGAAAGCAACTTTTCAAACACTCTTGAGGAACGATACAAGAGTCGAACTGGAATTTTCAAAGAAACTTTTTAAAACCCACAGTTGAAAAGCAAACAAACCATTTTTGAAAACACAAGTGAGCAAGTATCTAAGAGCCCATGGATAACCATGGATAGAAAGGGTGCTAACACCTTCCCTTTCTATAATCTACCTCCCGAACCGAGAGCAATCTCTATAAGGAATTTTTCTGTGCTTTTGTCCTTTCCATTTGGAGAAAATAAAAGACGGTGGCGACTCTTGCTTCCGCGACATTTCGCGAACCAGCGTTAAACAGTCAGTTCCAGATCCACCGATCACAGAACTGGCGACTCTGCTGGGGATTTCTCTTAAAGTGAGGTGTACCTTAGGGTTAGTTCATAACTGTGTTTTCAATTGCTTTCCTTGCTTGCTTTAAATTGTGGGTTGCTTGGGAGTTCTATAGATCCTAACCCGGATCTGGGGGATACCTTCTTAGAAAATAGCAACAAGGCTGTGAGGGAACTGTGCGGGGTATACCGACATGGTTGAAACAGTCTGCTACGTTGATGTGGCACTTTGGTGTGTATCGGTAACCCTTGAGTTCAGTCAAGGAGAGTACGGGGCCTCCGCGTGGTGTCGTGAAGCATCAACAGACCTTAGGAACCTTAATTGAACTATCTTGGCCTCTTTAGGGTAGTGAGATAACTGACTTTGGTGCAGTCCGAGGTTGGTTGATACTCGATACTACACTCAATTGAGGGTTGCTTTCCTGGAATATTTCGGTCGCCAGTTCAGTGGCTAAATCGAAACGATGAACAATGAAAGCAATCCAGTGATATTGGGACCCTTAGAACCCGGTTACTTCTAATAGGACAGGTTGAGCCCACCAACTTCAAGAGGGTAATACCCAGACCCCATGCTGGCCTAAACTCTAAGAGTTTCTCTTGTGTGACTTGTGTGCCTTCGTACTTGACTATTTGCATGCTTGTTGTCTGACACTTGAGCTTCTTGCAGGTTTTGTTTGTAGTCCTTAATTAGGACTCATAACAAGGTCTACCGAGTTTCTTGCAGGTTTCGTTTATAGTCCTTAATTGGGACTCATGACAGGGTTTACTAAGTTTCTTGCAGGTTTTGGTTTGCAGTCCTTAATTGGGACTCATAACAGGGCTACTCACATTACCCCATGCATACCATAACATCATACCATTGCATACATCCTAACCTATTTCAAGGATCTCAAGGGCTTGTGATGCAGGTCATGGTGAATCAACTATCCCAGCAAGGGGCAAAGAGGATTTATTTTCCTCTAGCCAAGGTTGTCAGGGGCTATGACCCACTTGATATGGTGAGCTTTGACTCCTGGAGAAGGTTCCCCTAACCAAGGTTGTTTGGAAATCAAAACCAGACATGATGACTAAAGTCAGGGGCTATGACCCACTGGATATGGTGAGCCTTTGACCCTTGAAGAAGGACTCTCAACAATATACATTGCCTTCAATCAAGCTACCGGTTTCAAATCTTAACAAATTTCTTGTTTATCCCGCGAGGTCCTTGAAAACATTACATGCATGTCATACACATCACTGCATAACAGGTATCCTTGTTGCAGGTCACTTACCTTTCTAGCTGTTTATTTCAGCAATGGCTTCACAACAAGATAACCAGGACCTTCACACGCAAGAGACTCAGTTCAGGGAAATCTTCCTAAGCCTATCCAAGGGGCAGGAAGAGTTGAGGACACTCCTCATGGGGAATCTGATCAGAAAGAGTCCTGAAGATGACAAGGACGAACAGCTGAGACGTCTACAAGCTGAGGTAGACACATTGAAAACCCAGATGCAGGGGCAAAGGGCCCTCATTCAAGGTTTAGCTCAGGAGCAAGGAGAGCTGAGGGCCATGATCAGCCAGCTTCCTCAAGGCATGAAGCAACCAGCCCAAATCAGGGACCAGGTCATGGAACAGCTTCCAAGAGTGAAAAGGTCGGGTCCAATGAATAGACCTCTCCGAGTTGCTACTACTTCTCAAGTCCAACAACGACCGCGCCAAGAACAGCGGGTTGATCAGAACAGGTCGGACGAGCCTAAGAGACAATTCACCTACATCAACATGTCATGGTCACGAGCTTTGCAGCACATGTTAAGGATGAACCTGATTGCGGTGATCAACCCTCCTGCAAATCCAAAGACTTCCTCTCCAAACTACAACCCAGAAGCAAGGTGCGCTTACCATTCTGGTAGCCTGGGGCACGATACTGAGGACTGTTGGGCACTGAAGTACAAGATTCAGAATATGATCGATGCTAAAGAGATCGAGTTCGAGCCCACCGAGACTCCCAATGTGATCATTGCTCCCTTGCCAAAACATGGCTAGGATTGAGAAATTTTTGTTCATTAGAATCTTTCAAGTTGTAATTTTCTTTTGATTGTTCGAACATTCCATTCATATCAAACGTTGTTATTTCATTAATGCATCGCATATGTCTGTTCTGAAACAATATATTCGTATTCACTAAATGCAAATTATTTTCATATTTTTTTCTGATGATCAACTCTTAAATAATAATTCTAAGCCTCTTGAGGGAGGATGACGAAAACGATACCACGATCTTTACAGTATGCTTTTGAACAGACCCCGCTGATGAAGTACAGGCATTGTTTCAAATCCCTAAACACTGGAGTTATAAGGAAGATAATCCCTCGTCAACCCCTCTGAGCCAAAGAAGTAGGAGTTTTCTTTTCGAAAATTAAAACCCTTAATCATAACCTGGGGCAGGGTAGTTCTCTCAGCTGATCCAGGTGCACAATGAATGGCATCAAAAGAAGTCCTTCTGAAACAAAAGACAATGATGGTTCCAAATAATCATAAAGACAGGCATCTTTTATCTATCAAAATAAAAGCCCAATAAGTCAAAACCTATGAAGGAGACTTACAAAACTGGGGCATCCCGTTGACTGTAATCACAAAAGAAACAGTTCAGGCAAAAAATAGGGATAATAAAATCAAAAAAAGAGGTCCTACAAACCCTCAACAAAAAATGACTGCCTATTCAAAATAAATTGTCAACATCCGAACCATCACTGGAATATCAGATCAAAGACTCAAACAAGGTCTAACGCACGATCAACTGAGTTTAGGTTTGAAGAACATCACGAAGAGCGGGTGGGTACAATATAATTTGAGCCTTTATCCTTTGTTTCTTGAACCGTGAACCAGGCCATGTTACAACCCTTAAAAGTCCTAGCTGAAGCATGGGTTAGTTCGAAAGCATACTGTTACAAAGGTATCCTGACTCCTTAAGGCTTGCGGTAAAATAACGAGTTGACATCACAATTTACAAAACTTGCTTGTTTACTAAAAATGCATTTTCAAAAACTTCAAGACAGACATAAGCTTTGCATTTCTGACGTAACATTGTTTGCATATGACTATTTGTTTGAACAGCCTAGAAGTTCGCACGAAGAATATCTAGTGAACAAAAGCACTTCCAATCAAGGGGAATGGCATGATTATTGTCCATCATCTGGGGCAATTAAGTCAAGATTCGGAGAATCTCTCAAAAAGGCCAAACAGCCAGGGACAAACCTCCATCTGGATCACTTGGGACATTGGACGATCAAACGAAGATCTTCTGGTGGCATGACAACACAACAACAGGGGCACCTCCCTACATCCTGAGAGCGTGGACATAGTCGGAAAAAAAATACTGCGCATAATCAAAGACCCGCTAGGTTGACACACCTAGGCAAAAATAAGGGCTTCCCGGCGAACCAAAAGGGTTCGGGCAAAATGAAGGGATGAAATGAAAAAATCTGTACACCCGGCAAGTCGAAAACCTGAAAAGGCGGCTTGGGCAAAAATGGGTATCCCGGTGGACTGAAAACCCGAAAGGGCGGTCCAGGCAAAAGTTAGGGATCAAAGCGTACGACTATGTCCTGTCATCTTGTCACCTGCCTACCAAAAGAAGCTTGGTCTATCAACAACTATCAGCCCCCCACAGGTGCCTTCTCCCATAGAAACAGGGGCAATAAAGAGTTGTCTAAGCAATCTAATTGTTCCATCCTCCAAGGTACCAAGATAGGTTCAGCTAAAGAACATAACCGGCATATCTTAATTCCCCAGAGAGTGAGCCAACAAGCAGTATACTCTCCTCAAGCAAAGCAGTTATCAACCTTAAGGAAGTTGGGTATCCTCCTGCAGATCTCAACCTTCCCCAGCAGCATACAGTCTTAACAAGCATCCCCGGCAGTCTTGATTTAAGATTGTTCCCCGGCGTTCTATCAACATTCAAAGGAGTCACTTCCCCAATACAGTTCAAAACTTCCCCAAGAGAGTCCAATCTAGTTCCCCAGGAAAGTTGGAATTCATCTCCCCAAGCAGTAAGCTTATCCCCAGTAGATTCTGGAAGCTTATCCCCCGCAGAGCACGAACGCGTCTCCCGGCTTTATTCAAAGAGTTATTTCCTTACCAGGATATAACTGGGTTATCCTCAGCCAAAAGCCACGGAAAGAGCGTCCTCGACGAAGTCTTCTTACCCCAGTGAAGTCTATCAACACTTCCAACACAACAAGGGTATCCTCAGCAAGTTATTATCAACTACTCAACAAAGTACCTCTCTCCCCACGGAGTTTTGTTTCCCAGCAAGATCGTTAGAGTACTTTTCTCCCCGCAGAATATTCCATTCGCCAAGTATATTCCCCAACGGAGTTATCTCCTCCTACTGGTATTCTTGCAACTATCATCCCCAGCGGAATCAAAGATCTACTTGCCAACATCAGCCCAGGAGTGACTTCTCGGCACCCGTCAAAGATTTACTTTCCTAGACGAAAGACACATTCATAAACATCACATACATCATTATAGCATGCATATACGCATCATATCTTACAATCTCATTTATGTTAAGAACATCATTGCTTGATTCATATCATGCATTGCATATGACTGACCTTTACCTTTCAGGAAAGATCCAGTTAAGTTCTCAAGCTACACTCCAAGACCTTGTCTGGTTCAGTTAAATCGACTCCCAAAGATTTTCCTGGTTATTATCCAGTCAAAGGCCTTCTCTGGTCTAGTTAAACCTACTCCTAAAGGTTTTTCTTTTGAAGACTCAGTTGAAGACTCCAAGACCTTGTCTGGTTCAGTTAAATCGACTCCCAAAGATTTTCCCGGTTATTATCCAGTCAAAGGCGTTCTCTGGTCTAGTTAAACCGACTCCTAAAGGTTTTTCTTTTGAAGACTCAGTTGAAGACTCCAAAGACCTTGTCTGGTTCAGTTAAATCGACTCCAAAGATTTTCCTGGTTATTATCCAGTCAAAGGCGTTCTCTGGTCTAGTTAAACCGACTCCTAAAGGTTTTTCTTTTGAAGACTCAGTTGAAGACTCCAAAGACCTTGTCTGGTTCAGTTAAATCGACTCCAAAGATTTTCCTGGTTATTATCCAGTCAAAGGCGTTCTCTGGTCTAGTTAAACCGACTCCTAAAGGTTTTTCTTTTGAAGACTCAGTTGAAGACTCCAAAGACCTTGTCTGGTTCAGTTAAATCGACTCCAAAGATTTTCCTGGTTATTATCCAGTCAAAGGCGTTCTCTGGTCTAGTTAAACCAACTCCTAAAGGTTTTTCTTTTGAAGACTCAGTTGAAGACTCCAAAGACCTTGTCTGGTTCAGTTAAATCGACTCCAAAGATTTTCCTGGTTATTATCCAGTCAAAGGAGTTCTCTGGTCTAGTTAAACCGACTCCTAAAGGTTTTTCTTTTGAAGACTCAGTTGAAGACTCCAAAGACCTTGTTTGGTTCAGTTAAATCGACTCCAAAGATTTTCCTGGTTATTATCCAGTCAAAGGAGTTCTCTGGTCTAGTTAAACCGACTCCTAAAGGTTTTTCTTTTGAAGACTCAGTTGAAGACTCCAAAGACCTTGTCTGGTTCAGTTAAATCGACTCCAAAGATTTTCCTGGTTATTATCCAGTCAAAGGCGTTCTCTGGTCTAGTTAAACCGACTCCTAAAGGTTTTTCTTTTGAAGACTCAGTTGAAGACTTCAAAGACCTGGTCTGGTTCAGTTAAATCGACTCCAAAGATTTTCCTGGTTATTATCCAGTCAAAGGCGTTCTCTGGTCTAGTTAAACCGACTCCTAAAGGTTTTTCTTTTGAAGACTCAGTTGAAGACTCCAAAGACCTTGTCTGGTTCAGTTAAATCGACTCCAAAGATTTTCCTGGTTATTATCCAGTCAAAGGCGTTCTCTGGTCTAGTTAAACCGACTCCTAAAGGTTTTTCTTTTGAAGACTCAGTTGAAGACTCCAAAGACCTTGTCTGGTTTAGTTAAATCGACTCCCAAAGATTTTCCTGGTTAGTATCCAGTCAAAGGCGTTCTCTGGTCTAGTTAAACCGACTCCTAAAGGTTTTTCTTTTGAAGACTCAGTTGAAGACTCCAAAGACCTTGTCTGGTTCATTTAATCGACTCCAAAGATTTTCCTGGTTATTATCCAGTCAAAGGCGTTCTCTGGTCTAGTTAAACGGACTCCTAAAGGTTTTTCTTTTGAAGACTCAGTTGAAGACTCCAAAGACCTTGTCTGGTTCAGTTAAATCGACTCCAAAGATTTTCATGGTTATTATCCAGTCAAAGGCGTTCTTTGGTCTAGTTAAACCGACTCCTAAAGGTTTTTCTTTTGAAGACTCAGTTGAAGACTCCAAAGACCTTGTCTGGTTCAGTTAAATCGACTCCCAAAGATTTTCCTGGTTAGTATCCAGTCAAAGGCGTTCTCTGGTCTAGTTAAACCGACTCCTAAAGGTTTTTCTTTTGAAGACTCAGTTGAAGACTCCAAAGACCTTGTCTGGTTCAGTTAAATTGACTCCAAAGATTTTCCTGGTTATTATCCAGTCAAAGGCGTTCTCTGGTCTAGTTAAACCGACTCCTAAAGGTTTTTCTTTTGAAGACTCAGTTGAAGACTCCAAAGACCTTGTCTGGTTCAGTCAGATCGACTCCAAAGATCTCCCTGTCTCTTATCCAGTTGAAGACATTCAAGACCGAGACCAGTTCAGTTAATCGACTCCAAAGATTTCTTATCCAGTCCAAGGCCTTCTCTAGTCCAGCTAAATCGACCCCAAACAGATTTTCCTGATAAAGACTCAGTAGAAGTTATCCAAGGTTCTCTCAATGTTTGCTGTTGAGGTGGTAATCGCCTATGGTTCTCTCCCCGATACTGCGGAGGTGGTAATCCCAGATTTCGCTCAACGATTGCTGTTGAAGTTGAAGTCATCCAAGGTTTTCTCACCGTTCCTGCTGAGGTAGTAACCATCCCTGGTTCGTTCATCACCGTTTGAAGCTCCAGATCCAGCTCCAGTAACCAGTCAGGACACATCTACACAAAGAATCTGAAGACCAGCTCCCGTAACAGGTCAGGTAATCATTTTTCTTTTTTGCAGGTATGCAAGTTCTCGCTAAGGAAACTCTTACGCGATCAACATCCAGATGGCATCTATAAGCCCATCCACCTTCCATCATCTCTTAGCATGGCATCTATAAGCCCATCATCCTATCCATCAACCTCTAAATGGCATCTATAATCCCATTCCCACCATCATACTACTATGTGAGTGCAAATTTCTGGGCACTCTAGTGTTCAATCATCTTCCACCTTCAGATTACGAAAGGCACGTCAGCCAATCTACATCCTCAGGTCTAAGAAGATTGAACAGGGGCAACTGTTGTACCCCAAAATTTGCCCTCCCATATTGCTCAAAACATTTCAAGAAAATTCACAAGACCAACCCGGCGCGTCATATTCAGGTATTCTTTCGCCAAGATATCTCTGATAACATATTCTCAAATTCAGGTTCGGCTCAAGATTCAATTCTTTAAAGAAGGTATCCGAATGTGTGAGTTTTCTCGAAGAAATATGGTGAAAAAATGTGCTGAAAGTGCAGTTTTTATGCGCTAAAAAATTCATAACTTGAAGATCGTGGCTTGTTTTGAACCCGTTCCAGTGGCCAAAATTCCGTCTTGATATTATCTATGTTTTCATCTCTCACGGCTGGAAGCCAATTTCGATCAGAAGGTCTTCAAAAATGTGGATTTATCAAGTATTTTCGTACAGAAAATTTGTGACAGAAGTTTATTTGTGTCATGTTCAGAAAATCATAACTTGGTCGATTTTCATCGTATCGAGCTGATTCCGGCGCCAAAAGTTCACAAATTGAGTTGGCTACATTTTCACAGAAGGTATTGAGTTCAAACGGTATTCAAAAGGCCTTTGTTTTTTGCTCAGAGTGCATGACACGCTGAAAATCCTGAATGCTGAATATTATTTCATCTGAGCCGAAACTTCGAAAATTCATAACTCGGTCAATTTTTATCGGATTGGACTCATATTTTTACACAAGGTCACTGACTCATAGATCTACAACTTTGCTTCAAAAGTCGAGACCAAATTATGCACCGATCAATACCAGTTTTTTATTAAAGAACGTGTCAGAGTCGACACTGAAGCCCAAAATAAGTTTGTCTGAGCTGAAACTTCAAAAATTCATAACTAATTCACCTTTTATCCGATTGAGTCGATTTTCGGACAGGAGTTAGTTCTCGATGTCGGCTACATTTTGTTTTCACATTTCAACTTCAAAAAATGCACTTAAGTCCCTTCGATTTAGCCAGGAAAGTGATGAATTCAAGTGAATATTGGAGGCCCAATTGCACATTCAAAGCCCATTTGCTTTACCCTAATTTTCATTATATAATCACCTTCTTTTCACACAAACCAGAGAAGAGGAGAAAAGAAGAGGAGAAAAAAAGAAGAGAAAAAGAGAGAAAAAACCTTGCCACAACACTGTTAGAATATCAAATTCTTTCAAGAACCCTAAAACCTTGAAATCCTTATTACAAATCCCTCTCTCACCACAAACAAGCCATCACAGTTATAAACCAATACCTCACTACTTCTTCAGTAAGGATAAGGCTTGCTTGATCTCCATGATCCTAATTTTCCAGTAAGGCATAAAAGTATTCAGGTCACTAATCTTCCAGTAAGGGTAAGATTGATTTGATCTCCATGATCAAAAGGGTATAATCATTCATACATGCCATATTGTGCCTAAACATTAAATTTCTTCATATGTTGGTTTTATTTGAATTTTTATGATTTTATTTAATGTATTCATGAGGTTCAACACTGCAGATTTAGACAGGATCCCATGCAGGTTCATTAAGGAACGTTGAGGCCAAAAGCCAAATGGCCAAAAGGCCAAAAGCCAAATGGCCAAAACAGAACATTTTACACATGACCCCAATACATGGCGAGACAGACATCCTGAGAAGATTAAGGAACGTTGAGGCCAAAACGCAAATGGCCAAAAGCCAAAAGCCAAATGGCCAAAGTAGAACAACTTATGCATGATGAGGCCAGAACACAAATGGCCAAACCACTCCAATTCACCTCCAATTGGGGACAGAACCCCCTAAGGTATTGTATTTCTTTTCTTTTCTTTATTTTATTTGTTTCAATTATTTCTTTTTTTAATTAGTTCCTTTAATTTAATTTATTTTCATAAAAAAATAAAACAATATAAAAATCAGAAAAAAGACAAAAAATAAGTATTTTTATTTAATGTTATTTTTTTTGTAAATAAATATCACTAATTAATTTTAGCTTTGTAAAATTAGGTTTAATTCAAACATTTTTCTTAATAAACTTAAAATTGGTAGAATTAGGTTTTAATCAATTTTTATCCTTTTTTTCTTTTCTTTCACAATAATTAATTATTAAATATTATTTTTGTAATTAAATTACCATGTAAATAATTAGATTAATCTTAGGTTTAATTTTAATATGTTTTCTTAATAAATTAAAAAACAACTAGAAATAGGGTTAGATTTCATTTAATTCTCTCATAAAAAACCATAAATACAAAAATCTCAAAATAATTTCTTTTTTCATTCTTATTTCATTAGTTTAATCATTTAATTTAATTTCATTAAAAAGGGTCCAACGCCCTCGTTTCCAATTTTAATTCCTATTCGCGCATTTTTATTTATTTTGTTTCTTGTAAATATTAATGTAATTCTCCCAAAGCCGTGTAATATTTATTTTTCGCACTTTATTTTATTTCTTTATTTACTTTCCGTCAAATCGGGTCCTGGATTTTAATTTTGGCGATGTGGACCCGCGCCTTTGTAATAGTTTAGAACTTTCAATTTCCGCACCTTTTTTTTTACTGTTAAATAAATGCATGCAAGAATGAATGATAAAATAAAAACAAACGCATAGATCACTTTGACATGAACAAGATAAATGCAAATGAACATGACACACAAATCACACACCACCCCTAGGGTACGCCTCACTGTTGCCTTGCCTCGAAAGGTGATCGTCGAGTAGAGGATGTCTTAGTAAGTCCTCATGATCCGGGAACCTGGCATGAGGGTAGCTTCTAAGGTGTCTTCCCATTGCTCTGGTGATCACCATGTCCCGAACCTCGAATTGACCCGAACACCTCCAACGGTGGTGCTACCTACCTCTCAATGGTGGGATGGCACTACTTTAAAGGACATTTACACAGACGAATTCCTTAGGGTAGGTAGACGACTCTAAGATACTTGCTCTAAATTCAAAAACAAATCAAAAATACTTTTCACACCGACACCTTTTCAAAAAGCTTTCGAAAGCAACTTTTCAAACACTCTTGAGGAACGATACAAGAGTCGAACTGGAATTTTCAAAGAAACATTTTAAAACCCACAGTTGAAAAGCAAACAAACCATTTTTGAAAACACAAGTGAGCAAGTATCTAAGAGCCCATGGATAACCATGGATAGAAAGGGTGCTAACACCTTCCCTTTCTATAATCTACCTCCCGAACCGAGAGCAATCTCTATAAGGAATTTTTCTGTGCTTTTGTCCTTTCCATTTGGAGAAAATAAAAGACGATGGCGACTCTTGCTTCCGCGACATTTCGCGAACCAGCGTTAAACAGTCAGTTCCAGATCCACCGATCACACCATCCAACTCTACATAACGGAAGGAATTCAGATGACTAATCATATACTCCTCCTCCCCATGGACAATTACGATCTTTCCTTGGACGGGGTACTTGAGCATCTGATGCAAAGTGGAGGTGACAGCACCGATATTATGGATCCAGGGGCGTCCCAACAGACATGAATAAGAAGGACGGATGTCCATCACATAGAAAGTTGAGTTGAAGACCTGAGTTCCAACTTTTATTGGGATGTCTAACTCTTCGTGGACCATCCTCTTCTAACCATCAAAAGCTCTAACCACTATGTTACTGGGTTTTAGAGTCAGCCCCTCGCAATCCAATCTATCAAAGGATTTCTTCGGCAAGACTTATAAAGACGATCCAGTATCAACCAAGACATGAGCTAGGGTTGTTCCTCTGCACTCTACTGAGACATGTAATGCCTCGTTGTGTTTTCTTCCTCTGGGTGTCAAGTCAGCATCGGAGAAGCCCAGGCCATTATCAGCTGTCAAATTGGCCACACAGTCCTGGAACTGGTCAACATACGTTTCTTGCGGCACGTGAGTTGTCTTCAGAAATTTTACCAAAGCTTTGGCATGTGCTTCAGAGCACAGCAGCAGGGCTAGCATAGAGATCTTGGAAGGGGTCTGCCCCAACTGTTCAACCACATCATAATCACTCTTCTTAATTATCCTCAGAATTTCTTCCATCTCCTTCTTGGATGTTTCAGGAATAGCTAGTGATTATGCCTTTGTCTCGACAGGCTCCTCTTGAACGTTCTTTCATTTATTCTCAGCAGTGGAAACAAGGATAGGAATTGTATTGTCTTTGTTGGTAGGTACTCTTGCGGGTATAATCACTGGTACGGAAGTAATCTTAGGAACGACCACGGGTCCAAAGACTGCTGTTGGAGGAGAAATCTCTGGAGAAAAGATTCTCCCACTGCGGGTAATCTTGATTGTTCCAACAATATTTCTAATGTCGAAATTGTCCTCTTCGGAGCTTCCTTCTTCGGCAGTCAGTTCATCCTGTTTAATACCATGGTAGTAGATTTCTCCACCATAGTTCCATGGTACTGTTTCATCTGAATTGTATGGGGTCGGCCCGGGCATTGTAATCTTAAGTGGAGTAGTCTTTGGAGCAGGTGTAATCCTAACGGGTCTTTTAGGGGCCCTGGAAGGATTGGCGTAGATGGTTATAATAGAAACTTCTTTAACTGGAATGGGTGAAATAGGAGCATTCTCAAACAAAATATCTTGATTATCCATCAGTCGTTGGATACCTTTCTTCAACAGAGGGAAGTCAAATGGTGAGGATAGGCAAGCATGGCAGTCTTTGTCACAACCAAGGAAAATATCAGCTTTCAACAAATTCAACTTAATAGTCGGGAGCGGAGTTAACAGTTCATCCACGGTAGCAACAAACAGATCTTCTTCAATATCATTGGCATTGTGACCATGCTTAGGCATTGGAGCGGAAATAACATTTGGTTTCTCAGGCGCTTCAAACTCAACTTCCTTCGCGTCTATCAGATCTTGAATCTTTCTCTTCAGAGCCCAACTGTTGTTGGTGTCGTTCCCTGGACTTTCAGAATGGTACACGCATCTGGCGTTGGGATGGTAATGTGGATAAGTAGTATTGGGATTTTTTGGGGCCTCTTTCAAAGTGGCCAGATTCAACTTCAGAAGATGTGGTAGAACTTGGGCTGGAGTCATGTTAATCTTGGTAAATTGCCGAACTGGCCTTTCTACCCTTTGCTGATTATTTCTCGGCTGGTCTGATGCAGGCTTTGGAATCATAATGGCCCCCACTGTTGGTCGGCGTTCATTTCTTCCCTAATTCCTCTGTGAATAGACAGCAGATACTTCCTTCCTTCAAGTGAAGGGCTTTTTCACAGCTGTTGAGGCAGACGCGTCCTTTTGAATCTTCCCACTTCTTATACCAGCCTCCACTCTTTCGCCGGTTAAAATCAATTCAGTAAACCTTGTAGAAGAACTCCCAATCAGATGATTGAAGAAAGGACCTGATAGAGTTCCCAAGAACATGTCCACCAACTCCCTCTCAGATAGAGGAGGTTGCACCCTTCCGGCTAGGTCTCTCCACTTTTGGGCGTAATATTTAAAGCCCTCATTGGAAACCATGGCCATACTCTGAAGCTGAGTACGGGTAGGCGCCAAGTCGGCGTTGTATTGATACTGTTTATAGAAAGTGGCGGCCAAGTCTTCCCAATTGTGGACGTCAGCCCTTTCTAATTGGTAGAACTAATCAAGTTGCATTCCTGATAAACTGTCTTGGAAAAAGTGGACCCACAAGTCTTTGTCGGCAGAATGTGGTTGAATCTTCCTGACATATGATCTGAGGTGCATTTTAGGGCAAGACACCCCATCATACTTGGCAAATAGTGGCACTTTAAACTTTGGCGGGATTATAATTCCTGATACCAGCCCCAACTCCTCAAAATCTAGCCCTGTTACTCTCTGGATTTCCATAGCGCTTAGTAACTCTTCAAGGTGTTTGTACTTCTCATCAGCTAGAGGGTATTGTTGTTCAGAGTAGTCCTCCTCTTCCTCTTCTTCTTCTTCAGAATCTGATGGTACTTCCGTTCCTTTTCCTTTTCTTTCCCCTTCATCAGAAGTTGTTGGAAAACCTAAGGTTCGTCTGGCTTGTCCCTGAAATCTTCTGCCCATGATCACCACACCAGTTGGCTTCTTCTTCTTTTTCTCTTTTTCTTTTTCTAACAAAGTCTTTAGCTTCTCCTGCCCATTGGCTAAGGTCATGAGTAACTGTTGAAATTGTGAGTTCTGAGCTTGCAAATCTTTGACCGTTTGTTCGAGATCCATCGTACTGAAATAAACAGTAGAGAGATGAGGAAAGTTGTTGCAAAGACCTGTTTATGCTTATGATGAATGATATGTATTCATGCAATGCTTTCAAGGATTTAGAAATTCAAATTTATTTTAAACAAAAAAGAAACACACGTCATATTAATAAAATAGAATTTGAGTACATCAATGCCCCTTGGGAAAAATAATACAAAACTCTAAGGTAAAAAGACGTTGCGCATCCTCTTTGGTGCAATATAGGTGTTTAGAGTCTGCTCTTCGTGAAGTAGCCGAGTGAGTTCCAAAACCTTCTTCTCGCTTGCGTATAATTGGGCTTCGAAAGTATCACGCTCTCCTTTGAGCTGTATCCAATCCCTTTGTAGGTCTTCGAGTGATGTTGGCATGTCAAGATGTAGGATAGTGTATGGAACTTCTCCTTCCTTAACAGGCTCTATAATCACTGGGAGAATGGAGGGATAAGGCATCATAAGACTTTGAGCGCGGGTTCGTACCCACTTGAGGTAAGGCTCAAGAGGGATGGAATTCTTGTGTCCCAAAGTCTTGCTATCCACCTTGTTTGGCATCCTCCAAGCTCGGATGAATCTATGATGGAGTCCTTGATCGTCGTTGTCGTAGTCGAAAACCAATCCTTGAATCAGCATATCATGTGGGCCATCCCTTCGGGCATACCCAAACTGTCTTAGAGCTAAGCACGGGTTGTAGGTGATGCCTCCCCTAATGCCAAGTAGAGGGACATTAGGGAATTCCCCACAACGGTCAACAATGGTAACATTCTCTTTGGATCGAGAACACCAATGGATATCTGAATGGTTAAGTGTCATTAACCTTTGTGACCACCTCAAACCTTGCTCATTCTTCAAGACTGATTGGGGAAGATGTGAAATAAACCATCTTTCCAGGAGAGGAGTACAACACATAAGAACACCTCTTTTCCTCATTGTACGAGTGTGAAAAAAGTGTAGGATATCCCCAAGCAATGTAGGCACCGGGTTGCGAGTCATGAAGATTTTGACAGCGCTTACATCTATGAGTTGGTTAGGATTAGGGAACAAGACCATCCCATAGATGAGAAGAGCTACAATATCCTGAAAAGCTTGCAAGTCTAGGGAATTCCAACAACTTTGGGCCTTCTCAAACAGAAACTTTGACAAGAAGCCTTTGACACCACTTCTAGTTTCCCAATGAGTTGTGACATCAGATGAGTGCAAGTGCAAGGCTTGAGCAATATCTTCTAGATTTGGATCTCTTTCCGTACCGTTGAAGGGTAGTTGATTGAGAATAGGAATCCTCATAAGTTGAGAGAATTCTTCCAAAGTAGGCACAAGTTGGTAGTCAGGAAATGTGAAGCAATGATGAAAAGGGTCAAAGAACTGGAAGAGAACTTTCATCATATCCTCCTCTGTGTTGCAAGTGACCAAGTTGAGTAGACGAACATGTCTCTCAGTGAATGGAGAGTTCTCAGGAATCCTTGAAGCTAGCTCCTTGAGTTATGGAGGAATTCTTACAAGGTTGATTTGGATAGTTTTCATGCGAAGTGAATCCATAACCTACAAAACAAGAACAAAGATGAATCTCCAAAATCCTTGAAATGGTTAGTGAATGCATATGATGTTCATGATGTCCATGATGTTATGCACAAGTATATATCTACAAGAAAATCAAACAAGTTCCTAGTTTAGGCTTGCATGGGGTTTCATAGGTAAGTACCCTCTTGAAGTTTAGTTGGCTCAACCTGTCCTAGAAATAGTAACTGGGTTCTAAGGAGCTCAATATAACTGGATTGTTTCCTTGTTCATTATTTCAATTCAAGCCTCTTTACTGGCGACCGAAATATTCCAAGAAACCAACCCTCAATGAGTGTAGTATCGAGTATCTACCAACTTTGGACTGCACCAAAGCCGGTCATCTCACTACATCCTAAAAGGCTAAGTTGGTAAAGTAAAGGTTCAAGAAGTTCATTAGTGCTTCATGACATCACTCAGCGGCCCCATATTCTCTTTGATTAACTCAAAGGCTACCGGTACCCACAAATATGTCGCACTAACATAGCTATTGCTTAGACCATGTCGGTATACTCCACAAAGTTTCCACAACGTATTGCTATTTACCTATAATGTTTCCCAAATCCGGGTGGAGGATTCAAAACCAAACAATAGAAACAAAATGTAAAGCAAACAAGTCAAAAAATTTTCAAGCAAATAAAGGTGATCTAAACCCTAAGGTAACCCCACTTTTAGAATTTTCCCCAGCAGAGTCGCCAGTTCTGTGATGCGGTGGGAGAACTGACTTGAGGTTTTGCGATTGTGTTCGTAAATGTCGCAGTTAGAAAGAGTCGCCACCGACTTTTCTTTTATCCAAAAGGAAAGGTAAAAAAGCACATGAAAGACCTTTGAGATGTTTTCTTGAGTTCAAGGGGTAAATTATGAAAAGGGAAGGTGCTAACACCCTTTTCATCCATGGTTTTCCATGGGCTCTTAGTTACTTGTTTAGATCACTTGCTTTGTTTTGTTTGAAATGGTGTTTGATGTGGTTTTGAAAAGTATTTTTGAAAATAGTCCACTCGTTTAGGCAATCTTTGTAATAATTCTCGTTCGTAAGAATGTATACAAAGATGTTTGTCTTTTGAAAATGTTTTCAATGTTTTGTGAGATGTTTTGAAATATGTGTGTGTTTGTTTTTGAAAATAGTAAGGATTGTTTTAAAATGGGACAAGTAACTAGAAGCTATCTACCTACTCAAATATATTTTTTGTGCATTTTTATTCCTTTGACATTGTTGACTTACCATTGATTTGGTAAGCAACCCTATCTTTGGATGTAAACGGGACGGGCGTGGGTCATCGTATGACCATGATAACAATGTTGCCAAGTATCTTAGCATTTTTGAGGGACCAAGATCATTTTGTTTTAGGAAACCTTGAATAGCGTCATCGATGGTCTATGATCTTATATTTGTTTTGTTTTGCCAAGATACTTCGCGTGTGTAACATGGCCGTTTTATTTTAGGCAACCAAGTGGGAGAAACCCTAAGGGTGCTTGTGTGCAAAGTGTATCATTTTCATGCTTTTGTCTTGTATTCAGGGTTTTCTATTTTGCTTTGTTTTTGTTCTTGTCATGCAAACCCTAGTTTACTAGTCATGGTATAAAGCGATAAATTGCGTAAAATAAACTAAGCTATTGCAACAATTCTTATGGGAGGGGGGATACAAGTTTTGAATGGGGATTTTGCACAAATATAGACCTAAAAATATTATTACAACCCAATCGAATATTGTGCGAATTAAATAAATAATGCAAGTATTTAAAATGTAATGCAATGTATTTATGTAAAAAAATGTTTTGGTATTTGTTTTTTTGTATGAAAAATAATTTAATTCAAACCCTAAAAAAATAAGGAAAAAATAATATTATTTTTGGAGGGATGAAACCCTAATTTTTAATTAACAGAAAATAAGGTTTCCTATTATTATTTTACACATTTTTTGTATAAGAAAATAATAAATAATATTATATGTAAATATTAAAAATTAAGTATGTATAAAAATAAGTATTTATGAGTATAAATAATATAATAAAAATATTAAGTATTTTTAAATATATTTACAAGTTATTTTAAGAAAATAAGTTCTATTCTATTAAATAAATTAATTTTATGTAAGAAATAATAAAATAAAATAAAATAAAATTGTAAAAGTAAAGAAATTATTTTTAGGATTTTCAATATTCAGAAAAAATAAATTAAAAGCTATAAATATGAAAATATGAAAAAAAATATGAAAAATATAACAAATAAGCCAGGGGTGAAAATAGTGAGTAAGGGGGTGCAAATAGTGAAAACAAAAAGGCCCAAGGCGCCAAAAAGCCCAAGGCTTCATCCCTGTCCTCCAGCCAGTCTTCCCTGCACGCGCGTCTAATTCAAAACTGTAACTCTCAAATGCTTGCACAAAAACAAAAACTCATAACATGAAACATGTGGCATTTGAGCTCACGATTCTAACCATATAAATTATGTAACCTAACTCTAAAAGATAGAGAGAATTTTGGCAGCCCTAATTCGTGACCTAACTTTTTCAGCATTTTCAATCTTCAAATTCTCTCAGCACAGTTAATATAAATGAAAAGTATGCATATGTACAACTTCGTTATGATAAGGACTATATTTTTTCTTCACAAATCGTGGCTTGGGGATGCCTATTCAGAGAGATAGAGTTTAAGAAATATACCTCCTTCAGCTGGATTTAAGTAGAGCAATGCAGGGACTTTAATGGAGGTCCGAGGATTGTTTGAGCTTCCTTGAACTTCCCTGAAGCTATTCCAATGCTTACTTTGCTTTGAGGATAGCTGGTAATCTCTGCACAAGTCAAGCTGCAAGCTTCAAGGTTGAAAATGGCAAAGGCCGAAACAAGGTTTACAGAACTAGGGTGATGGCTTGGATTGCTTTGGTATGATGTGTATGAGGTGTTTCAAATGTTAAAACACAAAATGCACGAGCCAAAAATTAGTTGGCAGTTATTGTACCCCAAAATTTTCCCTCTCATCCTTCAGGAATTCATCCTGAATTCTCAGAGTTTCTCTTGAACAAATCCAAGCCCTGAATTATCATTCCTTTCCAAGTAAACCATTTACAAGAGCAAAATGGTCATTTGCAACTTCAAAAGTCAAATTTTTTACCTTGAAAAAGTTAAATTCTAAATACTTAGAATTTTCTCTAAAAAAAGAGTGTTTAAGAAAAAAAATTGCACTTCAGAACTTCTGAACCAACCTCCAGGTAGAAACGGTCAGAAGTTGCAAACTTGGCTCAGCACATAACATTCAGTCAGAAGGTGGCTCTTCAGCAGCTACACCGACTCAGTTAGGGGTTGTAAACATGGTTCAGCATGTAATCTTTAAATAGAACATGGCTCTTTCAGTAGTTACACAAGTTCATCCAGAGTTTACTAGAGAAATGCAAAGAAGGCAACAAAGCCTGAAACTCCTTCAGAACGTACTGGGATCAGAAGGTAATGGGATCAGCAGATTGGGTAAAATACTGAAGCAGAATCTCTAAGTCCATAGTTTTCAGAGGCAGATCAAAGAAGCATGCTGGAAAGTCTGGAAAACTCTTAGAATTTGCTGAGGCAGCAAGAGGCCAAGGTCAGAGCTTGGTTTACATTGTTTTTTGGTGAAGCAGAGCTGCTGGCTCAGGCTTTAAGTAATGATGCAAAATCTCCTCTTACAAGATTTCTGATTTTGACAAATCTCATCACCATTTAATGCTCATTAATGCTCATAACCACTTTTGAGCATTCATCCAAGGGGTCTCTCCACGCGTGGCATGGTAACACCCTCGTGCAGGCTTAGGCATGGATCTATGCGCCACTTTTCGCCTATGGGTGTCAGTTCCCCTTAATCCTCGCTTACTGTTCAAACCTAGGCTGAAAAGCTGTCCATCATCACAACTTTTCATGAACTTCCTTCAAGAACAAGTTAACCCCTACTGCATTGTATTGGCACCATTTAACATTTAAAAATTCGCAAAGCCTTGCCTATAAATAGGACACCGTTGTCCATTAAAAAAGGCTCGGTCAAAAAATCCAAAAAAATTGCTAGAAGAGGAACAAAATACTCTAGCAAGAAAACATTGTGAAACTTTGCCAAAATTCCTAGTGTTTCATAAACTTTGAACTTCCTACCTCCAAACTTCATTGATACCCAATTTACTTCCTGACTAGAGAATGCCCATACAGTTTCTGACCATATATACATATATCTTCTCCATCCACCCATTCCAAAAAGAACCTATCCAGAACACTATCAGAGCTAAAGCTAGCTCCAATTCACAGATTTTCTTCCAACAACAAGGTAAGCACCTGCTGACTCTCATCACGCTGCTAAGCATCACCAGCTTTACATGCTCAATAAACACAACATAGATATCATGTTGCTGTTGTACGTGTTCTGAGGATTTTCATGCCTCTGAATTCTTAAGTAGGAAGTGGATCAGTGTAGAACCTGCCTGTGACCTTTTGGTTCTGTCTTCTGAAACACTTTGACACCTGCTGAAACTGTCCTAGGCATGCCTTCTGTTTTGTGGAAAAATAACCAAATTGTAGATGTTCTGACTAGCACAGAGGGAGACCAAGTTCTGACTTTGACGCCAAAACTTTTGGGGCATGTTTTGTCATCAGTAATATCAGAACTTCTGAAAATTGTTGTATGTTCAACAGAGTCAGAACTTCTGACCCTATATATTTACACTAATAGGTTTCTATTTTGTAGCAGGCCGGGGTCAGAACTTCTAACTTCCTCTCAGTAGCACGCTGACCCCCTCCTTCTTCTTTTTTTCTTCCCCTTGTTATTTTTCTTTATTTTTCTCGCTGGATTCCCCATTAATAAGTGTGTACCCATACCCCCCTAAATATTGTAATAGCGTAGGATTTTACATTTCCGCATTTTTATTGCTTTCAAATGTAAATGCTAGTAATTAGGAAATGTATGGCAAGATAAAATCAAGGAAATATAAAATCCTAATTCAAGATAAAATCATGCATGCAATAAAACACACTTGCACACAAACACCCCTTATGGTATCTCCACTTGGTTGCCTAAACAAATGGCCATGGTATGCATGCTAGGTATCTTGGCAAAACAAAAACAAAACAAAAGATCATAGTCCCTCGATGACGCTATCTTGGTTGCCTATACAAAAATGATCTAGTCCCTCAAAAATTGCTAAAGATACTTGGCAATATAGCTATCATGGTCAATACGATGACCCGCACCTGTCCCATTTAACATCCAAATACAAGGTTGTTTACCAAATGCAATGGTAAAACAACACTTTCAAAAGGGTTAAAAACGTATAGAAAAGATCTTTGAGTAATATAGGGTAGATAACTCTAATTTACTTGATCAAAACTTGCAAAACATCCTTTCTATTTTCAAAAACACATCACAACACAATTTCAAAACATTTCCCAAAACAAACTTCCAAACTTTCAAAACATTGAAAAATCTATTCAAAAGACAAACACCTTTGTATATATTCAAACAAGAATCATTACAAAGGTTGCCACAATGATGGCCTCTTTTCAAAACATTTTCAAAACCACACACACAAAGCACCATTTCAAATAATTGGAAAAGAAAAAGCAAGTGATCTAAACAAGTAACTAAGAGCCCATGGATAACCATGGATGAAAAGGGTGATAGTACCTTCCCTTTTCATAATCTACCCCTCGAACCCAAGAAAACATCTCAAAGGTCTTTCCTGTGCTTTTTGACCTTTCCTTTGGATAAAATAAAAAGTCGGTGGCGACTCTTGCTAAACCGAAACATTTGCGAACACAAACGCAAAACCTCAAGTCAGTTCTCCCACCGTATCACAGAACTGGAGACTCTGCTGGGGAGTCTTTAAAAAAGGAGTAACCTTAGGGTTTAGATAACCTTTACATGCTTATCTTGTTTGCTTTGATTTCTTTACATTTGGTTCTATTGTTTGGGCTTGAAATCCTCTACCCGGATTTGGGAAACATTCATAGGTAAATAGCAATAAAGTTGTGGAAACTGTGCGGGGCATATCGACATGGTTGAAGCAATAGCTATATTAGTGCAACATATTTGTGGGTACCGGTAGCCTTTGAGTCAATCAAAGAGAATACGGGGCCGCTGAGTGATGTCATGAAGCACTAATGGACTTTTAGAACCTTTACTTGACCATCTTGGCCTTTTTAGGGGTAGTGAGATAACCGGCTTTGGTGCACTCCGAAGTTGGTAGATACTCGATACTACACTCGTTGAGGGTTGTTTTCTTGGAATATTTCGGTCGCTAATAAAGTGGCTAAACTGAAACAATGAACACGGAAAATAATCCAGTGATATTGAGCTCCTTAGAACCTGGTTACTATTTCTAGGACAGGTTGAGCCAACTAAACTTCAAGAGGGTACTTACCTATGAAACCCCATGCAAGCCTGAAACTAGGATCTTGTGTGATTTGCTTGTACATATACTTGTGCATACATCATGAACATCATGAAGCATCATATGCATCCACTAACCATTTCAAGGATTTGGATCTTCATCTTTGTTCCTGTTTTGTAGGTTATGGAATCACTCCGCAGAAAAACAATTCAGGTCAATCTTGTGAGAATCCCTCCTCAACTCAAGGAGCTTAGTTCCAAGATTCCAAAGAATTCTCCTTTCAGTGAAAGACATGGTAGATTTCTCAACTTGGTCAACTCCAACATTGAAGAAGACATGGTGAAAGTTCTCTTTCAGTTCTTTGACCCCCTACACCATTGCTTTACATTTCCTGATTACCAGCTAGTACCTACTTTGGAGGAATTTTCTAAACTCCCGAGGATCCCTATTCTCCATCAACTACCCTACAACAGTACGGAAAGAGAGCCAAAGCCTGAATATGTTGCTTAAGCCTTACACTTGCAACCATCTGATATCAAAGATCATTGGGAAACCAGAAGTGGTGTCAAGGGTTTCTTGGCAAAGTTTCTGTTTGAGAAAGCACAAGAATGTTGGAATTCTCTAGATCTACAAGCTTTTGAGGAGATTGTAACACTTCTCATCTATGGGTTGGTCTTGTTCCCAAACCCTGATTAGCTTATAGATATAAGTGCTATCAAGATTTTCATATCTCGGAATCCTGTGCCTACATTGCTTGGGACATCCTCCACTCATTTCACACATGAACAATGAGGAAAATAGGTGTTCTCGTCTGCTGTACTCCTCTTCTAGCAAGGTGGTTTATTTCTCACCTTCCCCATTCAGTCTTGAAGAATGAACAAGGCTTGAGGTGGTCACAACGGTTGATGAATCTCACACACTCTGATGTTCATTGGTGTTCTCGGTCCAGAGAAAATGTCATCATCATTGATCGTTGTGGAGAATTCCCTAATGTTCCATTACTTGGCATTAGGGGAGGCATTACCTACAATCCCTGTTTAGCTCTGAGACAGTTTGGGTATGCCCGAAGGGATGGCCCTCATGACATGCTGATTCCAGACTTGGTGTTTGACTTCGACCACGATGCTCAAGGACTTCGACAAAGGTTTATCAGAGCTTGGAGGATGCCCAACAAAGTAGACAGCAATACACTGGGACACAAGAATTCCGTCCCCCTTGAGCCTTACCTCAAGTGGGTACGAACCCGCACCCAGAGTCTTATGATGCCTTACCCCTACATTCTCCCTGTGATCAAAGAGCCTGTTATGGAAGGAGAGGTTCCATACATCCTCGTGCATCCTGACATGCCAACATCATTGGAAGATTTGCAAAAGAATTGGATGCAGCTCAAGGAAGAACGAAATACTTCTGAAGCCAACTTCTACGCCAGTGAGAAGAAGGTTTTGGAACTTACTCGTAGACTCCATGAAGAGCAGACTCTCAACACCTACATCACACCAAAGAGGATGCGTAACGTCTTTTTACATTAAGAATTTTGTAATATTTTGCCCATGGGGCATTTATGTACTAACAAAGTTCTTCTTATTAATATGACGTGTGTTCTTTTTGTTTGCAACAACTTTGAATTTCTGAATCCTTGAATGCATTACATGAATACATATCATTCATCATATGCATAAATAGGTCTTTACACCAGGTTTCCTTATCTTTCTGCTGTTTATTTCATCAAGATGGATATAGAACAGACGGTCAAAGATCTGCAAGCACAGAATTCCCAGTTCCAACAACTCCTCATAACCTTGGAAAAGGGTCAGGAGGACCTTAAAGCACTGTTAGAGAAGGAAAAGGTAAAAGAGAAAAAGAAAAAGAAAAGAGCTGGTGTGGCCACTATGGGAAGAAGATTTGAGAACCAAGCTAGAAGGGTCCTGGACTTCCCTTCAACATCTGATGAAGGGGTATGTAAAGGAAAGGGAGTTACAGTACCATCCGAGTCTGAGGCTAAAGAAGAAGAAGAAGAGGATGAAGATTACTCTGAGCAACAGTACCCTCCTGCAGACGATAAGTATAAGAACCTGGAAGAGTGGTTGGCAGCTATGGAGGTACAAAGAGTGCCTGGGATGGATTTCAAAGAGCTAGGGTTGGTTGCTGGGATTGTGATTCCCCCTAAGTTCAAGGTGCCTACATTTGCTAAATATGATGGTCTGTCTTGTCCGAAGATGCATCTACGGTCTTACGTCAGAAAGATCCAACCTCATTCTTCTGATAAGGATCTGTGGGTCCACTTTTTTCAAGATAGTCTTTCGGGTATACAGTTGGACTGGTTCTACCAGCTTGAGAGGGCTGACATACATAATTGGGAGGATCTGGCTGCTGCCTTCTACCGACAATATCAATATAATACCGACTTAGCACCTACTCGTACTCAACTACAGAGTATGGGTATGGTCTCTAATGAGGGCTTTAAGGAGTATGCCCAGAAGTGGAGGGACCTGGCTGGAAGGGTGCAGCCACCATTGTCTGAAAGAGAGCTTGTCGATATGTTTTTGGGGACGTTGTCTGGTCCATTCTTTAATCACCTGATAGGGAGTTCATCGGCAGGGTTCACCGAATTAATTCTGACTGGTGAACGAGTTGAAGTTGGCATCAAGAATGGTAAGATTCAAATAGATACATCTGCTTCTGCCTCTGTTAAAAAACCTTTTCCAACCAAGAAAGAGGTGTCAGCTGTTTATTCTCAAAAAGGTCGAGGAAGAGAAGTGCGTCGGTCAACGGTGGGGGCTGTAATGATCCAAAAGACTGCAGTTGATCAACCTAAGAACGATCAACCAAGAACCAACCAACAAAGGGGGAAGGCTTGCTAGGCAGTTCACCAAAATAAACATGACGCCTGTCCAGGTTCTCCCCCATCTCTTGAAGATGAACCTTACAACCTTGAGAGATCCGCCACAAAATCCGAATACAACTTCTCCTTTTTACCATGCCAACGCTAAATGCGCTTACCATTCAGACAGCATAGGGCACGACACCAACAACTGTTGGGCCCTCAAAAACAAGATCATAGATTTAATAGATGCCAAGGAGGTAGAATTCGATGCGCCTGAAAAGCCGAATATGATTTCTGCCCCAATGCCGAAGCATGGTCACAGTGCCCATGCTATTGAAGATGATATTTATGTTGCTGCTGTTGATGACTTAATGACTCCGTTGCCAATGATCAAGATGAATCTGTTGAAAGCCGGGATCTTCCCAGGCTGTGAAAAAGATTGTTACTTTTGTTCGTCCCTATAATCCGACTGTCCGTTATTGAAGTCAGGCGTCCAACGCCTGATGGATAATCAAGAGATCCTCTTTCAGAAAACTCCTGTTACTCCCGTTACTCCTGTTACTCCTGTTACTCCAACTCCAATCAATGATATTTCTATAATTACCATTTTCGACAATATTTCCAAGGTCTCCAAAAAACCTGTTAAGATTACACCTGATCCAAAGTTTGTACCGCTGAAGATTACTATGCTGGGACCTATCCCATATAAGTCCAAAAAGACGATACCGTGGAACTATGGAGGAGAGATCTTCTACCATGGTGTCAAGCAGATTGAATCAGTGGAAGAGAATTCCGATGAAGAAACTCCTGACGTAGGAAATATTGCAGGGACAAGTAAGATCACCCGCAGCGGAAGAATCTTCTCTCCGGAGATTGCTCCTCCAAGGGAAATCTTCGGACCCTCAAGTGCTCCTGTGCCAGTCAAGATATCTGTGCGAAGTCCAGTGATTGAAGAAATTATTACTCCTGAAGTTGTACCCTCTGCTATTACTACTAATAAAGGTAAGGGGATCCAAGAAGCACTCGTCAGGACGAGGGCTCAGCCTTTGGTTATCCCCAAGACCACCCAAAAGGAAATGGAAGAGATTTTAAAGATAATTAAGAAGAGAGACTATGATGTCGTAGAACAATTGGGGCAAACCCCTTCAAAAATCTCTATGCTGGCCCTATTGCTCTGTTCCGAGGCTCATGCCAAAGCCTTGATTAAATTTCTAAAGACAGCACACGTTCCCCAAGAAACTTCTGCGGATCAGTTTCAAGAGTGTGTAGCTAGCCTTACAGCCGACAATGGTCTTGGCTTCTCTGATGCCGATCTAACATCTAAGGGAAGAAAGCATAATGATGCGCTGCATGTTTCGTTAGAGTGCAGAGGGACCACACTTGCTCACGTTCTGGTTGATACCGGGTCATCTTTAAATGTCCTACCAAAGAAAGCATTGGATAGACTAGACTGTGAAGGTTTGACCTTAAAGCCCAGTAATATCATTGTTAGAGCCTTCGACGGTTCTAAGCGGATGGTTCACGGAGAGGTGGACATCCCAATTAAGGTGGGAACGGAAATTTTCAACTCTATATTTTATGTGATGGACATTCGTCCTTCATATTCATGCTTGTTGGGAAGGCCATGGATCCACAATGCTGGGGTAGTCACTTCTTCTCTACACCAAATGCTCAAATACCCAGTCCAGGGTAAAATCATAACAGTTCATGGTGAGGAGGAGTATATGATAATCCACCTTAACTTTTTCCGCTATGTGGAGTTAGATGGTGAATTCATAGAAACACCTTTCCAACACTTTGAAGAGGTTTCTCCTAAAGTTGCAACGGCCAAGACAATGACCTTTGTGCCTGCAGTTACCAAGCCTGTGTCCCGAATGTCATCCCTTAAAGATGCGAAGGCGGTGATCGAGGAAGGAGGAAGTACAGTGTGGGGTCAGCTACCAGATTTTCCTTTCAAGGCAGATAAGTTCGGTTTGGGTTTCACTGCTACTAGTCAAAAGGATGTGCATCGCTCCCGGGCTGGAGGACCACCATTAAAGATCACTCATCATGGAGTTCATGCTTTGGAAGATGTTGAACATGAGAGCAATTTTGAAGATTGGATATTTCCAACTATTGAAGGAGGACTGAACAACTGGGAGGCGAAAGACTTCGTTCCCATTACTTTCATCAATCAGTAATTTATCTTTCGAACATTTCTGTTGGTCTGTAATAATTATTAAACAATGCGTACACTCTTTTTGCCTTGTGCCTTACCCGGGGCACATAGGTCCATTTGTAAGGGTTTTGATTCTTCATTTTCATATGCCATTTTTAATGAATCATGGATGTTTTCATATATAAACTTTTGTGTTCATTTTCTTTCTTTTTACATTTTATTTTGTTTAAAGGTGGCTATCCCTTACACACACCCACACCCACAAAATGCAGGTACCCATCCACTCTGGATTCCCTGGATAACAATTCTGCTATGGCCTTCAGTGACTCTGAAGATCTGGTCAATCATGTCGAATACAAAGGTGATGGAGACTGTGAAGTGCCAGCTGATTTTTAGGTCAACTGTCCAATTGACTAATAAAAAATGTGGTTCAAGGCTTGAAACTTAACATGAGCAATCTTAGGGGTCCAAGATGATGTATGAAGGTCACATGAAGCATTGGTGGTCCAAAAATCCTTGTGCAAACTCAAACCCTAATTCTGGGGTATCAGTGCAAGATGAGATGTCTTGAGCTGACCAAACCCTAATCTTGTCTCGAGTCAAAGAAATCTTGTGAGAAAAATATTGATAAATGAGAGGGCAAATTTTGGGGTACAACACATGTTATGCTAAAACGAAAGATGCAAGGTCAAGAAGACCTACCTTGCTTGAAACTGGAATTTGCGCGTGGACTGAGGTTGTTAGGTGCTTTGATTTGAAACTCTTGGGTGTGGAGACATTTGCTTAGAAGCTGGTGTGGACTCCTGGATGTCTTAGAAATAAGGATCTGGTCTTCGTTTGGGCTGAAGGTGCCTGCAAAAAAAGGTGTTTTGATTTGACCCTCCTGGGGTTTCTATGAGCAATATGGCAGCGTGATTTGTTTGTGTGAAAAAGTATCTCCTTCTGTCCTCTCTTTCGCTCCCCCTTGTAATGTGTCCTTGGCCTCATATTTATAGGAGTGTGCTATAGTAACGGCAAGAGATCCATTTAACCAGGCCTTTAAAGCTATGAGATAAGAATTAGACAAATTAAAAGCATCCCTTTTTTGAAACATTCATGTCTCTTTGTAAATCTTGGATGAACCTGGACACTTGACTCCTTCGAACACCCTCCTGTCATTTGAAAATCCTTTGCCCAAATACCACTCGAAGGATATTTATTCAAACTCCAATCGAAGGGCCTTGCCAAAAGGCTAATCGAAGGGTACTTGGTTAACATGCCTGTCGAAGCTGCCTTGTTTGAGATGCTAAATCGAAGGATTCTTTGCCATGCCAATCAAAAGGTTTGTCATGAGGACAATTGAAAGGCCTTGTATCCATGCCAATCGAAAGGCTTGGCCATGAGGCCAATCTAAAGGCCTTTTATCCATGCCAATCGAAGGGCTTGGCCATAATGCCAATCGAAGCATTTTTTAGAATGTCAATCGAAAGGCTTGGCCATAATGCCAATCGAAGGGCGTGGCCATGAGGCCAATCAAAAGGCCTTGTATCCATGCCAATCAAAGTACCTTGTTGACCGATCGAAAACTTACTTATGTTCTCTTCGATTTCCTTTAGTTGGGACCAATCGAAGTGACGTTAAAATGCCAATCGAAAATGCCTTTGCTCAGATGCCAGTCAAAAGACATTGTTAAGATGCCAATCGAAAGACACCTTGTTTAGATTCCAAATGAAAGACATTTTGTTGACATGCCTTCGAAGTACACCCCATCGAAGGAAACTTTGACCAACTTCAACAATTGTTATTTTTCTTCAATCAAGTGTTTGTAACCACCCATGTAAGAGAAGATCTTGTAAAAAATGAGAGGGCAAATTTTGGGGTACAACAGTCGTGTTAAAAGACTTGGGACTTCGACTTCCCTTCAATGACTTCCAAATAGTGGTGTTCAATCACTTGAACTTGGCACCATCTCAGCTTCATCCCAACGCTATCACCTTTATTCGGGCATTCGAACTTACATGCCAGTTCTTGAGAATCAGAGCGACCATTCCCTTGTTCTTCAGGGTTTTTCACCTGCAACGGCAGTTTCGGGGAGGGAAACATAGTTGGGTATCCCTTAAACAATCGAATAGGTTGTTCAAGATATATATGAATTATGTCCGTGATTTTAAGGATAAGTGGTACATCTTGCAACCATCTTCTCAAATAGCCTTGGATTCCATGTTCGAACCTGCTTCCGTCGTGGATGAGGATGGAGAGACGATCTGTGACGTTGAGGGTAATCCAGAGGTCGGGAGAATTTTGAGGTTTCCCATCCACTGGTGCTTGGCCCACTACTACCATGGTCCCGAATATTACCACACTTTTGTCGGTAGTGTGAGCGCCAAAGACGAAGAGGCATATGGCATCCTCAATCGATTCGTCGACGGTTTCTTCTCCACCAGGTGGGTCACATTGGAAGGTCACAACATCCTATACAAAGACGGCGAGCCGATGTTCGAAGCGCGTTCGATCAATACTAAGGTGCTCATCTAGTGTCAATCTTACGGGAAGGTCGTGGTCCTCTTAGGTTTTTTGCTTACTTTTACTATATTACTTGCCTTCTTTTGTTTCTTCGATAATGCTGACCCGGGAACACTTTCTTTGTTTTTGTAGGTTACATGGCAGAGCGCTGCGAGAGATTGCTAAAGCTAAATCAAGAGAAAAAGAGCCACAAGAGATTGGTGAAACCGCATCAAGCTACGCGCATGGGTTTAGACCTCGAGCAGACCAGGGAAGGATCTCGTGGGTCCCCGGGCTCTCGCGATGCCGAGCGGCAAGCCGTGTTGTTGAGTAAGAAGTGGAGTCATCCAGAAGGTGGACACGCTGATGTAACTGAGGGAGGGGAGATTTCCCGGGCCTTCAGCCTACCACCCTTCTTTGTGGAGAAAGACTTCTTCGAGGGTTTCCCCTTGACCGTGTCCAATAATGAGTCCGACATCATTAGGCAGCTCGATAAGAAAGGTCGAAGGAAGCACCTCGCTGCCAGCATGGTCGGGGTGGTGAAGATGGCATAAATGGACGTTGTTCTGGAGGGCGAAGGTTCAGACTCCTCTGGTCGGGTCAAAGAACTCGAGTCGTAGAAGGAGACTCTTGTGACAAAGACACGCAAGCTGAAGACCGCTCTTGAAAGAAGCGGGGAAATGTTTCGCGAGCAGGCCGACATGCTGGCGAGAGAGAAGGAGAGAGCCAAGAAAGCCCTCGAGGACAAAGACTATCTCCGAATCGATAAGGAATGGTTGGAGAGTGATAACCAACAACTAGAGAAGGAGGTCGCAGATCTGAAGGCTGCTATAATGCTCGCAGAGGGTGAACCTTAGGGGTAGATGATTTGCGCACGCGTGCCGACTTCATTGTTCGGATTCAACTCCTAGAGTCAGACTGTGTTGACGCCTTGGCTGACAACTTTGAATCTGCCGTGAATTAGCCGTCCATGTTGAACTCGAGGTTAAACACTGAAGGAACCGGGGTTCTGTCCCAGGTGATTGATGGTCGGGTGGTTCCTCCTCCTGACTCTCCCGAGGTTAAAGTGAGTACTCCGGGGAGCGATTGACATTTTTGTTTTTCATCTTATTTGTATTTGGGCCTGCGTGCCCGTAATATTTGTAATATTCAGACATCTTCGACCCAAGTGGTCGCCATTGATAATTATTTCGTTTTGTTTTAATGTCTATCTTTGTTATTGCCAACTTATTGTTATTTTTGTTTGTCGTTGTTTTTGACTTGGTTATTTCATGAATACTTGTATATCCTGTGTGGAAGTATATGCTCGACCATTGTTGTGGTCGTTATAAATTTTTCACAAAGTTCGTGTTTTCCACATGAAGATATGTGCTCGACCCTAATATTTGTTCGGCACATGTTGAAATGTGTCGAGGGGGCGAAGTAGGGATCCGCGAAATGAGCGTATGATCGCGATTGGGATCCTACGCTCATGGCGTGAACTGCCCATTACGAGCTGGGTGTTTTCCCAGGTTGAGTACTTCGACAGCAGAGCTCGATCGAGGTGTCCCTGGCGAGCTTAGAATTTGCTCGTCAGATGAGCGAAATCTCGCCTTTTGTTAATGTTTGGAGATCGCGCTTGTACCTCGACGCGCCTACGTGGTCAAGTTTATCCCTTCGTCGGCTGAAGAGGAATATTCGACAACAAAAGTCCTCAATAGGTGAGGGACTTAGCTATAATATTGTTTTAGCTTCGCAGCATTCTAGGGTCGAGGTAGTGGTTCTCCATTCAACTGCTCGAGGTAATATGCTCTGGTGCCCGTAGCTCCTTGGACACAGTAAGGCCCCTTCCAGTTTGCGGCCAGTTTCCCTTCGCGGGAATCCTTCTGGTTTCTTCGTAAGACTAGGCTGCCGACCTAAAATTTGCGCTTTATGACTTTGTTGTCATGGCGTAGGGCTACCTGTTGTTTTAGCGTGGCCTCACGAAGAGCTGCTCCTGATCGGATTTCTTCGACTAGGTCAAGCTCATCTCTGATGGCCTCGTCATTCATATCCTCATCGAGGGGCATTTCAGTTTGCCTAGATGGCTCCATGATTTCTACCGGGATGATGGACTCGGTGCCGTAGGTCAGTCGGAATGGCATCTCGCCCATCGTCGAAAAGGCCGTTGTTCGATAAGCCCATAGGATGTTGTGTAGTTCTTCGACCCATCCCCTTTTGGCTTCGCCTATTCTACGTTTGAGTCCTTGCAAGATGACCCTATTTGCAGCTTCGGCTTTCTCGTTGGTATGGGGGTGTTCGACCGAGGTAAAATCTTGCTTGGTGCCGAGTTTGGCAATGAAGCTTTAGAAGCCTTGGTTGCTGAACTGCGTGCCATTGTCCGTGACAAGCTCTCATGGTATCCCAAAACGGGTGAGCACGTTTTGTTTGTAGAAACAGAGAATGTTGTGCGAGGTGATTTTTGCTAGGGCTTCGACCTCTATCCATTTGGTGAAGTAGTCTACGGCCGTGATGAGGAATTTATTTTGGTATGTCATTTGCACGAACGGTACGAGGATGTCCATTCCCCACCAGGAAAATGGCCACGGGGACGATAGTGTATTTAGCTCGTGTGGGGGTGTGAGGTGTATGTCGGCGTGTCTTTGGCACTTGTCACACCTCTTGACATGATATTTTGTGTTTTGTTGCATGGTCGACCAGTAGTACCCACTCGCAGTGCCTTTCGTGCTAGGGACCTTCCACTCATGTGCTGGGCATTGATTCCTTCTTGGATTTCCCGTAGTATCTCGGGAACCATGGATTCTTCGACACAATTCAAGAGTGGGATGGAGAATCCACAGAGATACAACTTGTTCTCGAGCACCACATAAGAGCATGCTCTTCGTTTGGTCGCGGCTGCCTCCCTTTGGTCTAGAGGAAGCTCTTCTTTCATTAGAAAACTGAACACCGGGATCATCCAACATGAGCTGTCCCCGATGGCATTCACTTCAAGTAGACTCATGGAATTTTCAGTGCTCGGGAGATACAGGGACTCTTGTATAACGGATTTGTTTCCGCCCTTCTTCTTTGTACTCGCGAGCTTTGAAAGTATGTCGGCCCGTGTGTTTTGTTCGCGTGGTACATGTGTGATTTCTTCTCAGTCAAACTTTTTCATATGTTCTCTGACCAATTTCCAATACTTAATGAGGCTGTTGTTCTTATCCTGGTATCCCCATTGAACTTGAGATGCTACAAGTTGGGTATTAGTAAAAATGTGTATTTCTCGCGCGCCGAGATCTTCGGCTAGCCTTAATCCTGCGAGCAAAGCCTCGTATTTTGCCTAATTATTCGAGGCCGGAAAGGAAAGAGGGAGAGATTGTTCGATCATGACGCCTTCCTCATTTTTGGGGAGAATTCCTGCTCCACCCCCCGTCGAGCTGGAGGCTCCGTCCATAAAAATGGTCCACTTGTGTTCCTTCCCTATGAGGGGTGTTAAGCGGTCATCTTCGCGACGAAGTTGGCCAGAGCTTGGGCCTTTAGGGCCTTCCTGCTTTCATATTGGATGTCAGACTCCGAAAGCTCCAAGGACCACTTTAGCATTTGACCCACCATATCTGGTCGGCCTAAGAGTTGTCTCACGAGCTAGTCTGTCCGTACGACGACCGTGTGTGCGAGGAAATAGTGTTTGAGCCTTCTCGCCACATTGACGAGGGCCAAGTCCACCTTCTCGATATGTTGGTATCTGACCTTAAGTCCCTGAAGCGCTTTGCTTATGAAATACATAGTTTTTTGACCGTTAAGAGTCTCACAAATGAGGGCCTCACTAACGGCCTCGGTGGAGATGGCCAGATACAAGAATAAGGTCTCTCCGTCTAGTAGTCTTGATAGCACGGGGGGGGGGGGGGGGGGGGGGGGGGGGGGGGTTGGAAAGGCTATGTTTGAGATGGAGGAGGGATTGCTCGTATCCCTGGTCCACTCAAAAGCTTCCTTTTTGCGCAAGAGTTTGAAAAATGGAAGGGCGTGCTGAGCGGATTTCGCAACGAAATGGGAGAGCAAGGTGAGCATACCGTTTAGGACTTGTATGGATTTTTTTGAATTAGGTATAGGGAGGTCGTAGAACGCCCGACACTTGTCGGGGTTGGCTTTGATTCCTCGTTTTCTAAGGTAAAAACCGAGGAACTTGCTCGCCTTAACCCCGAAGGTGCATTTCTCGGGGTTGAACCTCATTCTACATTGCCTTGCTTGGGCAAAGACTTTATTGAGATTAGCGGCATGGTCGGTGTCTACTCGAGATTTAACGATCATGTCGTCCATGTATACCTCGAGCATATGTTTGATCTCGTTGCAGAAGACTTTGTTCATCATCTGCTGGTATGTTGCCCCTGCGTTTTTCAGACTGAATGGAATTACGTTGTAGTAATAATTTCCCGAGCTGGTCATGAAGGCAGTGTAGTGTTTGTCTCTCATTGCCATTGGGATTTGGTTATAGCCAGAATAAGCGTCCATGAAAGATAAAATTTTATATTCGAGTGAGTTGTCTACCATCATGTCAATATTAGGTAAGGGGAATGCATCTTGGGGCATTCCTAGTTAAGATCGGTATAGTCAACACACATACACCACTTTCCATTATTCTTTTTAACAAGTACAGCATTTGACAGCCAAGTTGAATATCGGGCTTCAAAAATAAAATTTGCCTCTAGGAGGTCTTTTACATCTTTTTCAGTAGCCTCTGTTTTCTCGGGGGATTGCCTACGCCTACGTTGTACTATTACCCTAGCGGCTGGATCAATGGAGAGTTAGTGACATGCGACCTCGAGGTTGAGACTGGGCACCTCCGCAGCACTTCATGTGAACAAATCCTTATTCTCCCTCAAGAAAACCTTGATCTGCTTCCTCACCAGGTCAGGGAGTCCTGTGCCGATCTTCACCCCTTTGTTCGGGTCTTCACCGAGAGGGACGAGCTCTAAGTCCCCATCCAGAATAAGTCGAAGGAGCCCCTGCTCGCCGTTGGGTGCTTCGTCTTGGTCGAAGCGGGTGTCCAATGAGATTGAGTCGACCTTTGGAGGAGCACCCTACTCTTCTGCCTTGATGGGTTGTGGCTCTGGTTGTGTCATGACAACTCTCTTGGCAGGTCGTGTTCCAGTGTCTACCATGCTTTGTCCCATTGTTGTCGTGTTGAAGCATCTTCAGGTATCGGCTAGGTCGCCCTGGATGGTGGCGACGCGTGCCTTTTTTGTGTAGAACTTCATCTTCAGATGGACGGTGGAAGGTACAACGGTCAACTCTTCCAGTGTTGGTATCCCTAGGATACATTTGTAGAGAGATGGGCAATCAATGAGTAAGAAGCGCACCTTGACTTTCTTGGTGACGGTATCCTTACCAAAGTTGACCATGAGCTCCACGTACCCCCATGTCTTGGAGGTCGAGCCTTTAAAGCCCTGCAGGTAGGACCCCACGTATGGTGAAAGGTGAGAGTCGTCGAGCTGCAGGGTTCTGAAGAGCTGACTATACATCACGTTGACAGAACTTCCATTCATCAACCAAGACGCGATGAATATCAAAGTTATCCATTCTCGCCCTGATCAGAAGAGGGATGGCTGAATTGGGGCCTCCCCTGGAAAATTCCTCGAGGTAGAAGGTAATCGGCTCCGATCTGCCGTTAACCCTCTCGAAGGTCACTATTTACGGGGTGGGGGGGGGGGGGGGGGTCGACCAGCTCATCTAACTTCGTCTTTGAAGAGTTTATGGTTATATCATTGAATCCCCCACCATATATGACCATGGAGAAGGGGAACCTTTCCCACCTATTGTGTGTGGTCAGAGGTTCTTCGATATCTTTGGGGACATAGAAGTCCTCCTGTCTTGTAACGGAGAATGTTGTCTAGATGGGGACCGTCTCGTCTGATGGTCGAGCATCCTCTTCAATCTCCTTCGTGTCTCGGGCATCTCTACGAGGGGCGTCTCCATGCCGATATTTCCTAAGTCTTCCCCCTTTGATGATGGTCTTAATAGCATCTTTGAGATGGACACAGACTTTGGTCAAGTATTCATGACTTTCATGATATTGGAAGTATTTGCTCTAATCAGCCCCGGGCTTAGTAGGAGCAGAGAGAGGAAGCTTGACTCCGTCGTCCTTGAAATCAGTGTTAACACACTCCACCAACATGCACTCGCGAGAAGCCGTCAGCAGAGTGTACTCGGTAAACCTCCCTGAGGGTCCTCTTTGCTCATGAGGGTCTCGGGGTTTATCATCCCTCCTCTTCTCGCTAGTTCGTCGAGGAGGGCCAGAGTCTTGTTGTCGCAGATTACTGGTTGATCCACGATTCCTGGGGTCCCGGGCTCTATTGGCCGCCTCCCTCTCCTCATATTCCATATATGCTATGGCTTTCTCGAGGAGGGCATCGAATGTTTGGGGCGGTTCGATTCCAACAACTTTTCTGAATTTCGTGCCTGGGAGGAGTCCCCTCTCGAGCAGGTATCTCTTCATATGGTCGGTACAGGGGAACTGAATGGCCTCTCGGTTGAACCGATCAATAAATTCCCTCAGGGTCTCGTCATGTCACTGGACGAAAGCCTCGAGGGTTGCTTCAGTCTTTGGGTGTCAAAGTGAAGCAATAAACGAATTGATGAATTGGTTCTTTAAATTTCGCCAGGAGGTGATTGACCCCGGGGCGAGACTCTTGTACCAATCCATCGCATCCTTCCTCAAAGTCTTGGGGAACAACTGAAATTTGATTGGTCCCCCGACATTGTGATAATGGAGCATTGCCTCGAACCCGTCTATATGGTCGATCGGGTCGGCAATACCGTCATACTCCTTCAGATGGGAAGGCTTCTCCATGCCCGGGGGGATGGGTGCCTCCATAATGGCTTGTGACAAAGGACCGCGGGGGTCGTCTTCGTCGCTCCTGTCTGGTGAGCGAGAAGGAGATATGCTGTAGTGGTGGTTATGATGGTGGGCTTGGTCGCACGGAGCGTTCCTCGGGTAGTACAGTCGCTCGTTATTTCCCTTCTTCCTGTCTCCAGGGGGTCTTTGCTCTTGACGTGAGGGGATATAGTCGCGTCTCTACGTGTCTATGAGCTGGTCCCTCTCCAATGTGGGGCGTTGCCCGATTGGTCGGGGATAGCGACTTTGAGAGGCATCCCGTTTGCGTCTCCATGGGGGAGATTGGGGACGTTCCTCTACTTGGCAAGGAGGAGGATAATGGGGCCTCCTATGTCTTCTGGGGGCTCTCTGAGCATCTGCGAGCACCCGCAATCTCTCTCCTTGAGATAAGATCATATAATTTGTTTGGTTTATCACCGCGAACAATGCCCTGGTCGTGGCATCTGCTCTTGCGGGAACGGGGAACTTCTGGAACTGGTTGGGTTGGTAGTTCTGAGGAGGTGGCCGATCGTCTTCGAATCGTCGGGATAGTAACAATGATGAGGCAGTCAGCCCAACTCTGTACTCTGAGAGGACGAGTATGTCGAGGAGGCCTATGTTGTTGTCGTTACCTGCATTAAGACCAGTGGGAGCAACATTATGGCCAACAGGAACAATGTTGTTGACGTTGGTGTTATTGTCGGTGATATTATTGTTTGTGTCGACGAGACAGACATTCGTGTTATTTTCTGTTGTTTGATCAACCATGACAGTCAGATGAGTGTAATTAGTTTTAGTCTTGTTTGGATGGAAGACGGGGAAGCAAGTTTCCCACAGACGGTGCCACTGGTCGTACCTGATTAGAATGGACCATCACAACTAGCTTAAGCAGAAGTTGAGAGTGAGGTGGGGGGGGGGGGGGTACCTACACGACACTTAGATGCCATAGTAAGTTCCAGAATGAGCGAGCAAGTATGTGAGTAAGAAATTTTCAATACCTGACCCTCTCGTAAGAGAGGATATTTATAGCCCCCAACACTGGGCCAAGGTCTCCTTATTGGACTGGTCAAGCAGGCCCAACATGGAGACTGCCAGGTCTTACGTGAGTAATAGGGACTCGCACGTGATCTCCTACCTGGATGACTTCCTCCGCCAGACCAGGAGGATATGAAAGCGATTATTCCGGGGCCACGAAGACTCCGTGATATTCGGAGACATTGATAGCCAGCCCTACAAGGAGTATGCTCGTGAGGTGCCTCTGCTCGTCGAGGATGCCCTTACTAATCGCAAGGTCATGTGATAGGATCATTGTTGGTTAAGGAGAGGATTGGAGAGTGACCTCGAGGTCCTCCTGCCCGGTGGTGATCTTCCTAAGGGTAACTGGGTTCCTCCCCGTGTGGTGAGTTACGTCTCCTCGACGGGGAGTAGTTTCTGCCCGACGGTATCGAGGGTAGAACCGGCCAGCAAGGTTTGGACGACATAATTGGATTGGGCCTCAAATGGAGTTGGGCCATGGGCATGCCTAGTCCAGAACAATAGGCTACAATCTAAAGGGGGTGAATAGATCGTAGATGAAATTTTCTTATTTAAAATTCTGTTTAAAAATATTTTAACAATGACGCGGGGAAACAAACCCAGATCAACAATCGTCTATCCGAACCATTATTGAAAATACCTGATATACGTTAAAACGATAGAACAAATATGCAAGATGAGAAACAAAATCAAGTAACCCTATATCCCTCTCTCCCCTTGATCAGACTTTAATCAAGTAACCCTATACTTCCAATTTGATCCTCCGTTTACCACTACTCCTTTGACAGAACCCTCGTTCTTCAAAGCCTTAGTCTGGCTTAATCCAAATTGCGAACGTATCATGGCCCAAGATTACCAAAATGATATTTAAGTTACATTTACTCCTTTGATAGAAACTCCTATTCTTCAAAGCTTTCACTCCGGTGAATCTAAATTGTGAAATCTTGTGAAAAACACCCAAATCAATCTTTGATCTTGGAAGAAAACCCCAAATGGATTTCTCTTGAAACCCCCAATGAATATTTAACCCAATTGATTACACCAAATCCTAATTGGACCTTATCAAGCTATCTCTTGATCATACAACAAAAATGATTATGTGTAGTTATTGTATGTATGTAATGAGAGAGGATGGAGATTATGAAATTCTTTGTATATTTTTTGTTTCAATGTTGAGAAATGATGCATGAGTGACTCTATGTGTGTGTGTGGGGGGGGGGGGGGGGGGGGATTGTGTGAAAAAATGAACCAGAAAAAATAGGGTTGCAAATTACAAAATTGGAAATTTTGAACAGTAGTGGGAGTCAACTCATTGGAAGTGGGATTCGACCCACAAGGGCAAGAAAGTCAACCCATAATTCTTGGGAGTTGACTCCAAGTGGACAAAAATTGAGAAATATGCTTCAGTAGAATTTTTTACATAGCTCATTGGAGTTGACTTCTTTGTGCTTTGTATTGAATCCAATGGCCTGGGAGTTTACCCATCCTAGCCAGGGAATAATATTTCAAAATAGCTTTAAGTGGGAGTCCACCCACAACTCGAGGGAGTAGAATCCTTCATGTTGTGTATCGACTCCAAGGCCATGCATATCGACTCCTTTGCAGCAAAGAGTTTTGATTCAAAATACTTCCATTGGGAGTCGACTCCTAACACGGGTGAGTCGACTCCTAAAATGATTTTTTACATAAAATGATATTTTTGACCTTTTTAACTTGTCCAAATGTTTTTGACTTTTTCTGTAAGTGTCATATGGTTAAAATCCAACCTAGACATAGACATAAGGTCCAATGTACAAATACTACATATTACCTAGTTTTGACATCAGTCAAAACATCTAAGAGATGATATTGCACTCACCCACATAATGTTGCACAAACATCCAAGTCAACAACTTGTTGTTATCCATTGAATCTTGAGGTTGATGTTATGTTAAAGTTAGATTGGGTTTCTCCGTTGTTGGAACTCTTACTCAAGAAGTTTTAATCTCATACCTCTTAAGGTAGTCTTTAATAAATCTCTAGTTAGTGGTTTAGTAAATAGGTCATTTACATTTTAGCATGAATGTATATATGTGAGTGAAATGATTCCATCCTTAATCAATTTTTTAACGAATAAATATCTAAGATTTATGTGCCAAGACTTTACATTATACACTTTGTTGTATTCTCTAACAAAAATGGCTTGACTAACTTAATGACTTTCCATTATCACAGGGGCTAACGCTTGTCACCAGAGAAAATTTCCCGCTTGTGACTTTTGGGAAATGACGGTCAACCCGTCACTAGGGGTGACAACCTTCACGCACCAGGAATATGAATTCTACATTTTCCACCACAAACAGCTTAGGAACTTAATTTTATTACACCGTAATCTTTAATCAGACACATGAGAACCATCAAACACGAATTTGCAGCACAAAACAGCAAAACACGCATGTTATAATTATCATAATAAGTAATAAGCAAGTTATTAATTCATTCAATCATGTAGTTTAAGAACACTTATGAAAAACCCTAAATTTTCTTCAAGCATTAATCCCAAAATAATTTTGAAGCCCTCTAACTATGGAACCCACAAGCATCACATGAAATTATCCCAAACATAATCAATATAATCTAACTCAGGTTAAGGGAACCCCACTATCCTTTTGTCAATGTACCGCTTATAGAAAATCTCTCTTCTTATCTCTATTATGCTTAATTTTCTTGAGTTTTGTTGGTAATGGGAGAACCTTTTTTTTTTGCACAACCTTCTCCTAGGGTTCACCTCTTTTCTTTCTCTTTTTCCAAAAGACACGTATATTTTCTTCCTTTCTCATTATCTTCCAAAAGCTAATCTTAATTTAATTTAAATTTTATTTAACTCCTATTTCAGTTTTTCTTTTCATCCTTGACTTCCTGATTTTCCACCCCCCCATTCTCTTTAATTTTTTCCACTGACCCTTAATTCTTACTAATTTTTTGCTAACTCTTAATTCATACTAATTTTCCACTAACTCTTAATATTCCGATTATTATTAATATTTTCTTTTCAACTACTACAATATTAATAATAGTAATAATATTAAAAATAATAATAATATCATAAAAATACCTAAAAATCACACTATCAAATAAATAAATTTTCAAATAAAAATATGGGGTGTTACAACTCTCTCCCACTTATTTAATTTTCACCCTAAAATTTTTTACCTAAGAAGAACAATTCTGGATAAGTCTTCTTCACCGGGCTCTCTAGCTCCTGAGTCACGCTACCCTCAATGGATCCTCCCCACACAACTTTAACCAAAGGGATTCCTTTTCCTCTTAAGTATTTTACCTTTCAATCCTCAATTTGCAAAGGTAATGTTTCATAAGTTAGGTTATCTCTTATTTGAATATCATCTGATTGAATCACATAAAACGGGTCAGGAACATACTTATGAAGTTGAGAGACATGGAAGATAGTATGGAGGTTTGAGAAAGATGGGGGTAATGCAACTTGGAAGCTAACTTTGCTGACTTTTTTTAAGAATTTGATAAGAACCAATAAAACAAGGAGTAAGCTTTCGAGACTTCAATACCCGACAAACCCTAGTCATTGAAGTGACTCCCATGAACACGTGGTCTTCTTTCTGAAATTCGAGGGCTTTTCTTTTCTTATCATGATAACTCTTTTGTCTGCTCTGAAACACCCTCATATTTTCTTGAATCATCTTAACTTTGTCGGTAGTCTGCTAAACTATTTCAGGTCCTAGCACAACACTCTCACCGGATTCATACCAACGCAAATGTGTTCTACACATTCTTCCATATAAAGCTTCAAAAAGTGACATCCCGATAAAAGAATGAAAACTATTGTTATAGATAAACTCAATCAGTGGCAAGTAATTATCTTAACTACCTCTTTTCTCTAGAATACAAGCCCTCAACATATCTTCTAAAGACTGGATAATTCTTTGTCTAAATTCATAAAAGTGTAGTCAATAGTCACCTCATGTTTGAAGTATCTAGGGAAGATCAGAAGGAAATTAGCCCCTCTTTTGTTGAGTTTAACCCTGGATAACTTTGTTAAGTATACATCAACATAATTCTTTTATTCTAGGTTGGATTTTAATGTTTCAAAATTTCTTCCAAATTTTGTTAGTATTGTAATAGTTATAAGGGCTTCGGTTATTGTTCTAGTGTTGGTTATGAAAGTAATGATATCCCTATTTGAAAGAGTAGTTGCCATACTTATTATATATCCACGTGATGGTGTCCTATTCATCCTCTTGACCTATAGGAATAAGAGTGATTCTATTGTTATCATAGGGTAATAAGGTTTCATTAAATAGGGACATGTTCTACTTATTGTCGCCCTGCTCAATTAGGTCACTAACCCAAAACACTTAGGTAACCAAAGGCCTCAAAATTAGGAATTTAAACCAACTTTGATATGGTAGCCATGGATCTTGCCACACATTTACATACCTTCCTTTACCAATTCTTCAATAACAACCTTTTAGAAGATCATTGTGATCGGTGGGAATGAGAACTGACTGTTTTGGAATGCTGGTTCACGTTTTGCGTTTGTTTTTGCAAAATGTCGCGGTAAGCAAGAGTCGCCACCGTCTTTTATTTTATCCAACAAGGAAAGGACAAAAGCACAGAAAAATTCCTTTTTGAGATATTTCTCGGGTTCGAGAGGTAGATTATAGAAAGGGAATGTGTTAGCACCCTTTCTATCCGTAGTTATCCACATGCTCTTAGGTACTTGCTCTTTATGTTTTCAAAAGTTTTCTTTTCTTTGTGATTATGGGTTTGAAAAAGAGTTTTTATTTTGAAAGGGGTGTAAGTGCGAAAAGTTTTGTTTTGTTTTAAAAGGAGCAAGTACTTAAGAACCATCTACCTACTCAAAAAGGAATTAGACTGTATAAGTGTCCTTTAGACAATGTTATCCCACTATTGAGGAGTAGGAAGCATCATCATTGGATTTTTTGGGTCAATTCGATTAAGGGACGTGTGGTCACTAAAGCAATGTTAGGATGCCTTAGCGGTAACCCTAATGTCTTAAATCATTTTATCTGAGGCAACCGTTTCGAGGCAACTTTATGATCTTTGGACAAGAGGACGACCTCTAAAACTTCCTATACTCAATGACCACGTTCGAGGCAACCAAGTGAGGTGTACCCTAAGAGTGGCATGTGCGAATGTGTTATTTTTCAGTTATATTATCTTTGTACATGTCATGGTGAGCTACTGTTGATTTTAAGTTAAAAATTCAATCTTGTCATGCATTGCCTATTATTCAAACATCTAACAGTTAATGGTTGCGGAAATTAAATTGCGGAAAATAAATCTAACCTATTACAAGGCGTCGGGTATTTACATCGGCAAAAAAAAACCCTTAAAAAATTAAATTGCAAAAAGTAAACAAAAGCGATAAATAAATCCTAATTTAAAAACTATTACATTCTCGAAGCAGTTACAAAATTGAAATATGGATAAAAAATTATACGCGCGCGAGAAAATTGAATCGGAGTATTTTTTAGGGTTTTGACCCTTTTTATTAATAAAGCATATTTTTGTTATTTTTTGAATTAACAATTAATCTAAATTAATAATTGAATTAATTAATTAAATGAAAATATTTTTAGGTTTTTATTAATTAAGGAAATAAAATGAGAATGATCAAGATTATTAAAACCTAATATTCTAAATTGATTTTAATTTATTGCAAAAAATATTAAATGTTACACCTATTTAAAACTAAGTTAATTAATTAAGATTTATTTACAAAATAAAATAATGAAAGTAATAAAAATAATATTTTTTATGTTTTCTGATTTTATTAGGAAAAGTAAATTAGTTAGTAATAATACAAATAATTAATAAACAATTAACTAAAAAAGAAATATGAAAGAGAGAAAAGAAATAAACCCAGGGGGTTTGGGCCCAATTTGGTGGTGCAAAGAGTAAATCTCCAGGCCCAAAATGTCCCAGCCTTGTTTGACTTTTCCAATTTGCTAGGCGTGCATTGACTAGGGTCCTTGGTGAACCTCCAATCTGCATCATTGGATTTGCATTGCAAGCCATCTTGTAGGTGGATCCTTGAGGCGTATGGTGGACGAAATCATTGAGCGATGCGTGTGATTACCTGGAAAAAAAGTTCAATCAAGTTTTGAGGGACCTGGGATTCGAACCCAGGTCCCAAGGGTATTTCCAATAGCGCTTCCACCAACTGAGCTGGTCTGTTTCTTTGTTATTGATACACACAACAAATATTATATGGACAATAATTAACTATGCCTGGAAAAACAAATAAAAAGCGCGTATTTTCAAATAGACCAATGGGAGGGCGACGTCTGGTCGTCTTCTCCAAAAACTCTGGTTCGTTTACCTGCGGATTTTTATCCGCAGGAAGATTCATAGGACATTTCAAAAATCTCTCCCAGGCCATGAAAATACCATCCAAGGACATGGATGTGTTCGTCTTTGCCTCCTGAATATCCCTATAACCATTGCTTGATCTAATTTTTCCTGTAACTCAAACGCATAAAAACACCACATGTAAACCCTAGATTCGGGCATCATTATACAGGCTATGAAAATCAAATTGGATAATGCCAAAACGTTCTAAATCAAATAATAAACACAAATATGTCAAGATTTTAAAGAAAAGATGCAAGAATATGATTTCACGATATCATGTCCAGAGCAAGGTTCGTGGATACTTACAGTGAGTTTTAGGCTGTCTTAGGGCTTGGTTTTGATTGGTATAGCTCCACTAGATGTCAGGGAAGAGAACTATGTTGTGGTTTTGGATTGAATTGGCCTCCAATGTTGTTTTCGATCTCCCACTTTTCAAGCTTTTTCACCAATTTGCTCTGGCCGTTTCAGCAGTGTTCTATGCGTGTTCTAGGTTTGTGTGACTTGTGTGAGTGTTATAGAATGAATTAGGTTTGGTCTTTTGGTCTGAAATCAAGTGCATTGAAGACGGAAGATTGGATTTTGATCACCATAACCAAGTTGCCATATTGGCATCAAATCTGAGATTTTGTGCATCTTTTGACTTGGCACGAGTTTGATTGAGTTGTACATGGTATTTGCAAGCTGTATTGATCACAAGAATCCCCTTACATCAATTTTTAGATTTTATTTGATTTAATATTGATTAATAATGAATTAAATCAATAAAAATGAAATAAAATAGAAAAATAAATGTTTGGTCATGAAATTAAATATGGAACACGTTTGTGGCATGAAAAGACTATATCAAGTGGAAAAAGTGGGCCCTTTTGTCAAAAATTGGAGTTTTGAGGATAGTTGACTTTTAGCAATTTTGGAAAAATGCCCAACTTCAACAATGCATAACTTCTTCAATTTTGAACTTTTGGAAGTGTTATTTGACTTTTTAGAAACCTTGAGATGTCTTATAATCAACCCTTTTGGTCTCATATCATTTTGATGTTCCATGCGCAAGTTATAATCTTTGGCAAAAAAGGTGTTTTTGTTGACTTTCAAAAATGACCTATAATGTCCAAATTTGTAACTTTTTGTGAGAGCATTTCTTGATCTTGGGGTTTGAATATGGATTGTAGGAAATTACATCCTATTCAAAATGAGCTTTGGATGGGTCATTTCTCATAAAGTATGAGAAAGTTATTCTTGGTCAAAGTTGGGTTGACTTTTCCTACAAAACCCTAATTTAGCAACTTTTGAATCTTAATGAATCTTGAGCAATCCTTGATGAATCATGATCAACCCTTGATAAAATGATGAATTATCCTTCAAAATGATAATGTTGACAAAAAATCTTGAGGTTTGAATGTATTTGGGACACAGTTGACTTTTGACCTAGCACAATCGATTTTTAGGCCTCTTAATTGACTGACCAAACTTCCTCTGCAAGGCTTGAAATTTGACATGGATGAACTTAAGAACATATTAGGACATTGGGGAGCATTTGAGGTCATTTGGATGTGAGGACCTTGATGCAACACAAAACCCTAATTTTGAATTGACTGCCTTAGGAGGTGATTTGACTGTCCAATCTTTGAGTTAACTTGAGCCACTTGAAGATCATTCTTGGCAAAATCTTGAGGGATATGGGAGGGAAAATTTTGGGGTACAACAGTTGCCCCTGTTCAATTTTCTTAAACCTGAGGATATAGATTGGCTTTCAAGCCTTTCGTGATCCGAAGGTGGAAGATAATTGAACACTAGAGTGCCCAAAAATTTACACTCACATGGTGTAGTATCAACATTGTGATGTCGGGAATGGGATTACATATGCCATTTTGAGATTGTTGGTAGGAGGATGGGCTTACATATGCCATCTGCAGGAGTTTCGATCGTATAAGAGATTCCTTAGCGAGAACTTGCATACCTGTGGTTGTAAAAGATTCCACTGGGGGAGTCTAAACTTTGTTGAGATTTAGGAATCTGGCATGTATTTCTACTGAGAGAATACCTCGGCTGAGTCTTAAGAACCTGTCCATAATTCAATTGGGGGGAAACATCTTCATCAAGATCTAGCAACTGTCTCGTGCTCAATGGAGTATACCATTGAGGTTATAGAACTTGTCCACACTATGACGGAGGAAAACATCAAGATCTAGGAACTGACTCGTGCTCAATGGAGTATACCGTTGAGGTTATAGTACTCATCCACACTATGACATAGGGAAACATCTTTATCAAGATCTAGGAACCGTCTCGTGCTCAATGGAGTATACCATTGAGGTTATAGAACTTGTCCACACTATGGCGGAGGAAAACATCAAGATCTAGGAACTGACTCGTGCTCAATGGAGTATATCGTTGAGGTTATAGTACTCGTCCATACTATGACATAGAGAAACATATTCATCAAGATCTAGGAACTGACTCGTGCTCTACGGAGTATACCGTCGAGGTTATAGTACTCGTCCACACTATGACGGAGGAAAACAACAAGATCTAGGATCTGACTCGTGCTCCACGGAGTATACCGTTGAGGTTATAGTACTCGTCCACACTATGACATAGGGAAACATCTTCATCAAGATCTAGGAACTGACCCGTGCTCAATGGAGTATACCGTTGAGGTTATAGTACTCGTCCACACTATGACGGAGGAAAACATCAAGATCTAGGAACTGACTCGTGCTCAATGGAGTATACCGTTGAGGTTATAGTACTCGTCGATAATATGACGGAGGAAAACATCTTCATCAAGATCTAGGAACTGTCTCGTGCTCAATGGAGTATATCATTGAGGTTATAGTACTCGTCCACACTATGACGTAGGGAAACTGTCGAGATTGAGAACCTTGTCTGAAATTCAACCGAGGATAATTCAATTGAGATTTAAGAACTGGTCAGGTCTTCAACTAAGCTGAGAACTTTAACTGTATCTTTCCTGAAAGGTAAAGGTCAGTGTGATGCGGTGGGAGAACTGACTAGGGTTTTGCGTTTGTTTTCGCACTTGTTCGGTTTAGCAAGAGTCGCCACCGACTTTTTATTTTATCCTAAAGGAAAGGTTAAAAAGCACAGGAAAAACCTTTTGAGATGTTTTGTGGGTTCGGGGGGTAGATTATGAAAAGGGAAGGTATTAGCACCCTTTTCATTCATGGTTATCCATGGGCTCTTAGTTACTTGGTTTTAGATCACTTGCTTTGATTTTCGATTGCTTGAAATTGTGGTGTGTGTATGTGTTTTGAAAATGTTTTTGGAATAGACGCCTTTGTTTTGGCAACCATTGTAATGATTCGTGTTTGAAAGTGTGTATGAAGTGTGGTTTTTGAAAAAGGAGGCAAGTGTTTTTTGCAAGTTGATCTCAAGTAACTAAGAGTTTGGTCTATCCCTATCGTACTCAAAGGTTTTCTCTATGTTTTCAACCCTTTTTTAACAATTTTGTTCCACCATTGGATTTGGTGGACAATCTTGCGTTTAAGATGTTTAACGGGACAGGCGCGGGTCATCGTATGGACCATGAATGCAATGGTGCCAAGTGTCTTTGGCAATTTTTCTTGAAGGGACTATGATCATTCCGTTTAGGCAACTTTCGAAAGCGTCATCGAGGGACTTATGATCATTTGAATTGTTTTGCCAAGGAAACTCGACGTGCAAGCATGGCCCATTTTGGAAGGCAACATGTGGGATTACCCTAGGGGGTGCAAGTGTGATTGTGTATTGATTTCATGTATTTGTCTTGTATTAGGTTATCTAGCGTTTGATTATATGTACATACAAACCCTAGGTCTAACCATGGTATAATTGAAAGCGATAAATTGCGGGAATTTAAAGTCTACGCTATTACAAATAGTATCTGGGAGTGGGGGTACAAATGCACAAATGGGGATGAGACTTAAATGATTACAACCAAATCGAATTGCGATCTCAAACGTAAATGTATCGAATATACAGAAATAAGCAAATGTATAATGTATCAATGCGAGTGTATTGTGTATGTGTAAGTGTACGTGTATGAGAATTATTTACAAGTGCGAGAAAATGTGAATTTAATGAGACAATTAAATATTGTTTATTCGTCAAGTATTATTATCCACTTTTGATTTAAATTTGTATTTTTATATTTTTTTGTTTAATATGTACAAAAAAAGTATTTTTTAGAAAAGAAAATGTATTTATTTTAAAGAAAAATCATGTATTGATGTGATTATGTACAAAGATAATATCTTAAAAAAAGAAAAGTATTTATCTTAAAGAAAATTATGTAATTATGTACAAAGTAAGAAAATTTATTTAAAGAAAGGAAAATGTTTTAAATTCTATTCTTTTATGTATTTTTTTAGTATTAATGTACAAAGGGAATTTTGTATATGGTTTAATCATGCTAAAAAAAATAAAATAACTTTGTCAATTAGAAAAAGGTGTAAATAAAGATATGAATTAGTTTTTTGAAAGAAATGCAAAGGGGTTAAATGGGCTAAAAAGGGATTAATGGACATGAGGGAGGGGTACGTTTGGCAAAAGAAAGGGTTTAGGCGTTTCAGAAAGGGGCGAGGCCCATTGGCTTGAGACAACGTTTTTTAGGGTTTGACCAAGTTTGTATCATTTGGGCAGAGCCTTATGGTTTGTAACAGCAGGGGTGCCGTTTCCGTTCCATCTTCGTCTTTCTCGTTCGCCTTCGCCTGAGTTTCTCCTTCGCCCAAGCCACCAGCGCAACCAACCTCCCTCTTCCCTCCATGGAGCATCCAGGCAACAGTTTAAGGTAGATTTCCCGTTTCCATCTTGTTTAGGGTTTTCGTTATTGTGTCTTGCATGCTTATTTTTTATCGTGTTCTGATCTTGAGCATTTATTATTGTTGGTTTAATGAGGTCATGGAAAGGGATGAAAAGAAATTGCACTACCTTTTGGGAGACGGAGGAGGAAGGAATTCGGAGGCACTCGGAGGTTTGACGGCGGGGAAACGTGTGACACGGTGGCTTGAGGATGCGCGAGCTTTGGGGACACTAGTATTCTGTGTCTTTCTTTGCCCTTTCGTGTTTTGTGATGAATATTCTGAAAACTTGGCTTGACTTCCTTTCTCTTCTATATCTTTGCCTCGCTTCTGTTTGCTTCTTTATCCTCTTCCTCTTGCTACCTTGGTGCCTAGCTTGGTGCCTTGGATATATTTACTTGATGCCTTGAAATGCTTCTTTTTCTCTTCTTCTAATTGACTCTGAGATGCTTGTGAACTTATATGATGAGATGCTTGCTTTTGAGTATTGATGATGTTGGTGTTGGAATGCTTCTTTTCTTCTGTATACTAGCTTATTATTGTTTGTTGGCCCAGTGATGAAAGCTTTCTGAGGGCCCTTGGGATGTTTGACCCTGTGTGTTTCTGAGTATGCTTTAGCTTGATGGTTTGGAAACTTTGAATGTTTGATGTTTTTTGGCTTTGGACGGGTGGTTGATTTGGCTCAGGCCGGTTTGGGTGTTTATCTGGTTTTTGAAAGGTTGAGGGCTTTACTGGTTTTAGGCTTATCAGGTTTTGACAGGGGTTTTGCAAGTTATGGCCTTGGTGAGGCTTGCTTCAGGTTTGGCTTAGCAGGTTAATAGTTTAAGCTGTTTGATGCTTAGGCCTATGCTTTTTTGCTTCAGCAGGTTTTGATTGAGGCTAGCTGTTGTTTGAGTTCTGAATGGTAGGCACAGGCTTGCATCCGTTTGTATTGTTTTTCTTAAACTTGACACAGGTTTAGTTGGAGGCTTGGACAACTTTTTGGGTTTTTTTGTTACAGTTTGGTTCTTTTCTTGTTTTTGATGTTTTCTGCCCCCCTTTTACTGTGTTATTAGCAAATTGTTTTATATCTTTTTCTGCCTCAAGCCTAAACCTGTAAGCCTGTTCTTTCTTCTCTTCTTCTCTCTCCAGTACAACTTAAAACATTAAATAATGTTTAACATGTACTTTCTTCTGAAAAGGTAACACTGGAAAATGATGACCCTGACTATGCTTGCTTGCACAATTGGTTTTAACCTGCATACTTTCTTTCTTCAGCTTTCCTGCATCTTTGTGACAGTATGGAGTAGCCTTTGTATCTTGACATCCTTCCATATTTTGGACAGTTTGACATTGGACTTTGTTTTGGCAATTTGAACTTTTATACATGTTGTTGGTTTTGAACTATGCAGTTGGTTTTGAACTATGCAGTTGGTTTGACAAAATTTGAATTTGTGCATTTCAATACTTTGTGCATTCATGTTTAGCAAGCAATATTCATCCCTCTTTGTGAACCGGGAGAAATCTCGTGATTTGCGGAGAGGGCTAACTGATTCCAGTCAGTTGCCTTTAATGATGAGCCGAAATTAATTGTCTGCTTTTAATT